>OV651821.1:27066703-28501703 GCA_927349885.1 Psylliodes chrysocephalus
TCAGACGGAATTTATGATAGATAAAAATTATTTAGTAAATCGGATGACCAAGATATATTAAAAAAATTCAAATCAACTTATTTCGTTGACAAATTAAAATCAAATGAAATACGAAATTTTGACACAAGGCATAAATGACATTTGAGTAGAGGTGATTGTGTTGAAATAACGAATAACGGTTCCAACCGTTACAATACATATTCAAAAAAATATATTTTTAAATGATGATTTTATGTACCCCTTAAATAATAATATAGGCACCCACACCTAAAATTTCTTGATCTGACATATTTATTACTCCGAGGCGATTTCGATTCGACTATAAATGAAAATTCAAGCATTTTCTCTCAGTCCGTATATTAAAAGATCTTGTTATATCATGTAATTATTAATTAATACCTTCATAGTTTTTCATCATAATTCAATTAAAAAACTTTTTCAAATTTTAATTAATTTTAGCCAAAAATAAATATTATTTTAATATATATTTTATTTTCGAAAATAATTTATATTTTATAAATTACCAATTTTAACGATATGCTTTATTATACAAAGTGTTTATGTTCTATAGGAATCCGTTATAAAAGAAAGGCGTGGCCCACTCAAAATAAAAAAGTTGACACCTACTTTCGGTAAAAGCGAAAATGACAGAACTATCAAAATATTTTACATGTTTACTACTCTTACTAATTTTTAAGAAAATCAGTCCATTAGTTTTTAAGAGTGCCCCTCGTCGCTGGACACCTTATATATCTTGGTTCTTATTTTTTATATTAGAGCAACCCGGTGTCTCTGTATGTATTAACTGATCTAATAAAAAATACTTACTTAATACAATATCAGAAAATGCTACCGCACCAAGAGAAAATTATAAAAAATATCATTCGCATACGTCACCTGCCCCAAATGGTACTGAATACTACATTAGTTATTGTGTCCCCATAACTGTATGCGTATTGGGATTCGCTTACACACAAATTTATGAAACCAATATTTATTGAAATATATTTATTTTTTGTAGGGGGCGCCACTTTCTAGTACAACAACTAGTCCCCACTTCAATACCGAAGTCGAAAAATATACACACCTGATATTTTACCTAGTTGTGGGGACAGTAACTTATTTAACAATTTTGGTAAAAGTAATAACTCTAGATTAGTTAAAATTAAAAGTGCCACGAACAAATTTTTTTGCGATTTTTTTATGTAGCAATGATCATTAAAAGAAAACAAACAACGAAGATAAAGCCAAAAAAAGTTGTGGGGACAAGTGTGTATGTCCCCACAACATTAAATGTCCCCACAACTTTTACTGTCCCCACAGTCCTGGTTTTATTCAGGCGAAAATCCCACAAGTACGGTAAAACATACGCACACACACACGCACACACACACACACACACACACACACACACACACACACACACACACACACACACACACACACACACACACACACACACACACACACACACACACACACACACACACACACACACACACACACACACACACACACACACACACACACACACACACACACACACACACACACACACACACACACACACACACACACACACACACACACACACACACACACACACACACACACACACACACACACACACACACACACACACACACACACACACACACACACACACACACACACACACACACACACACACACACACACACACACACACACACACACACACACACACACACACACACAACACACACACACCACACACCACACACCACACACCACACACACACACAACACACACAACACACACACACATACACACACGCACACGCACGCACACACACGCACACACATCATCGCGAAAATAGTCGAAACGGATTCAGGGGACCTCAAAACGTAAAAATCCGTCGAAAACTCGAGGTCGAAAAAAATCATGATTCTCGAGGTCGAAAAAAATCATGATTCCTATACTTTCGTTATCTGTATACAGATAGGAAAGTAATAAAACTGCCCAGAAATGTTGAGGATAAAATTTTGATTTACTCCTTTAAGGATAACGGGTAAAAACGGTTTTTTTTTTTTTTTCAAATTTCCCGCGGGTAATGTCAAAAATCAGATCAGCAACACTGCACATGTCCCTTATTTTTATTATTACTATTAAAAAAAAAAAAAACGTCGTGGGGCAATCAAATACAACAATTTTCTGAAATATTTGATTGGAAGTACCTACAAAAGAATGATGGTGAATTATTTTTTAACCAAGCACAATTTTATAAATTCTTAAGTCAAAATTTGAAAGATCTTGTATGTAACACGTTACGAAATGCCGTTTTGTGTAATTCATTCATTTTGCGGGATCTCGCTCTACTCGTCCAGCAAATATTTACTCTTTACAGAAAATAAGGCATTTCGTAACGGGTTACATAAATAGCTATCGGATTATTCACAAAATTCTTGAAAGGATTTAAGGTTAAACGGCCGTTGTAATAGTAAACTATCTTCATTTTGCCTAGTTATTTAGATAAAATGTAAATGTTTAAAAATGTTAAAAAAAAAATACTTTAAACTGATTTAAACAGAAATAATTAAAATTTTACTTTGTTTTAAACTAAAAACCAGTCACTTCTAAATTATTCAAAATACTTTATTTTAATTAATCATATATTTTGAGAAAAATACCAGTTTCGTTTTAAATGCGGCTGTTTATTATTAAAAACTGAAATTATTTTGTTTGTTCTCTTTTAAAATTTTACGGAGTCATAAACACTTTTTTATGGAATCTTTTAAGTATTATAGTCTATCAATATTCGCTATAGAAAATAGCAATAAATTATGTGACTATACGAATATCTAATCTGCAATTATTGTTTACTAAAATCTTATCAAAAATACTTTCGCTAAAACTGTCCAAGTTTCAAAGTCTTTGGGTATTACCTTAAAATATTTGCATAATAATTTTATTTTTATTTCATTTTATTAATGGTCAAATCGTATGCATTAATATAAAATAGTATATTTTTATTTTTTAATAATTAAAGTCTGTTAGTATTGTTTTTATCGACACTGGATTAAAAATATTATTAGATAAATATGTAATTTCCTAAAATAACTTGGTATTTTCAGAAATATTTCCAAAAGTTAACAGTCGGCGCTTCTTGTATTTGGTTTATCGTTTGCATATTCTTAAAAAATCGTTTTACCTGTCAGTGAGCATCAGTGCCGCGAGATCGCGCATTTCTAAAAGCAGTATTGAAAAAAAACTTTGTGAACTATAAATTAATGTGGCTTTGATGTTTTTTTTGTCTCCTTAGGTGAAACATGAGTTGTTTTACAAAATTATGCACAAAAAGTATAAAAAATGAGGTAATAATTTTTTTAAATATTAGACATATTAAAATTAAATACCGTTATGAAATTTAATACATATATAATTAAATCAAATTGGGCTCATTTATGTATTAGCAATAATTATTATGAGATGGGACTTGAATGAAGGTAAACAATATGCAATAAATACGCTACTTTTTTAAAAATCTCGCATTATAAAAAAACTGTACCTATTATTTATAAAAACAGTATAATTTTATTTACAATTATTGTTTTAAATATATTTTTTAAAAGACAATTTTATTATCGTACACTTGCGTTTAAATTAATACGACATAAAAAATAATACTCATTGAATCTAATTATTAAGATTTATTTAATGATTTTTCTGGAATGCTCACTGCCGATTCTTTTACTTTTGGCAGCAGATTTTCTTTTAGATTTCTAACATCTATTTTTATCAATTTTTTGTAGGTGTGTTTAGAGGTTTGTAGAGCTTTATTTTTCCAAAAATTTCAAGTTGATATTATTGTTTGTTTTTGAGTTAGATTTATTTTAAATATTTCAACCCACCTTAACCCCCCACTTTTATTCAATTTTTTTTTCTACTAAAATGTCATGTTATCGCTTTTCATTTTTATTTGATTCTTTTTTAATTTTAACCCCCCCTTATACCCCCATTTTTATTAATTTTTTTTTTTTTTTTAATTAAAAGGCTTCTTCTCCTTATAGCTTGATGTTTGCTAATATCATTTTTCGTTTTTGAGTTAAATTTTTTTTTTATATTTTAACCCTTCCTAACTCCCCTATTTGTTCATATTTTTTTTTTTCAAAATCAATTCTTATACAGTTTCATTTTTACTAAACATTTCATGTTGATATCGCTTTTCTTTTTTAATTTAGGATTTTTTTTTAATTTCAACCCATCCTAACCCCCTATTTTTAGTCAGATTTTTTCATAAACAATAGGCTTTGTCCCTTTATAGAGCTTGGTTTTTGCTTTAAATTTTCAAGTTCATATAATTTTTCGTTTTTGACTTATCGTAAAGGCAAAACCGTGACATTAGACAAAGTAAACCTATAATACTATTCACAGACTACTGTGTGAAGAGTAAAATAATAATATAATCAAGGGTAATATAACAAGACCTTGATAAATAGTTGACTATTTTTAGTGTATCTAAATTTTGAGTGTGTTTGATATCAATTTGTCGAGACATAATTTTGTCATTAATAATCTGAATAGAGTCCGAGAGCTTTAGCTCGAGGACTCTATTCTTCGATTATTAATGATAAAATTATGTCGAGACAAATTGCAAATACACGAAAAATTTAGTAACGATAAAAATAGGTGCTAATTTATTAAGGTCGAGTTATATTTTATAAGTTCTAGAGCCCTAAATGTAGCTTAAATTAATAAATACACAGTAAATAACTTTTATTTTCGGTTCATTTTGAAACGTTTCACGAGATATTAGCTTGTACTCTGAAATAAATATATTTGACAGTAGCTGTCAACGCAGGTGAATATCCAAGCACCATGCATGGATAGTCGATTTGAAATAGTCAGTGAAAATAGTCGATTTATTTGATTCTGATTGGTTCTAACGCGATAACGTAAATTGCGATGTGATTTGTTAAAATGTCAAAGTTGACAGGCGAGAGAAATAATCAAGGCTAAAATAATAACATAATAGCCTAAAAAATAGGTACACTAAAAGAATGATAAAGTCAAAGAGTTGAAAATTATTTAATAGGTACATCAGTACTTCGGAGATAAACTGTGCTGTCATTCTAATCAGCAGTAGAGCAAACTGAATGTTGGTTGAACACTTTTCATGTTCCATATTTACATACAATAATTATATTTCGACAAAAAATTCAGTTGGTCCCAATTATTGTCACAATATGTATTGTTTACTATTAATCTAACTATTCAAACTTTTTTTTAACATACATGAATTGTTGGTTTGTGTAACATATTTCTATGTTCTGATAACAAATTTTTTATGGCATACCTAGTGTCTTTTACCTCCAACATGCCTCTGTAAATAGTACGACTAACGTAAGAGTTAAATAGTGTTGTTTAACGTTTAACTTGCAAGTTTATGAAACATTGAACATAGCGTTTTTTAATCATCTTTTTTTTTAATCAACTTATATTGTGACCTATACATGGTATATAATACCCTGAAAAGGCCTCGATGAGCCGATTTTAAAAATATAACCTATATAAAACCGCACTATGTCTTCATAGTTTACCTCCCAGATATATATCGGTACATATTTAATTTAGTCTTCATGATATAGGTACGTACCTAACATAGACACAACTATTAAGTTTCTTGAATTAATTTAGGCCAGTGCAATATTTATACTTTATATCTTCTTTAAAAAAACTGTAAGTTTATAAAATTCTCAGTGCTATATCAGTCTCGACACTGTTTATCAGTACCTCTAGGGCATTTTTCTATGACTTCTACAAAATAAACAATTATTCATATTAAATTGTACTACAGTCAAGAAATTACCCTTGTTTAAGGGTCGATCTTTTCACCTCTGAGTAAAGTTACATGTAAGTTTACTTGACAGATTAACAAATAATATCCCTATAGTTTAATCAGCAAGTAGTTTGGTGAAAAAATGGCCCTTAATAAAATATAATATTTCTCTTGTTTTAATCTGACAGGTTAAAACGACTAAACCGACAATTCCGGAAGCAGAAGCGGATGATTAAAACGCACCTGATATTTTGCTTGCTGCTGTCAGTGTCAGTGAATATTATTTTTGGAGTCACAGTTTATTGCTAAAGAATCAGTTAGCTCACTCGGACCAGTTGAAAGTTCCAAAATAACATCCACTCCAGGGATACAAATTCAGGATACGCAGAAGACTGCTGTTTTATTATAGGCGGTTGTCATATATTGTATTATACGAGTTGTGCAGTGTATAAACTGGAACATTGAGATCAAAAGTGCCGACGCAGAGTGAGCGAACTGATTCTTTAGCTATAAACTGTGGTAAAGGCATCAAAATGGCCGCACCCTATGTTGGGCGTGTCAGACCTCTCTCTTGCACCGTATAGTAAAGAAAATAAAAATCAAAGTATGTGGTTCTCAATGAAACGTTTCAAAAACAGATTCAGCTGGTTTAAACCTATTTTAATGTGACGTCATTGTTTGGTCACTCGAATGGGAATAGTTCAAACCTTTTTTGAACCGCATGAAATATATTTAAACCAGTAGACCGCTCGAATATGGCTTTAGTTTCTTGAATTAATTTATGCCAGTGCAATATTTATTTTTTATATAGTCTTTAAAAAAAACTAATGTAAGTTTATCCTCCATTTTTTTGTAGATGCGATAACATCATTTGAGTAAAATCCTCACCGCTACATCAATCTGACAGTGTTTATCAGTACCTCTAGTATTCATTAGAGACAAGCTACAAAATAAAACAATTATTCATATAAAATTGTACTACGGTCAAGAAATTATCCTTGTTCAAATAAAATATATAATAAAATTATCATACTTTTGAATTATCTTCTGGTACAATGTACAATGATTTTTCTTGACTAGCAACTTCAGTCTAAGATCTGTTTAAAGTTATGTACTTTATATCATTGCCAGTCATCGCGTAATTTGGATGGTTTTCCTAAAAAAGCGACCGTTTTAAATAAAATTCATAATAAAGTTGCTATAGTTTACCCAACAGGCACGGACATAATTAAATGTTGTCTCTGTGAAATATCTTCTGATGATATTGTATCCATTTAAGTAGTTTTCTGTTTTTGAAACTTCGTTTACGTCTTTTGTAGGAAATTCAAATTTTTAGCTCACTGCATAGTACAGTTGGGTACATAACCTCATGACTATTTTGTAGAAGTCATAGATACTGGAACAAAAAAAAAACAAAATATAAATTACAGTCGTTAAACTAATATTATAGTATAAAATTTGTAAATAAACATTATAACCTCAAAAATACTTTCATTCCTAAAATAATAAAAAATGTTTTACCTTGGAGAACAATCGTTTGAATTGACACGCATTCTTTCGATTTATTAATTTTTAAACAAACACAATTAATGAAGATTTATAAATCTAGTTATAAATGTCGTAGTTTGCTCACTCGGACCAGTTGAAAGTTCCAAAATAACATCCAGGGATACAAATTCAAAGTATGTGTCATAATCACGAATATATAACGAAAAAAAATTGCGGCGTATTGACGTCACATTGATGATGTCTCTGAGACGTCATTTTTAGGTAATCTGACGTCCGGGACTAATTATCATCAAAAAAATGACGTCGCAGTGACGTCGGTGTGCTTACTGGGTATTCTACAATAATTCTACAGTTTACAGGTCTCACATCATACTAGACCGAAAAGGAGTTAATGTTTAAGAAAAGGCTTACGTTTAATTCGTATTATAGTGTTTTGAAAAATGACGTGCGTAAAACATTTATTTATTTATTTTTTAACGCGCAATATAAGCAATCAATACTTTCACTTTATTTATCATGTAGTGATTTAAAATTCAAATGAAGGTTACTAATATTATTTTTTTTTTAACCTTTTCTGGATTTTGTTTTAAATTTACATCAACTGTAACTATAAATAAATTTATATTATGAGATTATGAACATACTATTATTATATTAGATTCTTTTAAATTTTAATTATTGTGCGTATTAATTTCTGACAAGAACTGTTATCATTTGCGGCTCGTGTTTAAAGACATTAGGTGTTCTGCAAGATTCTCTCCCCCACCCCTCCCCCATAAAAAAAGCAATTATTTTTTACAGCTTTTATTCACCTGCTTTTTATATATTAATTATATTCTGCGTTCCTTTTTATTAGCAAATTTATGCGCGTATTTAAATATCCCTTTTCGTTTATTAATGTCTTTCATGTACAATGGAAACACGCGCTGGCTAAGTGACACCAACTAATGATTTACAAAACCGAAATCGAATCACATCACATATGCAATAGACTATAAACAAAGCTCGTCGGTACTTCTTATTGCCACTAGTCGTAATCTGTCACCCCTTACTGTTAAAAAGTCGGTAGAGAATTGTTCTACGGTCTTTAACATTTACTCGAGCTGGTTTTTGGTAGCTCCCATAAGTTTTAGGTCATCTATGAAGTGGGATTCAGTTGGTGGGATAGAGGATTCATCGCAATACAAAGCCTTAGCGGGCGCAGAGAGTATCCTTGAAATATATCTCTTCTTATAGGACTATTTTCAGTGCTCGTTGTGATATATTCTGGTTTTCCAGGATCTCATGGCATGCATCAGCAGAGTTTCTTTAGCCAGTAATTCTGCACTCCATCTTGACCAGGTGCTTTCCAATTATGGGTCTCCCTTATCTTGTTAGTAATCTCGTCTGTCCTAAATGGCTCGTGAGGCATTTGGAAGTATTCTTGGAAATTCATACGCTCTTCAGCAATCCAAAACGTTTCAACCCTTTTCACTGCTTGGGTAATTGTTGTTCAGTCCTCTAGCATTTAATTTTAGTGTTCTATAAAAGGTTTTTTCCGATCGGTGAAATAAGGCATTTCCTTATTTTCTTTTATTGCTGGTTTGGTATCTCTTTAAACGTTCTGAAAATACACGTTTTGTTTTAACGTATCAAATCATTGCTGGTGTGTGAGGTTCTCTGGGTCATCAGGGGCGTGAACTCGATATAATAATTGATCGGACGCAGGTCTCTAGCCTATGGGATCTTACTCCATCGATATACACCTTTAGCCTTCCTATATATCTTGGAAGGCTGTCAATTTTTGCATTTAATCTTCTCTCTCAATGCGGTGTTTGTGTCTTGTCCCCTGCTTGCACGCTTCCCCTTATTCGCACTTTGCTTCCCAGTGTGAGAGCAAAGCGGTCTAAAGTATTCGCCTCTGTGATGTAGTCCTGCAGAATTTAGTTATTCATCATAGTAAAGGCAATTCCTAGTTTCCTTGAGGAGTTTACTCTAGCTAGCGGTTGTCTGCTTAACGGGTCGGTGCCGTCGTACTCCGTATTTAGTTTTCTTTTCTCTAAGAGCATTATTTCGAATGATTCCTCGTTTTCCAGTAATTAACCTGAGCTTTAAGAAAAACATCTTCTAATGCAAATATAGTAGTGATATAATAAAAAATTATTTAAAGTCAACGATACTTTTCATTTTAAGTGTTAAGCTCAATTATATCTTAGAAACGTTGTCCTAATGTTCTCTTTTTTGTTTCAGACGGACAAAGACAGTGCTGGATTATGGTTGACCGCTAGTGAAGCAAGTAGTTTAGGTTATGAAGAAGTTTCTGAGAGATTACGAGTAGATATTAGTAAAGGTTTAAATTGGCAAGAAGCAACAGAAAGGCGGAAAGTATCTGGGTAAGTATTTCCATTTTCTGGTTGTCAGTAACCTAATCGATTATCAATATTTTATAACATGTAGGATGTTATCTTTTGCTTTATTTCTTATAACGTTCAATTCACAATTATTATGTGATCGATTAATATAAACCTTTGATTGTAAATACCCCCATAAAAATAAATAAAGTGGAGTCAGATCTGGTGTCTGACGTCAGATACTGGTGTTCAATAATTCTATTTGGAAATTGTGGCCCCTCCCTGAAATTAGTCATTAACTGAAGAACAAACACATTTTACTAAGAAGTGTTGCCATTCTTCAGCGGCTTTTATTCATTCTTCTAAACATTCCTCGATTAGTTCGCCACAAGTCAGACCAATTGTATTACTCCAACAGAGATACATACTGGGTTCAGCTCACGATGAATGACAATTATTATAGGTGTTTCAACTTCCCTTAAATCCCATAGAAAACCAGAAGGCAATATGGCACCAAACAGAACGTAGTTCCAAAAAAAATCCACCAAATGTCGTTAGAAGGTGAGGTACCCGTTTGACCACTATTCGCTGTCTGCATTTGGCTTGGAGTGGATAGATTGAGCTATCGCAGCGCCCATGGTGGTAGGAGTCGGCGATTGTCCACATCATCGTAGTAGCGCGGCAGCGTGTTGTGGGTCTCGTGTTGGGTATTAAAATGAGTCGAACTATTTCCGTAAACGCAATTACAAGAAACTGACAGAATTCGCCGAGTTGCATCAAGCTGAAATAATATTAAAAAACATGCGATTATTTTTATTATTGTCAATAATAAATGGATTTCAACACAATTTTTATCTTACATGCAATTCTACAAGATATTCTTTTTTCGTGACAGACGTTTGTCTAATGACACCAGCTCGGATAAAAAGGCCAACACCTGACTCTCTGTGCTCTTCGACATTTATGACATGCCCAGCTTCTACCAAATCTTTACCTTTTCTTGGCGTTTCAGGATGAAAGTTTATGTCATGAGATATTTTCTCAAATCCAGTGTACAAGATGACACTCATGACAAAAATGTAGCATCTAAAAATACAGACAAATTACATTGATTTATGACATTCAAAACGCAGATACTTCGTATGCATAAACTCCAAATATTTTTATGTCATTTACTTACTTTTTGTGCGACAGAAACAATTTTTGTTGTCTATCAACTAACAGCGAACACAAAACTTGTTGCAACACTTAATTGTTGAAAAAGAATTTTCAAGTTCAACTGTTGAGTGTGAGGTGTATAGCAAGTATGCGGGAATGAATGAGGAGAACTGTCGCTATCCCGTCACCAGAGAGCGCTACCAGTCTTGCACACAGCGAATAAGAACTAGATAAAGCATGATTTAACATCAACATGTATCCAACTTTCTGACCATTACATAATTTGACAGGTTATTAATGATAGTAATGTTCACGACGCATGACAGTTATTGTAGGTGTATATAAAAACTAAAAGTATGTATCTAAAATAAGGAAAGTTCTAAAAAAAATCCGCCAAAGGTCCTTAGGCCCATATTTATAAGATGAGTCAGCTGAGTCGTCCTTGAAATAAAATCTAAATTCGGTTATATCGCGTGAATTTAAAGATGGGTAGTAACAATAAGACCGTAAATATACTTAACAGTTATGGATTTGCTAATGTCAATCTCTAAATTCTAGTGCAAGACTGGAACTCGTGAGAAGTTATGACCGAACTTAGTAAATGATTTGCCCTCACTTTGTTTTGATGAAATATGGGTTATTATTATAGATGTATGTGGTAGTATTTTTCTTCTCGTTGTGTTCACTTTTCATTTCGTTTTACTTGATAAAGTTAATATTTTTCAGTCACTTCGCCGTTATTAAAGAGTTACTGCAAGTTCACTTAAGGTCAGTCAATATTAGCGCCACTGTTATTTTGACATCTGAGCTTGCGCAGATCGTTTAGGTTCTAGAACTGACTTTATTAAAGATTGTGCCTGCCTTTAATTGTGGATATTTAAGGGCAGCAGTTAGTGGCGACTTTATACCTTTCGGGTGCGCTAGGCGACATTCCTATCAGTTCGAAGTTTTTTTAATATTAAATATTTAATATCATCGTCATCTAAACCGTCTAAGATGATAATTTCTAATGCCTCTTCCATATTATGTACTATTATAGACAACAAAAAAGATGAACTGTAGTTTAAAATGATGTTAGAAATATGTTTAAGGACAAGGACTCTAATATCAAAACTTCAGGCTTGCATTAAGTCTTATTTTAGCATGGAATTTATTTGCCACTAATTAAGTTTTCACTGTTAGTTGCTGACGTTATAGAAATTTGCAATATCTCTCTAATATTTGTTTTTATTTGCGGTACCTCACCCTCTACCGACCTCTGGTGGATTTTTTAGTACTATGCACAATTTTATGCAATATTTTAAAGAGTTGAAACACCTGTAAAATGTCATTCATCGTGGTTCAGCTTCAAATTATTCTTTGAAACGATCGATACAAGCATTCATCGATACTCAAATACATTTTTCTTCTTGTGCATTCGGCCATTGTTCTAACCAGTAAAATTAATGTTTTAAAGATGCAGATATCTTTAGTATATATATTTTTTCTAGTTATAATGAATTCTCGGTAAAAAACGGCGACCCACCATGGAAGAAGTACTTAGAACAATTCAAGAACCCTCTAATATTACTGCTGCTGGCCTCGGCAGTAGTATCGGCGGGGATGAGCCAATTCGACGATGCGATCAGTATTACAGTAGCCATAGTTATAGTCGTTACCGTTGCCTTCGTGCAAGAATATCGATCTGAAAAATCCTTGCAGGAATTGACGAAGTTGGTACCGCCGTCATGTCATTGGTAAGTAAAATATTTATTAATTACTGTAAACATAATACCAGGGTTGATCCTCATTCTCTACCTCTATAGGATTTAAATTTTTGATGGTTTGACACAGCGTATTTGTAAAGTATTATTGGCCGTATTCATTGTCGTGAAACGTGTTTTAAGAATCATAGAACACTTTTCATAATCGGTTGAGCTGACACTGAACGATCGTTTTGTTTACGCTTTGTTTTCTTAACCTCAATTTTTTTTTATTATTTTTTTTTTGTGTCATCGGCATCAACTGCTATTATTATAGGCAAATAATTAACAATTAGTGCCGTGTGTACCTTATGTTTCAGGCAGTTGCCCCCCTGGCTTTTACGACTTTACAACGCGTAATAGCTATATGTCACGATATTAAATTAAGTACTAAAATTCAGTCCTAAATTAAGTTATTTAGTACTAAAAGAACTAAAAATATTTTTTCCTTTTGCAACGATACCAATTTTTAGTACTAAATTTAATATAGGCGCATGCGCATTGGCATATTATTATGTGAAATTAGCATCTAAATGCCACGAATTACGGAAAACAATCTCATAGAAATAATGTTCAGGCTAACACAGTTGATAAATTGAATATATTTATTCCATATCCATATCTTACACCAGCCCCGGGGCTCCGCGGAGTACACTTTGGGAAACACTGTCTTACACGAACCTATACATTTTAATTTTTATTAAAAAAGTAGGTAAAAACAAAACAAAAAGCATCCGTAGTTGGTGTATTGTAAATTGTAAAAATACTAGCAGAAAAAACGGTGTAAATTATATAAATTGTCAATAGCGAAATGGAAATTAAATCAAAAAAATAAATGGATAGTACAATAAGAAGAAAAATACCTTTATTTTTGTAATAATAACAATAATACTCATAGGTTTTAAATAAACAATAAATTATTATTTTACAATATTGTTCAATATCCCTTGACTCTCAAATGTTCATCAAAGACTAGATTTCCGCCTTTGATTATTGTATGTGGCTGAAATGCAATCTTATTGATAGGAAACCAATTTTAATAATTAATTTCTATGGATTCTTTCGAACTAAAAATGAAGAAAATATACCAATTATTTTTGTTAATACGTTTTGATAATACGTCATTATATAATGGTAATGTTTCTATTTTTACATTATTTAACATATTCTGCAATGACAACTTATTAAGCTTAGGCAACATAAATAGTGTTGCCTGTCTATGTTTTATTATTGGTTTTTATTGATTATACTACTTTTTTTAGTAATAAAAATATATAATAATAATTAATTTTTTCACTTGTTTTACAAATCCATATACTTTTATTAAAATCAACATATATATTTTTTAATTACGAATTCTGTTAAAAATTGTATTGTCAGTATACGCAAATATCGTCCGTTAGTTCATAAATTAGTTCGCGCTGCTGTCACGCTCAGAACGAATAATGAATGAAAATAGGCTGACTGGTCTTTGTTATCTGTTATCGATTATTTTTGGTAGAGGAGGAAGAAATTAAAAATTTGCGTTTTCCTTGTGTTCGTCGACGTTTTTGAGTGAGTTTTTGTGTTTCTATAAATATATTTTTTTTATTAATATTATTATTATTATTATGTATTCTTCTCATATTTTTCTTTTATATCACACCTTCTGTTTGTTTTTTAAGAATATGTGTTTTAGTTTTTGTCTTTTTTGTTGTTTTATTTATTAGAAACTTGTTAATTTGTATTGCTCTTTTATTTTTCACAGTGTCTAGGTACACGCTAACTTGTACGCAATTCAAAAATTTATATACATGCGAAACGTCTTGACAGAGTAGGTGAGCTATGTGCAGGCCGTTGGTGTTTACGCCAGTCGTAGCTAGGTATGGATTGAAATCTTTTTGTGGCGGCGAAGCCGCCACCCTACGTGAAGTCGTTACGTTTTCTTGTTGTCACGGCATTATTATTATTTGTTCATGTATGTGAAATTTGCTTCTAAGGTTTATAAAATACTACTGTGCTAGTCACGGCGTAAATAAAAAGACGCATTCACACAAACACCTCCCACCACAGCAATATGACGTTTCGCGTGTATATAATTTTTTGATTTGTGTACACTTTAGCGTGTACCTAGCAACAGCGTTTATTTTTCATTTTCTTTATTTTTCAACAAATAAACATTCTAAATTTTTTCAAAATTTTGCCCCTCCCTATAGAATTGTGTAACGACGCCCATGTCTATTTGCGCTTTTATGATTATTCATCATGATTTTAAAAGCAGGGAAGTGATTAACAATTTTTTGAGCATTCTTTGCTTGAACTAATAAATAAATATTGTAATTATTAATAAAAAAAATAATATTGATGCTTTCGATTCTTTATTTTTCCTATTTTTAATATGGAATATTATTAAAAGTCTTAAACAATATTAAATACAGTATATTTGAGAGAAGATATCTGACAATATGTGAATATTTTCTCGTCAGGATTAATATGAAATACAATAGAAAGTTTCTAGACACTTTAAAACACACTACCCACAACAATTTTGGGTTTTCTTATGCTTAATTTTTTTTTTATTTTATGCTTTAAAATGTGTTTTCCAGACTCAACCATGCAAAAATGGGAATTGAATCATTTTAATTCACTTCTAGAGGTAGACACGGTTAAATAATATTAGACTATCCATAGAACAAAAAACAATACAAAATTCATTCGTAAACGTTTATAATTCTTTAGTTTTCTTCTTCAAACTTTTGAAATAAATATAGAAAGTGTTATTGATAATACCAGTTTAGTGTGATGTCATTTTGGTTAAACTGACATTTAATTCTAACCAAACTTATAACAAAAACATCAATAAATTTGACATATACGTTTTTACTGTTTAAAAGTTTTTGTCTAAATATTGTTTGCAGGTCATACAAAATGGTTTAAAAGTATGTTATTGGTAACTAAACAATTGTATATTTGATGCATGTTATCAACTTACTTTAGGAATATATTTATAAAAATAAAAAACGATATAATCTAGGTAAACAAAACGAACAAAACGCACTCAAAAAATCTACTGTCACTTTAATTGTCAGTGAAATCATAATTACATCATCGCGTACAAATGGCGTTTATGACACAGTTGTCATTTCTATAAATGCGATATTGTCAAATATAGTAAGAAAAATTATATCACAGGAAATAGGCACTGATCTGTATTATTTTACTGGATAGGATATAGGCTATATTTGACATACTAAAAATCCGTTTCATCATTGAGACCGGAAGTGCAACATTGCTGGCCGATTTGGGCAAATTATAGCGGGATAATTTGACATATCTAACCTATAATTTGATTAGTTCTTCTTCTATTCATTTCGCAGATAATGTCCTTCGGGACAATTCACCCATAATTTGATTTTTTATGAAAGAAAATATAGAAATGAAAACGTGAAGCATATTGTGTCTTCATTAATGAACGTTTATTGTTTATATCATAGTAATGCTATCCGATACTATCTACATAAATAACAGATAAATGATCAGTTATAAAGTACCTATAGTGGAACTACATAGATGGTCGAATCATTTTAGAGAACAAGTATGAAACGAGAATCGGTGAGTTTGCCATTGTTACAATAGAACCAGGAAGAACAGGGATATAAATGGTAAAAAGATGTAAAAAATCTAAACAATACCTGTGAAAATGTTTACCTGATAGAACAATATGGATACATGCAACTAAAGCGATTAGAATTGGAACTGAGCTAGTGGTGTTTTCAGACACATGATTTACATTAAGAGTTGCAAGATAATGTAGGTAGGTAGTTAGTTTATAATTGCAAAGTTAATTTTAACAATATAGATGTTGAAATATATTTTAAATTACCTACACTTGTCTAGGAAAGCTAACAAAATTTACTAACTAACTAACTTTTCCAAGTTTAATACGTGTTGTCTCTCTAACCATTTTTACACTATACAAACCAAACCACATTGAAATTTGTGCAACTCATAAATATATGTATTCAAAAATTGTTCTAGGAAAATACTGTTATAACTTAAATTTTGTGTAGAATATTCCAATATAATTTACAATTAAATAAAGAACAAATTAAAGGCTTTACATAATTTTTACAAAAGGAAATCATGAGAAAAGGTGAAAAAATAAACATTTATATTTCTTGTAATATTTTTATTAATGTAAAAAGGATATAAAGTAATAATTTTAAAAGCATTACCAACCGTCTTCGTTTGTGTTTTATCAATGCAGGATACCTCAAAATGGTCTGAACATAATCGCATTTCTGCACTTACAACATTAAAATTGTTCATCATATAGGTACATACTCTTCACCCATTTCCCCAAAAGCTCCAATTTTGTAGGAAACCTAAAATAACAAGAACATTATTTAATTTAGTAATAGTTCACTTCAATTTTCTCATTTTATCGGTATATTAATGTGTAACATAGTAATTGTTTCAATTTGTTTCGACAAAATAGTTAGATCTATTAACAAATTTTTATAAATATAATAGTTATATTTACCATGAAGAGTACGGATACTCTTTTTACTTCGTTTTCCACAATAAAAACACGTCTTCATCGTAACTTCTTGACACAATTAAATGACAAATGAAAATAGAGGTTATGATAAATAACATCCGGTCCGCCATATTATTTGCCCAAATCGGCCAATTTTTCGGAACGTTTTTTAGGTGGGCTATATCCTATCCAGTAAAACTGTACTATGTTATATATGAACATTTGAAAAAAATGAATCAAGATATTTAAAAAAAAAAAAAAAAAAAATACAGATATAATATTAAAAAAAAAAATAATAATAAAAACAAAACAACAAAAAAAAAAGAAAAACAAAAAAAAAAAGAAAAAAAAAAAACAAAAAATATATATATATAAAAAAAAAGAATTCGTCGCCTAAAATATAATTATGTATAATTAATTGTATCACAACTGTTTTAACTGTTGTTTAATTGTTAATATGATGAAAATTTTGTACTTTTAATAGATTTTAGGTTCCTTCATTATTAATTATTGTATTGTTGTAATTTGTGAAAATTGTAAGTAGGTTTAGATTCGTTTTAATAACATTAGCTCTGGCCAATTGATCTGAGATCAAGGCCATCATACAAAACACACACACACACATGAGAGTTGGGGACAATGGGACCAGCCCAATGAAGTGGAGAGGGGTAGAATGATAACTGTCAGTGAAAAAATAGGCATAGACACTATGCACAATTCCGTTTTGCACATATTGTAAACAAGATTCAGGGACGGTTTAACAACATTTTGTGCAACAATTATAAAATAGTGCATCGGAAAATAAAGAACAAGTATAATTTAATACTAACTCGAAATAAAGGCACAAAACATCACAAATATAAGCAAGATAACAAAGAATTGACGCCAAAAAAGCGTACAACAGCCACAACACAAACAAAAAACAGAGCTGAACATAAACATAATCGCTGAACAAAGCCAATCCTGGAATTTGTTTACAGTGCTTTAGGGCAACCTCTCCTTGTCATTTACGTGTGTAAGAGTGGAAGGTTGAATCATGCATAATTTCTACACTTTGAAGAACTTAAACTAATGAACTATAAACGCTTACAACAAAAAATTTGAGGTTTAATCCTCTACAGATGGACTAATATTATTATTCAGCAGTTTCTACAACAAGAAAATCAAAATTATATAATTCGTCATTTTTTTAAGATCGGAAATTGGACAACACATTTGGAAGTTTTAAAGTGTTATTGGGGCTAAAAATATATTCAGAAATGTGTTTCAGAGGGTCTAAAATAGTCTAAAAAAAATCGTGATAGCGGATTTTTCCTGAAAAATTAAATTAGTTGTTGAAATTTTCGTTTTATTATAAAGGTCCGGTGCGGAGCCTAGAGACCTACCCTCGTATATAATGGTATCATCCCATTAAAGAAATGTTATTTTCCAGTATGAGAGAAGGTACGGCCGATTCGTTTCTAGCAAGAGAATTGGTGCCGGGAGACGTGGTGCTTCTGAACGTAGGAGATCGGGTTCCTGCGGATATACGTTTATTTGAATCTAACGATCTCACGCTGGACGAGAGTTCCTTCACGGGAGAAACGGAACCATCCAAAAAGAACACAAATTTTGTAAACAGACCAAATGGGGCTCACTCATCAAACACTAACATTGCCTTCATGGGAACGTTAGTCAGACAAGGTACAGGAAAGGTAAGCGTACTTAGTGTTTATATTATTTTTAAGAGTACTGGGTATAAATTAGATCTTTCAAAATGTATGTTTTAAAGTTATTATAATAATGGATATCGATTGTATTTTTTATTCGTGAATTCTTTACGATTTGCCAGTAAATTTTATTGAAACAAAATATTCCAGTTTACTAACTTCAGTAAGAATCTCGAACAGTGTAGAGCTGATTGTTTTTGTTACATTTTTGTTACTTTGGTTTGAATATTGGAAATGACTTGATGCCTGTAAGTAAATCAAGTTATTGTTACTTTTGTCTGCATATTATGAAACAGTACAATACGAATAACAAAAAGGTCATAATCTTCCTGTGCCAGAATCACCTGAAAAATTCGATTTCATTCATTTTAAAACGAATTTAAAGACAGATAAGTATAATCAATAATTATTTTTAAATAATTTACACTAAAAATATTATATGAGTTGTGCAAAATTGGCGGCACATCCGATTTGTGGCTCAATTATGGATTGTATTGAAAAGCCGAATAAAGTTTTTTGAATATTTTATGTATTTTTTAATGACGCTTGATGATTTTCATCATCTGTCATATTTACCAAAATATGACATCGGATAAAATTTTATTTATATTTTTCGGATATTTTTTTTTTTTTTCTAAATTCATCAATATATGGTTTGATGGTCTCTGAGTTCATAATAAAATAGAATGTAAACATTTATTTAATATAAACTAATAATTACTTGACATCGAAGTAAACAAATCATTCAAAGTAAGTGTTTTCGAAGTGAAATCCTCCAATTACCTGAGAATATCCTAGTCTATCAACAAATGATCTTAAGGGCATTTTGATAAACTTCAGGTGTAATTTCTTGAACAGCTCTTTATAAACTACTGATTTCAAATGGCCCCAAAGAAAAAATCCAGTTGGGATAAATGCGGTGACCGTGCTGACCACTCAATATTGTTCTCTTCAACCCACCCATCTCTGCGGAAATCTTGTGTTCAGGTAGGGTCCGATTACGATTAGAAGAACACAGGTGCGTCATAACTTTGTGGAGTCAGTTTATTTACAAATCCACTGAGACAAAATGATTCGTCAACATATTATTTCCATTAATGGCATCCATCATTTTTTGACGGAATTGCATTCGCCTATTTGGGTAATCTGTATTCAATTCTTAGTGTAATTACACTTTATAAGGATGAAATTTATTGACTTTCAGAATCTTCCTTTCAGATCTCTTATTCATATTATTGTGTAACGCGAGCTTTGGAACTGAAGTTTTTGGTTCTTCCTGTACACTTAGAACCACATTAAGTACATTTTCTTCATTAGTGACTGTCCTCTTCCGTCCAGATCTTGCTCAAATTTCTGGAGAAATCCTGTCAGGAAATGTTTCATTGAACAAATCACAAGCTTTTGCAGAGATTTCTTTTTTGTCTCCAAACACGATTATCATCAATAGTGTAATTTTTATTTATTGTCGCGTATTGGGCTAGTTTGGGTGAAATGAATAGATTTGCAATTTAACTCAACTTGTTTAATTGTCTCCATAAACCAGAATGAATTAAAAGTACAGATTAATAAAAGGTGACAATATTATAAATATCATGTAAACAGTAACAAAAAAACATTGGTATGTATTTCTGTCAGATATATACAAGAATCGTATTAATAAAACTGAGTAATTAATATCGAGATGTCAATATGATATTTATAATGTTGAAAAGTGAAACCATGGCAAAACAATTCAAATTGGTACATCATGATAGCACAGAAAACTGTGTGGCTGTTATTAAAAACAATTCACAACAACCTTTCTGTTTTATTACTTTCTTATTATAAAGTAAGTCAGAGACCACCCGAACCCCATACAGATGGATTCAGTAAGAAAAAATCTATCTGAAAAAATATAAATACAGGGTGATTGATTTAAAATTTTATCCGATGACGTAATATCTTGATAAATATGAGAGATGTCGAAAATCCCCAAACGTTATTAAATAGTGCATTAAATATACGAAAAAATTTATTTGAGTCAATTTTCAGTACAATCCATAATTGAGCTATAAATCTGGTGTTCCGCCAATTTTATCAAACCCTGTATATATTTTAACACGCCACGTAAAATATTTTTGGACCAACAAAAAGCACTTCAATTTTATTTACACAAACAAAACCACTTTGGATAAATTGGGGGAAAAACAGTAAGGGGTAATTTGGTTGTGAAGATTTTTTTTTTTTTTTTATTGTATTGTAAAAAACAATATGGACCTACTATAATATTAATTGCATCTATCACATTATTTCATTAAAACAATTCTTTATACAGTAGATTAATTTTGGCGATTACGATATTCGACCAGGCATGAATAAATAATATAAAACAATATCATTTTGTTAACTTCTAAAAATTGCGAAATGTTTTTCCAGAAATGTTAACATCTTGTTTTTTTGTAAACATTTATTTATAGTTGGTCATTGATATTAAAGATTATTAGGTTTATTATGTGCTAGTTTTTTATTTTTATTATCTGCTAGTTCTCAGATTAAATTCTAAACCTATTAAATCATGTACCAGGTTACTACAATGGCAGAATTGTTTCATTTTTTAATCTTTCATCATTCATTTCTATATACTAATATGAATAATGAATTTTAAAAAAATCTACAAAAAATGCAAATCAATGTAAACGTAACAGAGGCGGATCATGATCATAATATTTGATTTCGCAGGAGAAAAATACATTATAAACTAAATTCTTTTTAAAATAATATAATGTTCCTAGAAGGGAATACAATATAAAAATTTCTTAACACTGATATGGTTATTATTAATTTTGAAATGTACTTTCTTGAATTAAGTCGTATCTCCAGTCGCGTTCATCACGTTGGGTTTTGCCTCTGCAAATATATTCTAAACTTTTTGCAGAAATTTCGATCATTTACAATTCAGAACCTATCAAATTACTTTCTTTAGAACTATGTCATATATATTTTTCATATCAACAAACGTCAAGTGAACGGTGCTTTGTAAAATTTGAATATCAATTCATCAACCAATTTGCGATAATTAATTATGATCATATCCTTTTTAGGGAATCGTTGTAAGTACGGGAACCAACAGCGAATTTGGTTCAGTATTTAAGATGATGTTAGAAGAAGAAGCTCCTAAAACGCCATTGCAAAAATCGATGGATAAATTAGGCACCCAGTTGTCTATTTATTCTTTCGCTATTATTGGATTTATAATGTTGGTTGGCTGGATTCAAGGAAAACTCATCATGGAAATGTTTCAGATTGGTGTCAGTTTAGCAGTAGCTGCTATTCCCGAAGGTATAGTATAGTTCAGTGTTCAGTTATCGTAGGTTCCAAATCCATAGACAATTAAACTCTATTCAACTTGACCACAGCACATTGAACTAGTGGGTAGGGAAACGTTCAAAATCGGATCACTGGGCTGGCCAATACCCAAAGACATTACAACATAGAGACAAAATGTTTCATTCATAAATCCCATACAATTGCGGACTATTATTGTTTTAAAATTGTTAGTGAGTGGAAGAGAAAAAGACAGATCTCTTAGGACCGGCTGGCAACGTTGTAAACAGTGTACATAATATGCTCGCCAGTGGCGTAGAGTTCTAAACTTATCAGTATTGTCAGAGTAGTATAATAAAAAAATACGTAAATAAGTAGGTGTATTTTTTAGTAATATAATTATGATGATTTTTTCAAGTACAAGTAAATTCAAATGCAAGAGAATTCAAGTTACGTTCCGATTTTGAATATTTATTGGTTTATAGTTTATTGGCATTTACTATATATTTGCCTGGTATGATGTTAACCAAAATTATTTAAAATTTTAACATATTTTAACCTAAAAATACTTACCGATGAAAGGATAAATTTCGATTTAAATGATCTACCTTATTGAACACTACACAAGCATGTACCATAATTCTTTATATTTCTCACAAAAGTTCACAAAAATAGTATTTTATAAATGAATAAACCAATAAGTCACACAGAAACTGGTCGAAACCCAAAATAGCTGTTAGACCCGATTGGCAACGTTACGGCTGGTTACGGTAACTACATTTCATTCATAAAAATAGGTACTAGGTTGTAAATTCTTAAAATAAGATATTCAGCGTTACCGTATTTACGTAGTTCTTTGCAACCCTAATATTTTGTTTAGATTAATATTGATTTTTAATAAAAAATTTAGCTTATATTAAAACTTTAAAGAATACTTTGATTAAAAACATGTTTTTATTTATATAATATAAAATTATAGTTATAGGATACATCAAATTTTATTTTTCGAAAGTTATTTCTCCAAATAATTTTTACAGACTGATAAAACCGGCAAAGACGCAATAAACGAGAATCTGGTGGGAATAATGATTTGCCACATAAAAATGTAAAGAATTTGGTCTCTTAGTTGTAATGTCTTTGCCAATACCAGTCGGGCTTGTGCGTATCATGCTGTGGTCAAGCGGCTATTGTGTTTACTCGTTACTTGCGTTTAAATTGAATAGAGTATAGTCACTTATTTCTTTTGCAGGTCTACCAATTGTCGTTACAGTCACTCTAGCGTTAGGAGTCATGAGGATGGCTAAAAGAAAAGCTATAGTAAAAAAACTACCCACTGTCGAAACTTTAGGTTGTGTAAATGTCATATGTTCTGACAAAACTGGAACTATTACTCGCAACGAAATGACGGCTACAGTATTGGTCACATCAGATGGTTACATAGCTGAAATAACTGGTGCTGGTTACAACGACCACGGACAGGTTTTGTTACATACCAAGTATGATTTTCCTGATAAAGCAAGAGAAAGTATTAAGCAGTTGTTAGAGGTAAATTAAATTGACTTGTTTTAACATAAATTCGGTCTTAAATAATTCAAGCAATATTTATGACAATAATTGTTTTTTGCTTTTAGATAGGTGCTGTATGCAATAACGCTCAAATAAAGGACGATACGTTACTTGGTACACCAACTGAGGGAGCTTTACTAGCAGCCGCCATGAAACATGGTATGGACAGTGTTTCGAATCGGTATATAAGGCTTAAAGAATACCCGTTCAGTTCTGAACAAAAAATGATGGCAGTACACTGCGTTGGCAAATACGACAACAGCAAGGAGGAGATTTTTTTCGTAAAAGGCGCTATGGAAAAGATTTTGCCGAAATGCACTACTTACAACTGGAATGGTTAGTATTAACATAACGTATACGTTTTTATTATGTATTATATTGTTGAACTTGTTAACGTTTCTCCTTTCCAGGTAATCACCAAGCAATGACAGACAACAAAAAAGAAGAATTTATAGCAGAATCCCATGAAATTGAGAGGAAAGGTCTAAGGGTTATTACGATGGCTAAGGGACGTACTTTACAGGAGTTGACATACATGGGTATTGTAGGTATTTGTGATCCACCCAGACCACTTGTAAGAGAAGCTATTGCAATTTTAAAGGAGTCCGGAGTACAAGTTAAGATGGTTACAGGGGATTCTATGGATACAGCTGTCGCCATTGGTAAGTAAAAAAATAGCATCTGACTATACAAAGAGTAAAGAGTTCTTTGACAATATTAGAACGTTGAACAAAACACCTTTATTGTTAATGCGTATCGTATTTTCTAATTGGTTTTAAACGATGTATATACAATAGTATATTGTTTCACAAACATTACCAACCTCGGCTTCGCCTCGGTTGGTAAATTGTTCTCTCGCTTCAAAAAATGATTTTCGACGAGTAAAACACTATACTTTTTCTACGAACTCTATTATGTCATGTAGGTACCTACTAAAATGAAAAAAAAAACAAACGTTAGCAAATGCTTTATTTTGTGTTAGGAATAACAAAAAATTAACCAACAATTAAATATTTCAGAAATATTATTTATTATTTAAATATTGATTTATTGTTATATTTGAACAATTGTTCAAAATTATGAGGGTATCGCACTCAAGCTTTTTATTTATTGAGGTAGATGCCGACATATTTGTTTTACTGTTAAATGTCATTTCAGATGATGATGCGCCATAATCGGATGAACTAGTAGTTTCCTTATTTTGTACAGATTGTAAAATTTTGGTTTGTATTTGGTTTTTACTGTTCGTGGATTCATCAACATATCCTTCCGCAACACTACTAGATTTCCAACCACCGTGCTTTTTTAACAGAAGCAAGTCACCTCCTGCATCCACTAATAGCGTTGCGGATGTTCTGCGGAAACAGTGCCCAGTGTAATCTTGAGGATTCGGAAGCGTTAAAAACTGAGCAATTTCGTTAGGAAATTTACTGATTTTATTAATTCCAACAACCTGTCTGCTACACTTTCCATTCTGATAGTTAATAAAGAATCTTGAATTAATTTGATCCATGTTTGCGGGACGTAGGCTCATATATTTTTTAGAAATATCATAAAAGGGTCCAGAAATATGAAAAGAACGCGGAACTTTTGTTTTTGTATTACGGATTTTAACTAACAGAATACTTCCAGTATCCTTTACATCGCTTATTGTTAAATCTTTTAGTTCGTGGCCACGACAAGCGCCAGATAATCCAAAAACTAATGCTACCTACAAATATTAGTAGTTATGTATTAAGTATTTGTTAAAATAAAAATAATAATTCCGTTACCTTTGTTATTAAATATTTATAGTCAGGTGCAGTCTTTATGTCTTCAGGCGAAAAAATTTTGGATTTTTGGCTTGTAAAACCATCAGATTTTCTTTTCAAAAGCGAACGTAACTTTGGATATTTACTAATATCGACATCATTTTTAACAGAGTGTGTAGTTCTTAGCATCGAATAAATGGACCATAACGTCGACGGTTTAAAATTTGAACATATTTCTCCAAAGTATGCTAGTAGTACAGTTTCCGAAAATGATTTCACTTTATTTTTTCTCTCCAGTCCAAAAATTTGATATAAATTTCTTCATATCTCTTTTTTGATTTGGCCGGTAATAAATCTGAAGAGGTTTCTTCAGCTTTAAAAATAATTTCTGGGGGAGTACAATCGCTTTCTGACTCAGACATCATGAAAATGTGTTAAATTTAGGACGAACTGAAACTGACAGTTCTCAAAAGTGATAAAACTTCAAATAAACAAATGAAAACCAGGAAACTAGATGTAGATTGGTTTAATTTGCACTATTTTTATACATTTTTATTTTATCTTTCATTCATTAAAGTTTAGGTAAAAACGCATATGGAATTTAATGAGCATCTTTTTATTTCATTATTAATAATTATAAGCTGCCAAAATATTATACGAGGCGACTGATATATGAAAATATGTAACAACTTACTTTCGTCACTAGAGACGAAAGTAAACGTTATGGGATTTTTCTCACTAGTGATGGAAATCAAGTTTTTGCTGAAAGTATCCTATGGCGAAAGATGTCTTTTTGTAAGAGTTCGTAGAAAAAATTATTTTACAGGAGTATATCAGGAAGTGGTGGTGGAATATCGTATTTTCATACATTTCCCCAATATATTCAGGCGATTTTTAAAACCGATAATGCCAGCAAAAGAAAGTACAATAACTCGTTACTTTGAGCATTTTCTTTAAAAGATGACAAATTATTGGAAAAATCTGTCAGGCCAATTCTGGGAGACTGGCAATAATGTTAGACTAAAATAAGAAGAATAAATAATTCATTCCAAAGGATTCTTTCCTAAACAAAAATTAATCTGCTAGAGTCCAAACTAGTACTGCATCCCTCTAACACTCCACAACAATATTATATTTATGCTTTCGAATGTAAAACTATCGTTGCTTTAAGCAATCTAACATAAAATTCATGGTTATTTCATCAGAATCAAATTCTCACTTCCACTCTGATGTAAGACTGACTTCGACACTGACTGGTTCTAATCAGAGATAACAGGATATATATAGCTATTCATTGATAAAATATAATATTTGTGACGCCGACATCGATACCACAGTCGATACGTACCAGTTGTAGATCGGGAGCGAGGAGACATGTGGTGTGAGGTAAGAGAAGGGATAAACTGAATGATTTGACGGCCCTACAAAACAATTTTATCAATGAATATATGTGTAAGCCATTTTTCACCGATAATAAACGTACAATATGCAAGCTTTGTTGCCACATCTAGTTCAAAATACTTTATATCCAACTTAACATTAACTAGGTTTTGGAATCTATTGAAAATTATTACATCTAATTTACTGAAATTATATCTAATTTAGTTAAATTTAATATAACTAATAATTCAAAATTTTTTGGGTTCAGTTGCAAGTTGCAATAAAACAGGTTGAATTATTTTTATTTTTTTTAAGATTTGTAAATAATTTTGTAAACAAAACGAGAGTAATGAAATTGGCATGACAACAGCGGATATTATACCCTCCTGTGTCCCTTAGAGTATGTCTTATTCATGACATCACGATATTTGTTTGTAGTTTCATCTCCTGTTATCTCTGGTTCTAATGCAATGCAACAACGATGACGTAAAAAATGATCCAAACTTAGTTGTTTATAGACTAAATATCTGGTTTTAAACTGTTCGTTTAAGTAATTTTAGGTATTAAAATATATTCCTAAATATTTAAGATAATAGTAATCAATTCTGTAAAACAATAAATAAAAAAAATTAAATTTTATTTTTATTATTTTCAAGATTCTATTCATCTAAAGGCATGCATATACCTTCAAACAATATTGTATTGAAAAAAATCAAAACGTTTATATCAAAATCAATAACAGAATTGTTCAACTATTGCCAATCTAATACTGCGAATTAATACAACAATTTGAGGAAAGTTTTCTAATAAACTGAACGAAAAAATATACCTTTGGGAGATACATCCAGATCATTTTACATTGTTCTTTCAGCACAATCGATAGGTTTGGAAACACTTCCTTCACAAGTATTTTCTGGGGAACAATTAGACGCATTTACTGAAAATGAATTTGATGAATCGGTACCCCGAGCGACGGTATTCTACAGGGTATCGCCGAAAAACAAATTGTCAATAGTAAAATCGTTACAAAGAACAGGACACATCGTCGGTATGACTGGCGATGGTGTAAATGATGGTGTGGCCCTTAAGAAGGCAGATATTGGTATAGCTATGGGCAAAAATGGTACAGACGTGTGTAAGGAAGCTGCCGATATGATTCTTGTCGATGATGATTTTTACACAATTATGTAAGTAGTATAATTTACTTTTATTGTCGCATTTACACAGGAAATGTTACTAGATAGGTAAATTTTGACTTTTGTGTCATTTGTAACAAAACATTTTAAATCTTCATTATGAATTCATTAAAGTCAATGTTTATATAATCAACGAATAAAGATTACATTACTAAATTGTGCTTATTATCTTTTTATTAATAATTGTAGATATCTTTAGCTTGTCTCTACTTGTACTCGTGCTTCATTATATCAATTTCAAATTAAAAAAAATCCATTAGCAATCCACAAATTAGTTAGTTAGTTAGTTCTAATAAGAACTGATTTATTTGATTTTGGATAAATAACAGATAATTAGAAAGAAGAAAATACAAAATAAGCAGACTGATATTTTAAATTTTAAAAGTTATCGACCAAGAAGTATTATTAGACATTTTGGTATATGTGAACTTGTCTGTCAACTAACCAATCAGAAACTAGTGTTTAGGGGCGGAAAATTCAAATCGCTCCTAGTTTAAAAATAAAGTATATTTAATTTTTTATCGGTCAAAATGTGACAAATTTTCTTTTTCAGAGCTGCTATAGAAGAAGGAAAAAGCATCTTTTATAATATTAGAAATTTTGTTACTTTCCAGTTGTCAACTTCAATAGCCGCACTATCATTAATTGCGCTTTCAACTATTTTAGATATACCTAACCCACTGAATGCTATGCAGGTAAGCGTCTAATTTGTTTAGATATCGTTAGTCCTTCATTTTTAGATTTTCACAAGTAAATTTTCACTGAATTTCACTCTCACAGAAGATATTCCTCGATTTCTGCATTATAATTCTTGACTAATATTTTCATAAAACCCTTTTTTATAATAAATGTGTATAAATAAACCTAATTGTTCCCTTTTAGATTTTATGGATCAATATTATTATGGACGGTCCTCCAGCACAAAGTTTGGGCGTAGAACCAGTAGAAGAGGACGTCGTTAAGCAAAGAGCCAGAGATACTAAAGAGCCCATGATAACAAAAAAACTTATACTGAATGTTTTACTATCAGCATCGTTCATCATTGGTGGGACCTTATGGGTGTTTCAAAAAGAGGTTAGTATATTGCATATTTCAATAATTTTACTTCATAAGAAAAATAAATAAAATACGCTTTTTAAAATGTGTTTTGATCATGACATTTTAAATTTTCAGTTAAGTTCAGAAGGAATAACTGCCAGAGATACAACAATGACCTTTACATGTTTTGTATTTTTCGACATGTGGAATGCCCTTTCTTGCCGATCTCAAACAAAGAGCGTTTTCACGATTGGTCTATTCTCCAATAAAATGTTCTTATTAGCTGTCGGGTTGTCAGTACTTGGACAGTTGCTTGTGGTGTATGTTCCACCGTTACAGAGTATATTTCAAACGGAAGCTCTGACGGCGTGGGGTGAGTATAATTAACTCTAATTTACCAAATAAGTTTAAATCCAATGACTACAGTACTTCGCCATTTTCCAGCTTTTTCTCTATATAACATTACATGATGTTTAACAAAGTAAGCATAGCCTTAAAAGTAAATAACCTTTTTACTGCTTGATAATGGGGAATTCTATGAAAAGGAAATATATAAATAAAAGATATCAAAAATATATGTCAAAATAATCACCCTTGTAAATTTATGTCCCTTAAAAATAATCACTAGGTAGTTAAATTTGAGAAAAAAAGTCAGACATTTAAACTTTAAAACGTGTTGCTACTTTGATATGTGGCAACGGCTTAAAGTTGTTTCTTAGGGAGGTTTTGACTTGTCTGTTTTGCTGAAGCAGTTTGAAGTGAGACTTAACTCTATAATAAAAAAAACTATAAATTAGGAATGAGAGCAATTTCTTGGCATAGCTATAAATTAGGGATGAGAGCAACTAATTGGAATTAAGGAATCTAAGAGAGGTTGCTTAATTCCATTGAGTTGCTCTCATCCCTAATTCATAGTTTTTTATTGTAGTATCAAGACTCTTTTAACTACTGTAGAAACACGATAACTCTTTATGTAATAAGGCTTAAAAATTGATGTACAGCTAAAACCAGTCGCCAGTTAAAGATTGTTTGTGGTATTAATTTAGTATTTCATTTATCTCATAATTATTTTATGAAAAGGCAGTCTGATTGCCATATCAGAAAAATCCAAAACATTTTTGCTTTATTTAATAAAATAACATTGTTACATACAGTTTTGAGGTGTTAAAACTTTTATAAAAAAAAATTAAAATTAAACTTGTTTAATATTTAAACTACTGCTTTTTCTTGGTTATAGTGCTGTAACTTGACAAACCGGACCCTGACCTAGTTTTGCAAATACTTATAACCTTGGCCTAAATTTCGTCTAGTAGATCCCCACGAAGTGATGTTAAAACCCCCCCAGAATTTCGTTTAGAGTTCAATGTAGCTGTAATGGAGGAAGAACAAAGGAAACACCGAGATTAATTTTGAATACTGTTTATTTAACATCTATTCTTTTGTACAGCCGAACATTTAGATTATGTGCCATTTTTAGGCTTAACATTCTGTTTATGTAGGCTTTCTAATGTGTCATTTCTAACCTCAGAGCTTTTAGTTCCCATAAAAGGGTAAAATAAAAGTCGGAAGTACTTTGGTATGTTTGTTCGTCTCCTAATATACAATCACACGTTTCCACGGAACTACTGAATTACGCATTGTCTATTAAAAGAGAGTACAACGGTAGCACGAGGAGTGTTGTGAGATATAAAATATTGCGTCGAATTGAGAACCTCTTCCTTTTTGAAGTCGGTTAAATTTAATATTTCTAATATGTGTAAAACCCGGAGTGTAGATTTACCTCACTGTGCGTCACGCCTTTCTCTAATATTCCAACGCCGTAATTTACTGACATACTCAGTCCTGTATGGACAACACTAAACGGTCGATCGGAGAACACCTGATATAAAGGGGGATGCCCGTCAGGCCCACTTTTGGGGTATCTCAGTAGAGATCCATCCAAGCCTCTATCAGGCTTTAATTTACATAGCCGCAAGGAAAATACCATTTTTAGGCCCTTACTATTGAGGTCCCTGGCGGTCTATGGTGGCCTAAGGCGTCTTTTTTGGCACGATGCTCTGTCGATTGACAAATCATTGTTATTAATCACAGTTCTGTGGATACGTTAGCTAGTCCACAAACACAATTTCACCTATTTATTCTAAATAAATAACAAACATACCGACTACTTCCGCGTAATGTCCCGCTAAAGATATGTGGATATGTACAAATAAATACGACCCCCCTCAATATTCATGATTCTACCCGCCGCTGTACATATCTCCTTTTTCCCGAAAATTCGATACACAACTAAAATTCCGTACGGCTAAAATGACACATTTGTCTACCCAATTTTGTATTACAAAGAACGACAGAAAACATATTTTTTAACCACAATCTAACTGTAAAATATATACAAATCAAGGCATTTACCCTACTAATCTACATGTGTTTGACATTTAAAAGTAAAATCGAAAGTGCTTTTTATCTTTAGTGAAAGGGGCAGGTACTGCTTACAGACAACCGAAACTTTACAATTCGGCACTTTGGCCATAAATCTAAATGACTTAATTTATTGCTTGAGAGCATTGACCGACTTTAGAACAATTAATTTTTATGACAACAACATCACTATCGATTCTCTAAATAACATAATTTAGCACAATATAAAACCCTATAATTTTTCCCACAATAAACGTTTACCAATGAATACCAAAAATATAACAATAACACACAGACGCGAATTTTCCCGCTAATGAATATAAAAGTAATAAAGTGATACCTGTAACCTATTAATGTTTGTCTAAATTCTCCCCCGGAATATCTGAATATTAATTACTAGTTTGATTACTTTAATAGTGCGATTATCGTTTTAATTCTACGTAAAAGAAACCTTACAGAAAGAAAAGTATACCGCTGACAAAAGGTCTACCGGGTCAGCCAGAAGGGTGACGAAATCCACTACGAACGTCGCCTGGAGTAGTACCTTTAATCATTTAGTAACATTTTATAATGTTGAATCGGAGATATAAAATATCTGGCGTTTAACTAGACTAGCGTCGTATCACTAGTATCAGTTACGCCGATATCTTTGTCGCTCGGTAGATACAACTTTACAAAACAGTTCTAGGAGTGAAATCTGTTTCTACTCAACGTGTATCTGCTTGGTCAACCTGACTATATATCTCCTTTTACTTATGTATAGAATATAAGAAAAAGGTGGTCATCCTAAGGACAACTGGATATCTATGCAGAAGCCGTCGTTTATAGAAACTAATTTCTCTACTCCGTCGATATCTTTTATTTCCGTTGTCAAAATATAACAAAAACGCGGCCACCGTAAGGGTAGCGATATCTCTCTTTAATTATATTTGAAGAATATAAAGAAAAAGGAGTCACCGTGCGGTAACCTGGATATTTGCGTATTTTGTTAACTCGACTCGGTGAAGAAGAAAAAACTAATCCCCCAGCCCTCAAAAACCCGGGTATTTATACTTAAATTTCCAATATATGCAAATGTATAAGACAGAGACCGACTGTTGGTTTGGTGTATAAAGACTATAAAGCCCTGTATTAATTCCTGAATATCACCCTATCGGTGACATATGGTTTTTTAGCTAGCGTTCGTGAGGAACGACACAAAGACTGTTTTTCCCAGAAGTAATAAAACGGCGCCTACGAGGCGGGACACGCTGGAATGCTGTTTGAATTCGAAATAAAATTTGAATATAATATGTAATATATAAGAATTATTTAAATTAATTATCAACCCCCGGTTGTCGGATTTCAGTGCCGACATTCTAGTCTACTCATATATTCTTAAAAAACTGTTCATATATTCGTGTGAAAGCCATAATTAGATTAGATTAGTTCCATTTTTTTATATTTATAGCATAATCATCAGAAAATCAAAACAAATCACAAATCAAAAGTTTTTAAATTAGACCCTTTTCACATTATTAATATAGTATGTGAGTATCGGATACAGATACAATGTATTCAGATACTTTTTAAACCGGTAACTGGGAAAGTCGATAACACATACCCTGTCAAGGTTATGCTGATGTTATAGTCATATTTGCTATATGCAAGTTTGGAAATATCCTGTGTGATATAGTCAAAAGAGGACCAGAATCTCAATCTTAAAACTGTCAAAATAGATAGATATAGAACGGAAAAAAGAAATCAAATATCTAGGCCTAACCCTGGACAACAAACTTCTCTGGAACATTTGTGAGAAGGAAGTAATAAATAAGGCCATAAAAGCCTTAATGGGATGCAGAAACATGGCAGGTAAAAGGTGGGAATGTAACCCGAACACATTGCAATGGCTGTATACAACAATCATCATTTCTGGGGCTGTAGCCTGGAGTAACAAAACTAGTTTAGCTACTACGAGAGCTAATATCTCAAAAGCACAAAGACTATTCTGTGTTTTCAGCACCAGTACAATGAGAACCTAGTCAAAAGAAAGCCTATTAGCTTCAAGACCGAAGATAGTTGGGATATGCCATAGGACGAAATGAGAAAGTACAGTTTTGTGAACAACTTCAAAACCAGAGAGCTGGACTGCAAGAAAGAATGGAGCCAAGAATGAATCGTGCTTGCAACCGAAAGACATGACATTCAGTGGTTATAGGTGCTACCAAAACCATAAAAGGAACTGGAATAGGAATGTATGGGCCTAGAATCAGGCACTCTGAAAGTTTGGGTAAATACCCGAACATCTTCCAGGCGGAAATTCACGCCATTGAGAAGTGTATCCAGTTCAACATCCGAGAGAAACTATCGCAGACAAGAGATTAGATAGTATTACAAGGAAAGGGGCTCAAATACCCTTTGTGGAACCTGAGCCGTTCTGATGTATCAGTAGTAACACAGTATTAGGAGGAGAGATTGAAAAAAAATTGAGTAATACAAGAATCGATAGGAACAATCTCTTGGGGTTAAGACAGGCTAAGGTACTTCTGGGTAAATATAACCAGAAAAGATTGAAAGTCTGTATCAGCCTGAGCAAGAATAGGCTACGCATTGTAACAGGGATCCTTACCGGATACTGCCGACACCTCAGTAAGCTGAGAGCAGAAGATAGTGAGTGCAGATTTTGCGAGGAACCTCCATTCACATTCTGAATATGTAGCACACCAGAATCCAAGGGCACTATACTTAAGATCAGGATCCAAATAGAAGAGGTCGATCTACATAACTTGAAGCTACTCTAAATCCTACACTTCCTTGAGAAAATAGGATTGGAAGAGTCGTTATAGGCATCGAGACTATTTCCTCAATGCATTAGCGACAGAAGGGGCACAATAGATCTTTTAGGTCGCAGTGCATCTACCACGTACCCAACATAACAGTCTCAAAATTAAATGAGTTATAAACTTCCACGGTCCTAGCAATAGCGGTCTAGGACAGCTCGCCGCCGTCGACTCGCCACCGTCATCTCGCCGCCACCATCTCGCCGCGGGGACAACTCGCCATCGCCGACTTGCCGCCGGGATAACTCGCCGCCCGCTCCATAAAGTATTTAAAAAAATTCTCTCAAAACTTTATTCTATTGTTACAGTTCATCAAATTTCTAGAGGCTTTCGACGGCTAGACAGAGAAAGCACTACTGACAGGCATCCCGACGGATTTACGCAATGAAAGTACACTCTGCGCATCAAGTATTTCACTATTTCATTCAGACGTAAATGTCAGATGTAAATTTCGCTAAAACATTTCTTTTATTTTCGTTTGTGTTTTTTGCTCATTACAGTTTAATAGAACCTAAGTATGGAGTTTAATAGCAAATTAAGAGGCCGCGTGATTAACAGTCAATCTCGCGAAATAATAGGCAATGTTATAGAGTTTATGAGAAGAGAAGGAAACTTTAATTCACCTTCAATACCATTTAAAAATGTAAATGATCGTGTTGCTGCAGCCACAGGAGTATCTAAAAACACTGTCGTCAACATTTCTGGAGAGAAAAAAGAATCGATAACCGTGAGATATCGGAATTTTCATCACCAAGAAAAACCATTAAAAAACCAAAAACAGTTAATGATATAGATGAAGCTGCACAAGAATCAAATTTTATTTTTTTATTATTAGATAGCTATTTTTGTTTCTGAGTTGTGTTTATTTACAGGCTCAATTTTTTTCCGTTTCTCCTTTTTGATTTTTATATGAGGTTTCAAGTTGTTTTTGACTTATTTCGAGGTAAATCACAACAACACCCTTTTTTAATAAAGCAAACAAGTGTTAAGAGGTATATGTACGTGTAAACTACAATTACAAAAAATTGATATGAAACCCATGAAACTACCAACAAAAATGTAAAGTTAGCTTCCGTACTAGAACATGGTGTCATTCGTCGAGATAATTTATCGTTTTGTTTAATAGATCAAGAAATGTAAATATTCCCCTGTTATTTTTTATAAAATTATAAGAGAAATAAATTTTTTTCTTAATAGTATAGTTTATTATTTTGTAGAAAAACAAAATTTCGAAAATTTTAGTAATGTTTCAGAAACAACCGTTATTAATAATAGGTACCATTTTCCTTAATAAGGTAGAAATAAAATATAAACTATTTCCACGATTTACAAAGGCCTACAAAAAAATTATAGGTATTTTCCGCTATCCTATAAAATTTATATTTTCTGACTCAATTTCAAAAGGTTGAAGGAATTCCAAAACACCTTTTATGGCATAATAATTATTTTCAATTCTACATACTATCTTTAGCTGCTTTTAAAAACGTTCTAAGAAAGTCCAATCAGACCAATTTAATCCCTAAACTATTCCACACTTTTAAAATTTAATTACCTAAAAATATTAAAAACTATTTAAAATAACTTGTTTAGCAGACTGTACAATAGCTATCTTAGTCACACGTAGCGCGTTCTCTGTCTGGGCGTCGATCACCTCTAGAAATTTGATGAACTGTATGTTAAAATTGGTTTTAGATGTAAGTTTTTACGAAGATAAAATTTAACAATTAATGGTAGCAATTAAGTAGCAATTGTAAATTTCTTTTAAATATTAACAAGATAATTTTATAAAAGATAATTGATTTGAACTAGTGTCTTTTAAATGATACAATATTAAGCTTTCTTAATAACTAGGTTATTTATTGTATAATAGTTTAGAGCAATGTTTTTGTTTAAAAAATGGATAAAAATACTAAGACGTTTAATGATAAAAAAAATAGTTTTCGCAATATTTTAATTTTATTGGGTGTACCAAAACAAAACTACAAATTATAACAAAATAATTAACTTTTACTATTTGTCATTTAAGTATTGAAATTGGATCTTAAATAATGTAATATTGAAAAAACACGTATTTAATTTCCAATTATATAGGGTTGTTCAAAAGGTACACACAAAAAATATTTCGATTATTACTAATCAATAAAATAATTAGTTTATTTAATTTTTTATTTATTTATTTATTTATTTATTTATAAAGATAATATGGACTGTATATGGAAATTATGAAATTGCTAATAAAAAAAGGGATGGTCAGTGATGAATGCGGCATATAGAATTTGAGATATGTTTGTTCAAAATTCGGTGGTGTGGTGCGGAATATTACCAGAAACTTTATAAAGTATACAGATGTACCCAGATACGTCTATATCCGGGTACTACCAACTCTGTTATAATCCAATAATCTAGGCAACGAAGCCACATATCAAACTAGAAACAACATTTTAAAGTTTAAAAATGGCCCATAAAATAATGTTTTCTTGAAATCGGATATGAATTTAATAATATAATTATGTAATATGTAAATAACTATCAAAATCTAAAATGAAAAAAAAAAAAAAAAAAAATTTGAAAATTATGATGATGTTGATCATTAAAAGAAAAATCAAATGTTACCAAGACATGTAATAAAATAGAAAATAAATCACGAAACCATATATCACACAAAATACGAGCGACCGTTTCCCTTAGGAAAGCAATTACTCCTTTGGCTACTACTCCAAAGGATATAATTCAGGACATTTTGGGGTATTAGCCAAATGAGTACTTGTTTTCTGAAAGAAAGTGGTCGCTCGTATTTTGTGTGACAATGGCTTCATTTATTTATTTTTTTAAGTATAAAATCAGATATGGGACATAAAGATAGGAAACGCAACAACCGCAGCAACGATGGCGTCATCTATGCGTCTCAGATGTTAACTAAATGTACACGTCGTTTGTAGATGTGGACAGCAGTGGAAAGTTTGTAAAAATAAATGTCAATTAGTTGTATGTATATCGTAGAATCTTGAAGTTGAATTAAAAATTTTGAGTTCATGAATGGTTAAGGTGAACTAAACGAAATGGTTGTGGTTGTTTTTATGTGAAATTTGACGACAATAATTGTGTAATGTTACAAATATCTGAATTTCCAATAAGGAGTTTGCAGTCAACATTTTTAAAAATGAGACACCATTGACCACTCGAAAATAAGGACAAAAATGTTAAAGTTACAAATAACAATCAAAAATTAAAACATATTGTTCATGAATAGATTAACAATAATTAATCGATAATAGACTGTAAGTGTAGTATTCTTTTTAATAAAAAATTTACCGTAAATAACATTGTTTAAATGTATTTACCAGATCATGAAAATGCATATTTACAACCTTTATTATCAGGTTTTTAAATTTCCCGCTGCGTTGTTTGATATAATTGAAAGCGCCACATAGTGGGTCAGATGTTAACTCCGTCCGAGCTGGTCGTTGTTAAGCATGTGTTTCTTATGAGCGTTTCCCATCTTTATGTTCCTGATCTGTGTATAAAATATTAAAAGTAATCTGGAAAATTGAAAGTCAAACAATTTTAGCATCTAAAATAGTTATGAATCCTGTAATTTTAATAGTATACAAACAATTTCTTTTCAGATATGGCGTTTCTGACTGCCCTTACTTCATCAGTATGGGTGTTTTCTGAGATTAAGAAGCTCGTTGAAAGGTACATGGAGAGGCGATGCAGAGGAAAACGATCTCCATTAGAATATGTATGACAAAAGGGGGGGCCCGGGGACAAAACCCGCTGCAATTAGCTGCTCCTTCTCCTCTGCCCCCAGTTATTTGGCCCCACTCTCCCTTAGAATGTGCAAAACAGTATCATTTTTTCTGAAACTCGCGTGCTAAGTATATACAATATAAGGTTTGTTTTAATCGAAATTTTATTGCTGTTTCACTCTTTGAATGTATTTCAATTTCACTGAAACGAAGTATTTCTCAAATTATCTATTAGTATGTTTCACTCTTAACACTTATTTGACGTTCTAATAAATCATAAACTCAAAGTCTGAAGACACTGATTAGGTGTATTCATATTATTTCAGAGATTGACATAATTTTGAGATAAATGTCAAAATTCTTATTAAACTAATAATGAAATAATAATATTTCTTAATCTTAAGAATTTCTACTTTTTAACCTTATTCAAAAGGTTTTGTATGGTGCTTGCGTGTAATTAAAACAAATTTTTTCAATAAGTAAAAGATTTGTTTACTCGCAATATATTGTGAGCTTAAACTTTGCGTGATAATTATTGTGTAACTTTTAAAAAAATATTTGGTTAATTATTGAAGTATATCGGAAACTAATCGGAATATGGATTCATATAGTGCGCACAAATTAATGCCTTGTTTTTAAGCTTATTACTTGGTAAATTGCAGTTTTTAGCTTCTTTGAGTGATGACCTTTTGAGATTAGGCAGTTGAGTAGTGAGATTTTGTTGTTATCTAATAGTTTTTCTTCTGCCAAATTTGAAATTAATACTCGTTATGTTTATAATGAAATTGATTATTTACAATAAAAGTCAATATGCCGTTATTATTTTTGTTAATTTGATCCCAGTTTTTTTTATTCTTATAATTATTGCTATGTGTTTTGAAATGTTTCATTGTATGTTCACTTATCAGTTTTCTTCATTAGATTTAGAAATGTATTTTAAACATCCAACTATCAAAGGAATCTTTTATAATAAACTTTATTTCTGATTTTTAAAGAATTTATTCATTTTTAGCAGTATTATGAACAGGAAATAAGCCAATACATCTAAATCTCTTCGTAATTTTATTGCCAAATAGTAATTTTACATGTATATTACTATTGTACATAAAAAGTGACTTTTATATGTGTGAAACACTCAAAAAGAAATAATTTATTTATAAAAAATAGTGTTCAAATGCTAGTACCTTCAATTTTGATTTTTTCAATCGATATTTTGTCTATTTTAAAATCGTTTTTTATTTGAAAATGTTTTGATCAGAGTTTTCTTACAGGTTGTTGGTAGCATCATAATAGTTTCTGCCTCACATTGTTCATATAGAATGACAAATCAACTATCACAAAATATGCAAATATCTTAGATTTGTCACATTTTTAATTAAATCTTATTTCGACTTTCCCGTTTCGTTTTATAAATAGCATTTTTTTTATTTTAAAAGATAAAATAACATTTACCCTATTTGATACACATCCAAAAGTCAATTTTATTTTAAGACATAAGTTCCAACTATGTACATTTCTTGTGTTTCTTCCATCATTGAGGGGCTAGTGAAGATAATAAACATTAATCTACTAAATAAAACTTGATAGGTTGACATAAATTGCCTCCAATTCCTTTGATTTATAATTTTAATTAATATTTCTTCGGTTTTTTTACCTTTTCAGTTTGGCTTAATTGTAATAACTTACCTATAAAAACAAAGCATTTTATATTTACATATTTACACTTGTTAATAAAAAATTGTTTCTTCTATTTGGGTTTGTAGTACGTCATTACAACATGCACCTCCATTAAAAAATTAGATATGCATCAGTTGCATATATTTCTAGGTGTATATTATGCAATTTTCACGTTTTTATTTGCACATTTTAAAGGCTCTATAAATTTGTTGCAGCTAATTGTTTGTTTATTTATTTATTTATTTTTCCATTGTTTAGAATAATTTTTGTATGGAGTAGTTTTTCTTCCTTATTTTTTTATTGCAACCCAGTTAATTACGTAAATACATTAGAAAATTCTATACTGTGACAATGTTTCAAAAAATTTTTTATTTTAACTTAGAATTTTCGTAAAAAAAAAGAATAATTACATATGATGTAAATTAGAAAGTAAGAAAAAGACACTTTTAACTACTTGTACCTCGTTTTTTCAATTTTCTATATACAGAGTAATTCAGAAAAATGTTGCATTATTAAAAATTAAAAAAAGTTTTGTACTTGAAAAATGCTTCATAGACCCAGTATTGATGTTTTATATTTTTATGAATTGCTCTGTATAAACCGTTTAGTGGTTTTACGTATATTTTGTTTACTGGTAAATCATCTCTTATGGCATTAAAGTTGTGCTGTGAAGAACCTTTTTGTTTGCTCAGTTTTAATATAAGTAAAAATTATGAACAACAAAAAATAAACAAATGTTGAAGTAAAATGATGTTTCATATTATCCTATTTCTTTCAGGGTTACCGAATGTCAATAACTTTCAAAAGAATATTAATATTTTTTTAATTAATTTATTTAACGTCGGCCTATTTCTAACCACGAAGTTTAAACAATGAAGCTGATGAGCACGCTACCCCCAATTACCAGACATTTAGCCGAATCCTTTGGTGTTACAACCAAAGGTAGGGATCTTTAATGAGCCTAACATTCATGGACTTGGGACCGACAGCTTTAAATCTTGTCCGAAAAATTACACACCCCACGCTATACCTCGTACTTATAGATATAACGCCTGCCCGCTGTGGTATGCAACTACTTGAACAGTTTGCACGTACGCCCATTTTTATTGAGATGGTCACTCAACCAACTACTAACTTCGTTCGGCTTGGATTGACTACAGGTATCGATACACAATAAATGAATCTGTCCTTAATATTAAGATATTTAGTGATTTTATTCAGTTTGTCATTTGACAAAGATAACTTAACTTTTTTTGTTTTGATAGGAATAAAAGACCACACCTACTATAAGTACTTTATAAAATAAATTTTAGACGAGTTACTTGTTCTTTATATTTATGCTCTATTTATCTACCAAGCATACCGTTAAAAATGAAAAGTGACTGTGCAAAAGTGGTTAAATACATTCTCGGATAAAACATTCTATTGTCTACTATTACATCTAAGTATTTAATTTTTTTTACAAACTCAATTTTATCGTTTGCTATTTTAATATCGTAATTATATTCATTAAAGTCATGGTATTGCTTGTCGTTTCCTATAAAAATGAATTTCGTTCTATTTTTATTAATTTTTAATGAGTTGACGCAGCACCACTTATATTCTGACTTCAGTGTTTCATTTATTACATTAATTATATCGATAAGATCATTTGATGCATAATAGATTAAAGTATCAACAGATGAATGTTGCATCTATCAATAATAGTCCAGGATCCATAAGTAAGGTCAACCTTCACCCATCTGTTTAATGGATAAAACTTATTTTTTATTAAATAAAATATGTTTTTAAATATACCGCAAATGGGTTGCCTAAGAAAATACGGTCACGGCCATTTTTTACTTTCCTTTCTGTGTACAGATAAGGAAAGTATAAAAATCATGATAAAAAATGTTTATGAGGTCCATTATCTATTATTTTATTCCTATACATGATTTTCCTAAAATGGACCTAATTCGAGATATTTGAGGAAAAGTGCAAATTTAGAATTTTGAAGACAACTCAAAAACGGATGAAGAGAAAAACATCAAATTTTAAACTTAGCTTTAATCCATCCTGCGGTGAGCTGATTAAAGTTTGGGCATAGTTGAAGCATCTGGGGAATACTTTACAGGGTGTCGTTTTTTTACTTTAAGAAAAAACATAGCCTGGACCGTATTTTCTTAGACAACCCATTTGCGGTATATTTATAAATATATTTTATGTAATAAAAAGAAACTTTCATCCATTAAACAGATGGGTGAAGGTCGACCTTACTTCGGATCTTAGACTATAATGAATGAGATATCCCTTCTAGATATTCAACAAGTTGACTATAAACTACTTTTTCCAATACTTTCTCAATAGTACAAAGCATATTGATTGGTCTAAGATCAGCTGCCTTATTGGAATTAGTAACTTTAGCAATTGGTGTTATAGTTGAAACTTTTAGATTGATGGAATGGTATTGGTTTATATAGAAGAATTTACGAGGGCAGTGCAACATTATCAAAACAATTTTTCAAAAATTCTACATTTATGTCATCAGGACTTCCTTTATTTGCCATTTCAAAAATAATTTCCTTTAAAATGTCCCTATCAATTAATTTAAAACTTTTTAAGTAGACATTGTTAGTTCTGGTTACAATAGGAAAATCTGGAACATTATATTCTATATTATTGACTATTTCTTTGATACTGTTAACGTAGTATTTGTTTAAAACCTCGGGCATTTCACATATATATCTTTTACTACTTGACTTTCACTCACCTCAATCTCCGTGACTCGAAGTTCTTTATTGTTTTTAGGTATCATTTCCTTCAATATCTTCCACAATTTAACAGTTATATTTGTTGTTCATTGTATTTAGTTTTTTCTTGTCGAATTACCTTAACTGCTAAATTTCTTGTATTTGTATATCTCTAGATTCCTAGGAGATGTATTTAAAATATATGCCTGATAACTAATATCCCTGTCACGCGTAGCTTTTTTAACAGTTTCATTCCACCAATTTTTATACTTGGGAAAGATTTTAATACCTTTTACTGGAGCTACTTCATCTAATACCTTTATAAGTTTTGAATAAAAGTCATTTATTTAAACGGAAAACCTATAATGATCCACAACAAAATATAGGACCACCATTGACGCGGTATTTTCCAGATATTTAGAGGATATCAAGTCTCAAACTTATGTTTCTTATTTCAGTTACCATAAACCTATAGTTTAAAAAATATTTTAAACAATATTAACTTCATTTATTCAATAAAAGAAAAAAAAATTGTTTTCTTATCGGTCACCACGCTCAAAAAGTGTAACTTGAATTAATATCAAAGAAAAAACTTGAATTAATATTAAAAAAAATACTGCATAAATAAAATAAATCAATAATTATAATTGCATAGGTTGATAAAAAATGCTATGCAATAGCTTTACCGCGGCAGTCCCCGAGTGTCACACGTATTTTTAGAATACATGTTTAAATGAACATAGTATACAGCTGCTTGAACCTACATGCTTGTTTAACTTAATTTATAATTTTTCAAAAATTCTATAAATTTCCATTTTAATTAAATTAAAATTTAAAAGAAATAAAAAATAATTTGGTGACAAACTGGTTTATTTACATCATTGTACATAAAAAATGTATTCATATTGAATATACACTAATAATATGTATATTATTACACATACTGTTGAAAACACCATTGTAACTAAGTTGAACCGATTTTTACACTTTTGGTAATGTGTTTATATTAATTTATGTGATGTAATGTATATAGAAGTTAAGAATCGACGTCAGACTAAAATGATTACAGTGAGTTGAACAAAATGGACGCAACACTAGATTTTTGGCTTTATTATGAGCTCGATTGCAAATGCAGGATCCCGTTTAGCAATTTCATCTAATATCTTTTTAATTTGAACGAATTGGCTGTCTCTATTGGCTTTGTTGTTAAATACACACTAGAGGTACATTTAGTGTGCATCGTCGCGACTGCAGTTATAGTGTAAGTAATAAGAGTTATAGATAAGTGGGGTCACGTGCGGTATTTTACCAAAAATGTGTATTAATAAATTCTGTTTTTTATAATTTTCAGTGAAAATAAACCGCTTGGAAAAGACTAGGCCAATTACGCAAAAAGAACGAGAAGATTTAATAAACAATACATATTTTACCAATAAAAACGATGAAGAATGAAGCAATGTAGAGGCGCACAATGAGAAAATGCAATATTTGATGATAGAATATGTGTGGTAAAAAAATAAGTGGATTCAGAGGAAGAACCCCCCAGATTATATTATTTTCATAAAATATATGTAATATTCATAAAAAATAATGTATCGGAAGGACCCCCATCAGGCATTTATGTTGAAGAGCATAGGCATTTAAGGGTATATGGAAAGGTTTTGTACATTTTATACACTATTTAAATCAATGCTAGAGATTCGACTATATATGGCTTATTCGTCAAATTATGACGTCAGCGGATATTTTAAATTAATTTTAGACAAATATACAATATTCTAAAATTGTTCATTGCCCAAAATCATTGAATGTGTAACATAACAACATTATTTTTCAGAATCTGAAACATTAACTTCGAAAACAAAAATCAAAAGAATGTATGTAGTAATGTTAAATTATACATCTATTTTTTGAAGTATTTAGTAGATAATTGAATGTTTGATGTAAACAATTTGTTCGCCAACCTATATAAACGGAGACCCGAAAAATTGAGTTTCCACCGTATATCTAGCGGCTCTGGAAGGCCATTTTAGATTTTTATATCAACTCAAAATTACTTTTTATACAAAATGTTAAAAAACATGACATAAATGACACGGCTGATAGAACTTTAAAAATAAATAGGTTTTTGCTCAATAAACAGTTTATGTCCTGACCCTTAATTTTTGTGTTACAGGGAATTAAAAATAAAAATTTTAAATTTATTCTGACACGCTGTCAAAAAGCGTTAAAATCCAGTTTATTCTGATATATAAATATAAAATTGCTACTTTTCACATTATTTTATGACTGAAAGAAAATTGAAAGGGCAGTGAATTAACAAAATAAGAAAATGTGGTATGAGAGGAAAAATTGTGTAACTTTATTTTATGATCATATTGACAATGGCCAATAATTACAAAATGAAGTTATACATAAAAATTCACTTGCTGGCAGCTTTTTCGTCATAGCCCCCAAAATTGTTTTGCAAGTCTAAAAGGTCATTATCTCTCGTCTCAGTAGCGCAATCTAGCGGCAGAGCACATATGGTTAGGCCAGAGATAACAGGATATGTAACTACAAACAAATATCGTGCGGTCCTGAATAAGATATTCTAAGTTTGTTTACAAAATTATTTACATATATTAAAAAAGCTAAAATAATTCAACCTGTTTTATTGCAACTGAACCCAAAAAAATTTGAATCACTAGTTATATCAAATTTAACTAAATTAGCTGTAATAATTTTCAATGAGTTCCAAAACCTAGTCATGTTAGATTGGAAGTGGCAACAGAGCTTACACCGGCATGGATATTTACGTTGTTTATTATAAGCGCACAGCGTCTTACACATTTATTAATTGATAAAAAAAGTTGTATCTATGTAAAATTCTTCTCTTTATCCCTTCTCTTACTTCTCATCTTTCGTCCCATCGCCGCGGACCTACAAAGTAGTTTTCCGTATTTTTACATCTCAATTTGTATTATTGCAAACTAGTTTTTATGTACAAATATATCGAAAAATATCCACTTTAGAGAAGTGAAATAATAATACATTATGTACGAATAGCTTAGCCAAATTCAAAAACGCAACCAAAAATTTTACAAAATAAGGGGAGTTAAGAGGTCCCCTACTGCTGCGATACACCTCTGGCAATAGTGAGTTAATTTTTTTGCATTTTATGTCTTAAAACAATTAAACTGTCCCAAGTTTAGTAAAAAATTTATACTAATTTCAAAGCTATGGAAAATGTCCCGTTGTGGAAGAAGCCTTTTAAATAAAAAAAATCTTTTTTAAAATAGAGACATTTTTATGTTTCAGAGTTCCTTCAGTCATATAATGTATGCCATGTTTTTTTGAAACACTTTGTATAAACACACCAAAATTTTAAAAAAATCGGTCCAACATCTTAAACTCCTAAAGGTGTTCAAATACTCTGTATAACCTAGTAAAACCTACATTTAAAAAAATATATAATAAAAGTGATCTATTAAATAATACAAACTGATAATAAATACATAAAAATTCATAAATTCTCAGCCCATATCAACCAAATTACATACATAAATATTTGACCAATGTTTCTAAAATATTTAATAAAAATCATCATCTTCAAACTTCGTTGTCTGTTGCTGATTTTTAACTTGCTCCTGACTGGAATACATGCGAGCAATTTGTTGTGAACTAGTAGCTTCTTCAACAGTCTTGTCCTCTCTTATTCTCAAAAATCTCGGAAAACGAAGTGAAATGCCTTTTTCAGGATCCACCTAAACAAAAATTGTAAAGAGAATACAATTATTCCTGGACCTATATAATAGCAGCTATATTTCAATGAGCCCAATCAAAGATTTTAATAGAAACGGTGTATGCTCCTTGGTATATAACAAACCAGATATTACATCAAAACCTGCATATCCCAACAGTCCAAGAGATAATACAAAAAAGAATTCAAAAACACTATGAGAAACTGGAAGCACACACCAGTAACATTTTACAACTACTAGTGCAAAAAAGAAGAACACAAAATGGCCAGCAGATCTGAAGCCTCATTAGGACAATACGAGACTAACAAGTTCCAGTCACCAAAATAGCTTATAGAGTTAAAATTATAATTGCTATTTAATTAAAAAAAAGTATTTGACATAAAACTTACAATGCCTATTGCTGCTTTATGGACGGGAGACACAGACAAATCGGCACATTTAATTTCCCACACTTGTACAGCATCAAACCAATGATCCGGCTCCAAAGAACTGTCAAATCTATAATAAGATTTTGGTTGGGAAATTATATGACTTTTCAAGAATTCTGAGTGAGTTGACAGGTTTTCGTCACTAAATCCTGTTCCAATCTAAAAAAAAAAAATATGGATATAATAAGATGTTAATATCAAAGAGGTAAAAAAGACTTTTACCTTGCAAATGCTTTGAAATTCTTCACTCTCCTTATCATAACAAGCCAATAGAAACCCTCCATAATGTCCTGTACGTTTGCCTTTCCCTATATAACCACCAATAACGACTACATCTATAGTATCGCCGACACCATCTAAATAATCTTTTTTTAATTTTAGCCAGTTACGAGATCTTTTCGCTATTTCATAAGTGGCATCTTTTTCGAGAGTTTTCACCATTAAACCCTCACAATTACCTAAAAAAAGGAATAAAAAGTATGACATCAGCAACAACTAAACTAAATACAGTAGATCAACTAGACAATAATAGTGTTTTAATAAAACTAGTCATACCTTTTATGCTGTCATCTAAAAATTCTTGAACTTCTTCCATTTTGCTGGTGTCAAGATGTTTTGCAAATATCCATTCGCCTTCTACCTCTTTAAAGTGTTTTTGTAAAAGTTCTCTGCGTTTTTTAAAGGGTTCCCTAACTAAAGATTCGCCATTGAAATATAACAAGTCGAACATGAAAACACACACTTGTACTTTTATATCCTTCTCATTTGCATCCTAAAATATCAAATATGGTTTAGAGCTCTATTTATCAATATACTATAGTCATGATGGTGGGTGAGGTTTTCCTCACCTGTAAGTCAAATGGCACCATCAATCATCTTTAAGTCGCCTCGCGCCATGGCAAATAATAATAATAACCGTCCCTTCCTCTACACAAGTCGTTCAGTCGACTTCAGGGGTTGAAATTCACTCGTAAGGGAGTGAATTAGAGAGAGTATTATTATTATTATTATTATAGTAGTGTTGATAAAATAAATAAGTAAATGAGGACAGAATGGCGGAATATGGATAATAACGGTTTTCTAACAATATAAAATTTAGAGGACAATTGGAGCAGTAGCGATGCGTTTATGGGCATTATTTTTAACAGACTTCAAAAAAGGAGGAGGTTATCAATTCGTCGCGATATTTTTTTTTTTTTTATGTATGTTCAGCGATTATTCTTTAACACGGTGTCCGATTTCAATGATTCTTTTTTTGTTAGAAAGGGGCTACTTCAGGGGTGGTCCCGTATAATAATTGGGTCCATGAGAAAATCCTCAAACTCTTCATTTTTTATGTATGTTTAGCGATAATGCTTTACCACCTTGTCCGATTTATATTAATCTTTTTTTGTTAGAAAGGGGGTACCTCAGGGGTAGTCCCATATCAATTTGGTTAAGATGTGGTGATGGCATCTGCACGTTTTTGAAGTCGGTTTTTTTAAATTTTAAATAAAATCTCTTGTCTCATATATGCATAGTAGGAGTACTATGTGTTATCAAAAAAATCCACTTTAAACCTCTAGAAACAAAACTTGATCTTAGAGCGAAATAATATAGACCCCTAAAGTTATCTTTTAAAACTATTGAAGTGTATTATTTTGTATTACTTACCTTCCTTTTTCTTGTACTAAGAACTTGAAACGGCAAAATTTGTTTTTGTTCTCTATCCCAAGCCACGACTTCACTATCAATTATACAAGTCTTTATATCATCAGTTTTGCAATTTTCTAATCTATTTATGATATCTGGATACTTTGATGTATTATTCTCTTGGTTTCTGCTAAAAATACTGACTTTTTTATCATCAATATGAATCTAAAAAACAAAAATTATTTATTTAAAATACTATCCTACCTTATACAATACCGTAGAAATAACTAAAGCCGCAAAGTCATATCGCACCATCAATACAATTCTAACGCAACTCAAAAAAATCGCAAAAAACATTCTAATTAGACTTAGTACTCGACTTGAACACCGTAGCGCATAGGAACTCAATACTCTATCTCTGCGCTGACTAGGATGACAAACATTTTTTTAATACTGATAATTTGATTGGTTCTAGATGGTTTTATTAAATTATGATTTATTGTTAAATATAGACGAATATTTTGTGGAATCATATTATTTATCGATTCTTTACAAGAATCCATTTTAATTTATAGTAAATCTCAATAACTAAAAAATGTATGGACAATTAATTAGTTCGACAGAATTCTTCACTTATTTAAAATAATAATATTAACCCGTTCACCAAATATGAACTGTGATTGGTGGATTTCATATCCATACAGTCTTTTTAAGAATGGATATGAAATTAAAGGATGGGGCAGATAAATGAGCGATTTTGAAAAGTCTGTAAAAAAGAAGAAAATCAAACAAAAGCAGGCGTCGACTTCTAAAGCAAGGATTCAAGTTTCGGTATAATCGTTTTGTTTTTCTTTTTTATTTTTTTTATACTTATGTTTAATTTTATTATGATAATACTCGTATTCACATTTGTCTTATGTTCACATTTATCTTATGTTCACATTTGTCTTGTATTCACATTTTTTATCTTATATTGACATTTGTCAATTATTAGTAAAAGAAAAAATATCTAGGTACGTGTAGGTAAAGGTTAAATCTGTGTTCGCTGGAACCATTTTTCAAAAATTTTATCTAAATTTTCAAAAAAGAAAAATGGTGAAGTCGTTAAAATAGTCGAAAGTTACGATTTTTTTCATAAAAATTAATACATATTTTGGAAAAGTGGCTCTATTCCTAGAAACATGTATAATTTTTTTCTTTCACTAAAAATAAATACTGAAAGTGTAGTACCTACTACCAGAAGTGTGCTTGGCTATAGGTATTTCGTATTAGTTAGAGACAATTGCCAAGATAAATTCGCCATTTATACAGTGGGTCATAAAAGGAATCATAAAATTAATAAAACTCCTGTTTAAAATTTAGGTAAAATCGCAAAACCATATCAATTATTAGGTATTCATTTATTTCTTCTTATATTTCACAGAGCTGGGACGCCATTAATATTTTTTCTATACCCACATCTATTCTATGCACAGACTACAGAACAAAAAAGTAGGCAATTTCGTTCTACTGAACCGATATATTTTATATCCATTCTAATAAAAACACTGTACTGATATGAAATCCACCAATCACAGTTTATGTTTAATCAACATTATTTTTTAAAATTATAAATAAGAGGAAACTCTGTCAAACTGTCAGAATATTTTTTAGTTTTTGAGATAAAATATAATTAAAAATGATAAATAACAGCATTCCATAAGATATTCGTCTATATTTAATAAACCTATCTAAAACCAATTTAATTAAGTAAAAGTATAAAAAAACTAGTTGCCTCTTTTAGCGCAGTTGTATAGTATTGATGTCAAGCAAAAGGTCTAGGGTTAAAATTCAGGATTGAGGACTAATTATATATTTTTTCAATTTTATTTAATTTTATAAATTAGTACAATTTTTTATATTAATAACCTCTAAATGTATTTTTAAAATTTTGTAAATTTTCGTTAGTGGGTCGCAGAAAAAATATACCCTCATCAGCCGCCTAAATAATGACAGTCACTACACAATAGCATATGCAGATGACCTGGTCATTCTGCAAACAGGGAATTTTGAAAACATACTCTGCGAAAGAATGCAAGTAGCCATCAAAATTATAGAACAGTGGTGTAATGACCATTCACTGTCTATCAATCCTACGAAGACTGAAAAGGAAAAGGATTAAAATGGAATTAAAACCCCCAGAACTTCTAAACACAAAACTAAACTTTGCAACAGTACTTAGGTCTCACCTTTGACAGCAAGTTAACATGGAACTCGCATTTATAAAACAAAGTCAAAAGAGCATACATTGCTTATGAACAATGCCGCCGAACCGTGGGGCGCACCTGGGGTTTCTCCCCCAGAGTCGTCGCATGGACTTACACGGCTACATAATACCTATACTAACATACGGTGCAGTTGTCTGGGTACCAAAAACCCAAAAATTAACAGCTATCCGTAAACTAGAACAAATTCAAAGAACAGCATGTCTCAATATAACAGGAGCCATGAAAACAACACCGACTAGAGCCATGGAAGTCATTCTTAGTCTCACTCACCTTGATATTTACATCAAGGAGGTTGCTCTGACGAAAATGACACACCTCCGTACAGTCGGAATAGAACCTGTTATAGGATCTGGTGCGGCGAAACGTCACTTTTGGCAGGAGGCGCTCGATATGCTCCCACTGCTTCAAGCGAACATGGACTCCATCTCACCGAAATATATTTCATAAGCCATATAAAGTTATAATAGAACAAATAGAAGAGCCGGAAGTGGCAGGTACGATTCATATCTACTCCGACGGTTCTAAAACAAAACAAGGCTGAGGATGTACAATTTACTCGAGATCCTTTAACCTTAACATAAAATGGGCTGTGAGCAATAGTGCCAGTGTAGTTCAAACAGAGCTCACGGAGATTCTCATAGCAGCAAAAGAAATCACCAGAAACAATATCACTGGAAGGAACATGCTCATCTATACAGATAGCAGACAAGCACTACTCACCCTGAACAGACCACGAATTTATTCAGGGTTAGTACTAGAATGTCACGAAGTTTTGGCCGAAGTATCCATCAACAACGTGGTCACCTTAAGATGGCTTAAAGGTCATGCCACATTGAAAGGTAACCGTCTTGCTGATTCACTGGCCAAGAAAGCAGCCAACCAAATACTCTTTGGACCTGGCCCTTCTATTGGCCTGAGAAAATCGGTAGTGATAGACCTAATTAAAGAACATTCCCTTGTGAAATTCAAGGAAAGATGGGATGAAACAAGAAACTGCAGAGTTGCCGGATAGCTTTTAAGTTATCCTGACAACACTGCAGCAAACAAATACTGTGACTAGACAGAATCTGCGCCTAGTCACAGGCATTCTGACTGGTCATTGCCAAGTACAGAAGCATCTCCATATCATGGGGCTATCAGAATCCGCAGAGGGTGTGAACAAGAAGATGAGACCATCGAGCATATCCTCTACGATTGCTCGACGCTCTCATTTATTAGGAAATTTGTGTTCGGCGAGTATCGGCTATCAGACTTCATCTTTGTGGTTATAATATCCACCTGTGCTACAAAAACTACTATTTTAAATGGGACTCCCGATATTTTAAGTATATTATAAAAAGTTAACTTCTTCAAGTACAATTCCAGTACCTAGTTATCAATAATTCTCAAGCAGTTTTAAACAAAATTAAACAATATCGTCGCAGCTCCGTGAAATAAGACAACGAAATTATTAAAGAAATCAATTCAAAATTTTACTTGGGTTTGCATTTTTGCCAAAATTTAATTTTACAGGTTTTATTAATTTTATCAGTTTATTTTGGGACACCCAGTATATCTACTTTCTTATAAAACGTTCATACATATCTGATCTAAAAATACCTATCCTATTAGTTAAATATTGAATCAAAAACGAACAAAAAATGTTCTTTTATAACTTTTCTTTCAAAGATTGAGGGATTTTTATTTACAACAAAATCAAATTAAAATCAAACTAAACGCAATCAATTCACAACAAATTCGTTAATTTATTTTACCCATCCACAAAATTATTTGCAAACGATACATATACAAATCGCCACACACCCTGACAATGCCATATTTTATGCTTAAAATATATACTCATTCATCTTCTGGTTGGACTTTAAATTATCAAAACTATATTCCAAACACAATGTGTCTGAATCGGTCCGAATCTCTTGGTCTTTGATCTATCTATCTATGATTGTCTGAACTAAAATGTGGGTAAAGTAGGTTTGGCCGTGTATATGGTTAGGTTGAAAATGAGTGAGATGATCTCATTGCCTTCCACTGCAACCCAGATGGGTCTATTGTGGCTCATGACTAACTTATAGTTCACCGTACAAGCCACACTTTTTGATGAAAACCATGGTTGAATTGGGTGAGACTTGTTTAAAGTCGGTAGCCTCCAGTCGGATAAATCCGAAGATCTGGAACCTGGTTCTTTCCAGAGCGGGGCAGGTACATAGTGCTCTGCAGACTCGTCCTCCACGCTGCAGAATCGACAGTTCGATGTTTGTTGCAGACCTATCCTTCTCATGTGGTTTCCCAGACGGTAGTGTCCTGTCATCAGTCCCGTGAAAATGCGTAGATCTTTCCTACTCCATTCTCGGATATGAGCAGAGGCGTCCATAGAAGGGTTGGTTATAAACGCCTTCGAATGATTTAGCCCTGGGGTATCTCTCCAGTTCGTGAGTGTTGCATCCTCCGTCCATTTTGAGATAATTCCTTTGGCAGTGCTCTTTGCAATGCCCAGAAATGGTTCTTGTCCTATGAACACAGATTCGGTTCCTCTTTTGGCGAGCGCGTCGGCTTTTACGTTGCCCTCCACACCACTGTGTCCCAGAACCCAGATCAAAGTAACTTTGTTCCAGGAACCGAGACATTCAAGGGTATTTATACCAGGGTTCGAAAATATGATATTTATATAAATATCATATCACATGATATATATCGGATATATATCCGATATATATCAATTTTAAAATTTAATTATTTAATTAAAAAACAGTATTGTTTCTTGCACAAACTATATTTTAAATTTTAACACAAACAAAACCGTTTATTCTAACTCAAATTAAAAAGAAAAACAAAAATAATTAATAAAATAAACAGATTTTAACATTAATATTTTAACACAAATACATATAAATTGCTATATAGTTATTATACAGGGGCGTATTGAGACATTTGCGGATGTTTAGAATAGTGGAAAACATTTTTAATTTAATAATGAATAAAATTATCGAATATATCGGATATACAAGGTTTTTCAAAAAGATTGGTCATAAATTATACCACATATTCTTGGGTCAAAAATAGGTTGATTAAACCGTACTTACCTATATACAAAAGTGGGTGCCTCTTCCTCGGTATTATTAGTTATGGTATTCTAACACGTCATATAAAATTTCATGAAAAAATGTCAAACTGTTTAAGAGCAACGTTAAAAAAAATCATTTAAATTTTTAGCTTATACACCCTGTAACTATTTTTGGGTGCACTTTTGTATATAGGTAAGTACGGTTTAATCAACATATTTTTGACCCAAGGATATGTGGTATAATTTATGACCAATATTTTTGAAACACCTTGTATATCAAGGTATAAATATCATGATATATCGTCGTTGTCGCGGTGAAACCTCCTTTGTACATTTCATCAAAATTTTCAGTAGATATAAAAACGTAACAATTTTGTTCTGATGCCTTATACGTATTACGCACAAGGGAGGTCTAAAATCACAATATTTTAAAAGAAAATTACATGGAGGTTTCGCTAAACTGTACAGAATATTAGTTTCTATGAACTGGTACAAAAATCTGAAAATGTGATAAAATATCACATAGAAGGTTTCACCGCGGCAACAACGATATATCCTCCGAACCCCAGGGGGATATCGCGCATGGTGTCATGGCGGCGTTGACGTCATGCGTAGAGTTGACGTGAAATAAATATCATATGACAGACGTATGTTGCAGTAGTTTGTGAGTCGTTTATAGTGATTTATAAGATATTAAACAGATATTTGAATTATATTATGTTGTAAACTTTGTTCTCTGTGAGTGGTTTTAGTAAAAAACATTGAAAACTTGCGGTACGGATGTAACAGTGACAATTAAAGCAAACGATTCAAGAAAGATATTATGGTTTTTCGCTTTCCTCGACAGTAAGAGCTTAATCAGAAGTTTAGAAAATTCTTAAATTCCATGAGCCTTAAAAAAAATGCTAAATAGTCAATTCTATCCTTCTTCCCAAGAAAATTGGTGCAGCCCTTGCAGTGGCTTGTAACCCTGCAAATAAATGTTCATATTTATTTATTTATTTATTTTTAACCAAACAGACAAAGGCCTTATTACATGGTTAATACAAATCGATACGTATTATCCTATTTAACATTTATTTTATCTAAGAATATGTATTCCAAACACTTTTAACCTTCCAATTATAAGAGGTATCTCAAATCAGAAATTGGTTCATTGGTTCATTCGCAACTTGGAACTTATAAACCCTTTGAAGGCTAAAAATTTTGCAATATAAGAAAAAGAGAAATTGCAAATGTCGCAAAAAAAGAAAATTTCGACGTGATGAATGAATTAAAAAAACTGTCAGCGACTATGTCCAGGAAAATTGTAGTGACATTTTATTTTAATTTTGTATATGCACCCACAATGTTATGTAGCTGTTATTTGTATTTTATACATTTTTTTATGCTTTACATATGAATGTCTGCATTATATTATATGAAAACACATATTTTTAAAACTTATTTTTATTAAATTGGGTAATATAATGTAGGTAAGTAAATAAGTAAAAAGATAAAATTGTCCGGCATCTCCAGATGCGAAATTGTTACCAGGATCCCCAGTTTCGACTTGCGAAGATACCCTTTTTATTATCCTGGTTATAAAAACTATTCTTTAGAAGTCGAATTTGTATAACCAAAATAAATCATTAAAAAATAAAAGGAAAAAAACTGTTAAAATAAATACTTCTTTTATGTACGTATTTGCATTTATGTTCCTTTATAGTTCTTTCCTTAACTATCCTATAATAATATATATATAGATATTTGATGTAATTTTTAAAATAGTATCCTTAATATTCATGAAATTTCCTCACACTTCGTCAGTATTTTTAAATTCGCGCCTATAGAAACTCTACGCGTGACGTCATGCGCGTGGCCGTCCTATTTTTGACACTTTTGATATCCTACCTCTTATTTTTTATACCATGTCCGAACCCTGATTTATACAGTTCCAAACCAGCTTTCGAGTCAACTCGATTAGGGCTGCCTGGCTATCTGAAAAGATCTTTATAGTCTTGTTTAACTCTCTCGCTCCTAATTCTATAGCAATCATTTCTGCACCGCGTATATTATTTGAAGCTTGTATTTTAATCCCTAATTTTCTTCGTTATTACATCGATTTGAAAATTAGTTTCAACGTATTTGGTTATTAATAGAGTATTTGATTGACTCCTTGAAAAAATCATATTATTTATTTTATAATTGTTTAAACTTTTATTTTTATTATTCTCAAAGTTACACATTATATTGGCGTCAGCATCTGCTCTGATTTATTTCAGAAATGTCTACCAAATCTTAGCTCTTCATCTTTTATAGGTTTTAAATTCATTCGGAATGTAACCTAGCGCGAATGCGCAGCCATATACACCCTTCTTCTATGCGTCGTGTCTAACTTTAACGCATCTCGCGGCTTTTTTGTTCCTGTCAATATATAAATTATTAATTAAACATTACCTGTGCTCTTTCTCCATCGTACTTCCACTCACAAGTAAATTTCAACCCATCGAATCTTTGTAAAACTTCTTGAATGCCTTTAGTTGGATGCGCCAACATGGGTTTCAAGGGTATGCCAGGGGTTAGTTTACAATGCTGCGGTAGACTTTCTATGCCTGTACTTAATAATACTGGAATTATCTTATCATAACTAGGGCACTCGCTAGAAATAAAAATGCAATAAAAGGAATATATTTTAAATCAGGCTATTAAAGTATTGCTTTTAACTTTTTAACAATCTACAGCTATTTTGGAAAAAATATCTAAGGATTAATTAAGACACAAGACATCTAAACAGGTCAAATTTGAGCTTTCATTTTGTGATTTTTATTAATTTTCCAATGTAGGATTTAGCGTTTGTGTGTTTAAAAAATGAATTTATGGTTAGCTAAAGTTTGTTATTTGTTTAGAGTAAGTTTGTTTGCTGTTGGTTTAAAATAAATTTGTCAGTAGTCTTCAGCTTTTTGACATTTTAAAGTTAGAATGGAGGACATGAATATTCTTACTTCTAAAATAGGCATTTACTTAAATGGAACATATCCATTTATTATGGTCTAAGATCCGAAGTAAGGTCGACCTTCATCCATCTGTTTAACGGATGAAACTTTCTTTTTATTAAATAAAATATGTTTATTATCATACCGCAAATGTGTTGCCTAAGAAAATACAGTCATGACTATTTATTTTCATAAAGTAAAAAAAACGACACCCTGTAAAGTATTCCCCAGATGCTTCGACTATGTCCAAATTTTAATCAGTTCACTGCAAGATGGATTAAAGCTTAAGTTTAAAATTTGATGTTTTTCTCTTCATCCATTTTTGAGTTATCCTAGGTCCATTTTAGAGAAATCATGTATAGGAACAAAATTATAGAGAATGACATCACAAGCAACTTTTATCATGATTCCTATACTTTTCTTATCTTTATACAGAAAAAATGGCCGAGACTGTATTTTCTTAGGCAACCCATTTGCGGTATATTTATAAACATATTTTATTTAATAAAAAAAAAACTTTTATCCATTAAACAGATGGGTGAAGGTCGACCTTACTTATGGATCCTGTACAATTATTTTTACTTTCCTATCTGTATACAAATATAAGGAAAGTATAGGAATCATGATTTTTTTCGACCTTGATTTTTCGACGGATTTTTACGTTTTGAGGTCCCCTGGATCCGTTTTGGCTATTTTCGCGATGTTGTCTGTGTGTGTCTGTGTCACAGAAAAACACCAAATTTTAAAATTAAGCTTTGTTCCAGCGTCCAATGAACAGATTAGATTTTGGGCAGAGTCGGAACATCTGGGGGGGTACTTTATAGGTGGTCATTTTTATATTTTATGGAATATATCTGTTATTTACATTTGGGGAAGAAAATTCTTCAAATAAAAGTTACTTCTTATATTATTATCTAAAAATTTTGTTCCATACAAAATTTTCCTAAAATGGTCCGTATTCGAGAAATTTGACAAAATGTAAAAAATATTTTTTTATTAAAATTGTTCAAACAAAAGTTGTTTGTAATATAATTCTCTATAATTTTTATTCTATACATAATTTTTTTAAAATGGACCGTATTCGAGATATTTGAGAAAATGTGTAAATTTCGAAATTTGAAGAAAACTCAAAAACGGATAAAGAAAAAAACATTAAATTTTAAACTTAAGTTTTATTTCGGCCTGACGTGAAATGATTAGATTTTGGACAAAGTCGGAACATCTGGGAGGGTACTTTATGGGAGGCCGTTTTGATATTTTATGGAATATATGTTATTTATGTTTGGAGAAAAAAATTGTTCAAATAAAAGTTACTTCTAATATTATTATCTATAATTTTTACTTTATGTCAAAATTTCGTGAAATGGTCCGTATTCGAGAAATTTGACAAAATGTACAAAATGCTAAATTTTCTGAAAATTGTTGAACTAAAAGTTGTTTGCGATATCGATCTCTATAATTTTTGTTTATACATGATTTTTCTAAAATGGACCGTAATGGAAAAATTGTGGGAAAAGTGCTAAATTTAAATTTTTCAGTATTTTCGTTGTCAATGAATATAGAAAAATGTTTCGAGGTAGATGTATGTGGAAAATGAATATATTTAGTTTATCCTCTAAACATTTATAGATGTGCTGCAATAGGTTGTACAAAATAACCGGAAAAGCCTGTAATAACTAGATAGGAAAGTCATGTGTTGGACACATCAGATTTTTACAGTTATTCATGCATGTATAAACTTACCAATAGGCTGTTTTTAAAATAAGGCTAAAACGATCATATTCTGTTTTAAAAGAGTCTGCGCCCATTTCTTTAGCTCTGTTCAAAATCTTCGCTGGGTAATCTTGACCTGTTGGAGTCATAGCACAAGCCAAAGCTAAAGCTTGCAGCACAGATTGTTCTGCAAGACCTATTCTAAGCTTACCAGCTAGGGATCTTATTAAATATCTGGCCTCGGCGTCTTGACAAGCAACAAACATAGTTTGAATTTTTTCTACTTTCTTAGACTGGGATGTACTACCTTTAATTCAAATAAATATAATAAATTTATTTCTATAACAATAAATGACGATTGCATGGTATCAGTGATTAATTTACCGAGTGTTTACAAAAACTTACCTGTCATTTTGGCTATTTCTTTGAGTTTATCGAAAACGCTCTTTACCGTCAATCTTGCTGGTTTAAAAAGCATTTTTTGATTTGATTTTGACTTCTCAGCAACCAGGCCTAAATCTCCTGTTTCTTTAGAGTCACTTTTGACCTGAGCAAGTGTCCTTCCTGTAGACTGAGCTATTGCTTTCATTAAGCTTGTTTCTGCTATACCAAGTTCTATACCTAAGAAAAAAATATGAATACATTTTATTACAGGTTTTCTAATTAAAATAAAAAATCTAAGATACTTGTTTCCTAAAAATTAAAATAGATTAAAAAAACTACTTTAAAGAAAATTGTTTCACCTTGCTTCTATATAAATTAATCAAAATATTTAAATAATAATAATTATCTGTTGACAATTATTTATTAGTTGTCCATTAAAATGTGGTAATGGTTTTTGTAGTTTAAAGCTTTCATGTGGAAAATTGAAGCTTATTTGTTTTACAGTAAAATAGAGTGATAAGAGAATTGAATCTGTTATAAATGTTTGTTTGTGTGTATTATGAATAGGTATTCTGCATTGGAGTTGAATCTTAAGAGCGTTATCCAGTATACTCCTAACTCATTTCAAATATGCTAAATAATACGCGACGCGGTACCTCTCAGCCCAATTTGGCAATAACACGTGCACGATGTTTGTAGGATAGTTTCTCTGAGAGGCTAGCCGATCCTGGAGATATGGTCAATATCCTTGCAACTTTGCTAGGTAGTTATTATCTCGGCTAAGTCCAAATACATTTTTCGATTTTTAGTAATTCCAGATATACAAAAAAAATAAGCTCTGTAAAACAAATAGTTAAAAATAAACATTATATTTTTTAATAAAAATACGGCTACAGACTCGTTTTTTTTTTAATTTTGCTTCGTTGATATATTAAAAATACTTTTTTTATACAGCGTGATTCATAACTATTGGGACATAGGCTAAGGGTAGGTTATTTGGACCAAAATATGGCGATACGGCCAAATATACATTAATAAAATATTGCTGTGGAATAAGATACAGTGCGTTAAATAATAATAATAATCATAATAGACTATAATCTCACAGCAAAAATAATTCACTGACAAGAAATGACATATGTACCAGACACAATTATCTGACACTGTAAAGCACACTTTTCATAAATTAAATATTTTTTTAAATCCCCATCTGAGACTTGTGAACGGTTCAATTGCGTTTTTCTCGAAAACGGGTGCAATTATCATGTTTAAACAAAAGTACATAGAAATGATGTTTACATCATATTTTTTATTCAAAAACGCTAAAAAGTTTCGTCTAAAAAAGCTACCACTTAATTTCATCATCAGGAATCATTCACGTGACGTCCCTTGTAACAAAATGTGATTTAATACATAAAATAATATTTGTTGTCCAAAGATATGCCTCTGTGCCGATATTGATAACAATTCATAAATGTACATTGACGTTATCAGAAAAAAATTAAAAAAAAAATTCAATTTTAACGTCCTGTGTCTTATGCCACAGCAATATTTTATTAAGGTGTATTTGGTACTATCGCCATATTTTGGTTCAAATTATCTGTCCTTAGCCTATGTCTCAATAGTTATGAAATAAAATCTCATTAAAAAATAAGCCTGGAAACTTGGAATCAGAGCTGGGCAGAGTACTGCGTTAAAGTACTCATGAGCAGCTTTACAAAGCACTCATAAATATCTAAGTATGATTACTTATATGAGTAATCCTCAAAGCAAATGAGTACTTTTGCAAATTTTAAAGAGTACTCGTGAAAAATCGAGTAACGATTATGAGTACCTTATCTATTTTAAATGATTCTAGTTAGTACAAGCATTGTATTTAGATAAGATAGTAGAACACCCTTATGGACGTTTCATTGGAGGCAATTATGTCGCGACATCTGTTAGAACAAGTACAGAACTTCATAAAAATGCGCTAGCGCTTCCTCGATCATTAAGTATAGAATTTTATATACATAAAATTTTCTTAATTTTTAAATTCATTTGGGTAGACTGTCAAATTAAAATTAATATTTACCTGTTGTTACCAAATGGCTGTATCATCTTAGCTATGTAGGCCAATAAATTATAAAAAAAAAAAAAAAATTGTTCATATTCTCTAAAATGATGATAAATCGCAAATAAATGTTCATCAACCATAATTAAACTCGTTTATGTCATTCTTAAAACAAATATTCTGAATCGATTATTGGTCCATCTATTAGTAAATAGAGAAATTACGTTCGTTATTCAGTTTCGACAACCGTTCGATGGCTCCGTAGAAGACAAAATTATCAAATACATGACTTGGACACCACGGAGCTTGCTGCCTTCAACTGATACTGTCCATTGTCCTCCAACATAATTTGCATTGGTATTGTTCTACTAGTTGATCTAAATACAATGGTACAAGATATAAACAAAAAACGAGAGTATCACTTATCTTCTATAAATTGATTAGCATTAATGTGTGTGCCCAACTTTTCATTTTAATGTTAAAGTAAAGTAATAAAGGTATTAGGTAGAAGCAGATATACAGATAGAGAATATTCAACAGAACAGTCATATATTTTAAAACATGTTGCCATGATTCCGTCATTTGACATATTCTTATCTTTTCCTTCATGTATCTTTGTCCTCGATAAGTCGATAAAAAGTCAGAAAATATTATTATTATAATAATAATATCAGGTTGAAAGTACTTACGAGTACCAATTACTGAGTACTTTGAGTGCTCGAGTACAATTTACTTGAGTACTGCCCAGCTCTGCTTGAAATTACTTTTAAGTCAATTTTAGTACATGGATAGCGCTCTTAATTGAGCAACTAAAATATAGATTTTTCATAACTGTGTACTTGTCCAATAACAATGTTGTTAATAAAATATGAACATTCTGTGAAATTAAATTTTTTTATAATTTCTTAAAAAAATACTATTCGTATAATGTATTTTTATTTTGATTAGATATCATAAATAACATAAATAATTCAAAAAAGGAAATTATGAAAATGAGTGACATCAAAACACATAAAAGGTACCAGAAATTCAATAACATAAAACAAAACTGACAAAATAACAAAAAAGATGTCAAACAACAGTGATGTGAGAGAGTTAACTGCACTAAGCAGGTAAAATAAAGGGTATGTGGTGCAAAAACTGCCATTTGTACAGACTTCAGCTTACTACTCCACTTAGAAGACAGGTCCAGTAACTAATGTTCTGCTTTTCATTAGTAGAAAATGATGTTATATACAGATTGTGTTTTACAATAAATATAAGGTATGAAAGAGGCATCTATGTTGGTATTACAATCATAATTAATTTGAATATAATCTAATAGTAAATTAAAAAAAGAGATATACCTTCATAAGCAGGTGCTAATTTATTTAAACACAAATAAACACTTGGAAGCAAATCCTCTTGAGACAAAACAATAACAGATCTAAAATAATTGCTGAGAATTTCTATAATCTTTAATCTGGCTGATATATCTTCAATTTCTTCAAATGTTCTTGACAAAGCACTATATGGAACTCTAAAAATGTATTTTATTAAAATGTTGAAAGTATACTTATGAAAGTAACTTACTTTTCTTTATAACTCCATGTAGCATCCTCAATTGGATGATATTTAGATACAGCAGGTTTATAAATTGTCTTTTCTCCTTTCTCATTGTTCTTTGAGACATCAGATCTTACAAGGCCTAAAAAAACACTTGTTGTAATTAATGTATACTCAACAAAACTAATAAATTAAGAAGGTGTAGAATATTGATGCGAGCTTTAAAGAATCAGTTGTTTGGATGAACTGTTTCTAGAAATTTGAACAAAGTTATTTCTGGCAAGTCGCAGTTCACATCCCGAAACCATCGATTCCAAATTCAAATTCTTTATTGGTGTTAGGGACACTACAACACATATATATATATCAATTTACATTAAATATACGCAATGTATAACAGAGGTCAAACAAAAACATATTATAGTAGTACCAATCTGATGACAACCATACTGCAAGGATAGGAGTGGCATAGCTTTCAGGGTGGCAGTGCCACCCGGCGCCGATTTACAATAGTCCCTTCCAATCCTATTATTTTATAACCGAATTTTTCTAAGCTATTCTAAAAATATATGAAAAATAAATTAAAATGTTTTAAAAATATTTTTTTAACAGCCAAAATTCTCGCCATTTCAATATAAAGCGCGGCACAGGATCAAGTATAAATTTCTGACAAACAGTAGCGATGACTACAACTAATGCTTATTTTCTTTGACTCTTTGAGAAATGCCAACGTTTTTTTTTGCGTTTAGAACGATGCAATTGGATTTAAAAAAGAAAAGTTAGAAAAATTTGAATTTTTATTATTATTATTATTGTAGGCTTCCAATTTATTTAAAAATGCTAATAAAGCTTTGCAAACTGCCTTACAAATACGAGTTTAAGGAAATCAATGTAAATCTTCGGAATTAAGCAGAAAATTGGGGTATTGAAGCTACCAAAAATGTCCAAAAGAAATTTTGACGAACTTGCTGCAGATTCAAAATTTACAGTAGAAAAAAAAATTAAATCAAAAATAATTTTACCACCGAAATTTAAAAGAATTATCAACAATAGATGAGGTGGTTGATTTTATATTTTGTGAAAATCACAGGAGCTCATCAAACTTTCCCAATGTGTGTACTATTAATTTTCTGCCTGTAATTTCCGCTTCTACAAAATTATTATTTTTCAAACTGAACCTTAAGAAATAGTAATAGTCACGAAAATTTAAACAGTCTGGCTATTATCAAGTCAATAGGTTTTGTCCCCTTAAAGAGCTTGATTTTTGCCAAAAATTTCATGTTGATATTGTTTGTTTTTTTAATATTTCAACTCCCCTTAATCCCTCATTTTTATTCAATTTTTTTTCAGAATCAATAAGCTCCATCTCCTTAAAGAGATTGATTTTAAGTAAAAATTTCATAATGATATCACTTTTCATTTTTTTATGAATTTTTTTTAATTGCAATATCCATTTTTGATCATATTTTATCAAAATCAATACACTTTGTCCCCTTATAGAACTTGATTTTCCTGAAATTGTCAAGTAGATATTATTTTTTGTTTTTGACATATCATGCGAGGACAAAAAACGACATCGGATGGACGGACAAAGTAAACCTATAGAGATAATACTCTTCACAGACTACTGTGAGAAGAGTATAATAAGAATAATAGGTATATGAAAAGTTTATTTACCAAAATCAAGTTGGCCAGCTTCTACTTTAGGTTTATCTTGTCCATTTTTCTTTTTCTCTAAATCTGCTTTGGGGGATTTTTCTTTGGTTGGTGATGTTTCTAGTTTTGTTTTCCTTTTAGGAGATTCTTTTTTATCAACTAGTTTTTCCGATTTAGAGGAATCCTCTTGTATTTTCTGCTTCTTTGTCAAAGATTGCCTGGTAGTTTCTTTTTCATTTAGTTTTAAGTCTTGTCTACCAAATTACATAAAAAAATTATTAAACGAGTTATATTATCAACAGTAGCCAACTTACTCTTCTTGATCAGATGATTCATCACTACTTAACACCCTTGATCTTTTAGCCTTCTTTTTAACTCTAAAAAAACAACTATAAAGAAAACTTTTTCATTTCAAAATATACTACTAACCTAACCAAATTTGGAGAAGTACTTTCATTGATTTCTTCTTTATTGTTAACAGGAGATCTAAAAGTTAAGAAAATAACAAAAATTGTTAAACATTAAGTGGCAATATTACTTGCCTATCTCTTACATCTGTAGAAGGATCTGCAATAGTTTTAAGCTTTTCGTCTGTAGTTGGTATCCTATAAAATGAAAATTGAAAATTAAATTATCAGTGAGAAAGAATCATTACACATTTTTTACAGGTGAATGATTGATGTATCTTGTACAATCTTTTGGTTTTCTCTTCCAAGTTTTCGGCCAGGTTTTATGTTAATAACATTCTTTAACTGATTACTTTTTTTACAGTGCTTTTCGCAAATGGATATAAGTAAGATATTCTTATTATTAAGGCTATTAATTAAACATTTGTAAGGTAAACACCGAAAAATGGACATCTTTGAGTTTTAAGACAAAATGAACATACCCATTATCATTTTCGGTTTTATCGTTTTTTGCAGAAACTCTGCTAAAAAAGGATCTGAAAGGAAAGTTTTTATTAATATTGTGATATATTTAATCTCCAAATTATACTCACGTTATACTTTTTTGCATTGTTGAACATTTATTTTAAATGCGCGCCAAAATCATTGGCAAGCTGTCTTCTGTCCTTCTATCACTTAAAAAAATAAAGTGTTGCCAAACCTTTAATTATTTGTATAAGTGCAGCTGAAAATTAAATTCCGAACAATTCATATAATTCATTCAGTCAGATGAACTTTTTATTTAACTTATCCACGATTTTATATCAAATTGAGTAACATTAGAATGCTCAATTCAATTCAAAATAATTTAGAATACATTTTTTAGATTTTTCAGTCCTAAGTTTTATTTAAAAATACTCAAATATAAGTAATTTAATAAATTTGGCAACATTGCAACAACAATTTTTCGCGATGCTGATTTCAGCTTAGATACTTCTTTACTCCGATTCGTCGATTTGATAAGTATAACATAATTGATGTTGGCACCACTGTTGCAGTTGGTATTTATTTATTACCAGCATGACGCGTCTAGGTTATTTATCTTTTTTTTTTTGCGTTTATTTTTCATTTCTTTTCAAGCAGCGATGAGGGAAGCAAGGCGGAGAACAACTGGAAAGTTTGAGTATGGCATCGGTTTTTATCGGTAAGTATTTCTATAATTATCTCTTTCATCTTTAGGTTTTTTCATTTTAAATTGTTTCATTATTAATCATTTACTAATGTAAACTATTTGTTTAATAATATTTTTGATGTAGTATAAAATGATGAATTATTTGTCTCGTTCGTATGACTAGTGATTACAAACAATCGGAATAACTGATTTTCATATAAAGAATGTAAATAGTTTTATTATAGTTGTATTTATATCTCACTGAATAATTTTTTGGTCTTTATTTCAGTGAGACGGGAAAAATTTCATACTGCATATGTAGCAACACGTGAGACCAAATTAATATCAGGTGTGTAGGCAATTATTTACTTTTAAAACTTTGGTAATTGATAGTTTCTTTAAATTTTAACCATCAAGCATGTGATGTGAATGGATAATGAAGAAAGCCTTTAGGGCTGTAGTGTAACCCTGCTGGCTGGAAGCTAGAGCCTTGATGTTGTAGATTGACCAAGATCATAGCAGCAAGTGTGCCCATAAAAAGCTATTTAGATCTTGTATTTTATTTGTTCTGTAATTCGTAGTTTCATATTTTTTGCTTGTGGTCTTTTAATATGTATATTTGGAATAAATTATTGAAATTCAAAGAAGCTCATAGTAAGCAAATGATTTAACACATTAATAATATCCCATTTGGGATAAATTGGAGGATTTTGGGTCTATATACCTAGATTTCTTGCAGCATACTCGAAGCAGTTATTGCTACATAAGGTCCGGTAAAGGATCCTGAGGTGCGAAAATTCACAAAAATTTAAACACTCAAAAGTAACTAGCTTCTATAGTAAATTAAAAAAAAAAAAAAAAAATTATGGATGAAGCAGTATTTTTCGAAAAAAATTGAATTAAAAATTCCAATTTTACAGGTTATAATCACAAAACAATTACTCTGAATGACAGTTTCTGTCTAACAAATAACAAACGTTGCCAAGATGTGAATAAAATTATAAGGATTATTTAAAATTTATAAATTATGAGATTATAAAAGAGAAGTAATCAAAAATCATACATTTTTCGTTTGCTTCAAAAAGATAAGTACGGTAATAATCGTATATAAATTAATTTTAAAAATGCAGCTCAAAAAAAAACTACATACAAAAGTGAAATTAATTAAATCACTTAACATGTAATACGTAGACAACTTATTTTAAATTTTCTTTCACTCAAAACGAAATAATGTCTTCCCGTAGGGTGGCGGCTTCGCCGCCACCACAAAATTTTAACCCATACCTGGCTACGCCTACCGGCATAAACTCCAACGGCCTAGACACAGCTCAAATTGAAATGAAAAGTATCACATAACACATTATATTTTCACCTATAAGTTCTTTTCTTCTCATTCAAACAGAAATCTTAAACTTGGAAATTATCAGTGATAAAAATCAATGTTGCAAACTCGAGGACCCTATGTGTCAAGAACTGACAATTTCGTGAATCACTTTATTTTAGGTTTTATGGAAGGAAATGATAAAAAGTTAGGTTAAATCAGTCAAAATATTACATTTTATTATAATATAAATGAAAATAGCAAATGAAACGTATTCTTCCATATTTAATTTCAGTTAAAATATTATAAAAAGTAAGTTACTTCAATATATTAATGCTAAAATTATGAAATTCGCACCTCAGGATCCTTGACCAGAACCACCTATAAATAATGTAAAGATTATAATGTAAAAAATATATATAAAATACAAAAATAAGTAGATTTATGGGCCCTTAATGATTTTAAAAGAACCATTTTCATTTACAACAATAGTCTAACAAAATGGATAAATCTAATGGATGTTAAATTACATCATTCTTCGTGATGATTTTTATTAGACAAGCATATGACTGAATAGCTGTGTTGATAAAATTGTTCTGATTAAATTCTTGAAAAAAAAGTATTTTTTATATAACTAAGCATAACTAATTAGAATTTTAATTTTCAGATGCAACAAGATGAATTACAGTGATTTACACATGTGGATTTTGGTAAGTTACTGCCTATATCAATTTGTAATATAAACCATATCAATGTCTTAATTGCAAAACCTGTTGTCTAGATAATTTTTTTTTCACAGATCTGTGAAATACTTATGGTTGTGGATTTGAAAGGTCAATTGACTAAAATAGTTTTGATTATTTCAGATATTTTGTCTGAATTTGACCAGTCCATTGACCATCCCCAACACCTAAAATACCACTTCAGATTAGTTAGATCACATTTTTTTGCACCCTATAAAATTTATCATTATACACTTATGAAGTTTTACTGTTAATGTACTGATCCCAATAATTTATTCAAACATCAGAAATAGACACTAATGATAACTGACAATGAAGTTTAGGTTGACTTTTAAGCAATTTATATCTCAATTTAAGAGCACAAAGCAAAAACAAGCAAAGTCATTAAAAGTAAATTCTCTGTAAATTGAATTTTAAAATTTGAAACCAAAATACACTTAGAGCACGACTATTAAGAAAATTAGTTAGTAGCCATTTTGTGCCACATTTATTGGATATGTTAAAAGGGCTATGTCTTTGTTCTCCTTCCTCCAATGTTTTTGCTGCATTTGACCCTGACATTCATCATTTTTGCTGTTGAAGTCTTTTAAAAATAGAGTGGGGTGATATGACATTTGTTATTTTTTTTAAAAAACATTTTATGAAATCAAAAGAACATGTAAATAATATCCAAACCTTACCAATATATTTAAATATAAATAACACTATTTAAATTCTTTATGTAGATATTTGCACCAAACATGAAACATTGGCATGACAGTGCCATTCTCTTGTGTAAACATCATTAGAAATAATTTATTTAATTTGCCCTAATTTTAGTTTAATACCAATAACTGCCTAGTGGGTCTGTTATTGACAATGTTGTCAACGCATTTTAATTTTGATAGACGGGCAGCGCTTCAAATAGTTATGCGCTAGTTCAGTGTGATGTAATTTTGGTTCCACTGATATTTAATTCTAACCAAACTTTTAACATAAACATCAATAAATTTGACGTATATGTTTTTACTGTTTTTAGTTTATTTCTAAATATTGTTTACAGGTCATAAAAAATAGTTTAAAGGTATGTACCTAATTTGTAACTAAACGATTGAATATTTGATGCATGTTATCTACTTACGTTAGGAATATATTTATAAAAGTGAAGAAACGATATAATTTAGGTAAACAAAACGCACTCAAAAAATCTACTGTCACTTTAATTGTCAGTGGAACCATAAATACATCATCACTGAACTAGCGCATTGTAATGTCAACATTTTTATTAATTTCATTTGTACCAACGTGTTGTGAATTATCCGGTACATTCCTATACCGTTTTGGCCTGTTTTCATACACAGCAAAGCATAGAATAATGGTCAGAAAAGGGGAATATTCCTAATATTTTAATTTGATAATTGCTTTGCAAAATTATTCGTTTTTGGACATAACTACATATTCATTCTAATATGTACATGTATTTCAAAAACACCCCATGTACAAATCTTGTCAGAAACCTTTAAAATTTTTAATGGATTATACATGTTCATGATGATTTTTATTAGACAAGCATATGACTGAATAGCTGTGTTGATAAATTTATTCTGATTAAATTTAACAAATAAAAAATGTATTTTATTTAAACATAATCTAATTATAATTTTAATTTTCAGATGCAACAATGTGAGAGTAATCCAGTGATATGAATTTGGGTAAGTTCCTACATAATTTTTGGGTTTATTTGTAATTTATATTTTGTAGATAGACTTTATTATAAACAATATTCTCAATATTTTGTTAAACTAATGATTTTATTTAGAATATTTAAAAAGTATGGGATTGATAGGAAAATAAAATTATACAAACGTTTCTAAAGTATCTAGCTTATAAAAAAGATGGAATATATCCAGAAAGTGATCAGTGAGAATAATCTTTGATAGATTTGGAATTGTTGGACATGACCCAAGCAGAGATGTACAAAATATGCTTAATGTACAGTGTCACAATTTTATTGTACTAACAGTACAATCCAGCAGTGCACTTTGCATTTGCTGAAAGGACATGATGGGCGAAACACAATCTAACACAGCATCAGTGACCTGACGTCGCTCAATCCCTTTGTACAATTGTATAGCTCATACTGTATGACAATCTGGTGTACTGTATGGAGTTTTACTAGTATTTAGAACCCCTGCAAGTAAAACTAACCTAGGTTTAAAAGTACTTTGTAAATTATAAAGATTTCTATGGACTATTTAAAAAGTATAACTACTGTAGCTCATTTTTTATATTATTAAAATTGATTAATACTGGCCGAAAGAATCCGGTCTATAGCTCTTTGAGATTACCTCCAATAAAGATTTAAAATGACAAAATATTGAGAATGTAATAAAACTTAGATTTTGCAAACTAATTCTAGATGATGATAAAAATTACCGTCTGAAATATGGTGATTATAACCTATGGCTGCAATTTTTGCACTGATTTTATTTTTTAATCACTTAAATTGCCATCAAGAGAAATTATTGAACTAAAATATATATTTTTTTAGTTTTAAATCCAAAATGGATTTCAAGTTTAGCTGGTGCCTTGCCTCACTTTTGAAGATAGTTTAAAATCATGAAGTTATTTGGAATGATCTGTGACATTCATGAGGTAAATTTACATTTGTTTGTCACTCTCTTGTTTTGTACAAGTGTACTTAGTACTTCTCAACATGATGACTTTAGTTATCCCTGTCATAAATATAATAACATTGATGATAGTTACTTTCTGATTTATTGATAGATTCATTATTCATTGTTTTAATGTATTTTTACAATATACTTAATTAAAATTTTGTTTCAGATATACATAAAACCATTTGGAGATACTCCTTTTTTTTTCCAATCACCAGATGATGGAAATCCTTCAACTTGTTTTTGACAAATGCAAATACCTACAAACTTGTCAAACACAATGGAATTTTACCTCCTACAACAGGTTATTGAATATTTTGAAAATATAATTTCAAGAATTATAAAACCATACAAATATTTGACAAAAATAGAATGGATTTTTACTTCAAAAAATAATATTGGTGAGTTCTCATCTCAGTTGTTTTGATTTATATTTGCAGACTTAAGTGATTTGTTAGAATCCCAAAAATTGTTTGCCTGTGGTGCCTTTGTTTATTGGCCACTACCCACTTGAATGTCTGCAAGTCACCATCAATGTATATACAAGGTGATTCCAAAGTTGATACTTTGTATAGAAGTAATACAAATAAACAAATCAGAAAAAACAGGGCTTTAGATCTGGTGACCAAGCGCAACTGGTCTATTTTGACCAATACACCTATTTGGAAAGTAATGTGTATTTCTGGCTAAATTTATTTTAATTACTTCTATATACAATTAAAAAATTAGTATAAACTTGGAATTACTCTGTATTTGATAATAAACATCTATTATTTTATTCAAATTGACAAAATATTGAGAATTTATTAGATAAAACCAAAATTCACAAATTTTATATGATGATAAAAATTACCGTCTGAAATATAGTGATTATAAACCTATGGCTGCAATTTTTGCACTGATTTTATTTTTTTAATAACTTAAAATTAACATGTAGAAATGACATGTGCTAAAATATTTTTTGTTTTTTAAACAGTTTCAAGTCTGATGAAGTTTCTTGGAAAAACACCATTCACATTAAGCAGGTAATTTTACATTCTCGATTTCTAAAATTATTTGAACAAAGTTTCTGATCTTTCATCTTCAGAAACTTTCAACTGTTTATGTAAATTTAATTCAGATGTTAAAAAAATGATATTTAAAAAAAATTGTTGTCCTGTGGAACTTTGCTCATAACAATAAATAAAAGTTGGTAGCACATGATTAAATAGAGAATTAGCTGATTACTCAATAAACTTCTTTCTTCATTTTAATGTATGAATGAAATTATTATGTTTGCCACTCATTATTTTGTACAATGATATATTTTTAATTTAAATAATTTACCAACATGATGACCTTAGTTATCCCTGTCATAAATATATTATAATTGATGACAGTTATTTTCTGACTAATTAATTCATTATTTTTCCAAAATATTTTAAATATATATGCCTACAATTTTTTTTTTTTTTTAGATGTGACGTAAACACATGGAGCCAGAAGATTTTAATTCTTACACTAGTGACTCCTATCAGGTAATATTTTAATGATTTAGTTTACAAATTTTATACTGGAAATACTTTATATTCATTATTTTTCATAGTACTATACAATTTTTATTTTATTTTTAATTAATGAAACAAAAGTATTAGTTACCCCTTTGATGAATATGTTAAATTAATATACCGGAATTGGATGTTAATTAAATTTGCAAACTAGTTTCTCAATGATACAAATTCTCAGCACGTTGAGATCATAGTTCTATGTATTAATCTACATATGTTGTTTCTTTAATCAAAAGCATCTGAAATAATTTAATCTTTTTTGCTGCATGTCACTATAATCTGAAATTTAATAAACAAATTACCAAAGAATGACAAATTATTCAAAATATACACATTAAACTAAATTTTCTTGATAAAGGACTATTGAGTACTACTTTTAATTACACATGAATGATGCACATTTTTTAGTTAATAAATCATAATTCATGTTTGTATCTAAATCAAACTTAGTCTTTAAGTATTTTTTGTGCTTTGGGAATATATTTGAGGTTTTTATTTTAGTTTGTGTCATTTGATCTAGGGATTTTAACATACTTATTATTCTTTTTCACTTATGACTTACATTTTTAACAAAACATTTACTCCATTTCACGACAAATATCTGTTTAGAAGTTTTTAAAAACTTCTGCAGGGTTGTGAAAATGCGCCTTAGAGATGACGTTTTTCTGGAAAAAAATCAATACAGCAATTTAGCAAATCGAACATATAGTTCTAAAATACATACATAAAAATAATCAACCAAAAGTGATGACACCTAAAGTAGCAGGTCCAATTTTAACTAAAGTGAATTGAATAATTTGAAATGATTTAAGGTCCTAATAATCTATGTAAAAATTATCAAGACAAATTTACAACTAAGGAATACTTTATAATGATGATTCAATATATACGCTATTAAGAAGTGCTAAAACACTTGTGGTTACACACTTGCCCTCTCTGATTTGTACATATTTTGTAACACCGCTGTTTTTTTACTTTATTCTATACTAATGATTGTTCTATGCATTTTTTCAGTGTGCCTGTTACTGGAAGGACAATAGAATCAAAGTAAACCAGTAAAGAGTAGCATAGTTTAGTTCTGAAAATCCATCCTAATATGATAAAGGTATGTATCTATCTGATCCTGCTCCAAGTTAAAAGATCCGTATTAACCTAATTCACAAAGCACCTTATGTAAATTCTTATAGATAGAAACGTCATTACAGTGAGAGTTATGTGATATTCAGGTACTGTTATTTAATTATTTTAATCTTAATAAACTCTACTTCAAGATAATTCAAATCGTCCAACTCTACTTTTTCTGAAAATTTTTAAGGATTTACAAGTAACTGTTTAAAAATGCTTTGTGAATACTGATGATAGTGATACAGCCGGTTGCAAGAACATTCAATAAAATTTAAGGACCTATTAAATTTTGATCTTGACAAAGTGATCTGACTAAATGAGATACATTCCAAATTACTCAGTCTTGAACATTGTATAAGGTTAATGGGGTCTTAAATATTAATACCATGTACTTGTAAAGGGTTAGTAGCTAATTAATGTACTTTGTTCTTATGATGCTTTTAATATACGCTATGATCTAAATGATTACGTTATTATTTCTGAAACTTCACAATAAGAAATATTTATATTGAGAGAAACAAACAAATTTGACATTTGTTCTTTTTTTTTTTAAGATTTTCTAACATCCATTGGACCTACCACTCTACATTTAAGTGAAACTGAAAAATTACTTTTCGAAGGATTCTATGATACATGTAGTTTATGACTGGTCAACGATAAAAATGATAAAATTTAATTTTTTTTTTTTGTTTATCCATTAAAAAGAAAGTTACGAAAATGTATTTCACCAATTAAAAAATCACTCACCTTAACTATATAGATGTGACAGACATATCTGTAGAATAATATATGTTCTTTATTAACAGATTGTATTATCAATATAATAAACTTTTCTATTTTTAAAAAATTATTCCATTACTAGATACCCTTTTTCCTACAACGACGCCTAATTAAGCGACTAGAAATTAAGTTCTGCTGGTTATAAATTAGGACTGGGAGATTATCAAAATAATTATTTTCCCACCCGTAAGAATGACGAATTACTAATTCAATGCGCCACAAAATCTGAAAATCTTGTGGCACTTGCAGCAAAATGCCGCGTTTGAATATCCACATCGATGCATTTTTTACATCTCGAGCGTTTGTTTATCTACATCGGACACATCTTAGATTTCAAATTTAGGTTGATTTGTAGACTCAAAAGTCAAATTTAAAAAGTATAAATTTCTAACTTGTCATTTTATCACGTGAACAAAAAGGCCTAGAGCAGCCATACTCAACCTTTTTTTCTTCGGGCCACATTCGTATATTTTCTATGTTACACGGGCCACAATATTTTTTAAAAACAAATGAAGATACAAGTGGATGAAGGGCATATGTAACATTTTTTGAAAATGTGAATGTAGGGCTTATGTATCTAAAATTCGTTTAAAATGTCTTCCGTGACAATATATCATCAAATATAGAAGTTGCCAGTATATAAAGGACCTATGTACTAGGGAATAACTGCCAAATAAAGTTTAACACGAAATATCTCGTAAAAATTATTTTGCTACATAGGCCCTTCATCCACTTGTCTTCAAATATATCCCGTCGGATTACTGCAAAAACAAGATAATTCACATTTTACAGTTTCGAGAAAATGCTGTTTTATAGTTTAAAATTTAATAAAACTCAGTTGAAGCTTCAAACTGTTTAACAAACAATAACTAAAAAAAAGTTATTCAAAACATAATTAGTCTTCACAAAGAATAAACAACGAATCCATCGATTGGTAAAGAAAGTTACTTAGCTTATTTTGGCTGTCTACATAATGGGTCATAATATTGAATGTGTATGTCACTATCTTCAATGGAAGATTCAGGTATCGTGTCTTTAACATGATTGGATACAGGTAGGTTGTAATAATAACGTTGAAATTCATCAGGTGTAGCAACTAATTTGCAAAGTTTTAATCTTGTACTTTTTGTAAGTATTTTCAGTTTTTTTTTTTTTTTTTTTTTTTTTTTTTTTTTTTTTTTTTTTTTTTTTTCACCCTTTCAGGCATCCTATTGGTTTTTGAATGTTAGCTGTATCTCGTAGAGAAAGGGTGACGTAATCACCTTGTAGATTTCGGAACAATCGTGAAAGGTCAGACGGTTTTAGGCAAAACAAGACAAATGGCTTGAGCAAAATGTTTTGGTCGACCCTGTAGAAATAAATATTCAAATAATTACATCGTTGTAAAGACGATTAGAAGACCTTTCCAATGAGGTGTTTTGAGACACATGGTTGCATTTAAAAAAATTGCCGATTACGTCACCACGGTAATACTGGTGACGTAATGTTCGTTACATCTACATCATGTGATGACGATTCAAAAATTAAAATTTACCTGTTTTTGGATTTTTTTCAAAAGTCGATTATTTTAGAAATAATGAATTTATTCCATACATTAGCGACATACTGTATATATTTTCCGTCATCTGAGTCTAGTGTGCCAAATATCCATTTTTGGATTTTGCCAGCAATATTAATTAATCCTCTTTTAGTTCTCTGATTTTCGGAAAATGAATTGATTTTATTAGAAATAATGTCTAGTCGTTTTGGCATTAGAAAGTTTATGTTTAAGAATTGTTGAAAAGTGGTTTGCTGTGGGTAGGTCATTAAGGGTAGTTTCTAATTTCGTTAATGAGTTTTTGATTTGGGAAAGTGAGCTTTCTGGAAGTGTCAGGTTGATGTGAAACATAAAGGTATATTTGGAATCAATTACGTGTGATTGTCCAATGTGTACTGGTAAAATCGAGTTCTCAAGTTCTTTTACATGTAGTGCTTGTATTATTCTTAGGGCGAAGAGAATAACGAGATGTCGGTTCATTTCTTCTACCTGGAACAGGATAGTTTTTTGTGGTAAGTTTTCAGTTTTGATTTAATTTGTATGTCGTTAATAATAGTTGGGTCTTCTAATTTTTCATAGCGGTTTGTCGTTTTCTTTTGTGAAGCGTTTCGGTTTTTAGTTTTATACAGGTTTTGTTTAATGTCTATATCTATATTAGTTTGTCTATTTTCGTTAATTTTATCGAGACTTTTTTGTTGTTTGTTGTTTTGTTTCTAGTTGTTGTTTTATTATGTTTTTTAAAGTTTGTAAGTTTTGAGTATGGTCTTGTATGTACTGTGTAAATTTTGTCTTATCGTCGATTTCAAAGTGATTTCTATAATAGAGTTGTCCGCGGATTATTTGAAAGGGTGTGTAACCAGTGGCGGAGTGTATAGAATTGTTATAGGATAACAAGGCTAGATTCATAAGGGATTCGATTGGTTCTTGCGGTTTAGAGTTTTTTAGTGTAAGGATCGTTTCGCGCAGAGTAGAATGAAGTCATTCTATAGGGCTATTGCTATTAGGGTTGTAAGGGGTTGTGTAATGAATCTCGATATGATGAGTTTTGCATAACTCTTGGAGTACCTTATTTTTCCATTCTGTTGTTATGCGCCTGGAGAGTCCGAAGTGAGTAAAGAATTGTATAAGTTTGTTTGCAACTTCGACAGAATTTGGGGTTTTTAAGGGGTAAGCTTGGCCAAATTTGGAAAAGCTGTCTATGATTGTGATAAAGTATTGTCTGTGTGTTTTGTATGTGTAGATATGGTCAAAGGATTCGCATCCTATAGGTGTCGGTTTAAATATTAATTTTGTGGGGTGTCTCTCGTATTGGGTCGTTTTGCATATTTCGCATGAATTTACATAGTCTCTAACGTCTTGGTCTAATTTGGGCCAATAAAATATTCTTTTAATCGCGTTTATGTTTTCTTGTATACCTCGGTGACTTGTCTTTGTTTCGTGGTATAGTTGTAATTTTTGTTTGTCTTCGTCGGTGACGTCGGTGAGAATTGTCACTTTTAATTAGTGTAAATGCGTTATTTTTGTGAAGTAATTTTGGAATATTCTAGTGAATATAGGTTCTAAAGATTTGTCTTTAAAGAGGAAACAATACGTTTGTTTAGGGATCATGTATTCTTTTACAAAGACTGTGATTCTAGATTCGTTATCAATGATTGGGATTGAAAGCTGTATTCTATTTTGTTCAAAGATTTTTTCTCTTATTACCTTGCGGTGGTTGCTGTCGGAGATTTTATGGCTAGATATAATAATTTGGTTTTTAAAAGTATTAATGTATTTATTCGTATGGTTAATGCCTATTATTGGATTTTCGTGATTAGAGTGTATGGTTTCATTGTCTGTGTCTGGTAGATCATTATTAGTTTGAGTTTCGTCGGGGTTAGTTTCTTCTTCGTCATGTAATATGGGGTTTGATTTTGGTCTTAAGAGTATATTGCTATGTATTATTATTTTTGGAGGTATTTGTCTGTTTGTTGTATCTTGTGTTACTGGGAGGTTGTCAGAAGTTATTTGTAATGGATTTAGCAGGGATTCGATCTCGTCGTAGTCAAAGTCAGGTATTTCGTCTAATGTCGTCGTTTTCTAGTTCGATCGGGTTGATTTCTACTCGCGAGAGTGCGTTCGTGTTTGCTGTACCTTTTTTATATATTATTTTGTAGTCGAATTCCTCTAATTTTAATCTCCAGCGCACTAGTTTAGAGTTAGACTCTTTTAGTGAGAATAACCATTGTAATGGCTTGTGGTCGCTTATTATTTTAAACTTTACCCCGAAGAGATAAGGTCTAAAATACTTAGTTGCCCAGACTATTGCAACAGTTCTTTTTCGATCGTACTATAATTGTTTTCAGCTGGGTTTAAAGTTCTTGACGCGTACGCTATCGGAAGGTCAGATCCTATGGGTCCTTGTGACAAAATGGCACCTATTGCATAATTTGATGCATTTGTGGTCAGATTAAAAGGCTTAGAAAAATCGGGGTATTGCAGAATCGGGTCGTTCATGAGTATTTTTCTACATGTGTTAAAAGCGTTTATGAATTGAGGGGTATGTTCAACTTTGTTATTTTTTTTTAAACTTCGTTAATGGTTTATTTATACTAATCCGAGGAAGGATTTTATTTCTTTTGGGTTATTAGGGATAGAAATGTTTTCTATTGCTGATAGCTTGTTGGGATTTGGTTTAATGCCTTCTGGCGTTATGACGTGTCCTAAAAATTCGACCGTGTTTTTCAAAAATTCGGATTTGTCTAATTGAGTCTTGATTCTTTTAATCTCTGAAATACTAATTTTAGGTTATTAATGTGTTCCTGAAGGGAAGTTGAAAAAATAATTATGTCGTCCATGTACACTAAACATATTTTACCGTTTAAATCTCTGAGGACGTTACCCATGGCTCTAGAAAAGGTAACAGAGGCATTTTTTAAACCAAACGGCATTCTGACATATTCAAAATGTCCGTTTTCGACGTTAAACGCAGTTTTAGAGATTGAATCTGGGTGCATTTCGATTTGATGGAATCCGAAAGCAAGATCGAGTGTCGTAAAGTATTGACACCTTCCAAGTTTATCTAATATGTCTGTAATATTCGGTAACAAGTACCGGTCGTCAATAGTTTTCTCGTTTATTTTTCTGTAATCTACGACAATTCGCCATTTCTTTTTTTTTTCGCTCGCGTCTATCTTCTTTGGCACTATCCATATAGGGGAACTCCAAGGGGATTGCGAGGGTCGGATTATGCCGTCTTATAGCATTTTTGATATTTGTTTTTGTACTTCTGCTTTATGTATAAAGGGGTAACGGTATGATTTTGTATGTACGGGTATTTCGTCGGTCGTTTTAGTGTCGTGTTTCACTTGGTTCGTAAATGTTAGTTTTTAGTCCGGTTGATGTTAAATTTCTTTATATTTGACAAGGAGGTTTTTTTATGGATGTTTTTTCTTCGTAATTCTAATAAGGGAAAAGTCAAAGTCGTCAATGTCGTTTGAATGGTTTGACAATATTTCTTCAACGTGAAAACATTCAAAATTGTCGTTGTCGTATTTTTCGACAAAAGGGGTTAAAAGATTTCCGTCGATTTGTAATAGTACTGTTTGAGAAGTTGGGTTAGAAAATTCGATTACTGTAGATACGACTTTAATTTGTAAAATAGAACTAGGTATTTTTATGACGTCGTTAGTGATTTCAGGGATGATGATTTCTCCGTCAGGTAGATGGGTTTTAATTCTTTTTAGTGTTGACGTATATGGTGGGATTTCAATTTTTTGTGAATTAAATTGATTTCTATTGATGGTATTTTTAATTGGTTATTATAAAGGGTTTTATTCTGTAGGTCTATATTTAATTTTAATTTTCGTAGATCGCGTATGCCAATTATACCGTCAAAGTATTAGTGAAAATTAAATAAAACAAATTCTAAATTATCTGTCAGGGGTCTAAATTCTTCGAAAATAGGGATATAGGCTTTGGAATCTGCGTTGCTATTGCCGTTGCAAGTAACAATAGGAGTAGTGCTTTGCAATATTTTATATTTTTCGGCTATATATGGGCGAAGCAATAAAGGGCGACAACCTGTGTCGATTAACAGTGTAAGATGTGGATTACCATTTTTATGAAGGGTAAGGAATTGGGTATTAAATTGTTAAGGTCTACATTTTGTTTGGTTGAGGCTCTGTTAGATGAAAATTTGGTGCTTGAGAAGTTTTTTCTTCCAAGTTAGTGGGATTTTTCTCATACTCATTAGTGTTATAGTAATCGTTAGTATGTTGATCGTCATTAATGTAAAAATTATTGTCGTCGTCTTCTGCGTAATAATCATTATTTTGATGTTCGGAAAAGTTTTGGAATGTAGTGTCATTATAGTTGACTTCTAAATTATTTAATTCTTCGAACACGAATGGTAGTTTTCCGTTGTTTGCGTAGCGGTTTTGGAAATGATTTTGGTGGCTATAATTTTGCGCGAAATTTCTCGTTGATGGTAGTCTGTTTGAGGTGGACATTGGTTCCGGTTTACCTGTGGGTTTGTGAGAATTTTTGGGTGCAAATACATTTGTTGGTTTGCCGAATACTTGCTCGTTTGATAAAAATTTTTGTTGAATTGGTCAGGGTTGAATATTTATAGGTTGACTTGGAAATGGGGTTCTTTGTGGGTTATAATAATTATTAGGAGCATTATTTGACATTCGGTTATTAGGATTGTTTGGGTAATATACAGTGAGCATCTTAAGTCTTACCCCCCCTAACTAACTCGTTACTGGGGTCTTGTTAGGAAAATCGCCGAGACAGGTCGATTTTTAATTTCTACAATGTACATTTTTGCATGATTAGTTAACCCTTAATTTCATCCCTTACTGGAGGGTAAAAACCCTTTCGAAAAATTTAAATGGCATGGGGTGGTGAGTGATAGCTCATTTGAAAGGGGGTTTTATTCTCTATTCAACCGTGCAAAAAAATTTTGAAATTTGCATCATTACATGTTGATTTATTAATGTTTAAAAATAACAAAACCTCACAAAATAGGAAAGCAACTAGACTAACAGTGACCTTCTAATGGCAAAAAGTCTTACTTCACTTCTGAACCAAAACCGAAGTCATGCAGGGCCGAATTTTAATTCTAAGGATGGGTGCGCTACGTTAATTTCCGTTATTCTGAAACAACAATTAGTCGAGATTTAATGAAGCAAATTTCAAATTTTTTTACACGGTTGAATAGAGAATAAAACCCTCTTTCAAATGAGCTATCACTCACCACCCCATGCCATTTAAATTTTTCGAAAGGGTTGCTCCCCTCCAGTAAGGGATGAAATTAAGGGTAAACTATTCATACAAAAATGTACATTCTAGAAATCAAAAATCGACCTGTCTCGGCGATTTTCCTAACAAGACTCCAGTAACGAGTTAGATAGTGGGGGTAAGACTTATGGTGCTCACTGTATAGGTTGGCGTTGCATTGTTTGGTAATGCGAAGTTCTAGGGAAATTATTATTTTGCTGGGGCTTTGAAACATAGTTAGATTGAAACAATTTGTTATTTTGGTGATTATGTTTTTGTTGTGATCAGAATGTCTTATATTTACTTGTTGTTCTAGCAAAGAGTGATTTATTACTAGGGATGTTGCTTCTTCTATGGTTCTGGGGTTCTTTAATAAGAGTAGGGTTCGTAATTCCGCGTTAGAATTAGAAATTAATACTGTAACAGCAGTAATTTCGTTTTGGATAATTAGGACTAATTTTGTCGCTGGATTAATTTCTGGGTCAGAATTTATTTTTAAATTTAGTCTTATTTTAGTTAATTTAAGTCGTTCTAAAAAGTCTATAACTGCTTCGTTTCTATTTCTACTTAAAAATATAAATTACTGTTGCAATACGTCCCAGGCAGCAGACTGACGATATTTTGACAACATTTTTGGGTAATTCTTGGTCATCGACGTCATGTTACCAAAAAATGAGGTGGTTATGACGTCACTTCTTTAACGTCTTTTTGACGTCACAAATTCGACGTCAGTGTGACGTCAATTTATTGTCACTATTAAATTAAGGTTTATATTAAACGTGATTTCAATACATTTTATTTATGTAAAATAATATGGCCTAAACAATTATTTTTTAAAACTGTTAGGTCTATTAACGTTTAAATCTGCTTAAATGCATAAAGACTGATGACACCACGTGACACATGACTGCGTCTGTCTGTGCTTATCGGTCTGTGGAGTATGTCTCGTGTGTGTTCGAGCCGTTCGAGCAAGCACGAGAACGGTATCGCATATTGTTGCATCAGCCATGTGTAATGGTGTGTGCATCGTGGATCGTGGCCCGTGCATAGATAAATTAATATTAATTTATCTATGGGCCCGTGTGCATTCAGGATTGTTGTTAAAAGTTAAGAGGGTCAGTGAAAAAAGTTATATCAGTATCAACCCAGCATAAGATATTTTTATATCTATATTATCCTTATTCTTTAATGATTTTATATCTTTTACATTCATAGGATGTTCCCTAAAATGTTCCCAGGTTCGTGAAATAGTATAAAATGGCGGCACTCAGAAAAATCATTGTGCCAAACCAAAATAATAACGAACAAGTTGGCCACATTTGGAGCAGTTGGATTTATATAAATTAATGTTTTTTGCCAATAACATTTCATGTATTTAAACTTTTTTTCTTTTTAATTATAATTATTTCATTTTCTAATTTTATTTTATTAAGGGCTGATTCCACCGTTGTGTTAAACGGAGATTAAAATGACATTGTTAATGTAAAAATGTCATTTTAAACTTCGTTTAACACAACGGTGGAATCGGTCCTAAGTGACCCACAGTTCCTATAGAAAAGTTACAAAGGAGTAACAATATCAAATGTAACGTCATGGTGACGTCTCAAATAAGTATAAAGAATAACGACAAAGGTGACATTAACAACGTCATAAACACGTCATATTTAGACGTGAAAAGAGCGTCTAAATATGACGTCATTTAGGCTGTGACATATTCACGTCATTTTACCGTCATTATCACGTTAGTTTATCAGAGGATAAATGACGTCCTGTATGACGAAAATAAGATGTCATAATGACGTCAGTCTGCTACCTGGGGTGTCAGTCAACTTTGCCTCCGAATTTATCGCGAAGGGCGTTTCTGACTTGTGGCCACGTATCTAAATCTGGGCGACATAGTAAAAAGTCGCCAGCCTCATCAACAATTTTTGAACAAATAGCCGCGTATACAAACTCGCTTAAGCTATTATATGCAGTGGTTCCGTATCTATCAAAAAATTTATCCACGGCATTTATGCATGTTTCGAGATGCTCGCTACGTCCGGAGAAGTTACGAAGGGTGTGTGAAATTTCTTTGGCGGCTTGAATAGTTGCCATTTTAGGTGCAATTTTTAGATTATTCAAAGAATCTGTAATTTCGTCTATGCTCATGTAAGGATTTCATTTTTGATTATTTGGTCAAAAGAATATGCTTACGTCACTTGAAATTATTCTTAGTGTGCAATAAAATATGTAAAAATATTAAGTTTAATAATAATGTGTAGATGATGATTTTTAGGGAAATTCATTTTCAAAAGAAAGATTTTACCTTTATATCAATATATTTAAAGTGGTTTTTAAGGAAATTCACTTTAAAAAGAAAGATTTTACCTTTGTACCAATAAAAACATGAAATATAACTTTTATAAAAGAAGGAAAATAACTTATTTTCAAATTTAAAATTCACTTGGGAAAGTAAAGGATGAAAACGAAAGAAATATGAGCTGAACACTTGTTCAGAGTTTTATTTTCTTCGTAGTTCTGCTCGGTCTAGGTCAATGGTTGAAACCAACGGTGAAAACAGGTGAAACTGAGTTTTCTTTTAAGTTTTCACTTCCTGGATCCTACTGACTGCGCCAATTAAGTTTTTCTTTTAACACTTTGAGTTTTTAAAAAGTTTTATTTCATTTAAATGAACAATTATCGTATACAATGTAGTAGTATACACCACGACTTCAGCAATGACAATGTTACACTGTTCTAGGTCGGGGTGGGTGTCTTTTTATATTAGTTCTTATCGTAAAGGAAACATTTGTAAATTATCAAAGTACAATTAAGATACGTTAATGTGGTACTTAAAACAACTATATTATTTAGGAATTTTGATGACATAACTCACGTCAAGAATTGACAGCCTTAGTCCCTAGACATCTCACGGAGACAGCAGATATTTTAAGCAAGCTGAAATAAGGCAGCTCGATCAGCTCTTGCTCCAACTTTTGGATAAAGCACAATGGGTCACTAAGGTCTTAGTAATGTGAGGAACCCACCTTATAGATGCAGATTGATAAAACAAATAATTAGAAAATATGATGTACCTATTAAGTTCTGATAAGGTCCTATTATCTTTATCAATCAACATATATACCTCCTATTAATTTTTTTAGTATATTTAAATATTTATTATCCAATGGTCCATATTTCTTTATCAGCAACTAGTTATCTCGCTTAACCAACAAGAATATTTGGTTGCTTCCAAGTCACTCGGAATCCACTTTTATAACCACTAGTTGTTACAGATTTTATTTTAGAGAATTCTGATTTTTCCAAAGTGGTAACATAACGACTGATCTTGGTCAAAGCCACTTGCCAGCTAGCAACTGCATGATACAGAATAGACTACATAGTCTAATTTTGTTGCGTTTCTATTAAATGTATCACAATTTGATTCTTAATTCTGGCAACACTGATAATACGTTCCTGTTATTTATCAACTAACTGTAAAATGAAAGTCAATAATATGACTATGACGTATGTACTATATTAGAATTATAAATAACACACTATCAGCGGAACTACCATGATAAGCACGAAGCACGATAATGTCGATAAATAGTATGTAAACGTAATAAACCTTATTACCGAAGAAGGGCATCCAACTGCTCAAATGTGGTCAATTTAAAGATAGAAATTACACGAAATCAATACCACAATTTTTTATTAAATATGACAACCGGTTTCGGCCACTAGGCCATGATCATCGGTCTTCACATTACCTTTAATAAAAATTTTCCTTATTATAGTTGATTTATTGCGCCCAAACAGGAAATGTCTACGTTTTTGAAAAATAATATTAAGGAAGAGATTCATGAAGATGATAATTTTGATAGCCAAGAAATTAAAGGAAAAATTGTAGATTATCAGTTTTTGGTAAGGCCCAAACAAGAACCTATCGATACAAAACCAAATCCAGCTCCATTAGAATTTGTAGGTGAAGTCATAGATGCTTACGAGAATGAATCTGAAGAAAATAATCATGTTACAAGGTTAGTAATTAATTACGTATTCAATTTTCGAGTGTAGGTATAATCAGCTAATCGAAATTTTATTTTTAATGAAATTTATGCAGAATAATAGCTATTTATGAAACCAGTTACGAAATGCCTTATTTTATGCAACGAGTTACATAAAACGGCATTTCGTAATGTGTTACAATATTTTTTTTCTAATTTTGAATAGATTAGTGTTTTGGTAAGAAATTACTGACTACTTTCTTGTATTGTTAGTTGCATATGCATCATTTTATTGACAAATAGAACATATTAATTATTTATTCTCAGCGACTTGTAGTGTATTTATAAGGCTTATTAAAGTTATTTAATTTTTTAAAAAGTGGGCTATTTTGTCGGGTATTGTGTTTTAATTATTTTGTGCTGATTTAGAATAGAAAATAAGGACCAAAACAACAATATTACTAGGTTGTAAGTTTAACTAAAATCTGTTTTATGTCAGCCTGCCCTTCTTTGGTATAAACTTTCAATAATATTGTATATTATTGATTTTAAAACCAAAAAAGATTTATTTTTATTTGTTTTCTTTTCTTAACTGATGACATAATGAATTTTTCGAAACCAGTTTCATAATGTTCCAACATTATGCAACTGGTTGCGTAAAGTAGATCATATTGACACTTGCTGCGATTACAATAAATGTCACTTTATATGTCAAAATTAGATTAAAATAATTTATTGGGTTACGTACCTCACAAAGTATCCAGGCCATTGTAACAGGGATCCTTACCGGGCACTGCCGACTAAAAGGACACCTAAGTAAACTGAGAGTAGTAGAGGATAGTGAGTGCAGATTCTGTGAGGAGGAGGACGAAACCTCCATTCACATCCTAACTGAATGTGTAGCACTCCAGAATCCAAGGGCACTATATCTAGGAGGATATCAAATAGAAGAGGGAGACTTACCTAACTTGAAGCCACTTGAAATCCTACACTTCCTTGAGAAAATAGGATTGGAAGGGTCGCTATAGGCATTGAGACATTTCCTTAGTGCAGTGGCGACAGAAGGGGGCACAATAGATCTTTTAGGTCGCAGTGTATTAACACCCCATTATCAACATAACATAACATCCAGACCATTTATTACGGGCATCTTTAATACATTTGTCGTGACATATTTAGGAATTAAGTAACTAAATAAGTAAGGGTGAGATTACAGAACGTCTGCAACTTTGCAGATCTGCAAATATAGCGGACTTACAGTTGCAAGTATCAAGTTTTCGTATTCCAAAAAATATCTGCAAATTCGCAATATTTATTGTGGTTTATTACCCCCAACAATATTAAACTCAAATCCATTATTATGTTTAAAACCCGATAATTTGACACCACGAACTGTATTCAATCAAAAGGAACAGAATACTTCGTGGTCATTAAGAGTTATTGCTCCGATGACAATAGCAGGAAATTTGTTTTCAAAATAGGCATTCTGTTTTAATCCTAGAAGACACAGTTTTAAAGATAATACCATATATTTTTTTATGTGCAAAGAGAATAAGTGGCACTAGCCCGGGGTCTTCATACTTTTTTGAAAAAATGGTCCGTTTTGTCTACAAAAAATTATAAAGTTTATTAATTTTGTTTAAAAAAGGACAACTTTTAATAGAGAATTATCATTATCAAACATGCATTATTTTTCGAACGATTAATGTCAACTTGTAGTAAATCTTTTTCTTAATAAGATCAAAAAATAATTTTTAAAATTGGACTTAATATAAAGCCGTAATCATTAAAATACCAAAGTAATTTCGGATATAAAAATGATTGAAAAATATGATTACGATATCCCCTCTCAAGACGTTCCGTGTTCGTACCGAAGGATGGGTGCGTTGCCTTTCTCGTCTACCTAGTATTTAAATTTGGCCAGATACGGAATAAGGGTACATATAGGATCGAAATTTTATCACATGAGATCATTTTGTTTTAAATATAGAATTTGCAATGTTTCAATATATTTAAAATATAGTTTAATTAGAAAAAATTAGGTAGAAGAATTATATTTGTATAGTAGATATATATTATATTATTTTCTAAAATAATTAATTTTGCAAAGAATATCAACTAAGCTACTAATATAATAAAATCTATAAATCAACCTTACAAATAATGTATTTAACAAATGTTTCATATTATATTAATAATTTACATGTTTTCTGACTTATCTGTGAATGAAACGTGGAGAAAATAGTTTTACTTACAAGTTTTTCCTGATTTTGTTGATGTCTGCTGTTGTAGTGATCTGATAGTTTGTAGACTGTATAATTGTTTACAGAAAGATATTTCCTTGGATGCCCTCTTTTCAGCATAGAATAAATAAAGCAAGAAGATAATTTAATATTTTATTTTGTACAAATATATAAAATATATTAATTTACACCATTTAACGTATAATAGAATTTTGCAATTTTTACAATACTTACGAATGCCTTTTATTCGTAACTTATGCTATTGGTTTAAGATAATGAAATTCAGAATTATTTCGGTCTATATATATTGACTGAAACTCAAAAAGATATTCTTATAGAAATAATATTTTAAAAACTGAGGAACAGAGCAGAGTGTTTTGTTACTATCCGGCTTTGATTGGTCCGAATTTCATGATGGCTGCCGTTGAATGATGTTATCATATTTTGTTGTTGCTAACTTTGAGATATAAATACATATTTTCTCTTTTTTGATGTCAACGATTTTAAAAAGAGTTTGCTTTTAAAATAAGTGAATATTATAGAAGGACAAACAAACGCCAAAGTTGGCGTAATATATTATGAACCCTGTACATCAAACTTTTTTCATTTTTAGATATGATGTAAATGTATCACTAATTATAAAATAATTTAATTTTGTTTTTGTGACTAAACAGCTCGATATTATTTTTTACAACGTAGGCATAAGAAATGTATTTAAAATGATTGGTTATTATTTTTTGATAACTTAATTTGCCCAGTACTACAAATAAATTAGTCACAGAAGACCTGCAAATAAATAAAGGTATTATAGCGTTTTAACAGTACCTAGATTAAAATCAAAAATATTAAAGAAAATACTTTTAGAATAAATAGCGGCTTTGTAAGAACATCTTACTATTCATGTTATTTGACTTTTTGGAGGTATTTATTTTTGTTTTTTATTTTTTAATTTTTGAATAGCTTCTAAGATGTAATCAGGTTCTCTTAATGACATTCCCCGATTATACATTGGATCTACCAATTTCGGCAACATACAGTTTAAATAAAACTTTTTTAACTTCTCCATATTTTTACACCAGAAATTGTCTCTTTTTATTATATATTCCACTTTAAGTGGACAATTGGGACCTGCCAATACACCAAAAATACATCCTTTTCGTCCTGTAATATGCAGTTGGCCTTGTATTTGATAATACCATTGATGGTGGATATTAATGTCAAAATTATTGGTGTCTATATTATAAATCTAAAAGGGTATTTTTTTCAATTTAATCGCCTCTTCTCATTTGATATGCAGCGTATGGACATTTTATTTCAACCACTAATGCATCTCCTACAATGCCGTCTGGAGTAACACCTACAAATTTAAAAATTATTATTTTGATTTAAAATGAACTAATTTGCAATATGTTATAGTTGAGATGTGAGTAAAAATGTGAACTGATCGTTACGTACCTAAATATGGATATTTTTTGTCAATAAAAATTCCACAATCTCTAATCACTATATTTTCCTGCTCTTGAAGCTGCAAAAGTGCCGTTTTTTCATACTTTTTGCCATGAGAAATAGGAGCAGCATTGACTGGTGGTTGGTAAATAATCCTTTTGACTAAAGGCTCACATAAAGTAGTAATTCGTCTAGTACACACTGCTTTAAAGTGTGAGGCCTTAATCATTTTTCTACGAATTTCAAGCCAAACTCTGCTAACCGCCTGTGACATAGTTTGTTCCTGAATTACATTTCTCTTAACGTCAAATGAAGGAAATTCGTTTAAAAATTGAAGTTTTTTTACTTCATAAATATCTTGATCTAAATCCTTTTTGGTACAATTTTCTCCGTAATCTAAATCAGTTTTATTGTTTTTTGCAGAATAACTTTTTTTTAGTTTGCGATTAGGGGGCGTCCATTAATTACGTGAGGTGTTTAAGGGGGGGAGGGGATCAAGCTAAATCTTTCCAAATCTCACTTGTAAATCTGACGTATTTTTTTTTCTAGTAGAAAACGGTGTAAAATTGCGTGAAAATTAAATTAAAGTAAAGAATGTTTCTAGAAATGTTTAGTCTTAAATAAAAGTAATAAAACATATTGTGTTTGTTTTTTTAATAATCCAACGCATTTACACCCAAAACACAAATTTTGAAAAACCTCACGAGAGATTAGGGGAGGGGGGAGGGAGTTGAGGAAAATCTTACGAAATCTCACCAGGGGGGAGAGGGGGTCAAAAAATCCTCAAAAATACCTCATGTAATTAATGGACGCCCCCTTAGATTTTGATTTTATTGCCAATTGTCGCCTTTTTTTTTCAATTCAGTTACTAACATGGATTGGTTAGTACGGTTTAAAGTTTTTTTACAATTCTAAATTCTCTGATTTCAAATTATATGATACAACTGCTGCAAAACATCTACTTTGGTAAGAGCGCCCTCTGGAATAATTGATTCTTTTGCCACCTACAAACTTAGCGAGTGCCGCATGAAATTGTTCCACAATATTACTATCAAAATCATGTAATAGACTTCTGCTGTGATCTGACAAAGCATGTATAATAGCTTTACCGCGGCAGTCCCCGAGTGCCACACGAATTTTTTTTATTTTTTTCAGCATTTTTCGCACAGTTGACGCAGCAGTTGACATTTATTTATACTTAAGATCTATTCGCCTATCCTCAATGGCTGCAAATTTGTCTATAATATCGTAAAATTTTGGATTTTCTGGTAACTTTTAACAAGCTTTTTTTCAATGGATATTGGCGCTAAATTAGAGAGTATGTCTTCACTTGTTGAATTTCGTATAAAACTTTTAATGCGCTTTGAAACTGAAAAGCTTTGCTCAACTGGCGCACTTGTAGCTGGGATGGTTAGTACTAATTCACACAACTTGACGACTTCACAAAGGGACTTACTTAAACCAGTTGTTATAAGAAAATTTAACACATTGATGGGCGTCTTTTTATCACTAATTTCAGCCGTTTCATAAACAACACTTAACTGGGACTTTAATGCTGGAATATCAAAAAAAATTTCATAATTTAATTTTAGTGAATTAAAAGCTTCCGATGGAAATTTTGATGAATCGTAGTTACTAATATTAAAATTGCACAATTCAACAAATTTTAATTCGTTAAAGTTTTGAAATCGAGAGTTCATATGTTGTAAAATATTATCAAAAATGTCGGCGTATAATCGACGATAGGAGGTCTCTCTGTCGCCGACATTATCAATTCTAATTCTCTTTCTTTCAGGTTCTAAGCCAATGTTTTGAGTCTTATTCCAAAAGTGTTCAAACTGATCTCGTTTTTTATTCATTTTATTTTTAAAATCATCAATTTGTTTAATGCAAAAGCCAATGTCATTTGACTTTGTCTGTAACATGTCGAATAAAATGTCAGTAAAAGGGAAAATCTCTGCAAAAATGTTGAGCAAAAAATTGAAATCAAAGTTTTGTTTGAGCCAATGCAAATACCCTTTAGCGGCAGTAACAGTTTCAGCATCCCATGTTTCTTTATTATCCCAAACGTCTTGAAAAAACTGTATCAAAGAATCACGGTATTGAAACACTGTTTGCACTAAACGTCCATTGTAGTTCCATCGCGTCGGAGCAACTTTTGGAAACCTTTTTTGGACGTGAATGTCCAAAGCGCGAGTTCTTTTCGATAACTTTGAAAAGAAGGAAGCCAAACCACTAAGCGTCGAAAAGAAAACTTTGCAATCTTTTATATTATCCATGCTTCGCGATAAAACCAAATTAAGTCTATGTTCTATACAATAAACGAAAATTGCATGTTTAAACTTCTCTTTCACTTTAGCTTGAAGGCCTCCTAAATGGCCAGCCATTACGGCAGCACCATCGTAGCTCTGGGCAACAAGCTTAGAACCACATTCTAAACTTGAAATAATTTCACAAAAAATTTTAAACAATGCATCTGCGTTCGCTAGTGACGTCTAAAAATCCTAAGAATCGCTCTTGAGGAATGTCATCCAATATATTATCGCACAACAATGGATAATTGACTTAAGTTTGCTACATCTGTGGTTTCATCAAGCGAAAGTGATACGAAAGGTGCTTTTTTAATTTCACTTTTAATGTGATCCATCACAACGTCGGCAGTGCATTTAATTAAATCATTTTGGATTCTGTTTGAGATTCTGTTTGAGGTACCTCGAAAAGTCGTCGAATCAATAAAATGATTTTTTAGGGTATAATCGTATTTTGCTAAAAAAAACTTAGAAGGTCCATGTAATTTTCTCGATTGGCGGACCCACTTGCTTCATTGTGGCCCCTAAAACTTAGTTCATGTTCTCCCAGGAAACAAGTTACATCTATTAATCGTTCTAAGACGTCCCTATTTTTTTAACCTTTCATTGTGAATTTTGTTGCTTATTTTTAAATGATTGTCCAAACTATGTTCAATGCGATAGGTCCCGAATGTTTTTTCTTTAATTGTAGCACTTATATGAGATTTACTATTTACATGTCGTTTTACACTTTTGTGAAAATTATCCAAGTCTGTAATACCGACTGAGTTCCAATTTTTTTTTCTGCTATATTAAAAAGTAGACAAGGCCAGCAAAACAATTTCTTCAAAGTTTTGCAGCCGGTTAACCATTCATACTTTTCATAGAACCCTACGTGAAAATGCCTGGTAAATTTATTTGCTGACTTTTCTACTTTCGTCTCTAAATTGATAGGTTCCTTTAGTCTACTAGAATTAATAATGTCCGTTTTCTCTTCAAAATTTCTACTTGAAAATCCTTTTTTCAATAAAGAGCACACAATACAGACACAATTTACCACATTATTATTGTTCACAGACACAGTGCATAGTTCCTCCATTTTACAAAAAGAAAAACAACTACGAAAAACAAACCGAAATCTATCTGAAGTATACGATTTTCTTCACACGTCGAATCGCGGTGCGAATTGCAATATGCGTAAGGCGACGTAAAAATCGCTGCCTCTCGACCGTATTTCACGTGGCAAACAGACTGACTACTGTCGCGGCAAACCAAGGTCAATAACACAAAGCGAAAACAATTGGAAGATGAACCAGCTTTTTTAAGACGCGCTTCCACAATTAATTTTCTCATGGGTGGTGCGTGCGTTTACAAATTACACCAATGAATTGTTAGTACATTTACAAAGTTTACGTATTGTTTCAGAGAAAATATAGTAGCTAATTTAATATTAATTTCTATGCATTGTAAACTGAAAAATATTTATTTTTAAATCTCAAAGTGTAGGGAAGCGGTGCTTCCCCCGCTTCCATGGACCGCACGCCCCTGATCAATAGGCTTTATCCCCTTGTGAGGTTGGCATGTGTGAGCACGCGGTTTATGAATGAATCGGCACCAACGACGAACATTTACTAGACTAATTTTCTTTAAAAAAATCGAATTGAAAACATTCACGGTATTATCCACGTAGTTATCAAATTATTATGAGTATGAGTTATGTTACAAGGATTGTTTATGGTTATAATTCGGTATTGACTTAACATAAGGCTCTAAAACGCACATAAAGCTTTTCCTAATGCCAGTTATTATTAGTTTAAAGTATTTTTCTCGTTGCAATTTTCATAGTTGAAGGCAAATTCCAGGAAAGTTCGCAATTAATTTTGAAGTGTGACAGCGGCGTAAGGTCATTGTCGTAGACGTAAATACTGATTCATTCATAAAACGCATGCTCGCTCCTTAGTTATAAAATCTAAATAAACCCTCCCGAGCAGTGTTGCCAGAATATATTTTTGTAATGTACCAGATTTATCTAAAAAATGTATCAGATTTAATAAAAATGTACTAGATTCTATAAAATTACCAGATTTTTCTAATTATGAAGTATGGTCATTAAAGAGCAAAAAAGGTTTATAGAGAACACGAACACAACAATTTTAAACAATATTTTATCTCTAGACAAATTTCTGACACTATTTTATCTCTCGAGCAGTTTTTGAATAAGATTTTAATACCTTTTTTTATATCTTGAGCTATTTTGAAATAACATTTTATCTCTCGATAAATTTCTAACAGTATTCTATCTCTCGAGCAATTTTTAACAACTTTTTTTTATCCCTCGAGCAATGTTTGTACAAAATTTTTAACACTATTTAATCACTCTGGCAATTTTTAACAGTTTTTTATCTTTCTAGCTATTTTTGAACAACATTTGATCTCTCGTGCAATTTTTGAGCAAAACTTTAACAATTTCTAACACTATTTTATCTCTCGAGCAATTTTCGAAAAAGATTTTAATACCTTTTGATATTATTTTATCTCTCGAACAGTTTTTAAAAAACCTTTTTTTATCTCTTGAGCTATTTTTAAAAAGTATTTTATCTCTCGATAAATTTCCAACAGTATTCAATTTTTAACAACTTCTTTTATCCCTTGAGCAATGTTTGTACAACATTTTTTTTAACACTATTTGATCCCTCGATAAATTTTTAACAGCCAGCCTTTTTTACCTTTCTGGCTATTTTTGAACAATATTTGATCTCTCGTGCAATTTTTGAGCAAAATTTTAATAATTTCTAATACTATTTTATCTATCCTTTCTAACAATGTTTAAACAATGTTTTATCTCTCGAAAAATGTTTAACAGTATTTTTTAATTCTCGAGTAATTTTTGAATAAGATTTTAATAAATTATGATACTATTTTATCTCTCGAACAATTTTTAAACCTTTTTCTATCTCTTGAGCTATATTTAAACAATATTTTATCTTTCGATAAATTTCTAACATTATTCTATCTCTCGAGCAATTTTTAACAACTTTTTTATCTCTTTAGCAAACTGAACAATATTTTAACTCTCGTCAAATTTATAAAAATATTTTAACTTTCGTTAAATTTTTAACAATGTTTTATATCTCGAGCAATGTTTGTACAATATTTTATCTCTCGAGCATTTTCTAATAGTATTTTATCGTTCGAGGAATTTTTAAACAATGTTTTATCTCTCCAGAAATTTCTAATAGTAGGTATCGCTTGAGTTAATTTTTGAACAAGGGTTTAACATTTTGTAATACTATTTTACCTCGAGCAATTTTTGAACACGATTTTAACAATTCATAATACTATTTAATCTCTGAAAAAATTATTAAATATTTTTATCTCTCATTAAATTTTAACAGTTTTTTTTATCTCTAGAGCAATTTTTGAACAATATTTTACCCCTCAAGCAATTTTTAATACTATTTTATACTTCGACCAATTTTTAACACCCTTTTTTACCTCTCAAGCCTTTTTTGAACAATATTTGATCTCTCGTGCAATTTTTAAACAATGTTTTATCTCTCGAGAAATGTCTACTATTTTATCTCTGAAGTAATTTTTAACAACTATTTGAATGTTTCTTGCAATTTTTGACCAATATATTTTACACTTCAAATGGAAACATACGCTGAAAAAAGTACTAGATATTGTTTCGAGTGTACTAGAGTACCAGATTCTCAGAGAATGTACTAGATCTAGTACAATTGTACTAGACTGGCAACACTGCGAGTCCCGAGTCATGCGCGACGTACGATACCCCTTTCCCCGTCTGGTATTCGCTCAGTGCGAAGTCATGGTAGGGGCAGCGGGCGCTAGCTGCAGATAATTCGTGCATTTTAGGGCGATATTTTGTCATTTTGGCATATCAAATACACGTATACATTTTACTTTTTTTTTTTTAATAAAGTAGGTAAAAACAATACTATAAGCAACCGGAGTTGCTGTGTTGAAAATTGTAAAAATACTAGCAAAACAACAGCGTAAATTATAAAAATTCAGTAGCAAAGTGGAAATTAAATCAAAGAAATAAGTGGATATGTGTACAATAAGAAAAATTACCTTTATTTTTGAAATAATAGTAATACTGGAAATAGTAGACATCAGAAACTTGAAAGGTGTTAAATAAACAATAAATATAATTTCACGATGTTCTTCAACATCCCTTTAATCTTAAATGCAGCAAGAACTAGATTTCTACTTTTGATTATTGTATGTGGCTGGAATGCAATTTTGTGACTTACTGATAGGAAACCAGTTTTAATCATTCATTCTAAGTTTTCTTTCGAACAAAAATGAAAATATAAATAACAATCCTTCTGTTTATACATTTTAACTTCACGCTATTATTTAAAGGTATTTTTTTATTTGGACAGAATAGGTTAATTCTTCAAAGTCAACTTATTAGACTTAGTCAACCTCTCATACATTTTCCCGTAAATACTATTTCCTGCCTTTATTTTATTATTGATTTTTATTGAATATACTTATTTTTTTAGTTTAAGCGATAAAAATATATAATAATAATAAATTAATATTTTACTTGTTTTACAAATCCATATACTTTTATTAAAAATAACATATATACTTTTTAATTACGAATTCTATTAAAAATTATATTGTCAGTATAAGCAAAAAATGTCCATTAGTACAAAAATGAATTGGCGCTGCTGTCACGCACGGAGCGAATATCATGCGGACAGAAGGTGTATATAATAAGATATCTATTTTAAAATACAAAGTTTTGAAAAAAAATGTACGTCTTATCTTTTAGGGGAAGGGAGTTTACGATTTTCTTATCTTTGCTTATACAGGGGGTGGGGATCTAAAATCATTGGAAGTTTGCTTACGTAATATTTGAACGCCTCCTAAGGAATATGTGGTTTGTTTTTGTAAAGACCTTTCACATTCACCTTCTGTTTTTATTATTTTAATGAAACACCTTATTTTTATATGTTATAGGAAAATTAGACCTACTAAGGAGACTAAGGAGATCAAAGTATTTTTTTGTAAACATTGTGACTTCAAGACTACGTATAAAACGAATTTTACAAGACACAGATATTACCAACACCAAGAAGGTAAACCTATTAGGGTTTTTGTTTGTCAATATTGTCATTTCAAGACTCACAATAGAAATTCTTTTAAAAGACACACCAATGTTCATCAGACTTCTAAAGAAAACTTGCCACATGGGTGCACACTATGCGAATTTAAATGTCTTGATAAGTCATATATTGCAAAGCATATGATACGAATGCACACAGAACAAGATAGAACATTTTTTTGCAATATTTGTGGTCATGCATATTTTTCTTTAAGTACTCTTACAAAGCATCGTTTTATTACACACACTGCGAAAAGGAAATTTGATTGTGATCTGTGTCATTACAAGGCCACTTCAAATAGTAAACTGAATGATCATAAGGTAGGTTTATAAAATAAGTAAAAATAAATATGGGATCGGTGAGTTTTTCTTCCTTCAGAATGTTGCTCTTAACCCCTTAAATGACAACTAACTCAGCCAATTAATGGAGGGGTATTAAAATGCTTGCTTTTTAGAAAATCAGTTTTACTCAACTAATTTTGGGCCCTGTCTATATTTTTCTAATTTTTATTTTATTTATAACTAGCTGATCCGATCCCGCTTCGCTGGAATTTCTCAAACCTCAATTATTAAAAGTGAATAACAGTTTTCATTACTCAAGAAAAATTTTTCATGCAATACCTAGATTTTTTTTTTTATTAATTTTTAATAATTTTTAGTAGTTTTTATTAATTTTTATTAATTTTTATTAATTTTTATTAATTTTTATTAATTTTTATTAATTTTTATTAATTTTTATTAATTTTTATTAATTTTTATTAATTTTTAATAATTTTTATTAATTTTTTATTAATTTTTATTTATTTTTATAATTTTTGATGTTTTAAAAAAAATAATAATTTACAAATAAAAAAAACTACTCAAGAGGGCACTCATCAGTGCCGAAAGCTTTACCCACGCATACACGAGTTTCATTTCTCACTAGCACCTAAAAACCCAAGAACTACAAAGAAAACAAAGGATAAACTAAATATATACATTTTCCACATTTTTCTATATTCATTGAAAACGAAAATACTGAAAAATTTAAATTTAGCACTTTTCCTACAATTTTTCCATTACGGTCCATTTTAGAAAAATCATGTATATACAAAAATTGTAGAGATCGATATCGCAAAACAACTTTTAGTTTCATAAAATTCAGAATTTTGCACATTTTGTCAAATTTCTCGAATACGGACCATTTTAGGAAAATTTTGTATAAAACAAAAATTATAGATAATAATATAAGAAGTAACTTTTATTTGAAGAATTTTCTTCCCCAAACGTAAATAACAGATATATTCCATAAAATATAAAAATGGCCACCTATAAAGTACCCCCCAGATGTTCCGACTCTGCTCAAAATCTAATCTGTTCATTGGACGCTGAAACAAAGCTTAAGTTTTAACATTTGGTGTTTTTCTGTGTATCGGTTCATGAGTTATGCGACACACAGACATCATCGCGAAAATAGTCAAAACGGATTCAGGGGACCTCAAAACGTAAAAATCCGTCGAAAACTCGAGGTCGAAAAAAATCATGATTCCTATATTTTCCTTATATCTGTATACAGATAGGAAAGTAAAAAATGTTTTAATATTGTTGGTGTTAATAGGTAGGTACTATTTTTTTATGGTCCACCATTTTTAATCGTTTACTATAACTTTCAGTTTTGTAATTTTTAATAGGCCTATAATTGTAATCAGTGGCGTAGCCACGGGGGAGGGGGGGTGGATTAGAACCTCCGCATAAGGGTCTTCGCGTCACCGTTTCCGCCATAGTTGGTTTTTATTCACTTATTATTTTATAAAAAAATACTTATTTTTATTCAATTTTTTTTTAATAAAAACAATCTTATCTGAAATATATCACGTTTTTGATGGACCCCCCCCCTCCCTCATAGTTCTCAGAACCCCCTCCCGTGAAAAATTTCTGGATACGCCACTGATTGTTATATATACATATTGTAAATGTAAATATTTTACTTTTGCTATATAAAGATATTTTGAATGATTGATTGATTAGAATGCGTTCTTTTACATAAAATATCCAGTAAGGAGACATTTATATACATTTTGAAATATTTAATGAAGGTATTGTAAATAATGAAGTCAATACTTAAAGAAGAAATTTTGATTAAATTACTGGGAGAGACATCATGCAAAATAAGTAAAATTTTTGTAGGTACTAACAAAGCTATAACTGAACAAATTCATTTTATTTGTTCAAATTTCCAAAATTAGTAAAATTGTGGTCGATATTGTTGCTCAAACCATCACTTCGCACAATCCATCCTAATAAAAAAATTAATTAATAGTTGTTTTTTTTTTCAGGAATATGTTCATTTCGAAAAACGCAGGGTTTACAAACAAGTTGTCTGCGACATGTGTGGTAAAAAATTATCTAGTATACCCAATTTAAATATTCATTTATTGCGTATACATAAAGTGGATGTCGAAGTTAAAACATACATTTGCTACACTTGTGGAAAAAAATACTTTAAAAGATACAGTTTTACGCAACACGTTCTCCAACATTCAAAGCATGAAAAAATGTTTTGCGCCAATTGTGATTATTCAACTTTCAATAAATCAAACCTTACACAACATATGGTGAAACACAGTAAGCACATCAAAATGCATAAATGCAACATATGTTCGTTTGAAACAAAAAGACCTCACACCTTAAGACACCATATTAAAACGCATCTTAATAAGCCATAGCCTGTACATTATAAAATCTATAACCGAGATCGGGAAACCGTTGTCTGCCTATATTTGGTACGACCTTAAAGGTACCATTTCGGTAGGCGCGACAGGAGACAGGTGACCACAGAGGCGACCTCAAGGACGACAGATGCATTAATGTCCCGCACATTTGGGAAGCAAGGAGACCGGTAACACGACGCCCGCAGACAACCATTCGAGGAGACGATCAGCGTTGCCAGACCTACTGTTTTTAAGTAGATCCACTGTTTTTGTCTCTAGCAAATTTTATTCTTAATTTATTAAGTTTGTCTCATTCTTCAGCAAATGGTTAAAGAATATTTTCTCTTGTAAATTTTCTGCAGTAAAAGCAGCGTAATAAGCAGCCACTATTGTAGGTTTGTTTTTATTTAAAATGCAACAAAGAATAATTAATAGGCCAACATAAAAATAACATACATGCCAAACACAACGTATTTTAATTATCTGATTCAGACTGATCTAAAAGAAGTAGGTACCTATTATTGTTCATTGTTTTTTTTTGTTTCGTACGTTAAGTATATATTAAAAACGTTATTATTTGTTTTTTTCTTTGCTTACTTTCTAATTTGGGTAGAAAAATGTTTATTTTTCGTTTCTTATATACTTGTTTCTTTATTTTTTACTACACTGCAAATTATAATTATTTTCCCCTGTATTAAAATCTACTATTCAGATCTACGGTTTTTTTTACCCATACTGTTTCAGCAAATGTTCATCTGGCAACGCTGCCTAGATCGAAAGAACTTTCCAGCTACCATTTCTATAAAATATCGACTAATCACTTCGAAATACAAGCGATATCTGAGGACAGTGATGACTGAGTGCGACACGCAGAAAACGCTTTGCCCGGAGACCGATCCAAAGTGTCGTCGAGATCTGTCTCTCGGAAGTGTCGCGCCGTGCGAAATGTGTTTCATATAATTGCATGTGTTCCAGACGTGAAGAGACCGTTCTCGGTCGCGTTTGTTGTCGTCTGTCGCGCCTATCGAAATGGTACCTTAAATATTCTTAACGTAATAGCCGGGCCGCATCACATTTTAAAAATCCTTAGGAGTCGTTTTAATGCCTTTTATAATACCGAGGGTTTAAAAACCAGAAATAAGTTTTTTCCTGACTGGCTTATGATTCATCATTAGTTGTTACCGAAGCAATACTATTTTTTATACGAATTTACGCTGAAATTAATCATACAAGGTGTATTTCAAAAGATATTAACAAAAAAATGGCAGAGTCTCGTTACAGATTAAGTAAAGATATACGGCATGTCCAATCTCATTCGTTACTAGAAAAAATTGACTTCACTAAGTAGAAAAATGATATTTAATAATTATCACTAATCTCTCTACAGGATAAATATAATTTTCTGCATGCCAATCTAACACTCCAAGTAACATTTCAAAATTTATCAAAGTACCTATAAGAGACAAATCTTAATTCCACAGGATAGCCTTACGAAGAATATGGTAAGAATGAGGATAATCATAAAACAATTCAGTTATAACAGAATTAAATTTAAACTGCTTTACCTTTCACTCTATTTTATGATACCTGTTAGTATTATGATCTTGTAAATATGTTTATATTAGAAATTAGTGTAATAAATAATTTGTTTGATTATACACTTTTATATTCCTCGGTTTTCAAACAAACAACAAAATGTTTTTAATCACGTGATCTTCGAGGGCTCGTGACCTTCAAGCACACATACACCGATATTCTACACCGAAACTTTCAGTGCAGTAGCGACCGGCACGGGCGGTGGTATCGAAATCGTGAATTTATAATTATTATTATTCTGTTATTTTGCTTAAATATTTTTATCGTTGACTATTTTCTGATTTTGTTGTGCTTTAATGACAGTGTCAGGCATGGATTTACCACTAGGCCCGGGCCTAGGGGCGCACGGCACCAAGGGGCGCCCAGTCATAAAAAAATCGAAATCAATTTTTTTTAGTTTAAATTTAAAAAAAAGATTCTACTCATACTGTTATTATACCGTGTTAATATTATTAGGCCAATGCTTACACAATTTTATGTAAGTTTATGTGAAGTATGTAAATTCGCATTAGAATCGTCACACAAAAAACTGCGTAGCGGAGGCAGTTGAAGGAAGCGTCCGCTTGACCAAATCTCAAGCTGCGCGCTGATTTGCTATTATCTTAATATTTAACTTTTACATTGTGGTCCATACGGCATTACTTTGTTGTTGGAAATACGTATTTATTATTGTTAAAATAATCATTAGTGTTTAATAATAAGCTTTAAATCAAAACCTAGTGGTGTAAATTTTAGAAAAAGGCGCGAAGAAAAAGATGAGAAAAATGAAAAAGTTATTAAAAAAGTTCCTAAAATAACAACATTTTTTCGCGAAATGTTCGAAGTTAAGTTAGTAATGATGGTAACAGTGAAAATGTACAGGCTGTTTCCCATGACGCTTCTAACTGTTAAAACGCACGAAGAACATGCTTTTGTACCAGAAATTCAAAATAGATCTGCTGATGCTGAAGACGGAGTTCATGTAGAACGAGGTAGAGGTAGTGCAGACTTTTGCAGTTCCGACCCGGCTTTATGGGATGTAAGTGATGAACTAAGAGAATATATTTGTGCCCAAAGTAGTGTAGAGCAAAATTATTGTGACTCCGATTTTAATGAATCCAAAAGACTGAACCAAATAAAATTCGCTTTCTGTCTAAAAGTTTGTTTACGAAAAAACTTCAAAATGGAGAAAAAAACAGAGCGTGGATGGTTTATTCACCATCAAAATGTTCCGTTTTCTGCGTTCCGTGTATGATATTTGACTAGTCGGATAACAAGGACGCATTTTCAAACGGTTTCAATAACTGGAAAAATGCTAATCAACGTGTAAAAGACCATGAAAATAGTTTTAACTATAAAAACAGTTTAGAAAAACAAAAAATTAGGAGTTCTTTGAAAGGTCGTGTTGATGTTAGACTTGCCGAAGCTCTAGAACTTGAAGTTCACTATTGGAGGGAGGTACTTAAGAGAGTGGTGGCAGCTGTTAAATATTTAAGTGTGAAAGGGTTGGCTCTCCGAGGATCTGATGAACACTTAGATAAACTTAACAGTGGAAACTTCATTGAACTTCTGAAATTTCTAGCCAAATTTGACCCTTTTATGGCCGAACGTTTACGTCAATACGGCGACCAAGGTTCGGGTAGTACGTCGTACAATTCGAAAACTACTTAGAAGAACTTATCGCCCTTATGGCAGAAAAAGTTAAGAACACAATTTTGAAAAAAGTTCAAGAAGCAAAATACTTTGGCATTGTATTAGACTCCATGCCGGATATTTCACATGTGGACCAACTTACCTTCGTAATTAGATATGTTGCTATTGATGGCATACCGATTGAGAAATATATTTGTTTTGTGTCAAATGTTGGTCACAAAGCAGAAGAGATTGTAAACACAGTATTGGGCCTTTTAAAAAAATGTAATGTTGATATTTCCAATTGTAGAGGCCAATCATATCGTCGCCCTCATCACGAAGTGGCATAAGTGACAAATAGTAAATTTTACAGCAATAAAACGAAAATACGTAATTCTCATATTGTTATGCGTTATTGCAGATAGGACACAGAAATAATATGCTGTATTGCATGCACTATTACAATTGTAGATGTGCCACTTCGTGAGATGTTAAAGTAGGTCAAGACTAGTTAATCCGCACAAAAAAAAACATTTTTTTAATTTTTGTTGGTTAGATCACTTCGTGATAAATGCGACGATATGATAACGCCTCGAATATGTCAGGCATTTACTCTGGAGTTCAAGCTCGTATCAAACAGCTCAGTCCTCTGGCGGAGTATGTACCTTGTTCTGCGCATTCCTTAAACCTAGTAGGCTCGTGTGCAACTCAGTCATGCAAGGAGGCTTTTCCTTTTTTGGATTGCTCCAGGAGCTGTATAACTTTTTTAGCGCTTCACCACATAGATAGACTATTTTGACGAGAAAAGTTGCAAAACCTTTCAAAGACTCGGTGGTCTGCTCGTCACGACGCCTGCCGAGTTGTTAATGAAAGCAGAGAAGCAATTTTAAAAAGTTTAGATGAAATTGCTAGTGACTTTGACGAGAGGCACTCCACAAGAAATGAAGCCAGGACTATAAATGAGAAGCTAAGTTTCCTTGGGACAACCATTATGGCAGCACTGTGGTGCTCAATTCCGGAAAGGTTTAATAAAGTAAATGTAAAGCTGCAGTACGAAATCACAGAGCTAGGGAAAATAGTTGTCTGATGACCTGGAACGATCAGCGAAAGAGAAGTGTAGGAGATAGTATATGGCTGATAATCGGCGTAAAAGGAAGGTACCTACTAAGTTTGGTAAATATGGTGGTCCTAGCAGTGATGATCAATTTACAGCGTCAGAGAACTTCCGTGTAAACACTTTTAACTGCATATTGGACTCCCTATACTCCGAAATTAGGAAACGTGAGTAAATATTCTGATCTTCACAATAGGTTTGGTTTTCTTGAAACTATCAAAAGTCTTGATGCATCTGATATCACCAAATGTGCAAGATAACTATTGAGTGCGTATCCCAAAGATCTTGAGCCTGTTGTTGTGGACGAGTGTTTACATTTAAAAGCATTTTTGTTGAAAAACACTGAAAACGAAAAGACCAGAACGAGTATGACTGAAATTAGCAAGGTTTTGTATAATTTTGACATGGTTGATGTCTACCCTAACATTGCCATTGCGTTAAAAATGGTTCTTACTATAACTGTTCAGCAGAAAAATCCTTTTCCACCCTTCGTCGTGTGAAGAACTACCTAAGATCCCCAACCACGACAGATTGACATCACTAGCCCTGCTCGCCATCGAGGGGAGACCAGGGGAGACTAACTCAATCGATTTCCTACGATGACATCATAGACAAATTTGCTCGAAAGAAAGCAAGAAGGAAGGCTTTATAAGGTTTTATATATCTGTATTGTTCACATTATATGTATTATATAGTAGTCTATTCTGTATCATGCGGTTGCTAGCTAGCAAGTGGCTTAGACCAAGGTCAGTCGTTATGTTACCACTTTGAAAAAATCAGAATTCTCTAAAATAAAATCTGTAACAACTAGTGGTTATAAAAGTGGATTTCGAGTGCCTTAGAAGCAGTCAAATATTCTTGGTGCTTAAGCATAATATCTAGTTGTTGAGATGCTGATAAAGAAATATGGACCTTTCAGATCATTAAAAGGCCTGCAGATTTGCTCGAGATAAAATTGCATAATACATTTTGGTGTATTAAGTTTTTTTTTTTAATTTCAAGCCAGTCCACCAACAAAATGTAACCATTTCCAAATGATAAAATTACACTTGACGTCCCGGCACTTTCGACTCGAAGGGTAAGTTGTTAAAAGCCCGATCTTCACCACTCTTACAAGTTTTATTTATTTTTATAGTAACCGTATAACAACTTTGACAAATGTAGCTATTCTAGTATTTACGGTTGCTATAAAGTTGTATGTGTCGTGTAAATCAGGCTTTTTTAACAACTTAACCTTCAAGTCAGGAGGGACGGGACCAATGAGGTTTATGCGGTTTCCGGTTATGGATATTAAGTGAAATATAATTTATCATTTGGGACTTTTTAAATTTTGTTGGTGGACTGATTTAAAATTTAAAAAAAGTCATAAATATGTCGTAGTTGTAAACTTTCATCAAGACAGGAAAATGTTTTGTGCAATTTTATCGCAAGACCTTTTGATGATCTAAGAGATGGTTCCTATAGACAGCTCTCAGTGACATTATATATCAACCAGTAGACGTTTTAAAGAGCTGAGAGGCAGGTCTTAAATTCCCCTGAAGGATGCACAATGAGCCTATTGAGGCCTAAGTGACATAGAGAGTCACCCTTCCTTACATATACATGCCGCGTTTGAGAATCCACATCGGATGCAACTGAGATGTAGTAAATCTTAGATCACGTGATTCAGTATACGTAAATGTAATGGGACAGATGTGTCCGATGTGGATAAAAAAACGCCCGAGATGTAAAAAATGCATCCGATGTGGATTCTCAAACGCGGCAACAGATCGAAAAAATAGTATGTAGTCTATTCTGTATCATGCAGTTGCTAGCTAGCAAGTGGCTTAGACCAAGGTCAGTCGTTATGTTACCACATTGAAAAAATCGGAATTCTCTAAAGTAAAATCTGTAACAACTAGTGGTTATAAAAGTAGATTTCGAGTGACGAAGCAGTCAAATATTCTTGGTGCTTAAGCATAACAACTACTTGCTGAGAAAGAAATATAGGCCTCTGGATAATAAATATTTAAAAATATCAAGAAATTAATAGGAGATATGTTTATTGATAAGATAATCGGTACTTCTATCATATTTTTTTGTAATGATTTGTTTTAAGAATAAAGTAGGACTTAAGCAAAGCTTACTATTTACTGCTTGTAATCTGTATCTGTAAGGTGTGTTCCCCTTACATTACTTAGGCTCTAATAGCATCATTGTGCATCCTCCACATGCTGCCTTTCAGGTGAGATTTATATAGGGATGACTACCTCTCAGATCGTCAAAAGACCTGTATTAAGTTTTTTTTTTTAATTTCAAGCCAGTCCAACAAAATGTAACCATTTCCAATTGATAAAATTACACTTATATATAGCCAGTATTTGAAGGTGTACAAATTTTGATTTATCTAGAATCTAGATTTATTTTTCGACACTTTCCAATTTTAAGCATGTTTTCAAACGATGGGGAGATGGATGTCAGCAACAAACAATAAAGCACTCCCAGATATTGGTAGTGATGCAATTTATACCACATTAAATATGCAGTCGTCATATTAAGGATAAGCAAATAATTTGTAATGTCTTAAAGAAAAATACACCATCACTGTTTGGTACTAACGGTAAGTAATATTTACAAACTTGTTTTTGATTCAGTGTTAAAATAATTGGTTTGTTATTTAAATTTCTTTTTGTATTCAGTTTTTAAATGATCATTGTTGTAAAGAAAATGTTGGCCCTCCAAAATACCCTGTCAATAATGGATGAAATAATATTTGAGCCTCAGCCATCAATATCAAAAATTGATTCAATGCAATTGACATCAAACAAGAAAAGACTCTAAAATATTCAAGGGTCCATACGTGTGTAAGTTTAATTTATGCTCAAAAGTTAAATTCATTTATCACAGTGCCCACATGATAAATAAAAATTTGTTAACTACAAGTGCTGTATAAATGAATCAAGAAAACAGCCAAAATGGTTGTTTTATGATTTGAAACTAGTCAAATATTTTTCCTTTATTTGATTTTTTTCATTACATTTTTGCGCTACTACAAAGTTAAATTTCAAAAAGCCCGCTCGTGGCGGCCATATTGAATTTTAGTACCACTCCAATTTGATAGATCGACTCAAAATTTTACCATTGAGTTTCCCATCTATTCACATTAGTAATCTATGGTCCTATCACTAGGGCTGCCGTTTCAGTACAATTGTACTAAATTTAGTACATTTCTCATGATACAAAGTACATGTTAAGTCAAATCAAGGAAAATTTAGTACAATTTGAAATACTGATCGTCTTTGTGGCACCATCTATGATAGAAAGCTTAAGTTTTCCGATATAAGGGCCCAGGTGGGGCCCAGTATAATTAATAATACAGTAGCGACAGCTTGAGTCGGCTCCTTTGATGTCGGGGTGGTCAGATTTTTATTGATAGTTGACGTTTTTGTCGCTTATTTCTACACTGAAATAAGTAACTTTAAAATATCTTGACCCTTTGTCTGTTTGAATAAAATATCGCACAATAAATGAAAAATGAAAATTAAGTCTAAATATAATAAAAATGTATTAAAATGTGCATTATAACCAACCAGATAATCAAAACAATCAACTACCATTAATTCATTGACAATTCACATATGCCAGTTTGACGTATTTGCCGCTTATTTACGGACATGCGCAGAAAAATATGGAACCCTCATAAACAATGAACTGTCGCTACTGTATTATTACTTATACTGGGATAAGGGTAAGTATTATTGGGACCGCTAAATTATTGCGCAGAATCCTGGTGTCAGTAACTGGTTTTATGATCGTACAATTTATTTTTACATACCTTGATAAACATATAAAAATTTGCCTTTAAACTTGATTAAAATAATAATATTTAAAACAAAACTATATTCATATTAACGTATCGGTATATTTCAGTGATTTATTCTAATTTTTCAAAGTACATAAGCAACCAAATCTGTGTAAGCAACGCAACGCCCATCTATCCTACAGGTGACATTTGACATGACAACTGACAACATACGTGACAGTTTTGACAAATGACAGTCCATTTAAAATTTAGTACATTTTTAAATATCTGCGGCAGCCCTGAGTTCCACTGTAACAGCCCTAGGATTTTTTGTCCAGTTTAATGGGTTAAATGCTTAATCATCATAATACTAATTAATACCTGTTAATACTAATAATAAGGGAGTATAAATTGGCCCTAAGTTAGCTCAGATTAGTGGTAAAAAGAAAGCGACTAATTATATAGTTCAGTGGGCAGCCTTGAACATATGGAAATAGGGAAAGGGCGAAGTCTCAGATAAACAAGAAACAAGGCAAGGGCATAAAACTCTGTAGGCAACAAGCAACCATTCTTTATTTATAGGTAAACATTAAACTTTGCGTATTGCGCCTGAACAGGAAATGTCTACGTTATTAAAAAATAATATTAAAGAAGAGAATCCTGATTATGATAATTTTGATGGCAAAGAAGTGGAAGGAAAAATTGTAGATTATCAGTTTTTGGTAAGGCCCAAGCAAGAACCTATTGATACAAAACCAACTCCAGCCTCATTAGAATTTGTAGGTGAGATTCAATCTGAAGAACATAATTATCATCTTCCCAGGTTAGTAATTAATTTTGCATTCAATTTTTGAAAGTTTATAATCAATCATAATTCATACTGGTACCTCATAAAAGTATTCTTTAACTAAACTTACCATATATTTAAAGTAAAATTAAGTCTGCAAAAGTAGTGTTTTTGGTCACTGTCTTGTTTGAACTCTTTTTGTTTATGAAAAAGCTAGGTAACAAGCTAGATAAACAAAAAAATCTTAATCTTGTGCAAATTAATAATGACAATTAAATTTTTTAATTAAAAATATTTCACAAATTGTCTCAAATCAAGCTCAGATATGCTATATGCTTTTATGTGTTACTCTGCTGCCAAGTCACAAAAAAATTTACTATTATTTAGTATCACAAGTACAGGCAATTAATTTCTAATAATTTCCCTTGCCCTAACAATATTTTAATAATATAACTATTGACGCTGTTTTACCCTATTCATTCAATAATAGAAAACAATTATTTGCATTATTACTTGTATATAATTCATTTGCACAAGATGTGGAACTTAGGTTTTTTGTTTACAATAGCAATACCTTCAAGTACCAATGCTTAGTTTTTGCATAAGCGAAAAGAGCTCAAACTAGACACTTACCTTGTTTTTTAGAGTCTACAGGAATTGTATAACATTCATAAAAAACAGGTCAGTTTAGAATTCAAGAATTCGTCCTTGAATTGATAGGTTAACCTGATTTTAGAAAAATCTGGAAGTCTGCGTTTTGAAACAAAACTTTTTATGATAAACTAAAAAATATTAAAAATTTTAAATCTCGTTTTACACAAGTTGTTCTTAAGTTTTTGAAATGTTCATTTGCAGATTTCAATACTTTCAAAAAATAAGTAGATATAAAGAGTGACCCACATAAAATGTTCCTAAAATAGACCATGATCGACAAAGACAGATATGAGTCATGTCCCTATGTAATTCAAACTGAAGAAGATGAGTGGTTCACTGCCAGAGTTGCCTAAACCATAATTTATTAAAATTGAGTAAATGGAGATCAAAATACTGTGTCTACTAGATGTAACTTTAAATAAAGATTGTGGCACTGAAAAAGAATAATTTTTAGTAATAGCATTTTATTTAGATCAACTAGTAGAATAATAATAATAATAATACTCTCCATAATTCACCCACTTACTAGTGAATTTCAACCCCTGAAGTCGACTGAACGACTTGTATAGAGGAAGGGACGACTATTATTATTATTATTATTATTTGCCGTGGCGCTCCGGGGCGACTTAAAGATGATTGACAGTGTCATTTGACTTACAGGTGACGAAAACACGGAAAACCTCACCCACCATCATCGAGACAGTAATGCATGGCGATTTTATAATCTGCATGTCATATCAACAGAAAATGAATTTCTAATAATACAGCACACATTAAATCATATACTGAATCATGCAATTTAATTAAAAATTAGGTGTAGGATCCAAAGGTCTCTGACCACAAACTTGCCTATAAATGAATATAAACACGTGAGACCGCTACACCAATGCAAATTTTCTTGGAGGACAATGGACGATATCAATAGATGGTGTCCAAGTCATGTCTTTGATAAATTTGTCGTCTTCTACCCAGCCATCGAACAGTTGTCGAAACTGAATAACCAACGTAATTTTTCTATTTAGTAATAGATGGACTGATAGTCGATTCAGAATATGAGATAAAAGTGCTTGATGAACATTTATTTACGATTTATCATCATTTTAGAGAATATAAACAATATTAATATAAATTTGGCAATCTACCCAAATGAATTTAAATATTAAGAAAACTTTATATATATAGAATTTTATACTCAATGATCAAGGAAGTGCTAGCGCTCGGGCCATTTTGATGACATTTGTACTATTCTAGCAGGTTTTGAGACATAATTGCCTCCAATGAAAAGTCCATAAGGTTGATCTACTAGGATATCTAAATACAATGATAGGCAATTTTGACATACACAGAAATTATTTTAAAATAATTTATTAAAAGTTAGAAAATGGAGACAAAGCACTTTACCTGTGTCTACTAGAGGTAGTTGCCTAATCTTTAGATATAGATGGTGGCACCAAAAACTAATAATTTTAAGGAATATGCTACTTTTGCATGTACATCAGTGATTTTAAAATAATATACGAAGACTGGTTTTGAACTCTGGCACTGAACCATTCAATTTCACGCTTGACATACATGCCATTTTTCCAATGCCTACACCCACATGAATATTACCTAGCTATTTTATGAACATACTACAAAACAAAAAAGTATGCCTTTGCATTCAACTGAATGGATGTATTTCATATCCATTCTACCTAGTAAAAACACATAAGTTAAATGTATACAATTAAAATATTTATTATTTTTGTAAAACACCTTATTTATGTTATAGGGAAATCAGATTTACTACGAAAATAGAAGATCTCCTTTGTAAATATTGTAACTACAAGACTACTTGTAAACTTGATTATATTAGCCACACCAATAAACAACACCAACGGAGTAAATATGTTAGGAAGAAAGTGGATTTTGCTTGTGAATATTGTGATTTCAAGACTCATAGTAGAACATCTATTAAAAGGCACACCGATGTTCATCAGATTTCTAAAGAAAACTTACCACATGGATGCACACTCTGTGAATTTAAATGTATTGATAAGTCATACATTAAGAAGCATATGATAAACGTACACACAGTACGGGATAGAACATTTTTTTGTCATATTTGTGGTCATGCAGCTACTTCTTCAAGAAATCTTAAAACCCATCATTTAGCTTCGCATGATGTGACAAGGAAAAGTTTTGACTGTGACCTGTGTTCTTACAAGGCTAATGCAAATCACAAACTGACTGTTCATAAGGTAGGTTTTTTAAAATAAGTAAAATATAGGATCCGTGAGTTTTAGGTCCCTTCAAATGTTTCTCTTAAACCCTAAAATAACAACTAATTTAGCTAGGAGGGATCAAAATGCTTGCATTTTAGAAAACGCGTTTTCTCATCTATTTCTAGGTTTGTCCCTGTTTATCTATTTTCCATTTCATTTATAGTAACATATTATGTATTACTTTTCCCCTTGCTAACTGAACTGCTGCATAACTTTTCTCTTACTGATTTATGAAGGTGTATACAACAAAATATACATTTCTCCACTTTGTTTTGAAGTGTTGCTAGTTGTAATAAAAATGTATTTTTAGCACTAATTTGTACCATATGTTACGCTATTTTAGTGATGATGTAATTATGGTTCCACTGATAATTAAAGTGACAGTAGATTTTTTGAGTTTGTTGTTTGTTCACTTTTATAAATATATTTTTAAAGTAAGTAGATAACATGTATCAAATATACAATTGTTTAGTTACCAATTACATACCTTTAAACTATTTTTTATAAACTGTAAACAATATTTAGAAAAAAATTAAAAATGTATATGTCAAATTTATTGATGTTTTTGTTAAAACCTTGGTTAGAATTAAATGTCAGTGGAACCAAAATGACATCACACTTAACTAGCGTATTTAGACCAATTTTTTTCTACTGAATGATAGAGGGGTCTCTCATCTGATTCAAATCTGTGGTTTTGGTATGAAGTAAGGGGCAATGATTAGGTCTTATGTAGTCAAGTGTTGCCGGTTTACTAATTTTGTAGAATTTTGTTTAATCTTTTACAAATAATAATGATACAATATCGTCAAGATGGCATTTTTCTTTTGTGTGGTAGCCAGAAGTCTTTAAATATAAATCATTTGCATCTTAGATTATAGGAATCTAATCCTATCAGGATGTTTTTCTGCTTTATATAATGGCTAATCCCTTAATTTATGTTTATATATCGGTTTATATTATCTACATAAAATTTGCCCATTTTGGTGAGTCTGAAGCTTAAACTTCGAAACCGGTCGCAATAAAAGGATTACTGTAATTTTTGTAATAATGTAATTGTGTAACCTATTATATAGGTTAAAAATTTCTTAATTTTATTTATCGATAGTTTCTGTTATGACAATAAAATACGTTTTCAGGAATTTTATTAAATTGATGTATTCTAATTCTGGTAACGTATTTGGTGTAGAAATTAGTCTTTATAAAACGACGCACTCTAAACCAGCGGACAACGTCGTTTTAACGTTGAGCATGTATTTAGTAATCTTTAAAAAAGTCTTCTAAAAGCGGTGTTAAATTGAAAATGAAACGAGCCTTTAAATACACTGCCTCCTATTTCGCCAATTGGATTGCGTTTAGTTTTTGGTCGGATATCCAACTCCATTCACGTTTCGGATATTTTAATATATTCGCAATTTGTCTTGGAAAATCTTCCAAATAACACTAAATAAACTATAACACTTTATTCACAGTGGAAAATTAAGCTGGCACATGTGCTTTGAAAAATAGGTTAAAGAAAAACTGAGAGAAAATGGCATTTAGGAAGCCAAAAATCAGGTTTCAAAAATGAAGTTAAATGCCAAAGAAATGTCCCAGTAACAATAATTTGCCATTCCCACTTGCAAACCTTTCTTCATGAGCGCGCGTATCTAGTTGAAACTAAGTAGTCCCAAAAAGACCATGTTTTTTTCTCAGCGTCCTTAATGTAAACATTAAAACAAAGAGAAATATTGTGTTGTCCACCCAATATTTTAAAGTTATTTTGATGGATTCGAATAATTCAGGTGATATGTTTGAATGATTTTTAACGTTTTATACTATTTGTAGAACTTCAAAAAAGGTTGTTTAATGAAGTTTTTACCTAAATTTTTATATTTATATAGTATATTGAGTCACAAGGGCAGAAAATGAGCGTTAGCAGCCCACGGCTATTAGCCGCATGAGCGAGCGAAGCGAGGGCATCTGATAGCTAAGGGCTGCTAAACCGTTTTCTGCATGTGTGACACACAATTGTTTTTCGCATACAAAAAAAAAACAAAGAAAAGGACTTAAGGTCCGTATTTATAAACAGAACTTACACATCCACATCCTACATATTTTTTAAACGAATAAAAACTTTATAGCTGATTATCTCAGTTGGTTACTATTAGGCGTTCCGAACAAATTGATTGCCAGTGGGAAGGTTTGGTATATCTAAGGGTTGCGACATGTGATGTATTCTTTCTGCAATACTTAATATCATAAAATCATTTAAATATTTTTTGTCAAACACATTAAAAATATTATTTAAAAAACCGCTTATTCATTTTGTCATAAATCGGCAGGCTTGGCGACTACTATTTCGAATAAAAATAGCGTCCAAGGTGCAACACTATGACGCTAATCCCGAGAGCTTCCCACTGGCGGCTATTGTTTGACAGGTCGTTGGAATGCCTAATTGAGGGTTGGTAGCTTTCTGCTTTATGTTATCCAATTAATCTGTTTTTTCTACTTTAAAATTAATTTTTTCAATACGAAATGTTTAATCTGATTCCGCATCAAATCACCATGTATTTTTAATTTGTGACCGGCTCGCTGGTGGGGAGATCCAAAAAAAAACGGAGAACCCTTCAAGGTAACATGTAGTCTTTTGGAATCAACCATAGACGCTCCGACCGAAAAAGTAATAGTTGTTTTTTTTTTAGGACTATGTTCACTTCAAGAAACCTAGGATTTACAAGCAACATGTATGTGACATGTGTGGCGAGATGTTCACTGGTCTTGCCAAGTTAAATATTCATTTATTGCGTAAACATGAAGTAGACGTCGAAGTTAAAACATATATATGCTACCATTGTGGAAAAAAATACTTTAAAAGATTTGCTTTCATGCAACACGTTCTCCAACATTCAAGTCATAGAGAAAAAATGTTTTGCGCCAATTGTGATTATTCAACTTTCAATAAAACAAACCTTTCACAACATATGGTCAAACATGATAAGCACATAAAAATGCACAAATGCAACATGTGCTCATTTGAAACAAAAAGAGCTCACACCTTGAGACACCATATTAAAACGCATTTTAATAAGCTATAGTGTGTACATTATAAAATCTTTACCTGAGCACCGGGAACGAGTTCATTATCTGCATATTCGCGATTCAAATTAAGTGATACGCCCTATGGAGGAAATTTGTAGAAGGTCCCTATAAGTAGGATATCGTTCAGTGTTGCCAGAAGTAGCGAAATTTTGCTACGTGTCGGATTTTAGCCCTTGAAGAAGTGGATAAGACCTTTTATTTAAGAACCAAAATTTGTGTCTAATAATATGTAATCATACTCTATATTTAAGGATTTTTTTTGTAACACTATTTATTATATTGATTTTTTTTAAAATTAAGTTTATTTATTAATTTTGTTTTAAAATCAGTTCATCATTTGACAACATTGGCATTCGTGTTCATTGTTTATATTTTAATTTGTATCAATTACAATTCGAGTTTTTTTCCTGCTTTTTAGCTTTAAATTTGTTTATTTATTATAGTATGTGATAGTGTTTATATTAAAATTGAAATCTGCGAAAAAGCTCCTCAGCAAATTGCAATTTATAAGGTGTTAATGTCAAAATCAAAACTGAAGTATTCATTATTTTCCAAGCGTAAGTCGTAAAATTTTGTTTCTTAGGATAAATGGATATCTACAAATTCACAATATTGAAATTTTGCAAAACTTTGTTTAGAATCAAACTGTAATCTGATTTATGACGGTTTTATTACCATTTACATGTATACAAAGTAATACATAATTCACTTCATAATAATGTAAGAATAAGGATAGTAAGATTTTTAAATAAGTTCATCAATAATAAACCTTTGGTACCTGAAATGTCCTTTAAACCACATAATAAAACATGTCCTGGGTTTAGTAAATACATATTTCTAGACGAAAGCACGAATACTAAACTTAACACTAAATGAAACTCAAAAACACTATTATAATTAGAATATTATCTAACAGCTCTTAGATTCCACTGCCTTGCCTGCGTGCACATAAAAGATGAGCGATATATCGATACCGGTTACATTTCAGATTGAAAAGTAACTGGTATTGACATATCTCGTATGCACTCAGTGCAAGCCGTGCACTAGATTCGAAGACGCTATAAAAACAGTTAAGAAATCACAAATACAAAATCCCGCCCAAAACAAACATATAAATAAACAAATATCTTACTTATAGGTGACAAATGACAGAGGCGCGCGAAAATTAATTAGAATTGCGAATATCTTTTGTATTGCATTAAAAAATTCTTAACGACTCGCATCTCATTTTACAAATTTGTAAGAATCGTTTTTGTTACAATTATCATGTTTTTTGTTATACTAACTAACTCTAGTCATGTATAATATATATTCATGATTATATACACTTATTGTAACACATTATATTTTGTATTGAATGTCGATAACCTTTTATTAAAGTTTATTTATATTTATTGAGCATTCGTCTTTTATTTTATAATATCGAAGGTTGTGGTTGAGATCAGGGCTGTTCAAATTCAAGTGGTCCAAGGGCCGCTGTTAATAAAGTTGCGGTTGTAAACGTAGAATCATAAAATACTTCATATGCAACTTTATCAGCGATTTGTAGTAGGTACAAAAAAAAATTGTTTATTTTTATTTATTCACAAAAATAAATACACTGTGTCCCAAATTCGAGTCTATATTGGTATCTTGTTTAATGCACGATACACATACTAATGGTATGCTGACTTTCGATTCAAATTTCGTCCAAACCGCGCAATGACGTAATGCGGGACGAACTTTAAAGTTATTTTGACACTTTTCGATTGAATAGTGTAAAATAATTTATTTGTTTGTTTTTGTGTTAGTAGTGACTATATTTTCTTACACGAGGATGGGATGAAAAGTTTCCGGCCTAACATAGAACGCAACACAATAGTGACTGAATAAGAATTTATTTTTCTACATAGTCCCCTTGTAGGGTAATACATTTAGCCCAACGATGTTCAAGCGATTTAATACCATCACTGTAGTCTAATTTATCCAACTCGTCAAAATAGGCGTTTGTGGCTGCAATTACTTCTAAATCCGTGGAAAATTTTTTGCCAGCAAGAAATTTTTTTAGGTTTGGAAACAAAGGTCTGGCAAATACGGAGGATGGTTTAACAGTTCAGAGCCTAGCTGATGAATTTTAGCCATTACAAGAACGGACTTGTGGCAAGGTGCATTGTCCTGATGAAACAGAATTTTCTTTTTTGCCAAACCAGGGCGTTTTTCGCTTCTATTCTGCTTAAGCTGGTCCAGTAAGTCGCTGTAGTACTCGGAATTTATTGTTCTTCCCTTTTCGAGATAATCTATTAGGAGTCCCTTTAGCCCCAAAAGACCGTTTCCACGACCTTTCCAGCAGACGGTACTGCCTTTGCCTTCTTTGGAACTGGTTCGTCCTTTGCCGTCCACTGTTTGAACTGTTGTTTAGTTTCAGTGGTATAATGATAAACCCATGTTTCATCAGCCGTAATAAATCTACGCAAAAGGTCCCCTGGATCACGTCTAAACAGTGCCAAATTCTCCTCTGAAATGGTTAGCCGCGTAAACTTCTGAACTGACGTGAGCAAACGCGGCACCCATCGGGTGGATAGCTTTCTCATACCTAAAACTTCACACAAAATATAGTGAACTCACTCTTTTGATATGCCTACCCTTTTAGAATTATTTTGTGAATGGTTTGCACCATTTCTTCAGAAGTTGCCGTTTTTGGCCTGCCAGAACAGCATCATCAGTGCTAGTACGACCACGTTTAAAGGCCGCTACCCAGGTTTTAACTCTGGTAAATGACGGAGCATATTCCCTTAGTGTAGCATCTAGTTCGACTTTTATTTCCGTCGGCGATAATCCTTTGATATGGAAATATTTTATCACCGCTTTTATCTCGTTTTTTTCCATCTTTTAAAAGTGGCGCACTTTATTAGCTTTTAAAATACCCAGGCCACAAGCTACTTGACGCACTCACTTTAAACTTCGAGTGTATACTGACGACAAGCAAGGCTACCACAGAAACGTTGGAACAGGAAAGCAAATCGGGCCTACTATAGGTTAGGCCGGAAACTTTTCATCCCATCCTCGTATATAATGGAGAAGAACTGAATTAATGTTTAAAATGGCAGGCTGCACGGTGGCGACTATTAAAACCATAATACGAAATTCAAAAATAGTGTAAGATATTTTCGAATGCCTCAAAATGTAGGTAAAATCTTATCGAAGAAAGAACAAACTTAATTTAAACAATGGTTAGTAAAATGCACAAGTATAATAGGTTTAGAGACAGTGAAAGGTTGCTAAAATAAAAAATATATAAATATTTTTATTTTAACATGAAGTTGCCCTATCCACTTTGAGGAAAGTACGCAAGAAAAGAAAACTGAATTCCACCAGGCGCATGGGGCCTTATTAAGCAAAAAAAATACATTTTTAAATTTTAGCAGATAAAACAGTAGTTTCCTGTCCCAATACAGAACGTCCCTTTTGAAATAATAATATGCATGAACAGGACGCGAACATATTTAAGAATAAGATACATAAACAGAAAAATTGGTTTGAAGTATTTTCAAAGTAAACTTGACAAAAAAAATTAAATTTACCAAATAAAAATAACTTTTTCAAAAATAAATAATTTGTTTCTGCACACTTATTTTTATTTCACATAATAAGAAAAGGGATTTCAAAAGAACTACCCCCAGACAGTACACCAAATCCTTTGGATATCTACTGAACATCCCAATATCCACTGAATGTCCAGTCCATGGTGGATATCTATTTTATATCCATGAAATGTAATTTATAGACATGCAAATGTCCATAAATAATAGTAATTATATAGAAAATTATTAAAAAATTACGCCATTGGGGCTAATAGTACCGTTCAGATATTTAAAATAAATTTTTGTAAGGTGTATTCAATATCCCATGGACATCCACTAAATATATCAAAGTCTAAGCGCGGACGCAAACCATCGTGGATATCCACTAGATGTAATTTTTGATTTTGCTTCCTAAGTATAGATGGCGATACCACTTTCGTATCTACTCATGCCCAACCCGCCGTAATTATGAGTTCGATCGACTCCATTAGAGACTGGAGTCGAGAATTTACATCTATTGCTGAATAGTCCTACTAAGGATGCCTTTCTCCTTAGTGGGCAAAATCAAAGGCAGATTGTTGGAAATATTTTTTATCTCTATTTTCTTTCGACGTTATTCAATAATCATTGGTTACTTATGAACCTCTACTAAAGATACCTATAAAATATTTTGCTGAATATCTGAATTCTATATCCTGGGATATAGTCAGACGGGCATTTGGTTGGATATCCATATTGGATATCCACAAAATATATTCTGTGGATATCTCTGGGATTTCTTGTATTGTCTGGAAGATACTCATTAGATATTTTGCTGAATATCCATAGGATATATTCTGGATATAGACGGACATTTGGATATCCATATTAGATCCACGGAATATTTCTGATATCCTGGTGGATATATTGGGATATCCACAAAAGATATTCTGTGGATATCTCTGGGATTTGGTGTGTTGTCTGGGCCACGCCCAAAAAGTACAAATTTGAGTCAAACTTATCTTTTTATTTATCTTATGGCCAGGTTATGTATTTTGTCACAAAATTCATATAATTTATAAGAAACATTAATATTTTTATTAGTATTATTTATCTTAAATATCGAATTTCAAACACTATCTCCCATTTAATGCTAATTACTCTATGTCCCACGTGACGTCACCGTCAGTCAGCTGTATGCACAGGAACATACCGTTAGTCTGTGTATTGTGGTTTAATGTATTTAGAAGGTAGGGTAAATGGGAAATGTTTTAGAAAATTTGATGCCAATTTCGAATCATTACCATGTAAATTACCTTTTACCAATATGTAATTAATTGGGCATTTTTAGTGCCACACTCAGTGGTACAGCCAGTTTGCTTTTTATTTTTCTGTTAATTAAGATGCAGTGATTAGTTCTGGGCAAATTAAGTCACCGAACTTATTTATGTTGTGATGTTTAGTTGTTGCACTTTAAAAAAATTAAAATTACACTAAAAGTAACATGTGAATTTTAATTAAACCATTCAAGTACCAAGTAGCTACGTTATGCAAAAAGAATGATACTCTTTACAACCAACGAAAGGATTACACAGGTAATTATTTATCTAAATTACAGTCGATTTTGTTTTTGACTGTACCAGTACCGTACTTAAAAAGCACGACCGTCATAAACTCTTAGCCCGTGAATGTTTCACCGATTCTGATTAATCTGAGCAATCTATTAACTATATCGTCAGTGGCGTAACCAGCCATTTTTCATTGGAGGGGTTTTTGAGAACTATGGGAGGTTCCATCAAGAAAGTGAATAAAAACAGTCAATAACGATCAGCGCCAATGGTGAAAAGCGAGGACCTTCCATGGGGGGGGGGTTCTGACCCCCAAACCCCCCCGTGGCTACGCCACTGTATATCGTTGATCCTAAAGTTTCATTTAATTTAAAAAATGTTAATTTCCGCCTGTTAGCGTTCTCAAGAACCCCCTTATTTTTAAATTTCCCGTTTTTGAACATTTGTCCTCGTTTAAATTCAGGTAAATTATCTGGCCATTTTCCCAAATATCAAAAGTACATTTTATAAATATTGGCTATTCCCACTTAGAAACTGAACTGGTCCAAGCGTAAAGTATAAAACAGAGCTCCAGAAATGTTTTTTTCGCAGCTCTGTTTCTAGTGCTGAAATATCGGTTTTTTTACCGCCTATGTTAATCCGCGAAGGACTAAGGTATGAATCTTTCACTAGTAACCTTTCTATAAAGTTTTATTTTAATATTCTTATGATCGACCGCCGCTGGTCAAATATTAGCAAAAATTGCTCTAGTCCGAGAAAAAATTAGTCTGGTAAGAGAGGCCAGTCCAGTGTATTATCGCAGTGTGGTTTAAATGACGGAACTTCTTAAAGCCGAAGTAATAATTCATTTCCCAACTTTTAAAGAATACCATTTTGTGAATTCTGAAGTTACGTAAGCGTGCAAGTCCAGTGTTAACGCATTCTTACCTCACCGACTTAATTTCTCAACATCCAAGGTTCCCGAGTCCATAGAACTTTCGCGACTCTTGTAATAAGTGAAATTTTAAGCTATTGCATAGCTTTTATCGCGGGCTTTAGAGTGCAGCAACCGAATCAAGAAATTCCGTAACGACCGTAACGAAAAAAAACCTAACACCCCCACTCCGACAGGGACAGCGGTTCGGCGTTAAACAATATTAACTTCTCATTTATTCAATAAAAGAAAATCGAAACAGGAATTCCGTAACGACAATAAACCTAACACCCCCCCCACTCCGACCAGCACAGCGGTGCGGTGTTGAAAGCCGTGCATCGTCTAACGTCGTTTCAGTTCGGCAGACTTCGGCTCGGTGTTTGTGTGTGTGCGACTAGACGTATGCGTATGCTAACTGATTCTATCTCTTTTAGACACAATTTCGGAAAAATTGAATTTGAAAATGAATAAGGATCCACAAGAATCCACAACAAAATATGGGACCGCCATTGACGCGGTATTTTCCAGATATTTAGATATATCAAGTCTTAAACTTATGATTCTTATTTCAGTTACCATAAACCTATAGTTTCAATGATAAAAATTTCTGAACAACCTACATGTAAGATAATAAAAATATTTTAAACAATATTAACTTCTCATTTATTTAATAAATGAAAAAAAAATGTTTTCTTATCGGTCACCACGCTCAAAAAGTGTAACTTTAATTAATTTATTAAAGAAAAAAATACTGCATAAATAAAATAAATAAATAATTATAATTGCATAAGTTGACAAAAAATGCTATGCAATAGCTTTACCGCGGCAGTCCCTGAGTAGTTTTTATTTCACTGCAGTAAACCGCATCCTTTTGAAAATAATCATTTAACAGGTGAATTTTCGTCAGGTTCAATTATTCCGAAAATTCGACCATTATCACTGGGGTGACACCGCTCTACTTAGGGTCTTTTTAAATTTATCGCGTGGAAAAGAAATATGGTTTTTCGATAGTAATGCCGAGTGAAATATTTAGGATGTGGGAACGAAATTACTTCCATCACATTAAGGGTATTATTAATTAGCTTTTAGTAAGCAGCTGAAGGTGCAACCGAATATTACTGATATATATTCATTTTATAATTTTGACAAAAGTTTTCGTACAACTCACTATTATACAGAGTGTTTTAAAAATTATTTAAAATTGCGGACTTAATTTTTAGTTTTTTATTTCTATTTTATTTATGTATTCTCTCGAAGCTTTGCGTTTGTAAATATTTATTCACTATATTCAATTATACTGTTAATTGATTGCTTCTCACTGTTTATTAGGAATTACCGCCTTTACAGATTTATATTTTAATCTCTTATTTTTATAGAAACATTTTCGCTAGAATAATATTAATTGTTAATTAACGAGAGCTCTTCTCCGCTTATTATAAGAGCTTCCATCTTACTGATATGTATATTTCTTATTTTTATTATTAGTTTTGTGGGCAATTCATTGTAAATAAAGACTAAGATTATTTGGGTTTCGTATTGCTCCACCGTGGTTGCCGTTTGAAATATATTGTTTTGTATAAACTTTCTGTGTTTCTTTTAACTAACTCGTCCAGAATCACCATTAATGTAAAAGATACATATTATTATGTAAGTGGCCGCCTAGAATTCACTTACTCCATAAGTAGCGTTCGGTTTGGCCAATGACTGAAACTGGACAGGAGCGGAGTTTTTTAAGAGTGTCGTTAAATGACATTTAAGCATGTTGAATTGTCACTAATCGGACTAAACCGAACGCTAAAAGCTTAGAACATGCTAAAAGGGTCGTTTGCAGTTAAAGGAGTGAATGGAACTTGTCTGCCTGAACCAGGGGCTGGTAACTCAAATGGAAAAACATGAGGAAGGTAATTTAGTACCACTCCAATTAACGGGATGGCGCCATAGAAATAGTATAGAAAGCCGATTCCATATATCAAAAAAGAAACCATAAAGGGCTCCACTCACCTCGTTCTTCTTCGCTGTTTTTAACCGGCGGTTAAAAACGTTGGAAGAACGTTGACTGACATGTCCATACACAACAGATTTTTTCGCGCCAGTTTATCACGATGGACCGTACGTGCTTGTTAGCAGTGGCAGGGGTTTTGGCAGTGGAAAAAATCGCGAAAAAAGAAAATCTCAAAGAAAATGGACTAAAGACTGGCTACTTAAACGCAGTACACTGTCACATACAAATTTACTGAAGGAGCTAAGATTGGAGCCTGGCGATTGGCACAATTACTTAAGGATGGACGAGGATACGTATCGGAAAATGTTAAAACTAGTAACATGTGAATGCATCAGTCCTCACGAACGCATAACAGCTACTCTGCGGTTTCTGGCCACTGGCCGCAGCTACGAAGATATGAGGTTTTCTGTTATTATTTCACCGCAGGCACTAGGACGCATAATACCCGAAACCTGCCAAGCTCGATAAACTCTATAAAAAGTCTCTGTTCCACTGCCTAATATCAGACATTTTTATTATAACCAGTTGTAAATAATAATAAACAGCAAAAACATGCTGAACGTCAATGCCACTGATAAATCCCCGACCATTCAAACTGTTGAGAACACACACTACGTGTTTACTCGAACGGGTGGCACGATAACCGACAAAAATCAAGCCTCGCCTGAATTTTGGAACGACTTTCATAAACGACGTTCTTGCCCATACACCTCGTTTTTGTAACATTTTTACCCTGACGTTTTTAACCGTCGGTTAAAAACGGCGGAGAAGAATGAGGTGAGTGGAGCCCTTAAGAAGAAAATAGTGTGTCGGAGCTCATGCGTATAACGGTGGTGGCTCGAACAGGACCGGTGCAAGTTTTTTATTGATGGAACAAATAGTTCACACGATGTTTTAATCGTACATTTTTAGAGATGATTTTATATAAAAAACGATGAGAAAAATTCAAGATACATGTTTCTGAAAGTCCTTATTAAGAAAGGTATGGCATAAAATATGAATTAGTTAATTTTCGGCAATTATTAGTGCTGTAGTCAAGAGATTTTGCTTGTGATTTGACATCTTATTTGATTTAGTATCATTTGCTACAAGTAAATCTAATCTGAGAAGTGCAAAATAGGGGGCAGTTGCGTTTCGTCCAGGAATATTATGTTCGATATTTTTTTGCATTTTGTCAGCCAAGACTATGAGTCGTTACTTACAATTAGACAGAAAAGTTTTTATGTTACCATTTTCAATATAAATTATCCAAAGATGTCTGCATCTCTCAAGATTGAAAATTAAAAAATACTACTACATTTACTTGCTATTTGGTTCATATTTTTTTTTTTAATTTGAACCCTTTTAAAAGGGTTTCGGTTCCATAATAAAAGTTAGACGCTGCTTATTAGAAACATTCTATATAGTCTAAACCAATTTATGAATGGTTTTCGATCAATTTAATAAAATGATTAAAAGTTTTTAGTCGATGATAAATGATAACATTCCTCATCAGCACATCGCAAACCTATTTTATAGATAATAAGAATAAACTTGTAAATCATTAATTTGGTAGTTACCTATCTCACTTATAATCATTTTGTTGTTTATATGACTCTTAAGTTAGTTTTCGGAAAACTAGAAAACGTTTGAAGTCGTCAATAACATTAAAATGTCGTTCATGTCTTTTATTTTGATCAGCTTTTATTCTAAATTGCATAGATTCAAAATTGAGATTCTCGATATTTCCAAAGTTTATTTATAATACTTTCTAAACTGGGTTTATCTATAATTTTATATACTTCGAGGGATTAGCGCAACAACTACGTAACCAGTGGTATGATAGTTTTGAGATAATTGCGCTTAAAAATGATCACTGGTCAAAAATGTCTATTAATAATGCCAGTAAACGGATTTAGGTTTGTTTTTTGCATATACAAAATGGTCAGTTTATTTTTAAATTACATATTTGCCGTATAATAAGTTACATTAGCGTTAGAGCTCAAAATCGGCTTTTTTTTGTTACGTGGTTGTTGTTCTAAGCCTTCGACTTTATAATATATGTTCACGCCCTACTTTGCACTTTATTAACTATTTTTTTTAACATACTTCAAAATGGGAGGACATTCTCAATTAGTTGAAATATTTTTGTATGTATGTTGAGCGATAATTCTTTACCACGTTGTCCGATTTCTATGATTCTCTTTTTGTTAGATAATGAATAGTTTTATATACATTTAGTCAAGATCTGAAGATGGGATCCATGAGAAAATCATTAACATCTTTATTTTTAAAGTAGGTTTTTTAAAATTTCTTTAAAACGTACTAGTTCGCACGCAGTAAGGACTGAAGAAATGTAAATAATTGTTGTGTCGGCCAAAAAGCGAAGAGGAAGTAATGATTAAAATATCGAGTGACAGAAGAGTTTCTAAGTTCGTTGAGATCGGGTCTATGTTTTAAAATGCCTTGAAACCCGCATTTGAAAGTATACCATGCCAACTCCGCCAGTGACGTCACAAATGTTAAGTAAAGGTACAATTAAATAGGGTTAATTTTTAGTTTCTACATGTGAAAATATACCCGATGCCAACTCGGCCAGTGATGCCATAAATGTTAGGTTAAAGTACAATTTAATAGGGTTCATTTTAAAATTCTTTATTTTAAATTATACCCGACTGAAACACTGTCTCTGACGTCATGAGCGTTGTGTAAAGGTATTTATTCCAAATAAGAAACATATCATGTTCCATCGCTATCAGGAATGATAGAACTGGCATCTCATTTAAAATAAAATGGAAATAACAGAACTGTTAGAATATTTTAGATGGAAAGATCATAGCCTGCTTACTATTTTTAACAACTTTTAACAAAAAATCATTCATTGTTTTGTCAGATACCGATAATGTATCCCCGTCGCTGGGCAGCTTGTATATAAATATACAATTCTCCATTTACATAATTGTAATTTTTAGGCAGGTTTAGATTTTCAGACATAAATCTTATAATAAATATAATAGCTGCTAAATACATTGATTACACTTTCATTGGCCAGAAACGCGTTTTTATGCACAGTAGGTTTCAATTTCTGCTTAAATGTTATATTTATATTAGTCTTCTATATTATTTCTATGGATGGCGCTCGGAGTACTGAGTCAGTTGTCACTTGTCAGAGAATTTAAAATAGCTGTTGCAGTTGAAAAAGATGTATTGAATTTTGATTCATCTAGATTATATTTTTCAATACCTTCCAAATTTAAACATCTTTTGAAAATATGGGAAAATGGTTTTCAGCAACAAACAACAAAGCACCCACGGATATTGGCAATGAACAATCAAGGGCTGTTCGCCCAAGGATATGCTGATGACATAGGGATCCTTATCCAAGGGAAAGAGCTCTTAGGCTGACAGAAATGTGGTGCATTAGGGAAAACCTTTTGGTAAACCCTGACAAGGCATAACTAATAATCTTTACTTGGAAAACAAGGTTGGAGGTCTTAGAAATTCCGACTGTTTGGAAGCTAAACAAAACAAACCAAGTAAAATATCTGGGTCTAATCCCAGAAAGCAAACTTAATTGGAATCAACACTTACAAAAAAGTAACCAACAAATGTAAAATGGCAATAACAAGACCCATGATAACTTATGGAGTGGTTGTTTGGTGCTCAAAAGTAAACTAGAAAACAGCCCTCAATATCCTCTCAGGAGAAGTACACCGACAGCCTCTATGGAAATCATTCTAACCCTCCCACCCCCTGACCTAGTCATAAAGTGGGAGGGCAGAATGAGTGCATACAGATTGGACATCTCCAACAACTGGAATCCACTGGAACATAAAACATACCAGAATAACACAAAGTAAATTATCCCATATTAAACATGGGATCAGATCATATGACACCTCGCCTAACTATTGGAAGCACCCCAAAACAGGCACATGGAAAAGCCTTCATAGGCAGGCAGACCATGTCCCAAAAGAACTGGAGAACTACTTTTTATGAATAGGAACCAGTTGAAAGGATAACAGAGGATTCATGACTGGGCACGCCCCATTAAAGAGACACTTGAACAAAATTGGCATGTACAATGGGGAACTCATGTGCCGACTATGTCACAAGAAACCAGAACTAGATCGCAAAAGACAGGCACTTTTTGGACAACCCCAGGTTGATCCAACAACGTATAGAACCCACTCACCCAAGGATCTGTACAAACTTGTACTAGGTACAAAGGTGACAGAGTAGGTGCTATGAACTAACATGGGGTAAAACACAATAAGCCAAGAGGCTTCAGTGTTATTCGGAGACATAATCAGACGAGCCAAGGAGAAAAAAAAACCTTCAACAGACTCTTCTAGGTCAACTGGTGCGAGGTGAATAAGGAGGTAGAACAATACTTGCTTAGCGGTCTCGTATGGTATACGGACGGATCTAAAACTAATAAGGGCTCTGGCGTACATTGAGTTAAATCCAAATACGACATCATCGTCTCACTGGGAAAATATACCACTGTATTTCAGGCTGAAATACACGCAATCGAATTGTGTGTACGAGAGAATTTAAGAAGTACAAAAAAACAAACCGTTCCAATTCTCTCAGATAGCCAAGCAGCCTTAAAAGCTATTAAATTAAACAGAATCAGTCAAAGCTTGTCTGGAACTGCCTTAGGATACTAAATGACTGGTAACCCACAACAAGGTAAAACTACCGTGGGTACCAAGGCACAAATGTATCCAAGGAAATGAAAAGGCTGATGAACTCGCCAAAGAGGGATCAGACCTTCCATTCACAGGACCCGAACCTGTATTTGGGATAAGCAAAACCTCTGCTCGACAGGCAGTGAACAGATGGATAACCTCAAAACACCAAATATACTATACGTCACGGTGACGTATTGTGGTGGAAGGCGTGGCTTTTACGAGAAGTATCAGCCGATTGAAAACAGCGTGCGAAAATAAATTTTGATCTGCTCATGGCCAATCAGGTAATCATATTCAAAACCACAATGCGTCATGCTTGAACTCAACGAGATTTCGTCAATTAAATATACCTCTATAATTTTTTGTATCTTGTCCCTTACTTATAGGCAGGGGCTAGTAACTCAAATAGAAAAACATGAGGAAGGTAATTTAATATCACTCCAATTAACGGGATGGCGCTCGTATCGAAATGTCAGTTGTCATCTCGTGCAAAACTCAAAGTTCAAAATTGATTCAAAGCCATCGACATTAAACAAGAAAAATTACTACAAAATCTTCAAGGGTCCAAACGTGTGCAAGTTTAATTTAAGCTCGGAAGCTAAATTCATTTATCACAGTGCCCAGAGAATGAATAAGAATTTGATAAAGTGCTGTACAATTAATCAATATATAAATATCTGATGAAGAAATGCTGCTCAACCAAACTAGTGGACTCTAAGCATAATATGGCAAATGTTATCCTCACTCAAATTCGCCTGGATAGTAAGAAACCAAAAGGATGACGCTTCAACTTCAATTTTTGAAATATATTTGCCACTCGCAAAACTCTTATAAATGCCTTGAGCACTATACATGCTGATTTTGTTACAGAAAACATTTTTGATAGGTTTGTTTAATAAATATTTAATTATTTAAATGGTGAAAATGCTTATTTGTCTGAGCATTTCAATGTTTAAATAAACAAATGTGGCATTAATTTACTTTAATAAAAATATAATTGATTATTAAAAGTTATTCATTTTTAATTTTAGCAAACTAAAATTAATTTGGTTACGTGGGATACGTGTATTGTTGAAAACTCTGCTACATTTTTCAGATGAATTTCAAAAAATCAATTTTACCTCATTACTTCGTACTATGTTCTACATGTCAAATACAGTAATTATTAATTATTACTGCAATCATATTTTCTATTTTTATTAAAATCAAACAAAATTCTTAGAAACATTATTTACTTAAATTTAGAATTTTTTAAGTTTTAAAAAATCCCAATCAATACTTACTTGTCTCACTCATCTATTTTCTTGCAACTTGGAAAACAGCAATAAATACTTCCCGGTAGCAGGTGTCTCGGGTTTTCTCTTCCTTCCAGAAGAATAAAAACGTCCATTTTAAATTAGTAGAACTTATATTTTTTTAATAATAAAATCGCAGGAGAAATAAATTAACTTAATTTTGAAAACTTTACTGTGTAGTAATATACACACTGTATGTACAATGGTAGATTATACCAAAGAAAAAAATATGTGAACGATTGTATAAAATAAAAGTATAGGTACAGTACAATTAAACAATAATATAACGATACATTTTTGCATTCTAGAACATGACTTTTTAACTATTCTTATCACAAAAGTCCGTGGTCAGCGAATACCACTATTTTTACACAAACAGCACAGTATAAATAAGTAACATGTAATTTTAGTTGCGAGTTTTTTTTAACCATATGGACATGTTTTGCTTGTTTAAATCCAAGACCAACTACCAGAAGGATCATGAATGTCACATTTTACCTACCAATTCATAAAATATAGAACTTTCATACTGCTATTATAATTTTGTATTTATTTAAAAATCAAAAATTACAAATTCTGACAACCCATAAAAGCTTCACGAATTTTAATAAAAAAAATATATATCGACAGCGTTTGACATGTGACAACTATTTCGGGACAACCCAGAAGTTTGATCAAAACATTGTTTTGATAGATTTACTGTACTATTAAATGCCGAATATTAATTTTCAGTAGTCATTATATTTTTGGAAATTGGCTTAATCAGTTACTAAAAAACAATATTCGTTATTAAATAATACAAAACTTTTACTTAGGCAATTTTCGATACTTTAGCCAGAAGTTAAAAATTCAAACACGCATGGCCAACCCTGTATCTTTTTCTTATTCTCGACAGTCGTACTAAACTACAAAATGCATAAAATTGAATTTCGATGGATATTTTTCCTTGTAACTAAAGGCACAAAGTAAATACATCATCAAATGACTAAAATATTACAAAAACTACTTTTTTTTCTACTACTACAAATTATGCATTATTAGCTACCCATTTTATTTTAAAATATCACTTCGATTTTGAGTAGGTAAACATTTCATGGTACATGCTTCATTAATTAAAATTTTCCAAGACTACAAGAGTTTAATAATGAATACTTTTTGCTACCTACTAAATTTTTTGATGCAATGTTCAAAATAGACTGTAAAAAAATTAATTTTAATTATAGTTCAAATGTCAAGCAGTTATGTTCAGAAATTTTATTTATATTGTTTTAACTAATTAAATACTTTTATCATTTTATAGCGTATTGTTAAAGTAATGGTCAATACCGAACATAAAGCATTTGTATGTTTTAGCAACATATTGCTATCAAATATCTGTTTTGTCATTCGAAATTTAAATATAGATTATCGAGTTATAAAATTTCTTAAGAACGATTACAAAAATGAAAAAATTGTATTAAACTAAATTTTGAAATAGGCATAGGATGTTTTGACATATTTCTGAAACTAATTCCTTTTTCACGTTTCAAATTCGTTCCGCTCGAAAATAATAATACTAATTTATAATCAAAACGACAAAACCTTTGTAAATTATCCATCTAATAAGTAATTTCATCTGTATTTTAAATAATTAAAAAGTCAAATTTGACATTCACAACCAAGATTCCTCTTTCGCAATACGATAAATTTCTTTCTGAAAAGTTGGTCCGAGACTTTAATATTGCAGCACAAATATTACAAGATATTTACATTATTACTATAAGGTGCTTGCAAAACCAGCCGAAACTTACTGCATAACAACTTGGCGTCCAAAACGTCGGACCGCCCCTGTACACTACCCTATTCAACCAATCAAAAAATTTCTAAGTCAGCAACGGTTTTGACAAACGCCTTGTGTAAAGTTTGATCTTGTTTCAAGACATTTCGCATTTTAACCTCACAGATATTCAAAATATTAAGCCGTCATTTATATACATATAACTATTATATAACTTAGAATCTAAGTATTTTCATTTTTTTTTTGAATATCGAGATTTTTTTGTATTGATTTGGCATCAAACTAAATAGAGCAAATGAATTTATTTGAACAAGCATAGATTTTTTTACATTTTGTTTTTTTTTCTTCAAAATTTTACATATTACAAAATTGTTTATATTTTATTTTTCTAGGAAACTACAAACGTTGATGTACAACCATCAATTTTATAAAAACTATACTTAGTTTTTTTGTAAGCAAAAGATATCTGTAATCCATATTGAAGATAATCCACATTTTAAGTTATTCGCTACAGTTTAATTCTATTTTCATAACCTCAAGTATTTTAATATACAGTTTGTTAATTAATATCTTTTAAAAATTTATAGTGAAGATAGTTCGAGTTAAGACTGGAAGTAATCATATTTTATCAGTCAAATACCACAAAAATTGCTTAAAATGATGTCCACAATCTTCGATGCAAATATTGCACCTCTGAAGCATATTTTGGTACCCGTTATTGCAGAAAAATAAATCTAGGCGAGTCATGTGTGGAGAGTGTGGTGTTCTCCCTAATCCAATAAATTTGTTTCAGACTGATTGGACGTGATAGATCAATAAAGTAACCACACCATACTTTCCTTGCATAACTTCTGTAGATTTTTTTTTAGAACATTATGGCATAGTTAAGAAATTCAAACAAAGCCTGGTATTTGTAACAATAGGGAACCCAAATATGCATCAGATGTGCAATGTGCACGATTTGATGGTCATTCATTTTGAACGGTGATTATAATCTTTGAAAATCAATTGTTCAGAAGCCAATGATAACTCAAAAACTGTTAGTTTTCATATGAATTTCTTATTAAAAGTTGTTGCATTTCCTATAAATATGTAAAAGATATTCACTAAGACCCTGTATGTATTCAAAACTAACATTTTTTTATATAATTCATGTCAATATAAAAGTACATGCATGCATGAAATTTTGACTACCTTTTAAATTGTTTTTAAAACAAATAAATTTCGTTAACAAAATGTTTTAGGAACTCTAGGATATTATTTTTCCAACGACTATTTTATCATTTCATTTTACGACAAATGAAACCAATTTTCAAATTCTAACATAAATAAGATGGATACCATCTAATAAATTGTACAAATAGTCTTTAGGACAAACTTCCTCCTTTAAAATGTTTCTTACATTTATCAACCAAGATATCTTCCGTTTGTTTTTATAAAAAAAAATTAAAAGAAATCCCTAAAAAAAAAAAACGAAAAAAAGAATATTCTCAAACAAATTGATGCAAAATCAATTGCGAACGTCTTAAAAAGCTGCTAATCAGTGTAAAATAAAAACTCAAATTAGATGAGTTATTATTAACAAGCCAAATCTAATGAAGTTGACAAGCATCAATTTATAAAATAAATAATTTTTATTATAAATACATAGCTTTAGCAACTTTACAGAAATATATCATCCGTACTTTTTTTATAATAAATCCATTGAATTTTTTGGAAAAAATACTTTATTTTAGAAAATGATACCTATCATTGAATTTTTAAATAACAGGCAAACATGGGTTGAATTTTTTCATTCTGTACACAATACACTATCATATTATGAATAATGACGAGAAGGTAAAATTGGGGGAGGGGAGAGAAATCGGATCGTGGGTGGCATCTGGAGCTAAGGGAAATGGGGGTATTGCGAAACCAAAACACTATGGTACAAAGCAAGGTCACTTTCATAAAATAACTTAACTGTTCTCTCTCTATACATATATTTATACTTTCATACATACAGGGTGTTCCAGTAAAACGATCCGCTCCAAATATTTCAAAAAGCAAAGATCGAGAACCGTATCTAAATATCGAAAGGGAGAAATATTGTTTAATATAAATGATATTTGTCACTTTAAAGTTTAGAAACAATTTTTAAATAACGTTGAATTCCAATTCTCAGAATAATTATAGCAGATCATTTTAGACAGGACATCCTATTTATATAAAATTAATATATTTATGACTATCGGTTTTGCACTTACTTTCAATTGGACAGCAATTGTTTCAACGGTTGGCACAAAAATCGTTATAAAAATTTCAATGTTAAAAAATTTATGCTTAACAAATTAATATATTGTTTTCAAAAAAGTATGATTTAACTTCAATAATGATAATAAATGGAATGTTGAAAATATCCTTCTGGCTCGTGGTAAAATTTTTTATTTGAATTTCTTCAAAATGCTAATTTCCTAAATTAAAAATGCACAAAATCGTCTCGAATTATAAAAAAAAAACAATCTACTTATATTATTTTGCTTTAATTTCAATATTTTATGCCAACCATTTGACAGAACGGGGAAGCCATTAAAGCATTGAAGAGAAGAGATTAAAACTTTTTTAATTCGCACTATAACGTGTCATTTAAATACTATCTTCACAACGTCCTCACTCAAGCAACAAAAAAAATCAGTCTAATTTTTAAAAAGAAACAAGGCCATTTTAAAAAACGTCCCTTGGTAGAAGAACAAACATAACCGATAATGTAATGTTCCTTATTCTTCTCGATTTAGTCAGATCCCTTAGAGAGATTTTGAAATTCCAATGGTAATGGGTGTAATCTGTACCAGAAGTTGGATAAAATAAATATTAAGTTTGGATAGTAGTGATTTTCCTCAAAAAACGAATATTGAAAAAAAAAAATACCATTTCAATATTTATTTTGACAACACCACAAACAGCAAATAACGTCGAAAGTATTTAAAAATTTTGAAGTTTACATTTTTTTTATAAATTTACAAATGCATCGTCTATAGTAACTTTAAACATTAAAAGTCATAGTTGACTGTTTTAACACTGCTGTCAAAAGTCAATAAACAAACTAGCAGATGTCAATGAATAAAACTGTTAAACTGACATTTTTCTTGTTTTAGTGTTTTCAAATTAACAGACATTAATGACTATTTAGTTTGATAAAAAAAGTTAGCTAGTTTTGTGACTAGATTAACACTTTTAAATACGATATTGTGACGTTTACTGCTATTATAGGAAATTTTAAATGTTGGCCATTCTTGCCCTAATATGGCAGGCAATTAGGGTTTACCTAAGCTTTGTACTCATTTTTGCCACAATTTTGATTCGGACAAGCACCCATTACCAACGAACCCATTATTTGTATTGACTTTTCCTCTGAAGGGAGACCGACTAGTTATTTACTTAGAATTAAACACAGCACTGCACTAGGAGGACGAAGATGCGTTCATGGCGCCAAAAATACCCGTCGAAAACGATGCCGATTGTTGTTGCTGCTGCTGTTGTTGCTGTTGCTGCTGCTGTTGGTTCGATGTTAATCTCGAATGTTTAGGCATCGGTGGTTGGAGGTATTCATGTCTCGCCAGCGAAAGGACATCGATTCGATCCTCCTTTCTGTACGCCAGACAGCTACGAATGAAGCTCTGTAAAAAACAATAAACCATTTTATTATAATCAAATATTTAGTACATTTTGTGCTTTTAAACAATAATAATGTACTTTTGCAGATCTGTATTACACAGCTTTATTGAGAAATTCCATAACAGAGTAGAAAGAGCTTTTTTTAGGTATATTTTAACTTTGTTTTTAAAATATCTGTATGTTGCTGGTAGCTTTAGTTCTTCAGGTAAAGCATTATAGACAGTAATAGTTATACAAAGGAGACCTTCTTTCTGAAAGTCATTGTCATTGTCTTCCGTTGTTATTCCTTGTATGATGGGAATGATATTGGGATTGTTTAATAAATTTGAAAATGTATATTATATATAAGGAAATTTTAATTGATATCATTTTAAAAATACTTTTTCAACTTACAAAGTTCTATTTTTGGGCAACAAACACCATATATTATTCTCTGTGACCTTTCCCCATGACAAGACATTGTATTATAAATGAGAATAGCATCTGAAATATAGCATAAAAAGTTTTATTCAGTTGTCCAATATGTATCCTATAAGATGTTCCAAGCTTATATTTGAGTCCAGCCAGTTTTTTTGAATCTTTATTATAGTTAATGCAGCAGGCAGCAATGCCAATTAGCTGCTTATACATTCACAGTAAAATTAAATAAATATATAATAAATATTATAGAATTTGTTTTTTTATCACAATATATCACATCGAAAGAGATTATCACAGGCTCAGCGTATTTTGGTGTCTGGGATTACGACTTCCCCTGTGAGCTCCGTTTGTCAGAAAATTTATTTGGCAAAGTTTCTGGTCTCTCAGTTTGCAATTTTAAGTTACGCCCACGTAAATAATTGTTCCCGTTTCTTATGAAAACACTCCCAAGCTCTACTGAGTAGTACCCATGCAGGATTTTGTGGGTTTCTATGAGGTACCCTTTAAGACGTCACTCTTTAAGGGTAGTTATGTTCACTTCATGGATTCTATCCTCATATGGTTTGCTACGGAGAGTGTAGGGCAGTTTAGTAGCATGTCACTGAACTCTCTGCAGAAGATCAATACTCTTGATGAAATATGTGGACCAAGCTACTACTGCATGCTCGAAAACCGATCTGATGTAGGATTTATACATCATCGGAAATATCTTGTCAGTGATATGAATAAATGACCACCTTATTAAATATTTGCTTGCTTTACTACATTTTCAACCTGTGCTGCCCATTTAAGGTCTGCTGGAATGGTGACTCCTATCTGTTTATCTGTAGTTGCTAGATGATTATTGTGGAGACTGTATTCAAGGAAGGGGTTAGTTGAACCTACATAGCATTTCTGGGCAGTTAACGAGTATCAACCAGTTGTTGGTTCATCTTTCAAAAGCATCTAGATCCTCAATGAGCTGTCCGTGTTGAATAGATGGGTCACAGAAAATTTTGTGTCATCTGTGAAGTGACTATTTGTACACATCATATTTTGATCTGAGAAGTATATTATAAAGAGTAGGGGTTTGATGACCGATCCTTGGGGAACTCCACTAATCAAGGGGCGGCTGCTTGAATGACTTCCATTTACTCTAACCTGAAAGTTTCTTTTAATGAGGAGGTTCTCAATCCCTTTAGATGGATACAGTGTCGAATTGCTTTTTTAAAGTCCCAGTAAATTACATCTACTAGACACCCTTCATTTAATGATTTGGTTCAGGCATCCAAAAATCCATGTTTGTTTTGAGTTTCAAATTTAAATGGAAGTATTTTTCTTATTGATCTGGTAAATATTTATTTATATATGAAAATTTAAGGTACTGTTTTATCTTTATTAAGCATTAGAGAGTTTCTGTGGCAACATTGTTCCATCTCACTATAGACAAGGCATTCTCTTAAATCTCATTCGGAGTCCTGACTGTGACTTTTAATAAATAATCATTTGCCAACATTGTAATCTTACCCCTACTATATGTGCGGGTAAGCCATTTACAAAAAGCAAGAATGTTAATGGTTACAAATTTTAACCCTGAGGAACCTTAAGAGAAACTAATAATTTACGGTTTTCTAAGTAGGACTCTATTCAGTCTAGCATTTTGCCACGAATGACCAATGTAGTTAGCTTCTTTAAAATTATTTCTTTCTTGAGGGTGTCAAATACCTTTGACAGATCGAACTCTGTATTATATCGTCGATCTAAAGCACACATTGTAACTCCAAATTTAATGTTATAACGATCTTGGTACCAATAAAATCGCATTTTAGTCTTCTTCATTGGGCACAAACATTGTAACTCCAACATGGCTCCAACATCCACCAAACTACAATAAATTCAAATTAAAACTGAGAATTAAGGCATTTAATTACATTTTCTAGAAGTTTAAATTTGCGATTGTCCAAAAATGCGTTTTTGGATATACAATAAGTGTGCTTTAGACCGACGATATACACATATCTCAAGTATTTTTTGATAATTCTGCTAACAATGAAATTTGTCGATAGTTATCTATGTTTGATATTTCTCCTTTTTTATGTAGAGGAATAATTGTAACTGCTAGTTTAAATGCCTCTGGAAAAATTCCTCTATTAGGTTTGTTTCAACAACAATCAGAAACCAGTCATTGCCACCAGGATTCTGTGCAGTAGATTATTAGGACCCCAAATTATATACTGCACAGAATCCTGGTGCCAATGACTGGTTTCGATCGTTGTTGGAAAAAACCTATTGTCTTTATGTCTATTAAGTAAGTCAGTAGTTGTAAACTTATAAATTTAAGTGCTTTCAGTATTTTGAAGTCATGGTTTCAGCTGTGGTTTCAGTCCTATTAAAATGAAAAGTGCTTATTACTAGGATTTTAACAAATTAAAAATGGACGTTTTTTATTTATAAACTGACAGATGAATGATTTTAACTATGCTCATACTAAATGCTCAATATGTATACTCTTATATATTCACATTTTAAATACCATCTAGGAAAAGTTATAATGTTATGTATAGGGTGTTAATACAATGTGACCTAAAATATCTATTGTGACTCCTTCTTTCACTAAGGTAGCAAGGAAAGAGTCTCGATGTCCAAAACGTAAAACATATTTTCATTTACTGATAAAAGTCGATCTCTAATTACTGTTAATGCTTAACTTTTTTACTACGAGAAGAGAATAAAGATAAAAACTGGAGTCAATTATATTTAAATTTATTGTTTGGGTGTTGAGCGTTGACTTGGGGAATTTAATCTAGAACACCTAACTGTGTATACAAAGCTGTTTATTTGAAACGAAAAATACATAAAGTTGCATCTAACACTATCACAGTGACCATTCTTACACTAGCAATGATAAACAGCCACAGTTAAAGAGTAAATAAAAATGTTTCTTACCTTTGCTTCATTTGTAACAGCCGGTTTGTTGGCAAACTGTACATCAGTCGCCTTTAAAATGGTATTTTCTTCTAAAATGGTCGCTTGCGACTGATTGTGCCCGAACGGCTTTTTGCCATACAGGCACTGATAAAATATCACACCTACGCTCCATACGTCGACTTTCGATGAAATTTTCGGGGGATTCTTACCTACTACGAAACACTCTGGTGGAAGATACCTGCAATAACAAAAAACAATTAGTATTAATGTACGGATTACATTAACTTTGTGTTACAGACAAGTGATTACATTTAAAAAAGAAGTGACGTACAGTTTGTACTAGGATTTAGGACTAAAAATGAAAGAAAAAAATACGAAAATTATTATTTTTTTTTTGTTTTAATTGTAATACATGATCCACGAAAAATGTTTCTACCTAAATTAAATTAATGTCCTATTTTACAATTTTTTGTGAATGTAAAGTTTCGAAATCTAAGAATCATGGAAACTGCAATGGATAGTTCTCCCTTTCTAACGAATGAAATAAAACTCATCTCAACGGGAATGGAACCATTAACAATTTGAATGAGACATAAACAAGGTTCTTTAAAAAAGAAGAGCAAGTTTAAAATACTGGAAATATAATATAAAATAAATTAAAAAATTTAGGAGATGGTATTTCAGATACGGTTTAGAAAGGAAAATGATTATGCTGAACTGTTTTAGATTCAGTGAAACTTTTTGTGTAACTGAGATAATAAGAATGTCAAATATTTAATTATTCATCTACTCATATCAAAAACAGAATTTGATTTATTACATATATAACAATGTTCGACAAATGGAATTCAGGTAACGATTCTTGAGTTTGTTAAATGGATGTGATTTTATGACTTATGACAGGACATTGCCAAATACGGAAGCATCTCCATATCATGGGGCTGTCAGAAAAAGTGAAGACCTCAAATTCCATGTTACAGAAACAACAGACGACCATTTCCTTTCTGAAAACAACCACTCCTGTGGCTAAGACCGCAAAAGGCATTGCATTATATCAAAATATAAAAAGAGGAGAGAAAATCATTTTTAACATTTTAACTTTGATTTAGCTAAGTAAAACATTCTTGGACCGGTTTCGTCCTTATTAGGAATCATCAGCAAGAAATAGATAATTTCGGCTCTGTTACAATGGACTTTGAGTTTTTTCTCATTTTCCTTTGTTGTTTATATTTAAACAATTAAATAAAAGTTTGTAATATATCGCCCAATTTTATAATGCAATGACGTTTCTATCTTTAAGAATTTACATGTGATTAAATTTAAAATTTTTGTAAATCAGGTTATCTCAGAAAGATATAAGAAAAAATAGAAGCTGTAAACCTGGATGAAATATGAAGATCTTTTAGAATTTTAAGAAAATATAAGAAGTTGCAACTGAAATTATAAAAACATGATTAGGAATTGAAGACATAATAATAGACGAGACATAAAATAAACAATTAAAATGGTATGGGTGAGAAAATAAAAAGGTAGGAAGGTGCCAAGAAACCACGGCGACCAGAATTGAAAGAAACCTTGTACATGGAAACAGAAAAAACTAATTTTAGGAACAGGAAGTAAAGTGACGTAAGATGTATTAAACTGATATATTAAACAAATCCTTTCATAATTAACATTTTTACAAATCAAACTGTAAATAAACCATATAAATTTTACCACTTTAGAATTTACCATACATTACAATAATTGCTGCTTGCAGAATCTGACAAACAAGTGAATTCATGACCTTATTTTTTCTATCAATTTTTTTTTAATTAATTTTATGTTTTAATAAATAAAAGCTTAATGAAAACTGGGTGTTTATGTAATAATTTCATCGGCATAAAGTGTTAAGAAAAATTATGTAAAAGAATGCTTCTTTCAGCGTTTAAGTGAACGGGCGATAAGTAGCTAAAATTTCACTGCTAATAAATCATAAACAAGAGGCATTAGGCCTGTGAGGTAAAAAAAAAATTTTTTGGAAGAATTTATTGAAAAAGGATTTCTTTATATAAAGAAAAGGATTCAATACATATCTAAAAAGTCTAAAAAGCAATTGAAAAGAAAAACGTTTCATATCGCAAATTTTCATCTATGATGGCAGTACTACTGTCTTTCAGATGTTATTTATAAATGTTTTGTCACATTTTTATGTTTTTCTTTGTTGATCTAGATGATACAGGATGAAAATCAAAAGTATTTAGGGGCGTGACTTTTTGCTGAAAATACTATATTCCTTCAATATACATGATTAGATAACTTTATTACTTTTAGATTAGATATGATCTATTATAATTTTGGTTTTTAATTAATACAGAGACAAAGTTCCTAGTTCTTAGAATCCAGTGCAAATTTTAACATATTTTTGGCCACCTAAATATATCTAGTACCGTTTTAATAATTTTTTAAATGTAAGAGGAATAACAAAGAATAGGTTAGGACAGATGTGGTTAAAAAAAATATATTTCCTGTTAATTTAGTAAGAAAATGAGTGTTAACAGGGAAAACTATATCGTCGGCTTAATATGAAAATTGCATAAGTCCAAAATAAACAATTTTACAGGAGAGACAAAAAACGAATTTACGGCTTATATAAAATTTATAGTTAAATAAAAATTACATTGTTATGAAAATTGCACAACTCCATTCAAAATTTAAACATGGTTTACAGATCAATATTTGTTGAAATATAATCGATTTAATATAACTTTGAGTCACTTGTACTTATTTTTATGTTATTATTACAAGCTTTATATAGTGTTTTTAGTAAAATCTAGTGACAATTTTCGTAAACTAAGAATATATTTCTGTAGCTTTAGCAGCGGTGAACCAGATTCAGGCAAAATCACAAAATCTAAAAATTTGGACTTACGCACTTTTCATATTAAGCCGACGATATAAGTAACAAACTAACGTTTTAAAAAGAAGAAACAATGTACTTACCAGTATGTCCCGGCGCCTTGCGACGTCAAGTCCATACCGTGATCGGGGTTGTAATTTTCTTCATCCATCACTTTGCTGAGACCGAAATCAGTAATCTTGATCTCACCACAAACGTTACCTTCCGTCAACAAAATGTTGCCAGGCTTCAGATCGTAATGGATGACGGGTGGCTTGATCTCGTTCAGGTACTTCAGGGCCGACACGACCTGCATTATGATCGACCTCGCCTCCCGTTCCGGTATCGTTTTATGCTGGAAAAATTAATATTCCACCATGAAAATATATACTTAGCAATAAGTATGTTTTAGCAACTATATACTATATAATGTAAAGAAACTGTTCACTGTGTGATGCAGAAAAAGTCTTCGAAAATAATTTTTCAGGAGTTCCAAAAGATCGTGCTTAGCTCATTTCTTCAGCGAAAAATATTTATATTTCAAAATAATAATCTCTCTCTCTAATTTGCCTCATTACAAGTGAACCCCTGAAGCTCCCAAATCATTAAACACAAATATATATTTCACTTAAAGGCTAAATAAATGAGATTTATTTTTTATTGTTTGATGATTAAAAGTCAGAGTAGTTCGAATATTTCATTAATTTGTTAAATTCCTAAACATTTTCGAAGTCAAGACAGATCGAATTATAGAACCGCTTCAAATAATTCAATCGAATTATGGATCGTATCGAGATTGAGTTACCTGACAGAACGGAATCAAACCCCAGGCCAAAAGCTTCCTGGATTAGTTGAGGAAAGCAGTCTGAATTTGTACCAGTTGTGGATTAAAGATTTATTTTGTGTGCAACATTATAGTTTTCTGTTACTGTTTGATGTTTCGTTCGTTTCGAATAGGATTTTCATGTATAGGTAAACAATTAGGAAATAAGTTTAATGTTTACATTGACAGAAAAGTAGCCAACATTGTGAGAGTTGGTGTATTATTCAAATAAACATTTGTTTTTGGTTAGTTTTACGAAAAAAAAAAAAAAAAAAAATAATTTATAAAAAGTTCTGCATCATCTAAAACACTCAATAAAATCACGAAACATCAATAGTTATCAGTCATAAACGGGGTATGTCACAAAATATAAATTTGATGTAAAAATAAACTATCTTCACTTTTGACTAAATCGAAAAATGTTGTTTAGAATTAAAAAATACATTTAAATATTTCCCGGTTTATCTTAAAAAAGCCAATGTTGTGTTGTTACCAAGTAACTTCAGAAAGCTGCTGTAAATATGTTGTAGAGAAAATTTATGTCTGCACAATGATACTTTATATTTAAAATCTTTTTATGACACTCTTAATGCGACCCTGTTTACTATCACAGTTTACATGTTACTTTTCTTTAACTTGGATATAGTACAAGTATAATAATAGAAAACTATAATAATTATGTAAGAAAGATGGTATCCACAGAACACTACAAATCAATAACACTAGTTGGAGTATGTTTAAAAAAAAAATGCAACCTTATTACTGATTAATTTTAGCCTTACCTGCTTTAGGTAAAAGTCAAGATCATGTCCATCACAGTATTCTAGTACAGTACAGAAAGAATTTGCGTCTATTTCAAATACATCATACAATTTCACTACCCTCGGATGATCTAACGCCTTGTGTATGTTGTACTCCCTCAACGCATGCCTAAAACACAAATTTATATTTTAATATAGTAAGAAAATATATAAGAGTTAACTGATTTTTAACTTATTGAAGGTTAAAAAAAGTTAAAAATCCAGATTAATAAAAATTCAATTATAATTATTTCAATAAAAAATGTATTTATCATAAACGCAAAAATAGTGCATTTTAACACATGAAAATACTGTTTAAATAATGAAATATTTAAATAAATTAAAATCATATGAATCTTGGCCAAACATTGGAAAAATCGCAGAAAAAAAGCAACTTATTGTTAATTTATTTCAATTAATAGATAGTTAGAATGTTTCACACATTATTACGTTATATTAGAATCACTTTCAAATTTTTCATTCAAACAGATGATGGAAAGATGATAATTATCAATTTAACAGAACAGTATTCATGGCTTGAAGCTAAAAATTAATTAATAAACCAAATAAAGTTAATATTCTTAAAATACCTTTTTACGTTTCTTGAATTTATATTTTTTATGTTATCAGAGTTTAATCATTATGAAATTATTTCATATTTTTTCATAAAAAAAGAGAAAATACATATTTTTTATAATTTTTTCTACAATAAATAAGAAATAAAAAACGTTACCACTCACTTAATATAGTTCGCTTTCTTGTCTTCTTTCCAGTCCTTATTTAGCTGGTGCACTTTGCAGGCAACGTACCTCTGTTCTTTGAGATCAAACGCCTTGTGCACCTCGCTGAAACCCCCTTTACCCAGCAGCATCAGCAAGAGATACCTAAAGAAAATTCAAAATATTAATCATCTAGGTTTATTACATATTGATCCAATAGACTTAAGTTATTTGAATAACAAAACTAAAATGTCATGTACCATTTGCTTGGTTAGAAAATAAAAAAATCAGATATATCATGAGACTTGTGATAACTCTAAATTATAAACTTCAAAGCTAGCTGGATGTTTAGGAGTGTTTTCTGAGTTGGAAAATGTTTTGAATTCATCTTACTTTTCAATGGAACTATATTAAACAGAAGTTAATAACATCGACATTCTGTTTTAAAATAACTGATAATGCCACCAAAAGGTAGTAGAACATGAAACAAATATTTAGGCTATGTGCAAACCAATAGAGTGACATTAAATAATTGCAAATTAACACCCTAAATTGGCACTTAAAAGCAAGAATAATTGTAAGCTCTGATATGCGTGAATTGTTCCAAGGCTTACTTTAGAAACCTTTTCGCTAATCACTCTCTACATAGGTTGAGCTACCAGAAGCCTTCCGAGTTCAAAGTATTGCATTATTTAAAAGTGATCTTGTTTTGTTACCAGGGAATTGAAGAAAGTATTGGCAATCCAATAGTAGTTGATTTATAACGCTTGGAATGATTGTCTGTAGATTCTCATGGTTTTATGAAAATATAACAAATGTCCTAATTGAACAAAAGCTAGTGAACAAAGAGTGATCCACAAAACATATTTCTAAAGTAGACCATGACTGATAAAGAGATACGAGTCTGAATTATATCGAAACTGATAGTATAATGAAGAAGAATTGTACTCTTAAGACATTCGTGATTTTTTCCACAGCCTACTTTTTTTGTGGATCACTCCATATTATTTGAAAACATTAAACGACTAACTATAATAGCGAACTAATATGTCAATGTCAACAAAATGATATACACACAATATTTCTTTGGAAGTATAATTTGCAGAATATAAAAACGAATTCAACTATTTGGAACCAAAAAGGAACAGGAAATAAATGACGAAATGGGAAATTGCAATATTCATTAGTATAAGGGAAAATCACCAAAGAAACAAAAAAGTCATAAAAAAGTATTAAATTCTATACTAATATGTGTTTATCAAATAGAGATAATAGTGGAATAAATGCAGTAGAAATATTCTACATACAATCAGACCATCATAATAAGGAGAATGTGTCAATTCAGCCACAGAAGATTAAGATGAGATTTAACTGTGACATACAGAATTCTCCATGGTACTTTTTTATGCAACCATTCTAATCTGCTATCATGTAACACGAATGAGCTTTTATGTAGACATGAGCAAAGCGACAAAAACATTCAAAATACATTCAAATTGTTTTGTAATCGAGTGTTTTCTATTTGAATTAGTATATCCGAGTGTTCATTGTGCCCAGTCAGTAAATGTGTATAAAAATCGACTTGATTACTTTCTTAACGAAAACTAAATGTTTATTTTCCTCTTTGTATTATATTATTTGTTAATTATTACTTTACTGCCTTTGTCATTTTACTTTAAATTGCTCAATTTCCTCCCAAAAAGTCCTACATCTCATTGTATATGGACTTAGTATTGAGCAATTCAATGTCCATAGGGTCATATAGCCCTAGAAGTACTTGCAACGTGGTCCTACCCTTCTCAAATTTTTGTAATCAGGGTTGAACATATAGGTGACAAAATCCCTGAATTTTTATTTAAGTATGAGATTAAAATGTTTTTCTCATTTCTAAAACAATTATACTAGGTAAAACAGTTTTGTATATGGATTAACACCCAAAAAGGTAAAAATCTAAGTACTATACAGATATTCTTAGCGATAACAATGGGAACATAAAATTGTTACAGAAATAAGATTTATTTACCTGTCATTGAGCACCGGATGATTATTAAACCTACTCTGGTCCTCGTTGTGGATACGTTTCAGTTCTCTGATGTGTAGGTTCCTCTCCCTTTCCAATTTCTCCATTTCGAGCTGGAGATCGGCGTCTTCTTTCTTGAGCGCATTTTGCCGCAACTTCAAAATTTCGTCCGCCTCGTAATACTCCTGTAACGTCAACGACCCGGGAACCGCGTCCGGTTTCAAAAAACCTGAATCCGTACCGTTGTGTAACGCATTCGAATTGTTCCGTTTCCGACCACTCTCGTTATTCGAAGGCCTTTTCTTTACCAGTAATTTCTTCTGCCTATCTATTTCTTCTCTCTCCGCCGTTATTTCTTCCTGCCGCCTGTAACAAAATAAAGAATACGTTCATTGAGGTGATGTTCACAAAGGAAGAGAAGGCGGTCAAAATGTGGTTAAAAAGGAATTCAGTCCCGTCTTGAAACACATTTGACCATCATAGTATTTCTGGATCAGGGTGTATCATCATTTCATTTCAATGAATACAATATTATCGATAGACTGCCAAAACTTGTTAACTGCATTGACCAACAAACAGTCATACAATTGGTTGAAATTTCAAATTCGCTTTTCTCAAAACATGTTTCTTCCTAAGAAACTGTTAATTCTGAAGAAATTAAATATTGACAGTCTAGAAAAAAAAATGGATTTTTCAGATTTCTATGCTAGTAATTTTTGATTTAAAATGTTTTTATTTATATAACCGTTGTAAAACCTATTCAACTTAAATTTTAAAGTGTTCCCCTTAAAAAGTAGATAAATATACTTTTAATAAAATTTGATTTGTGAAATGTCTCAAAAAATGATTTATGGATAATAAAAATAGTTTTATAATATGAGGTGACATATTATATTGAGCATCAAAATAATTATATTTCATGTATTTAACTCTTTGAAAACTACAAAAAATATGATTATATTATTGTTATATTTGACAGTTCAGTGATTTACTATTACAGTACAAAAGCTTGGCTACTAGATTATTAAGGGCGCGAAACTATAGTCGACATAATACAATGAATGTTAAAAATATTTAGTTAATAATTCGAATTTTGGCACTCAGATTTAATAATACTTATCACATAATTTATTCCATTTAGGCCTGATGATGAAGTAATTAATCACTTCAAAACAAGGTCGCTAATAAATTGACTTTGTGAGAAATAACGGACCTTTCTGGCCTTATGGCTACCCTTACCCCTAAACAAATTAAAAAGGTTTAAATACATGGATAAAAAATAAGATTTATATTACAAAAGTTTCACTAAAAGCCCTCATAGAAAAGAAAAGAATAAAAATAAATATAAAAATTAAAATATAGGTAGTAGTTGTGAATTAACTTTAATACAATAAAAACACACAATTCCTTTATAGAGATGTTATGTGATCCAAGATTATTTGGGCCGATGGTCTCGATTACTCATGCACAAATCCTACTTTCCCTTAAAATCACCAAAATTAGTTTTTGTCGTTTCCTATATATTTTGTTTGTGTGTTTATTATTTTATTTGGTTTTTTTTTATGGAGATGTGTTATAATAAATACACCCGCCAAAACTCAAGGACAGTTAATAAAAGCAATTGTAGCCAACCCAACAGTTGCAGATAGGGCGATAATAGATAATAGATAAAGACCCGCATTTTTTCATACATAAGTAATTTGAAATGATCGAATAACGGAAAAGGTGTATTCCAGAATGCCAAACGATGTGGTATCAATCGAACATATTCTATTTTGTAGCTTGCTATAATAATATTATGGAAACAGGATGTTTTCAAAGAGTAAAATTCCATTAATAAGAAACAATAAAAAATCCACCTATGCAAGAACAGGCTAAACATTGTAACAAGGATCGTTACTGGGCATTGCTGACTCAAAGGGCACCTCAGTAAATTGATAGTAGTAGAAGATAGTGAGTGCAGATTTTGTGATGAGGAGCACAAACCCCCATTCACATTCTGACTGAATGTGTAGCACTCCAAAATCCAAAGGCACTATACTTAGCAGCATATCAAATAGAAGAGAGTGATTTACCTAACTTGAAAGCCACTCCAAATCCTACACTTCTTTGAAAAGATAGGATTAGAAGGGCCGTTATATGCATCGAAACATTTTCTTGCTGCATTAGCGACAGAAATGGATACAATAGAACTTTTAGGTCGCAGTGAATTGACACCCCATTCTCAATATAACATACTAATCATAAGAAATACTACATTTTCCCATCTAATTTTTTTTCATTCAGTGATAAAGGTAGATGTTGATTTAAGTAGAGGTGGATAGGTAAGATAAGTTATTGTAGAATATAGATGGAAAAATATGCATCATTACAATACAGTACTGAATGATGAACAATTAAATAAATAGAATAATTGTCATCTAGATTTAATGATTAAGATTGTGTAAAATATTAAGAAACAATGTGTCAAGTAAAAGAGTCATCGAGCTGCTGTCACTAACTGAAAACTATAGTAGAGAACAAAGAAATAAAACAACTTATCTGGTTATACCATGTTAAGAGAATGTCAAACTGGAGGCTCACAAAAAAACATTAATCTGGAAACTATTAGACAAAAGAAAGAAGGTAAAATATGTTTTTGCCAATGCGGTTTAGAGAGGTACTTCTTGTAAAGCTAACACCGACCCAATTTAGCGATTTCTAATATTCTGTATGTCAGAACCAAGTGCTTGTGCACCTTAACTCACTTTTATAATTGAAATTGGATTGTACCACCTTTAAAAAGTTTTTGTAAACTTCTGAGTTACCATTGAGACTGACCCAAACTTATTCCCCATTCTTATCTGATAAAAAATAATGTGATTTACTGATATTTCCAGAAAAATCAGAAGTAAGCCATTGTTGTTTCGAGCTTTCAAACAAACAAAAAATAATTCTTATTTAATAACAAAAATAAGGGGAAGTATAACTTTTAAGTAACCTATTAAGTAGAGTTATGGAAGAATACTACAATACAATACTTTGCTTGTGTGATGCGATTAATTTAATAATCTATGAATAAATTACGTATTGCACATCCGGTGCAACAACGTCATAAGTGCAAAAATCAATTTTTTACAGGGAAGTCATTTGAAAGTTTTGAAAATGAAAGATTTTAAAAGTAAAATGATTTAATATTGGTTCATTTATTATATATGTTACATTTACGACATTGACGCACCGAGTGCAGAAGCAGATTTAATCGTAGTTGGTAACAAAAATCGGTTGTATTAATGACGTTATTGCACCGAGTGTATGATCTATTAAAAACGGTTTACTAATCATGGTAAATATTTAATTTCTGGAGAAAACAGTTTCTTTAGTTATATCTTTAAATTGATTGTAAATTTGATGGTGTCATTGTTCGTGAAATTATTTTATTTTCAACTTACCTCGCTAACTCCTGAAACGCATGTCCATCAGTCCAATTTTCCTGAAAAGTCGCGCCCACCCTTTGCGTCACAAACTGTCCTAACCTTAACCTATTTTGCATACACTTCTGTCTCGCTTCCTTTTTCTCTATCGAACTTTTCTCTTTGAGCAGTTTTTTGACAACCTCTATACACTTATTCACTTGCTGCTTGTGTTGGTCTATAGATTTTTGTTGCGTCGATATTTGGTGCCTCAGTTCTTCGTTAGCACGTTTTAATTCATCTACTTTAGTATTTGCGATTTCTAAGTCCGACGACGCTTGCGTTTCGAACTCTTGTATCCTATGACATGTTAATTCAGTCTGCAAACACATAAATATATGTTAGTAAATAAAACAAATAAATAAGAAAGTGGATAAATATTGTTCCATTCTAAATACTACCCACAGAGCTATAATCGTCTAATGACGTTAAAAAATAAAAATGATCTGCATTAGATATTCATTGACAGCGGAAATATTAACGACTTAATTACAATGTAGCCTGCATAAATAATTATTTCTCACAAGAATGACCCATTTAATACTACATTTTTAAACACGTTAAAGATGGTAAGTAAAATTTTCTACAATTTTTTCTTTTTTTTTTAATCCTGGTTAACCTCTATTTACATCATACAGGGCAGATCATTTACTGTGTAATCCATTTGAATCCTCTATTTTTTTTTTAATCAAAAGTAAAAATCTATGTTTGTCAAGACTAAAAATAATCCTATTGGCATTTTTGTTTAAATATTGATTCAAAAGCTTCCTAAGATTTTTACTCATATTTTATTTAAAATGTTCTATTAGCAACAACGTTATAACTGAAAAAATTGTATATTTTGGTAAGAATTTAGACAAATTCTAAAAAAGTGCTAATAATATCTACAAAAATTAAGACACTTTATACTAGAAGTCAAACTATAAACAAAAATATTGAAGGTGGTTCCATTTTAAGTGGCTACACTGTGTACAAAAGAATATACAATCTGTTGAGAGATGCAAACTCTATAGCGTAGAAAAATCCAAAAATAGTCCTTATGAACGGTAGCATTGTAGATTTAACTAAATTAAAATATTGTTTTACAACACAGTATGCGACAATGATTTGAAAGTGGTTTTGAAATAATTATTATTATACAGATTTGAAATATTTATAATTTATTTAATCCTTCAAAAATGACTCAATTATAGAAAACAGTATATTTATCTTCTTCTGTATTTCTCAATGTTGCAGTTTTTCAATAAAGCAATAAATCTTAGAATATAGAGTGATTATAAAAAAAGTTGCTAAAGTAGAACATGACTGACAAAGACAGAGATACCAGTCATGTCTGTGATAACTACGCACTGCTCTGAATTAAATCTAAACTTAAATGATATTCAAAAAAGAAGAATCATATGCTCTCGCCCACTTTAGAAACATTTTTTGTGGATCACTCCATAATTTTGTAATGTCAATTCATGCATCACTGTTTGTTATTCCAGTACATTTCTATAAATACTTGACTAAATGTATTCGTAGTTTTTGAAAAAAATAGAAAAACAGGTGATTGATAGACCACCTCAGATTACGTGACAATAACACAACATAATTGTGGATCTTCCATTTGCTATTAGAGCACATTTTCCAGTTTAGAAGACTAATATCTTTTTGACAGATGTGAATTAAAGAGTTCCTCCTCCTTTGTGTTATTAACCGTCTTAACCTGACGATTTTTAACCCCATCTTGAGAGATTTATTCAGTATATATAAGCGCATTAATTCTTAGTTGATGTTGAAGTATTTCACAAAAGATAATATAGTTTATTTATTGTCCTGAAGTACAATGGAGACTCAGATATCTTCAGATTTTCCAGGCCAAAGAACATACTTAGAAATTTCAGATGAGAGTAATGAAATGTATACATCATTTACAAACTTCTTGATATACTGAGGTGTACTTTTGATTGATACCATTAAGGTTTTGCTTTGAAAATATTCATAGTACGTACTGTAAAACTTATAATGCAATGACCTATGTAGGTTAAGAGCCAATTAATTCAACAATATTAATAACCAGAAAAATACTAACCTGTATTAATTTGCTACACATAGCCGGTGGGGTTACCCTCAACGGTTGCTTATTATAAAATTCAAAAGGAACAGTATTACAAACATTCGGGGACGCCATCCCCCCTACTACTACTGGTTGTTGTGAAGGAGGTAACTGAAAAATAGAGAGCTGTAGTCAATTATCAAATCTAAACACTAGCTGCTTATAGCAATGGTTTTTATAGTTTACTTTTTTAGGGGAGATTTTAACGGAAATTTCTTGTTTTCCAAATTAATACTTTATAGAAACATCAATGCTACAAAGGAATATAACTTCAAACATGTAAGTTTGTTTTTAATATTTTTTTCCTTATGTCTACCGCCAAGGATGACATAGAAGAAGAGAAAACTGAACAATTAGAATGCATAATAATTAATGGATAAATATAAGAAAAACAATAAAGAGGAGAGGTAATAGCTGAGAGCAACATTAAGATTATGGAGATAAATGCAAAAGCATAACATGGTTAACAAAGAAAAAACGAACAAAACTTATAGTAGTTAAAAATGGATCTAACGATGTAGAAAAATAGGATTCATCAAATATTATTAAAAGTATGGTAAAGAAAAACTAAAAAGTTAGTTACCCAAACATACAAATAATGTTAAAAAAGAGGAAATATTTATTTATCTAGCGACACTTATTGCTATTTTAAAGACAGAACCATCTAAATAGAAAAAGTCGGAAGTTAAAAACAAATACCGAGTTCTCAGACGAACTAGATTGAGGCTAACGATACACACCCACGTTAATATGTAGTGTCTAGAAAAAATAAATATATCTAGCTCCAGAAAAATACAGGAATCATGTTAATAAATGAAAAAATATGATATATACATTAAACTTGAAAAATGCTGAAATAGTGCCAAATGCCTCGGAGCATCCTAAACAAATGTGACATCTGGTTCACATAACCAGATCAATCAATATATCGAAAAGTCCAGCAGCCATATCGGCAAATATTGTGCTGCTGTATATGGTGTGCACTACCCCCTTCACCAATTTGACATGAGGGAGGCATGTAACATAAACATATGGATTAATGCTTAGAGGAAGGTGCGTAGAATGTGCAGCAGCATACCATACAATATAAAATGCAGCATTGCAATGTAGCTATTCTTGAATTCAAAGGCTTCTTATCTTCAATGTTCAGAATTTGTATTTCATCCTCATTTTTCGCTCCCTTAGATTCAAGAATAGATACCCATGTAGTAACCGGAATTAATAGAACCCATCACAGAAAAGAAATTAGGTTCTTAAGAGTGGAGAAGTATCGCTAGATGTCAAAAAGGAGGCAAAGAAAAAGTATGTACACATCGATACATAGCATCTTCAACTTCCAGCCAGTTGCAATAACCTCCATTAAAATTTAGAATCTCCGATACATTTTGACAGATGTTTAGACTGTAAGATTTGAAGGTCATGTAATTCAAACAGATCACAATCTCCAGCTCTGTCAAAGTTTACCAGGGTTAAAACTTTTAATTACACTTCTTACAACCAGCTGTACGTTTACAGTTGTATAGCAAATGAAGTAAATTTGGAAAGAATAGAAAAAGCAATAACGAAATTGGAATAATATACACAAAATAATTAATCAGGTAATTAAGAGGTTAGAAGTATTTAATCAAATATTCATTAGACACCAAAAGTGAGGAAAAAACCGGACCACATATGGTCCGAAAGAGGTAGACATTAGAGCATCACACTTCCTGAAATCACTAGGACTAGCAGATTAAAAAAAGAACCATTAGAACTTAGAGGCGTTGGAACTTATAATAACAAAGCGATACAACATACTGGATATTAATCAATCTAACTTTGAAGAGCAAGTGTGCGTTTTTCTGATAAATTATAATAAGTCCAAATCCGGTCAGATGATTGATGCCGCCCTTTCAAAAACTCAAAACGTTCGAGTTGTTTCTTTATAATTCATTGCCGAACGCAGAATTAACGTATGTCCTAAAAGTTTTACCACAAGATTCATTGGCTTTAATTTTAACAAAAATAAAATAAATCAAGTTGCGTTTGGAAACAAAATATTGCTTACTTTGTTGAATGCCAGTTGAGAAGTTTTTGTTTTGAGATGTAAAAATTAGAAATAAGGAAAGGTATATACAACAAAGATTAATTTTTTTTAAATATTCCATAATGAGAATATTTCACGCAGCAGAACGATAAAGCAAACAATGACAGACTGTAAGCAGGGAATACCATGTCTGAATATTCCAAAAAGTGGAAGATCACGAGTATTTACTGCATAGAGGAGAGAGAGGTTGGTGAGAAAAGATAGTTGAGGTATCAATGGGGAGACTGGCTCGTCAATACGGCACTTCTAAGAGTACAGTATCGTTGGAAATGAAGAGGAATGGTTTTAGATATCGAAAGAGGGCAACTTCTTAAATACCAAGGTGCTGTCTTCAACTGAGACGTTGCTGATGGAAAAATCATTATTTTAGATAACGAAAAGTATTTCACTTTGAGTAATTCTGAAATGAAAGGAAACGATCGATTTTATACGGACAACGTAGAGGGATGCCCTGATAATGTTAGGTACAAACATAAGGCGAAATTTGCGGACAAAGGGGTCTATTCTGTAACAATTCCTTTATATTTAACGGCCTTTAAAAATATTGGCGGCCTATAAAAATATGTTCGTATTCGTTAATTTACTTCTATCATTATTTAAACAGATTTCTTTAAGATACTCCTCTAATGTATTTTAAAGATCCGTTTAAATAGTGACCGAATTAAAGAAGAAAATATTTTTAAAGGCCGTTAAATATAAAGGAATTTTTACAGAATAGACCCCAGTATCCTTCTCTGATGCGTAATTTCTAACAGGGGTATATCCCGCTATTTTGTAAGAAGAGTGAAGCTTTAAATAGTAAAAGTTATATTGACAACTGCCTTCCCAAATTGCTTCAGTTTGTTCACGAACATTAAGCTGATGATATGTTTTGGCCAGACTTGGCATCGTGCCATTACTCAATAAATACCCAAAACGCTACAACACCATTAACTTTTGTTCCTAGAAACGAAAATCCTCCAAACTTGCCGCAGGTTTACCCAATAGAGGATTTTTGAGATTTACTGTCGCGGAAGGTTTATTATGGAGGCTGGGAAGCCCAAGATGAAGAATAACTTTTAGGAGTGTTAAACACTAACAGAAGAACAGCGAGAAATACGTAGTTAATATATAAAGTTTAATGTTTAAGATGTGATGACTTACCATTGCGTAGGGCTGTTGAGGTGACGGACTTTTCGTACCGGCGATCCTGATGGGACTGTGACTGTTACTCGGATGCTTGGTCAAGTAGTCGTTGATCTTCTTCTCCGCCGATTGGGTCCTAACGTTCGTCTTCGCACCCGGCAACCCAATCACCACTCCTCCACCGCTATCTTCCGCTTTCCGTTTCCGCTTCCTTTCGCTCGGCGTCCTAGGTAGTTTTTCGGGAGTATTCGGATCCAACTCTTTGTCGCTATGAGAGGAACCTTTTGGGGAGAAACAAACCTCATATTAGCAATGCAAAAGAGAATTTAAGCTGAAAAAATGAGAAAAGCGGAAGATTATTAAATGTTTTCTGTCCATAATAAAATGTCTGAGGATATGATAAATAGTTGAGATATTTGTCTACAGTTAAAATTAGTTTTTGCAATAAATAAGTACTTGCTGACTATTTTCTAAATGTAGATGGTTAGACAGTTATTTAAAAAACAAATAAATAAAAGGTGACCGAGATATTTATTCATTTGTTTTTTAAACAACGTTAAACGAATATGACAGTTTTTCTATTTAACTAATGTTCTTGCAACCGGCTGTTAATCTTTCGTTGGTCGATTTCAATTTTCAAAAAATGTTTGAAGGCAATTTTATAAGAATGATTTACAAATTCCCTACGAAAATCATCTAATCTATAAAATTTCTGGCTGACCTAAATTAAGTTGGACACACAAAAAGATATCTAAATCAAAGACTAAAAGAACATGAAAGGGACTTAAGAAACAAATATATAACCAAAAATCCAACTTTTATTGTTAAACATTGATAATCGGGTGATTCTTGTGTTACAAACATAAATAAAGTGTTTACATTTTAAAATACCTCATTCTCAATCATCGAAAGATAATGGATGAGTTAAATTGGACAAAATACCATTATCATGGAAATTCCATTCTCGATATTTAATTATTTTAATGCATTCGTGTATGTCTTGAAATAATTTTTACATAAAAAGATATACGGGGTGGGGTGACAATTTACAAACTTGTAATGGCCATTTTTTACCCAATTTATGCCCAAAGAAACAGTTGTGGGAAAATAATAGTACTGAATTCCCAGTAAGCTACACTAGCCATATCATTACTGCTCGTTAAATAATAGCATTTATTAGTTTATAATTTTGACACTAGATAGCGTATATACCAGAACTTTTCTGTTTCTCTAATATTCATCCCATAAGGACTATTTCAGGTGCTACGTCAATATTAATAAATAAATAGCTCCTATATATTTATGTATAATAATAATTTCGTAATAATACAGGTAACGACGTTATTAAATTAATGTTTGTATTTAAACCTCGTTTTAGAAGAGTTTTAAATATTGACGTTTCATAACAATTACTTTTGTCGTTGTGAAATCCGATTTTATACCGTAAATTAATAATTATAAAGAACAAATTAGTTTCATTAGGTAAGGTGAAAGTCTAAAACTTGCAAGTACAATTTGGTTCATGTGTATTTGAAAGAGTTTTTTCAAAGAGGTCAACGAATTTATTTGTTGCTAATACCGGTATGTATCGCGAATCGCGAACGGATTCTGCCGTTTCAAAATTCATTTATTCGTAATAAATAGATATATGTACATTCGGGTCTAATTCTAATTGTATAGAAAGTGTCTCAGAATTGTTTAGGAAGCAGTGAGCTGTAGCAGACTTTTTTTAACTGTAACATCTACTTCGTTTTGTACATTTTTACTCATTTCTATCGGTTCATTACACAAGTAATGTTTTATAAGAAATATACGAGGAGTACTGCAAACAAATGCCCTACGAAGTAATTTGAAATTATTTGATTATGCGAACACTACAATTTTATCTCTGGAAAGCAGTTTCAAAAGACATAAGAAGTTGTATGAAGACATATATCTATTCTTGATCCGAAAAACTTCTCAAATCCATTGGCACCGAACTGTTTCCATAATTTAGCAAAATTACTAGCACATTATGCACAAATAAATATACACGTACTTTGCGATGAATTTCGGGATCTAGTAAGCAAATGGAAGATTCTTAAGAGTTCAGTGGATCGCAGCAATTTAGATTCTGATTCAGAAGGGGAAACTCAATTTGAAAAAAATGAATCTATATCTAAATTCAAATCTGATTCCTGCAAAAACTACGTAGTAACACATACAGCACTGTTTTTATGCCATGTAAATTTATACCCAACTTTGTCTACAAGTTGAATGCGAAAAAACATTATTAAAATTAAGTACTATCAAACAAGACAATTTAGAGTCAATAATATTGATGAACGTAGAAAAGGAGATTCTGACTGAGACATAATGACAATATTTAATCTAATTAAATAAGTAATTTATTAAAAGATATTTAAATGGATTTTTATATATTATCAATAATTCACAATTAGAATATGATAACCTTTTAGTATAACTTTTTGGTATGTTAAATTGTGTATAAATTAGCACTGTTACTTTTTACGAAGTGGTGATAATTCATGCCTTGGGTGAATTTAATATCAATAGGGACTAGGGACCAGCGACATCTCCTTCAGCTCCAATTTTTTTTTTGACGATTTGCTCACTTATTTCTACTAGCATGATTCGACATCTCATGAAGGTCTACTAGAAGGTAGTGCAATTTGTATATATATCGCCCCATAGCGTTCCAGATGTGCAATCGGGTTTACTTCTTGCTAATGATTTTGCACCACTAGAACATCCCTCCTCTTAAATAAGAGATTCACCAAACAAAATTACATAGCTCGTAACTTTTGCAGAGACGTAATTTTCATAAGGGAATCATCACTATATAGACAAAACCTTGACTCAGTATTCTGATATTACTTGTCCCAATTTAGGTGTTCCCGATGAAAGAGGAGACGCTGTCCTCGATGATCCCTTGTTACCAGCGGATCACTGGTGGCCTTTTGGGGGCGAATATTACTCTACGCCAACCGTCTGTGTATAAGTATCTTGGTTAATCCAAACCACATATTTTTTATAGAAACAACAATTCTTGCTGCAGTGAGGTTCTTAAGATGAAACTTGTTCTGAGATTAATCGTTATGATTAATCTTTCACCAAGTCTTCTTTGACTGCTTCCAGTTCGTCGCAAATTCAAATTACTCTGGAGATGTTCGATTGTGTCACTCTGAATGTATTAGTCATTTAAAACTGGATAAACGCTGATATATTATGTACCTGTGAATTCAGTTTGAACGTTGCCTATTTTTGCTATTGATCTTGATAAAACATTTTTACATTTTTCTTTAAAACTAAGATTACAACAAATGTGCTAAGAAATAATTTGTACTTTCTTTTAACCGAACGTTTCCATTAAAATGGTAACAGAATCACTCCATTTAGATGCTTAAAAAACAACAATGGTAATTGTCCATTAAGCACCAGAAAATAAAAGAGCAATTTAGTAAAGTGGCTAAAATACGCACCTTTTTCCACATAATTATATACCAATTATTAATATAAAAGCGGTCTGTAAATTATACAGTTTTTAGTTAAATTGTTTACGAAAAAACTTTAATAATTTGTATAAAATGTGGAGCGATCTTTCGATGTATATAATTTAACAATTCTTCGTAGAGAACAAATTAAAGAGTATCAAACACGGTTTATGGAAATGATAATAATTTGCAAAATGCATACGTGAACTGAAAAGTTTCCAGTTTGAATCAAAATTTACTTCCAAGAAAGCGTGCTTGTTGACTTTTTGGCAAACAAAAAATACGAGTGTTTAGATTTTTAGATATTTAAATGTTTAGATTTAATACATAGAATTTCATTTATACGGTAATTTTATTCTTACTATATGTATATTTTGTGTACTCTTTCTGTACTATTGGTATATTTTGTGACTATTTCTGTACTTCGCGTAATATTTGTATACTATGTTTACTAATGAACTAATTTGTGTACTATATAATATGAACTATATGTGAACTATATGTTAACTATATGTGTACTATATGTGAACTATTTGTGAACTATTTGTGTACTATTTTGTACTATCTGGTACTAAATATGTAGGGTTCCATAGTATTCCCACTTGGCAGGCGTTGGTGACCTGGAGAAAAATTGAGCAACGACTTTTTTTTAGATTATCAACTTAAATATTAATAGCCGAGATCTTTATATCTCATCAACCTAATTTTTATCTATTTTTGTACTATTTATGTATAATTTGTGTACTATTTGCGTATTATTTGGATACTATATGCGTTCTATTTGCATACTATTTACATAATCTGTGTACTGTTTGCGTACTATTTATCTTGAGTCCGTGTATCCACGATAAATTAAAAACGGATACAGAAAAAACACCAAATTGAAAACTTAAGCTTTAATCCATTCTGCGGTAAGCTGAGTAAATTTTAGACATGATTGGAGAATATGGTGGGTACTTTATAGAGGGTGCATTTTTCTAACCTAAAGGATATTTATGATTGTAGAAGAAAATTCTTTTATTAAGAGTAGTTTGGGACGTCATTCTCTATAAATTTTGTCTCATCTTTTTAGTATTTTAGTTGGCAATGAAGATATGAAAAAACGTTTACGATATAACTTGTCGGTATAAAAATCCCCACATTGCCAAAATTCTTGGACCCCCCTAGTAAATGTTAAAACGAAATATTTATCATGACTGCTTTTTTGTACATTTAATCTTTATTTATTTTACCTTTAATACACATCTAAAAATGTTTACAAAAACAATTTCCCACAATTTTAGGTACCAATGTTTAAAAAATGGTTCATATTGATTTAGCGTGTTTAAGTGATTGTTGAGTTTGTCTTTGCAACTATGCCTGGCAATAGAATTTCAGTGTTCAATAGAGCAAGAATAGTGGCTTTGCATGATGAGGGTCTGTCGAATCATCGAATCGCGGATAGACTAGGGATTCCCCGCGCTTCAGTTATTCGAATAGTGCGTTTGTACCAGGAAACTAACAGCGTTAACTGGAGACGTGGGACTGGACGTCCTAGGGTAACTAATCCAAGAGAAGATCGGTATCTAGCAGGTTGTGTACGTCGGAATCGAACCATAACAGTCTCAGCTGTCCGAACTCATTTTAGAAGAACGTATGGTCGATTCATTTCCAGTACCACAATACGATGGAGACTTGCTGCAGCCAATTTACGATCTAGGAGACCATTAAGAGTACCCAGGTTACTTCCTAGACATATAACTGCTCGTCTACAGTGGGTACAGGAACACAGAGACTGGCTTTTAGCTCAGTGGCGAAATGTCCTTTTTTCGGACGAAACCAGATATGGTTTAATTAGTGATAGTCGACGATACAGAGTTTGGAGAGTGCCAGGGCGACCAGAAAGACTATCTTTTGCCAGAGAAGTCGTTCCATACCAACGAGGAACATTATGTTTTGGGGAGGCATAATGCATATGGTCGTCGTACGCAGCTTATTCCCATTCCAGACACTATGACAGCTGATAGATATGTACGAAACATTATTGAACCAATTATTTATCCTCTCCGAAATTAAATTGGAGCCAATTTTATTTTCGTGGATGACAATGCTAGGCCCCATCGCTCGAGAAAAGTACAAAATGCAGTAGAAATTCATAATATTCAAAGATTACCGAGGCCAGCAAATTCGCCAAACATGAATCCCATTGCGGGATTTCATTGACGAGCAATCTCAAACAGAATAAATCCTCCCAACACCCTCCAGGAACTCACAGTCGCAACCCAAGAAGAATGGAACAACATCCCAATGGATACCATTAACACCCTTATTGTTTCCATGCACAGGCGAGTTAATACCTTACTACAGAACAGGGGAGGATACACCGAATATTAATGAATTTTTGATTTCGCTCTAAAAGGAGTTTCTCCTGGATTTCAAATTCTAGTAATCATTTTATTATGCACTATTTTTCATTTGTTTTTTCTTGTTCAGTTAAAATTTAATTCAGCCAATTTGTATTGGATACATAACCAAATTAAATGTACTATGTAACACATTTCTTGACTTTTAATAATAGTGTATCATTTTGACAAACATAAGAGGGTCCAAGAATTTTGGCGATGTGTGTAGTTAGTTTGACTATTTGTGTTTAAATGGCTACTTTTAAGAGTGGTCGTAGATAATAAAAAAATGTACGTTACACCCCTGGAATAGTATAATGTACAAGTGCAGAAAGATGATAAGTTCTCAAGAGATTGAAAAAGTTGCGCTAGTGTATATCGCAAATCAAATAAGAAATTGCATTTTTGTACGTGTTGCACACTATACTTTTTCTACAACCACACTAAAACTAATTTAAAAAAAAATATACATATTTCTAGGTTTACTACTATTAATTTATGAAAATTACTGAAAAACAATCACAATAAATGAAGATTAATTTCTGGAAAAAAATTAAATACATATTTCACATTTCACTTTATAATTTTTTTTTTTATTGAAACAATTTTGAATCAAAATTCAAAGTTAGTTATGGAAACATTTTATGTAATATTCAAATTAGAAGTTGAAGGAAATTTTCTAGAATATGAAGGGTGTAATATATGTTGCCTAGCAACGTAGTGTGTACTGATGATCGAAACAGCAATGCTGCTCTTTGGTTAGGAATATATGAAACAAATTTTGCGGCACAAAAACGTCATTTTCCGGCACGGTTATGCAATATTTCAATTATTATAAGAAAAAATCTGTTCGAAAACGTAATACTAAGCGCGTTTTGAACTGTAATTGAAATAAATAGTAATGTTTCATTCCAACTTATCACAAAAATGTTGTTTTTCGGACATCATCGAAAAGTTGAACTTTTCCATATACTGCTAGCACACTGAAATGACTATCAGCGAATTTTTTTTTACACAGAATATATTAGAAACTTTATAAACTAAACATCAAGTTATTAGGAGTATTTATACTGATTTTTCCAAGGCATTCAACAGTGCCAATCATGTAATTTAATGTAATAAATTACGGGCGGTTAGAATCCGTGGAAAATTGTTGGAATGGTTGTCATCATATTTAACAAATAGGTCGCAAGTAGTAAAAATTAATGGCAGTATGTCTAAACAAATTCAAGTCTCCTCTGGTGTACCACAAGGAAGCCATTTGGATACTTTTACTATTTGCATATTCTGCTGTTAGTGATTTCTGAGATTTTATTAAAGTACAAAATGATCTTGATAAATTACATGATTGGTATCAGGTTAATCAGCCCTTAATATTAACAAGTGTAACTACCAGGTGTTTACTAAACTTGAAACAACTCAACTTACATATTGCAGGGATATCTTTAGAAAAATTAAGACAGTATACGGGATCTTGGGGCTTATTGTAGATAGTAGGATGGACTTTAGAAAGCATTATGAATATATTCAAAATAGAGGGTTCAAGATGATAGGATTAATTCATAGGTATATAAATGAATTCACCAACTTGAATACCTTAAAATAGCTGTATCCCAATCTAGTTCGACCAATTCTTGAATACGCAGCAGTTGTTTGATGTCCAATGTATTAAAACCATATAACCGTCTTAGAAAGAATGCAAAATCGATTTTTGAAATATAATTCTTCTAAATTACATATTTCATCAAATATTTCTCAGCTACACAAATAAGACAACGTATGCAAATTCAAGAATTGGATAAAAACGAAGATATGCAATTGATGTACTGTTCTTATACAATATCGACTATCGAACATCTTCCAAGCATTGCACAAGTGCGTGTGAAAACTACAGTGAGTTAGCATTAGATGGAGCAGGAAACGAATAATATCAGCGACGCCAGTTTATACGGCCTGGCCAACGTTACAATGTGGCCGTATAAACTTCGAATGGCTTTATTTCTGGTAAAATTTAAGTTAAAATCTTGTATTTTTGGGATATTCTCGCAAAATTTTGAAATAAAATATCTCAAAACGTAATATATGTAACTTATACCTTTTTTATTATGACAATACTCAAAAAGCTGTGCTCCTTTAAAATATATACACGAATATTTTGGCGGAAGGGTATATAATGGAGAATTGGGGAAGAGTAGTGGGATAAAAAATGTTTAGAATTACATTCCCCTACTGTGTCACATTCCAAAAATTCAAGATTTAAACTTAAATTTTACCAGAAATAAAGTTTTTTTTTCTAAAATTATCTTAATATTTTACATCGACTATCCAAATTCATTAATGATTCCTATTTTTATATAAATGAAAAGTAAAAATAGAATGAAAATAATCCTGGGTACACTAAATTTTAAATTTAAAAAATGTGCAGTAAGTTAAAGTAAAATTTTGTTTTGTAAAAATTATTTAGTTCATGAAATAAGATCCCTTGGTTTAGTATTGAGTTTTGCGAGCATTTTTCTACCGCGCCTCGTAGATATTTCCGTGGTATCATGCCACAAATAATATTGAAATGCCAAGTTGTTCACTTTAGTCGCCTAATTATTATCGTTTCAAAATGGAGGTTTATAATATCTCGTAACTTGTGAATATATATGCATTCTACTAACCGGTCTAAAAATATCGGACAAGACTTTTGTTGCTCATTGAATGTTTACTCATGTATTTTTCATGGAAGAGGGTAAAGTTGGAGCAAGCGAGACGGACGAATCTGGAGAGAGAAAGAGAGATGGAAGAATCGTGTCGGAATACCGAGAATTTGAATCTATTTATAAAACGTAGGTATGAAATGATCGAAAGCTGTCTACCTACCTTACGAACGATTCTACGATTTTTTTAACAACTTATAAGAGAAGGGTACCTCATGTTTTATGTCTGTCTGTCTACTACTGGGTTATGTAAAAATTAGCTACTCGACAAGTAAAATGGTTAACTGCGCTCATCCAATATTCATTGCAATATGATAATGTTTTTAGTTCGTGTTTCTCTTGTTAATAAAATATGTCAAACTTAAGAAAATCCGTTCATTCAGTACAAATTGTAGTGCGAATTAAATCGTTAATGAATTGTGAAACGTTATCCAGGATGTTTCAATTAAAAATGCCCTAGATAAATAAATATGTCACTACTTCTAAACTAAATGAATAAATACTTCAATATTTATTTAATTTCAACTTAATTGCAACTGTATACCTAGGTACAATATTCTTTTATATTTTATACATAACTACAGAATATTTTAATTAATTTCTGACAGATATTTATGTGTACACACAAAAAGTTACTTCAATAAGTACGAACACGTGAGCATCGTCCATTCCAGGATTTTTTAAAGTCAGATAAAACAATTCAAACCAAACATCAGAAATTAAAAGTTTAAAACTTTGATATGAGCTATTTTAAAGGCACCATTTCGGTAGGCGCGACAGAAGACCACAGAGGCGACCCCAAGGACGACATATGCATTAATGTTACGCTTCCCACATTTGGGAAGCAAGGAGACAGGTAGCCCGACACCCGCAGACAACCATTCGAGGGAACGATCAGCGTTGCTAGACCTACTGTTTTAAAGTAGATCCACTGTTTCTGTCTCTAGCAAATTTTGTTCTTAATTTATTAAGTTTGCCTCATTCTTCAGCAAATGGTTAAAGAATATTTTCTCTAGTAAATTTTCTGCAGTAAAAGCAGCGTAACAAATAGCCACTATTGTAGGTTTGTTTTTATTTAAAATGCAATAAAGAATTAATAGGGCAACATAAAAAGAACCTATTTACCTTCTTTAAAGAGTAATATAAAACACCGGATGCTATTGAAATACATGGTACATATTAAACGAGATTAATATTTAGACTCTCCTACAATGTGCAAAAATATTATTTTGAAAATTTACTTAATATAACTGAGAAAATGATTAAACTTTGAATGTATGTTCACCCTTTCAGGACGGAAATTGTTCTGCCGAGATATATATTAATTAATATTAATTATAGAACCAAAAATTATAGAAAATAATATTAGAAACAACTTTTATTTAAATTTTGTTCTTAATTTATTAAGTTTGCATCATTATTCAGCAAATGGTCAAAGAATATTTTCTCTGCAAATTATAATTATTTCCCCCTGTATTAAAATCTACTGTTCAGATCTACGGTTTTTTTTTTCACCCATACTGTTACAGCATCTGGCAACACTGCCTAGATCGAAAGAAATTTCCAACTACCAATTGTTTTTTTTTTTTGTTTCCGTACGTTAAGTATTTATTAAAAATGTTATTATTTGTTTTTATTCTTTGTTTACTTTCTGATTTGGGTAGAAGAATGTTTATTTTTCGTTTCCTATTTACTTGTTTTTTTTTATTTACTACACTGCAAATTATAATTATTTCCCCCTGTATTAAAATCTACTGTTCAGATATACGGTTTTTTTTCACCCATACTGTTCCAGCATCTGGCAATACTGCCTAGATCGAAAGAAATTTCCAACTACCAATTCTATAAAATATCAACTAATCACCTCCAAATACAAGCGATGTCTGAGGACAGTGACCTCGAGTGCGACACGCAGCAAACCCTTTGCCCGGAGACCGATCCAAAGTGTCGTCGAGAAGTGTCGCGCCGTGCGAAATGTGTTTCATATAATTGTATGTGTTTCAGATGTGAAGAGACCGTTCTCGGTCGCGTCTGTTGTTGTCTGTCGCGTCTGTTGTCGTCTGTCGCGTCTGTTGCGCCTACCGAAATGGTAGTTTTTATATAAGCAGAGGCGATTGGCCTACAATTTTTTTTCTAATCGTATTATTAAAAAACACCGTATCAAATATGGTACATACTTTATGTGTACGTTAACCGACGCATAAGGCAAAATAAAAATGAGATGCTTAATTATATTTGGACACTAGGGCAATAAAGAGGGTAATTAGTTTAACCACGCCCTTTCGATGGCAAGCATGAGGATATTGCGGTTTGCACTCGGCGGCGTATTATTCTATTTATCTCTATTCAATAGCATTGTGTTTCTATACCGTTCTCCCGGAGTCAGGATTGAGAAGTTAACATATTGTATGTACTATGTGTGGTACTACTTTGTACTAATTGTGTAGGATTTCCAATATTGCAGCGATGCTGACCCGTTGAGGAATACACGAATAAGTATGTTGTTATAGCGGCAACAGAAAGACACATTCTGTGAAAATGTCAAGAGTCTACCTATTACGGATCATGAGATACAGCTAGCTGACAGACAGACAGACGGATGGACAGCGGACACTTAGTAATAGGGTCCCGTGGGTTACCCTTCGGGTACAGAACCCTAATTATGGTTTGTCTCTCTATGATATTTGTGATTACTAAAATACGATATCAACCATTTTGGAAATGAACTGTAAATCGAGAGTAATCTTTAAATTATATATAAATTGCATGTTTAAAAAATCGTTTTACGACTAAAACATTGATAATAAATGTATTATTTATAATATATGGTTATATAAGTGTATATAAGCGACACTTTATGATTATAAAACATGCATGTATACAGGGTGAATCGAATAGTTGGTTTAGTAATTGTCGTTATTTTACAATATACCCTGTATATCGTAATGGGTCTTAAATAAGTAAAACATTGCATTAACAAAAATGTATACTTCCATTTTTTAAAAAACTCCCTGAAAATATATAATTAATCGGTTAAATCAAGTAAGGTTTTGATATATTAAAACAACAATCTTAAAAAGTTTAGGAAAGGAAAAACAATATTTTTTATTTAATAGGGACGCGTCTAGTTTCGGACAATTACCATCTTCAGGCATGTAAGAAAGATATGTTGATAAAACGTGATTCAGAGTTAAATGGATATAGTAGGTGAACAATATTTGAAAATCTAAAGTAATGGGTAAGAAAAAATGGTGCGTTAATACTATGGTAATTAGGTGAAAATATACAAAAATATGACAGTGAATTGTTATCAAAGCATGTAGAACTTAAGGCTACCAAAATTGAGAAAAATTATTCAAGTGAACAACTATCGACTTAAAACTAAAACTGATTAATATATCAACTCGTTGTGAAAAGGAAAAACACCTAGTTTTTTTGTGAGAAATCAATTTTTTTATTGCTGCTTTTGAATAGCACTTTTGGAAATTTGAATCGGAAGAAATATTAAGATTCGGGTAAATTTATTTCGGACTATTTTCGCAGAAATGTAATAGAACAAAAACCAATATTATAAATGACAACTAATTTTTGGAAATTTTATCAACGATCGATATAAAACATCAACATTCTAAAAATAATCCAAAAAACCTGATATGTTACAAATATTTTTTTAGATGATCTAATATGGTTCGAAAAATAGGTATTTCAAGGACATTTCGATCATGACGAACTTTCTACGTACATTTTTATATTATTCTGTCGCCAGGCGGACAAAAGCGAATTGAAGCAAGCCCATATGTTTTCTAAAATTGTTGTACATTAAATTATTGTAACACATTATCAGTAAACAATATAAAATGGAAAAATACCAATTATAAAAGAATAATATATTTTCGTCAAGGTCGCAAGTCGGTATCACATAAAAAAACATTCGTATTTAAATTATCACTGTTAATGTTTCGAGAATATTCATAATTCCATCATTTGTAATTCAACTTATAATAGATTTAAACAGCGGCGCCATTATAAAAACAAATTGTTTTATTTTACATTTTTGTTTTTCAGTAACCAGTAGCGAAAATTATTTTTTCCACGTCGGATTTTCGACGAAACTCTACGTTATTGGGCCCTGAATCATTTTGAGCATGTTCGCGATGATGTCATAAATAGAAGAAACCAAATTTTAAACTTGAGCTTTAATCCATCATGCGGCATGAGTTTATTAGACTTTGGATATAGTCGGATGATCTGGGGATGTACTTTTATAGAAGATCATTTTTCTACTTTAAGTTGTATTTTTGTTATTTATGATTAGAGAAGAAAATTCACCAAATAAAAGTTATTTGTGATATCATTCTCTATAATTTTCGTCTATACATGGTTTCCCTAAAATAGATCATAATTGAGAAATTTGAGGAAAAGTGTAAAAATCAAATTTTCTGAATCGTTGGCAATCATCAAATGTACCGAATAAAATGTGTGTGGAAAATGTTTATCATTAACTCATATTCTACACACTTTTTGATTAGATGACCATACTCCATATACTTGATAACTAAATCATGTTTTTTTATGAATAAATTTCAGGCAAATTCGGAGGGTGGCCATAAAATATGAACTGACAAATTTCCTGACTATAAGAATTTTCTGACGTCTATGATTGAAGAGACAAACTTAAATATTATTTGTCAATTTCATTTGTACAATTATGTTGTAAGATCGCCTGAAGCCGACTCTGTTCTTTGTTTACTACCGTACCCACGACATGAACTGTAGCGCTGACCATATCGAGACCCGCCTCAAAACTCGAGAAACCGACTCGAATGTTTTCTATCGCAGTCTGATGCGTGGAGTATGATTTCCAAAACTTCTAGACTGAGCTTCTAGTCAGGGTTGGTTCTTTCTAGACTGTTTTATTTTTGTATAAATAGCACGACTTAGTCGGTAGACTAAGACACTAAAAGTGTTGTATAGTAAAGACAAATTGTTATAATAGTGCCTAACTAAAGTATTAAATAAATTAATTAGTAGGTTATAAATAAATTATAAACTTTTTTTAATAAATAAACTATTTTTAAATTAAACAATCGTTGCAATAATTATTCTCCATTACTATTTCACTCGGTTTCAAAAATGCTTGTTAAATCTCTCAATAGGTAATGATCCCATAACTTTATTAGAATGTGCGTAATTTGAAGTCATTTAGACGGATCACATTCGCAAGCTCTGTAAAAGTTTATCGAATCTATAAATTTCGACGAACGTTGTTGCAACCGGCTGTATATAGGGTATTTCAAAAAGATTGGTCATAAATTATACCACGTATTCTTGGGTCAAAAATTGGTCGATTAAAGTACCTATATACAAAAGTGCACCCAAAAATAATTATATATAATAATATAAGATAAAAATTTGAATAAATTTTTTTAACGTTGCTCTTAAACCGTTTGACATTTTTTCATGAAATTTTATATGACGTGTTGGAATACCATTACTAATAAAATTGAGGTAGAGGCAATATATTTTTGTAGGATTTTGGAGGGTGTCGCCGCCCCTTTCTCTACTCAACTTTTTTGTAATATAAAATTTTATTAAAAATCGAACGCTACTGAAATGCAACATCTATTTGGAAACTTTTTTGTCTCTTAGTATTTGTTTGTAAAATGTTTAGTTTAGACGATATAGCAACTTAAAATGACATCTTAAAAATATTCAATGTAAATTATACGTATTTAAAAATAACAAAATTCGATTTTCATTGTTAAAACTATGTAGTAAGTGTATACAGGAGGAGAATGTCATTTTGAACACCTGTTAAATAAAAATTTTTTATTTTGATAACATTAGTTTGTAATTTAAAAATAAACTTGATTTTGATATTTTTCATACGTAGAATTTCCATTGAATATGTTTAAGTTGTCATTTCAAATGGCTGTATCGTCTAAACTAAACTTTTTACAAACAAATACTAAGAGACAAAAAAGTTTGCAAATGGATGTTGCATTCCATAGGCGTTTCATTTGTAATTAAATTTTATACTACAAAAAATTTGAGTGGAGAAAAGAGCGGTGACTCCCTCCAAAAACCTATAAAAATCAAGAAAAAAATATGGCCTCTTCCTCGGTATTGTTAGTCATGGTATTCTAACACGTCATATAAAATTTCATGAAAAAATGTCAAAAGGTTTAAGAGCAACGTTAAAAAAATTAATTTAAATTTTTATCTTAACTTTTGTATACAGTGAGCATCATAAGTCTTACCCCCCCCCTAACTAACTCGTTACTGGAGTATTTTTAGGAAAATCGCCGAGACACGTCGATTTTTGATTTCTACATTGTACATTTTTGTACGAACAGTTTACCCTTAATTTCATCCCTTACTGGAGGGGAGCAACCCTTTCGAAAAATTTAAATGGCATGGGGTGGTGAGTGATAGCTTATTTGAAACGGGGTTCTATTCTCTATTCAACCGTGAAAAAATTTTGAAATTTGCTTCATTACGTGTTGATTTATTAATGTTTAAAAATAACAAAATATCACAAATAGGAAAGCAACTAAACTAACAGTGACCTTATCTAATGGCAAAAAGTCTTACTTCACGTTTGAACCAAGATCGATATTATGCAGGGCCGAATTTTAATTCTAAGGATGAGTGCGCTACGTTAATTTCCGTTGTTCTGAAACAATAATTATTCGAGAATTAATGAAGCAAATTTCAAAATTTTTTGCACGGTTGAATAGAGAATAAAACCCCCTTTCAAATGAGCTATCACTTCAAATATCTACACTGAAAATTTAGAATTAATGGTTGATCAAATCAAATATTTACTCATTTATCGAGTTTTCTTAATTTATTTCTATTTTGAAAATAAAAAAAAAATGTTATTCAGTAATTCACCAGAAGAGATATACAAAATATGCACAAAACCAAAGCAATACGTAGACCAAATAAAAATGAAAATGATACATCTAAATTCTTAAAGACAAAGAGACTCTCGCCATTATATTGAGTAATTTTAGGTATGTTTGAAAAAGGAGTATGACATGGACATCTAAACAAACACTTGAAAGTTAATGGGATGAGTCATAGCCACCTAAAACTAAAGTAATTTTAGGAGGCTATGGATGAGAGGATGAGTGCCAGTGCCATTAAACGGTGTAGATAAGAGTGTGCAGATATTTTGACTTGTGACGAAGGTTATATTCACATTATCAGCCAATGCATACCCCTCATGTTCACAAGACGTATCTGCAGCTTTTCTAACGCCACATGTGACTATTTTAAATTATTTGGCCATCTTTAAGCTTTCTTTGGTTTGACATTGAATTTAAAGGGAATGTTGAATTTTACGTGGATGGTACAGAAAATATACGTACAAGCAGAAAAGTATCGCAAGAGACGTAAAATAGCCAATTGTCGACTTCTTTTTTCATATACCACTAACACAGATTTCGAAATCAAATATACGTAACTATTTAGATTATTAAAAAGCAGAAAATTATAGTAAATGAGGAAAGAGGAAGCCGAATATGAGTGTATATCAGTAAAATAGGGTTCATATTCCAATATCCACTATCGCCTTTCCCCGAGAAGCTTTCGTTTCCATCTCCAGGTAATCGCGATCATCTTGCATATATCTTACAAAATCAAAACAAATGTTTGTTGTTAAATAAGGAGGTGTTAAAAAGGATTTTGTTTCGTGAACTTTAGACGCATAATTTCCAAAGAAATAAGGAAATGTTCTCATAAAATTATCGTCTCTTGTGCTATTTATTAACCTTGAAAATTTATTTGTATTGGGGAAGGCTGAGTAAAATAGAGTTTTAATAGGTGTATTGGAAGAACAAAGAATTATTTGTTTGTATAGAATCTACAAGGTTATTAAATATTTTATAAATAAGTTTAAATTCTGTAATTTGTCTTTTCCAATGGAAAAATTTGAAGGTCAGTTTGTTTGAGCCAACGTTAAATTCAAAAATATTTTGTTATGAACGAATTTAACAAATTTGGTCTGCATGTTTTGAAATTCTTATTTATATATTTAATACTGTGGACTTCATTAATATTAATCCATAGTTAAGGATGCTACTGTCATAAGCCATATGGTATACGAAGGGTTTGGATATTTTTAAAATATGATAAGTGTATGATAAAACCTAACATCTTGTTAGCTATATTTTTGTTTTTTTTTGTGTCATCGGCTTCAACTGCTAAGGTTATTTCGCATCGTGTTCTGTGTAGGCTTTGTTACTGTTTCCCAGCGCCACTTTAGGAACAGCACTGTTAATTAGAACCCAACAATGAATGGTCGAGTGGAGAATCCTACCAAGGCATCAGAATTAATTTTAAATAATTAAATTAAATGAAAAAATTCCGGCCAACGGTGGGATTCGAACCTGGGACCCTTGGATCCACAGGCAGAGACTCTACCACTGAGCCACCCACCCCGTGTTAGATTTATTTATTACTAAAGTAACTATTGCCAATCAAAAATTATTTTAGACTCAAAATATTACGTAAATCTTTAATTTCATTAACAATATTTAGTGATTTGTTTCCTAAAGAACATTGATGAACAATTGAAGATTTTTACAAAAACTACACATGTCAAAAATTAGTTTTTTTTTCGAGAAAAATAAAACAACATTATAGCAGTCCTATTTGACTTTGCAGCTCTATATTTAACAGTTACTATATCTGTTTCTGTGTTACATTTGGAGGAAATAACTATACGGTGAGCACCATAATAAGTCTTACCCCCCCCTATCTAACTCGTTACTGGAGTCTTGTTAGGAAAATCGCTGAGACACGTCGATTTTTGATTTCTACAATGTACATTTTGTATGAATAGTTTACCCTTAATTTCATCCCTTACTGGAGGGGAGCAACCCTTTCGAAAAATTTAAATGACATGGGGTGGTGAGTGATAGCTCATTTAAAAGAGGGTTTTATTCTCTATTCAACCGTGTAAAAATTTTTGAAATTTGCTTCATTAATTCTCGAATAATTGTTGTTTCAGAATAACGGAAATTAACATAGCGCACTCATCCTTAGAATTAAAATTCGGCCCTGCATGATTTCGGTTTTGGTTCAGACGTGAAGTAAGACTTTTTGCCATTAGAAGGTCACTCTTAGTTTAGTTACTTTCCTATTTTGTGAGGATTTGTTATTTTTAAACATTAATAAATCAACACGTAATGAAGCAAATTTCAAAATTTTTTGCATGGTTGAATAGAGAATAAACCCCCTTTCAAATGAGTTATTACTCGCCACCCCATGCCATTTAAATTTTTCGAAAGGGTTGCTCCCCTCCAATAAGGGTAAACTAATCATACAAAAATGTACATTGTAGAAATCAAAAATCGACCTGTCTTGACTAACGAGTTAGTTAGGGGGGGGGGGGGGTAAGACTTATTATGCTCACTGTATGTTACGGTAAATATAACAATTGGCCACTAATTGTCACAGCAATTTAATCATTTTTGGACACGTGTTGTTTTTGATATTACTCAATAAATAATCGAAGCAATGTAAAAGTGGGTACCTATTGGAAATTTCACTCTTTCGGTGGTAAATGAAGAGGTAGTAAATACCTAAATATTGTGATTTAGTTTTTTTAGCTCAATTGACTAAAATAACTTTTGTATGTAAGGTACACAAGCAAGATCATGTGCGCTTGTCAAATTTCGAGAAACTTCCACGTTTGTTTCTCTACTTATTCCCGACTTCACAAAAATATATTTGCAAGGAAAGTGTTGAGCGATAGGAATGTAAGTGAATCAGAACATATAAAAAGATGTATAAGTACGAGCTTGTTATCGAGTTTGCTAAAATTTTGTTTACCAGATGTATATGTTAGAAGAAATAGGTAAACTATATTTATTATTATTTTTATTAAATAAATATCCAATTAACAATATTACAACTAAAATTGAATATTAATAAGCAAGTGAGAGCTATTTTAGCCAATTATTTGAAATTGCAAACTACATTTTAAATTAAAATAGCTAAAAGAACAGAGTCGCATTAGCAGACTAATTATTACAAATTTAGAAATGTCAAATAGCTTTCAATTGTATTCATCAACCATAGCTAACTTGATTATACAATAAATCTTTCCAGAATAATTGTGTGTTGCATGTTCTATGCAACAAAAATTGATACAAATTAAAAAAAATCGTAAAAGAAGTAAATATTTAAAACGCCGTTGTTAATTCTATTATCTATTTTCTATGTATCAATTTTTAAATAATTTCGTTTTCATTTTGAGGGCACAAAAATAGTCTTCATTATTTAGTAGGGGTTCAGTAAACCAATAAATACACAATATTTATTCAAAACTTTTTTTTAATGGAACACCCTGTAAATTTTGCATCAGTTGAAAGCCCTACGTAATTAGTTTTTCGATTATACAGGGTTGTGCATTTACCTAAACCAACCGAATGAAGGGCTTATTGTAAAGATACAATCAATAAAAAATAAAGGGTGTTTTATTTACAAAAATGACCTAGATCAGGGGTTCCCAACCTTTTTTGCGTTGAGCCTCCCTGGATTATAAAAATATATTCATACCCCCTTATATTTTTTTTCATTGTTATAATAAAAAAAAATATATCATTTTACAACGAGACATTTATTTCTCAATAACAAGTATAATCAAATAAATCAAAACTTTGGTATTTACTCCTAAAAATAATTTCGTATTTCTAATTAAATATTAAAATTATGTTGATGCGATGTTTGCACCTGTATATTCTGAATTTCAAAAGTTTTCATGACATGTATATTAAAGAGCATTTCGATTTGTCATATTTTAATTAATAATAATAAAGACTAGATTTAAGAGTACAAATAGATTTTTCTTCAGAATATCCGAATACATTGGGGCCCTCTTATGAACTCTTTACGCCCCCCTAGGGAGGCGCGTCCCACTAGTTGGGAAGTCCTGCTATGCTACGAGCACTACATTAAAATCCAAGCTATAGTTTATTTGAAAATTAATGATAGCAAAATTTTTATGACCCAGGAGATAAACCCCAATATAACATCATAAATCAGTGACTGAGAATTTCTAAAATAAAATGTTTAGCATTATTTGTTCCAAAATAAAAATCTTTGGTTTTCTTCTTAAAATTTTTAAAAATACCAATTTATTTCAATTATTGTCTTACATTTTCTAGTCATTTTAATCAACAAAAATAAGGTAAGAATGAAATCTCTACAAGTAGAAAATATTTACAATTCAAGATCAATAATTTAAGAAGCACTCAACTTTCTTAAAAAGAATTTCTAATCGGCAGAAAGAGTTATACAGATTGTAAATTATTTTAGTTAAGATTTACATTTGTTTGTATAGTCCTGTGATTGTAACACGCAGAATTGTTAGTTCTGTAATAATAGGCGATAAAAAGCGATATTGATCAAGTGAATTTGTGCAATAAAAATGGCACAGACGTCTAATTATACTCCTGTGAAATTTAACCGTGCATATGAAAAATGTAGTGTTAAATGTACATGACATGTACATGAGTTGGAGAAGCAACCATTTATAGACTTTTGAAGCAACGAAATAATGGAAGTATTACAGTAGCACCTAAAACGTTAACTGCGAGAAACCCCATTCAAATGAACGGTACTATGAAACAACTGATCGGAAGAAAAGTGCATTTGTTTAATATACAGATACATTGGATAAACTTTTAGTAGACATTAATGCAGACGAAACTTTGCCAAACGTTAAAAGAGACAAATTGTGAAAAACTTTACATGAATTAGACTTCGTTTGGGTGAAGAACGATAGAAAATCTGTGCTCATAGAGAAAGATGAAATTATTTGTTTGGAGGAGGCAATATTTCAAGGGAAATTAGAAAATTAAGAAGAGAAGACAAACATATTTTTTATTTGGATGTGACATGGATAAATGAAGGACACTTTGTAAAAAAAGTGGCAAGATAAATAGGTTATAAATGCTCGTTAGGCATTAAAAGGTTTGTTTACTAGCTTCAAATTTCCAAATGGTAGAGGTCGTCGTTTAATTATCATTCATATTAGAGGAGGCAAAGGATTTGTTGATAGAGGCTTGTTAGAATTTGTTTCAAATTCTAAGAAAGACCACCATGAAGAAATGACTTATTTATTACCGACCAAGGGGTGTATTCTGTAAATATTCCTATATATTTAACGGCCTTTAAAAATATTTTCTTCTTTACTTCTGTCATTATTTAAACGGATCTTTAAAATACATTAGAGGACTATCTTAAAGAAATCTGTTTAAATAATGACAGAAGTAAATTAACGAATACAAATATACTTTTAAAGGCCGCCAATATTTTTAAAGGCCGTTAAATATAAAGGAATTTTTACAGAATAGACCCCCAATTCTGTAATAGTTATGGACAATGCCAGTTACTATTCAATATTAAAGGAACCGTTACCTAGCACTAAATGGAAAATCAAGAATTTTCCAATTGACTAATAACCAAAGAAATAATGGCAGAAGAGGGATTACTCAAAAAAGAGCTATTGCAGTTGTAAACAACATTCACCAAAATTTAAATAGTATAGTGTAGATAAAATAGAAAAAGAACATAGAGTTAAAGTGTTGCGGTTACCACCTTATCGCTGTGAACTTAACGCCATTGAACTAATATGGGCTCAAATGAAGGGATATGTGGCGAGAAGCAATACAACATTTAAACTTCAAATTGTTCGTCAACTATTATGTGACTCCATATTAAAAATTTCACCGGACCATTGGCAAAACGTTATAAGACATGTCATTGCAGAAGAAGAAAAATTCTGGAAACTTGATATGTTAATAGAGGAAACAATAGAACCAATTATTATTTCAGTGGGAAGTGAGGAAACTGATGATGATGATGATGACTCCTTATCGGGAAAAAACGACATTTATTTAAGTATGTAACTCTATATTTATATTAATTTTAAGTTTATATGACGCTAGTACCCGAAATACAAACAAATTTATATGGAATCACCAGGTATTTCTAAAAACGAAATATGAGTGTTTTATGAGAAAAGATTTTTTTTAGTGTATCTATCATATAAATTTGGTTGTGTGTATATTTATTATTAAATTTTAAGGAAATGTCCTAACCTAATATCTAGTACACTATTTTTATAAAAATAAATGTGGGTACTTAATATTAACAGTTTACTATTTTTTATATTAAAGTAATTTGTTCCCCCCGTCACTGATGTATAGAATTATTGGTTAATCCCTTGCTCATTTACATTTTATGATGTATTCGAGATTTTTCGAGATGGTCATACTAAAATCTAGTAAAAATTCAGATAAAAAGGTATCAATATTTACTTTTTTCTGTTTTGAACAATCCTGTATATAGACCTTTGTCATAAAAACTGGACTATCATACATTCTCAAATAAACTATAGTAAGTAATAAGCCAATCATTATGTCTTCAAAGTTGGTGACATCAACTAAGAGTTTTCATGTAACCTATTCCAAAATACTTAAAGAAAACGTTAAAATGAAGTATCACTCAATCCAACGTGTCATACGTGTATTTTCTGAAGTAATCACTCTAAAGGTAGGTAGATATAAAGGTAGGTAGATATAAAACTTGATAAAAATAATATTTACAAAAACGGATTCATAGAATAATACTTGTTTTTTACTTTGAACGAATGTCCTGATAAAATTTTCGATTTGTTTATAAAGACTAATTTTATACAGGGTGTTTGTTAATAAGTGCGAACGATTTTAGAGTGGTTGCCGAAATTATGTTGTTAAAAAAAGTTCCTACAAATGCAGTTCTAAATATGCTTCGTTTCCGAGATATAGAGTTTAAATTTAATTTTTTTATTAATTTTTATTATTTCAAAGAGTTTTAATGGTATTGACTCGAAATTTGAAAAACGCTTTGGAGGGTTAAATTTTTTTGGGGTGGTACGAATTATTTCTAATGCCCCAGTGGCGTTCGTGCGAAATACCACAACTTTTTGTAATTAAAAAATGATGCACCACTGACTTTATCCCGTTAACTTAAATAAAAATAATTTCGACAACCAACCTCTAAAATATTTCGCTCTTATTTACAAACACCCCGTATACATAACTGAAGAGACTATAAAAAGGTCACTTGATTTTAGCTTATATTACAACTCGAATCCTGTCACATAGTGGATAGAACAAATTACAATTACTTTCACTTGTTCACAATTTGTGATATAAATTGCCCCAAATGTAATAGTTACGTAGTCATAACGATCATTCAAATAATTGGTAAAGAATTTTAGAATTATTCATTTAATAAATTTTCCAAAATCTGCGTGACGATTTCATTAATTAATATTCGTACCATGTAAATAAGATATTCATAATTAAAAATTGCAAGAATTTAAACTGTCTACCAAAAATACAAATTCCATAAATTCGTCAAATAAAATTTAAGAATCGCAAAAATATAATGATTTAAAAATGTATTTCGGGCAAATGTTAAACATTTTACTGTTTCGCTTGAAAAATATTAAAATGGGTTTTGGTATCTAGATTGGACCGAATTTTATTTAAATCGGTATACTTATAATATTATTACAGATAATAATAATTAATAATAGGCAGTTTATTATAAAAGAAGATTAGATATCAGAACAAGTTTTTTCCCACACCTTTTAACAACAAATAGGTAAATTTCCGAAGATTTCTCTAAGCACCTTTCGTCCAACTAATGAGGTTTATTATAATATAATTGATAAATTAAAGCAGTAGTGTGAAAATTATAGTCTTTAAACAAAATAAACAATATTGTAATGATGAAAATGAGTTTAAAATATACATTCTATTACACAATTAATCTGTTATCCTTATTCGGTTATACAAGATACAAAATGCTTTTCCCAAATTATGCATTTTATTTCATTTTATTATCAAAGCACTTGTTAATAAAAATATTCATTAATCTTCAATTCTCAAGACACTTCTAATTCATTTGAAACTGAATTAAATTGAAGCTTCAAGAGTCTCTCGAGAGTTGAAAATTATATACAGTTTTGTATTTCTCAATATGAAAAGTATATTTTACAACGAGTTAAACAAAATTTAATAGGAACAAGCACATAACAAAGAGACCGCTGTCAGCGAGAATAGATACTACTTCAACCTCTGCTCAACTCACTACATATACAGATTCATGCGCGACGAGCGACAGCGGTCTCTGGTTAATATGTTCCTATTATACCTTGTTCAACTCATTATATAGTACATTTTTGGTCTTAAAAATTCGGGCCTGTATAAGAGTAATTTAACAGAATTTAAAATAATTAATAATTGTTTGAATGATTTAATATAAAAAACTTTTCATACATATTAGAGTTTAAAATTATGCACTGAATAACTTGTTCAAGAATTTAATAAAAAGATTTGACAGCCATAGGGACCAGATTTTTATTTAAGTTAGAGTGTACATATACAGTGGGCTACTTTTTAATTAAATTCTATTGATATCTCTTATAAACGTTGGCTACACAAGTTGGTAAAATGGAAAAGTTTGATAAGATATTCGACAAAAATAAACTGGTATAATTTCTTAATTTCACTAAATAACTATTGAAATTCATCACGAGTACACAACTGTTTTTAAAGCATTAAAAATAAATGGCTTGTAGTAGATTAAATAAACTGAATTAATTTGTATTTTACTCGATATCTCTAAAACCGGTCCTGATATAGATTTCAAAACATCCCAAGATTGGGCTTTGAAATATACAATTTTTATTTTATTTAACCAACTTTGTATTACCATCAGTTTACGATTGCAATATTGATCATTTAAAGCAATATTTTTATATTAAAAGTGACCACCCAGTATACCACCAGATGATGTTATTTTCTATTTTGTTTACCAATAATAATCCAAAATATAACAAAAATACAATCAAATATATTGAATACATTAGAGAAGTGTTATTTGAAAGATTATAACATACTGTATAATTTGAAAAGTGTCAACAAAAAAATAACAGCCTCATATGAAGTTCAAATTGTTAATAATACTATTAAGTTCCTTATCAAAATGAGGAAATAAGTTTCTTGAAAAAATTGGTAGTGATATAACACTTTAAATCCAAAGAGAAAAAAAAACGAAAGCTGTATCTCCAACAACAAATTGGTTAGTTAGGGTTTAGATATTATGATTAATATATCTTACGCATTAATATTAAACTATTTTTTGTCCAAAAAATGAATGTTTCAATAATTACCTGTACTCATATTGGAGTCCTGGCTATGTACTGGTTGAGTTGTGTTGACTGTTGACTGTGGTGCCATCTGTATCTGAGATCCAGCTGACATCTGAAACAAAGATAACATATCTTAAGAACCGGGGAAAGCTTTAAAAACATTTTAAAGATAAATTCCAGGTGTACCTCGCGAAAAACGTCCAGCCTTCAAAAAATAAACATTCAGTAATCGAATTTAAAGCCGAATAAAACGATGCAAATAAATATTTGTTATTGACGATATCGAAGAGTTGTTTCAAGAAATTGTAACTCTGCACATTGAAGGTCTTATGCATTTCGTATGATGTCATTATTGACAATGACACATTTCTTTTTTACTTGCAAGCAAGTGTTCTCAACAATTCGGATGTGTTCGAATAACTTCTACGAAATCGTCGAATGATAAAAATGTCGATTGAATGAAAAATGGTTGAACGAATGAATATCATAATATTTAATTTAAAACACACTTGTCTCGATGAGAGCTTAATGAATTCCTTTTATAATTTATTGAAAATATATTTGTATACCAAAATAAATAAATGTGAAAAACAGATTCTTGAAATATTCAACCTATATAGGTAATATCATATTTTAATTTGTAATTAAATATTATTATTTAGTATTTAATTTATTATTTGTATGATTACAATAGTGCCAAAAATTAAGAATAAACAATCAACCTTTAAATGAAAAAAAATCACTTTTTAAAGCTGGATTATCCAGTATATTTACTCAATAATGATGGGTAAAGGTAAAGTAACATATTTACCCATTATAAAGAACCGAATTAAATTTAAATGATCAAATAAAGAAATGGTACATTTTAAGAATTTCAATTATTTAAACTCTGAATATTGTTTTTATTTTAACAGTAATTTAACTTACTTATACATCAACTTTTCAGAAACCTAAACATTTTAATGAATAAAACATATTTAATCTAAAAATAACAGATAAAGTAAGTATATCAAATTGGTAAATATTGAAGCATAGTTAATGGCTGGGTATACTAGCAACGCAACTAAGTTTTTTTAATAACATTTTGAATCAAGAATCCGAACATAATATCAATTTTAAAGTTCATACAAGTGTATTATCATTTAGTGTGAAACTATATCAACTTTGATTAATTAATCTTTATTGGTATGTTGTTTATGCGATTAACAAATATCTAAAGTAAATCTTTGAGCTGAATGTATTGCAATTTGCTCTCGGTTTAAATCAGAAACAAAAATTCAACCAAATTAATTGAGAAAAATGATTATCAGTTATCTAAAAAGGAAGGGATACCCTGGAGAGGGTTTTGATCTCATATCTAGTTATGGAAAGAACTTCTGAAGTATAAATAAAACAAAATACAAAAATGTTATACTGGATATTAAAATGTTTTACGCGACTTACACTAAACAATCCAAATTTTTGTAATCTGTTAAACACAATCTTTTTAAATAAATTCCATGCAAAAGACATCTACTTGACCTATAAATAAATAAAAAAAAAGTATAACAGAAAAATAATCACACTTTTATGATCCAAACATATTGTCGTGTATGGAAAATTCCAAGTTTTAATCACGAGTCACGTCCTTATTATACCTACTTAAAAGTAATGAAATCAACGCTAAATCTAAAAAATTCTTTCACAATTACGTTACAAATACTAATTACTCAATAGATCGAACGTTCTCAGCAAAGATAGTACACATGAAAACTTACCAACAACACAAATTAGAATACGTTGATTGTAATGGTATTAGAATTCCGATTAGAAACAAATAAAAACCACAATATTAAGTGTTTTTTTTTTGTAATCTGTAAAGAGTAACAGATCGGTAACATTGAATGAATTACTTATAGGGTATCACGGTATGAATAGGTGATAAAAGTCGCGAACGTACTAGCCAAAACAATTATTTAACAAATAATTGCATGAATTAATAATGAACCTACGTTCCACAAATATAAGCCAATCGTTTTTTTTTTTGACTCGAATTCAGTTAAATTGTGCAGAGGCGGCGTCTCTTATTTTTGTAAAGGAATAGAGATAAGTAGGTGCGTGTTTACAATTAAAATTTGTTTGTGTCGTCAGATAAGTCATAGTACCTTATCTGACTGCAAAAAATGGTACGGTTTCGTCTTTATTTGTATTTGGGTACAGGGGAAACGGATGAACAACATGTGCTATGTCTCGGTGGTGGGAGCTATCGCATGACCTGTCAAATTCACAGTAAAATGTTACTTGTACTACTTTTCCTTAAAGCCCTTCAAATGTCGAAATAGTTAAGGAGAGGTACGTAGAAGAATAAGCCACGGCAACTGGAGATATCAATGAATTTGTAGAAAAGGTAGGTCTGCAAGGTTCAGTCTTTGGACCATTTCTGGTCTCATTGGTGTTGGATGACATTACGGGAGATATACAGGGGGAAATCCCGTGGAGTTTAGTATGGCGGTGCTGTGATGGTGGTCGCTAGAAAAAGATAGTTGAAGAAAGAAGTAGGAAGCAAAAAGTCTATAGACTTAACAGAATTTTCGGTGATCATGGAATTGCAGACAAGCGATGACAAAAAGGCGTTCAAGTACTTGAAACCCGGTTTACAAAACCAAATAAAGCGAAATTTTTATTAATATTACGGCTAGACCAAAATACACGTTGAAGAATGCTGACATGGAGTAACAGAACAAGACAAGACAAAATTTGAAATAAATAGGCTTAGGTGGTTGAGACTTGCGCAGAGAAGAGCACTAGAAAAGCTGTAAAGATGCGTGTTAAGAGTAGAAGACAATCATACAAAAGATAACGTAATGGGATGATGTCAGGAACATATTTTTTACATTAAATTTGTATTCTAGTAGCTGATAGCGGTCAAATAACAAAATATCGTATCTTGTGTTATTTTCCATAAATCTAGTTAGGAACATTACACTAAATAAACTCGATGCTTTTTATTAATCACCATAATTTTTGGTTGAGCAAAAGCTGCAATTCATCGATATTTACATATTTAATTGTACAGGGTGTTTCCGAACTTGGCGTCCAAATTTGTAGGGGTGGTAGTTCGAATAATTTGAGAGCGATTGACAGATTTCATTTTTCCAAAATATTTAAAATAAAAATAATTATAAATTAATTAAAAAACAGGTACGGTCCTGCACGGCGATGGAATCGCCTCGAGCAATACGCACTAGAAAAACAATCGGCTACGTCTTTCGATACCGGCCGGGCGGAGGGAGAAATTTGCAAATCGCATCTGTTTTTGAGTTGTAAATCCCGATGAGTAACCGATCAGGCGACTATTGCGCTACGCGCTCAGGGTAGGATCCGCTTTTTGATTATTTTTATAATGGCTTTATTTTGTTTATTATATTTTTTTTAGAAAAATGAAATCTGCCAATCGCTTTCAAATTACACGAATTACCACCCCTACAAATTTGGACGCCAAGTTCGGAAACACCCTGTATAGGTAACCTTTTGAGCTGTATTTGTTAATTTCCTCATCCAATAATTTAGTTGATGACATATTTATCAAAAAAGAAAAGAATTAATAATTCATTTTTAACAGTTTTCTAATGCAAACATAAAATTCAACTATAAATTGATATCAAGCATGATTAGATTAGAATTCGTTAGGACTGTGGGCCATGCAGCCTCCCCCACCTCGACCTTTTCAGATCTATTCTGGACATCCTTGTCTAGTTTGGTCTTTTGTAATAGACTCCATAGGTTAGGAAGTAGATTTCCGGTGTAGCTAGTTGCCCTTGGTCTTGTTAAACCTACAAGCCCTGTTAATATGCCTAGAAGTACTCTAGTATTTTTTGGCAATGGTTTTTTTAGAACTCTTTGGCCTGTCTCTGAGATCCACCGCTTTGTGCAAGTTTTGATATATGTTTGTAATACCACAGATAGGTTATGGGCCAATAAAAGCTTTTGAGTCTTCTTCTCGGACTAGTAGCCTCTTCATTGTCCTTATATCATCTGTAGCCTGATACCCAGGCTAAGGTTACTCTGTTTTGACCACCCCGCTTTCTTAGGGTTTTCAAACAGTCCAAAACAAGCTTTGAGTGTACCTGCATGAAACTGAGTGCTTTTAACATCTCTTGACAGTCTGAGTATATGACAATGGTGTTTCCATTTACCTTATGTCTTAATACCTACTTTTCGCAGTTATTCATTGCTGCTATTTCTGCTTGGAATACTGTCAGATGTTTACCTGAGCTCAGTAAGATTCTGATCCTTTATAGGGTTAGGAGCCGTCTGTATACCACGTGATTTCTGCGTGAATAAGAAGTATTCCCGTTCACGCTTCCCTGTCTGATAGGTATACTTTATATTGCTTTTGAAAGCTATATTTTAGAAGTATTTCGCCGCATTTCACCAACTATTTGTACATCCCGCTATAGTCACGTCCATGCAGATTACTTATGTGTGATGGACCTTTGTGCAGTCTGTATATGACAGACCTGACTTCGCCTTAAATGAATATATGTAGTGGTGTTAGGTTTAGCATGACTTATAGGGCTTCTGTTGGAGTCGTTCTCTTGGCTACCATTGCTCTCAAATGTGCTTGCCATTTAATACCATTGAGCTATCAAATTGCTCTAATGACTCTGGTATACAGCCATAGAGATATTTTTGGTTGTATTCCTAATTTTTTTCGCACAACCTTCGACATAAGTTAAAGGATATTGGGCTTTTTTGAATGACTTTTGCAAGTATTGATTCCATGATAACCTGTGATCAAAGATGACACCCAAGTATTTGGCCTCTTTGACAAATAGATTATCCACTCCCTTCAGTACTGGTGACCTTAGTCCTGTCAATACTTTTCGTTGACAATTGTGAAATTGTGAGGATTTACTGTTAGTTCCTCCCCTTTGCACCACTCATTAACGATGTTTAGAGCGGTATGTGTGTCGTCTGATATTGTACCTGCGAACTTGCCTTCGATCGCCAGGTCATCTGTATACCCTAGGCATGGTGACATTGTATACAGAAATTCAATAACAGTAAATATTTCAATCTCCGTATGTACAAAATCATGAAATCTTAAAGGTCAAACAATGTCAACACAAGTTTGCCTACACCTCGATACAATGATCAATATGTCAATCTTTCTATCTATATAAACAAAGAAGATCATAATAATCTGAAACGTATGATCACTGTTTAAGCCAATCAGGAAGATGCCGGTACAAGCCAAGCCGGTTGAAAGTTTCTTTGACTGGCATTGTAAGACAATCCCTTTATCTAGTAAGCTATCACAGCTATTGGCCATTTTACCTTCTTTCATTCAATCATCATTTTATGTCGGTGTTTTATTCTCGCAAGAAAGGTATAGTCCTACAAATTGAAGATTATCATGTTATCTCTTACAATATTTTTTTGATTGTTGTAACACTGTTTTGGAAGCTGAGCCGTAAGAGTTCATTCTAATGAAAAAGATATGAAGGATGCGAAAAATATAGTTGTAAAAAAATTTTGGCCGCCGCTACTGACAAGCTAAAGTTGGACGTCATTGCGGGTACAGCTGACAGATAAAGATAAAAAAGATAACGGGCGCCGTACTTAGAAAAAAATCTTGTTTGCTTGAGTTTCCGTTTATTTATGGACGATTTTATCGAAAGAATTATTGAATCAATTCCGATAATGACATTGTTGTGTTTTATAGAGTAGTGTAATAACATTTTTTGATATACATATAAGTACATTTTTAAATAGCAATTGTATCATATCGCGACTGATGTTTTTAAATTGCTTAAATTAATTATTGTATCTTTAAATTATTTTTATGTTGATATATGTGTATTGTTTTTTAACATTTTTGTTTCTATTTTCAACCTTATTATAAGTGAACAATACATTTTTTATTACCCTACTTAACAAATAATTTTAAATTTACCCACAGTTGGGTGATATTCAGGAACTATTATTTATTTAAATTTTGGTAAAGAAACATTCTTTACATGTTTTTCTATCGATTTCATAAATATTTTCCAGAAAAATATATTGATTTGAGAAAACATAACCTCATTTATTTGAATTTTACTAATCACAGTAGCGATTCGAAGTGTGATTGAAAAATCACGACATCGTCCACCTCTATTTCTCTAAATTAACACAGATGTTTCTATTTTAAGAATTTACACGCAGGTAAATATTTAAAAATACTTTCAGAGTACGGATGATGATGTACTAATTAATAATACAATTACCTATTGATATTGAGCATATTTTTATACATTGGTGAATTCTATGAAAGTTTTAAGATCAATTTTACTAAATTTTTAACCAAGTTGACAATTCTCAATTAACAAATTGATAATTTAAGAAGAGAATACAGCAATTAGAAAGATTTTTTGTCTAGTGAGTAAAAATACCCTTAATAAGGATTGTAGTATGTAGTTTTGTAGGTTGATTCCAAATTAGCAGTGCATAGAACACTACCTTATTCCTTCAGGACAATTATATAGGTTTTCTATCTACAGCTTTTTAAATTTTAAAAAGTATTTAAATAACCTTCAAACTTCTCGATATTTTCTTATCGAATTTGGCATGTGGCTTGTTTTCGTAATAACTTGCCGGAAACTGCTTCCAAATAATAGTACAGTGGCGTAGATGCGAAATATAAGTTACACCTTTAGGGAAAATTTGTGTGGTACGCCATTGATTTTTGAAATAATTTCATAAACCTTATTCAAACAATATCTATTTATTAATTAACTTAAATTTAACCATAAAAATTAAACGTGAATAAAGTTAATAAATGTTTCAAGAATATGACGAGTGTACATTCGAACCACTTCCTATTTAAGAAATCATTATCTTATAAATAAGTGGTTCTTGAAATTTAATTGAAAAACCGTTTTGGAAAAATACCTTCAAATAAATTCATTTGCGAAAGCGAATAATTCCATTGTTGAATTTCGGTAATGGTTAAAAATTAGTGTTAATTTTCCTAAAGCGCCAGTGCAAAACATTCATCGTCAAAACAAATTAATATGCTGTTATTTTGATGGAACCAAAATAAATATTTTCATAAACAATAGGTACATATAAATTTTTAAGTCAATAGCAACTTAAAAAAATAATTTTAAAGTTAGATCTCACAGAAAATAATAAATCGGTTTTAAATGTATTATAAACGAAATTGATAATTAGAGCAGGCCAAAAGTGTTTCCAATAAACATATTTCAATCAAATGCAATACAGAGTCATAAATTAATATACGAGTAACAAGGATTTGCCATGTGACCACATAAGTGTTCCAATATGGCGTTATTTGGCGCGGTTTGTTTAATAATTTCATAAATACATAATTTTTAGGGTAGGGTAGACATTAAATATATAGATGCTATTAATCGCCATTTACTTTATTTCGATAAATTATTATCAATCAAAAGCTGCTTTATTTCAATATTGTACGTATTTTCTATACTATAGGTTTTATTTAATTAGTAGAGTATTCGCACCGTGCGTGACAGCAGCGCCAATTTTTTTTGTACTAATGGACTATTTTGCCTTTACTGACAATACATATTTTAATAGAATTCTTAATTAAAAAGTATATATGTTAGTTTTAATAAAAGTATATGGATTTGTAAAACAACTAAAACATTAATTTATTATTATTATATATTTTTATTGCTTAAACTAAAAAAAAATTAAGTATATTCAATAAAAATTAATAATAAAATAAAGGCAGGCAACAGTATATACGGAAAAATGTATGAGAAGTTTCCTAAATCTAATAAGTTGTCTTTGAAGAATGATTCTGTCAAAATAAAAAAATACCTTTAAATAATAGCGTGAAGTTAAAATGTATAAACAGAAGGATTGTTATTTATGTTTTCATTTTTATTTGAAAGAAAACATAGAATGAATGATTGAAACTGATTTCCTATCAGTAAGTCACAAAATTGCATTCCAACAACATACAATAATCAAAGGCAGAAATCTGAACATTTAAGATTTATTGTTTATTTAAAACCTTTCAAGTTTCTGATGTCTACTATTTCCAGTATTACTGTTATTATTACAAAAATGATGGTAATTTTTCGTCTTATTGTACACATATCCATATTTATTTCTTTGATTTAATTTCCACTTTGCTACTGAAAATTTTTATAATTTACACTGTTTTTTTTTTTGATAGAATTTTTTCAAATTTTCAATACACCAACAGCAAATGTATACATGTATTTGATATGCCAAAATTACAAAATAACGCTCTAAAATGCACGAATTATCCGCAGCTAGCGCTAGGATCGCTTTTGCTTCCCTACCATGACTTCGCACTGAGCGAATATGGGCTATTACATGACATGGCTATTAAGAAAACTGGTCCTTAAATTTTTTCCAAAATAACGTTCAAATCATTAGAAGTTTCTGCAGAGTTTTGGCGGTATATGAGTTTAAATGATGTGATTTTTTCCCTATAATGTTGCAATTATTTATGTAACAAGCGAATATTCACGGGACGAGCAGAGCGACGTCCCACAAAATGAACGACTTACATAAAACGGTATTTCGTAACGCGTTACATACAATATTTTTTCTTATTTTGACAAGATTATTTTTTATAAAAATTACTAACCAATAATTTTTGTACTTCCAATCAAAGATTTTAGAACACAAGTACCTAGTTTTTCACATATTTTTTTTTTAAATAAAATATTATTTAATGTAGGAGAATTTTGAATAAAATTGTCTATCTATGCAACTAATATTATTACTTTCGTGCATTGTTAGTTGCATAACTTCAATCATTTCATTGGCCTATTTAAAAAATTAGAAAAATCATAAAAATTATTCCCAACCACTTTTTGTAGGGTGTTTATCTTACTTGTTAAAGTTTTTTCTTTATTTTCAAGAAAGTGGGTTATTTTGTCGAATATCGAATGAATTAGTATATAGCCAACCTTTCTTCCTGTGATATAAACTTTCAAAAATAAATTAATTTTAAAACCAAAAATAGTAGTTTGCGACCGACGCCGTAGTTGTAGTATAGTATATTTTTTCTATGACGAATATATAAAAATTTTAAAAATGGTTTTAGGTTATTAAGATAAAATAACTAATTTAAAAATAATTTATGACTTTTACTAATTTATATAATAAAATAAAGTTTAAAAAAAGGTTTTAATTTAATTAGTCTCCAATCCTAGAATTGAACGAAGAACCTCTGCATGACAGCCAAATGCTTCAGTTTCATATAGTTTTTTTTTTTAAATTTTGATTTATTTGTAAATATAGACGAAGTGAAAATAGAAATGCTATTATTTATCGATTCTACAGAAGAATAACTCATTTGAATGTATAATTAATCTCAACAACTAAAAAATATGACAGTTTGACAGAATTGTGACTTATTTAAAATTAAAAAAAAAAAAAAAAAAAAAAATAGCCGAGTGACCAAAATATGTGGTGATTAGTTCATTAATTTTGTGTAGTGTTTTTACTAGGTAGAATGGATATGAAATATATTATTTCAGTTAAAAATCAGTGGCATACTTTTTCGTTTTGTGGTCTGTGCATAGAATAGCTAATATCCAAGTGAGTGTAGAAAAATGTTTATTTTTGTTTTATTTCCCAAACTGGAAATGAATAATTTTTCGTAACGAGTTACATCATGTTCAACTTTATGTAACTGGTCTAAAGAGGATGAAATTTGATTACTATTATCATAGCTTTTCTAAATGAAATTATAATATTACATTTTTATTATCTGTATCTTTAACTTGTGGAGGGTGGATTACCCCCGCGGCACTTAGGCCTCATTAGGTCCATGACATTTTTATTATATTATATGTTAGTATTACAAAAGAAAATACATGGAGGGCTCAATAGAATATACAATTTTAATATATTATATTATTAATAACTTTTTTTTTTAGTAAACAAACACTTTAAGGGCCCTCTATGTATTTTCATTTGTAACACCTCTACAAAGCAATATTTAACTTACAAATTCATAAAGAGAGTCTGTGATTTATTGCCAACTTTGATGGCTTGTTGCCCCAGTGTGAGTCGTAGGAAATAAGCGAGATAATGCCATTAAATGAAGTTTAGAGAAAATGTTTATCATAAGCTTGTTTTATTTCTTAACGTGCGAATTGAACACATAACGTAAAAAATAATTCTTTAAACACTTTTTAATCAAAATATCAATTATTATAAAAGTAAAAAAAATAAAATGTCTTGCAGCTAATTTTAGACAACAAAATATCAATTTCTAAATAGACTAAATTATGTAATATTTTGATATTAACAGAAACTTTAATTTAATCCATTTGAATATCAATATCACTATGTCAATCTGTACAAGCCAAATATAAACGTTCTCCTGTTGTTCATGGCAACAATAAATGTGACCAGCCTTAAAAAATATTACCTAAGTGAATAAATGTTTCTCCGCTAATCGTGAATAATTGTGTATACAGGGTCACCAACAGTTTAGTACAATAACGGCAAACAACATGACATGAAATAAAATTATAATATTGTACGTGAGCCACCCTCTGTATAACTTTCAATTATGACATGAACAAGTTTAAATCCGACAATTATTTTACGCTTGTATGCACAAACAAATTTGTTTATTGTTTATTCGATGGAAGTTGCGCATTAATAAAAAAATCAGCAACGTTGCCAACTTATCTAGGCGCACCAAAACGTCCGATTAGATTTTAATTTCCAAGTACGCGAAGATCCGGCAACGCCGGCTCGATTAGATAAACCAATACCTACGAAATGATAGGTTTTGAATGCTTTCGAATTAAAATATCTGTTCTTTACGTTCCACGTTGGAAATTATTGAAAACGAACTGTGAGGTGCTTTGCACTATGTAAAGTTTTAGTACGGTCAAATTTGATAAAAGTTTGTTGCATCCTATTCTGAGAATGATAGTTTACATACAATTATATTATGGTTTTTAAGTTATATTGTGCATCTTCAAGATTAAATAATTATTCAATAATAGGTACGCAATAAAGTTAAGATGTATGGCAGTACCTTAATCGGCTTAATCCTAAAATTTTAACCAATTTGACAAATTGTGATCAAATTCACGCGACTTTATAAAATGTACTTTATAAAATGTACTTTATCAGAATTAGATTCAAAATAGTTTTAAGGGAAAATAAAAATGGAAATAATAATATAGATATTTTAACCGCAATGTACAGTGACTTTCAGTAAAAAAGTTGGTAATATTTTCTTTTAAAATGGCATGAAAAACATTATTTTGTCATACAAAAAAAAAGGACGAAACTAAAGTAAATCCAATGAAAATGAAACACCTGAGAGGGATGGCTGGAATAACAAGATGAGATACAATAAGGTATAAAACACATTAGAGAAATAGTAAAAAAGATCAAAAAGAAAACAATTAGATCAAGAAGAAGAAAACAACTAAGATAAAAAAGAAGAAAATAATCAGATCAAGAAGAAAAAATAATCAGATCAAGAAGAAAAAACAATTAGATCAATAAGAAGAAAACAAATTAGATCAAGAAGAAAACAATTAGATAAATAAGAAAAAAAATTAGATCAAGACGAAGAAAACAATTAGATCAATAAAGAGAAAACAAATTAGATAAAAAAGAAGAAAACAATTAGATCAATAAGAAAACAGTTAGATCAATAAGAAAACAATTAAATCAAGAAGAAAACAATTAAATTAAGAAGAAAACAATTACATCAAGATAAAATCAATTAAATCAAGAAGAAAACCGTTAGACCAAGAAAAAAAAATTAGATCAAAAGGAAAACAATTAAATCAAAAAGAAAACAATTAGATCAATAAGAAGAAAACAAATTAGATCAAGAAGAAAACAATTAGATAAATAAGAAAAAAAATTAGATCAAGACGAAGAAAACAATTAGATTAATAAAGAGAAAACAAATTAGATCAAACAGAAGAAAACAATTAGATCAATAAGAAAACAATTAAATCAAGAAAAAAACAATTAAATCAAGAAGAAAACAATTAAATCAAGAAGAAAAAATTACACCAAGATAAAATCAATTAAATCGAGAAGAAAACAGATCAAGAAAAAAAATTAGATCAAAAAGAAAACAATTAAATCAAAAAGAAAACAATTAGATCAAGAAGAAAACAATTAGATCAAGAAGAAAACAATAATTAGATAAACAACAAATCAAGAAGAAAATAATTAAATAAAAAAATAATTAAATCAACTGGAAGAAAGGAAAAAATGAGAGAAAAAATAATAAATGAAATTTATGGTTTCCATGTATGACGACTGTTTTTGAAATGATTAGTTGCAGTTCAGTACGCATTTATTTATGGTTATTTTTTTATACTACTTAAACTTAAGCCTGTTAACCTTTTTTTAATATTTTTTAAATGCCTCAAAATAGTTATACAGTGTCGGCTACTGAACACTTTCCAATACGTTTTGTTAATGTCCAACTGAAAATTACAGCGTTAGACATACTATCAACGTTGCCGTGTGCGCTTTTGGATGTGAATAGGCACACGACGAGAGATAGCACAACGCGGCCGCCTGACTACGTTGATATTATTCGTTTCCTGATCGCCCTAATGGTACCTCTCTGTAGTTTTCAGTTGGACATTAGCAAAGCGTACTGGAAGACGTTCAATAGTCAATAGTATAAGTCGAATAAATTCGAGATTTATGTATTAGTTCCAGATCGATCATCAAAGTACATAGCTATTTCTTTTATTTTAATATTAATTTAAATTAATTTTAATGGCCAAATTTAACAAAAAAACAATCAACATTTACCAATACCAAGTGTCTAATTAACTTTTTATAAAACTGGTTGCTTAAAATATTAAGCTCTATTTAAATCCATTTATGTCAGTTTTGCAATGTATTCAATTTTTTAAATGAACAATCGCACAATTTACAACGAGATGCAATTGGGAAAAATCACGATGGTCACGACAGTCATTTGTTTTAATGGGTAAAATGGTACTTCAACGTCTTGTTAATGACATTTATTGAATACATTATGAATGGCTATTTACTGGATTATGTTTTTTGAAATACTGTTATAGGTAATAATGATTTTGCATTTCGTCAAATCATATTATGATATTGAAACCATCAAATCGCTTTTTATATTTCAAAATAAATTTTGAATTTATTTTCGTTGGATCTATGTTAGAACCTAAACTCAAAAATATGTACTCGTAGTCAACGTAAATTAGACTCTTACAATTTTAATAAACGCTTTTGCAGCCTGTTTTTCAAGAAAGGGACAGAAACTTCTACTAAACTCACTCTCTATAAAAAAAATATAATAAGAACAACCCTTTCAAAAACAACTTCTCAGAACTTACCCCAACTGTATTTATTCTACAGGCACCTATCTCATTTTTGTCATATTTTGATAGGTTGTGAGCTTACAAATCTAGCAACATATCACAAGAACATAAAAATATGACCTAGAATGTATGTAATAAAAAAATGACAACATCGATGTAATGCAGATTTTTTTTAATGTGTAAAAGTGTCATTAACAGGCATAGTTCACATCTGCCTAAAACCTCTCTTGTACAAGAATACTTGAAATGTTCCAACATTTTTAAGCCATCAAAATATGTCACAAAGATGAGAGGGTTTCATACGAAGGAAGTGAAACCCTATTTAATCTGAATTTTCTAGAAGTTTCTATCTCTAACCGATATAAGTAAGCTCGTTTTAAATGTGGAATTGAGACACCATGTATAGATATAATAAAAACGTTATAAAAAAAATTAGCGGTTTTGTTTCAATATAATATGAATAATTATGAATTAATCTTTAATTTGATTATTGATACTTAAGAAGTACTATAAAAACTATCAGAGAAAATTATAAAAAATATCCTTAAATATAACAACATAAAAGAAAAGAGATTATTTACAAACTAGTTTTAATAATATGAATTATATTATTTGGTGTAAAAGATTTATATCCAGTTTGACTGGCCTAATCGGTCTCGAAATCACTCGATGTTTTCAGGATTACAATGAACTGATGAACTAACGAGAAAGACGTATCGTATCTACGTAAAGGTTAAAATTCTCGAAACTGTTACTTCTTTGTCTTTACCTGAGTAATGCCCCTACACGTTCAGAAATCTACAACCAAATTCGGGTGGAATTTTGTTCAACGCTCCGACCTAGACTAAAAGAGATTGATTACACGACAAAACACAAAATACACAACTAAAATGGCATGAATCATCTGGGGCCTTAATTTAGAAATGAACCTAAATATAGTAGGGAGATGATTTCTCCATTTGCCTGTGTGACCGTTCTTTGTATTCGTATAGAATGAATGGTATAAGTAGGTAATACTGGAATTGACCCCAGGGTCGGCTGAAGGTCAAAAACTAATTCTATTTTTTTCTAGGGTTCTAGTAAATATTCAACTGGAATATTTTTAAAAATGCATTGAATACGAGTTTAGCCGTATCTAAAAAAAATGGCAAAAATTATTTTGATCTAAATTGCAGCAACGAATATTTCTTCAGGAATCATTTTTGTGTCACTTTTATTGCTTAGGAATTTTTATTGCTAAGTATCAAACATCATACATTTTGATATTATATAAATTCTATAAGAAAACTGTGCAACTATTATACAGCAATTATGAATAATGATGACAAATCTCTCCTGTAACTGCATCTCCAGGATTTTTTTTTTAAGTACGCTATTTAGTACTGCTAAAGCTAAAACACGGCATATTGCTTTTCCACAGTTGTAAATATACATATTTTAAGAACATTTATATTACTTCTATTAAAAATATTTTATAATAGTGTTAAAAAGCAGAAAGAAAACATTGAACGACCATTTTGTTTTCTAGTGAGTAAAATAATAATTACACGATCACAATTTCAAATAATAAATTTAATAATGGCGTACAAAACCAGGTAATCTTAAAACATCAGACAAGATACTAGAATGAGAAAGAAAATTCAATACGAAGTACAAGCTACTGACAAAATACATATATACAGGGTGAGGCACCAAAAATAAAATAGGTTTAATAAGGAGAAATGTTAGTGACAAAACGGAAAAACAAGACGATTTTTGTATCAAGGAGGACACCCTTCTAGCATATCCTCATTCCCCTCCCCTCAAGGGCGTCTCCAGGCCACGGGGGCCTTGTCCCCCAAGAGATTTATAAACACAAATAACAAACCTGTTCAAAAATAAAGTATCTGTTAAAATCACATCTCGCGTCCATCATAACCCCCTATAACGTTGTTCTACATTAGGTATTATATTATAGAAATGTTCTCTCAAGATAAATTTATTGTAATCAGACACTCTAAGAGATAAAAATCATCCTAAAATAACAATCGATAATTATATAACTAACTATTAATACCTCCATATCAAACTCCTATCGTCCAATCTGCCTAACATCCGTTCTTTTGAAAATACTACAGATAATTCTAGGTAGACATATTAGAGAAGGACGCATTCGGGCAAGCCCGTTAAACTCTCAATATCGGTCATTCCCTAAAATACGAAGAGATTGCGCTGGGCTGGGAGCCTTTCTATATAATATAATAACGCCTTTCCTCAGCATCTGTTCGTTTCTATTAAAAGAAGAGGATTCGACAGCAGCAGCAGCAGCAGCAGCAGCAGAGAGAAAGAGAGAGATGAGTCACTTTCAGGTCTGCCAGAGGATGTCCACAAGGCAGCGTACTTTCACCTCTACTTTGGACCCATTTTAGTGAACAACCTGCTAGACGATCTCTCTCGGCGGGGGGTGGATTTCCAATGCTATGCGGACGATTTGGTTATCAAAATTAGGGAGAATTACGAAGAGGTGATCTCCAAAATCCTTCAACAAGCCCTAAATACGATCAACAGATGGTACGAGATGGAGCAGATGTCTGTTAGCCCCGGAAAACTGTTATCGTCGACTTCATCAAGAGATAAAAAAGCTCGATAAGCTTCGACTACCTACCTTGGCCGGGGAAACAATTTCTTTTGCGGAGGAGGTAAACTATCTGGGATTATCCTAGATAAGAAACTCACCTGGAACGTTCAATTTGAAAAAATCATCAACAAAGCCAGATTATTCCTCTGTGATCTCGAGAAGGATATGCGGCACAGCATGGGGATCAGTCCTTAAAACTGATCTACTGGATTTACCAAACAGAGGTAAAACCCATACTTACGTATGGCTTCGCCGTCTGGTGCGACAAGGGACTTCAACAGACTGCTAGAGCAAAGCTAGCTGGAATTCAGCGGCTTGCGTGCCTCACCATCACTGGGGCAATGTCAATCACACCGACCGGAACCATAGAGACCATGCTGGACCTAACCACTATTTACAGTTTGCTGGAAAGGGAGACCAGGATGGTCTCCTATAGACTGCTGAATTTGGGCAGACAAGTTGACACAAAGCTGGTTTGGAACTGTATAAATACCCTTGAATGTCTCGGTGCCCGGAAGAAGGTTTCTCTGATCTGGGTTCCAGGACAATGCGGTGTAGAGGGCACTGAACCGAATCTGAGTTCATAGGACCAGATTCATTCCTAGGCATTGTAAAGAGCACTACCAAAGGAATTATCTCAAAATGGATAGAGGGTACAACACTCACGAACTGGAAAGATACCCCAGGGCTAACTCATTCGAAAACTTTTATAACCAACCCTTTCATGAACGCCTCTGCGCAGATCCGGGAATGGAGTAGGAAACATCTACGCATTTTCACAGGACTGATGACAGGACATTATCGTCTGGGTAACCACATGAGAAGTATAGGTCTGCAACAAACATCTGAAAGTCGATTCTGCAGCGTGGAAGACGAATATGCAAAGTATGCATTTTATGTACTTGCTTCGATTTGGAAAGAACTAGGTTATCTTCGAATTCACCCGACTGAAGCCTAGCGACTAGACATGTCTCGCCCAATTCAACCATAGCTTTTATCAAAAGTTGTGGCTTGTACGGTTACTCATTTTCAACCTAACCTAACCTATTTTAAGGCATTTATAATGCTAGACTGATAGAATGTTGCAAACAATTATTCACACCATGTAACTTGCGGTTTATTTTTTTTTAATTTTAGGTAATAATTGTCTAGAGCAATTTTGGGTTGGTTTGTTTTATATTTTAATAGCAAATTTTAGATAAATAAAAACAAAACCCAGCAAATAAATTTGCAAATGGATTTTTTTTTTGTTAAAAAATAATGTTTCACAGGTCATTTGCGACTACCTACCTCATTTAATTTTGGAAGCAGGAAAAATTAGGATTTAATAGGATTTGAAGAGTCGTCTTTTGGTCTGGATATTCTATGCTGAAGAAGAAACAAAATGCGGGATTTTGAGCCAAAATTAAAAAAAAATCATACAATGCGATACGAAGAAGGCACCAGATTAAGTGTTTTAGATAACAAAAACAGTAAATATAAATTTATTGTTTCTTACGGAATAAATATTATTTGAAACACACGAGGAAAATCACCACTTTCCACCTTGTTAGGAAAATATTATTATTGCTTTAAAAGTTATTTAGAAATATAAATCGATGTTATTTGCTGCTTAAGATTTAAAAGGAGTTGGCATTGAAGATCTCTACCCAAGACTTTTTTACGTACTTATAGATCAAAAATCGTATTTACAAGTATGTCTACAAATAATAAATAACACGGTTTACATTATAAAAAAACTATAAAAAACTTTAGTCTGTTTGCATTTTAACAATATTAACTAGATGAGGAACAATTTAAAAAAAAATGAATGTCTACCAAACAACTCTAAGTACAATGTCATCGAAATTCGTCACGGTATGCAAGATCATTCATTCTCGGTAAACTCGATTTTCTCTATTTTTAACTAGTAAAACTTCGCCGTGTCGGTATTTTTGGTTAGCGAAGTCTCATTTTGAACCAATCCCACAATTACGGCGTACTATTTTTAAATCGACTGTTTAGAAGATGAAAGTTCAAACACCATCATCGAATCGAAGTTGCCAACATAATTGGTGTGGTTATGGGTGCCAGTAAATATTTTACAAATTACTTGTTATTCCAAAGTGTTCATAACAAATTGTTAACGCTAGAGAAAAATGTGATTAGCAATAAAATTCTCATTTAATAAACTACACGCTATTCGATTCTTTAATAATTGTTTTTTTATCAAAAATTATTATCCGAATATTTAGGATTTAATTAGTAAATTTGCTTAGGGAGAAGATTTTAGAAGAAGACTCTCCAATTTGGTCCAATGACAACACATTAATTTTGTGATATCTAGTTATCTTAATAATTTTAAATAAATTGTATATTAAAAATGTCAAATAAATTGTATATTAAAAATGTCAAATAAAATGTAAAAAGCAATGTCATACTAATTATTTTGTTTTTTTCTTATTATCAGCAATATCGTTAGTGTTCAAAGTTCAAAACTACTCTTCTTCAAATGTGGCTTACCCAGGGAAGCAAAAAAGTTGGGACACCCATGATTTAGAAGAAGAAATTTTAAGTAATATTTTATAATAGTATATAGTTAAATAATTTTAATCTTTATATATCGCAAAATTGAAATCTATTGCTCAAAAGAAAAGGCGCATTCAAGAAATTTATAACTTTCACTTTAATTTTTAAACGGGTATTGTCTGTCAAAGGTTAAATACATTTTAAGCAAATGGTAGCGTCACTTCAACGACGTACCACTTAAGATATTTGATCTTTCTTGAAGTACAAAGCGATGCGAAAAGATTTTGTTTAAATTAAATATAATTGAAGAAACTACGGTAACTTTTGCAGTAAAATTGAATTATATAATTTCATCATTTTATGATAAAACGTCGTTAAATTTACAGGTACACAGATGGTTTTAACATTCATTTTATTGCACAAATCACTGTACAATTTAATATTGTAAGAAACAAGAATTGCTTGATAAAAATATTTAACTGCCAAAATAAAAATAAATTTTCGTTAGTGGGTCGTAGAAAAAAATATTCTGTACAACTCGAGTGGATTGTCCACATAGCACTCAGACGATTAAGCATTCCGCCTACGGCGTCATGTTCAAATTTCGTATTCTTGCGATATATCATATCCACTCTTGTTGCACAAACTACTATTATATATAATGAATATGTAAACCATATCAGTCTACTGAATGGATATAATTTCATATCCACTCTAGAATGTAAATAAAACCCATCAATGAACGTTCATCTTTAGAACCACGGGCCAACTAATATTTACAATAAAAAATATTCATTGGACAAATCTCGGTGTCTTTTCAATTTTCCAATATTTGATATATCGAAATATTTATATATACCGTTTTGTAGGTATTTTTAAGACAAATTCAACGCTGTAAACCGCATCTTCCTACTTCAAACAGATACCGAGATATTTAACAACAAATGTAATATTTCTTAAAAAAAAAATATATTAAAAGGGGGACCATTGGATACATTTCACTGTTGATAAAAAAAAATCATGTCGAAAATTAAAAATTGAAAAAAAAAAGTTAAAAAAAAAAGTTAAAAAAAAAATAATAAATTTCAAGATAACAAAATGAGATCTGTCAAACTAATTGTCAGTTGTTGAGGTAAAAATATATAATTGAAAATTAATAATTCTTGTGAAGAAACGATAAATAATGGCAATAGACATTGGATTATATTTACAAACAAATCGTAAAGTGTTGGTAAGTTTGAATGATGATTTTCCTTGCGGAAGGTACGGGTTTCAAATCCTGGCGGCTAAAGCCAAATTATTTATTTTTTACGTTTATTTTATTATATAAATTAGTAAAATTAATTTAAAATCTTGGTGAAAATTATTTTAAAGGATTATTGTAGAATGTCTTCAGTGGGTCGTAGAAAAAGTATACTATACAAGTCGATTAGATTGTACGTATCGCACTTATACGACTCCTGTTGTACAAATTACTATTAATGGACACATTTTTTAAAATGTTTTAATTGTTAGATTTTGGGAAAACTTCTAATTGTACTAAGCAGTACTATTATTGATTTATAAGTAAGAAATTATGCATATTTTTTTATAAAATTCAGTGTTTCTCTATGTAGATGGCTGTAATTATGAGTCATGTTTTACAACTACTAAAAGTGTTAACTTATTCTCTGTATAGATGCATGTTGACGAACCTAAAAACCTACCTACCTACTCGCTGTATTTTATGTTTTGTAATTTCAACATTTACAAATGATTCAGAGAACTTATAGGGCGATTCTATCGTATTACAGGTTCCAGAACTGTCTGGGTATTATTTATTGGGTTTGTTTTGGTTCAAACAGAACCGTCGATTCCAGTTCTCAAATACGGGGGACGAACCTCTTAGCTGGTCGAGTGTAATTCAGTGATTCTGAACTAGTTTTCAAACGAGCCAAAATAAGCCTATTAAGAACTTTAGAATGTAACAAAACATGTTTTTTATAAGAACATTTATTGACTTAGCTTTGTTTAGATATACTTTATGTAGAGTAGGTAACCATTCATGTCTACATTTATTAAAAACAGATTCTACAATATTTTTTGACATATCTTTCGAAACAATTCTAAATTTTAACTTGTTTAAGAACCAAAGGTGTTTAAAACATAATTAGCACAAAATGCCGCAAGTAAAAGCAAGGCACATAATCATATCTATAAGTTAATGATTAGGTGGTATATTTTAAGTAGTTATTTTTAAAATAGGTATCTACGTAATCATAAACTAGGTATGCCACATTAAAAATAAAATAAAATTGCATCATATACCCTATATTTAATATTCAAATATTGAAATTATTTATATGTTTTATGTATGGTAGGGTCCGATTACAATAATTAGAAGAACACAGCTACGTCATCATTTGGCAAAGTAATTAATTGGCCTGCTGAGGATTTAGTTTTGACGTAGAGGTGTTATTCTAATTGTAATCGAACCCTATATTATTTCATACAGCTACCCTAGCTAAATGTTTTAATATTTTCGACCCACTGTTAATATAGGTACATATTTTTTAAACAACATAATACTAACGATATAAAATACCTGGCAAAACTGTAGTAAGTTAGATATTGAATCACCTTGTAAACATACACCGAATACAAACTTTTGAGACCAAATAAATTACCTGCTTAGAGGCTCCAAACACGTGGCAACACCGTAAACCGACTACCAGCTGGCCAACTTTTAACAACGAATATTAGGTATGGTAGGTAGATTTGTCTTATTAAATTTTTAACTGTACAGGTTTTTGTAGTCCTCACACTTAGTTTAACATTCATCGATTTTTATTAATAGAATACTTTATTTTTAGAAATGTTTTACATGCGTAATTACGTGGTAGCGGAATATTGTTAACGTGATATGATGACTTCATATCACTCCAATTCTAACAATTTTGAATTATAGTTTCCGCTTTTACCCCTTAGCGTTATGTAAATTTAGGCAAATTCTACCAAATCGGCATTGTGTAGCGATCAATGTTTGATACATGAAAACATTTGGATATTCTTCCGAAGTATTACTACCTTCTTATATACCTAGGTACTTACCTATTTCAGTTTTAAGAAACCCGGTGTTCTTTAAAATATTTACTCTTACTATAGTTTACTAAAGAAATTAATTTAAATTTGTATATTTCAAAGTATAAATTTAATTGATATTTATAGAAATTTTAACAAATAGGTATAGCTGCCCAATGTAATAGTGATCCAAAAATAATTTGTCTATTGTGACTGTAGACCTAGGTATAAGCGAAAAAATATTAAAATAAGTTATTTGGTTATTAGTAGTAAAGTATTTTTGGCATCAAACTACTCTAAATGTTCCAATTCAACAATACATTTTGAAATAATAAAAATAAACTACGAACTATCCTCGTTAATCTTGCTATTTATTCCAACACTTAGGTTTTCAAATTGATGCTTTTCCTGTTACTATTTACCTACTATACATGCTTGCCATATCTACGCTATCCATAAGGAAGATGTCGCTAACCAATCAAATGTGGTGACGTATTAGTAAGACACTAAAATAATGTAGTAAATTATAATTTTAATCAGATGTGTACTGTGTAGGTATGTAGGTACATAAAGGTTATATATAATCTCTAAAAACCATTAAGACAAGAATATATTTTTGATGAAGAAAGAAATAATATTAAACAAAAAAATGTTTCATATATTTTTATAAAAACTCGATAAATCCAGTAACCACAGACAAACTTATAATGTTGACAAAATAACTTTCAGTTATTTTATCTCGACGGAACAGTTCCTAAATACCAATAAACGTCAAAACATCTCTACAAAATTTAAAAGGACAACAACACACAAACAAGTACAAAATTTTAAATAAATCAAACAAATGAGCGATGAAAATGGTCGTACAAACGCATAACAACTTTTAGAATGCTTACCAACAAGCAGAAGACCGCCATGTCAGTCAGATCACTACACAATTACTGCACATTTGACACAAATTCGATCGATTCGAAAAATTTTCTCCCCGGTCGCGTAGCAAAAACCGTTCAATCAGCCGACGACCATCTCCTAAGACGGACATTTGGAGATAATTTTCTGACGGATTAAATCAATGCAATGCACAGCCTACCTAATAACTAGAATAAGTCGGGTCCGAAACGAAACGGCGAGAGAGACAGGGCAGTAACTAGAAACTTGGGCGCCCGCGGCTAAAAAACTTGCCACCTCCATCTCGAGATTGTCACATTTTTGCGGTTCTTTTAATAATGTGTTATCGGATGTTAACTGTTTTTTTTTACTAATTGATTGGATGGTATAAATGAAAACCAATAATAGGTAGATAAGTAGAAGAGTTCATTTTGCCATTTTTTATTAGTAAGTAGCGCAAAGCACAATTTTTATACTCTACCTGAAAAAATTGGAAGTCATATCAAAAGTGTTATGACGTAAAAAATTATGTTTAAACTTAGATAGGTTACTATTGACGAAATCACTGTTTACCATTCATTTTGCATCGAAAAAAAAAAAAAACAATTATTTATGTGCCATGGGTGCAATTTATAGGTTGATAACACAATTTGCTAACAGAATTCCGTAGGACTAAGGTTTGCACGTGTTCGAGACCTGGAAATACACTGACAAGCTGAGATTCGTACATTTTTAGCATTAATTTTTTTAGGAAAATTCCTTTTTATATTTTATATGTTAAACACATAAAGGACACTTTCAAGTTGATGGAGTTACTGTAAATAAATTTCATGTGAATATAACAAAAATATTAAATTTTTTAGTGTTACAGGCAGGGCCGCTGAGAGCCAGGCCGGGCCGCTGAGAGCCAGGCCGGGCCCCAGGACAATTCTCTAGATCGGGCCCCGTGATAAAAAAATCTTTAAAAGGTCCTCACATCAAAAAGCTATTCTCCCTACCTCAAATACACTTCTTCTTTAAAAAAAAAAAGTCCTCAGCCGAAACTTAACTTCCCGCTCGAATTTCTCATGCAGAACAAAAAAATCTGTTACCGCCCCCCCCTCTAGTCGGCCCTGTTACAGATAATTTTTAATAGCTCAATTGTGTATTATTACTTTTTCGGCTTAACGACTGGAAACATTTTTTTAGACCAAACGATTTTCCAATTTTCCTTGAATTTACTTTTTACCCCAGGGAAGTCAAAAACAGAAAGTTTAAAAGCTAGTAGTTAAAATTAAGTTCAGACAGGGTGTTTTAAATTTCTATAATAGCTTCCTTGCATCAATTTAGGTACGTATAATTTGTGTTAATACACGGCAATTACTTGACAGACGACAATTAACAAGTAAGGAATGGTACTTATTTCCTACGAGTATGAAATGTACAGGCGAATGGAGTATGAAATGTACTGGCGAAAGCAGTACTGTAATCATATTAGTGGGAAATGAGCATTCTTTGAGTGTTGAATATAATACATTTTCTATGGCTATAATAGGCTGCTTGACCTGGTTTAGCAGGTTCACTTATTGTGTATAGATATCTGCAGTCAAGCCAGGTCCAGCGCATTTTCAATGAAAGTCGGCGTACGTCCGGACAAAAGAAACTGCTTGCTTAGATGCATACCACAGCTGGCAGGCGTTATATCAATGAGTACGAGGTATAGCATGGGGTGGCAGAGATGTAAAACCGTCGGTCCGAGTCCATGGATGTTGGGCTCGTTAAAGATCCCTACATATGGATAGAACACCAGGGGATTCGGCAAAATTTCTGGTAATTGGAGGTAGCGTGCTCACCAGCGTCGGTGTTTAAACCTACTAGTTAGAAATAGGCCGACGTTAAATAATAAAAAAGCAGGCTGCTTTGCTACCCTTTTTCAACCGACTTCAAAAAAAGAAGGAGGTTCTCAATTCGTCGGTGTGTATATATTTTTTTATGTATGTTCAGCGATAATTCTTTACCATCTTACCTGATTTCTATGATTCTTTTTTGTTAGTAAGGGGGTACCTCAGGGTGGTCCCATATAAATTTGGTCAAGATGTGGGGATGGAATCTGCACGATTTTGAAGTCGGTTTTTTTAAATTACTTTTAATACTTGTTATTTATATTTTTAAATAATCGTAAAATTACATAATCTAAATTTAATGATAAATCGTTAATATGAAGTTAAAATAACAGTGCCCCAAGTTGGATACTTAGGTGATACCAGAAGTTGAAGTATCAAGTTTTGTCTTACAAATCTTTAATACTCAGTTAAAATTACAGTGCCCAAGTTAATTATAATTTCTAAAATTAAAATGACAGCTTTTTTCTAGAAAATTATTTATGGTTTGATATTGCATGGTACATGATTAACAAGGAATGACTACTTTATGTTATCAGATAAGGGTCTGATACGGAAATGATTACTCTTTGTTATCGTAATTATTAAATGTACCTCATTTTTTAATAGTTATTAAAGTGGTAATTTATGTAATACTATACATATTTTGAAGCAAATGAAAAGTATGTTTTAGGTAACTGCAAATATAGTTTTCTGTATTAAAACCCTATATTTTATTCCAAAGAAAAAATCGAATTGAAGAGCAAAAAAAAAGTTATATTGTTGATATACAATGAAAAACAGGAGGAAAAATCACTTTCAAAATTAAATCACATTGTGTGTAAGTAGTAAGACGTTGCCATAAATGATTTTCTATTTTCAAAGTGGAGATTCCGAATCAGCTTTCTGCTTCTATCTTAAGAGCCAGAACCAGGGCGAAACCAGTAGTAGAATGACAAGCTCCTTAAACTCCAAATGAAAAATTCGAGAATACTTAAATGTCCGAAGGAGCATATAGCGCTGAAAGTAGATGGTTAGTGTTGCATACAATAAAGTTCTAAAATATAACTGAAATTGGGTAAACAGGTACATTAAAAAAACTCTTATGGAGAGAAGACAAGGTACTTACATAAATAAGTGCAAAAACAAAACAAACATATATGATTTCTTTTCTCAAAATTCCTCAAAATTGTTCGATACATCTCTACGGCTTAAATCGAAGAAAAAAATGGCTCGCTGCCGCGGCTTTTTTTTATTACGGTCCTGAAGGGGGACGACATTTTTAGAACGGCTAATAAAGCTCCTCCGAGAGCAAGAGTTTGTTGTGTTATGTGTTTTCTTGTGTTGTGAGTATAATGTACACGACGACCATTGAGTTCAGGTACACAAGACACATAATAGAATGCTAAATAATGTAGGTTATCGACCCTAACGCCGCTCTGCCGATGGCTACGTACACTTTGCGAACCATACGAACGTAAGCCGGCCATTTTTTTGAAAGTCTCGTGAAATCTTCGCGATATGCGGCTGTGATGGTATGTCGATGCATAATTTCGAATGCATTTTGCTTCGCTTCACTGTACACCGCAAGCCGTAGCTTAAAAACATTAACGCCACCTGGTGACAAAACGCAAAACTAAATGAATAACTGTAGTAGGTATATTGTTATTAAAAAATAGATGTGTACATAACAATGATAGAAAACTAAAACGAAATAGGCATTAAACAAACAGAACAAAACTCAACGTTTCATCAGTACGTATTCAAAATCCAGTTGTAGGTATATAGGTAATCAAACACTGAATGAATTACAGATAGAATAGAAGACATACCTTACCAAAAAAAGGTTTAGGAAGAGCTAAAATTTCTGAAAAAGCTTTCTTTAATCATTCAAAAGACACAAAAATTCGAAAAAAAGAAAGCTCTCGGTATTTATAAGCTAGCAGGACCAAATGTCATTTTGCAAAATATTTTGCACTAATCAGCAGGACCAAACAGTAAATAATAAATAAAAAAATATTTGAATGATTCCTTTAAAACATTGTGATACCTTTACATTTAAACAAAAAACTGGAGGCATGCTAACCTTTAAAACGACTAGACAACTAGACCATGAAAAAATATGAAATTTCAAACAAAACATATACGAATAACTCCTCAAAACAACTCCATTATTACAAGAAGATTTTTCACGAGTTTAGTATGAACATCTAATTAAATTTATAAAATATTAGAATACTCATCGGGTACCTATATCTTTTTGCAACACCTAGAAAAATCATATTTTGGAAGGTACAAATTGGTGAAATTTCTTTACTACCAGAATGATTGAAATTTCCTATTTGCGTTATATTAAAAGTTGGCAGGTTGTTTAAATGAAAAGACAATTTGATTTTTTAGTTTCGATCCCAAGCGAATCCAGGGTTTCCCCGCCACCTTGTAAAGTAAATTGTCAAAGGAATCGATTCCAAAAGCACATGGAAATATTTAGATTTGTTTCGGCTGTTCGAATTATTGCAAAATCGGAATCTATTAAAATTTCTTGTTTTTATTTATTAATTTATTTGCACTAAGACACTAATTTATTTATTTATACTTAAATACAATACTAATTTATATAGACATTTACTTATATACTAATTTATTTTAACAATATTAATCTGTCCACAGCGATATCTCAGCTTGAACTAACTGACTCCAAGAGCAAAACATCCTATTTATATAAAAATGTGGTCAACTCGAATATTCTCATATTCACCAGAAATTTCTACAAAATTCTAGTTTCGCAGCCGCCAGAATATAGCGTATTCAGTTTTAGAATGATTTGACTATACTTATTTAAAAAGAACTAAGCGTCAAATTGAAGTTTTGAGATATTAGAGGTTAAAGATGATAATGCCTTATTAAAATAATGTTTGTAAAGAACTCTAGCTTTTTAAACTACTGTCAGATAGTTAATTTATTATCATAAGCACAATTTTATAAGTTTATTAAGCTACCTAGAAACATGAGATTAAAGATATTTTTGGCGGATGTTTCCCTTCATTGAAATTAGGAATTTGTCGTTTGATTCATTGGCCAAAAGATGGCACTAAAGTATAGCAAGTAATGGGATTTTTTATTACAATGTCGCTTGGTGCCTTCAACTCATTTTTGCCAATTTGTCGTGGTTCCTTTTAGATAAGCATAGTCCTATTATTCATTAGGACCGACGATACCCTAGTCCTTTAGGGGGGTTTCGGAGTTTACTCAGTTCATCGAATTATTCTTGGTATCCGTAAAAGTGACGGCCGTAAAGGCCCAAATAAAGCAAAGAGGGATTAGAGCATGATCAGACTGGTCGCATCATACAGGGTGATCAAATATATTTAAACCCATTTTAAATGGGTGTATCTCAAAAAGTATTTGAGATATCAATGTCCAGTTTTTACTGGACACCTTTAAAAATAAAGATTTTTTGACATGTTATATTTGTATTTTTTTTTTTTTTTAATTATAGAAGCCAATTTCGAATTAAAGATCCTGTATATTTTTGGATTTCCTACGGAAAATTAAAAATAAACTTACCTAATAGATGGTGTGTTACAGTAAATAGTCAGTATTTTGAACTAATTAATTTTGTTTTTTTTTGTCTGTTTGCCAAGTTAAATTAATATTTCAAATAAAGAAGAATTAACTGTAAAAAATGTACCAATTATATTGAACAGCTCTAATTTCTATACAAAATCAAAAAACTGTTACAAATACTACCTTTTCAGAAAGGTAGAAGATTAAGCTTTCTGAGCAATTAAAAATATACAGGCAGTCCATATGAAATAACAAAGTTGCTCTATATCTAAAAAAATTATAATTATTTCCACTGTAACCGGACTCTACACAATATTTTAGAAAGATATTATAAACACTGCAAGTTTTTTTACCTAAATTTGTACTGAGATCTATATCCTGTCATTGGGAACCCCAATATTTTGGTAACGAGCCGCCACTGTTTGCGATATGACAAGTTGACGCACTTCGAGTCGTATTTTGATGAATTTGAAGTTAATAATTTTATATTTGAATATTGACGGATAGAAAATGTTTTTATATCATTTAAATGACGCTATTTAAAAAAAATGGCTTTAATTCTCACCAAAACTGATTAGCTCCCACTAGCTCGAGTTTGACATATGACGTAAAAGTGTAATGCAAAAGTGCGGACACTTTTAGTAATAGATGCTATCTCAATAAATGGAAAGATTTGTATGTCCCGTCCTACTTTGTGACGTCACGCCTTCTTTATGTGCGATGCACAAACAGCGTGGTTTTAAACAGTCACATTGTATGTCACCACGAATATGTTGCCTCTTTTTTCAACTACAGGCATTTGCAGAAACCTCTGAAGCTCAATCAGCAGTGCACCGACAGAGCCAGAGTGCAGTGGCATACCAAAAAAATAGAGATTAACATGTATGAAAATAATAAGAATATTAAAATGTAATTTATATTTTTATCTTATTTATGTAATTTCAAAATAATGTTTTTATTAAATTTAACTAAATGTTACAAAATTAATTTAGATAAAGCCACTCTTTAAACAATGTTAAAGCGATACAGGTATAGTACTTTTGCCAGATATATTATTTTGTTTACAAATGTCATCATTTATTTAAATTTGCCTCTAAAATTTGCAATCAAAAATTAGTTTCAATAAATGTTGGCCTTGGAACAGCCAATAATTCTAAAAGTAAATGGGTCGCATATTTTAATTAGCAATTAAAAACAACGACAACATAATATAGAATTCAATTTTACTTGTAAACGCATGGTCTAAAATGCGAAGAAAATGTTAGCACATTAGATAACGCGATTTGTGAAACAATCTTGTGTGTAATTCGAACTCAGTTTAATAGTCACTCTCGAGTGTTTAATGATCTCTCAGACGACAATGGAACACTTTAATGTCTTGTGCATGAGGATAACCAAAAGCACAGGAGATATTGTTTCCTAGACTATCGAGTTTATTAAAGACCACCTAGACAAGCGTTATTAAGTATAACTAAAGATAAAAGAATAGACACAAATGTACAAAGGTCAATGTGTAGGGGACGCCCCTTTGCTCATATCCTAGTCACGAAGTAACATTATAAATCTTATGCTACTTTTAAGATACTAATACTTTTAAAATAATTGATGAATTAGTTCTTCATAGTTTAATTTTCCATTAATTTAACGCTGTGTAAATCTCTGTAAATCTGTCTCATTGATTATTTTGTTGGGTTTTACAATCCTTCAACGCTTTCGATGAGATCGTACCTGACAGATCAGAAACAGTTTGTAGAATATGGTGGATCTAAGACAAAACCTGATACTTCAACTTCTTGAACAACCTAAGGATCCAACTTGGGGCAATGTAATTTTAACTGAGTATTAAAGATTTGTAAGACAAAACTTGATTCTTCAACTTGTGGTACCCCCTAAGGATCCAACTTGGGGCACTGTTATTTTAACTTTATATTAACGATTTATCATTAAATTTAGATTATGTAATTTTACGATTATTTAAAAATATAAATAACAAGTATTAAAAGTAATTTCAAAAAACTGACTTCAAAATTGTGCAGATGCCATGACCACATCTTAACCAAATTTATATGGGACCATCCCTGAGGCACCCCCTTACTAACAAAAAGAGAATTATCGCTAAACATACATAAAAAATAGAGTTTGAGGATTTTCCCATGGATCCAATTATTAGATTTTAACCAAATTTATATGGGACCACCGATGAAGTATCCCCCTTTCTAACAAAAAAAAAAAAAAAATATTAAAATCGGACACCGTGTTGAAGAATTATCGCTGAACATACATACATAAAAAAACAAAAAAAAATCGTGACGAATTGAACACCTCCTCCCTTTTTTGAAGTCGGTTAAAAATAAAATCTGAAAAGCCTGTGACAATATAAACTAATATATTTAAAAATGGGACGTCCTATAATTCCGAAACTAGTGTTTAATAGTTTATACATATGCACAAAAATATGTATGAAAATGAGAACAACTTAAATATCAAATAAAATATGTGACCAAAAAGATTAAAACATGTTTTGAAAAATAAGTTAAGATATTTTCATAAAAGCAGCGTTAATGAACTTTTAAATGATATAACGTTTATAAGGTTTAAATAAATAAACAATAATATTATTTTATTAAAAGTATAAAACAATCTATTTTCATATACACTCTTGTTGCACAATAGTAGTTTGTGTAACAAGAGTGGATATGAACAATCCACTTGAGTTGTATAGTATATTTTTTCTACGACTCACTTACGAAAATCTACAAATTTAAAAATTATTTTAGGTTATTAAAACAAAGTAACTAATTTTAATTATTTATGACTCTTACTAATTTATAAAATAATTTTATAGTTCCCAGCCGAGATTCGAACTCTAGTCTCTCGCGTGGAAGACAGAGATATAGATAATAACATTACAAGCCACTTTTCCAAGCGTAAATAACAAATATATTTCATAAAGTAGAAAAACGACCCCCTACAAAGTATTTCCAGAGTATACATTTAATTAGTTCATCGCAGGATGGATTAAAGCTTAAATTTAAAATTTGGTGTTTTTACTTTATCCGTTTTTGAGTTATTTTCAAAATTAGAAATACGGTCCATTTTAAAGAAATTATGTATAGGGCAATAATTATAAAGAATGACATCACAAACAAATTTTCTTAAAAATTCAAATTTTGTACTCTTTGTCAAATTTCTCGAATACGGATTATTTTAGGAAAATTATGTACATGACAAAAATTATAGAGAATAATATTACAAGCAACTTTTATTTGAAAAATTTTCCTTTCCAAGCGTGAATAAAGCAGAAAAACGATACCCCATAAAGTACCCCCAGATGCTTAGAATATGCCCAAAATCTAATTATCCCATCGCAGAATGGATTAAAGCTTAAGTTTCAAATTTGGTGACTTTCTCTGTGTCCGTTCATAAGTTATCGAGTATACAGGCAATAGTCAAAATGGATTCAGGGGACCCTAAAACGTAAAAATTCGTCGAAAACTCGAGGTTGAAAAAATCGTGATTTCTATACTTTCCTTATCTGTATACAGACAGGAAAGTAAAAATTGGACATCATACAATTCTGACCCACATTTAAATAGTTATCAGATCAAATTTTTACTGAGTAAAAATTGTTTGGCATTTTTTATACATTAAAATAACATACCTAAATAAAAAAGTTACTATGTAAAAACGAAAATGTTTTTAATAATCCAAAAGTGATGGCAGAAATATTAAAACATTTCAAAATATAAAAGTAAAACAGGATTCCTACAATAATTTTTGCATTTCCAGCGCCATGTGATTTTCGGCATTATATAAAAATTATATATGACAAAATAATAAACAGAACTGTACTCAAAATTTTCTTGATGATAATTTTATACTATCGATACATCTGAAAATGTTAATGGCCATTAGATGGATCTATTAGGAATTATGAGTACTTTCAAAAATTAAACAATACAAACCCGTAATTATTTACATTATTTAATATTGATGGTGGTCCTCCATATACGAAACGTTGGATTTAAAATGTACTTACTGGAACGTAAGCTCTATTTTGATAGTCTCATTAATAACCTTTATACGATATTTTGCTAATTTTTAAAATAAAGACACCACAAAGAAAATCGACCTATTTAGAAACTGGACCTGATATATCTTGAATTTGAAAAGACCAGAACGTTGCATCTCTACTGGTTTACGAAATCGCGCTAATGAACATTTAAATTGTGTACACCCTGTATAAACCTCTTCTGATATTTTTAATAACATCCCAAGCACAACCGATCGATAAAGACGGTTATTCATTTCTCTAATATCCACTACCTGTGCTGAATAAAATAATAGAAAGTACGTAAAACCAGACCTTGAGACTGTCTTTGTTCGACGAAACGCCCACACGACAAAACAATGAAATCCTGCGCCCTTTTCACCGTTGGCCCATGCACTATATGCACCGCCAATTCCAGATGCATCGCGCGGGGACTCATGCAACTCGTGAAGTTCGTATGACAACACCGGACGCGAAGAGAAACGTCAATAAGAGAGGGGTCCCACTGCGACAATTTTGATGGATTCACTGTTCTCGGGAACTGTTTTCAGGACTAAATTAGGTGCAGATTAACGCGATTGGTTTTGAAACTTGGGGTGTGCACCCGACGACCTGCAGGCACACCGTTAAAAGTTGGTGAAACGAGTTTAAACGAATTAAATACGATGGACTTTATTTTAGTTAATTTTGTTCTTAGATTTAAAGAAATTACATGTTATCATCGGTATTCTATATAAGACAAGAATAGACTTTTTCATCTGTTTTCTATAAAATTCAATTTAGGTGCATTAAATAGAATTGATTCAATTTAGGTCAAAAAAATTAGGCAAGCATTTATGCAGCTGCTTGGATTGCCTAAAGCGTAGGTATAATGCAAATTCAACATCTGTGCTTCATTATTTTCTGGTACTTAAAGTTTCTGCACAGCATCATCATTATTCAATTAAGAATATAAGGAATCCAATGTTTTCAACTATTTTGCTATGGTTTTTCCAATTTTCATTTTGCCTTATAAATAGGTATATGGTCCTTCTTAAAGAGCAGAATATTAAGAGCATAAAATTTGTGCAACTCTATATAGACATTTAAGAAAAAAGGTAGGAAACCCTTCCATTTAAAAACTACTAGATATTTCTTAAACCAAAAAGCAGAAAATTTTCATAGATTTAATACAAAATGGCGAGTAAATGTTGAAACAATGAAAATAACCTAGTTTTTGAAACATTTTCGATTTAGTAGAAATATAACAAAAGGTCCATTATTTTGTAAGAATTATTTTTTATTTTTATTAATTTTCGTTAATTTTTATAAATTTTTATAAATTTTTTATAAATTTTTATAAATTTTTTATAAATTTTTATAAATTTTTATTAATTTTTATTAATTTTATTAATTTAATTTTTATTAATTTTTATTAATTTTTATTAATTTTTATTAATTTTTATTAATTTTTATTAATTTTTATTAATTTTTATTAATTTTTATTAATTTTTATTAATTTTTATTAATTTTTATTAATTTTTATTAATTTTTATTAATTTTTATTAATTTTTATTAATTTTTATTAATTTTTATTAATTTTTATTAATTTTTATTAATTTTTATTAATTTTTATTAATTTTTATTAATTTTTATTAATTTTTATTAATTTTTATTAATTTTTATTAATTTTTATTAATTTTTATTAATTTTTATTAATTTTTATTAATTTTTATTAATTTTTATTAATTTTTATTAATTTTTATTAATTTTTATTAATTTTTATTAATTTTTATTAATTTTTATTAATTTTTATTAATTTTTATTAATTTTTATTAATTTTTATTAATTTTTATTAATTTTTATTAATTTTTATTAATTTATTTTTATTTTTTGTTTAAATTACTTTCATTTAATTTTATATTTATTTATTTACGATACTCCTCATTTCTCACCTTTTTAAAATATGAAAATCAAAAAACCTTGAAATATGTCATTATTTTTTACTTATTTATTTGTGCGAATTTTCAAGTTCCTACTTTTAAACAAATCGACACCCCTATACAAACTTCCACCCCCTCCCTTAAAATAGGAAAATCCAAAAACCCTCAAACACGTCATTATTTAATTATGCTCAGTAGCTGTATTTCAAATGTTCATGTTTCATTACTACTATGCAAAAATCATGTCTGATCCCTTGCTCTGTGAAAACAAAACAAATCTATTCCACGGGAACCGTACATTTTCCGGGATAAAAAGTAACCTATCTATCTCTCTATCTTTGTGCCATATTTTTATCCTGATCCGTTCAGCTGTTCTGGCGTGATTGAGTAATAAACATCCATCCAGACATCTAAACTTTCGCATTTTTATATTAGTAGGAAGTAGGATAGTAGGATTAAAGATTTATATAATTACAGATTCGTAGAACGAGTAAGGTTTCCTAAAACAAAAATTTTCGATAATCATAAACATACGAATTGTATTTGTTAAGACTATTCAACGAATATTTTCTTTCAATTATTTTTTGTAATTATCACCAAATCTCTTATTGACAGCGGATGGATTAATTTTTGCTTTATTTGACAGTGACGTTGTACGCCGTAATCATTCATAAATAAATATAGTTTAAAAATTAAAAAAACACGCTTTTAGAGCATATCAAACTCAAAAGTAAAAAATAATTTTTCAAATAAGCTAAGAACAATAATAAATGGAAAATACTAGTATTATTGTGAAAAAAGCGTCGGGCGCTCGATGAATGAGAAATATGGACGCTAATTTTAGATCATCAACAAACACATATCAATCAACCAATCAAAACAGTGCGTTTTCTATCTAGTTGACTATTGTTGGAAACTATAGTGATCCACAAAAAAGGTTTCTAAAGTAAAACTTAGAAAAATTAATGTACGTCAGTCATGGCCAACTTTAGAAACATTTTTTCTGGATCACTCTTTAATACTGTTCTTTAATATTGCAAAACAAAATATCTATGAAATAATTGTTTACATTTAAAATATACGTAGGTGATTCACAGAAACTTAGCAGGAACCAATTACAGATACAGATATCTTAAACAGATAATGTATCAGTTAAGCATGATATACTCGTATAGTGAGGAAGTTTATATCGATGGTTAAGAGCACAAATATTGTATGTCCATTTTTTTTTTAGAAAATAGGATAGGTAGGATTTTATATCCTTCATGATGAAATTTTTATGGTTTCCAAATATAGTACGTCCACTTAAATAGGTGTTCCATTCAGTAAAGTAATGCTAATAAAAATTATACAGCTTGTCAGTCACCTCCAACTTTCAAATCGATTTTGCTCAAAACGACATTTTTGGACATACAACATTTGTACTCTTAGCCATCGATATGTACTGGAAAAGGACTTTGTATAATTGGTAGTTTTTATAGTGAAATTCAGAAAGATTTTTCCATTTTTTTCATGTATAAATTGATTGTTACTAGTCTGCGGTGACCTTCAATTTTATTTTAATTTAATAAAATTAGAGTCGTTAACTAAGAAAATCCCATTGGTGTCTCGTAAGCTATAAATTGAACACACATGCTCTACTCTAACGGTATGCACTACACAGTAACTACACAAACTCAAAAGGTTTAATCCTTTTGAGTCTTATTTAGGATATGTAGGACCTCAGTATTGTCTTCCTTCATGTTTCCCAGCACATCTCTTGATATCTTCTTTGACAATCGGTATCTTCAAAGTGAAGGTGATTTCTATATCATCATTTATATGTATAATGCCATGGTACGTCTACAATACCTCGCAGCACTTTGTTCTGAAAGATTTAAATTTTGTCTACACCCAGAGCTGAATTCCAAATCTGTTTATACAACAATAACTTATTGTTTGTGTATACGAGGGCATATCAAATATAAACGGGACTGTATGGATTAAAACTTCCTGAGCGGTTATTGATCTAGAAAGAATTGATGGGAGAAAACCGATCAAAATTCGCTCGCGTCTCTTTAGTATGCAAAGAAACCATGAGCGAGAAAGAAGTGCATGTCTTCGTGGAGCAACGGATTATAATAAAGTTGTTGGCAAAAAAAGCGTAAAACCAACCAAAATTATGCGACGATTGCAGTCACAGTTTGGGGATAACACTCTGTCAAGAACCCGTGTGTTTGCATGGCACCAAGAATTTTCTGGAGGTCCTGAAAAGGTACACCCTTGAAAGCAAAGACGCGATTGTCAGCCAGAAAGGTAATGGCAACAGTGGTTTTTGATCGGCTAGGTGTTTTTCACGTTAACTTTCTACACGATTAATGCACAATATTGCTGAGTTACTGAAAGCCACAAAATTGTCATTTCGAAGAAAAAGGAAGAAGCAATCGGTGAGAAATGTCATTCTTTTGCATGACAACGCCAGACCTCATGTGGCTATTGTCACGAGGGAAAAATTGGAAACATTTGAATGGGAAATGCTGGAACATCCTCCCTTAAGTCTAGTCCTTTCCTTTTGTGACTTACATCCTTTTGGGCCCCTATAAGAATCGCTTGGAGGCCAGCGTTTCGACGATAACGAAGCGGTGGAAGCATTTGTGCTCCAATGGCTACAGGAATGTCCGAAGAGTTTCTACGATGCTGGAATAAAAAAGCTACCAATTCCGATGAGAAAAACGTATTTCTAGGGGGGGAATGTATGTAGAAAAATAATGTATGTTTGAAAACTTATTTAAATAAAGATAAAAATTTTTACAAAATAAATCCCGTTTATTTGATACACCCTCGTATAAACGTTTCGATTTTTTTTTTTTTTGTTAAAATGAACCGTGAGGCTAATTTAAAGAGTCGCTTTCGTTAATTATTAAAATGCCTCATTTTAAAATAAGTAGAAGGTTACGTACTATAATATAGGTATAGGTATTTAAAATAAAACATTTATTTTTTCATAAAAAATGGGAGCATAAAATTATAATCTTAAAATTATTTTTGAATCAAGATGATTTCAAAATTAATATTAATCATCTTAAAAATATGACAGTGCCTTTATTAATAGAATTCATAATTATAATTATTAAAACAACGTAATTTTTAAATCGCATAATTCACGCGTTTGAAAGTTTTATTTTTGACTTCGTCAAGGAAGCCCATAAACTAGATGTTTTGCATATTTCACGTGACGTTTGTTTATTATAATTTTATTTTTTCCTACTTGCTACATGACGTCGGACGCAAATTCTAATTTCGATCAACACGAAAAAAATTACTAATATGATGTTGTACTTGAGATTAGATACGCTGAAATATTATTGGATAATTATAGGAAAAGTATTTTCTGTAATAATTAAATTTACAATACGGATGATACTAAACAATAAAATATTTACATTGATAATAACAATCTGTCGATGCAAGTACAGTTTCGTATAAATTTATCGTTCTATTCTAGAAATGAAATAATTATGCATTGCAGTGCTTATCTTGTATTAACTACACTACACTATACTCTGTTTTTAAACTAGGAGGAGCGAATTGAAAAGTAGGAAAAAGTAACTAGATTTGTTACTAAGAGCGAGTTTCGAAATATAGTCGTGTTCAAAATTTATGAAATAATTATCTTTATCGGCCTTAGTCGGTGAACGGCCAATGAGCGGTTAAAAAACGAATAAATGTCATAGAAGTAATTTTTTAATTGGTCCCAGACAACGGTCGCAAATTTCACATTATTGTGATCCGAAATGTGTGTCTAAAACGAAATGTCACTGTCAAATTAAAGTCAATATGGTTGTTGATTGATGTCAGAAATACTTTTTTCTTGCTTTTGAAATCGACTTTTTGAGAATAACTATGATCTTTTTAAAATGGATAATAAATATTTAAGAAAATTGTTAATGGAATATCCAGATGTAGCCAGGTTAGTATAAAATATAAAGATCTGTTTACATTTTTAAGGATATATTTTTTAGGTATAAAAAGTAAAAGTTAATCAGTGAATGACAAGTGGATCACACAGTAACTGGTATCTCTTCTATGAGTAAAGCCTTGGTTTCTTTGAACACTTCGTCGCGGTGAGCGGACAGTCCGTCAACCGTCGCGTTTTGACGATTTTATCCAACCAGAGTATTTAAATGGGAATGGTTTTCTTGAATCCGCTTAGCTGAGCAGGACGGCGTCATGCCGCTGATTTGTCGCGAAGAGTCGGTTGATATCTGTTTAGTTTGATATCAGCGGAATCGTCGGCGTATGCGGAGACTATTGTTATTAATTTTAAAACAATAAGTGACAAATTCACACATACAGATGACATCATGACTTTATTTTTAGGTTTCTTGGAAATTATGTCCTTTATAAAACTCTACACGAATTCAAAAAGATCTGTAGAAAGTCTAAAATACTCCCTAAATTTGGTTTCATTTCCAAAAAGCCTCCGCTGCACAGTGATATTAAAGACACCTTCTGTATCGCGACACAAAAACAACTCATCCACTGGCTTATTGGAAACTTTGACGGTTGCAATTGCCAGTTCCTCTTGTACTTCCTCTTCCAACAATAATAACAACGCAAACAATTTAATTGCATCCATTTTAGTACCTTTCGTTTACATTCATAATACATAAACAGTACGTACAGACATAGAGAAAGTATCATTTTCTATATTTTTTAACAAACCACCTCGGGCGAAAATTGCTGTCCTCAGCGGTCGACGGACTGTCCGCTCACCGCGATGGAGTGTTCAAAGAAACCAAGGCTTTATGTGGATATTATGGCTTATTTAGTGTTAACCCATGATTAATGCGCTAGAGGGCAAATAAAGGCATTCAAAAGTTTACAGGCCTATGAGACAGAATTTGTTTTGAAAACTGGAACCAACATTTTCATAACACTACATGTCAACATATATTTTTTAAAGTGAACTATTCATACATACCTATGTATTAATTTTAAGTATTTTTAAAATATTTTTTGTAAAAATAATGTTAACTCATTGTGCCAAATTAAGATTATCACTAAAGTAGTAGATGGTGTTTTAAATGTTATAACAATTTTGTAAATAGTTTTATTCTATTCTAATAAATAAAATTTGCTTGAATATTTAGTTACATTTTAATCATTTTGGTTAGAAATTCATCAATTTTTAGTTTTAAAAAGTCAGTAATAAAATTATTTTTTTCTAAAGTACTTCGGAATTCATCTCTTCATCTTTTTACCTTCAAAAACCAATAATGCATTTTCTACAAAACCTTCAGAATCAGCATGTAAAATAATAAGGTGTATTCCCTTTCTTGTAAGGCTTTTCAGGAATTGCTACCTTTAATAGTACTCAGTGTAGAAGGTTCCATAATTGTAGATTTTCAATACAATTGCTTACTGAAGAACTATTATTTACAAAATAAAGTAAAAAACTAAGTAATGGATATCAAATTATAAAATGTCAGAACTGTCAACAATATCAATTATTAGCTGATGTTCATGCTAAAAAGTAATGTGTGAAACTGACTGTAATCTGACCAATCAGAAGGCTACAGAATTGCCAACTTAAATTCAAATCGCTCCTCTTAGTTTAAAAACAGAGTATAGTGTATGCTTAAGAATAGACTTTTTTCACATTATTGATGTCAAAATAATGAAAATAGAAAAACAGCACTCTCTGTGGTTTTAATATCTTAAGAATATAATTCCTGTCACGTGACGCTTACAATGATTTTTTTTATTAATAAGTGACAATACCATGGTGTTGAATTATCGCTGTGGTACACGGATTAGTATGAGTACGGAACAAAACTTTTTTTGATGCAAAAACAAACCAATATCTGTAATTCAAATAGAAAATCATGACGAAGGTAATTTAGTACCACTCTAATTAACAGGATGGCACTCGTGTCCAAATGACAGTTGTCAGCTCGTGCAAAACTTCAAACTTGATGTTATCCATCCTCCATGCTTCAAGCTTCAAGAAGATGGCTGATGGTGTTGAAGGTGAAGGTGTCTTAAATTTTGATTCACCTATCAGTGGTTCCAAACGGGGACGGTATGCGATGAAGAGAGCTAAGGGGCCATTTTTGATTCAATGCAATTTTAGAGGGGCGTTGGGGAACAACTGTCGCCTCCTGGAAAACAATCGAAAGTACTCGATGGAAAGGTTTTTATAAATGTGGATGGTAGGCCAAAAAAGTTGGGAAACTATCACTTAAGATATATCTTCACTACCTTTCAAATTTAAGCATCTAGGCGTCTAAGAAAAAATACAGTTCTCTCACTCTTTTGGGACAATGGTAAGTAAAATTTACAAACTTGTTTTTGTTTCAGTTGTAAAATGATATTGGTTTATTATTTTAATTTCTTTTTGTTTTCAGTTTTTAATGATCATTCTTATTGTAAAGAAAATGCTGATTCTCAAAATACCCTGTCTATCGCTGAAATCTGAGTCTCAGGCATCAACATCAAAAATTCATTCAATGCTAGAGCATATATCAAACAAGAAAAATGTATCCAAAATCTTCAAGTGTCCAAACATGTGTATAAGTTTAAGTCCAAAAGCTAGATTCATTTATCGCGATGCCCAGAGGATGAATAAGAATTTGAAAAACTACAAGCGGTGCACAAATAGATCAATAAAAAAAATATCTCATGAAGAAATGCTTCAACGTAACTAGTGAGGCAAGATGTGGAAAATTTTATCCATTCTCAAATTCGCCCTAATAGTAAGACACCAAGAAAGCGACGCTTCAACTTACATTTTTTTGAACTTTTTGCCATCTCCAAGTCGCAAAACTCTTATAAAGATCTTGAGCACACTATACAATACTATACATGCTGATTTTGTTACAGGAAATATTTTTGGAAGGTTTGCTTTTTAAATATTTAATTATTTAAATGATGTAAATTCATATTTTGTCTGAGCATTCCCGTGTTCAAATAGACAAATTATATATTGCGGCCTTAATTTACTGTAATAAAATTAGTGATTTCGAGAGAAAAGGTACCGATATTTTGGGAGTGGTTCACCCCTCGTAATTTTACCACTTATATTATCTGCGAAAATTTCACATCTTTAATTTTCAACCAATTTGGAATTAGTACCGTGGGTGTAATTAATAATGCATTTTTCTGTCAAACAATTGACATGGCTACATAAAGTTCCGCATTGTTTTGACAAATATCATACGAAATATATGCCTTGTGTAATATACAGTGCTTCATTGCTTTTGTTGAAGTAAATATTAAATGGCGTTCAATGTTGTCAGTCACCGGTCGGTAGCACCCCTTTTCATTTCCAGCACATGCGAACGTCATTTACTATTCACTCTAACACATGCAAAGTGGGGTCGAAGGTTTGATTTTGCCAGCAAAGTATATTTATTATTTTTCAACACAATCAACTTGGTATATTTTCTAAGAATTGAAAATCTATTAAAAATCGTGTATTTTCAGTGGCAAATAATTGCGTAAAAAACGAGTATAAACTAAATATTTATGTATATAAAATAATTTAAACCTAAGAATGTACATTTTTTGGTGCAAGAACTTTTAGACATTTGAACTTTTTAAATGAATAATTAATTAACTTGCAGTTTGTATACAGCCTAGATATGTCCTTGACATTTAGCCTCTTTATTTGAAATGCGACTGTCAGTCGAATTGTTTAGTTTGTTGAGGCGCGCCCTAATCCTCATCTTTTGTTAATCTATGAACGAAGTTTTAGTAATTATTAAATATTTTTTTATTGTATTCGTGTATTCTTATAATAATTGTTTCATAACGGTAAAAGATTTGACCTTTGCGTTCTCGGAATTTGGCCAATAAAGTGTTTCAGACTCCGTAATAAGCAAATTATATTAATACTGATTGATGTTTATAAAAAAATATTCGTAGGTATTTTTTTTACCATCTAATTAGGTGTATTGAAATATATTTTTCTAATTTTGACATATAAAGTGACACATTTTGTAAACGCAGCAAGTGTCAAAACGATCTACTTTATGCAACCAGTTGCATAAAGCAGAACATTATGCAACTGATTGTGAAAAGTTGATTTTGTTACCGAAATGAAAATAAATAAGAATGCCTCTCGAAAAATCGAAAAAACCAAAAATCGAAAAAAAAAAGCAATAAATAGTGACACATTTCACATTTGACAATTTGAAATTACGTTTAATCACAAAAAATAAAAGCTGTGAATTGCGTCTAATTTTTTGAATAATTTATTCAATTATTGAATAACTGCCCAGAAATGTTGAGGGTAAAATTTTGACGTACTCCTTTAAGGATAACGAGTAAAAACGGTTTTTTTTTAATTTCCTGCGGGTAATGTAAAAAATCAGATCGGCAACACTGCACATGTCCCTTATTTTTATTATTACTATTGAAAAAAAAAAAAAAAATAGTCGAAGGACTATCAAATACAACAATTTTCTGAAATATTTGATTGGAAGTACCTACAAAAGAATGATGGTGAATCATTTTTTAACCAACACAATTTTATAAACAATCAAGTCAAAATTAGAAAAATCTTGTATGTAACACGTTACGAAATGCCGTTTTGTATAATTTGTTCATTTTGCGCGACCTCGCTCCGCTCGTCCGGCAAATATTTACAAAATATGGCATTTCGTAACTGGTTACATAAATAGCTATTTAAGACAAAACTACTAGACTACTACAAGAAGGATTGTGATTATAAACGCAAGTAATAAAATATTTAAGGTACCATTTCGGTAGGCGCGACAGGAGACCACCGAGGCGACCACAAGGACGACAGATGCATGAATGTTATGCTCCGTTCATTTGGGAAGCCAGGAGACGGGTGGCACGACACCCGCAGATAACCATTCGAGGGAACGATCAGCGTTGCCAGACCTACTGTTTTTAAGTAGATCCACTGTTTTTGTCTCTAGCAAATTTTGTTCTTAATTTATTAAGTTTGCCTCATTCTTCAACAAATGGTCAAAGAATATTTTCTCTAGTAAATTTGCTGAAGTAAAAGCAGCGTAATAAGCATCCACTACTGTAGGTTGGTTCCATAAAAAAAACATCAAGATAATCATTGTTTTTATTTCAAATGAAACAAAGAATTAATAGGGCATCATAAAAAGAACATGCATGCCAAACACAACGATTTTGAATTATCTAATTCAGACTGATCTAAAAGAAGTAGGTACCTATTATTTTAAAATGTTATTAATTGTTTTTATTCTTTGTTTACTTTCTGATTTGGGTAGAAAAATGTTTATTTTTCGTCTATTATATACTTGTTTTTTTTTTATTTAGGTACTATACTGCAAATTATAATTATTTGGCAACACTGCCTAGATCGAAAGAAGTTTCCAACCTCCAAATACAAGCGATGTCTGAGGACAGTGACCTCGAGTGCGACACGCAGAAAACGCTTTACCCGGAGACAGATCCAAAGTGTCGTCAAGACGTGTCGCGCCGTGCGAAATGTGTTTCATATATTGTATGTATTTCAGACGTGAAGAGACAGTTCTCGGTCGCCTCTGTTGTCGTCTGTCGCGCCTACCGAAATGGTACCTTTAATGTGAAAACCTAAATAAACATTTACTTAATAAAATTTTAGTTGATTCATGTCCCAGAGCTAGACCTTATACTCCTACCCTTATTGGTGTTGATTACAAATCTTTACATTGTAATCGACGGAATAAAAACAATTAATCTAAAAGATTACAAAGGCGCAATTTCAAGATATCTTGATTGGGAAAAATATCTAATTTTAGAACACAAAGGTGGAAATAAAGCTGGACTCCTACACTAAACTATTGATTTTTGTTGTTTTATGTACCAATTATTTGTAAGTAAATCATGTCAAAATAGAAACATTATCTAAATTGCAATAGAATTTTGTCTTACACTGTTACCCATTTTTAATTATTTTTTATAATTTATAGATAATTATCGGAAGGGTCGAGGGGAAAAACATGATAAGCACCATTTTGCTAATTTCACAGGAGAGACAAAAAACGGCTGATAGTTATCAGGTTATTTGCATGTATGTATATTTTTACTAGGCATATATTATGGGAATTAACAGCTTATTTCCCTCTAGAGTTTATGCATTTTGTAGGGACCAGTTGGACGTACTATAATTGTGAAACCCTAAAATTTTGAAATTGGCACTCATCATGTTTTTCCCCTGGACCCTTCATTTAATATCTGGCATTTCATGGAACTACATGATTTTATTAGATTAATTAGGAAATAATTACTTTGTGTTATCAGATACGGAAATGATTACTTTGTTATCAGAATTATCAAATAAGGAAATGTACCTCAAAAACTAATGTCGACATTTAGATTGAAGCTACAATGTAGCTGGGAGCACAGTTTAAGGAATTCTTTAAACTGTGCTGGGATGTTCACAAGAAGCATAACAAAAACCTTCGGTTCTTCTATTGGTTGTAAAATAATAAACAATCGCACTATAACAACAGATAATTTAAAATTTGTAAGATATTTTTAGTCGCGTAAAAAACAATGCGAAATCGTGACCAGTCATAAATCGTTGTCAAAGTTTACAACGACACCCAGAAAATTATTACTGTAATTTTGGAATTTTGATAATAATTAATAGTTACGACATTTACCAGATAAGTTATTTTTTAAGACTGCTTTAGACTACACGATTTCTTTTACAATTTAAATTGTGTAGTATCATATAGTAAATTGTTTAAAAAATCTGATTTACACAAAATAAATTGTACAAGAAATTGTAGTCTAAAGCAGTCTTTTCTTATTATAATACATGTTTGGATAGATCTTGGTTAATTCAACAAAAAATATTTAACCAAGAAGACGCAGAAACAATGCAGTCCTTGAACAATAGAAAATATAAATTAATAATTTTGTACTATACTTCTTCTTCTTTAATAATTTAATTTTATTTATATGGTCCTGAATAATGCAAAGCTTCGTTAAGTAATGAAAAAGTGGTACAGCTTGATTTGGATAATCATCAGAGGCGATTATTTAAAGATAAACTTCTAGTTGGTAATAAAATATTAAACAGTACTTTGAAAATTTAATAAGTGTGCACTAGAAGCTAGCAAATGCCTGACAAGGTATATTAAAAGTAATTAGAAAAACAGCAACAATATGCAGAAACAAACATTATGAAGTAACATCAATATTATGAAGAAACATCAACATTATGAAGAAACATCAACATTATGAAAAAATATCAACATTATGAAGAAACGTCAACATTATACAAAAAAGTCAACATTATACAAAAACTGCAACATTATATAGAAACAGCAACGTTATACAGAAACATCAACATTATACAGAAACAGCAACATTATACAGGAAGGTCAACATTATATAGAATCAGCAACGGTGTCCCACGACATTTTGAGCAACCGATATCTCTAAAACGACTATTTTGAAAAGTATTTTTAAACAATCAAAGTTTAACGATAATAATTTTTTTATATTTTTTAGGTCAACAATAATGATAGAAGTTTGAATATTGTGTTAATGAGGGTGTTTATCAATTTAAACAAACTGTTTATCGTCCCTTTGTATATTTATTTTGTTTTACTGTTATTTTCTTTAATATAACAGAAACATAAAAATCCAAATAAATGTCATTATATTTATTTTGGACTGGCTACGTATCACGTATAGGGTCAGTAATATTTCCCATGAAAACATACGCTTGGTAAATAAGGGTGACTAAATTAAGGGCTGTTTTTTATAGTAAAAATATAAGTACCACTATTGGTCTAACTACAGGTGTTACGAACCTATAGATATACGGTTTTTAATGTATTATGAACAACTAATTTCCTTCTACCCATGAATTTTAAATCATAATTTTTTGAAAAGATATTTTTCTAATAAAATTGGAATAACTATGACTTTCATAAACTATTTTAGTTACATCATTGTTATTAATTACAATAAAAATCGAACATTCTGTTACTGAAGTTAGGGTGTGGTTGAGAGTTCACTACCTATATAGAACTGTTGTAGCTTTAGGCTTGTCGTACCCTTGTCACTATTTTTCACCATCAAGTTAATTATTAATTGACTTTATGTAATCATTGATAATTCTGATCGGCACTTTCGTAATTTCCATAGGTATCGAGTGTTGCCTAAAGTAGGTATCCCTCGTTTTAATATGAAGAAGTGTCATGAGTGAAAATGCTTGATTTGTATATTTTAACACAGTGAATAATGAAAATCATCATTATTGTAAGAGTATTCCTGTATTTTACATGTACAATACGTATTTTAAATGTCAAGAAAAAAAATGCGACTAGAAAATTTTAGTAGCAGACTTAACTTTTTACTGCAAAATTTATTACAGTTCAAATATATTTATAATTATAGCAATTAAATTGTCAAATAAAAAAACTACAAAGGGAAAACCACAATTTGTTTAGTATATTTTACTATTATATATAGAAATTTTTTACTACTAACTTCTGTTTAAATTTATACAAATACTAATTTTCTCCACGAAAATAGTAATACTTTACATCACTTCTTATATACAAATTTTTTTTGTACTTCGATGTGATCATGGGCGTCGTTTATCAGGAATAAAGAGGGGCGGGCAAGTGTCCTCTATATCTCATTGCAGTGTTTACAACAATTTAGGAAAAACTTAAATACACAAAAAAAAATAGTTCTGGAAAAAGTACGGAAAAGATCACAAGTGTACTTGCTTAGAGGCTGAATATTCAACAAGGGTGTCAGCGTGGAAAGTGAAGCCAGTAACACAAGATTTAGATTTTCATGAAAGGCAATATAGTAGACACAAAACTTTAAAACTTTTGATTACAAATTATTCCTGTCCCCATATATACTATTTATTGTAGAGAAAAAATATACAATTATTATACTCCGTATTTTAATGGTTCGCCCTGTATTTGAATAGTCTCTGTCTACAGTCAAAATCTGGTTTTTCAAATAAAACATGACGGGACTATCGTTTTCGAACCGCTCCCGGTATGCCTTTACTTCCGGAATGGAAGAAACTTTCCAAGGGGTTTGGTAGCGATATCGATTATTCCAAATGTGTCAGATTGGACAACCCCCCCGCCGACCCCTGACACCTCTCTCCCCGTCCCGTCTTCATCGTCGTTGCCGCGACCTTTTCTCTAAAGTACACTCCCATATTTCTAGTTACACATACACATGTAGAGAAGTCCGTAACGAGATAGATAGAGAAGGAAAGGCTTTTGGACGGAACTGTACCCACGTTGTGGAGTCCTTATTGCTGCTGAATATATTATTCGAGAAGTCGGATGCCGTCGAATTATTAGTACGAGAGGCTCTGGTTTTAACTTTTCAGATTTGAGACAGTTCGCAAAAAATGAGACAGTTCGCAAAAAATCTAATTCATTGATTGTCAAAAAAAAAAGTTTTAAAACAAAATTAAATCTTTCCAACGTTAAAGTTGTTCAATGTGTTAGATCTCCATTTCTGACTCGAAAAATATGAAAACATCAGTGAGCTACTGTGACGTGAGAGCTGCGTTTGACTGTCACGTTAAAAGGCAACATCCCTGTAGACCAGTCATAATGGACTAGGTAAAAAAAATGTGATCTAACAAAAAGAAATGAGATCCGACCGAAAAAATATCAATAAGCCTGACAACAAACTTAATATAGACATAATAAATTTATATGAATAAGGATAATTTCCTGGCCGTAGTAGAATTTTAATCGGTTATTTTTATTTTCAATCGTTTAGCACTACATATGTTCCGGAAATTAATTTTTTTCATCTTCGAGTGCGGTCAAAATTTAAAAATAAAAAAAAAACACAAGGTGACGATTAGTTTAATATTTTTTTAAAATAACAGAACCCCATCTTTCTCTTTCAGCATGTGAAGGTGTAATACATGAAACATATGTAGTGCTAAACGATTAAAAATAAAAACAATGACCGATTAAACCAAGGAAATTTTTATTTATATAAAAAAAATTAATTTATATACTTAGCTTTCTCCTGTCGCAATAATAACAGATCACGATATAATTCTTAACAAATAGGACCAAATCTAAAAATATCAACTACTCATTAAAATAGTGTTAAAGGTGTTGGTAATTTGGGTCCCGACAGGTCATATATAAAATAGGTAAATTCGGTCCCAATAGCTATTGACTACCTGAACCTTTCTGTTTCGGGTGAAAGTACCTGCTGTAGGACATCATTAAGTAGTACAATGTGGTTGCCAAATTACGAATAATTATAACCAAATTTAATAAAATTTAATAAAATTTAATAAAATTTAACAAAGTTGTAAAGCGTTTTTAAATTTCATGTAAAAATTTTTTGAGAAGAATCCGCGATGGCTCAACGCCTCACAGGTTAGTTTTATTTATTTTTTTTTTATTTTACGTATAATTTTTTTGCGAAGCAACACCCGGGAGCTCTAGGCCGCACAGATTAGGTAAATTAGATTTTAAAAGTTCTCTCATTTTATGTACGTATATAATTTTTTTCAATGTTGATTTAAAAATAAATAAACTCCTTCAATCACTATTATTGGCCCGTTTAAATTGGTTTACTTACCTAAGAGGTCGCCATGAGGCTATGTTAGGTAAGGCAGAAATGACAGGACCGGAATTTAACGTTATTTTTGACTGTATATTTGCTTGGGACCCAATTTACATGTATCCATTAAACAAATAAGTTACATATACTTCTTTCTTTTCCTTTTTTTTTGTTATTTTTGGTTATCTATCTAGCTGTTTCTGTTTTGTTTTAGGTCTTGAGTACGATATATTAAAAATATATGTTTTAAATTAGTTGCTTAAAATAAATGCTAAACTCAACAAATCTCTCTTAGAGATTTCAGTGGGTGCTCCGTTTATTTTCCTGAATCTATTTAAATAAACTTATTGTAAATTTGTTTATTTTTGTTTTTTGAATATAAAATTATATATAATTGGATTTTGAGGCACATTTACGAGTATATTGCTGACAATTTTTCATATGTCACATTTTTGTACTTATTAAAAAAGGTTTTTTGAGTACGCGATATTGTGACAAAGTGTGTTATCCTTTACTGACCTGCACCCTTTCAATGTATCATACACTTTCTTTAATTATTATTAATCGACTTCAAAAAAGGAAGAGGGTTTCAATTCGTCGTATGTTGAGCGATAATTCTTTAACACAATGTCCGATTTCAATGATTCTTTTTTATTAGAAAGGGAGTACTTAAGTGGTGGTTCCATATAAATTTGATCAAAATCTAATAATTGGGTCCATGAGAAAATCCTCAAACTCTTTATATTTTATGTATGTTTAGCGATAATGCTTTACCACCTTGTTCGATTTATATGATTAATTTTTTTGTTAGAAAGGTGGTGCTTCAGGGGTGGTCCCGTATAAATTTGGTCAAAATCTAATAATTGGGTCCATAAGAAAATCCTCAAACTCTTCATTTTTCATGTATGTTTAATGATAATTGTTTACCACCTTGTCCGACTTCTATGATTCTATTTTTGTTAGTTTTGTTCAATAATCACTAATAAGATCTTTTGTTTCCTCTCTTTAATACAATTTAAAATATATAGAGTGGGAGATTCAGATTAACAGATTACTAATACAATTAGCTTTCAAATGAAGTGTCATAATTTACAATCCTTAAAAGTTTTTTATCTCTCAAAAGTAACGCAATGAACAGTCATATTATTGAATTCCCCATAAAATTACCATTCCAATGAAGTTACACGAACCTTTTTGATATTTAAACAAATTGAGGGTGTGCCTGTCATTTCAAGGGGGTTAGGGGGTTCATAGGAATACCGAAATTTTGATACCATCATATACTCTGATAAATTTTAAAAATCGACGTATTCAAGAGTTTTTTTCCTCTACTCTTTAAAATAAACGACTGATAAGAGAGGTAAGATTTAATTCACTCACGGTATATAATAATAATAATATATGAATAATTTGATAAAGTCTCGTCAGTATCGCAACCTAGTGATTGGTAAAATGTTAAGCTCCCATTGCAACAAACTTGGTAAGAAAAAAGAGGAGATATAATATTGTACAGATATTACAAATTTAATTTTCAAATTCATGACATGAAAGTAACATTTTCTAAAGTATATTTTTATAGTTTTGGCGGATATTATGTATACAATTTTTATTTAATAAAATTTCAATTCAAAATCAACTAGAAATTGTACAGTCACGAAGTTCACGAATTCGTGAATATTGAGCTTTTCGTGCCAAAATCTAATAGATAATAATAAGATACATGGAAATCGGTTTTTTTTTTGGTCTAGTAATTTTGGCAGTAGTTATTATTATATTAATAAAAGATCACTCATATACTGAAGAAAAAAGCTTACTTTACCAACAAAAGAACACGTTTACGTAGTGAAATTTGAAAAAAAAAAAATTTATATGAATTAAACTAGTTGTGTAGATGACACTCTCCGAAGTTTGGAAATACTATTTTGGGTATGTTTTGAATAAAACATAATTTTAAAAAACTTTCAGTAACATTAAAAAAAAGAAACGTACAATTTCTCTTTTATAAATTTTAGTATTAATGGAAAGGTTTTGATCTAAAATAAACAATACAAAAAAAAAAACAGATTTAAAATATCCAACATGTCATTCGTATTTTACTGACCGAAACCAAGTGCATTATATAAAAGTTAACGCACGGAGAGTGACATGATACAGCAATAGGTTCATTCCGAGGAATAAATATTGGTTGGCCCAGTGGCGGCTTGTGACCAAAATTTGGCGAGTTCACAATGACAGAATATAGATCTCAGTAAAGATATAGGTAAAAAATTTCAGTGTTTTAGGTATATTATACCTTTCTATAACTATACCTTTAGTGAAAGATTTTTACCACATATGTACCGAGATCTATATTCTATCACTGTGAACCCCCAATATTTTGATCAAAAGCCGTCACTGGATGGGCGATACCTAATAACGTTGGTAGGGCAAGCATACAAGATTGTACTTTTTGCTTAAATATATTTGTTATCAAAAACTGATATGCTAGCAAATCTTGACAACATTAGCTAGGCACGGAGTTCTTCGCAAATTATACAAACAATGATGGAAAATGTTTAAAAAAGTTTTGAGTTTTAGATATAATTTATTTTTTCAAAGATAAACTCAAATCACAAATGAAAAATCTTGGCCCAGAGTCCCCAGTGGTTAGAGTCTGTACTTTCAGATCCAAGAGTCTGGACTTTCAGATACAAGAGTCTGGACTTCCAGATCCAAGAGTCTGGACTTCTAGATCCAAGAGTCCGGAATTCGAATCCCATCAAGGCTCAGAGTTTTTCCAATTAATTTTATTAAATGTAAAACTATTTTACTGTAAAACAATATAACGTCTGCTGTAAGTTCTACTTTTTTAATAACGTCCTGCAATATATTTCAATAAAATTTTACTACCGGATATCTCTAGGAATTTTCAAAAATTACCGATTACGAATTATTTACGTATCTTCGATTACATTCCACAAAATATATATTATTTAAACCGAACACAACGCCATCTAGTCGAGATATCGGTAACCCGAAAGCCGCATCCACGCCAAATTTATGTTTAAACGGAGTAATTTCATTCGGTTCTCTATTGATCGCATGTGGTCTTCTTATTCCTTTTTCCCTAATGCAATGAGACAATTTCTCTGGTGGAAACTGTACAAGCGAAAAGCAAAGGACCTTCCGATAAGATACAACATTTTACACGAAAATGCCTCGTTTGAATGAAATTAATTTGCGAAATATCTCGAGTTTTATCGAATTACCCCACTCTCCTTTTGTGTGGATGTCCTGAGAAAACGCTATTTTTAAGGTTAAATCATTTTTTACGACAAACTTCGCTGAACATAATATATAAAAGAACATTGTCTAGAAATGGAATCAAGTTAAATGACATTTTTCACCGCCTTGGTAAAAGTTATTTTTGGTGTTTCGCAAACTTATTTTGTTTATTATTTTTAAAATATTTTTCACGGTTATGAAATTCTTAAGATGTTTGACATGTACCAGCAAAATATTTTCTTTTTTACCATTTTTAATCATTTTAACTGATCTTTTTTTTGTCATCGGCATCAACTGCTATGGTTATTAGCCTCGTGTTCTGTGTAGGCTTTATTACTTTGTTTCCCAGCGCCACTTTAGGAACAGCACTGTTAATTAGTACCCAACAGTGAATGGTTGAGTGGGGAATCCTACCAAGGCATTAGAATTAATTTTAAATAATTAAATTAAATGAAAAAATCCCGGCCAACGGTGGGATTCGAACCTGGCACCCTTGGATCCGCAGGCAGAGACTCTACCACTGAGTCACCCACCCCGTTTTAACTGATCTTAAATTTGTTCCTAAAAATTCTAACTTTAAGAATTATGTTTTCATAACGTTTTGAGAGTGGTATATTATTACTTTTAAAACATTCTTGACATTTCCAGTTGTTTGTCATTTTAACCATTTTAATCGGTTTAGTTTGCTTATTTTGTTTATTTAGACATATTTACACATTCCCAAATTTTTTGGTTTGCTGTTTCAAAATATATTTTATATTAGTAGATTAAATACTTGAAAATTTTGTTAAAAGCTGCAAAGTAACTCCTGGAGAAAGTTTAATAACAAGAAAACATATGTTCAGCACAGTTTTTCATATAAATTATTACATTTAGATTCGTTCTAATCAGCAACTACTACCATTTTTAAATGACATAAAAGAATCAAGGAAACGCCTTAATCACTTCTATGACCTATACATCTATGCCACGTGACTAACGTTACAATAAACAACTGTTAGCTGATCGATTTAAAATTCTTTATAGAATAATGTCGAGAAAATTTTATTTTCTACAAATCGGTCATCAACATAATTTAACTTACGAAGTATTACTTAATTTAGAATGATAATTTTTTTTTACAAAAACATCCTTTTGCTAGATTTATTTAAACTTTTTTGTATTCTATGATTCATTTCTGATAAATAAATTGATACAACTATTTATTATATGTTTTTCATATCGTCATCAACGCAATCTGATTTAACAATTATGTGGTTTTAAGTTTGCAAAAATTATTTGTTTCTAAACATTTATAATAAAATTACATACATAGCGTCAAGGTACCATTTGGGAACGGCGACAAAGGAAGACGACAGGCAGCAAATTCTACGCAGCAAATCCTACCTGTTAAAACTGCCTTCCCAAATGTGTTTCATATAATTACTTGTGTTCTGACGTGAAGACACCTTTTCGGTCTCCCTCGCTGTCGTCTTACGCTTGAAGTCGGTCTCGGGTCGCACCTTCCCAAATGGTAGCTTGAGAGCAGCATTTATTAAATTGGTTTCCGTAGAGGGTTCCGCGAAACTTTTTTAACGTAACATTAAAAAAAGCAATACATTTTTTTTAGAAGCGAATAAATATTATTTGAAATGTAATTTTTGTTGCAAATAATCCATTTGAAAATGTTGTTGAATTAAAACCGAGATTAAAGCAAATGGAATACAATAAAAAAATATAAAAAATTGATTTTAAATGGAAACATTTCAAAATTATATAAAAACTGGATATACCTATTTATTAAACGATTTGGATCAAATTTGGAACAACCATACAAGACATGAATTGACACTTATACTTAAACAAAATGCCCCCTCCCCCCCTTTCGGGAATGTAATATGGTTTTATTTTATTAGAGATCACCCTTGTATATTTTATATTTTTTTGAATCTGCCAAATTATCATTTTCCCCAAATAAATTTTTTATAGAAGGCGATGAAGTGGTGCATGCGGTGCATACTGTCAAATTGGTAATAAAATGTTTAATCTAAAGGCGAAAAAAGTGATAGTTTGTTAAAAAAGGGGTTTTTGGAATAAATTTTTTAACTGAAGGATTTATTTTTAATTCAATTGATAAAATAGCTTTTGTTTCGAGTATAGGAATTAGCACATTATTTTTCAGTTCATGGCTTTCTACTTCAAAACATTTTTGAAATAACAAAAAAAAAATCGTTTTGGAAAAAGAAAAGAACATTGTCATAGGTAATTTGAACATAGATTCAAAAAAAAAACCCATCCTGACCCATTTAAAAAATCAAAATTAATGGCATTTCCGGAAAAACCAAAATTACCGGAAGTCCCAAAATTAATCCAAAGAGATATTTCGGCCAACGGTGGGATTCGAACCTGGGACCCTTGGCTCCGCAGACAGAAACTCTACCACTGAGCCAGCCACCCCCTTCAGTGGTTTTATTCTTTTTTTCTTTAATGTTCCATTATTGATATTTTTTATTTCACTTAATAATATTACAACAATTTGCATCCCTTTTTTAGGCTATGATTATTATAATTGATTTATGATTACACTAGTGCCGTAGGCTTTTTTTATTGCTATTTATTTTAATTTTTGGGTCAAAAGTAGTTTCAAAAGTTTACCAACAATTTTAAAAAGATGGTATTTTTTGTGTGGACTTTTTCTCTTTCGGGTCATCATCATCAGAGGATATCAAAAGTAAAAAGTTAATTCAAATTAAGAGAAGTCTTTTTTGTTGGTGTCGTCTACCATGCAGCATGATTATAAAATTACATTTTTAACAATTAAAAACCACCACAACTTTTTGTTCAAATTTATAGCATTATAAAGTTAAATAAAAAATAATGAATATTAAAAAAAAATAAACAAAAACATTGAAGTAAGCCGTCAAAGATGTCAAAGAAGGCAGCAAAGCACCTAAGCAATTTTGAGTTGAAACCTATGCCATATTTATAGGCTATTTTAAGAGGCTATTTTAAGGCTATTTTTATACCCTATTCAAAAAAATGTATGCTCGTTTTTTTTGCAAAAATCAAAGTGCTCTGCTAGCTTCAAACGAAGTAAACAGAGCACCTCCGTTTTTTTTTAATTTTTTTTTTTTCAAAAACAACGACTCCATGTTTTTAGGTTATTTATAAGCTGTTAAAATATTATAAAACTTTCTGAAAAATATTTTATTTTTTAAAAATTTGCTAGCTACGAACGAATACAGCAGAGCTCCTCGGTTTTCAAAGCGTTTTTGCTAAAAACAACCAAATCGCATTTTTAGGCTATTTTTAGGCTTTTGAAATATTATAAAATTTAAAAAAAAAAAAATAGAATTCTTTAAAAAAATACAGGGTCCTTTGCTAGCTTGGAACGAGCCGAGCATCTCGATTTTCTTAATACTTTTTTTAAAAACAACTACACCACATTGTTATGTTATTTTAAGGCTCTTGAAGAATTATAATACATTCCGAAAAAAATTGTTTTTAGAACGGCGTGGGGTGCTCTGCTAGCACACCGCATTTTTAGGTTCTAGAAATATTGGAAACCATTTCGAAAAAAAATTGTATTTTTTAAAAAATACTGGGGTTTATTAAACCTTTTTCCTAAAAACAACCACACCAAATTGTTAAGCTATTTTTAGGCTTTTGAAATATTATAAAACTTTACTAAAAAATTGCAATTTTTAAATAATACAGGTTGCTTTGTTGGAACGAAGTCAGCAGAGCACCTCCGTTTATTTACATTTTTTTGCAAAAATTTATGAATAGGGTATAAAAAATACCCTTAAAATAGCTTAAAAATATGGTATAGGTTTCAACTCAAAATTGCCTAGGTGCTCTGCTGTCTTCTTTGATATCCGATTGGGGCCGAAAGCTCTGAGAATGCATAATATATAAAAAGAAAAATGTTTGAAGTTTAATTACCATACCTTATTCATTCCCAAGAAGCCTAAAATGAAAAAGGTTTAAGAAAGGAAATTTCATTAATGCAAATTTCACCCCCCATGGTTTTTTTTTTTTAATTATAGTTTTGGACTTGAAGATCTAATGAAATTTTCATGTTAAAAAAAAATATACCACCAATAACATTTTGCTCGATTTTTTTGTTGTTTTCAACAATGGCGAGAAGGTGATAAACGTTGATAAACTTTAATAGTCCCTCAGCGTTTTCATTCAAATCAATAAAATGAATGTACTCTTGCATTTTTAGATATTTCTTAAAATAGAATTTCCTAACGAGGTTCAGTAGACACGTCACCTTGAAGGATAAAAAAAAATCAAATGCCGCCATGCAACATCTACATACGTTTCTTTGTTGTCATGTAAGAGTAAATGGGACTGGTTCGAAATTCTTTGTCTTACGATGATTTTTTTGGTACAACTGTACAACGGCCTTCATATACTCTATTCAATCAGAATAAACCCTACACGCCGCATAAGTTTAATAAACGTATTTGTCTCGGGGTCAGAAAGAGGAAACTGTAGTGGGTTTCGGAACAGGTAAAAATGTCATAAAAATTTTGAAATTGCTGTACTAGTTAGTAAGCTTCAATCGATATACACTCTATTCTTTTCATTCTAAAGTCCACGTTTTCTAGAAATAATTTCATATTATTGATCTTTTAGTCATACGAATAAGGGGGAAAATACATTGCAAGCCAACGATATACAATATATAAATGGCAAGGGAAAAGGTTGATTATTATTCCTGCACGCTATGTATATTAAATTTTTTATTTACAAAATAATTAAATTTCAGTCAATAGATGTATCTTGCTGCAAGTATTTTAAACATTGTAGATAAATATTACAAAACAAACATGATATTATTTTGTTCTTTTATGCGTCATCTCTATTCTATTCTTATATTTCAGTTGAGTCTTGATTCCTATAAGTGTCTTTTTTTTTTCTATTTTAATCAAGCATCTAATTGTAAACCAATTTCAAATAAGGTGCGCAGATACTGTTCACACGATCGCAAAAGAATCGAAGGAGTGGGGAAAATACTTTAATATACTTTTTCTACGACTAGATCTTACAGAATAATAATTTTGCAAAGCAGATATACAATTTTTTTTTAAATAGTTATAGATAATAAATAATTGCAAGTAAAAGGTCCAAAGTTATGTCTGTAGACCGATTCTACCATATTAGTCTTCATTATAATGTAAAAATATCCTAAAAAATAATAAATACTACAAATTAACTGGAAATACGAACAGTTAGCAAATATATATTTAAATAATATTCATATAAGTTATGATGTTTGTTCACAGTAAATTATTATACTCTTTCTTTCAAGAAAACAAAATTATTATTATTGGTTCAAATTTAAAAAATTGTCTACCAAAATCCTTTTCATCAAATTTTAAACAACTTTTAAGAAATTCAGTCCGTCCGTCCGATGTCACGTTTTTTGTGCGCACGAAAAGTCAAAAATCAAAAACGAAAACCGATATTAACATGAAATTTTTAGTAAAAATCAAGCTCTATAAGATGATTCTAAAAAAAACCTGAATAAAAACAGAGAGTTAAGGAGGGATAGAATATTAAAAAAATTCTAACTGAAAAAACGAAAAATGATTTCAACTTAAAATTTTTAGCAAAAATCAAGCTCTATAAGGAGATGAAGCCTATTGAATAACAAAATCAAAATAAAAATAGGGGGTTAAGGGCGGTTGAAACAAAAACCGATATCAAATTGAAATCTTCAGGAAAAATCAAGCTTTATAAGGGGATAAAGCCTACTGATTCTGAAAAAAAAAATTAAATGAAAATGGGGATTTAGGCGGGGATGTCTGTTAAACTGTGAATAGTATACCTAATATAGAGAATTCCAAGCATTATATATCTTCAATCTAGTTTTTTTTTTGTTTATTTATTTAACCAGATATATACAAGCACCGACGTATATAAGGGAGGGTTTAGGGGATCCGGACCCACCTTAGCCTAAGCAACATCGCAAATTTTAGTCGAATAACCGCGGATCCGGCCAACGCACATACAACACGAAAAATAACTGTTTTGGTAGGGCTAAAACTGTGAATTCATCCTCAAATTTTTCAAAAATTTTAGGGAGATGACCTCAGATACACGGTTCATAGACAATACGGTGGCCTCGTCCGGTTGCTATGGAGGGGACTGTGACGTCACATAATGAAGAATCGAGGTGATAGAAAACATTCTGCTGCGGTTTGCACAATAGTTTTTTTAAATGTTTTATTAATATTTAGTGGTGTTTATATTTTTATTTTTGGGCTATTTTTCAGTGATAAGAGTTTTTATAATATCGGTAGTGTGATTTTTTGAAAGATAAGCTACAAAACAGCAAGGACAAATCTTGTAATGATTTCCATAAAATTTCAATTTTAAACATTGTGGGTTAGGGTACGGTCTCCAGTCGAACTCAGACCACATTTTGTTTATATCCTGTAGAGTTGCGGTTTGCAAACACAATAATTTTTACAAACAAAAATCTGAACCTAAACTGAAAATAAAGGCTAATGGTAAGATTTGAGAATATTATTCTGGAATTATCATTTACAAGTATAAAATTAATTGCAGCTTTCTCCACCGTACATTTAAAAGCAGATGAGATGGTTTCTTGCAAACATTAAAGTCAACCAAGAGATTTTTTGTAAAGTTGAAATCCCCAGCAAGGGATACTTTAAAGTATTTCTAAGGTAGATAGCACCTGAAACATCTTATCGTGAATACTTTAGAAATTTCTTCTGAAGTCTCTTTAACATGATTTGTAACTTATTTTTAGTAAAAAATTCCTGTAGCAAACCCTTTTTTCAATAATGTATGTTATTTTAGTAAAGCCCTTTGACTTTGATTGCTCTTGGTTGTGTTTAATGCGTTTAATAAACCATCTCATTTGCTTTTAAATGTAGGGTGGTTAATTTAATAATAATTGTGAATGATAATTGGAGAATAATATTCTAAAATATTACCATTAGCCTTTAATTCCAGTTTAGGTTCAGTCCCTTTAGTCTGGTTTATTTTGGTTTGTAAAAATTGTGTTTGCAGCTCTCTCCAGGCATGGTAAAATTTCAAAATATTTCAGAATATACACAAAATTTGGTCAAAGTTCGAATCTAATCCAAATTGTTTAAAATCAACAATTTACACAATAATATTTCTCAATTTTATGGAAATTATTACAAGATTTTCTTTGCTATTTTGTAGCTCGTCTTTCAAAAAATCAAACTACCGATATTATAAAAACTCTAGAAAATAGTTCAAAAATAAAAATATAAACACCACTAAATAACAACAAAATATTAGATTTTTTGAAAAACTGTGTAGAACTATGTAGAATATTATGTCTATTCTCTTTTTCATTCGGTAACGTCACTCCGTCCTTAGCAACGGGGATGAGGCTACCGTAGTGTCTACGAACTGTGCCCCAGATAGTTATGTGTCAACCCTCCCCTTTAAAAAGTTATAAATTCCAGTATACAAGACTGCATTTAGTAGTATGCCGGGTACATATAACTTTATTAATGTAATTACGAATGCAGTAAAAAAATTATAAAAATTACTAGGAATTAAATCATTAATCCTTGTACAATCAGGGTAGATTTCCACTCCATTTTTATTTTGTTTTCCTCGGTGTTTTATATAGTATATTGAAAAATGAACGTAATTTGTAGTAAAATTTTGTACGGAATACCTTTATAACATAAAAATATGCAGTTACTGAAAACATGGCGACAAAAAAGAATGGCATAAAAATAAAAAAAACCGTGCTTGGTAGCACAAGGGTTATATCTCGTTTCTTGTTTTTATTGTATTTTTATAGAAATAATTTTTGCTCTTTATATTAAATACAACTATGTGCAGTTCTTACTGAGGGTCTTTTAAACAGAATAAGGTAATAAATTCATTAAATACACCTCATTCACCAGCATAAGTATTAGATTTGATAGATGATCGATAATTTAAATATTTCTTTATTTTTTTTTTTTTTTTAGTTTAATGTATATTTTATTTATTTGGTCAGAATTGCATATTTCAATTGTCTATTTCATATTTTTTTATTCTAATATTTGTCATTAATTAATAGATTATTATTAAAGGATGTAGATATGGTGTAGGATTAAATAAGGGTACGATTTTATTGACACAGGCCTTCGAAATATATTTACTTTGGGCACGCGTTTGTCACTTTATTCACACACTGGATGATCGTCGAAAAAATTTTGAATTTTTTATGATTGTTCTTTTTACAAAATTATTGTTTAGGATAGCTAGGTTTCTAAGCAACAAATAGTTTTTTATGTTTTATGATTACTTTGTATTTTCTCACAATTTATGATTTATGAATTATAATTGGTCATCTACGTATATTTTACAAAAATATACATTTTTAATATCTACGAGGTGTGTAAATTAAGTAATGAGACTGGCAACGTAGCATTAGATCTGACAACACTTGGGAATTTGAGATTTTACAAATTATTTACCTAAATAAGTTTTAGTAGGAGAAAAATATGTACTTTGAATTATTTTATATTGTCTATATTACTTGACCAACTAGCCAACTAAAGCAGATTGTGGAAAATTCTGTAAAAATGTTTTCGTGTTTTCTGATGTCAAATGTAGATGATTTTTGGGCATGGTGTAATTCACAACTACTGACAAACCAGCAATGACCAATGAATTACCCGAGGAATTACCTTTTATGCTATATTGCATTAATACTACATAACGAAGTAGATTTCTAATATTTAATTTTGGTTAGTAGATTTTCATTTTCATTCGTCTTGTTTGAACTCGCTAGAGACAATTGGTAGCAGGAAGCGATTTCTTTTCTGGTGCATTCTAAAAATTCATGACTTCAATTCAGACTTGGGCACACTTATCGGAAACTTTTACAAAGTTTTAACAAGCCTACGGAGTCAATTTTTTGTTAAGGTTCCAGGTTTTTCGGTGGTTTAAGGCTTCACCTTCAAGAACCGATGAAAATGTCGAATTCGGGATCTTGTGTGTTCAGATCGTCGGTTGACAGTCAGAATGATCAGGGAAGGGTTGAATTTGAATCATACCATCGTTGATCAAATTTTGACCAATGGATTGCGGATGAAAAAAATTTGCGCAAAAATGGTTCCAAAAACCTTTTGCAGAACCAAAAGGATATCTAGAGGGAAAGGTGCTTTGACGGTTTGGAATAGATTGAAAATTATCCCCATTTTCTAGAAAGTTTCATTACCGGTGACGAGTCTTGGGTGCCAGAGTATGGAATGGCACACTTCAACCTTCCAAGGTCCACAAAACGCAAGAAAGAGCAAGTCCAAGATTAAATGCATGAGCCGATTTTCTTTTTAGCCAAGGAATCGTTCACAGAGTTTGCGCCTCAAGGCCGAACGATCTATCACTTTTACCGAGAGGTTCTTGAAAAATTTCGAAAATAAGAGTATGATACCAAACATCAAGAACAACTGCCGGCATCACCACAATGCGCTCAGTAACAATATTCCTGTAGCTCTTCAGCCTCCTTATTCGCATGACTTGAGTCTTTGTGACTTTTTCCTCTTTCCGAGATTGAAAAATCATCTCAAGGGACGTAATTTTGGGACACTCGAAAACATTCAAACGGCTGCAACCGACTATTACACTATCGGAGACATTTTCATTAGTAGCATGCTCAAGGAAGTTATTTTGAGGGTGACATTGAATTGTAATTCTATTGGAATAAAAAAAATTAAAATCAGTCTCTTAATTTACACACCTCGTATACAAATAAGATTGTTTTAAATTTCATTATTATTAAACAACAAAATCAATGATTGAATAAATATGACCATAAATTTAAGTACGTAACTCAAGGCTAAATATATATCAACAGGTACGTGGAATAGATAAATTTGATCTTCTTGTAACAACTTCCGAACTCTTGGGGCTTTGATTTTTTATTAAATAGTCATTTGCGACTAATGTAATAATGTAAATCTAACATTGAACAATTTGAATAGCAAATAGTTCTAAATTTAAAAGAATACATGTACCCACGCTCAAGATAAACTTATTCAAATTATTTATAACAAAATCATTTTTATTAGCTATATTAACCGTCCTGAAAATGTTGTCGTTAAATTTAATTTTACTGTTATTATTAGTAATATACGCTATATCATTAATAATGGATGTAGCATATCTTAGGTGCGCTACTTTCTATTTCTCCATAGTCTTACGTCTATTTATTTATTTTTTTTAAATTCCTTTACTCTTTTGTCGTAATCCAATATCATAAATCCTTACATGTAACTTATTTTTAACTATTATTTTATTTAGCTATATAGGTAGGTACGTTTTAAAATATAAGTGAGGATGCCATCATAGTTAAAAATATTAGTCAAGATCTATTTAATTTTAGTAGTTTCGTTTCTTTAATCGAATAAATCCGTTATAACGTCATCATCATCATGATTCACTTGATGTTAATAAAATTAAGTTTACCCAATGATAGCATAAGTTAATTCAAGCTATTTGTTGAATAACGAATAAATGAAATTAAAATAGAACACAGTGCACGAACATGTAATGTTCCATAGAATTGAATAGAAGTGTAGTGTAATAATTTTATGGGTAACTCTGTTAGTGATAGTGTATCTGTGGGTGTCATCACATAATAAGACAAATGCGCCACCAATTTTCAGTAAATCCGGAACCTTGCTAAGTTAAGTAAGGCTTGAGAAGGTCTAATTTAACAGATCATATCACTCGGAGAAGACCACCATCTTAAAAAGATTTATATTCATGAACAAAATATACAAATTGCTCTTAAATGACAGGAGTGCTATACTAAATAGATCTATAAAAGGTACAAGATAATCTATCTTTTGCTCAGATAAAATAATCAAAAACAATCTTTTCAGTAACACAAAGTAAAAGGAGATATAACATTGTTGTTTTTAAGAAATGTACATTTCTATACCTAAATAAAAGTTAATGATTTTAAGAAATAGTATCACTATCTATGTTAGAGAACAAATCGGTTTATTTTTTTGACAATCTCTAAAAGAAAATCCAATTACAAAAGAATAAGGAATTAAGATAAAAAAAATATGTTAACAATTGTTGCGGTTACCAATTTGGTATGGTGGGTGGAGTTTTTCCGGGTGTTGATAAAGGAATCAGTTTTTAATAATCATTGTTATTGTAAAGATAATGGTGGTCCTCCAAAATACCCAGTACATCGATGAAATCGGTGAGCCTCAACTATCAATATCAAAAATTGATTCAATGCCATTGACATCAAACAAGAAAAATTACCCCAAAATCTTCAAGGGTCCCAACGTGTGTAAGTTTAATTTAAGTTCGAAAGCTAAATTCATATATCACAATGCCTAGAGGATGAATAAGAATTTGATAAACTACAAGTGCTGTACAAATAAATCGATAAAAAAATTATCTGAAGAAATGCTTCTCAACCTAACTATAGTGGAATCGATAAGCATACTATGGCAAATTTTATCTACACTCAAATTGGCCTTGATAGCAAGACACCAAAAGGATGACACTTCAACTTCAATTTTTCAAACTTATTTGCAAGTCGCAAAATTCTTATAAAGGTCTTGAGCACCATACATGCTGATTTTGTTAGAGAAAACATTTTTGATGGGTTTGTTTTATAAATATTTAATTATTTAAAAAGCGTAAATACACATTTGTCTGAGCATTTCCATGTTTAATAGACAAATTGTATGATTTACTTTAATAAAAAAAAAATAAATTGCATTTTATTTCAAGTTTGAAGATAATGAATATAATGAAGTAAAATCAAATAAAAATATAAATTGGCAAAATATTAATAAACTTAATTTCAAAATTCCCGTCGCAAGCGGCCATATTGAATTCAGTACCACTCCAATTTGATAGAAGACAGCACATCGCCTGAGAATTTTACCAAAGAGTTTCCCATCTATTCACATTACCCTAATCTATGATGAAGACAAAAAAAAACGTGGATGAAACAAATAAAAGAGATAGACAAAGGAAAATATAAATGAGATGAAAATAATGACAACGGACAGAAAACAATGGAGAAATTGAGTAGAAACAAAAACTGTAAATTTGAAACTTGAAAGAAAGAGGATATATGTGAAAAAGAAGAGATTAAGAGAATCTTTGAAGTTATAGGAAAACCGGAAAAAGACAAAGAAGACGGAAAATCGTGGTAAGCGTAGGAAAAGGAATTAAATAAACAAAAGCGGCAAGTGACATGGATAGATGTAAGTAAATTTAGAGCAGAATGCTACGATCCAACGAAAACATAAACTTATTCACTTATATTTGAAAAAATGATTATTCAAAAAGGTATGAAGACTGAAAATAAATGGTCGCATTGGCGTAAAGGCCTATACGCCTTTGGTTTAAAATACAGAACAATATAGAAACACTCTGTAGAATACGACTTTCTTTTGTGTAATATAAAATATATCCAACACTCTGCGCGTTATTTAGACTGGCTTTGGTGTCGCAATATGTGTCTGTATTGTTTGTATATTATGTGTATGTATAAAATTAATGACGCACGCTTACCAATAGTAAAGATTGAAAAATCGTGTATTAACACTACAACCTAACTAGCTACTAAAGAGAAATAATCAAATATGAAAGTTTCGGTTCTATTAGATAAGAAACGGAAACCGCATCGGTCATAACCGTACAGGTATTTTTGTGCATCGCGCTGTGGCGATGTCACAAACAACAACAAATATTCTATAATTTTATGGCTGCTTTATAAAATTTAATTTTGTTACATTGGTAATAGCATAAATAATGTTCGTTATCGTTAATGGTGAACGGCGACAAAGCTTAAATACATGGAATTTTTGTTTCGTAAATGGATTCAAGATAAAATGGAGATATTTTTCAAATAAGCATGTTTTTAATTGAATAATTATTTGTTTGAGAATGGATGATATAGTAAATCGTTTACATTTTAAAATTCTATTAATTAGAGTTTGTAATATTGCATGAAGTCGAAGTTTGTGTACAAAACATTATGGTGAATTTTACTTAACTGTAAGTCAAATGACCAACCATCTGTAAGCTTTGCTTGAAGGGGTTTTTACTCATAAAGGGGTAAATTATAAGGAGTGTATTTTATTATTCGTTATTAAAAATAGTAAAATCAGATTATGCATACCAGAATGATACCTTATTTTATTATAAATTTGTGGATGAAGGTTTACATACATATAACAGAATGAAACAAATATTCTGGATTTCATATAATCTGGGTTACAACTATAGTACTATAGTACATACATCTTTTTCCAGGTAAAGTTGAATCAGAGTCATGATTAATTATTTTTTTTTACATTTTTCTGGGAAATTGTTTTATTGACCTAAAAACTAATTTAATAGGTAGGGAAATGTAGAATATTATTTTAATTTAGTTAAAATTATAAATTTTAAAATCAATAGTACCGGAAAAGGAAATTTGTCTAATATAACTGTACTATTAAATTATGACCCAATAATTATAGTACAGTAGAAATGTGCTATATTAAAGAAAAAACGAATGTTTTTTAAATTAAATGGAAAATCATGCAGTAAAATTTTAAATTAAATACAAAAGTAGCGTAAACGTGGATAATTTTTAAGATTCCTATGATGCTAGAAATTATACTATATTTATCCACATTTTTGAGGACTTGAATCTTCCGAACTAATTAATCTCGATGCGGTTTAAAGACTTAAGTAGGGTCATAAGTTTTATTGTAAGTTCCGCTTAGAGAAAACCAAAATGTCGCCATTTCAAAATTCATAATCTATTTTCTTTAATGTATATTAATACATTTTTTAAAATCCCCATCACCCTTATGTACTTATATAATGGTGTGCTTACTTTCAAAATCTTTTCGAAAATGGCTACGAAATTAGATCGAATGGAAAGTTATGCATAGTTAAATCTGGTCGCATTGCAAACAATTATTTTTCTAAAACGACTAACAACATTAAAAAAAATTACTAATAGCTTAATTTTTTTTATTAATTAGCTTCAAATTATAGAAATACAATAACAAAATAAGGAATAAAAAAAATTAAATTAAAATCTTGTCCATGATAGTAAATTTTTGCCTTCTTCAAGTACACATTTATTAAAACAGACCAATAAATTTTAAAAAGTGCTTAAAAACATAAACTGTTCATAACTAAATAGTTATAAAAAATTTCATTTAAGATTAAAATGTACAAACATTTCTTTTCGATCTAATTTCGTAGCCATTTTAGAAAACTAAGCACACCAAATAATGGGGTTTTTCAAAAAAAATATTAATATTTAAATAAAATTAGATTATCAATTTTGAAATGGCACCATTTTGGTTTTTTTCTAATCGGAAGTTCAAATTTAATTTCCGGTATACCGTATAAAACTTATGACGCTACTTGAGTTTTTATTGAAAACCACATCGAGATATCTTGATTGGTTCGGAAGATACGGGTCCTCAAAATGTGGAATAATCTAGTTTATTTTAACTTTACTTATAAAATTACTGAAAAAATATAGTACAGTAGTTCTATAAAAATATCTGTGCCTTCTCTGAATCCTGGTTAGACCTGTACTATCCATTGTATCACAAAAATTTGTGACTCAGCTAATGACATTTTCATTTTGTGTTTGTATTGTCTATGTGAGTAGAACATGTTAAGATTCATATAAGCTTTTTGTATGCATTTTTGAGCAATATGTAACAGATATCATAAAATGATTAACAATTTTTAAACCAAAATTGAGAGTAAAATTATAAAATATTTCCAAAATCTGAACATAAACAGTAGGTGGATCGGACTGTACTTTATTTTTAATTATTTAGATTGATTATCAAATCCTCACCATTGAACTTTAGTAGTTTTTAACAAATAAATATGGATGTTCTTTAGAACAAATAATTATGGATTTAGTCGAGATTTTTCCTAAAATTCTCTTCTGTAATAAATCCCAGAAAAAAAGCTTCATTTATTTAAATCTAAACCAAAAAAAGACCTCTTGCAATAGTTTAGCAAAATTAATAAGAATTCACAAAAAGAGCAACATTAGCAAACAAGTTAAAAAATAATTAGTTTAAAACAAAAAATACGGTCTAATTAATTAGATTCTGTAAAATTTGCAAAACACATTATTGTTTAGCTCGGCTCAATTTTAAAATAAAAACAGATAAATAAATTGTGCTTAATGTATAAAATAAATTTTTCCAAAACAGCATATATGTAACTTGCAAAAATAGACAGGAAGGTCGAAAACGATTTAAAAATTGTATGAAACAGGAATAAGATCAAAAAAATTAAATAAAAAATATAAAAAAATTACTGATTAAGGTCGGATGAACAAATCTAGCATACGCTGGATCCGGTAGTAATCATCGTTGCACTGATTCAATTTTTTTTTCCGGAATGAAAAAGTTAAATAAGGATTTTTATAATCTGGAAAGTTCTTGCTGTACCAAACGAGTTAGTCACTCATTAATTGAATCTCGTAAACCGTTGGTATAGTAAACACGCAGTTGGGTCAGAATTGGATGATGTAAATAAATGTAGTATTATTTTTTTAATTGGAATTTATTTCCAAACAAAACAATGGTACCATGGCAAAGAGGAGACTGTCATGGTGACCTAAAAAATTCATAACAGGCGGGTTCGATTATTCTAACTCTTCTGACACAAAAGATTGCTAATTTAGGTACCAAATACCTACTTAAATTAAATGTGAGTGGAGTCAAAAGAGTGAATTAAAGCAGTTCAACATCTGAACAAGCTTAAATCTTTTTTTGACAACTTTGACAGCCGTTGAAATGATTGTATTGTTTTGTTTGGACGTCACAATCTCTTCAACTGAGTTTAAAAGGTAAAATAAAGGATCATTTTGGTTATAGTACTATTTTTATTTATTCGAATAATTTTTTTAAGTACGAAAAGTTTTAAACAATGAAATTTAGACATTTAATTCTATAAAGAAGTACCTACCTTAGAAGAAAAATAAACAAATACAGAGAGATAATTGATTTTTGGTTTTAGTTTCCTTTTGTTCCGAAGGAATTGTAAACGAATTTGCATAATGTTACGCAGCACCCTGTAGCGTGCTGCGGTCATCATAAGTAAAGGTACGAGTAAATGAAGAAGAGAATATTCCCGAAAAGTCTCGAAATGTCATTCCTTGTCAAAGAAAAGTCCAGATTGTTCGAGAAGGTTCCAGAAGGGGAGGCAAGCTATATAAGGCGACGACCTGACGTCAGAGTTTTAGTTTTCTGATAGACGTTAAACGTTAATGTTATCAGTTAAAGTTATTGTGTCAGTTGAATTGAGTTATTGTAAAAGTTGAGTTCAAATAAATTGTGATACCAAAAACCAGCGTAACAATACTATATAAGGAACAAACTTATTCATGCATTTCCAAGTATCTGTATCTGTAACGTGTGGAGGGTGGGTTACCCTCACGGCACTTAGGCCTCACTAGGCCCATTGTGCATCCTCCTAAGATGATAGGCACCTACTAACTCGTGAGCCAGCCTACAGATTTAATGCAGTTGACAACGTCGCCAAGAGGTGCTTCTCTTATATCGGCCGGTGCTAGCCGATACTCGCCGAACACAAATCTAATAAATATTTCCAAGTATATATTCAATTGTTTTTAAAATACATTAACTGTATATCGAAAGTCCAACTCACGAATTACTTCGTTTCTCATTCTCACCTAACTTTACAACAAACAGTAGTGTATTGCCTTAAAAGTATATATTCATTGGTTTGATATCACAGAAATGAAGTCAATAACGAATGAATTTCTACGTTCTACGTTCTTGCCTTACTCCTACGTACAATATTCCCTTTACGTCAACCGGATTAGGTTCAATGCTGCACGCTGCACATGTTTTGTAAAGTTTCTTGTGTATTTCCTGTTCTCTATGTTCTCCCTCCCCGTCTTCTTACAACGCCCATGTTTAATATACAGGGGTATATAAAAAACGATTTCACAATTATACACGGCAACATCCGGGAATTGATTTTAGAAGTACGAGGGAAACTTGAGAGAGAAAACATTTTCTTCTTAAACACGAACGAAAAGATTTTTCAACAAAATTTACCTAATCAATCCATAAGCGACTTGCGCATCAATATGCTCTTTCGATATCTTATAGACGTTCCCTAAGGAGCTTTTACATTTTTTTAATAAAAAAGTCAGATGAAACTAAATCAGGACTACATCACGGGTGATACATCTAAAATACGTATTACTGTATGTAATAATTCCTATTTCCAAAAGATGGTAGCCATGAGCTTTCCAGCTGAGGAATATATGCGAGCTTTTTGGAGGCGCAGGATCCTTATAGAGGGGTCCTTCTTGTTTAGACTTAATTTTGTTCCTATCAGAAAACATTTAAACAAAGATATCTTTTTATCGATTTAGTAGGTAAATGCTCATTGAATTGTTAATGTTATTTTAATGTAACATTACTGGTTCGCAATATTTGACGGTAGCCTCTGTTATCAAATATTACTGAAAATGAATTGAAAGGATAGCATGTGTTTATACAGTTTTCCAATAGAATTTAAATTGAACATTGCAATTATATACTATTACACCACACAAAAACCAAACAAGAAAAACTTGAATGAAGATTCTTGGAACAGGTAGTTGAACTGGAACCGTAGATATTTTCATTAAAAGAACGTATATTAATAGATAAATTGTTGGCCTAGTGAGGAGCTGAAAATATCTGTTAGATATTTGACAATTTTATGGTATAACGTATAACGTATAAATAATAATTATTATTTAACCAGAATACGGAAAACCACGACTATTGTCTCCTAATGTACCTAGCTCGGTACCTAGTTAAAATATATTAATGTAAATATTAAAACATATTTTTTTAACTCACCTTAAAGTCAAATAAAACATTCAACTAATTTCATTGTTATCAGTATCTTTATGAATACTTGGAACTTGGAATTGACGCGTCGCAAATACGAAATATTTTTTGTCTCTACAATAATTAACATTGATAGAAACAACGTAATCATTAATACGATAAGCTAGCAACAAAACGAAATTACACTTTGAAAGTTAACAGGATACAAACCGTAACGTTTACAACAAACTATAGATAACGAGGAATGATCAAAAAATGCATTTAAGTATATAATTTATACAGGGCAAAAATCTCACTACTTAAGATGATATCAGAAAAGTTAAATCAAATAAAAACAATTTATTTTGTACTCATGGACTGGAAATATTTAAAAATATTTCATTTAAATAAACATAAACATGTGATCTTTTTAAATAGATTTTAATTATTATGTACTATTGAACTATATCGTTAAAAAGCATTTTTACTATCTCTTTATTGATGTATAACAAGAAGGGGGTTGCCACCTAAGTTCCCCCTTCCGTTTCCTAGAAATGGTATTAAGCATATTGTGGTTTACAAGATATAATCATTGTATGTTTTTAACTTGTTAACACTCCGTATAATTGTCGCTTCGTTCTTGACGACTAGCGGTACAAATTGCCCTTAATGATTTAAAATTAATCCACAAAGTAATGATAAAATTACATAATTTTCGATTTCTTACATTCAATAATAATATACCTAGTCGAAGTAGTAAGTGTTGAATAATAATTCATTACTCACTGGTTGTGATCAATAGCGAAATAGCTTGTTACTATTCACGTCTTGCAATACCAATGAAAACATTATTCTGTAATGAACACATTTTAAAAACTCATTCAGAAATTTGATTTCAGGATTTTGACAACTTTTTATAAGATCGAAATGTTTAACATTTTTCGAAAAATGTCAATCAGACTGAGGTAGCCCCAAAAATTAAAAAAAATAATAATTTGACATTTCTATGTTAAAAATTATGACTGTTGATTATAGACAACAAACACTACGGATTATAAATATCGACCTCTATAAACTCCGTTATTTTAAACAAAATGAAAAACGCTTGGATCCATCAACTTTTAATTTAATCTATGCATTTTATAACAAAATCTGCCTTCCCTTCCATCCCCTCAATTTTGTTAAATAGCAGGAGGTGGTGCTGTGTAAAACACTTGCTGGAAAGGGCTTGAAAAGCGGAATTTACAAATGTATCACACTGAATAATCTAAACCCGAGTCTAAACCTAACCATGAGTTATTTTTTATCACATTTGCACAATAATAGTTGTCATGTCTAGTTTTTGACAAAAGTAAATGTAGAATATTTTAAGCACCTTTTGTATTAATTTCTAGTTCATTGTGGTTATAATTTATTAATTTTGAAGATTTAATACAATACTTTGTTTTTTATTTTACATTATTGGGTCGCATTTTTGAATTCCGCTTTACAAACCCTTTTTAACAAAGTGCCATCTTGCTATTATTGAGGTGGTGGCTGTCACTCGGAGGGGATGAAAAGGAGGCAGTTTTTTAATTTATAAAATGCGTCGATTATAAAAATGGAGGGGTCCGAAATTTTTAACCTCCACATGACCTATTAAAATTGGCAGGTTATTGCAATCAGTCCAAAATTCCAATCTGAAATAACAATCTTTATGTTTTGTTAGCACATATAGCCCAGTCTATAATGCCGATTGCGATAGTATTTGGAATATGTATTGGGTTTCCAGAGGCCCCTGAAGAGCTGAGTCGAAGCAACTGGGACGTACTTTATAGTGTGTTATTTTATGGCATATTTCTGTTATTTGTAATTGGAGGAAAACATTTTTCGCATATAAGTTTTTGGCGATATCATTGTCTATAATTTTTGTGCCTAAAATGGATCATATTGAAGAAAGGTATTTGAATAAAAGTACAAAATTCAATTTTTGTAGGGGATTGCTGCCTCTTCAGGATACTGCGCTTTTTTAGCCTTAGCTTAATCAAAATTGCTCAAAAGTTTCGTAAAAAAAAGGTATGACCCAATTTCATCATCAGGAATCGTTCATGTGGCACACCAAGTATAAAAATGTAAAATATTATGTGTTAATATCGATTTATGGATAATTACTTATGTTGTGAAATTATCACAGAAAAGAAAAAAACGAAAAAATTATTTCAACTTTATCGCCCTGTATATGTTTCCACAGCAACATTTTAAAAAGGCATAATTGTCCAAATCCTCATATTTTGGTTGAAATAACTTACGCCGCTTACTGTATGTCCCAATAATTATGACTCGCCCTGCATAAGGTTAAACTTATGCGACCGACCATATGCTACAATTATTTCGCTTGTACATATAATATTCAAAGGGGAGTTTGGGGGTCCCCAAGTGAGCAAAACAGTCTAAAAAAAATGTTTACAATATACGTACACATTACATATTCCCACGAGAGAAATAGAGAATAGGTAATATGCTAAATTAGTGATGACATAATTTTGGTTCCACTGACAATTATTACAGTAACACTATTTTTTTTAGTGCGTTTTGTTAGTTTTGTTTACCTAAATGATATTGTTTTTGAACTGTTATAAATATCTTTCTAAAGTAGATAAAATGCATCAATTATATAATCATTTAGTAACCAATTACATACCTACCTTTAAACTACTTTTCATGACATGCAAATAATATTTAATAAAAAAATAAACGTCAAATATTGTTAAAAATATGGTTAACTAACTGTCAGTGGAACCAAACTTACGTCACATTTTTATGGCGTATATTGTGGCTATTTCTTTTGGATCTATTGACAATGATTAATTCAAGTAAATGTAATAATTAAGTAGGTAAGTACCTATTTATTCGAATAATAAGCAGAACTATTAAAATGTTCTGACTAAAATATACTATTTACAGTATGTAATAAACACAAAAAATGTAGGTATTAACTGAAAAAAGTCGAAACTTTACTGGTTCATATTGTTGACACTCCCATTTTCAATGACACAATGTTTATAATCTGTCAGCTGTCAAATATCTGATCTAAGGTTAACAATCGTGTCTAATCGGACATGTGTGTTGTGTGTACGCGTAACCATAACCTATGATACCGCGGCCAACGTTGTAAACAGTTAACAACAAGCCGCCATTATCTAACCTCAAAAACCGAATACCGGGAGAGAAATTTTCGGCAAAGTACATGAGATAACAACCAACCAACGACCGCGTCAAATTAAATGCGTCGGTCGCGGTAACGACGAAGGGAAGAGTGCGAAGCGCACGTTAAATCCCCGAAACGTCTGTGTCTGGCCTCGTAAAATCAATGAAAATCTTGAGAGTAGGTCAACAAGCCTCTGGGCGTCGGGAACACGTGTTATTCGTATGGGGTACACAAAGGCTGCGTTGGAACTTTGGGTGCCTACCTGGTAACCGAAGTTGTAGCAATATTGCTGGACCAGAAGAGCCTGGAGGAGCCCTTCCATAACGCTCCGAGTTGCTCGCACCGCACATGTCTACATATCCACCACACCAGCACTGCACTGCACCGAGACAGACCTTGCAATGCCATTCATCGAGGCCATTGGCTGGCAACACCGCCTTCAGCTATCAGCTGGCGCCGCGCTCGTTTAACGTCGCGTTACCGCGCATGACATCGCTCTTTCGCTCTCTCGGCTTCGGCCAGACTTTGGTTTATTTTTCGAATAAATTGATAACCGGTGTTGCCGCCCGCTCACAATTTCCTGCACTTATAGAGTTCTTCCACTATCGGTGTAGGCATTTAATCGCTTTAATCGAATGTAAATTGGTTACCTACGCCGCTTCACAATATATTTACAACGATGCATCAATGCACTTTACTTAAGAATCAACTAAATTCGATTATTTTTTAATTGTTTCTTCTTCGTACCTAAAGGTATTAGGTACCAGTAAACCAATAAACATAGGTACCTAAATCGTATTAATATAGATTAGGATTGTGAGCGCCACGGCAAATAATAATAGACGTCCGTTTCCTCGCACAAGTTCTAGACTTTTGGAGTTAAAATTAACTCGTAAGGGGGTGAATTAGGGAGAGTATTATTATAAACATCTAAAATATTAATAAATAATTACAATAAGTGAGTACGGAAAATTATTTAAATAGGCATCTACCCTTTCAAACATTCAAAAAATTATTAATTTTATTGACATCTATCACATAATATAATAGGTACCTACATAGCTACCTACTAAAGTTACTACAATCCAACCCCTATTTGAAGTTAACAGAATAAATTAAAATGTACCTGCACCAATCATTCAAAACGTTCGTAGTTTCTTTCATTGTAAAATAATTGAACGATGAACGAATAGGTAGGTACCTTCCCAATATCTTATTCAAGAATTCAACGTAGAAGTTTATTGCATTATGTCCGATTTTCACAATTTTTTTTTGCTTAAACATTAATATGATGCCTAAAAACACGAAACTGATTTTTTATTTTTTGTAAAAAACATTTCGAATTTTATGGCTAAATTATGTGGGTTATGATTTTGTTTTAATTTTGAAAGGTTCTTTTTCTCTTTTATTCAATTATTCCAGGACGAATAAAACCAGATCTTACAGCGCCAGCGTAGCCGAGAGTTCAAAGCGAAGCTGAAGTATGTTTCAAAAAAGTTCACGGGTTGCCAAGCAACCCGTAATGCCTCTAGGCTGAATGAGTCAAGGCCGTGATTGTTTGAAGTTATCTAAGTTTAGTTGTTTTTAATAGGAAAATAAATATTTATATCATTTACTACTTGAATCAATTTCAAAAAATTTCTTATTTACGTTTGAGCGCAGTTCCCAATTTTTTTGTGTTTGTAAACATCAAAATATTTGTGTACCTAAATCACATGAAAATCAGATGTACCTAATACGGTAAAGTAATTTTTTCTCCTATTCAATAGTGATGATCTACTTTAGAAATTAAACTTTCCATTCATTGTGTAGGTATTTAAACGATGATATCAACTACAATTTAATAATGTAATTTCTATTTTAATAGCGATGATTTAAATATCATCCGCTTCACGACTCTGAATTGAAACAATTGTAATTAGATATTTAGCCAAATTACATTAATTCGAATTACAGTAGAGTACGATCATAAGTTAGGTACCTACCTTAGTAGTACCTACGTGTTAGGTAGTAAATATTTTTAATTATCTAACAATGTTATACATAGATGTCGACTGTACATAAAATGTAAATACTGTACTCACTTTATACAATAATGTCATTATGGTTGTTTCACATCCTTCACTAAAGCAACATAAAAATATCTATTATGATAATAACTGGGTGTATAAAAAACCTCACACAATCACAAATTTATTTTAAAACACCAACTAGTCTATATACAGCGTTTATTCGTCATAAAAACCTACAAAAACTCGTTAAACGGCTTTTATAACTTGGGCTATCACACTTATTAACTTAAGAGTCGACATGAATTTGATAGAACGGCGATAACATTGAAAATTCTCATGGCTAACGGCGAATCGGCAACACCGCACACTCTACCAAATCCGTGAGTAGCAGATAGGAATGCCGTGTTTTCCTCGTTCGACTTGCCTTTTGCCTGGCATTTCATTTCACGTCTAGCGGGCGCGTGGTTCGCGTCGCGTCGTTGTAGCTACGCTCCGTCTCGTCGATTCGCGCACTATGGTCGATGATTTCGGTTTAGTTACTCACCGCGACGGAATGGATTGTTGAAGAGTCCGTTGACCGGGAGACTGACAATGAATAAATAGATGGTACCGGCAGCTAGGAGGCTAGGCTACGTTCACTTTCTTCGCACAACCATCATCAGCAGACTACGACGAGGATGAACCGCGCGAAGCCAAAGCCAACTCTTGACTTGTTTGCGACGACCCGACCAACTCTACTAATCTGTCCAATCGCAAAAGTGTTCTCGACCTCAAAAACCGGAACCGGAGGCGATATGTGAATTGTTTTTGAATTGTGCGCGTTTATTTGTATCAAATGATGAGAGGTTTGTTCGTTCGTCGACCGTCGCCTTCTTTTCGCCGATTACCTCTATTATGAGGTACCTAAAAACGGACTTTAAACAAGTGTTTGCGCAAATGTGTTGTGTTTTTTGAAAAATATTAGTTTTTATGTGATAATTTTTGGGATTTTTGACGACCGGTTTTAACTCGATATTTTTATAGTGCTTTGTTTAAACATTTTTATATTAAAATAAAGGTAAATGTATGTACCTAGTAAACATATTCATTCAGTTCATTTATACCTAGGTGTACCTACCTATATACCTAGTTTGGAATTTATTTTGATTGTAATACATAGGTAATTGTTTCGTTTATTTTTTTTTTCATATTTGAATTGTTAATACCTTCAAAATGAATTTAGTTAGTTAGGTATTCTATTATTGTTTGATCACTCAGAAAAGTCAAATAATGTATTTGTAAAAATATTTTATTATAGGTACCACCTAACTATTCAAATTTATTTAATAAAGAAATAGGAAAAAACGCTAGTTTTTTATTTATAATGCTAATTTTACAAATGTAACAGTTTCTAATAATAATTTATTTCATTATTTTAATTGGTAAAATTCTTGTCTATATTTTCAGAAAGTAGATTAAATTTTTATTAAAAATAATCCAATTACTATTAATTTAAGATCGTACCTAGTGAAGTTAAAAATGTTTATTTTTGATCAAATCAAATGACTTGGCAGACCCCTCTCTATTGTTCAAAAATTAATTTTTGGAAACAACCTGTGTAGATACTTTATGTTAATAATTGTGATTTTTTTAAAATTATACCTACCTACATACTAACTAAATCTTATTCGGCCATTTATTTTAAAAATGGCAAAACAACTTGTATGTAAGTGCCTGCCTACTTACTTACCTAGATCCAATTTTTACTTTTGAGTTGATTTTGCGAATATAGGTACTATCCAGTTCTTGGTTCTAAGAAAATAGTACCTAGATAATATTTGAAGAATAATAGGACAATATTCATCTGATGTTGTTTCTAATAAGAGTAGGTAGTAGGTACCTAATAATAATCATTGTCTTATTTTTCTTAAAAGGTAGACTTCCAAAAATCGTATTTTAAAATTTTAGGAGACTCATAAAAAATTACATTTTTCGAAATTATTAACATCCCTGAAGAGTCACTTTTTTGGCCGCAATTTACTTTATGGTCGCTTCATACTTATCGTTAGTAATTCTATGTACAAATTTTATTAGTTAACAATGAATTTTTCATTCGATAAAAAAATTTGAAACAATTCTTGCATTTAAGCCTCTTTTCAAAAACATATTAGCCCTACTTGATTGGACAGTCGCCTAAAAAAAATTGTATTCACTTCGGCCTTATGATCTGATTCGGCCAAGCCTTGATTTCTGATTCGGCCGAAAAGATCAACTCTACGGTCTTGATACACAAATAACTATCATCAGATCAAAATAAGATGCTACTTTGTTTTTAATAAAGTTGACAAATACGTATAATAAATTAATAAAAGAATATTTTTCATTAGTCAGTTGGTAAGCGATTTAATCATCTAAATTAATTGAAAACTATTATTTTATTATTACAAGAAAGTTTTATATTACCAGTAAGTATTAATTTACAGTAAATTCTGTAACCTAGATTAGAATATAATTGCAATCACTATATTGAAATAAATACTGAGTTTAAAAGGAAACTTTATACTTGTTTACTATTGTAAAAATAAAAAAAAATTATACGACCGCATGATTTACTTATTATCCAATAATAAATACGTACTTAAGTATAAATAGCATTAGTTTACTGTGGTAATTAGAGGTTAGAAACTGACACATTGAATGAAATCTGTTGTTTCAACGCATTTGCAGGTCTATAAAAAAAATCGCAATCGGTTTAAAGCAGAAGTGAAAGTATCGCTAGGTATATCTAAAACTGAAAAATGGGAGGTAAATGGTCCAATTCTTACTCAACCAATTGTGAAATCACACGGACATAGTAATTTACATTGTTTCTAATACGCCAACGACTACCTACCATTGGCAAAACGTGAATTTAAAATGGCTGATAACTTTATAAACGATATAGGTAGGTACGTATTCGCCAGTAAAATATCTACCGATTGACCTTGAATTAATTGGGTACCAGTTAAGTGTTAATTTATTGTATATTTAATAAAATTGTTTTCAACAATTAATTATCCCGATACTCCGAGAGATACATGAGAGGCCCGAGTTTAATTTGTATAGCATAAAAATGTACCTAGGTACATAGTGTACATGTCCTAGCTTTTTAAGATAACTTCTCAAATTTTTCAAAAAATTGCTTAGACATAATTAGTTCAAGGTTTGGGTAGGTAGGTATATCAAAACTTACATTTGCGGAATGTTTTTATTGTATATACCTAGTAACCAATAACCTTATAATTTTACTAAGTGAAAACAGAAAATGAAAAAAAAAATTATTTCATCCAATTAATATTATTATCTGGCATAGTACAACGTGTACAGCTCGTGATAAAGTTTGTTATTAATGAACAACAATGTAGAGATAATGTCTAGATTAAAGCATAATTGAATATACATCAAATAATTGACAATGGCGAAAGAAGTGGTGGGTATATTAATTTAATAAGATAATAATACATTATGTATGATAGGTACAACCGCAACGATTACGCTGATTCGCCATCTTTAATTTATTTTCTACAGTTGTTGCGGTGCCGTGATCAACTTCATGCGTTTTAAAATAAAAGTGTACTTGATGACTTCGTTTAACATTCGTGCTAAAAATAAACTCGTCGGCAGAAATTATTCCACGTCAGAGTAATGGCAATCCTCTGTGAACAACTGTGTTATAAACAAAATGTCCACCGATTCATAAATAATCAGATGGAATTTATTAAATAGGTAAAATACAAGAAAAATTAAATTGGCATTGAAAAAACGAGTTTGAATCTTACAATTTGAAATATGAAATCGGCTGATTTTAAATAATAAACCAGTAGGTAGGTACCTATACTAATTGACAGTAAAAAAATATTTGGATTCCATTTTGTAGAACGAGAAGTTAGACTATGGAACCAATTTTTGTAAAACAAGAAGTTAGACTATGGAACTAATTCTAGCTTTCAACTAAGATTATTTGCAAGTTAAAATGAACATACGAAACACAGGTTACTTTTTCTACTTCGAGTTTTTGACGGATCTTTTAATATTTAGGGTACCCTGAATCCGTTTTGGCCATTTTCGCGATTATGTCTGTATGTCTCTCTATGTATTTGCATCCAAAATAACTCAAAAAGCGGATAAAGAGAAAAACACAAAACTATATTTCTGTTATTTATGATTAGAGAAGAAAATTCTTTGAATATCAGTTTGAAATTCTCTATAAGTTTTGTCACACATGATTTCTCTAAAAGGAACCGTAATGGAAAAATTCGGAGAAATTTAAGAAAAAGTGCAAAATTTTAATTCAGTATTTTCATTAGTAATGAAGACATGAAAAAATGTTTTGAATAAAATGTGTGTGGAAATTTTTTTACTTTAAATTTATATTCTAAACACTTTTGGTTTAGATGGACCGTAATCAATATATTTAATAATTTTACATGAAAGTCATGTGTTGGACATAAAGATACTTTTTATTTTAGCACAAAAATAGTGTAATAGACAGTGGGGCTTGTGGTAATTTAAAATGGGGGTTCAATTTTTTCCAACAATTTTAGAATTTGTAAAAGAGAGCCCAATATCCCTCAAAACTACTTTGGCATCCTCCGTTTAAATACAATTAAATTCCGAATTTTATATAAGATTCCTGATTCATGAAAAGGTTGCTTGATACCATCACTTAGATGATCCATTACTCGAAATGGTACAAGCGCAGAAACTACCGTTTTTATTTCATCTGAAACTCGTGACATTTTCGAAGAACCTGTCAATCTAAAAAAGCAAAAATTTTTCGTTGTTTTGGTTAGTTTTTAAAGAGGACAAACCTAAAAGTTGCCAGTGAATACTGAAATATGCTTTTTTATACTTCGCACAAACAATTGCTCTTTTAGTGAAGCAATTCTTGATTAAATTACGTTGCTATACAAAAGCCACTATACCCACCCTGGGCATTGCAAAGTCAAGATGAAAATAAAGAGTTTTTTCAAATTTCGCCCGGTAGAACTGTTTAAAACTTTATTTACACTAACTATACCACACTATATAATAAGTAAAAGCAATCGTATTAAGTAAATTCAAACCCCGAACAAAATACAAAAATCGGTTATTTTAGATTAATCGGATATTTTCGATTTTTTAGAGATATTATATTCGATTTTGATTAATCGATTACAATATTATGCTGTTTTCAAACACTACAACTATTAAATAACTTGCTGTACTCTAGTCATAAATAAATAATCGAATATTGGAAAAATGATTAATCGAAAAGAATCGAAAATAATCAAAAAGAATCGAATCGAAAAAAAAATGAAAAGAATTGAAAATAATCGAAAAGAATTGAAAGGAATCCAAAATAATAGAAAAGAATCGAAAAGAATCAATTAATCGGAAATAGTCGATTAATCGAAAATAATCCGTTAATCGGAAACAAACGATTAATCTAAAATAATCGATTAATCGAAAATAATCGATAAATCATAAAGAATCGATTATTTTTAAGTAATCTACTACACGAAAATAACTAATTATTTATTTTGAAGATCGCCCGGCCTTAACGTTTTTAGCAATCCATATTGGAAACAAAATTATTTAAGTAGGAAGTTTTATTTGAGTAAGTAATTGGATTTTTTTTTTATTAATTTATAGAAATCTACTGAAATCTACCAAACGAAAATTGTCTACTAAAACTAGCCAAAATTGCTGAAAACCTACCGAAAAAGCAGAAATCTACCAAACGTGGCAACATTTAATAAAGACTCCTAGTCAGAGTGACCTTGACGAAGCACAACAACTAATCGTTGGACCAAGCGAAGTTAACTGTCGTGACGTAATCTACGTGCGATGCACAAAATGATGCTAAAAATAGCGTGGTTTCAAGCAGACACACTGCTGTTTCACGGATCTATTAACCTGTCTTTTTAACATTCATTCTCAGACACCTCTCGCGTTCAATCAACATATTGAACCAACAGACGCGATCATCAGCCTGAGCGCAGTGGGGTACCAAAAAAAATAGAGATTAATACAAACAAAAATAATAAATACATTAAAGTGAATTTAAATTATTAAGTTATTTATATGTGATTTTAATGTGCTCTTATGAAATTTAACTGGATGTTCACTGCACAAATGAACCAATGGAGAAACCGCCCCTGGTAATAAATAAAAAACAAACAAACTAAAAATTTCGTCATTAGTAAGACAAGATGTCATAACGTCAAATTTAGTAACGAAAGTAAGTAAAATTTTTAAATAGTTCAATAATATTTCAATCCGTTTAAATAAAAAATTCTATGTAATAATTTATTAATAGGTTTAATTTAATTTGGAATTAGTCACGTTTTTTTAATTTTAATATATGTTAGAAGGTAAACAAATTTTTGTTAATTGTAGTACGATAAAGAACATCGGCAGTCAAGAACTGATGCGGTAGTAGCGGGACCGTCGTCAGCGCTCCTCCAGGCAGAACGATTTGAGTCGCCTTGAGTGTCTATAGTGTGATCAGCTGTTGTTGCTGATGGCATTGTGTTCTATCTGTAATCACTTGGTAACTACATAATTATTTGACTTAATAATTAATAAAATCTAACATATAGGTATCCCATGTGCGACGCCGTCGAAAAAGTATAGTGTGTGACTCGTTGAAAATAATTTTTAGAAATACGCAAACATAACCTCGGTTGCGTCTCACGGCTTGCTTCAAGAAATGTTATTTTCAAATAATATATTAAAAGCAATTTGGGAACTATGAAAATTAATAACCCCACTTCCTCCTACGAAATTATGAAAAATACACCCCATATTCCCAAAGCGAAAACAAACCAAACAAAAATTGAAAAAGCTGAGAATTGCATCGACCAGGAACCTGGAACCTTCGGATAGTATACGTCTATGCTCTTACCAGTTCAGCTATCGAGACACATGGTTTTGACTAGTAGATTTGAAGTCAATCAGATTCTGACTCGTCGGCGCACATAAATTCTAATCCCATCCCAGCTCTATCAAAGCCACCCTTGTGACATCGTGTAAAAGGACGACAATCTAATTGTACTAGAATAAACTCCTAAGATCCGTCATTGCTTTACCAGGGTTGTTTTCGAGTACTGTTCACCGTAAACATTAAATCTTGCACACAATTGCCTGATTTTAGAGTATGAAGTGTTACTTTTTCTCACTAGGGAGGAAGACCAAGTGCATTTCGTCCTTAGGGCGAAAAAGTAAGTATACAATTTTAAACGTTAAATTAATCATTTAAAATATCGTGTGATTTTTGCAAAGAATTGCTCCCATTAATTATCAAAAACTGTTAAGGAAGGGGGTTTTAAATGAGTTAAACCCTAGAAAATGATTTTAAATTTTAAACAGGTAAGAAATTTCATAATCATTGAATTCAAAATGGTTTGCTAGACGAAGAAATACTAAAAAAAGAAAATAATTTATGTTCCATGTAAAATTAAATACAACCCTAACACATTATAATCGCCATTATAATTGAAAATATTTTATATAGCCTTTTAAATGAAAAATAACTAAAAATATTCATTAAGATGTTCTGGGAGTTTCCAAAAGTTAAAAACCAAGCCTTTTAGAAGAAAAATGACAAAATATTTTTGATATAACAATAATTATTGAATATGTGTTTCAAAACCGGATTTTATTTATAATCCCTATCGAAAAAATTCATTTTCATGATTTAACAAATAAGAAAATTGATTAAAACAAAATATTGACTTTTTTTTCAAAAACGAGTTAAATGAATAAATGTTTTAAGTATTTTTTTGGCTTTGGCTATTCTAATACTTCTACACATCATCTTGTAGAACTTAAGAGATATCAGTTAAAGGCAACAAATCAGAAAGGCTTTTATCTTAAAAGATTGTAGATAATATTTTAAAATTCAAAGGTTGTCCCCTTATAGAGCTTGATTTTTGTTAAAAAAATATTTTTCGTTTCTGAGTTTGGCTTTTTTAAAATATTTTAACCCTCAGAATCAATAAGCTTCATGTCTTTATAGAGCTTGATTTTTACTAAAAATTTCATGTTGATATCGCTTTTCTTTTTTGATTTAGGTTTTTTTTTTTAATTTCAATCGCCCTCCCCCCTTAATTTCCAATATTTAATCAAATTTGTCAAAATCTAAACAGCTTCGTCAGCTTATATAGCTTGATTTTTGATAAAAATGTAATGTAGATATCATTTTTCGTTTTTGACCTATTGTGCTGACAAAAAACGTGACTTCGGACAGACGGACGGATATTTTTAAAAGTTGTTTAAAATTTAATCAGAAGAACTTTGGTACAAAAATTTTTAAATTTTGGACCAATATTAAAAATTTTGGTTTCTTGAAAGTAAACCTGTAGTAAGTACTCTTCACAGGCTACTGTGTGATTTGTAAATTTAGACTAATATTAAAAATTTTGGAAAGTAAAACTTATAATACTCTTCACAGACTTACTGTGTGAAGAGTATCTTAATATATGAATTTAACACTTGAATAAATGAGTAAAAATCTCATATTTTTAGAAATAAAAAAAATAAGAAAATGTCTGTACTAATCGATATGGTTTGAGAATTATTTATCTAATTTTACGAGTAGAATTAATTATGCCATAAAAACTCCACTGTTTAAAAAAAAAACTAAGAAATAGATACAAAAATCAAAAAGAGTGAAAAACCATAGAATGTTAAAGAAAAATGGAGAAAAAATCAAAATTCTAAACAAAATAAAATATTGAAAAATGTTAAAACCCAGAATCGAAATACATAAAAATTGTAAAAAAATGTAAAAATATCCAAATATAAAATAAAGATGAAGAGTCGTGAATTAAAATGTTACAAATGCGAGAAAACACATGAACCTGTTTCACCAATGTGATACGAGGATAGAAAAAGATAATTTTTCCGTCATGCGTTATTAGTCTGAAGAAAATTAATATCGTAGTGTGGTTGGTATTTTGGGAAACATCTCTCTTTTCGTCTTACGAAAATATATGGAGTTTACAGTTCCTGGGATAAATATGAAAACTAAATGATTTTAACAGGATATTTTACTCAAATAGTTGAAACTGCATTTCTTGAACTGTTAACCACAAAATCATCAAAAATTTAAATTCTTGAGAACCAATCCAGCAAGTTATCTAGATTTGCCAGCGGTAGATTTTTATTCTACTCCATATCTGTTTTCGAGGCACAACACGCTAAGTGAGAAATTTAACTGGATAATCATTTAATTTATAGTTAACTTCCGTGATGCAGCATCCCAACTAAATCTGTCTACTTAATAAACATATTTTGTTTTAGGGATTGCTAAAAAGTTTTAAGCAACGAACATATTATTTATAATCCGGGTGGCCAAATAAGAATAGCTTTCGGCCATATAATCAGGAATATAGTTCAGCTTCTAAAAAAAAATCAAAGACCTCTGACCACGAGGAAATATTTTTTACTAGCATTTTAAGCTTTTAATTGACTATTTTATAGTGAAAAAATATAGACGAGTCCAAAATTCTTAAATTTCGTTCAGTGAAACCAGAGCAATTCATATTAAAAGAAACATGCCTAATATTTACACGTTTCTTAAGAATTTTCCGGAGATATGGCCTACGGTAATTTTTATTGGGTCATCCGGTATAAACAAAAATTCAAAAGTTGAGAGTAGCATTAATGCTAAGTTCGTATGTTTAATGTACGAACGATGCGTCGTATTTTGAGCAGAACCAACAATAACAATATAGAACGTATGATAGTATGTCAGTTTGGTGAAATTTCTTTTAGCACCTGCCTTCGACACAGCTGCCTCTTTTACTTGGAAGAGACCAGCCAACAAAGGTAAGCCAAATTTAAATGTTGCTGCTAAATATTCGTTTTAAATAAATATGTTTTGGAATATTTATTAACTTGGTTAATTGTTTTTCTGACTTATCTCGTAAACGTTAAACGTTAATATCTTCAATATTTCATAACATATTCATTTTAGTAGTAGGATTTTAACCTATGAATTGGATATTTCCTGATTTATATCGATTTATTACGCAAGTGATCGATGTCCAATGTGTAAATGAAAAACCAAACAAATATTAAATAATAAAAGATTAAAATAATTGAAAAATAATAATAACAGAACAACATAACATAATAAAAAAAAAAACAAAAACTACTTACATCAGAATGATTGGAATTAGTTATGGCATAGTTTTCTTTCGTTTCTTTAGTTTCTTTAGGGACACTCACCTGTAAAAAAAAGAAAAAATGATTAAGAAAAAATGTAAAAAAATATTTCAGTGTATTTTTAGTTTTTAGTACGTTTTTATCAAATTTAAGTGGCCATTAGTGGGGAAAACAAAAACCTATTCCTCAAGATTCTTAAAAGAGGATTTTTTATTTTAAAATGTTTATTTGAATACAATAATTAAATTAAACGTCCTTAAATTTTTTAAATGAAATGAGGAAAAATTATGGCAACTTATTTTACAATTTAATTTTTTGGTTTTGGGGGTGGGTAGCTTAGTGGTTAGAATCAGCACCTTCTAAGTCCCGGATTCGAATCTCACCGGCGCGCGGCGATAGCATTTTTATTCAAGTTAATGAATTACATATTAATTCTAATGCATAGATAAGATTACCCACTCGACCATTCACTGTTGAGTTCTAATTGACGGTATTGTTCCTAAAGTGGCGTTAGGAAACAGTCACAAAGCCTACACTGAACACGAGGCTAATATCCATAGCAGTTGATGCCGAAGATTAAAAAAATATCTGTTTAGTTATACAGTGTGTGCCATAAAGTTGGATCCATTTGGGATGTTTTTTTTTTTATTACAATTGGAAGGAGAGTCCTAGGGCAAACACCTCTGCTTATGTAGAAACTTAAAATCGCCCATATCGAAGTTGGCTAATGACATTAGTTATCTGTCAAATTCCCAATTCCAAAAATGGTAATATTTAAACGATTTTTAAAAAATTGCGAATTTGCAACATAACTAATATAGTAGCTAACTTTTATATGGGCTATTTAATATTTTTAAATAAGCAGAAGAGAATGCCCTACAACGTTTTTTTCAATTTCAATATTAAATATGCCCATGTGGATTCAACTTTATGAAACAAACTGTTTAATAAGAGTTTCCCTAATTTTTAATAAAGAATCAGCAAAGAAAATGTTTTTAAATTGTTTAATAACGTGTTTAAAATGTATTTATGTATTAAAAACACTTTAAAATGAGGTGTCACATGTGCCATCATTTCATAAAAATGAATTATGAGCCACTCCAAGGAGTAGGGGAGTAATACTTTTCAGGATTTTCATCAAAAATTATCGTTACTTATGCACCTCACTGTATCTTTATACATATATACGTCCTGTATATTTACGTATATACAAGGTGAGGCACTAATAAAAACGGAACACACTGAATATCTTGAAAGAGAAAATTAAAAAACGAAACCACAAAACATAACGGTTTTTGTTTCACCTTTCTATCACATTCTTAACTGTCACCCTTTCCTCTGTCACTCTAACCCATACGATTTAAAAGGGAAAGTAACAAGTGCAACATACATAACATTGAATAGGTAAATTTTAGGGGGAATTGAATAATATGATTGTTCATTGTGGTACTTTTGATTTTACCCCTTCTAGCCTCTAGCGGGATAAAAAACTGTTACGCATTGTAAAGTGTGACGCTATATTTGAAAGCTAATTTTATTAGTAATTTAATGCACAACATAAATATTTGGATTAAACAAAAACCTTGCAGAGCTATAACGTTAAACCTGTATTATTAATTCTACTTAATAGAAAGAGGCTTATTAAAGAACTATCGTCATAATTTTTAACTTCATGATTCATCTCAACTAAGAAAACATATTTACAATATTGCTAGTTGTCAATATATGGATATTGGAAGACTATTATAATGAATTTTTTGTTGCACCCAAAACGGTACAATTTAGGAATTATTACAAGGTTAAAAATATATATTAGATTGTTAAAAATACGACCAAGCGTTGTAGATTTCATTCGATATTAAAACTGGATTTTACGGTACCTTGCTGTCCCCGTTGTTAAGTTGAACAATTCGGTAATCAATGGTAACGCTGTAATAATGCTGTTAGTTGATCTATCTTATGAGAATCAAGGGTAAAATATAACGAGACCATAATGAATAGTCGACTATTTTTATTGGATCTAAATTTTGTGTGTTTTTGATATGAATTTGCCGAGACATAATAAGGCCGGGTTATATTTAATGAGATTATTTCTAGAGTCCTAGATGTAACAAATATACACACTATAAAATATCAAGCACCATGTATGATAGTCGATATGACATAATCAGTGAAAATAGTCGATTTAGTTAGTTCTGATTGGTTCTAACGATGACGTAAATTGCTATGTGATTGGTTAAAATATCAAAGTTGGCAGGGGAGGGAAATAGTGAATTGTATCAAAACGCTTTCTATGAGAGTGATGATTCCAAATTGAAAATTCACCTTTTGATTAATGACTATATTAAATCTGAAAATATTACTGATTTATTTATTTTTAATAGGAATAAAAGTTCTATTCTGCCATACAACTTGGACACATTCTCTGTCGAGAATTCGAACAACTTGCCAGAAGACAGACAAATGCATTAATAAAATTAAAATAAAATATTAAAGCCACGTGTCATAAAATAATAGGAGCGACTGTTTCCCTCCGAAAAACAACTCCTCCTTTTGCTAATACCGCAACAAGCATTCATATTATATTATAATAAAAACAGCATACAAACTTATTTTAAACACTTAAACTTTGATTTTGCTTACTAAGGGGAATGCTATTCTTGGCCCGGTTTCGTGGACTCGTCAGCAAGAAATAGACATTATCGATTCTAATTTCTTCTGCAGAGGTGTAAAATTCACTCTAATATCTGGATGGTGGTCGAGTGATATTTGGAAGTGAGAAAGTAGCGCCGCCATCTACACTTAGTAAGCTAAATCAAATATCTCAATTTTTAAAATTGATTGATTACAGCATTTAATCAATATTTTAAGAGCTTAAACCAGAAACATGCCAAATTAATATCCAATACATTTCAATAAAACAAACTAACATTAAACCAAACATGAATATTGATCACGCAAAGTATTTCTTCAATGTCCATAATATTGATCTAAGAGGTAATGTTGCTGTTCACAGAAGATCAATACCTAGTTCGATATAATTGTCTCTTACTTAGATAAGTCAAAAAGTTGACTGTTTTTATTAATTTTTTATTATTTTTAGAATACATATTAAAAGTTCTATCATTCAAGTAATTTCATGAAGCCTGAGCAGTTAACGTATTAAGCAGCATGCACTAAAGATTCTAGGCTTATTGCATTCCTATCGGTTTATACCCTAGCAGTTTAGTGCTATTGATTTATTCAAGGGTAATATACCAAGACCTTGATAATAGTCGGCTATTTTTATTGAATCTAAATCTCAAGAATATTTTAATATCAATTTGATGAGACATAATTTTTGGCATTAATAATCTGATTAGAGCCCGAGAGCTTTAGCTCGAGGCTTTAATGCTAAAATTATGTAGAATCAAACTGTAAAATGTTCGAGAAATTTAGCAACAACAAAAATAGCAGAATATTAATCAAGAAATAGTCGCTTATATTTGGTCTAGGGAGATAGTCAATAATATTTCTGATGAATTATTTTGCGATTTCTATAGGTTTTGGACATGGTACCCGAAATGCTGCTTTCTGTCCCATCTAAGGCTCATCTGTATTGTATGGGTGTGCAACCAAGAAGATGAGTACTTTTTGATATTTATCTGCGTCCACCGTACTCTCTTGATTTAAGCCATCTGTTTCCGAAATCCAAAATAATTTTGAAAATTTAGGAGTCAATTTCAGGAACGAAGTATTTCGATTTCGGAAAGTCTTTAATCTCTCTTCGAATACCATCTTATCATTAACATTTGTCGCCTTATTTTTCGATCAGTTTATTGCTGTTAATTCATTCAATGATATTTCTGATGATACCTTTAACGATTTCTTTAGCTTCCAGGCATGGTACTCAAAGTATCATTTCCTGTCCCATCTAAGGTTCCTGTGTAGTGCATGACCAACCAAAAATATGGAGTTGTTTTGGACCACACGCTATGTTAAAACGAAGAGTACTGTTTGATATTCATCTGCGTCCACCGTACTCTTCTGATTTAACCTATTTGAGTACCAATCTGATTCCGAAACCCAAAACAATTTCAAAGACGTAGGCAGTGGCGGCTCGTGGTAATTTGAAATGGGTGTTCACTTTTTCCAATACTTTTATCATTTTTGTAAGTTTGGTCCAAAACTTTGTACAAGAGCCAATATCGCTGTTTTTTTTATTATTTGAGTTTGTATTAAATGTAGTTATTATTAACATCATACTATTTTCAAGCACTATAACTATTAATAAATAAATATTTTAGTTAGTGTGATATTTGTTTTGTTTTTAATACATTGAAAACCACCTATAAACATTATTAGTTAGTAAACTGACTTTTGTTCATAATTTGACATTATTTTTAAATATAAGGTTATGTAGAAAGCTTGACATTGATTTTTGTGTAAAAAATATTAGGTATATGAAACTTTACCTACCATTTTTCAGTTTTAATTGTAAATTTAATCATTTTCACAATTTGTCATAGATATCAAATAAAAAATATGTTTTTTAAAAACCTTTTAAAATAATAACTTTTAAATAAAATAAGAACTAAAATGTTTTAAACGTTTATTTTATGAGATCAGTCCCATCACAATACATACTATTACACAAATAAAAACTAGAATAAAGATATATAATGCCTTCTAAATGATACTCTTCGCAGTTTAACAGACTCCCTTAACTACCCATTTTCTACCAGATTGTTTTCACAATCAATAGGCCTCATCTCCTTATAGGGCTTGATTTTTACTAAAAATTTCATGTTGATATCGCTTTTCATTTTTGTCGTTTTGTTTTTAATTTTAATTTCAACCCCTTCCCCCTTAAATATCCCATATTTAATTAGATTTTTTTATAATTAAAGGCAGTGGCGGCTCGTTATAATTTAAAAAGGGTGTCCACAATTTTTAATTCTGTGCTCTATAGAAGAAAAAAAATATAATTTACACAATGTCGGGTACAATATTAATTCCTCGATTAATACAGTGCAAGAAAGAAACGTCAAGTTTAAATTATAGAAATAATGCAAAAACATGCTTACCTAATATAATCAGTGTCAGGGTTTTGCTCCGTTCATTAGGTAGTTCAGTAGTTTAATAATAATAATAATAAAAGTGTTTTTTAATTTTTGCTGATAAATGAGATAAATCCCTAACACCCGTTTTTGTCCTTTCTGATTTATTATTTTCATTGTTTGCAAAAACTAAACAAGAAAAACAAAACAAAGCATGTTGTTTATCACACCCGCACAACCACGAAGTTTTTTTATATTATTCAATCTTAAAAGTATGTTTAAACTTTCTATTTCTTATGGCACATTCTTGAACAACGTTTATCTCCGATCGAGGTGGGCCATTCTTTTTTATAAGCACTCGATTCTCAAAATTATGTTTATTTGTTTTTATAAATTTCACCGAATACGATTCCATCGTACATAAACACTAGTAAATTCACACAGAACCTAAGACCAGTACAGCCAACCTCAAAACAACGAAAATTCGGTTCACGGAACACACAAATCCATAAAAAGTATAATTTGTAAAGGGATCTCGTGTCTCACTGAGTGTATTCTCACTTTCTTCTTTTATATATCGATAAACAAGGATACAAATATATTCAGGTCCATATTTATAAACAGAACTCAGCTGAGTCGGAGTTGGGTAATTCGTCCTTGAACTAAAATCAAAGTTCGGTTACAACGTCTCTAAAGTTCCAAGTGATTCCTGTGTCACACTGGAATTTAGAGATAGATATTGGCAAATCTGTAAGTGTTAAGTAGGTACATTAACGTTATTACTACTAATCTCTAAATTCGCGCTATATAACCGAACCCCAGGTAGACGGAATGACAGTTTGTTTGATTTGGTAGTGTTGCCAGAATATGTTTTTGTTATGTACCAGATTTGTCTAAAAAATGTACCAGATTCCTTAAATGTACCAAATTTTTCGAATTCTATTTGCAGTGACATCTAATTTATTGAAGAGAAAAAAAGGGGATTTTTATAGATAACGAACCCAAACAAGGAATACAATATATTTTACACGTGAACACTGCCTCAAGCAGAATGTACTACATCTAGTACAATTGTGAATTGTACTAGATTGGCAACACTGGTTTGGCAACCTTGTTTGTGAGCGGCGCGCCAATTAATGTGTGCCTTTGACGTTTGAAGGATATGTTGGCGTGTTGTGTTCTCTTTTTAACTTTATGCATTCACCAAATCGTCTCACTCGTGTTAGGCTCACTCATCATAATGCGCCACAGACACAGTATACTTAGGTATTCTGTGCCACAGAGACGCGATCAGCCAGAGGGCAATGATGCACCAAAAAATATAGATTAACACGTATGAAAATAAAAATATTAAAATTAAATTTATATTTTTATGTTATTTATGTAATTATAAAATAATGTGTTTTTATGAAATTTGATTGGGTGTTCACTGCACAAATGAACCAATGGAGAAACCGCCCCTGGACGTAGGAGTCAATTTCAAGAACAAAGTATTTCGATTTCGAAGATTCTTCAAATGAATACGATCTCATCACCTTATTTTTAATACCTACAATTATTTGTAAAATAATAAAATTAATGTTATTAGACCTTACGTCATTTCACAAAGATCCTTCGCCATCATCCATGGTTTGGCAACACATTAAACCGACAAACGAATAATGGATTGTCAAAAATGATACGATGCTCTCTTTGTACCTGTGTGATAACGAAAATCACATACCACCGCGATTGGCGCGATGCAATCGGAAACTGGATTTACAGAACAAATAAGCGAACGCCCGAGCTTTGAGAATCTAAAAGCTGCAAAATTACAGGCACACAAATACTCAACTAACTACACTCGCTGACGGGATCGATAAGGATTTCAGCCTAATGGATATTTCACCGAGTTTTTCACAATTAATAAGCAGTGGCGTACGTATAATTCAAACGGCACAGAACCGCGAAACGCTTTCATTATGCAAAGTGGAAAAAATCATATTTACCCCAAAATATTTCTGCACCCTCTTGGAATACGCGATTAGTAAAACTGAAATAAATATTTTACCAAAGACACTTGATAATACGAAGATCGCTTTATAAGCTTTTACAAATAATCACTAGATGGCGCTATTATTGTCAGCAATAAAACTATTTGTACATATTTTTTATTGTTTTTGTAAAAATTAAAACGGTAACCTTCGTACTTACATGGTAGATAATTTGAAATATACAGATATATTTAAACAGCAAAAAAAAATTAATTATGGAGTAATTTTTTCCACCGTTTTTTTAGGCGATTCATTATGATTCCATTTTTTTGTGAATGTTTTCTAGATCCGTGGAAGTAAATGATCAAATTTAATTACTGTGTTATTAACAGGTATTTTCTCAGTAGTAATACTATAATTACTTCAAAATAGCTTAACAGTTAAATTTTGTCAAACCGACACTAATCGTAACGTTAAGTTTGTTTTCCTCACTCCAAAGAAACACAATAGTATTGATTAGATAAAAATAGAATAATAGACACAGCAATATACATGCAATTACCTATTCTTGCCATCGAAAGGGCGTGGTTAAACCAATTACTCTCTTTATACCTTTCACGTCCAAATATAATTAGGTGTATCAACTTTATTCTGCTGGGTAAGTTGGTTAACATAGTGAATAATATATTAATATTTGGGGGTAGATAAGCGTTAACGGTCCTGGAATGTGCTGGCAAATTGATGGGCGATTAACAGCAAAGCATTACATAAACATCTTAAATAACGTTCTGTTACCATCAGTAAGAGAAGTTTTCTTTCATAATGTAAAGATATCAGTATAGTATACTCATAAATGTTTATAATAATTGATTTTTATTACAGGCTAATTCTCCAGTTCAAATGGCTTGAATAGTAAGAGAGTGGGTTTACAATAACATAAATGTTTTACCATGGCCAGCAAAAAGTCCTGACTAGCCTCCTATGGAAAATGTATGGAGTTTCATAGTAAAAAAATATATCCAGAGAGACTTTAGGTCGCAAACCGCGCTCAACTATGGGATATTATTGAATATGTTTGGGGACATTTAACGTTTGTGCATATAAATTTCTGTTTATGTGTTTTATAGATTTTGAATAAATACCATCTATTAATACTCATGCCATGAATGCCACTACATAACTTAATAATATTTATGAAATAAAACTTGGAAGGTACTTATAAATAATAGGGAGGTATACAGGGTGAGGCACCACAAACGAAACGAATTGAATAACTTAGGAGTATTAAAAAAAAAACAAAAGAAGTAAGCGCGAATCTCGGATGATTTCTCGTGTGGGTAAATATTTTTATTCATCACCACCATCTTGTTTTTGTTTTCTCGTAAATCTTTAAGTTACAATTTAATAACTTTCAGTATTTCTTTGAGCAGCTTGGGGGGGAGTTATTACCATTTTGTCCCCCTTGTGTACGCGTCTGAAAAGAAGTCGATTTTTCATCCTAATTTAAAAAGGGATTTTTCTGGGAAATTCAGCAATATGACTGTTCTTTGTGTTACTTTTAATTTAAGTGCCCTGTAGCTGGATAGCAAACCGTTACGTATTGTGAAGTATAGTAATTTAATGCGAAATATATATTTATTTTGGTTGATTGCAATTAAAGTTAAATTGATTTAATATTAACTTTAATGGCAACAATAAAATAAATAAAAACAAGAAATTATCAAAACCATGTGCCACAAAATAATACGATCGACAGCAGAGATTTTCGACACTGTAACTTTAATTTGGCTTACTAAGTAGAAAGTCTTTTTTAGACCGGTTTCGTTCTTTTTAGGACTCGTCAGCAAGGAATAGACATTCTCGATTCCAATCGCTAATGGAACCTGCAGATGGGTTAAATACAGTCGCATATACATAATACATAGATGCAGACTGAGCGAGAATAAGAAGTCATAAAGTAACGCCCCATCTGCACTTAGTTCAAAAATAAAAAACCAGGAAGGCAATTTTAAAAAAAATTATTTTAATTTTTTAACCTTATTCTATTTAAGTTTATTACCTTTTCGATGATTTTATACTATTTAAATTGTATTGATTATAGTGACGGAGAGAAGAAAAGTGACATGACAGTTGAGGATTTGATAAAAATGTGTCCCTATACTTCAAGATATTTAACCTGTTTCATTTTCTGTGCCTCGCCATGTCACTTATAGATTGTCAACATACAATGTCTATCTCTAGACTAGGGGTGTAACCAGGGCGATATAGAGCCATAACCCCGCAACCCCTGAAATTTGTAAATATATTTTTTTTTAATTATTTTTTTATATAAAAAAATTAAATTGTGTAGATATTCTTTCGAAAAAAAAAACAATCATACTTTTGGAGTGGACTTTTTTTGAAAAAGTTTATGTTACAAAAAGCTAGGAAAAGTTAAAACTCTGTAAAAGAGCCTCACTATGACAAAAGAAAACTTAATTAAAGTATAATTAGCCTAAAACTGAGTTTCTGAATACAAAATTTTCATAATATTCCGTGCGGCCAAATCTCCTGGAAACTTGGATCATCTCTGGTCTGGCTACGTCACTGATTTTGACGACAGGAATAGTAGATGTAATTGGCCGGTTCTGGAAATGAGAAAGAGGTACAGAGAGAGGTAATTGGGTAATTAGTAATTATCCTAAGTACCCCCCACCCTTCGCGCAATTAGCAAGTACCTCCCAATTACATCATGTACTGTAATAAGTGCAATTGCACAGTAAGTACCACCCAATTACATCATGTACTGTAATAAGTGCAATTGCATAATAAGTACCTCCCAATTACCCACAGGGTATACATCTCATTACTCCATACATATCAAAGTGTAAGTACACCTTAGGTAGTAATTACTGTGTGCAATGTAGTGTGGTGAATGTTATCTAAGTGCCTCCTAGTGATTACTGTTGGCAGCACGTCCTTAGCTCTCGGCCGGCGTGCCTAGAGTGCTTAGCCTGCGTTAGAGACGATCGTGCTTAACCGAAATATCGAGGTAAGGGACTAAGAAGGGGTAGCCTGCGCCAGAGATAGACGCGCAATTAGCAAGTACCTCCCAATTACAGCATGTACTGTAATAAATGCAATTGCACAGTAAGTACCTCCCAATTACCATATACACGCCATACTGTAATGATTGTAATTGCATAATAAGTACCTCCCAATTACCCACAGGGTATACATCTCATTACTCCATACATATTAAAGTGTAAGTACACCTTAGGTAGTAATTACTGTATGCAATGTAGTGAATGTTATTTAAGCTCCTAGTGATTACTGTTGGCAGCACATCCTTAACTCTCGGCCGTCGTGCCTAGAGTGCTTAGCCTGCGTTAGAGACGGTCGTGCTTAACCGAAATATCGTGGTAAGGGACTAAGAAGGGGTAGCTGCGCCATAGATAGACGCGCCCAACTGAAATATCGAGGGAGGAGCTAAGAAGAGGTGGTGGAATTTTCTAGAGGATATATATATAGTAGGACCCGCATCCAAATCCGTACAAATATCGTTAGCTTTAAGCCTATCGGTAGTTCTATCATCTAATATCGAAATAATCATAAAAATAATAAACATGTATAAGTGCAATTGTGGTTTAACATATACAAGGGTAGATAATTTACGTCGACATCAAAATAAAAGTTGTAAGCTGATATCTAACCGCATCGGCGAATCATCCGGAGGTACGAAGAGATCTACTACTCCCAGTAATGATGTTCCACCTGAAAAAAAAGCCCGGGTAATGCGAGTTCCACAAGTTCATACGCATCGCATCGTAGACTCAAAGGCCCATAATAGAAGATGTGAATCATGTAATGTAGATGTCCCTACCAATCAGATGACGTCGCATATGAGGAGTCTTGGGCATAAAGAAAAAGCCTGTGCAATTCATGCCGATGGTATATATTTAATTAAGAGCGCGTTTAAGTGCAGAATCGCAACTTACAGGCTTAAATGTGATGAAAAACATATAGATTATGTAACATTTTTTGATGCGATAAAATTAAGAGTATTGAAATTGTTAAAAGTTGTTCTGAAGGCCCATAATGCCATTAAAGTTAATGTAGAGGCCTTCGCTACTTATGCATTGGAGAGCCAAGATGTTTCTGAAATCAAATCTTTTAACAGCATAAATCGAATACTCGATTTGTCGACGGATTTGGATGCGGTATATGTAGACTTTAAGGATGCTGTGGTATCTCAAACTGCAGACTTTCAACATAAGGATTCAGGTATAATAGTTTTATAATTCATAGTATAGCGTTTACTAATATATTACTAATTGTTTCAGGTTGGACATTACGGGAAGTACTATTTTTAGAAGTAAATATAAATAAGTACTCCCCATTAGGCGGCTGCTCGTACATTAAGCTCCCCAAGTTTATTGAAACCAAGAAGGGTGTAGTTAATGTCCAAAATAATGATGCGTATTGCTTTGCTTGGGCCATCACGTCGGCGCTATATCCAGCGAGGGACAATGTTCACCTAACGACATCGTATCCACACTTCGAGACCGTGCTGAATGTTGATGGTATTGAATTCCCTATGAAGCTTAAAGACATTTCAAAATTTGAAGATTTAAATGACATAAGTGTTAATGTTTATGGTTTGGAACGTAGTTATGAAAATGGTAAGGTTAAATTCGAAATAGTAGGCCCATTACGATATTCCTCTAGGAGGTTAGGTCACCATATAAATTTACTATTAATAACGGAGGATTCAGGAAATAGTCACTACTGTTGGATTAAAAATATTTCCAGATTGGTATCGAATCAAGTAACTAGAAATGAACATAAAAATTTTTTTTGTGACGGCTGTTTACTTTATTTCCGATCTGAAAGCATACTATTGCGGCACCAGTTGCGCGATTGTAATCATATATACACCAGCACACCATCAGTGGAGCTGAAAAAAGACAAACGCGGTAATTATGTACCTGAAAACATACTTAAGTTTCAAAATTATGATAAGCAACTTAGGGTTCCATTTGTAATTTACGCTGATTTTGAATCGATTTTAAAACCAATAGATACTTGCGAACCAGATCCGGAAAAAAAGTTTACTATCCCGACATACCAACATGAACCCTATTCTTTTGCATATTTGATTAAATGTTCGTTTGATAATTCATTGACGAAATTTGTAACTTTTACGGGTGATAATGCTGGTAGCGATTTCGTGAAACGGCTAGAGGACGATGTTTTAACTATTTATAATACCTATTTAAAAGACGTTGTTCCGATACATCAGCTGTCTAATGATGAAATAGATGATTTTAACTCGTCAACTATATGCTCTATTTGCGATGAGCCTTTTCAGGAAGATGACGTTAAAGTAAGAGATCATTGTCATGTTACCGGTAAGAAAACACCTGGCGCCGCGCATAGCAATTGTAATTTAAATTATAAAATCCCACAATTTGTTCCAATCTTTTTCCACAATTTGAGTGGGTATGACAGTCATTTATTTATTAAAGAATTGTATGGCGAAGGTGAGAGGACCGAAGTTATTGCACAAAATAAAGAAAAATATATTTCGTTCACTAAACCATTGTACACCCATAGCTATGTAGATAGAGATGGTATGTTGAGAAAAAATTACATAAAACTTAGATTTTTGGATAGTTACAGATTTTTAGCTGATTCATTGGCTGGACTGTCAGAAAACCTGCCATCAGAATTTTTTGTTGAAACAAGGAAATGTTTTGCAGAAAAAGAAAAATTCGATTTAATGAGGCAGAAGGGGGTGTTTCCATATAATTTCATGGATAATATAATGAAATTAGATCACCACAATTTACCTTCAAAAGATGAGTTTTATGACAAGTTAAATAATTGCCACATAACTGATGAGGAATATGCTAGGGCTCAGAAAGTTTGGAATGTATTTAAATGTCAAACTTTGGGATCTTATTCTGATTTATACTTAAAATCAGATGTTTTAATGTTGTGTGATATATTTGAAAATTTTAGGGATGTATCACTTAAAGCATATAAACTAGATCCGGCGCAATATTATACATCTCCAGGCCTGTCATGGGATGCGATGTTGCGGTACACTAAGGTGGAGTTGGAACTACTGACAGATATAGATATGATTAATTTCTTCAAAAATAGTATACGCGGCGGTATAAGCCAATGCGTTGAAAGAAAACATATCGCCAATAACCCGTATTTGTCCGAATATAATCCTTTCGAGCCGAAGTCTTCCATACATTATATCGATGCGACAAATCTCTATGGTTATAGCATGAGTCAACCTCTGCCCACGGGAGAATTTGTTTGGTTATCGGCTGAGGAAATTAATCAACTCGATATTATGTCTGTTGATGATCTCGGGGATTATGGGTATGTTTTAGAAGTTGATGTAACATATCCGCATCACCTTCATAATAAACACGCTGATTTGCCATTTTTAGTAGAGAATATAATACCACCTAATTCCAAAACAGAAATCCCCAAATTGGTTCCCAATTTAAATCATAAAGACAAGTACGTATTACACTATAGAAACTTCAAGCAGGCCATAAATAATGGGCTAATTGTAACTCAAATTCATCGCGTCCTCAAGTTTAAGCTCGTTGGCTGAAAAAATATATAGACCTCAATACAAATATGAGAAACAATGCTAAGGACACATCCGAGAAAAATCACTTTAAGCGCATGGTCAATTCTGTGTACGGGAAAACTATGGAAAATGTAGATGACAGGCGTGATATTTACCTTAGAACCCACTGGGCAAGTAAGAGAAATTCCCCAGGCGCAAACAACTTAATTGCTAGACCTAATTTTAAGTCTTGTTCCATATTTTCAGAGCACTTTGTGGCTATACATATGGGTAGAACTAAAATTTGTTATAACAAACCACTTTATGTAGGTTTCACGGTGTTGGAATTGTCGAAAGTGAGAATGTATGATTTTTATTACGGCACATTAAAACGACAATTAGGCGATAACATTTCCTTACTTTACACGGATACTGATAGTTTTGTGCTTAAAGTTAAATCAATAAATTTTTATGAATTTATGAAAGGAAATATCGAACATTTCGACACATCTAATTATAAATCGGATAATAAATTTAACCTGCCAGTAAGTAAACCAATATTGGGAAATTTTAAGGATGAGTATCCAAATCAGGCCATCAGCATATTTTTAGGGACAGGCGCCAAGGCCTATTATATTAGATCAGATGAAAAAGAGAGCAAAACCGCTAAGGGCGTAAAGAAATCCGTAATTCAAAACAGTTTAAACATGGTGGATTATCAAAAAATTGTAGAAGGTGGGGGTAAGATATTTAGAAAAATGAATACATTTAGAAGTCAGTTACATGATATCTATACTGAAATGAAAAATAAAGTTGCATTATCTTACAATGATGAAAAAAGGTTTATAATACCAAACACCGCTAAAACTCTACCGTGGGGACATAAAGATATTCAGGAATATCGTAATGGACCTCAAAATACTGTGGCTGAATTTAGATGTAGGGTATCCAATATTGTAAATAATAGTAATGAAGAAGATAAATTAGATTTACTTTTAAGACTATTAGAAGAAATGTAAACAGAAATGTATGCATAAGTTTGTAATATATTTGTAACAAAATAAGTTTATTTTTATAAAATGTCCAACTATCTCTCCCCTCCACTCCCTACTCATTCCTACCACAATAAATAGTGGGTACTCATGGTCAGATATTCATTCTGCCTTATCCAGCCGAAACAGAAAACTTGTAAAAAAATGTCTATCAACATAGCGACCATAATAGCCAGAGAACAAGCCATAATTGACCATGTGATGTTTAATAAAACATGGGGGAAGTTCCAGTCAGAAGTGAATAGCCACAACAAACCAGCATTGAACAAGGCCCATAAAAAGAAAATGTAATTGTTAGGTTATAAGCATAAAAAATTGTAAAAAAATTACTTTAAATATATATTTATACCAATTTCCGTCTATATTTTCCCCCCACCCACACTAAAATAGTAAATACAACTGCAGGAGAACACGCCATAGGCCACCACGTAGTGATTAATAAAATATAAATTTCTAGATGGAGCAGGTAAATAACTGAACGAACCAATTTTGAAGAAGTCAAGGATGGCAGTAGACAATGGACGCAAAAATTATAGTGAGGTATACATGGTTTTGTAAACCACGCTTCAATATCTCACCATTATTGACCACCCCGCCGCCTCCAACCGCCCCCAACCGCCCCCACCTTCCCCGGCCCAAACCGCCGAAACCGTCCCCCACCGCCCCCCTACCCAAAATCGCCCGCTCCCCAGCCGCCCCACCCGCACGCGGAGCGGAGGGGGGCGGCGGTAGCCGACCCCCGGAAGACCTGAGAAATTCAGTTTACTGCAGCTCCTCGCTGAGTAAACAACTGGACGATGGGCGATTTTAATGATATTTTTTTGGCTCAGATGTTCAGAGAAGCGATCCTCAGAAGGCTGGCCTGGGGGGAATTGGATCCGTCGGAAGAGGAGTTGGGCCCTTGCGACTCATCTTCTGCTTGTCCTCTACCAAGGCCGCCATCACCTGCGGGGCCTTGCGATAGCACCACGCAAGTGGTGGATATCGACATCGGTGATGTCGATATGAGTGGCTACGAGTCAGATAATATATCGGTGATCGATATATCGTCTGATTCGGATAGCGATTCCGGCTCGGATTAGGGCGTATGCTCTAGCCGCAAAAACGGCCCTTTTCAGGGCCAACAAAAAAAACAAAAAAAAAACGGTGCCATGAGCGTTATAGAACTTATGGAGACATAAAGATATTCAGGAATATCGTAATGGACCTCGAAAAACTGTGGCTCAATTTAGATATAACGTATAGGCTGGAGGCGCACGCGGGCGAAGCCCGCGCCCGGCCGATTTTCTTCTTTTTTCTCCCACTCCCACTCCCACTCTCTCCCCTCTACTTTCCGATCACAATATATACGGGAACCAGATCTGAGAAATTCAGTTTACTACGGCTCGCCGAGTAAACTATTTAATTCTTATCGAGTTATTTTTTCAGTTCTCAGCAGTGTTTCAACATGACTTCAATCGAAGAGACGATCGCCGCAGCTAACTCAATCATTTCAATCGATGCTGTGGAATTCGATTTTGAGGAAATCTTCAAGGAGTTGACGGTTCCTTCACCGGTATCGCCGATGGAGCTGTCGCAAGTGTGCGACATCCCATTACCGGCCCCGTTACCGGCTCCTTTGCCGCTCCCGTCACCGGCTCCGTTACTAGCCCCAGTACCGGTATATGATAGCGGAGACGATTTTGAAGCGCCCAAGAAGATCCGGGTCCTCAGCGATGTACGCGTTGATACGCTACCCTCGTCAGCCACATTGTCAAAGCTTGTCGGCACAATGGAAGATGCGCCCTGTAGGTCGAAGCCAACGAGACCGCGGGTGGTTGTGCCGAAGAGTAGAAAGCCGAGAGCCACCGCAGCGAAACCAAAGACCGCGCCAGTAAGGAAGTTGAAGGCGGTAGCCTCAACAAGTGCGGCGATACCAATCCCAATACCGCCCAAGGATGACGGCGAAGAAGACAGCATGAGGAGGAAAATCAACTCCGCCGCCACCGTCCTATTGAATAAGGAGACGCGGTATAATGCTGATAGGGAGCAGTTAAGTATCACTGAAGCGACACTAAAACAGCTGAGGATGGAGGTGGATGGTATGGCGAGAGATATGGAGGTTACCTTAGCGCCACTTCAGCGCGAGACTGAAGGATTGGCAGATGAAGATGCCCGCATCCAACGGCACTTGGTTGACTTGCAACGGCAGATGGATGAGACCATTCATCGTCGGAACAATGTGCGCCAAAGGCAGTTGGATGTGGGCATTGAAATTGCTAGGGTCAAAGAGACCCAATCGGAGTTTGAAAAAAAGAAGGGTGCATATGATATGATGCAGGGCCGGTATCGCGAACTTATTGAGCGGGCGCGCGTTAGGAGTGCGGACTACACAAAGTTTTTGGATCGCATAGTGTTGCATAAGGACAGGTAGACATTTTTTGGTATTTGTTAGTTTATTAGTCGTGGAGATATGCCTACAGGGGAGCTAACCACGTTAAAAAAAAGCAGCGCGCCATGAGTTCTATCTCCATATATTATGATTAGTTTATGATGATAGGCTAGTTGTAATATATAAGATGGTGTGGAAACGAACTCCCCAATATACTTCTTTACAGACTGCTGATGCTGCCGCTGTCGATGGTGATGGAGAAAGTATGGGCTACAAATAGTTTCTGGGGCACATAGTTTTGCATAAGGACAGGTAGACATTTTTTGGTATTTGTTAGTTTGTTAGTTGTGGAGATATGCCTACTGGGGAGCTAACCACGTTAAAAAAAAGCAACGCGCCATGAGTTCTATCTCCATATATTATGATTAGTTTATGATGATAGGCTAGTTGTAATATATAAGATGGTGTGGAAACGAACTCCCTAATCAGAGCCAAACAAAACAACAAAATTTTAAGATATAAAAGTTTTATCACTGAGAGTCTTCCACTCTCGCTTCTCCCCCACTCTCTCCCCACTCTACTCACTTTTTTTCAATCACTATAAATACTCATCGCACATATGCATACAATCATTCTGCTTCATGATGTGCGATTCTGCAAGTGGCTCTGGTTTCAGCCCACCCGGACTATGTAGGACAACCATCGCATGGTTGTTTCCGACCACGTCGGAAGAGGAGTTGGGCCCTTGTGACTCAACTTATTCTTCTCCCCCTCTGGCAAGGCCGCCATCACCTGCGGGGCCTTGCGACAGCACCTCGCAAGTGGAAGTGGCGGATATCGACATCGATGATGTTGATATGGGTGGCTACGGCTCAGATGATATACCGGCGATCGATATATCGTCTGATTCGGATAGCGATTCCGACTCGGATTAGGGTTTATGCTCTAGTCGAGAAAAACGGCCCTTTTCAGGGCCAACAAAAAAAACAAACAAAAAACGGTTCCTTTTAGAACCAACAAAAACTAGCGGACTGCTCAATGGGCTAAAAATTATAATTTTGCGTCAATTGTAATTTAAAATTGGTCCCACTCAACATCTATCCCACCATATTTTTAATGGTAGAGTAGAAGATATTTCGTCTTCCGAAAAAATAATATAAGAATAACAGGAAACTATTATTTTACGTTTGAAGAATTATGTACAGTTTTGACCCAAATACTCATCTACTAGAATGGGCGTGAGCAAGAAAAATAGAACTTATTGCTAGCCCAGACAAAAAAAGTTTGCATTGTTAAGGTTCGAACTATCTATAACATCCCCCCACCTCAACATCCATCCGCCGACCTCTTAATAAAAGAGTTCCTATAGCCTCAGATATTCAGTTGTCTAAATTCAGCTTGAAGGCCCTGCGCTACTATGAATAAATTAAATGATACTTGTTCTATGAGTAAGCGCCTTACTTGTAAGATTTGTGGCGATAAGGAGGTGCAAATGGTTTTTATACCATGCGGGCATGCCGTATCTTGCGTGAGTTGCAGTCAATCCGTAGTTATTTGTATTATCTGCAGGGCGCCGATTAATGCTAGAGTAAAATTTTTTCTGACTTCCAACTTTCCGGAACTAGCCGAACTCAACTGAGCGCGGTGTAATGCAGGGGAGGTGGTAAATTCGTGGGTTGGTGGAGTGGAGGTGGAAATACATAACATATATAAGGAGGTCCCGACCACGTACCAGCATCAGACATTTAAGTGTAGCTGACCTGACCACCGTCATGAACAACCAAAATGAATACCAGGGTGAAGAAGATGAAGGAGTTAGGGAGATCATTCGTCAACTGGCCTTAGTAGCGCGCTTTGATGCCAACAAGCCAGGAATTGACGAATTTTGGGCCGCCGTAGAACGTGATGTAAGTTTTTAACTATTACCTTATGTTTATAAAATTACTACTCATTATGCTTATAAAATATCTAATCAATATACTTCTTTACAGGCTGCTGATGCTGCTGCTGCCGCTGCTGATGGTGATAGAGAAGGCGCGGCTGGTCTAGCTCAACCTGCCGACGAGGATTTGGGCGCTGTTGGTCTGGCACCACCCGCCGAAGAGGGTGCAGACGCCGTTGGTCCAGCCCCACCCGCCGATGAGCCCGCCAGCGACGACGACGATGAGGGCATTGAGGCTGATTGCCCTGGATCACCGACTTCAATAAGAAGGGAGCTGGCTGTATTTCAGGCCAGAGGCGGTAACCACTTCTGCGTTACAACCAGCTCCGTTATTGTGAAGTTGGTTATTCCTGGCATGGAACGGAGCAAACGTCTGTGCAACCCCTGCTTCCTTCATTACGAGCAGATGGATGTCGAAAGAAATCCAAATGCCAGGTACATACATGAGCATCAGCATTTTGTTGTAGAAGGGGGGGATTTGGAGGATCCGCAAACATGCGATGTATGCGCCCGATATATTTCCCACTTCTGCGACACAAATGTTTGCCCTGTATGCATCGGCGCTTGAAATAAAGGAGTCAGGGGTTGCAATACGGCGGCTTTGTTATGCATCCAATGACCCTCTATATATTAGTTTTAGATTTAATTTGTATAGTTTATTATTTAAGCTTTATGTATATATTTAAGTGTAAGTTATTTTATTATTGTATATGTAGTAGTTAATAGGAAAATAAAACTTTTTTTTTTAATCTTTATTTCATTTAATATCCATACTAAACAATATCATTTATATTAATCCAAGAGTTTTCTTGCTGTGGGAATCCCAACCACTTCACCAAGGCTTTGTCCCCTTTCGTCCGAATGACCTTTTCCACTAAATAAACATCTTTCCACTTTGTTTTTAATAATTCCAACTCATAAAATGAGCCTTTAATCGATTGACCATTCATATCTTCTAGAATGTATGTTACGGGGTATGTGCTATTTATTTTTCTTATTTTGAATAATTCAGTTGTATAGTTAGCAGTATACCCTTTTTCAAATATGCTTTTATATTTACTTATTCTTACGACATCGCCGACACGATATTTCGGTTTTTTACGCCTTACTTCATTTTTGTTTTGCCTATATTGGTTGAGTTTAGTTGTCGGCAGGACATCTATTGGCTTCATACCTATGATTGAATGCGTGGTGTTATTATACTTATTAATGACGCCGTTTATAATATCTATCCAATTGTATTTCCCTCTCATAGCCATTTTTTTATATAATAGGGATTTTATCGTACGAATCACACGTTCTGCCATTGACGCTTTCATTGTACTATAAGTCGAATAGTGATTTATATCATATGTTTTCATTACTTTCCCAAATTCCTTGTTATAATATTCTGTCCCTTGATCCGTTTGTAGATTTTTAGGATGGTGTGCGCAATTTTGGAGTATATCTAAAAAGGCATTTCTAACATGTAAGCCTGTTTTATTTTTTAATGGTCTCGCCCACACATATTTCGTATAACAGTCGATGACAATTAGAATATATCTGTAACCATCGTTTTCATCTTTATAACTTTGCATATCAGCCAAATCACTCTGCCACAAGTCGGCATATCCTTTTACAATAGTCCTTCTTCTGGGAAAATTTCGACGGGCGGATCGGTGGATTTCTTCAATTATTTGGCGTTTAGACATTCTTTCCAATTAAAATACAATTTTTTATTCAAACTTTTCGATCCTTTCTTCCAGTCCTACTATAATTTTCGATAAAACCGACGTATTTTGCCCAATACTTGCTTTGACGCTTTTAAGGTCTCGAAGAATTTCCGTATTACACTTAAATGAATCTATCGCTAAGATCAGTTAAACGGTTCTCTAATATTATAGTAAAACTTTTTATGCCTTTTATTTCACTTTCCAAATTATCAACTTTAGTAATAACTTTTAAAATATTACTTTTTGTAGTGGTAAGTATGTCCTCAAAAAATTCTCTATTGTGCTTCACTATTTGTAACATCGATTGGTATTTAACATTAACATCGCTAATACTATTGCTTGACACAGTTCGATGTTCAAATACTAATTTCTTAAGTTCACTCTGCTGTTTTTCGAAATAAATTGTAGCTTCGCGTAATATGTTTTTAATGGATTCCGCTAAAGCTTTTAAAACGAGATCTTTTGCTTGCCTAGTAACATCGTCAACATATCCAACTGTTACAGCGTCGGTCGATTGTTCTGGCTCTCCAAGGTTTACCAACCGTTTGGTTTGCATATCATAATTACCGTCATCTGTTAATTTGAATCCAAGACCCCTTTTTTCTCGAATAATTACTCGTTGATTTTTCTTTTTTCTTCCGAATTTATCTACAATGTTTCTTGAAGACATTCCGTTTACGACTGACCTCTACAGCGCATGTAATTAATATATTATTCGCTCTTCTCTTAATTCTTCAATTATTGATAAAATTTCATTATCGTGCCCAGTATGACCGGCTTGCTTTGAACTCCATAATAAACGCAATCTAGCCACCAATTCTCTCGGCTTGTTCCAATAAACATATGTGGGTTTAGAGGTCATTATTTTTTTGTATTTAGGTATTTTTGAAAACCCTTTACCCTTTACCTTTGCCGGAGAGAACAATGGTCTAATAATTTTTCTCAATTTATTTACATTTTTGTTACTTAGCCCTTTGGACTCGTCATACTCCTTAAAGGCCGCTCCGGTAAGTTGTAATATTTCCTTATATGTGTTCTTAGTCGCATTACTTACTTTCTTAGGGCTTCGATAAAATAGTAGCTCATATAATTCCGGATTGCCGCGGTAGTCAGCAACTCTTCTATCCCCATCCCAAAACGAGATTTTGCCATCTAAAAAATTTTACTTCTAAATTCCCAACCATTGTTTTCATGTCATTGTCCATATATACGCCGTACCGAGTATCATAGTGTTTATTACCTCGCGATATTTCTTCTAAATGTTTATCAATATATTTTTTATCATCATCATCATCATCATCATCATCATCATCATCATCATCATCATCATCATCACCGCGGTCGGATATTGCATTTTCAAAACTTTCTTCATATTTTGTCGAGTCCGGTGATATTGACGCGAGTTCCCTTTTTATGCCAGATCTTTCTTTTTTAGTGTTAGCGGGGTTTTCTTCTTTAGTGTTAGAGGGGTTAGAGGTTGCGGCTTTTGAAATTGTTTTCAACGGTTTCGTCAGCGGTTCATACATTTTTTCTAGAGCTTGTAGAGTTTCAACGCGCCCACTTTTTAAGGCATTAAATTTCTGTCTAACCGAATCGGAGACAGCAGCCAGCTCCGATTTGACGTCGAAATGTTTTTTATTGCTATACATTTTAATCGCTGAAACCACCTACCGCCTTGGACGCTACTTGGAAAATAACACGTATTGCATTGTTTATGGGTATATGAAGCTATCGAATCCTTTCTTATATCTACCGGCGCTTATATCTTTATCTTTATCGACCACTAGAAATCCATGCTTTTCACCCCAGCATTCAGCACACATTTCCTGAAATTTTTTAAAAGGAACATCTGGAGCTACATGGTCTGAGTATATGTGATGTAGGTTTAAGTCATCTTGTTTAAACATAATAATTAGATTTGCATTGTCTCTAATCAATTGTTTCGGAATCTTCGAATACGTTTGAGCCAAATAAAAACAATCTATATTTCTGTGTCGCCCCATACTAAAATATGATCTAATAACATCTTGCTTTTCACAAATCACATCATCAAATATAAATATAGAATTCGGTTTGGCATCTACTGGTTGAATTATATCTTCATTATTGTTAAACGTAAAATAACCCAACCCTTTTATCGGCGTCAAAACTTCATGCAAGTATTCATACTTCTTCTGGTATAAAGATTTTGAATAAATATATACGTTTTCAAATCGTAGCCCATTTGGTTGAATGAGTAGTGATAACATCACATTTGTTTTACCGCAATTTGATGGTCCTATTAGAAGGCCGCGTATTGTATCAGGCAACAAAGGGCCGTGTCTGGGAACCTTATTTTCACTAACCCCATCACCAACTTTTTCATCTAAATTCTCTACACAAATACTATTTTGTACTTTGACTATGCGCATCGTTTGACTGTCTTTAGCTATATAAGCGATCACCTCATGTAACATTCATTTAAATGCCTAGCGTCAAACGAGTGCGATCTATCACTAAACGTTATTCAAAAAGAAAGTGTGGAAGAGGGTTTGTTAATTCCCTAATAAATAAATTACCATTTGAACTGCACATACCGGGGTACCAATATTGTGGGCCAGGTACGCGCTTACAAAAACGTTTAGCACGTAACGACCCCGGAATAAATGAATTAGATAAAGCCTGTAAATTACATGATATTGCTTACTCTAAAAGTGCAAACGATTTGAAAGCTAGACATATTGCTGATAAGGACCTTCAAGAATTAGCTTGGACTCGGTTTAAAGCTAGCGACGCGTCAGTTGGTGAAAAAGCAGCTGCCTGGACTATCACAAATATTATGAAAACAAAGCGAAGTTTTGGTATGGGCCATAAATTACGGTCTAGGAAGCGGCGTCGCGGAACAAAAAGCAAAAAACGAATTGCTTTCGGTAGAGGAATTGTCAGTAAGATTAAAGGGGTATTAAAGACATATGGCGGACAGAAAATGGGGGGAAAAACACTCAGGAAGATGGCTGCATCATCTCTCATGGCTGCCCGAAAATATGTTAAAGCAGCCGGGGGAAAGAGAAAAATTATTATTCCCCGTATTATACCGATACCAAAAACAGGTGGATTTTTACCATTAATACCTATTTTTGCTGGATTATCTGCATTGGGGAGCTTGGCAGGAGCGGCGTCCGGAATCGTCAAAGCAGTGAACATCGCTAAAACAAATAGTCAACAATTAACAGAAGCTAATCGACACAATAGAACCATGGAAGCCATCTCTCTAGGAAAAAACGGTAAAGGATTATACTTAAAGCCCTATCGAAAGGGGTTGGGCCTTTACATGAAACCATATCGGCCAAAAAACTCGTAAGTTCACTACCTCGAAGACCTCTCAGTAATTTAGACATACAATCTTTTGCCAAAAGATTCAAGATTCCCTACTTTCGAGGTGTGTATATGAGAGATAGTTTACCAAACTGCGGGCCACTAAGAAACGAATCAGCCATTGTCAATTTGGATAGTAGTAGTGGGCCAGGAACACATTGGGTCGCTTACAAGAAAAGAGATGCGTCATTAATATATTTCGATAGTTATGGTGATTTACCCCCACCTTCAGATTTAATTAGTTATCTGTATAAAGGGCGTTGGCCGGTATCTGAAGTTCACTATAATTATAAACGCTACCAGAAGTTTGATACTGTCCTATGTGGACATTTGTGTTTGCAATTTCTTCTCTCTGAAGAATGAATACCCACGATGAAGAACAACCTAAGGATTTTTCTAAAAATGAATCTATTGACGTAAATGATGGTCCGACGGTATTTTTGAAACGCGGGTCAATTGACGTAAGCGATGATCCAACACCAAAACACGTAATTTGTTGTTTTTGTAAAATTCGAGAACTGAAAATTGCCACTAAAAAGCGAGTTTATAATTTATGTAATCGAAAATAGATTTCGAAGTCAGTGTGACATACTTCTTAGCCATGTCAAGAACATTTCATTTGTCGTCCATAGCGTCAAGCATTCTCAGCAATGATTTTTTTCCGCCCATCGAATTGGATGTTAATAAACAGTATGGTCTTGGATTAATAGCATTTTATGCCTACCATTCTATCAAAAATATCACCTCAAAAAATAATATCATCTGTTTAGAGGTGGTAGACCCAGAAAAGTTTTGGGTAGATGTGGTGCAGCGAGAGAAGAGTTGGGCCGAGGAAGGCAGTGCACCGAAAAAAATTAATGTACGTGTGGCACCCGGCGCTTATGAGATTGACGAAATTAATAAGTTCGTCCAAAAAGCTATATATGACTTTCTATATCCGGATACCAAAACTATTTTAAATCAAGGAGAACTTGATGATATGTTTAAATTGTCGGCGAACAACAACACTCTAAAATGTGAAATTTCATCTAAATTTATAATCAACTTTGATTGTGACAACAGTATAGCTAGCCTCTTAGGATTCGGTAATTCGAAGTGCCCGCCAAGGCCTCAAGCTTATGTCTCTACAAGGCCGATCAATATTATGAACCTCCATCTTGTTCAATTGGATTGTAATATTATTTCTGGTTCCTATATAAATGGGAAAGAAGCCCACACCCTTTTTTCATTTGACATAGACGTTGAGCCAGGATACAAACTGACGAAGGAACCTCATAACATTATTTATCTACCAGTCATACCTACCGGTCGGCAATACCTAGACAACATTACTATCCGAGTTGTAGACGATAACGGCGAGTTGATTGACTTTGGAGAGGAAACTATCAATATCACACTCGAATTAAAAGAGATAAACTAATATGGGATTCTGCTTCAAACCACGATATTCAACTAGCGCCCATTTAAATAATCATATAAATAGAATCGAAGGGAAAAACATGAACATTCGTCGAGTAACTGTAAAGCGAAGAAGACTTCTGTTGTCTAATAAAGATTATAAATTTCTTCAATCTATTGGATTCCATATAAGATATTAAATAATGGCTGTTTATGTAAGAAATGAGATGTTGGACGTATTTGAAAAGCCGATCGTCGATAACTCAATCAAAAGATGCGATGGATATATCCACCCGCCTACGGGATCGCCAAATTACAAACATTCTGATACAATCACCTTTACGATCAATAATATGGACCTGAATCTCTTAATTTGCGATAGTTACATCAATATAGTCGGAACATTTAAGCCAAAAGAGGTTAATAAAAAGTGCTATTTGGCCAACAATGCTCTTCCTGGCCTATTTGAAGAAATTAGATATGAAATGGGTGGACAAAAGATTGCTGAATGTCGAAAACCCATTATAACGACAGCAATAAAAAATATGGTGTCATATGGTGAAAAACATGCGAAATTATTAGAAACATCCGGTTGGGGCCTCAGCGAAGAGAATCAAGTTTTGGTTGATTCAACGAGTAATACATTTACAGGTAGAATCTTATTAAAACATCTATTTGGTTTTGCCGAATCTTACAAAAAAGGGATAATAGGTGTTAAGCATGAGATGACTGTAATAATTGCTCGAGCATTCGAAAATTGCTATATAGGAGAAGTCGATGCGGACATAACTATCACTAAAATGGATTGGATAGTCAAACATATTACTCCCGAAAATGATGCGGATGTTCTCATGTATAAAAAAATTAATGACAAACATTTGCAATCCATTAAAATACCACACCATAAATGGGATCTTTATGAATTACCTACTCTAAGGCAAACTTCTCACGACATATGGGCGATTAAAACCACTACATCCATGGAACGACCTAGATATGTAATTATTGGATTTCAAAATACTTCTTTTACTGAGAACAGAAAAGAAGATGTGACGGCGTTTACGGCTGCTGATATAACTAATATCAGATTATATCTAAATTCTGAAGTTTACCCGTTAGAGCGTTGGAATCTAGATGTCGGGAAAAAGTTGGATACTCCCGCTTATTATGCTTATGAAGATTTTCAGCGAAGTTACTACAAAAAGGAAAATCCTGAACCGATGTTAGGCCTGAATGGCTTTAGAGCGAACCCCCTATTCGTAATTGATTGCAGTATGTATCCAAAACCAATCAAATCTTCAACTGTGGATGTCAAGGTTGAATTCGAAACACGTAAAATGCAGTTTCCCGCCAACACTAAAGCGTATGCGCTTATTATTCATGAAGCTCTTATAAGTTATAATGCACTAGATGGCCCTGTACACACCGAATATATGCCATTGTAATTCATATACTCTAATTTACTGTATCCAAACTTATACCTGTGTTCACTTTTAACAAAAATAAAAAGATGTAACCTTTTTTAAATAAAAAACATTTAAACTATGTATATTGTTTTATTTATATTTTAATCACAGATAGATAGATAGATAGATATATTATATAAGTAATCGCTAATCCATTTCGTCATCTGCCTCATCATCAGCCTCATCGTCTGCATCTTCATCTAAACCATGTTTACTCCTTATTTGCGGGGTGATGTATGGTAAGGCCTCGTTCAAAAAGCGTTTCAAACTTAGGGTAACCATCTTCTCACAGAATGTATCCAAGTCCAGCTCACATGCATTATATTCGCAGCAAAGACTGCTGCCTTTACAGTATTTCTCATAACAATCGTTTTGATAGGCTACAGCTTCTGGAAACAGCCATACCTCAGCGTCGTAATTGATGGAGTGTAATGCATCCATCGCCAGTGCGTCCAGTTCCTTTCCAAGTCTGCTTATTGCTGATTCTATGTCGATGGCTTTAGGCCAGTGCTCTTCGGAATACATCATCCACATATCGAAATAATCTGAAACAATATTTGGCCGTTATTAAATGAACAAATATGGGCCAAGTTATACTTACAATAAAATTGTAGAAATTCTTAATGAAATATTGTGTTTATTAGATATCTATATGTGATTAAAAGTAAAAAAATATTTACAGTGACTCTACCATGGATTTAACTAATTGATTGCTGGCCAACTAGATCGATTCTTATATGAGACCTAGTAGTTGAGTTGTAACACGGCTTTTCCCCTAAATAGACCATGGCATATTGACCAGTAGAATCATTTATCATAGCAATGACTTCGGATGGCATTATTTCAAAAATGCGCCTCGGTAACCAACACTGGAAAAGCTCCAGCGAATGTCGATCAATTAAATGAATAAGTAAACATTTACCATACCTGGTATCTTTGACCATTATCGTTTTAATAATATAAAGTTGACCTATAACCAATGACTTTAGTTCTCTTTGGTCCAATATTGTGGGCCAGTCTCCAAGTAATTTATTAACCGCATCAATTTGCGTTTGAGCCATAGTAGAATACAAATAAATATTTTTTTACCTGAATAATACACACACAATACTACACTTGGTAACTATTTGGAACTTGTAGACCTTTTAAATTTCACGATTTTAAACTGATTTTATTTGGATGCGGATCCTAGTATATATCCTCTAGAAAATGCCCCCACTTTTTCTCAGCCCTACCCCGATATTTCGGTTAAGCGCGACCGTCTCTAACGCAGGCTAAGCACTCTAGGCACGACGGTCGAGAGTTAAGGACCTACTGCCAACAGTAATCACTAGGAGGCACTTAGATAACATTCATTACACTACATTGCATACAGTAATTACTACCTAAGGTGTACTTACACTTTAATATGTATGGAGTAATGAGATGTATACCCTGTGGGTAATTGGGAGGTACTTATTATGCAATTACAATCATTACAGTATGGCGTGTACATGGTAATTGGGAGGTACTTACTGTGCAATTGCACTTATTACAGTACACGATGTAATTGGGTGGTACTTACTGTGCAATTGCACTTATTACAGTACATGATGTAATTGGGAGGTACTTGCTAATTGCGCGAAGGGTGGGGGGTACTTAGGATAATTACTAATTACCCAATTACCTCTCTCTGTACCTCTTTCTCATTTCCAGAACCGGCCAATTACATCTACTAGGAATATATCTTTAATTGACGAAAGACACATAGGAAATGATCTTAATATGGAAGACACATTATTTTGCCAAGTCAGCTTTTAACTATTCTTGTTCCCTGTTTTATGTAAATGTGGTTGGTGCAAAATAAAGCAATTTCGAAAATAAAATTGACATGGACAGTACCGTTTAAGGAAGGTAAATAGAAAATAAGACAGAGATAGATAGGCCTAAACGTCCGAGCAGTAACGCGCTGTTAGTAAGCAGAAATAGCAAGTCGGACTTAGACTCTTAATTGTATTTATGTTGTACGTAGCATATAAACTCTGTAGTATTGCCAACCGAAGACACCTCTGAATGCACTCAAGTATGCGGTACTCGGATCGCGATCGCTTCTTGATCCATATAAGGTGGTCGCGTACAGCCACAAACGAGACTCATGCCGTTTACTTTTTTATTTTTTTTCCTGTTGGGTTTGCTTCGTTCGGTTGGTAACGCGCGAAACCGTCCTTAGCGATTATCGTCGAATCATCACACCACACCGTAGAATATCGAACTCTTCAACTGTTGCCGGTTTTACGAGGATAAATTCGACTATTAAATATTTTGACCACAGCGACGTAGTCAGTTTTGTTTTATAATCAAGGAATAATATTTAAAACTGCAATACTGAAAATCTAAATCGAATTAAAACAAACTGTATTTATACAAGTAGGTATATTCATAAAATCGAGAAATTAATTACCAATTTTAGTAATCGACGTTTAATAATCGAGTTACTTACAACCTTTTTATGTTAAATCGTTTATTAATATAAAAATAATTCATTAATAGTCATTAATAAACAATATTTATTTAAACTCGAGCGCTACTTAACAAACAAGTGTATTAATAGTAACGATTAATTGCCAAGATTAGTAATCGCCGCGCGCCGTATAATACACTAGTTACCTACTTACAAACTTTTTCCGTTGTTTATTAATAGAAAAATAAATTATTAAGAATTCTTTATAAACAATTTTTATTAAACTCGACAGCTATTTAACAATAAAAGCGAATAATTGCTGATATTAGTAATCGTCGTTTAATATACGAGTTACTGTATATTACTATTTATGTTGTTTGTCTATACTTAAATCGTTTATTAACAAAAAAAATATTGATTATATTTGATTTTTATTTAAACTCAAAAGATTTAAAAAAGAAGTGTATTAATAAAAGCGATTAATTACTAATAATACACGAGTTACCTGCTCATAAACTTTTATCGTTTTAATACAAATATAATTCAATAACAGCGGGTTTACAATACGCGGTTAAAAATATACCTTGATTTAATTTTATATGTTTATACAATGGGGTTCACAGTTTAAACTAAGTTTACGTTTTAACTGCCTATTGTACAACTCGCCCTAAGAGTAATTTATATTAGATTTTTATTTAAATTTGATAGCTATTTAACACACAAATGTATTAATAGAAACGATTAATTGCCGTGTAATACACGAGTTACATACTTACAAATTTTTTGCTGTTAGTCTATAGGTACTTAAATAGAAAATCATTAAGTGTCATTTATAAACAACTTATTTAAACTCGACAGCTATTTAACAAATGTATTAATAAAAGGGATTAATTGCCGAGATTAGTAATCTACAGGGTGTTTCAGATTTAAACGGATACAGCTTAATGGGAGGTAGAGTACACTAAGCTGAGTTCAAAACAATCCCATACTTTGCTTTTAATCTTACTCGTTTCTGAGATATAGGGTGTTTTATGATTTTTTGCCAAAACTAAAATCGGCTATTTTGTTTGAACGGCTAGAGATATTTTGATAAAATTTTGTACAAAAATTACTCTCTTAGGTTAATCAAAACCATAATTTAATTTTAAAAAATTCCAGAACCGGACTCTTTTTTTTATATTGCTCTTCTTAGCTAAAATATCACCCTGTATATCGGATTTTAATAAATGTTACTGCACATTTAAATAGTACGTGGATCAATAAATAAAATAATGTAATCATATTTAATGGCACCATCTTGAATTTCCTACAGTAAATTTTTATAATGGCGACTACAATATTATAAATCAGTATATACAAAATTGACATCAAATATTTAACTCTGTATGTTTAAAACTACAAAATTTAGGTACCATCTTCAATTATTTTTAAATACTGCATTTTCCATAAGAAATTGAACATCTACACAGGACCGGGCTCACTTTATTTGATAAAGTAACAGAAACAAATAATTAAAACTAAAGTAGATTTTCAAAATGAACACCGTGAACGTCTATGCACCCCTGCGAACATTTTAACAGGTTGTTCACTGATTTGTCAATTATTTCCGGTTTATTTCTAATGTTGTTACATACATTATTAATTTTAAGTGTAAGGGGTTAAAGAAAAGGTCCTTTATTTCTCACAAGTCAATTTAATTGGCGACCGGTTTCGAAGCTGTCACTTCATCATCAGGCACATGATGAAGTGACAGCTTCGAAACCGGTCGCCAATTAAATTGACTTGTGAGAAATAAAGGACCTTTTCTTTAACCCCTTACACTTAATCCCTACTACTCACATATGGCTACCCTCACTCCAAATTATTAATTTTTTCCAATAACTGTGCTCGGGTATTCATTTCTCCATTGTACACCTCTGACTTAAGGTAGCCCCATAAAAAATAATTCAGAGGTGTTAGATCTGAAGATCTTGGTGGCCAATTGGCCAATGTAAAAAAATAGAGTCCGGTCCTGGAATTTTTTAAAATTAAATTATGGTTTTGATTAACCTAAGAGAGTGTAACTTTTGTACAAAATTTTATCTAAATATCTCTAGCCGTTCAAACAAAATAGCCGATTTTAGATTTGGCAAAAATCATAAAACACCCTATATCTCAGAAACGAGTAAGATTAAAGGCAAAGTATGGGGTTGTTTTGAACTCAGCTTAGTGTACTCTACCTTCCATTAAGCTGTGTCCGTTTAAATATGAAACACCCTGTATATACAAACTGTTTAAGTTGTTTGCCTATACTTAAATCTTTTATTAACAGAAAAAGCATTGATTAAGAGTAATTTATAATTATTTTTTATTTAAACTTAACAGCTTTAAAAAACAAGTGTATTAATAAAAACGATTTATTACTAAGATTATCAATCGCCGCTTAATACACGAGTTATCTACTAATAAAAATAAACGTTTTATGCTGTTTGCCTATATCTAAATCGTTTTAATACAAAAATCGTTCATTAAGAATAATTTATTACAAATTTTTATTTAAACTCAATAGCTATTTAACAAACAAATGTATTAATAAAAGCGATTAATTGCAGATAAGAGTAATCGCCGTTTAATTTAATACACGAGTTACCTAGATACAAACTGTTTACATTGTTTGCCTATACTTAAAAACATAAAAATTATTCATTGAGAGTAATTGATTTTTATTTAAACTTAAGAGCTATTTAAAAAACAAACGTATTAATAAAAACGATTAATTACTAAGATTATCAATCGCCGCTTAATACACGAGTTATCTACTAATAAAAATAAACGTTTTATGCTGTTTACCTATATCTAAATCGTTTTAATACAAAAATCATTCATTAAGAATAATTTATTAAAAATTTTTATTTAAACTCAATAGCTATTTAACAAACAAATGTATTAATAAAAACGATTAATTGCAGATAAGAGTAATCGCCGTTTAATTTAATACACGAGTTACCTAGATACAAACTGTTTACATTGTTTGCCTATACTTAAAAACATAAAAATTATTCATTGAGAGTAATTGATTTTTATTTAAACTTAAGAGCTATTTAAAAAACAAACGTATTAATAAAAACGATTAATTGCTAAGATTATTAATCTCCATTTAATACACGAGTTACCTGTTCATAAACTTTTTACGTAGTTTGTCTATACCTAAATCGTTTTAATACAAAAATCATTCATTAAAAATAATTTATAATCGATTTTTATTGAAACTCGATAGCTATTTAACAAACAAATGTATTAATAAAAGCGATTAATACAACAAAAATCATTGATTAAGAGTAATTTATATTTGATATTTATTTAAACTCTAGAGCTATTTAAAAAACAAATGTATTAATAAAAACGATTAATTGCTAAGATTATCACCTGTTCATAAACTTTTTACGTAGTTTGTCTATACCTAAATCATTTTAATAGAAAAATCATTTATTAAGAGTAATTTATAATCGATTTTTATTTAAACTTAGCTATTTAACAAACAAATATCGATTAATTACAAAGAGTGGCAATCGCCGTTTAATACACGAATTACTTGCTCATAAACTTTTTGGGTTTGGCTATACCTAAATCGTTCTAATAGAAAAATTATTCATTACGAGTAGTGTGATTTATAATCAAATTTTATTTAAACTCGACAGCTATTTAGATTAGATTAGAAGCTGGACGTTACTTGTCCTTGTCCATCGCGACTTTTTCAGATCTATTGTGGGACTCCGCTTGTTCTAGAGTATGTCGTCTAGCCTGGTCTTTTTTATTAGACTTAGTAGCTTTGACAGTGGCTCCTGCATGTAGTTGCATGCATTTGGCTTTTCTTCGCCCAATGTTAGAAACCTCATTCCAGCCAGGCCTTCACATTGGCATAGGACGTGGAATGTTTCCTCTTCTTCTTCACAGAACCTGCACAAAGTTGCTTCTTCTGCTGGATTTATGACACTCATGTGCCTTTTGAGGCGACAGTGTCCATTAAGAAGGCCTACTGTTATCCTAACGATTTGACGCTTTTGATCCAGTAGGTCTTTCGTGAACTTGGCCGATGGTTCCTTAATGAACTCTTTGGCCTGCCTCAGTCTTAGATAGTTGTTCCACCATTCCTGAGACTCTTTTTGCATCCATTGTGTAATGGATGCCTTGCAAAATGCCTTAGCAACTCCGCAGAAGGGATCGGGGCCTGTCGTGGCCTTATCTGAGCCTTCTCGGGCTAATTCGTCGGCCTTTTCGTTGCCCTGATATCCTTCATGACCTGGAACCCAGGTCTGGTGAGAGAAGTGCCTTTAGAGCTGCTTGGCTATCAGAGTATATGGCAATAGTTTTGCTTGATACTTGCTGATTTAATATTTCTCATTAATTGTTATTATGATTGGACTTATTTCGTTTATTTTATTTTCACGAGTCCACCAATCTTCTATTAGTTTCTCGCACTTGGATATACAGTTCCGCCACACTTCTGGAATTGCAATTGAAAGTGCTTTTCGCCAAGTTTCCCGAACTGCGTCGTCACTATAACCATTAGGCCCAATATGGTTGTCATAATATTGTTTTGTTATTCCCCATATATATTCGATGGGATTAAACTGGCAATGATACGGTGGCAGACGTAAAACTTGATGACCGTAACTTTCAATAATCTGATCCACAACAAAGGTTTTGGTTTTGCGTGTATATTTGCCAAGCGTAATAATTCTGATTTTAATATATATTGAGGAAATGGTATATGTTCCTTTGTCAACCATTCTTTAATTTTATCAACAGTTCAAGAATTCGTTGGACTTTTGTTTAATACTTCAGAATGGTAGGGTGCATTGTCTAAAATAATTACGCTGGGCTCACTTAAACCTGGGAGAAGTTTTTCATGCAACCATTTTACAAACATTTCTGTGTTTATATTATCGTGATAGTCACTGGATTTTGATTTAGATGAAAATATTAAATCAGCACCTTCTATAAAACCTGATTTCCCTCCTGCATGTAAAATTATGTGTCGCTTCCCTTCTCCATCGGTATGTTTGATGGACTTTACGTTATCATCTTGCCATATTCTCTTGGTTGCACCCCTAGAAAATATCCATGTTTCGTCTAAATATATAAAATTCGCCCCTTCTTTAAATTTAGAATATTTTCTTAGAAAGTTAATTCTCTTGTGCACGACAGAACTTCTTTCACAAAAGGCCTTTCTGTTATCCTCCTTTTGAAATTTGAAACCCAAGTTATGTATCACTTGCCACAGACTTGTTCTGCCAATGTCGTCAAATTTTCTATCTATTAATTCCGAGAGAATTGTATTTAAGGTCACATGTTCCTTGTTGGCCTTCATTCGATAAATGGTATCAGGAATTTCAAATTTCTTTCCATCTGGAATATCTTTCGTTTTCAATGATGGGCGAGTTTTGCGGTGATCTTCTTTCGGCAGTTCACTATTGTGATTTTGTAATACTCCTCTTAATTTGGTTTCACTAATTCCTAGAGCATCGCATACGCGTTGTTGTACAGACATTACCGATTTTAAAGGACCGTCATTTTCTTTTTCATCCGTAAAATACTTATGTTCACTACAAATTAGACTATCTACATCTAACACACGTCTAGGCATTTTTAAAATTTCCACTAAATTTACAATATACATACAATGTCAACACTTGCAAAGAATCAATTCAACTGCAATATTTGTAACAAATTTAGTACCTACCCTAATGTTATTTTAATTTAAATCTGACCATTAGGGCAATTTTACCTAATTTCTTGGGAAGAGGCTTATTGGAACTGGTTGTCAATGATTAATTTGCATAATTTTGTTAATCCGAAACCCGCGTAAGTATAGCGAACAGACTGTAGGTCAGTTAGTTATGGTTTGTTTCTTTTCTTTTGCCGATTCTTTTTGCATATATTTTAGTTTGCAGTCTTGTGTATGGTGTTTCTTAATTTGTTATACTTACGAATTCACCCCGCAACAACGGTATTTTTCATACCTAAGTATGTTAACGTAATTCCTATAGCTAACAATCCAAGGAGGACTGATATTTTTAGATCACCCTGTAAAATCCATTTTCATATTACACTACGGTAAATATCTCGATATCGGTAAGACGGGCACAGACTTTCACATTTACCTATTAAATTTAAGAATGTTCGACTGAATAATAGTCGGTTGACAAGATATTAGAACATGATGGAATCGAGATTACTGATTCTAAAAGAGAAAACTAACAATTGCATTTTGAAGTAACTAACTTCAGCATCATGCAGCTCCAACAAGAAATCAATAGTCGCAACCTGTTACAGTGTTTCTGTTTGCAGTTATGTACTGGGAAAGTACAGTTTCGCATAAAGTTTTGCGTTGATTCGCTTGGGCGGTGAACACCAACAATATGGCCGATATACGTACACATAGTTTTTATATTTTATCGAGCATTTCATCTTTCAAGATATAAAAATTATGCAGAAATATTGAAACAATAGAAAATCGAAATATTTAAATATTGATGACAATAACATAATGATAATAAAATGGTTCTAATTTTAGTTACATTTAATGAAGATCTACCCATTTTTAAATATTATGTCGAATTTAATCTGAATTTTTTTTTAAATTACAATCTGATTATGATTCGAACAATGAGCAATGTTTGGCTAACTTAAACCACTAGAAATCATTTCCTACTCACTAGTAAAGTCCCTTAATATTACGTTTACTAAGTAATGAACTATGACAGGCAATGTTGAGTTTCAGCTAATGAACTTTTTAAAGTTATTTTAAGGCTCCAATGATGAATTTTTTCAGGCAATTTTAAGGCTCAAGTAATGAACTATGTCAGATAATTTTGAGGCTCAAATAATGAAATATTTTAGGTAATTTTGAGGCACCGATAATGAACCTTTTCAGACAATTTTAAGGCTTGGATAATGAACTTTGTCATGCAATTTTGAGGTTCAGATAATGAACTTTTTTAGGCAATTTTGAAGAAAGATGTTGAATTTTTTAAGGTCCAAGTAATGAACTATGACAGGCAATGTTGAGTTTCAGCTAATGAACTTTTTAAAGTTATTTTAAGGCTCCGATGTTCAATTTTTACAGGCAATTTTAAGGCTCAAGTAATGAACTATATCAGGCAATTTTGAGGCTCAAATAATGAATTTTTTTAGGTAATTTTGAGGCACCGGTGATAAACTTTTTCAGAAATTTTAAGGCCCAGATAATGAACTTTGTCATGAAATTTTGAGGCCGAGATAATGAACTTTTTTAGACAATTTTGAAGCTCGATGTTCAATTTTTTAAGGCCCAAGTAATGAAGTATAAATGGCAATTTTGAGGCTCAGCTAATGAAATTATTAAAGTTATTTTAAGGCTTCGATGGTGAGTTTTTTCAGGCTCAAGTAATGAACTATTTCAGACAATTTTAAGGCTCAGATAACGAAATTTTTTAGATAATTTTGAGGCACCGATGATGAACCTTTTCAGATAATTTTAATTCTCAGATAATGAACAGTCTTGCTATTTTGAGGCTCAGATAATGAACTGTTTTAGGCAATTTTGAGGCTCGTTGTTTAATTTTTTTAAGCAATTTTAAGGTTCAAGTATTGAAAATGGTCGGGCAATTTTGAGGCTCAGCTAATGAACTTTTTAAGGTAATTTTAAGACTTCGATGATGAATTTTTTCAGACAACTTCAAGGTTCAGAGAATTTTGAGCCTCAGAAAATCAAATTTTAAGGCTCAGATAATGAACTTAGTCACGGAATTTTGATATATGTATTTGTTTCGACATCTGGTACATTTAATTAGTTACCTAAACCAACCAAAAAAGTGCATACCCCTCATCACTCCTCATCAAAATTCTGGATCCGCCACTGTTGGAACATGCTGTCTAAAAAAGAAACTAAGAAAAACAAGTACATCCTTCTAAACAAAGATGTGCCTACTAATAATATTTGTGTAACAAATGTAAAGCGATATTCATAAACGAAAAGTGCAAAATACTCAATTAATTATGAGATAACATATCATAAATGTAAAAAATGGTGATAAAGGAGTCAATAGGTCACTATTTCTTAACTTACCAAAATAATTGAATGTTGAGAATGTAACAAGTTTCATTAAAAATAGATTATTGAAATAGGGATAATAATAGAAGATATAAAAGGGTCAGTTATAGTTCGGGGTCAACTGATAAATATGACTTCTCGTCATTGAAAATAGTGGCAATAAATAAACAGTAGGCGACTGAAACATATTGTTAAATACTTCATTTAACACAATGACATGTGTGTGTTAGGGCAGTTTTTCTCAAAATCTTGGTTCTGCGACCCCCTTGTGCCCCTTAAAGATTGTGTATATCGAAAAATATTCCGGAGTAGAGGGGTTTAATTTAAATTCAGAAGCAGTTCATTTCTTTTGTTTATTTACATTGAAACATTCATAATTTTGATTAATAGCAGATTTACTATACATAATTACTGCGACCCCCAAATATTTTTCCCCACTATGAGAATCACTGTCCTAGGGGATAATTATTGTAAAAGCAGACTTTAGAGCAGAAGAAAAAATCTTTACTTATTTATAATTTTTATAGTATTATTTGTAAACCAGACTTTGTTATAAAAAAAAGAAAATTATGAATTATTAGCGTCAGTTACATTTTTAGATGTTACGCTTGTTACTAAGTGGTTTAGTGAAAACGGTACAAAAGAGGAAAGTAACTGTTATTTATAGCAGTTTTATGGTTAGTCAAGTGATTGTACGTACACAATACGGAATTAACTGTAAAAGTGTGTATATTATTAAAATAAAACCAGAATCTTCATTGGACCACAATGAAAATGATGAATGATAACATGACTAATGAAAATATATAATAATCGTTTAATAGTATATAGCTCAGAAAAATTGGCCAAGTAGAGAGAAAAACGTCATTATTGGAAATTCTCATTAGTAAGCAAAATCAGAGTTAATGTTGAAAATTATTTGGTATTTACTTTTGATATAATTCAATGCCTGTTGTGGTATTAGCCAATGGAATAGTTGTTTTCAGGAGGAAACAAGGCTTTGAGATTTTTGAGTCTACTGAAAAATCGTTAAATAACAGCAATTCGCAAGATATTTGCCTATACAGGGTGTTTTTCATTGGGAAAGGAAAAATATTTTAATCCTATATAGAGGTCACCCAGATCACAAAAGCCTGTATAGTATGGGTCTTGCGACCTTTATAACCGAGTTACAGGGTGTTTTTTGAATTTGGCCCATTTCTTCCGTGCTTCATAACTTTTGAATTACCCAGTATATTTATTTGATATTTGGCATAGATAATCTACACCTATAGGACCATTTATCGATACATTAAAAAAGTTCAAAATCCAGGTCCGGTTTAATAAAAATTATTAAAATTTGACCCACCCTAAAACAACACCCTATACATCAAATTTTTAAAAATTGAATTCCAAATTTGGATAAAAAACTGAATACATTCATCAACTTTTAATTTTTTCGCATGCCGTTTCTACCAAAATTTTAACGTTAAAATGTATATTATGAGAATTTTAGTCAATGTAAAATGTAGTTGAAGGGGTTTTAATTATTTTTACTTCATTAAAATTAATTTTACTCAACTTTTTCATGGAAATTCCTAAAATAAACTTATTGAGTTTGTTACTTCAAACTCTTATAGGTGTAGATTATCTATGCCAATTATTAAAAAAATATACTGAATGATTCAAAAGTTATGGAGCACGGAAGAAATGGGCCAAATTCAAAAAACACCGTTATTCGGTTATAAAGGCATAAAGGTCGCAAGACCCATACTATAAGGGTGATCCCCTGGCTGACCTCTATATAGGGTTAAAATATTTCTCTTTCTAAATGAAACATCCTGTATTTACAAAGAAACCCTAAATGTTAATAAAATTATCTAAAATTTAATTATCAATGTTAAGAAAACTTATTTATATTATGACTCGATAACGCAGAAGTTGCAGTGATGAGATCCCATGCGGAAGGTCCGGTATTTAAATACAGGCAAATTAGGTTTTATTTTATTTAAAAATTAGTAAAAGCCAAATTATTTTTAAAATAGTTATTTTATCTTGACCTCTAAATTAATTTTTAAAATTTTGTAGATTTTATTTAGTGGCTCGTAGAAAAAATATACTGTATAAGTTGAGTGAATCGTCCTTATCTTCATAAACCCATCATTATTTTTGTATAAACTACTAGGTATTACGTTGTTGTTAGTTTTTTTACTATTTTTTTTACCTACCTATTTATTTAAATTTGGTATTAATTAACCTCGTACCGGGTTATACCCAACGAGACCTTGGATAAAACAATAATCACTCATAGCGAAATCAACGAACCGATTAAAATTTTCCATCGCTCCTAATCCCCGAATTGAAAAATCAATCCGAACAAAATTAAAAAAAAAACAAAAAAAAACTGAAAAGAAAATGGGTCACGACTAACCGATTCAGCGCGCCCGAACGGATATACGAAACGAAACACGAAACGTAAAACAGATCGCAGTAGCCGAGAATCGAGAAAACCGGCAGAAATTCTCTCCCAAGGCCTTCTAGGACGCGCCGCCGAGCAAAAACAGAAGACAAACGAACCCGTAAGAGAGAGAGTGAATGTGAAACGATTGTAAACGATCAAGCTCAGCAGGCGAATCCGCAAGTCGGCAAGATATCGCTTCCACTTGTCTCGGGGTTACCCCGCTGCGTTGCCAAACTTCGCGTGTACGCCATTCAGAAACGTCGCGGGTCGACAGAACGCGAGGTTACGTTAAATCCGAGAGGAAATCCGATGAACGACCCAAGCCGGAGAGAATTTGCTAGCGTGGGTATTCCGCAGGGATTAGCGTTGGGACCGCGCCGCTATTTTCACGCATATATTTTACTTTTAATGATTATTTTGAATAATTTTATTTTCAAATTTATAACTTACCCAAATAAGTGAAAATATATTGGTAGAAATTAATAGTCAGTTGTTCAACCCTATTTTTTATCACTGTTGTATCTATCCTTCCTATTGAAGTAAAATTTCTGAAAGAATATTTTATATTGTCTAATTTATAAGAATCATTATAAATGTAAAAAAACACATTACTTGAAATTATAATAAAAAAAAATACAACTTGGTTCACTGTAGAACATTGGCGGTTAGAAAATGAACCACAGCTGTGTACACCGTGAACCACTACATTAATTTTAGCTCATATCTATTTTGAAAACTCTCAAATTTTAACTATCTGTTCCAAGTTTTTAACTGGAAATAAAATTGATCATTAAAATTAGAAAATATTTATTAAAAATAACATACCTACAGGGTCTGCTACTGAACGTTAGACAAGCAGGAAACAAATAATATCAGCATTGCCAGTTTATACGGCCCGACCGCATTGTAACGTTGGCATCGCTGATACTATTTGTTTCCTGCTTGTCTAATGCTAACTATCTGTAGTTGTCACACGCACTTGTGCAAATCGTATTGGAAAGCGCTCATATAGCCGATACTGTATGTGTATTTCGAAACTGAAATATCAATGTCACTTTCCCTATTTGTCAAATTTAAGAATTTTAGATTTTATTGAAACAACTGTTTTTTGGTAAATTTACGGAACCGTAGCACCAATTATACTTTCCCTTACTTAATGTAATTCAGAAAGATTTTATCCTGCTCTTCCGAACTTTCCTCTATTTTCCACCATTATTTAGTTAGATCATCCTAACCTCAAACCACACAAAAACTTCTTAAATGAAATTAACAATGAAACGAGTATTTTTCATTCAATTCATACACGGTGCTTATAGACTGCCCTAATCACACCCCAAAAATTTTTAAAACTAAATTCAAAAAATATTTTTCGTTTCGACATTTTTCTCCTTTTAACTGGGCACTGTCGCAAATATGTTCAACAAACACGAACTCCTCCGGCTACAATCGAATATAGACAGACGTTTTGGAATTCGAATTAAATCGAAACAATATATTATTTTTTTTTTTTAAGCAATAAGCTATTATCTGAACGTATTATTTATCCTTATAAGGAACAAACGTCCTATAAAGCAAAAGTCACGTAGGAAAATTCAAAAATAAAACTAAAAACCAACTGCTGTTCATCTCGTTTTCGAAGTAAAGAAACACGTTAACCCTGTTTGAGGTAGATGATAACGAGGCATAATATCATCACAGGACGCCGTTACTTTGTTGGTGGTAAGAATTCTGAACTAATTCAGAACTACTAATTCATACTTTGAGCGCATGCCCGATTCTTCTATTAATTCCAGCGAACGAAACTTTAATTACATCTTGGTATTACAGGTATCCACATAACCAACCGATTCAGAACTAAAAACGAATGAAATCACTTATTAGTTTTTACTGCACATGCGAAGTTACTAATTCAGAATCAGTTCAGGATTCTTACCACGAACCAACGCTTTTAACACTGCGCTACTGGCCTGTCTAGAAGTAAAAGGCGTAAAAGAATGTTCAAAGTTTTTAGGAGGAAGTGGAGCAATAAAATAAAAATGTTTCTCGCTGTTTCTACTTTTTACTTTACGCGACACTCGCCAACAGAGTGGCAAGCATTTTTAAAGGTAAAATTAATTAGGTGACCAAATATATTTTCTTATAATCTGAAAAAAACTATTTAACATACAGAAAAACAGTTAATACAAGTAACAAGAGTACACTCAAAAAGTAGCAAAATGTTGGGTATGTTGGCCGAAGCCACAAACGTGTGGTTAGCCCCTTAAGTGAACTCCTATTATTTATTTTGATTTCATCGCAAGTTCCATGATTTTTGGACTTAGGTGCCTTTCGTGCTTTTTTATTATTTGTTACATACTCCGCGCGCACTAAACTTTTTTCATTTTGTTAAATAAATTTATAGGAAACACAGAGAGAAAAATGAAAATCTAAAATTTGAAGGCAACTGAAATCAGGTAGACTGTCAAATATACGGGGTGACAACTTAACAATGCAACTGTCATAAGACCAACTGTACTTGCTAGCAACATGTGAAACTTTAAGCCCTTTTTAAACAAAACATTGAAAATATTTTAGCAATATGAGAAAAAAATTAAAATCAAATTTTTGAGGAAAGAAATTAGAGAAGGACCGTGAATTATAAGAAATGACAATGAGCTGTTTATGATAAACCAGACGTTTATGAAAGCAATAAAAGCATAAAGGAATAACGAGAACATTTTAAGAATGGTTAATTAAGGAGACGATAATTATAAAAGTAATGAATGGTTTTAACATAGAAAAAAAAAGCAAGAGAAAGGCTAAGGTGGAAAAATAAAAAAAAGTAAAGGAAATATGATTTGGAGCAATTATTAATTGGAAACTTGGAAAGGATCACCAAAAAATAGACAAGAATGAGGCAACTAGGTCTAAATTAAGCCTTGCACATCAATTAGACTATTCTGCTATTTACAACATAAAAACAGAAGAAGTTACTTATAGCGTTTTCGATTCCACTGCCCTGCCTGCGGGGAGTGCACATAAAAGATGAGCAATATATCGATACCGATTACGTTTTAGAGTGAAAAGTAACTGGTATCGACATATCTCCTACCTTTCGTATGCTCTCAGAGCAAGCCGAGCACTGGAATCGAAAACGCTATTAATTATAAAAAAATAATACGTCGATATTACTCTGAGTTATGAACTAAATTTATTCCCCCCGGTTATTACAAAAATATCACCAAGCCGTAGTAGACGTATATACATCAACAATGTGGCCACCCTGCGTCAAAACGTAACCGTCGCAGCACAGAGGGACAAACACATAATCTAACTAATAAAAAATCGAAAAACATTAAAAAACGTTGATTTTAGAATATATATAAAAACACAAAAAAAGAAAAATTGTATTTAATTAAATATACAGTGTGTACTTAAGTCGACACCATATGGGAACTTTTTTATTATTTTTTTTAAGCAACAAAGTTATTCTTCATAAAAAGTTCTACATGGTGTAAAAACTAAAATTTAAGCATCGGCTGGCTACCAATTTTTTTTAGTCATGTACGAGGTTCGTCAAAAAATATGAATTTTATTCAAGAGTAAAAAACCTTTATTTTTAACAATATCGAAAATTATTATATATCCAACATTATCTACGAAAAAACGATCTTTAATGCTTTTTGGCATAAATACAAATTATACAATTTATTTTGCAAATCATAAAACTGGGTTTTCATGGTAGATGGGAAAAAATTAATTATCTAACAATAGTTTTCAATTCTAATTAACAATTTTTTTTTTTTATAAATAAAAGTACTTGCATAAAATTCCTATTTTTTGACAAACCTCGAACATTGCTTAAAAGATTTGATATCTAATACCTGTATTTTTAGTTTTAGACCATGCAGAACTTTTTATGAAGAAAAACTTTTCTTCATAAAACAAATAAGTTTCCCATATGGTCCCAACTTAAGTATAAACTTATTACAAATCAAAATTTGAGTCTTCTACAGTCAAACCACTACATTCTCATTTTTGGCCAATAATATTACATGAAAGGGGTGGGTTGGCTCAGTGGTTAGAGTCATGACTTTGAGATCGGAAGGTCTCGGGTTCGAATCCCACCGTTGGCCGGGATTTTTTCATTTAATTTAATTATTTAAAATTAATTCTGATGCCTTGGTAGGATTCCCCACTCGACCATTCACTGTTGGGTTCTAATTAACAGTGCTGTTCCTAAAGTGGCGCTGGGAAACAGTAACAAAGCCTACACAGAACACGAGGCTAATGGCCGTAGTAGTCGACGCCGATGACACCAAATTAAAAAAAAAAAAAATATTACATGAAAATTCTAGGTGAGTTAACATATTAACTATATCTTTTTATAACGTAGTTTCTCCTAAACTAGTCGCAGCAGCAAAAGTTGATTCATCTGTAAAATAGCTTTCCACTAAAAACAAAATTTTCAATTTTTTTGACTGACTACCAACTTTACTGACCACCTCAGATTTAAATGGTTGATCTTTTTTTGAGGGATTTTGGGAAGTATGGATTCCACAAGAGGAATTAGCTGTTTATCATGGCACGACAAACTTTTGTATCGATCGACTGCAATTTTTGCGTTTGTCAGCAAATTTACTATTAAAAATTTTCAGAATGTCCTTTTTTATGTTAACTCATTTGACATAATCTAAAACTGCAGCGATTTTATTTTTTATATTACCTTTTTGACGCCGGGTTTCAAAAAGTTTCTTCCTCTTTAAGGACATAGTAAATAAAAAATATTAATATGTTAATTGGTTGCTGTGCAACAAAAATATTTGTACCGAGGTTAAAAATAAATAGTAGATTATAAAAAAACATAAATAAAAGCAGATCCATGCAGATCTGTGAAGTGCAAATTGTTTAATATATATAAGATTATTAAAAAAATAAGCATTATTGTTTATAATCAAAACACCATATTTATAAAGAAACAAATAACCAATTTTAAACTAAAATACGATAAAATGATAACATATCTCTCAGTAAATAACTCCAATAAAGTATTTCAAGAAATACACAAAAATTGAAACATAATGCCACATTTAAAAACATGAGTATATATCAGACATAATTATAAGACGTAACAGTCTAGGCTTATGTTCGAGACGTTTTCACAAAAGAAGCTGAAGAGCGGGAAGTTTATTAACTGCCATTAAGTAGTCAGGGATATTCAAGGACTTACTTTATTTGAAAATTAATCGTTCTGAGAAATATTTAATGTATAGTTAACATTTCCTAAAATTTCTAATTGTTCCACTGTGCGTCGTGCCGATTCACTAGCCAAGGAAGCAGCCAACCAATTACTTTTCGGACCGGGCTCTTCCATTGGACCAACAACATCGAACGTGACAAACCTAATTAAAGATCTTTCCGTTATGAAGTTTAAGGAAAAGCGGGATGAAACTAGAAGCTGCAGAGTTGCTAAGGGATCTTAAGTTACTCTGACAACACTACAGCCAACAAATACTTGACTTATCAAATACGGAAGCACCTCCATAGCATGGCACTGTCATACTCCTCAGCTTGTAGGGATGCGAACAAGAAGCTAGAACAACCACTGAGTGTTTTATCTACATCTGTAGTGAGATCTATATTCTGTCATTGTGAACTCCCAATATTTTGGTAACAAGCCGCCACTTCCCAACGCTCTCATCTATTAGGAGACTTGTGTGCGACGAATATTGGCTAATACTGTCCAAGATAAGAAAGGCACCTGGGTGACATTAAGTATGTAGGATGGATAACGAGCTAAGTGTGGCCTAGCTGATTCAAGGGGGAGGATGCACAATGAAGCTAGTGAGGCCAAAGTGCTGTGGGAACAACCCACCCTCCTCACATATCTACCTACTAAATTTGTTTTCAGAGAACGGGCGAAAGCCTTAACCTAGTCCAATATTTTAAAACGCTTCTTTAAAACTTGAAAACATTAAACACATTTTTATGAATTATTAATTTTGACAAGTAAGCTACGAATTCAGAATTTTGTCGTTCATTGTTTAAATTTAAATGTGAAATTTATTAACATTTTAAAAGATTGTAGATAATAATAAATGGTGTTTTACACATATTCATGAATAATATGTTTGTTACATACCAACAGCTGCCAGATAGATCGTTTTTCATTTAACATGTATTAAAATCCTAGCACAATTAAAATCCACCTAGAAGAAATTCAAAATAACTATCAAATTTCGCAACGCAAACACATCGCGATAACCGTGAGTCATGAGTTTATCGAGGAAATCCCGCGACGTGGCAACACCGCGCGCCGACCGGCTGTTTTGTGTTGTCGTATGCCGTAATAGTTCGTCCGCCCGCCTCTTTTAATACCGTAGTCGTATAACGCGCGGCAAGTTCAACGTTCTGCTCGCTATGTGGCTGCTTAAATCGGTCTTTGAAACAGTCCTTCACAACACGGCAACACACAAGTGGCCCGATTTTAACTCTCTCGACTCGACATCGCAGGCGCTCGCTCGGAGGAGCGAAGGAGCACAGGGCCGGTTTTAGGAAGCAATGAAATACCTACACGACGTTGATTATGATCAAATTTGATTATCATCGGTGGGCAAGGGCTACTTATTTTACGCTTAGAGGGTGTTGCAGAAAAAAATACCGATAATAATTATTATACGAAAATCTTATTATTAAAAAACGTTAAATATAATTTCTTTCTAAAGGACGAAGCGCGGATTGCATGGATCTAACCGCCGTAAATCTTTACCATTTGGGTGAAAATTATGTAACATTATGAGGGTTTATGTCTGTGATAGAAGCTACTGCCGTTCAAAGAAAAAGTTCGCTATAGCACCCAAGAACATTATTGCTTAACTGGAAAAGTATTCGATTAAGCCTCTTTAAAAAATTTCGTCCATTTGGTTTATATCTAATAAAGTTTCGCTGTTTCTGCCAAATCCTTTGTTGGCACCTTGGCCAAATAGAACTCTTAAACCATCTCAATTTAACTTTTAATATCTAAATTTTGAAAAATGTACATCTAACTTTTAGTTTTGTGGCTCTTTATATTATTTTAAATTTTATCCAAGGCTTTTGCTTTTAATATTTATAAATGCCACCACCAATAATGTTTAAAAATTAAAAACCATGCTTATTACTGTGTTCTTAGACATAAAGTACGGCGTTTGTTTTGCAGTTATATTTGCGTCGATTCTTTTTGCTTAAACCTTTTAACCGGATTAAATGTAATATCCTATATAATAAAAAACATATAGAGTTTTTAGAGTATTAAAGAACCAACTGTCAAGTACTTTTCGAGGTATGGGCAAACATTGTCTTGGATTCTATGACGAATTTACTTTCTTCAATCGGATATATCTTCCATCACAGACATACGATTCTCCCAATATATCGTAAAGATTTACAGCAGTCCATCATTCCATAATATCCATGCCTTGTACTTTCTTTTCCATTTTAGAATTGATAACATGAAATTTAATAGTATATTGTTTAACGAACAAGGAATGGTATTTATTTCTTACGAGTGTGATATTTACGAATAGTAGGATATTAGCATTCCTTGCTAATTCAACACTATACTTATTAAAAACGCTAGCTTTATTCCAAATAATTATTTAATGTGTGACTTTTCATGGCACACATTATTTTATTAAAATAATTAGGGAATTACTGCATTGTGTTATCAGATATGAATGTGATACGAAAATGATTACTGTGTTATCAGAATCATCAAATAAGAAAATGTACTTCATTTGTTAATCAATAGTTTGTGCAGTGTCGTTTTGTATTAAAGAGGTAGAAAAAATATTGCTCGTACCATTTATAATTTAGCAAGATTATCAAGGGCCGGCCAGAATAGGCTGGATTGCAAATCATATTTTTGGCGTTTTTATTAATTTTCCCACAATTTACCCTTTTTAAAACTAAAACTACATTTTCCAGAAAAAAAAAAACAGGTTTAAATTTACAAACTAAATGCCTTTGGAGGAAAGCAGTTTTTCATGATCGTCCTAACACCAAAACCTTCAAAACACCCCACCAACCTTTCTGGACACCAATAAAATAATATATTGCTTTACGAATGACGAAAAAGTGATTTTTGACGAGTAAAACACTATACTTTTTCTACAAACAAAAAAACCTTAACTACTAGTTCAATATATTTAACAACTGACACTGACAGTTCTGAATAATAAACGTTAAGACGTCAAATAAACAACTGACACAAAACAACTAGCATCGGGTTGTTTTAAATTTTACACTATTTTTATAATTTTATTTTGTTTGTAATTCAATAAAAGTGAATTTAAACGCAGTTATATTTTAATGAGAATCTTTTTATTATATTATTTATACGTTATTTATGTACCAAGTCAGCAAAGTGATTCTTTATCGAACAGTCTGAGATTAAGAGTTGAGCGAGAGAGGCGAGTAACAGACGTGATCCATACAAACTTTTACCGCCAATCCTAAATAATTATACTCGTAATTAATAAAAAGGGAGATATTATAACATCACATTTTAGTATGACAAAGTAAACAAATAACAGCGAATACAAAACAAATTAATTACAGACTATTTCTGCCAGCCGGTCATGGCTATGTTGATTAATATTAGCTGCAGATAAAATATTTGATTTTACAGTAAGATAAAGTGTTTGTTTACTTCCGCAAATAGCTATGGTAATGCATGGCTTTATTGACGGTTAGCTATAAGAAATATTATAGGTATTAGGGACATGATGGGTGAAAATGTGCACTAGTGACGAAAGTTAACATTATGGGATTTTTTCTCACTAGTGACAGAAATTCAGTTTTCACTAGAAGTATTATGTATTAAGCAATAGAAAAATTTGTTTGTTATAAACAATTTTCTTTGATATTTCATTTCATTGGCTGTTAATTTTCACTCGCATTGTACTATATAGATTTTAAATTTTATTTCTTTGTCTTTTCCATCATTGTCATATTAAATAACTAATAAGCTCTGTTGTTGTCATAGTAGTTTTTTGGTAAACGTTGATAGATCAAAACAATTGTGCTCCAAAAACAACGAATAGTAATGGCTCAGTGTTATATTGAAAATGGTTTGTCACGGCTTGTCCAATGGCGAATAGACACTTGGAAGTTGCATCATGATAATGCCCCATCCATATAGCCGCTTGTATAAGACTCAGCAATTATAATAATTATAATAAATCGACTTCCGTTTGCTTAGACACCATTTCTACAGTCCTGGTCTTCTTCATTGTAATTACTGAAAATTAAGGCCCAAGAGACTACGATTTGACACTGATGATGCCTTAATTGCAGCTTGAGAAAGTGCTGTTCATGGACTTTGCGTCAACTAAATAATAAAAAAAAAAATCATATTATGCGAATTTTAACGGTGACGCTGTATATATGGCTACAATAAAAGAAAAATGGAATCAAATAAAAAAGAATTAGAAGAACAACTCGTTACATATCATTCGATTTTCATTTAATGGTTAGCATATCATACGTAACACAAAGTGAAGATTACCAACCTATTCCAGTGTTAAAAAATTCTGAGGATGGCCCTACTAACACGAAACGATTAAAACTGAAAAATGTTATATCTCAAATTAATTTTTTTTCCATTTTAGAAAATACAAGTGCTACAATAAAAAACTAAAATAACTGAATTCTGATTTTTATTAGTGGTGTAAGCAGTTTTCTAAATTCATGTTTAATTTGAATTTGTCAAAATAATGTACATATTAGTTCATTTGTACCGCAAACATATATTCTATGAGTAGAAATATGTTGAAATTTAAACAATCTGTATCTGTAACGTGTGGAGGGTGGGTTACCCCCACGGCACTTATGCCTCACTAGGCCCATTGTACATCCTCCTAAGATGATAGGCACCTCCTAGCTCGTGAGCCAGCCTACAGATTTAATGTAGTTGGCAACGTCGCCAAGAGGCGCTTCTCTTATATCGGCCGGTGTTACCCGATACTCGCCGAACACAAATCTTCTAACAAATAAAGAGTGTCGAGTAATCGTAAAGGATATGCTCGATGGTCTCATCTACTTGTTCGCACCCTCTGCAGAGTGCGGATTCTGACAGCCCCATGATATGGAAATGTTACCGTACTTAGCAATGACCAGTCAGAATACCTGTGTCTAGGCGCAGATTCTGTCTAGTCATAGTCAATCAAGTACTTGTTTGCTGCAGTGTTGTCAGGATAACTTAAAAGCTCCCTGGCAACTCGGCAGTTCCTTGTTTCATCCCATCTTTCCTTGAATTGCACAAGGGCATGTTCTTTAATTAGGTCTGTCACTACTGATTCTGTCAGGCAATAGAAGGGCCAGGTTCAAAAAGTATTTGGTTGGCTGCTTTGTTGGCCAGTGAATCAGCAAGACGGTTACCTTTCGATGTGGCGTGACCTTTCATCCATCTTAAGGTGATTACATTGTTGATGGATACTTCGGCCAAAGCTTCGTGACATTTTAGTACTAACCCTGAGTAACTTCGTGGTCTGTTCAGGGTGAGTAGTGCTTGTCTGCTAACTGTATAGATGTACATGTTCCTTCCAGTGATATAGTTTCTGGTGATTTCTTTTGCTGCTGTAAGAATCCCTGGCGTTCTGTTTGAACTACACTGGCACTATTGCTCACAATCCATTTCATGTTTAGATTTAAGGATCTGGAGTATATTCCACATCCTGAGCCTTGTTTTGTTTTAGAACCGTTGGCACAATATAAATATGTTAAATGTTAGAAATTAAGATTTAAAACAACATAAGAAATTATGACTTTTGATTATTAAATTGAACTCATAATCCAAGAAAATTGTGAAAATTAATCATTAAGTACATAAATATGCAATTTGAAGAGTTTAAATTTCACAAATAATTCTATTGAGAAATTATATTTTTTTAGCTCTTGTAAACTTTTTGTAATGGTAATTTGATTCGTGGTAGGTCAATATAAGAAGCATTGCTTTCTTTCTATTAAAAATGTATGTCCTACCAAATAGTTTATAAATTACTAGGCATCCCAACGACCTGTCAAACAATAGCTGCCATTGGGAAGGGCTCGTAAATCTAAGAGGGTTGCGACATAGCCTTTCATCTTGGACGCTATTTTTATTTGAAATAGTAGTCGCCAAGCCTGTAAATTTATAGAAAATGTATAAACGGTTTTTTTTTAAATATTATTTTTATTGTGTTCGACATAAAATATTTAACTTTAAACCTTAGCACCGCGTTTCATTTGTTTGGAATGCCTAATTCTCTTTAAAATTTTGACATTAGACCGCTTCCTTTTACAATATTTTTGTGCATAAACAGACATACAATAAATATAACAATAAGGAATGACATTCATTTGACAGTTAAAAATTAATGCATACCTTAATTTTTAATTATACTGATTTGCAATTTATGTTAAAAATAAACATATTGAATTACAGAATTACCACTATTTTTTTCTTAAGCCAATCTTTATCTTTTAAATGTATTCCCAAATTAAACTAGGTAGAGTAAATAGGTAGTTCTTAAAATAACCAAATATATTTTTATTTAAATGACCCTCCAATCTCTGCCGATTTACGAAATATCTTTATAGAACAATTAAATTCGGACCACTCAGTATATGTAAGTTAACAGTTAGTTGTTTACATGCAGCTTGTAAGCCAATCAAAGCTTGCCGAATAACAGAATCGGAATGGATGGAGCATGCGCTGTCTACCGATACCGATAAAACAACGCACTGGGGGATTCAGGATGTTGAGTTCTCATGAATAGTATGCGCGAACATACATATTTGAAAGGCCGATCCTGGAGCAAGGAGAGAGAAAAAAAGAACGACTACGACGACGATCGAGTGAGTGAGTGAGTATCCCACGCAATCAGCGCGCGTTGCTCGCTTACATGCTCGTTTACGTTTCAGCTCGGATCGACTGGGACAACAAATAATTAACATAATAGCCGGCGTACGCGCGAGGGGCGGGCGCGGATCGTTCGCCGACAGGAGGAGAGAAATGTGTGTTAAATGTGTGTACTCGGGATTATACGAGCTGACACTTTCGATCGAGATATCAAGCGTTAATCGGCTCTTATCGGGGAGTCGGAATAGATAGAATAAATATGGCGACCGACGTTCATTCATGTCACAATGTTATGTCAATGGAATACCATGACTTTATTATATCACTATTAATAAATACATATTTTTTATTTTTCTATTACAAATTTACAATCTACTCGAATACCTACACAAATAATAAGTAAATGCGATGACTAAATGTAGGTTTGAGGTAGGGTTACCAGACTCAGGAAAAGTCCGGACATGTCCGGATTTTTGGCGTTTTGTCCGGAATGCGCCGGGAATTAGAAATTGTCCAAAATTTTCAGGAAAATCATCAAACGTATTAAGGTATACTTAAAATCACGTATAAACAATTATTTTGGCCGTTACAATTAACGTCGCCGTAACTTCCGAACCGTGCGATAAATATCTAATTAAAAATGGAAGTCCTGTCTTGCGTAGGGTTACCATATTAAAAAATACAATTTCCTGACATACCTAACGAAAATTAAGGACATTTCTTTAAAAAACCGGACAAAATAATAAAAATTTAACCTATAAAATAATACTAAACGTTTTATTAAAAAAGTAGGTACTTACCGTCAAAAACTATATGTGTCCAAAACTAACGAAGTTATATCGACGTTAATGCTAACAGCCAAATGAACTGTTTATACAGGATTTTAAGTTTTTTGTTTTTAGTTTTACATGGTATGTAATTTTTTAATAAAATTATTTCAAAAATTAATTTTGTCCGGATTTTTAAAGAAATTTTTATTAGATATGTAAGGAAATTGTATTTTTGATTATGACAACCCTGGGTGGGAGCCATCCGTCGACGACACTCCATAATCTAGTCAAATCTTCTGGCTATAAACTTCTTCTTTCTAGCACTGGATCTTGGTTAAGTCCGTTTACGAGTTCATTTTAGTGATCTAAATTTCGCCGGTTGTATTAATAATATGTGATTTTGTAACGTCGTTGACAAGTATGTTAAGGTGTATGGTGTAGTTGCAGTTGGATATTATACCTTGGAACATTAGTCAGAGCACAAAGTATTTTGGACTGAACAGTTTATAGTATCTTTGTGTTTGAAGGTTTGCTTCAGCCCACAGTGCTATACAATCAGTGGCGTGCCTGACGGGACCGCAAAGCCCCGGGCTATTTGAGGCCCCTGATTTTTGTTTTGTGTTTTTAGCTTACTTATTTATTTCAAAATGTATATAATTTGTTTCCTGTTATTTTTTATTTTATGTTATGGTCTTAAATTTTATTATATTTGTGTTTACTTATTTTTTTAGAGAAAGTTTTGCGGGGGGTCCCCAAGAAACTCGGCACGCTCATGTATACAATGGAGTTTATTTTATAATGATAGTTGTGACTTTCTGCCTATTAACCAGTACATTTGTCTCAATTTTAGGTTTATTTGCTGCTTCTTTCCTTGAATGTGTCTTCCAGGTTAATTTCCTATCTAGATGTATTCTCAGGAATTATACTTTGACTTGAGGACAGGAATCACATATGTTAGTGAAAGTAATTTGTATAAATTTCGCGAAACCTTGATCCTCCACTGCTTTTGCCAGTTTTGTAATTAGTTGAGATGTATTTTTTAGGCGGTTCTGATGGGATTAAGATCTGAGGCTAGAAAGCAAATGTTGCAGTTGAAAATAGTTAATTATTTACAAAGGATAAAATAATGTTTTTTTGTATGAATGAGTTTGCAATTTCTTGCTAAGACGATAGCCAAAGCAAGTAAGTAGACGAGGTCAGAAAATGCAACAATTGCATATTAATTATTCCTTATTGTGGAGCCATATGTGAGTATTCGCTCAGTGCGAAGTCATGGTAGGGGAAGCCTAAGCGACACCAGCGCAAGCTGCGGATAATTCGAGTACTTTTAGGGCGATACTTTGTAATTTTGACGTATCAAATATACGTATACATTTTACATTTTTTTAAAAAAGTAGATAAAAACAATACAATAAGTAACCGGAATTGCGGTGTTGTAAATTGTAAAAATACTAGCAAAAACAGTGTAAATTATCAAAATTTTCAGTAACAAAGAAACAAATGGTTTTAAATAAACAATAAATTATCATTTTACGATGTTCTGAAACATCCCTTTAATCTTAAATGTTCAGCAAGGACTAGATTTCTGCCTTTGATTATTGTATGTGGCTGGAAAAGAATTTTGTGACTTACCGATAGGAAACCAGTTTTAATCATTCATTCTATGTTTTGTTTCGAACAAAAATGAAGAAAATATAAATAACAATCCTTTTGTTTATTTATATATTTTAATTTCACGCTATTAGGCATTTCAACGACCTGTCAAAATGCTGCCAGTGGGATCTGACAGTTTATATATGACAATCCTGTGGGCCTGTTGTCATTGACATTGCTGGACATTATTTTCAGTTCCTAATTAAGTTTATCGTTTATCTGTTTATAATAATAAACATTGGTCATATTGCGCTATCTAGTCGGAAAGTTAGAGACTTGAATTTTTTTGCCAAAATTCTACAACGCTGTTTATAAGATCAGGCTATATCTTACAGCTGCCTTTTTTTATTTGGACATTCGATACATATTAAAACAGATTAACATTTATACTGTCCTAGAATGTGCAAGAATAGTATTTTGAAAAACACCTGGGATTAAAAAAGTAATTAAATTTTAAAAATTAATGAAAAAAATTGAATTCAAAAATCCGGCGTTTACTGAAAATTGTAAAACTTTGTATACCTACGATGAAACTGGGAAGATCCAACTTAAATATAATAAATATGTTTATGATTTATTTCATTAGTAAATGTTTTTAGTTTGTTCTAAGAATTTGTGTTGTTGATGTTCTGATATAACGATCGAAAATTTTATTATCAAGTAAACCAGTCTTTCTATGTCTATGTACGTAATATTTGTTGTTTATTATAAAAATATTATTTCAAATTTGATACTTGTTTTAAATTCTAAATAATGCTTAATTATATTAATGGAGCTTAGAGGTACTTGGAATAAATAATACGTAGACAGTTTTTATTATTTGCACATATGTTAAACGAAATATTTTATGACAGTAATATTGACATATCGCTATTATATACACGGAAGTCAGTATGTTTTTGTGCATGTTAAATCTTATACAGAATATATCTAAATTTCCTGTTAAATTTTCTGGAGAACTTCACAGATAAAACAGAAATGTATAAGGGATAAATAAAACACTACATCGGGTGCCCCGTCTTTTTACGACCCTTTTTAAATTTATATAACTTTTGAACTAGTTTATATAATGAAATGCAGTTCTATCATTTTTTTTATTACACGTCTATTTTGGCTCAGTTCCGGTTTAACCGGGTTACGGTAACTATACGATTTAAAGTAGAACACCCTGTATACTTTGTCATAGTTATTATACAGAATCATAGTTTTATAAGCTCTTAAAATGAATACAGCATGTTATTGAAATATTTTTTGATAGCGAAAAATCATCGTAGCAACGTTTATGTAAATTTCAAATTTTAAAACTTATATTAAAGAAAGCATAAACACCTACATCCCAAGATTATCACAACTAAATAAGGTGTAAGAACAGGAATTTAATAAAAATTTTATGGAATAATCAAGAATTCCTCATAATATTATGTTTATAAACATCAGCACATATTTTTTTAGGTTGTAGAAGTACGACAGTGCGATTTCACAAACAGTAAACATTTTATGTGATAATTTTATACAAAAAGATGAATATAAATGGCGAAATTATATATTTATATTACACCAAATAACCTTATTGCTTGGCAGCATTGTCTGATAATCAAGATAATGTTCATAATTTAAGAGACATATTTTTCTTGTAAATTATTAGCTAGAATCAATTCTATAAAATATTCACAATCAAATAAGTACTTTCCAAATATAATTTTACAAATTGAGTGGTTTCTCATTAATTTATAAATCGATAATCTTTTGTTCTGCATTAAATAAAAACAAAAGCATACTTTTACCTCTTATTTATAATACGAGTATTCTTTGTTCAGCAGTCACAAGCAAGTTATTATATCAAGGTTTTTTAGGATGACTAACCCTCTGCAGTAAAGAAGGCCTTGAAATTTGTCAGACCATCCGATTAAATGCATCGTACATTGTTTAACAATTGTAAGTACTCAGTTTTTAAAAGGCACTGTTGCCGATGATAGTGATCCAAACTAATTTACGTTATGAGAAAATTTACTTTAGAACGTTTATAATTAAAGATAATGAAGGCACAGGTTAACAAGCAGTTTGTCTCCCTTTTTATTGTGAGAAGAAAATTTTACTGTAATTATTTTCTTCCTTTATAAAGATTTTTCGAATGAGATGCTTCAATTAATACAATTAATGACTGTGAAAGAGTTAGAAGCAAATACGAACGTCAAGCAATAATATGAATAAGGAAATATATACAGCTGAATTATTGTTTCTCAAAATGTTTAGGATTACAAAATGTAACTTCTTCCAATTGGATAATTAATTGGAAAAGAGAAAATTATTCAGATACAAAAATATGTATTTGATGTTTAAAACGACCTCCGTTTTGTACGAGGCTGGGCTGAGAAATAATCTGCCTCGGCAAGAGTTGGCGGCGCTAGAAACAAATGCAATTGTTTTTCGTAAAAAACTATCTTTAAAGTGACTTCTGTCAAATTTTTAGCGAGCTGCGTCACTTAGTTTGTACTTGACAGTGATTGAAGGCAAACAGATTTTGCATTTTTACAAAAATGAATAAAATCGAATATCGCGCAGTGATTAGATTCTTGTTTTTAAAAAAGAAAACGAATAATTTTTGATGATGAGCGTCCAGGCAGTCCAAGAGAGGTCACCACACCAGAAGTGGTCGATAAAATCCATGGTATGGTGATTGACGATCGACTCGTAAGAGTTTGTGAGATTGCTGAGGCTGTGGGCATCTCACGTAAACGAGTGGAGAATATATTACACGAATATTTGGGAATGACGAAGCTCGCAGCCAGATGGGTGCCGCGTTTGCTCAATGCCGACAACAAGCGAAACCGTGTGACAACTTCAAAGGAGTGTTTGGCAATGTTTAACCACAATAAGAAGGACTTTTTGCGCCGTTTTGTAACCGTATTTGAAACATGGATTTATCACAATACACCAGAGACGAAGGAACAGTTAAAGCAGTGGGTTTCTCAGCGAGTCAAAGCCAAAGAAAGCCAAGGTGGGTCTGTCTGCCAACAAGGTGATGGCCACAGTTTTTTGGGATGCGCACGGTATTATTCATATCGATTACCTTGAAAAGGGCAAAACCATCACCGGCGATTATTACTCAAAGTTGTTGGACCGATTCGACGACGATTTGAAGCAAAAACGATCGCATTTAGCGAGGAAGAAAGTGCTCTTCCACCAGGACAACGCACCGGCACACAAATGTGTAGTCGCAATGGCAAAACTGTATGAATTGCGTTACGAATTGGTTCCTCATCCGAAATACTCCCCATATTTGGCACCCAGCGACTATTATCTGTTTTCAGACTTGAAAAAATGGGGAGGTCATCGCTGCGACAGAGGTCTATTTCAAGGACTTCGAGAAATCGTATTATTCGAAGGGTATCGAAAAATTGGAGAATCGTATAGAGCTTAAAGGGGACTATGTTGAGAAATAAATTGAGTTTTGCCAAAATAGTTTTGTTTTCTTGCCTAGGCCGATTATTTTTCAGCCCAGCCTCGTATGTCCTTTTACATTTAAGTAGGTCTAAACAAACTATTTTTGACACCAGAATATCTGGTATACTTTATGCTTTACTTACATTTTTGTAAAATACTTTATACAAAATCTCCGCTTTAAACAAAATTTCCATTTCACTTTCTGAAACTGTATCTTCAACGAGATCTTCATCATAAACTCTGGGATCATCCCGGATAAATGTAAGCGGTTCTACATGTAAACCACAAACTCCAATAAACAAAAACTAGTAAAATTGTAATATATATAATAATTATTATAGTAACCTCAAATGAAAACATAAACTAAAATATATTCCATTATTTTCGCAGAGGATATGCATAAACAAGTATTAACCCGCAAACCTACATATATTTATGTACACGTTTGAACCAATGGATTAGGGCTTACATATTTTAGAAGGTCTGGCGAGAAGTAGACTGGTTTGTGGCGAAGTTGGGCCCTATATTTATAAATAATTCAAGCAATACACAGGTTGGAATACACAACGAAGATGAAAGCGAAATTTAAAACTTGGAACGTACAGAATAGACGTAAAATAAGAAACATTTATTTTATAAATAAAACATTTGTATTCAAACGACATAGTTACGTAGAACATTAAATATACATTAAAAATATATTTAATGCCAGATATCCACGATAAGACCATTTTATAGATGTCATCAATGTGTAGTGCTAGTATCAATGGAACTAAATCAGTTTAACAATAACAAGGAGCTTCTTATTTATGTTAAAATCTGGTCATATATTATGTTAGATGATTATTGAATGGTTCAATAAAATTGTGCTTACAAAATGTTTGAAGAACATTTTTTATACACTTTATAATTTTACAATGAAAGAAATAGGCATTCCAACGACCTGTCAAAATGCTAACAAGTGGGGACTAGACAGTTTAGATATGGCAACCCTGTGGGCCTGTTATCATTGACAGGGTCAATGATACATATATAGTTATATAGATTGCTCAAAGCGGGTGGTCATATTCAATCGCAAGTGCTCATTAATCAGAATTAGTTTAGTAACAATGTGTTTACAAACCAATGTTCAGCTTTGAATATAGTAAAAAAAATACTAGATTTTTACTGCTCATTTCTATTTTGAAAAACATGGATTATCAATCTATATAACTATCTATTACATTGACCTTGTCAAATCACCAGACCCACAGTGTAGCCATATCATAAGCTGTCATTACCCACTTGCAACCATTTTGTTTGGAATGGCTAATTAGCTTTTTGTCTTTACTCTCGTTTGGATTATAATGTCCACTCCATCACTCTTGTATCTTGTACAGATCCTTGACCCAATGTGTATTACAAATTCCTAGAGGGTTGTTCAACTATTGCTTGTCTGACTGGTTAGTTTATCTAAGACTTTGCAGCCCCACGGTATATTTATTAGCCGCTTCTGATTCCTTACGACAAAGGTACAGGGTATGTATTTCATTCTCCCAGATGGGAGTGGGCCGCTTTAGACATCCCTAGCCTCTTTAGCCGCACTGCAGGGATCAGAGATCGGGTCTGAGGAGATGGGGTCGAAGGAATGGTGGTAGGTATCTGAAAGAAGTTTAGTGATCCAGCATTTGCCTATTGTTATGAGAAAACTTTTGAAAAACTCATAGCAGGATGCGACCGTGATGCTCGATCCTACAACCTTCCAAATGCGAGGCAGATGCGACTATGCGTTACCTCAGAGTCACATCGTTCCCTTACGACATAATCGGCATCCATTATATAAGCCTATTTTGTTCAGGTGTCCCTTTAATGGTGCGTGTCCACAGTTACGAGTCCTGTTATTATTCTCAACTGGTTCCTGTTCATTGAGAGTAGTTCTGTCTTTTTCAACATGGTCCTCTTACGAGAGCCATCTCAAGTGTTTGTTTTGAAATAATTATATTTTCTCCAGGTCCAGTCTTTTGTGAAACCTATACATTTATTTAATATAAATAAACATTTCCTTGGTTTATTCGGTCATGTTTTTATTTTCTATCGTTAAGCACAGCACTACATATGTTTCGGAAAAATTTCCATCTTCGGGTGCAGTCAAAATGTAATAAAACATGGGGACGATTACAAACAGTTTAAAAATTTTTAAAATAACAGAAACCCTATGTTTCTGTTTCAGCGTGTGAAGGTGTGGACACCTTCCCACGCTGAAAGATAGGGGGTTTTTAAAATAACAAAAACCCCCCATGTAATAAGAACTTTGTACGATCTTTCACCGTAAAATTTCTTTTTAAAAAAAGTGTTTTTGAGCGAAAAAAAATTTTTTAATTTCAAAATTGTTTTGCCTTTTTAAGCCACACAAAGGTATAATTTCACCAAATTTCATCAAAATTGAATTATTTTTGGAAAAAGGACTAGTAAACTTTTGTATTTTTATCGAAAATTTTGAGGTTATGTTAAAAAGTGACTTCTACGAAAGCTGTAGATTTTTGCTTGGTCTACAACTTTTGAATTATACATTTTTGTTTTTGACGTCAACTTTCGACGTAAATCACGAATCTACCATTTTTCACCCTTTTTCAACCCCCTATTACCATTTTTAACCCTTTTTCAACCCCCTATTACCAGTTTTCACCCTTTTTCAACCCCCTATAACTTCACTTCAATCCCCCCGGTTTGCATTTTTTTAATTTATTTTAAGCCCCTTTTTCATTTAAAGTTCTGTTAACAATTTTTTTTTTCTCAAAGTTTAATTTGATTGGACTATGACCTAATATCTAAATGTTAGAAATTGCAATCCTATTATTATTCCTCCACGACTGTTAATACCTAGTTGTTAATGAGTTTCATCGTGGTTCCATTTTAAAATTTATTATTAGGAGTGTTAATTTTAATTTTTTGGTAACTTTTGTCCATTTTTCCTTTTTCAATTTATGTTTAGACGGTTCTACTGGTTTATCTAAAATCTAATACCAAGAATACTAGGGAGTCTTATCACGCAAATTTTAGGTAAATTTTTATTGATTATTCCGTTTCCTGTAAGGTCACAAAATGATTTTAATAATTCTATTGTCTTGCTCAATTGCTTTTCTATTTTTATTCGAGATGCTTTCTAAATCGATGGAATATATTACGGTGTATAATATGTTGTTTTTTTTTACAATTTTAGGTCTCTTTAAAATACACATTTTCTCTGAAACGAATCAAATCAAATCAAATCAAATAGATTTCAAAAGCTCATTTGCAACATGTAAAATACTTATTAGGTATTCCGTCTCATCCGAGCAACACATATTTATAAATAAATCGTTTTTGAAGCAGTAAATGTTTTCATGTCGAACAATACATATAAAGATTGCTTAATATAACGTTGACATTGTATAGGGACGATTGCGAGCCGGTGTAAAACCGACTTTTGTGACATTTCATTATCACAATAGATTAGAGTGAGATGCTAAATCGACCGAATTAAACAAATACTTACGTTCATAAATAAAGTAGTTGGGCGTCCGAGAGGGGTTAGGAGTCGCGAGGACGGAGGAGAGGATTGCTTGCAAAACAACTTTCGTGTCTATCTTCGTGCATATCCGATTTTTGTAATTCCTCGGTTTTTTATTCTGTGCTATGCGGTTAGCTTGGCTAACTTAAAACTAGAAGGCGCAAGGCGCACTACCAAGTGCACAAGAACTGTACAGATTCGTTGAACAAATCAACATTAACGTTTAACGTAGAAAGAAAATTTGTGATGGCGCATCATGCATGTCACTCATAAGAGAACACATAATTCAAATAACTACTATGATAAAAAAATATTTAACTTCATCCCTTAGGTACTACATATTTATTTTTTTAAGCAAGCGATTGTGTGATACCGGATTTGAGAGAGTAGTTTAATTAAAGCATACTCAGCATTTTAAGAGGGAAGGGAGACAACCAGAGATAACAGGAGACAACATTTTAGTTCTATCGATTTCATAATACAAATTTATTGAAAAAGTATACCTTAAGGTACCATTTCGGTAGCCGCGTCAAGGGACAGGAGACCACCGAGGAGACCATTAGGACGACCGATGCATAAATGTTACGCTCCGTACATTTCGGAAGCTTGAAGAAGTGTCGCGCGCAGTGTTACCAGGGTAATAATGAAAAAATCCGCTACAAAAATTGAAAAATTCCGCTACGTTCCGCTACACGTTACTGTCTCTTGTCATATGTCATATGCCATACATCATATGTCACATTTTACTTGTTTTATGTTCACAAAACTAAAGGGGGTTTGAGTTTATTGGTTTAATTTAACATTTTTGTGACAAGTGAATTGACGAAACGATGGAAAATTAAGAAAGAAGTAAAATCTTAACACGGAAGAAATATACGCTTTGTTTGCGGAGCCTGCCGGCAAAGAGTATAGTTAACACTGCCGGCGACATGTCCACGACAGATCAACATTTTTATTTCGATTTTAGGCGTTCGATTTTTAGCTCTACGAACGCTTTAAATCGAAATGCGCATGCTCATCTGTCGCCGACAGGTTTCGCGAACAAAGCTAATATATGTTCCGTGATTGTATCTTAACGATATTAAAAAAAGGCACAAGATGTCGTTACCATAAAAACTACCTGTTAATGTTGATTTTAAAAAAGGCGCACGATATTGCAACCATAAAATTGATCTATTTTTTTATGTTATTTGACTGAACTCGTCTTTATAATAAACGGTACAAATAATGTTTATACAATTACTACAAGATTTATGATTTTTTGTACTGTGAAAGATTTCATTTCAAATTCCGCTACGTTTTAAGGTATTTTGAGCTACCGCCGCTACGCCGCTACCTTGATGAAATTCCGCTACGAATATACCATAATGTAGTTGATTTAACTCTAAATTTGAATGTTTTAAAAACTCCCCCTTTAATTAAATCATATCGAGGTTTTTCAAATTATAACTTAGACATTTTTAAAAATGACGTCAGAGCTTTCGATTGGAATGAAATTTATAATTTTGGAGATATTGACAGCAAAATATATTTTTTCAATGCAGCAGTTATACGTCTGTTTGATATTCATGCTCCAATAAAAACTTCAAGATTATCAAAACCATTTTCTCCTTGGATTACATCCAATATTAAAATTTTACAAAACCTTCGTAATAAGGTATTAGCACTAATACTGGAACTACAAGCAACTACGTAATTATACTACGGCCGCAGTTAAATCAGAAAAAAAGCCTATTTGGAATTCGCTTTGCAATCGACTCATAATAAAAATAAATGGAACATTCTAAAAAAGTTCAACGTAATAGAAACAAAAAATCAAAATAATAATTTTCATACAGATTCAAACTCTATAAACAATCATTTTCTTACTATAGTGTTAGCAATATACCACATGAAAATACCATCCAGTTTTATAGGAATAACTTAAAAACTAACTTTGAATCCAAATTTAAATTTCATCCCATTACGGAATTGGACGCAGCAAATTTTATACTACGGATTAAAACGAAAGCCACCGGTTTAGATGGTATCAATATAACTTTTATAAATTTTTTATGTCCGTACATTATTACCATATATTACCCACTTGGTAAAGTATTTAACGAACTCCATCCACTTTTCCTAGCTGTTGGAAAGAAGGTGTAGTTTCGCCTATACCAAAAGTTGAATCCCAGATCTAATTTAAATGAGTTACGTCCTATAACCGTGCTCCCAACTTTGTCTAAAATATTAAAAGGAGCAATTGAGTTTGAATTAAAGAAACATTTAAATAAGTTCTCGTTAATTCCACAAGAGCAGTCAGGGTTTAGGGCAGGTTATAGTTGCGGTACTGCTCTATTAAATATTACAGACGACATTTTCACCGAATTAGATAAAAAGAAAAGTGGAATTTTAATTTTACTTGATAACAGTAAAGCGTTCGATATGCTGAATTATAAATTACTATTTGCTATATTACAATTTATTAGTTTAAATTAGTTTAAAAACCGTAGCAAGCAAGTACGTTATGGAGGTGAAATATCTACCAAAGGATTTATTAATACCTGACAATTATTTTCCGATGCACTATTTTATAATTGTTGTATAAAATGTTCTTAAACCGTCCCTGAATCTTGTTTACAAAATGTGCACAACGAAATTGTACATAGTGTCTATACTTTTTTATTGACAGTTATTATTTTACCCCTCTGCATTTCATTGGAGTTTGACATATAAATCTGAATGTCACACTCACCCATTGATAAATTATTAGATCGATTTTTCTAGTATGGACTGCATTTAGGAAATGAATCTGTCGATAAAATAGTCTGTTAGAAAGTATGGTTGAAAAACAAATTCACCTGTTACCACTCATACTTTTATTGATAAAGTTTCATACAAAGATATGTTTTACATACACATGGACACTATAGTTTAGCCACAGGTTTAGCGTCAGTATCCCCGCTCGTCACAGTTTGACCGATCTAACGTTCATTACGGCGCTTCGAGTATCACATGGTTTTTAAAGGTTAACTGTATCGTGGAAAAGAGGGTGATGTAATCACCTTTCCGGCTTCGGAACACTGCAAGAACTCTAGAGACGACTCAAGGCAAAACAAATCAAGTAGAAGACTGAGTAAAATGTTCTCAACAGGTGACATGTTCAACATTTTGATTATATTCTAAGCATATATATACAGCGTTTCTCAGCAATATTTAGTTTTTTGACCTGATCTTCTAATGGTGTAAATTTAATAATAAGGAAAGACATTTTTTATGCGCAATTACAATATTACATTAAAGCTCTTCTTGACAGCAGCGACAATTATCATATACCGGTTGTCCAAATAAGAAAGGACGTAGGCTGTGATCGGCTGTAGAATACAGGCTGTATTTCGGAAACTGTGCGTCGTATAATATTGAGAAAACATTAATTTTAAATGTAAAAGTGGTCAAGATGAATCGCCATTAGATGGCGTAATGCTTATGATCAATGATAAATTAGTGAGTAGTCAACATTTTTTGATCGCATATGTCACTTTATTATGTTGTTGGTTTGATTTGATTCCGACTTCATACTTCTAAAACAGGTTAGAGTAATTTTTGACAAGAATAGTGTTACATAATACTTTAAATTTGACACACGCGACTTTAACTTGAATACGACCTCGCTTAGGCGACCTTTTATACACCGCCTAGTGGTGCTCATTTAATAACGTGTATCTTATGGGAAACAATTGCCTCATGGCATCTCCATTATTATATCTCCATGTAATTTAACAACTGTCATAGTGACACACCATTTGAAATGAAAGATGTGGCAAACGCTGTAATTTAAAATATGTTACCGGCGAAGTCAAAGTTACTACTGTACGAGAAAACAAAATCGTTGATATGAAGTCAGAGTTAAACAGTTTCCTTCAACAGTGAAAACATTTTTGTTACGGTGAAAATAGTAGTTTATGCAACAAGAGTGGATATGGACAATCCACTCGAGTTGTGCAGTATATTTTTTCTACGACCCCCTAACGAAAATTTACAAATTAAAAAAAATATTTTAGGTTATTAAGACAAAATAACTAATTTTAAAATAATTTTTAAAATAAAATTATCGAAAGAAAAAAGGTTTAATTTAAAAGTACCCAGTCGAGGCTCGAACTTGGGTTTGTCGCGTGGAAGACAGATGCTCTCACCGCAAGATTTAGGAAATTTTTTTAATACTCGTAATTAAATTGACTCCATATAGTTTTATTAAAATAAACAAATTATTTATAATTATAGTATAATTAAAAATAGAAATGCTATTGTTTATCGATTCTACACAAAAATAAGTAATTTTAATGTATATTTAAGCTCAATAACTAAAAAATATACTGACAATTAGTTTGGCAAAATTGTCACTTATTTAAAATTTTAAAAATAATAGTTGTCGGATGAACAAAATATGAATTTAATTTTTTTGAGGTGTTCTCACTACATGGAATGGATATAAAATATATTCGTTCAGTTAAACGCAATAATTTTTCGTTTTGCAGTCAAAATAAGCTAATATCCATTTCGGTGTAGAAAAAAGATTAATTCACGTATCCTTAACTGATAATTATATAGATTGTGTAACTAATCCTAGAGTTCTATTTTTTTTTAATTAGATTTAAGAAAAAAAGTAAAAATTCATTAAGCTTCTATCACTCTGATCCATCCCACGCCAGCCTTACGTTCAAATACTATAAGCAACCAGTGAGATCACAAATCAAATACTTATGTATAATTTATCAAACAAACCTGTTTTCAAAAAACTCAAACACATTCACGTATTGTAAGAAATATTTTCACTTTTACATCTAACTGTCCGATTATTATCTAGACACCAAAACAAACTTTTAAAAAACCAGTTTTCATTAAGTCCACAAATGTATTCACAAGCATTTATCACTATAGTTACCAGTTTACACAAAAATTTAACCCGAAATATTAATAGGTAGATATTAAAAACTTCTACCGAAACGAAAAGTACCTATCATAAAAAAAATCCTGACCACTGATGGAATATTTTTTGCAACACATGTTTTCGATAGCATTAATTATTAAAGTTGAAAAAATCGCCGTGGACCAACCTTGATATCAACCGATTGACGAAATTTAACGAGACGAATGTCTAGAACAAACTGACTGGGAATCTGTTACTACAAAAACTAGAAAATACATTATTCAAATCTTCTAAATTCAGTTTTAAGAGAACGAACCTACTGCACTAATGTTAAAACATGTTCGCCAAATATAACTATCCTTAAAATCTAAGAAGATCGTTGAACCTTTAATACCGTGATGATTGTAAATTAATTCAAAAAGAGGTACGAGATGTTATAGCAATTTCTTCCCCCAAATAGTCTTATCCACAAAGCTCCATGCGGCAGAAACACTTATATATACGTCAAGTAGTGCAGTTGACATTTTCCCGCACCTTTTGCAGGTAAGAATTAAATTAGACAAAACGGTATCCGATTCAGGTAAAATTGTTAATACTTTTTAAAAGCAAAATCGAACCAATACTCGTAAGTTCGTTGTAAGTAAATGTATATACCACCTAAGGACAATAATTTTAATGTAAACTATGGAAAGATTTGTAAGTTGGTTTCTAATAGGTTTGTTTGCGTTAACGAAACACAGCTCCAAAATGTCCTGCACATGCGCATTTCCAATAAAACATTTGGGTTTGAACAGTGGCGTAGCCAGCCATTTTTCATAGGAGGGGTGAAAGTGAATAAAAAAACAGTCAATAGCGATCAGCGCTAGTAATATAGTGGAAATGATGACGCGAGGACCCGTGGCTATGTCAATGGGGTTGAACGAGATTATTTTAAACTATCTGGTGTTTGTTTAAAATTGTCAGTTTTAAACCAGTTACTTAGTTTCTCCTCATTTACAAGAACAGGCCAGGATTATTTTACTGACGTATGTGCGTAGTATGGGCCATTATATTATTTCTATGATGTGTCTTGTGTATTGTTGGGCATATTTTATGTTAGACTAGGTATTTCCAAATATTGCCGATGTAAGACGGTAATAGTGCTATAGATTTTATGGGTTGTTTCTAGTTTGTAGTGTTTCTATATCACCTCAACTTGTTAAATATGTAAAAAATATAAATTTGATAAACCTCTTGTTAACAATAAGTTTGTTTTGGTTATAAAATCATAACAGTTCTAGAATTATTTTATAACTGCGCAGAACAACATGGGCAAACTAAAGCGTTTATGAACCAATTCAGAATCCATTATTTTTAGTAGAAACTAAAACAACTCACATTTCTTCTACATTTTTTTATTTTCCGACATTTCTAAATGTGGAGATCTTAAGAGAAAAAATTAAGCACTAATATTTTTTTTCTTGGCATAAATGTTGTTTAAAAAAGAATGAGTACGATTACATGCATGAGTGGGGGGAAGTAAGATTATGTGTTTACAAATTACACCATCGAAAATCTCAACATTAGACGGTCACATAAGTATCACAAGGTTAGTGACAGGCGACGTGCTAGACATGAGAACAGATCACATAACCAAACGTTACTCCTTCAACACTCCAGTTGAGGTTTTAATACCAAACAGAATGGAGATCACTTTAAGGGAATGACCGATGACAGGAACAAACCTGATACACAGGCGAGTCAAAGACTGCGGAAGGCAATGGACCTAGAGTATTCCAAAAACCCTAACACAAACCTTAGCTATGCAATAGAAAGACACGCTTCAGTATTTCAGGCTGAGGTTTATGTTATCTTGCAATGTGCAAGAACAAACAATAGGAGAGCTATCGAAAATAAGCAGATCCACAGCCAAGCAGCCTTTGAGGCCATATCAAGTCATTAAGTGAGGTCGAGGCTGGTATGGGATTGCATCGAAGAACTGAGAACACTTGCATACCGAAATAGAGTAAAACTAGTTTAGGTGCCAGGTCATAAGGGGTGTTATGTCTACCGTCTGTAGAAGTATTTTTTCTATTGGTTATTGTTGTTTTAAATTAAACACCATTTTTTTTACTATGATTTATTCAACGGAACAAAAATGTTAACCCGCTTGGTTACGCCATGATTGTATCTCACTCTAGGCTAGATCTCGAATGACTACGATCGATAAGGATCGTTTACAAAGATCGAGTTGGCGGTACCAAAATAAAACAACAGTTATATGGGCCTTAGACTATTCGGTTACGCAACAAGGGGATCGAGGGTATTGAAAAGGCTCACGAACTGCAAAGAGAGGGTCAGAAGTAATACCGGAAGATATAAACCTTAGAGTAGCAAAAAGTACAGTTCGAATTTCCATAAATGACTGGGTTCGGAGAAAACACAGCAACTATTGGGAGAATTTCCCAAACAAGCACATGGAAAAACCTTTATAGGCAGACCATGTTCAAAAAGAACAGAATTACTCTCCATGAATAGGAACCAGTTGAAACCAATAACAGGATTTATGACTAGGCATGCCGCAGTAAAGAAACACTTCGACAAAATAGGCGTATATAATAAATGAAGACCTATTGTATCTAATTTGTCACAAAGAACCAAAAACAACCAAACACATATTGTGCAACTGCGAGACATTGGATCGCAAAAGACAGGCACTTTTTGGACAACCACAGGTTGGTCCAAGAAACTATAGAAACACACCTGTAATAACTTGTACAAGGAGCTAAAGTGAGAAAGTGCGATCTAGAGCGCCATCGCGGTTTGCTTCGTAAAAAAATATAGATAAAATAAGAAAAATTAAAAAATCTTGACATATTTACCTAACCTGTAGCCTAGAGCAATCACGGGATGCTTGGCAAAAAAATTATACATAAAATAAAAAAAAATTCACAACATATAATTGTTTTGTAATAATCCGATGACTGAACCAAAACAGAACTCTACTATCATTTCCGATTCAGAATTGGTTCTAATGAGGCCTGTTTTGGTTTTTTCACGAACTAGTTCAGAATCAGTGAATTACACTCGTTCAGCTCAATTGGTTATTATATTATCGCAACGTTTTCTTGAAAAATGAATTCGTCAACTGTATTTGAGAACTGGAATCAGCGGTTCTGTTTGAACGAAAACAAACCCATGGAAACAAAACATTTTTAAATATCTGCGCATGCGTGAATTGTTCTAGAACAAGAACCAAAACAAACTTTATAAGAAAAATAATAATTTGATAATGCGTTTTAAATGTTGTTATAGTTAATCCAAAATAGTTTCAGATGTTATTTATTATGGATTTTGTTCTGCGCATATTCTATCCGTTTTTTAATGCAATCAAATCTAATGGCATATTATTTTTGTATTTTTCAAAGTTTGTCACGATACCAACTGTCAAAAGTATACAGTACGTAAGGTGGGAAATTTGATAGACTTAATCATTAAATTCTGATAAATTATCATCTATTATCGTTTGAAGTTAATTTTAAACTCAAGTAGTTCTTATTATACTCTTCACACAGTAGTAGCATTATACTTGCAAGAAACCAACATTTTTAATATTGGTCAAATTTTAAAAATTTTTGTACCAAAATCCAACTCATCAAATAATAAAAAAACTTTTAAAAATGGCCGTCTATCCGTTAAAAACGAAAAATGACATTAACATGAAAATTTTAGGAAAAATCAACCTCTATAAGCCTATTGATTTAAAAAAAAATCTGAGTAAAAATGGTGGGGTTAAGGGGGGTTGAATAAAAAAAAATAAAATAAAAAACGAAAAGCGATAACATGAAATTTTTAGCAAAAATCAAGCTATATAGGGAAATAAAACCTATTGATTCTGAAAAAAAAAAAAATCTGAACAAAAATGGGTGGTCATGGGGGGGTTGAAATATTTAAAAAATCCTATCTTGAGATCTTCAGGAAAAATCAAGCTTTATAAGGAGATGAAGCATATTGATTCTGAAAAAAATCTGAATGAAAATGGGGATTAAGGAGGGTCTGTTAAACTGTGAAGAGTATAATATAGAATGCCAAGCATTATATATCTTCATTCTAGTATGACCTTACGAATTTCCAGCAACAGCAGGTATTCCACACGGAAGCAATCTAGATCTACTTAAGGTTATCAATGTATTCATCAATGATATTATTAAAATCAACTACAATTTAATTTTATTTTCATTTGAAATCACAAAAAATATTTACTGTTAAAGTTTATTGAGTAAACTTTAATGTAAGTACCGAAAAAAACCTTCTTCAAGATTTGATGTTACTTTTTCTGGCTCAATCCACGAACTAATATTTCACTGTTCCTTAATCAATGATATAAAGTACCATCTTAAAAGTTAAAAGTTAATAGTAAATGTTTGCTTTATGCTGTTAACTTAAAATGGATTTCAAATATTGATACTGTAGCCGACTGTTCTTTGCTGCAACGAAATCTTGTTGTAATGCACTCTCATAGACAAATTCCTATCCGTTATGACTATAAATTAGATGGTAGTATTCTTAATAGACCTGACACGTTTAATGACCTTGGTGTCATATTTGATCACAAACTAACTTTTGCGGATCACACAAGTCACATTACTGCATCTGCTTACAAAATTTAGGGCTTTATTTTACGATCGATAAAAGCTTGTGTTCTGTACTCTCACCAGGTTTAAGTTGGAATATGCTTCAGTTATATGGTCTCCCAATACCAATGTTCAGATTTTAGCGAGAACGAGTTCAGCGTCGATTTTTTAAAAAGTTTGCACTTTCGTTTTTAAAATGTCAAGTTTACACACGAGAAGGATTATATCAGCCATTATTTTTATTGACAGTTTTTTTTAGGCAACCCATTTGCGTTATATTTATTAACATATTTTATTGAATAAAAAAATACCTTTCATCTGGTAAGCAGATGGGCAAATGTCGACCTTATAAAGTATGTCGTTCTTTCTCTAGTAATAAACACTTTTATATTTCAGGACCTCCAGAAGATACCCATATAAACAAGAATGTTTTGCGTAAACAAGAGGACCTGGTCCACTAAAAACCCCAAATTAGCATTTCAGTTGATACTATAATACCGAGAAAAATTTACAACGTTGGTCGGTGTTACAGAATATGTTAAAGTTTAGGATGGGGGGGGACTCGAAAATTACCTATCCGAAGAATTAAAAATAATATATTTCAGGTCATAAAAATAAATAAGAGCCCTAGTGAATCTCAGCGAGGTTTTCAACAGCTTTACACGTCACGAACTAAGAAGAATTAAATTGTAAGTAGGATTTGAAGGTAACAGTGTTGCCGATGCGAAATCAAACTAAACTTCTGACTTTCAAAAATATCTGACCCATGAGCAATTTTTTTTCTTTGTAAACTCGAGTCTAAACAAAACTTTATTCAATAGTTTTTCTATTAAAGTTGATTAAATTTTTGAAGTCTCTAAAATGACATACGGCCCTTTATTGTAGAAAATATACCAAAAGCAAAAATGAAAATAACGTTATTAAAAATTTTAAAGGGTACTTTTTAATACTATTACAAAAGGACTTGTAGTTCAAAAGTATAGTTTTTGATCTAAGTCAGTTTTAAGACACATTTTTCACTTAACTTAAAGGTCATATGTGATCTATTTCCAAAGAAATACTATCTAATTGAATTATTTTTCCATTGAAATACTCGAACTAACAAAATGGTGAGTTATGATGGCACGCCGCTGATTTCAGAATTTCACAACCTACATACATCACCAATGCAACAACTATAAAAGATATCATCATCAAAAGATATGGTACGTGAACACAATCTACAAGAGTAAAACAAAATTGTTTAAAAGGATCTCATAAATTAAAATTGTAATGAACATAAAAGCAATTATTTGGTCAACATGTTTTTAGCATTAAATTCCGAAAAGTAATTTATTGCTACTGTGACTTTAGTGGTAATTATTGTAAAATTGTATAAACTGTTTTATTACTGAGGCTCCTTACCTATCCGAAAACAAAAAATGTATTGTTTGTACGTACGTGCGCCGACATAACTCTAGAACGAAAGGGCCGATAGACCTCCCAAATGTCAAAGACAGACAGATCTAAACTTCTGGAGAACTGTCCAAGAATTACATAAAAAATAATGTTGATCATCACCCAACCACCGCACAGTGGCGCGGAGCGCCACTGTGCCACCCAAATTACTCTACGACTCACAGGATTGATCCGTTTTAGACGTGCGTCACCTTAAAATGTTCGTCTTGAGTTTGCCTATCGACCCTTGTTCCTGGATTTTTGATTTCCAATTTTATTTTTCTGTAATTTGTGTCCAAAAATTTACTTTCATGGAAAAATGGCGATTTTGGGTGCAAAAGTCATCCTAGCGAACGCAACATTGAGTTTTTACAAAACTTTTTTGAAGGAAACTCTTCCTCTTGACAACCCCTACAACCCTGTGTACGTCAAATTGCGAGAGAAATTGAACGAAATTGAACGAAAAGTGTTCAGTATCACTTAAGGAATATGTCCGAATTTTTACAGAATTTTTGGAAATTTTCCGAGATTCTGGAATTTGGCGATTTCCTGGCCAAATTAAATGGCCAAAAATATCCTCAAACATTCTGAGAAAATTTTTACGTATTGCTGGATTGATTACAAACACTTTTTATTGAAACAAATTTAGATTTTTGTTCCAATAGATTTTTGAGGAACAATTTCCTTTCGCATCAATAGTTTTGGATCACTATGGTCGTTTTTAGGCATGACGGCCAATTTCTCTCGCAATTTGACGTACACAGGGCTGTAGGGGTTGTCAAGAGAAAGAGTTTCCTTCAAAAAAGTTTTGTAAAAACTCAATGTTGCGTTCGCTAGGATGACTTTTGCACCCAAAATCGCCATTTTTCCATGAAAGTAAATTTTTGGACACAAATTACAGAAAAATAAAATTCGAAATCAAAAATCCCGGAACAAGGGTCGATAGGCAAACTCAAGACGAACATTTTAAGGTGACGCACGTCTAAAACGGATCAATTCTGTGAGTCGTAGAGTAATTTGGGTGGCACAGTGGCGCTCCGCGCCACTGTGCACCGGCTTTCACTAGCAGAAAGATTTGAGAATATATATTTCTTGCTGATGAGTCACAATAAGGATGAAACCGGTCCAATAATGACGTTCCCCTTAAGAAGCAAAATTAAGTTAAGAGTGTTGAAAATGATTTTCTATCTAAGCTATTTGTCTTTTGATACATTGCAATTACTGTTGCGTATTTAGCCAAAGAAGTAGTTGTAACCCGAACCTTGTGTCTCTCCTTCTCCTTTGTTTTATGTATAAATAGTGTTTAAAAAATCATACCTTCCAATTTCAGACTTATGGTGCTATTTTTTACCATTAGCCAAGTAATGGAAAAATTGCTCATCTACCGTTTGTTACCCATAATTGGAACAATTCCATCGAACATCAAGGACTAAGGTGAAACTCCTTTGTAGACATTAACAACAGCAAAAATATTGTTTTATTTTTTTCAACGTCATGTTTAAGATTATACTGTTTATTAATTTTTTTCTAAATATCTGATTTACAAATTAAACAAAACTTAATTAAGATGAAGTGATTTTCGTTCAACTCCAAACGCTACATTTTGGCCTTTAAATTGATAAACAAGATTAAAACGCAACAGAATATCAAAATACCATTTAAAAAATGGCTCGTAGCCAAATTTAATGAAAGTGCTTTTAATTTGTGCCAAAAACGTAAAATATTTTAGTCTCAATTAACTTCAGAAAGTAAGACAAACTTTTAATTGATCTAATAAATTTTAAAATTAAAAATAATCACAAATCATTCAAATGATTTAAATAAGTGATATACGAGGATAGTTCACGAATTATTGTCCCTAACATAGAAGCAAACACATTAGAAGAATGAAACTAATTTATTTTTCAACATAGTCCACCTGCAACGTTTGTACACTTGGTATATCGGTATTGAAGTGTTTCAAACCCTTTTGAAAAAAATTAAAGAACTTTGAGTCTCCAGCCATTCATCTACAGCCGACATCACTTCGCTATCATCAGCAAAGCTAATTCCACGAAGATGTTCTTTTAATTTTGGGAATAGATGGTAGTCGCTGGTGACCAAATCTGGAAAATAACGGGGTTGTTCAAAAATGTTAAATTCCGCATTGTGAATGGCAGCCATTGCAACAAAACTTTTGTGGGCCGGGGCGTTGTCCTGGTGCACACCTCGACTCAAATTTCCTCTTTTATTTTCTATGATCGCTTGACGTACTTTTGGTATTAAATTCGCAAATAATCCACGAAAATAACACCTTCAAAATCTCAAAAAAACTGTAGCCATGATCTTACCAGCTGATGGGGAAGGGAAGGGAACCCCTATGTCGCCATTCCATGCCTTGTTTTTTTGGATTCTGGATAAAAGTGATGAACCCATTTATCGTTGACCGTAAGAAATTGTCACTAGTAATACCACTAGAGGTCAAATTATTTCCGGAAATTTTTTCGAGCTCATGAATATTTTGAAAATTTCTCCAAGTCACCAGTGAAACATAAAAGGTGTTGTCGCCTTGATTGTTGAGTTGTCATGGTAACTAAGTGAGACCCTAACCTCGAATATAATTTCAGTTTTGAAGTTGTCAAGCGGCCCGACGTCAAAAAATGTTTCGCTGCAATTATTTAGGCCTTCAAATTGCTTATTTCTACTCATTGTAGTTGCATGGGAATACCATTTGAAAATAGAAAATAGTATATTCTTTAATTTTACGTAAGTTTTGAATAACTACAAGTGGTAGAAAATTGTTTTTCTGCGTTTTTATTAACATGCGTTATGAGCGCTTTAAAATGGTATGAAATTCATAACCAGCGTCAGCAAGCATCAATCGTAGGAGGCTGTGATCATTGTATTTTGACAGTTCAAAACATTAAATAACTCGCGTTTTGTTGCGATAAAGAATATTGCACAGCAAGTAAAACCAACAAAATTACCTATTTGTTTAAAAATGAATCGATTTGAAAATCATACGCTATGCAAAATATGCGTGAAATTGTCTGATGTAATGATCAATCATTGCACCATGACTTACTTACTCGGATTAATAGAGGATTGTGGCTCCAACTTGAAAAACGAAAATTTGTTCCGAATTGTCCACGAATATTTGCACCTAAACTACGCAAAATTCAAAGTGCTGAATGGGAAAAAGGTGAATAAATTAGTGTCTAAATATTATATATATTTTATTAGACATAGACACATAATTCAAAGCATCCAAAGTCCTGAATTTTCGCCATTAAGAAGAAAAGAAGTGGCCGAAGAATATAGAAAACACCTTAGCATTGTAACTAAAAAGTATCAAAACTAAACCTATTATGTGAACAAATTAAAACCAGTCTGTCAAAAATGGTCTGTTATTGTAAACGTCAAAAAATTTCCAGTATAATTCGCTGTTGGGTACCCCACGAGAAAAAAATTTCCACTAAAATACCTCCGTTGCCATGGTGATCTGTCAAAAACACGTATTTTGATTGGTTCAAAATTACAGGTGTGGAATTTTCTATTAAATTCATCGGGATTCCTGTTAATGATCTCCTCATTTGTCTCCGCTGCAACATGGCGAAAACGCTTTTGATCTGCCGTCAGCATTCGTAAAACCCAATGTGCAGAGAGTTTTTGTGACCCAATTCCTCACGTAAATTTTTTTTAACGCTTCCCATAGAAAACCTACATGTCTCTGCTATAGCCTTGACTGTAATTTTTCTGTCATTTAATACCATGTCATAATTCACATTTTTTTTGGTCATCACAGTTTTCGGGGCTCCTGCACTTGGTGCATGTTGACAGGACTGTCTAAACAGTTTGAAATTTCGTGACCAGTTCTTGATTACCTGGTATGAAGGAAGGGGCATAGTCACCCAATACTTCTATCATGTCCTAAATTTCTTGGGGTGATAACCCCTTTTTACAGTGGTATTTTATCGCACCTTTTATCTCAATTTTGTCCATTTTTATAAATTCACGCACACCTCAATGAAAAAAAAAAGGACTCAGTTCCATGCAGGTACACTCAAAGGTTGTGTGGAACTGGTTGGAAGAGAACTCGGTAGTTAAAATAGACTAACCTTAACCTGGATATCAGGCCACAGAGAACATAATGTTAATAAAGAGGCTGATTTACTAGCCCGAGAAGAAGACTCGCAGGCTCCTTTGGCCCAGAACCGTTCTGTGATGTCACAAAACAGTGGATATTAAATCTAAGAAATGGTGGACAGAGACACACTAGAGAGTTCATCAATAGACCATCGCCAAAACTCATCGAGCATCTACTAAACTATTAAGAATATGAAAAATACTAGAGTGTCACAGTAACAGGGTATAATGCCCTGATATGCAAATGCATAAATCGGCCTGGCAGAATAGATTTTGTGTCGACTCTGTCAGGAAAAGGAGGAAACTACAGTACAAGTATTGTGCTAATGCGAAGTTCTATTAAGACTGAGATTCCTTACACTTGGACAAGAAAAACCAAAGGCAATTAGCTACACCAGAAAGCTACTATCTTGTCTATGGAGTCCACTAGAAAAAGACCAAATTTGACAAAGTACTCTCCCCAATGATCAAAGGATATCTACAACAGATCTGAAAAGATCGAGGTTACACGGCTCACAGTTATAAACAAATTTAATCTAATCTAATCTAGTAGTACATTAATTAATGTGATTTATAATCAAATTATTTTATTAATTTTATAAAAAAAACTCAGTCCATTTTTCTATCTTGCGGACTAAAATTTTACGGTATGGTAGTAATAAAATTCTTATCGTACATTATCAGAGAAAATTATATTGTCATAAGTACCTGTTACACAAACTGGATCCAAAGTACAATACGTCACAAAAAGCACTAATTAGTAAGCACAAATAAACAAATGAACGATAATTAAAAATATTTAATCATCAAAAAAATTTACTTTGTTCTAATGTTAAACCGGCTGTTTGCATTGAAATATCGACTTGTTCGAACGGGTAACTAACTCAAACTGTGTTACGCTACATCTTATACATTTTTTTAAGGCATAATATTTATAATTAAATTGGTATTAGATAGTTTTATTACAATTTACGATATTTTTTTGTAAATATAAACGACTATACAGGGTGTTCTATAACTCATGGATTAAACGATGTGAGGCAATAGGAAAGATCAGTTGAAATAAAAAAAAAACCATATTACGTTGTAATCCAATAGTAGACGGTTTAAAAGTTATTTGAAATTTTAGAGCAAAACACGACTTTCTTTACAAACTAAATTCTTATAAAAAACTGTTGTTAATCAATTTTTTAAGATGGTAGGTCAGTCAAAATCAAGTAAAATATTTAGTATAACTTAACTCATTCTATTTCATAATTAATATTTTTATTTGAAGCATTTTAAGTTTACACTAAAAAAAACTAATAAACACATAATTTTTTTTCTTCAATCTTTTGATGAGGCATTAAGCAGTTTTAGGTAAAAATAGAAAATACCAAATAACTTTGAAACCGAATTGGATAACAACATATGGTTAATCTCATGCATAGTCATGCATTATTTTAAACATTATTGCTAACTTTATTTTGTTGCAAGTGCAATATGAAAATATTTATGTGGTGCATTAAATTAATAATTAAATTGGTCACACTTTATAATACGTTAATTTTTTATCCCGATAGAAGGCGCTAAAATTAAAAGTATCGCAATAAACTCATATTTCTGACTTCCCCATAAGATTACCTTTTCAATGATGTGCCGTACATGGAGAAATGTGGTAAATGCACTCTATCATCGATTAGGGTACTGTCAACTCACAAATGAAGCACATTTTGAACATTTGATAAAGTAACCATTTTGTTAAAAATGGTGTAATCTTTCAATTGTTACGTTTAAATTAGTTGAAAATAGTTTGTATTGAAAAAATTTATGAGACAATTAGGCGTTGCCAGACTTCTGTTTTATTTATTTAAGACCTTCTAGACTACATACAATCATAAGTGTTACATATGGTTGAACTTGTATTGAATAGGAGATTCCAATAGTGACTGAATATACAGGGTGATGAATTTGAAAAATCAAAGTGACTAATAATATAAGAGAAAGGCAAATCTGGCAACATTGCAAATATCAAATCTGGAATCTCCGTATCCCAAAATAGGTGTACCCCAAATTTTGTACAATTAGGACTAGCAATTTACGAGATAATTGGCCGTTTCCAGACTTTTGGGTCACTCCGTATAAATATACATAGTACCTATCCTCTTTTTGGTTTTTTGGTTTTAAAAGTCAGAACTTTCACCAGCAAGCTTAAATGGTCACATGTTGCTTTCTTTTTACAGGATAAGTTTCAGCTGTACATAAAATTGTAACAACTATTGTAATCTAAATTATTATTATTATTATTAATAGTAAAATGGCAAACTGTCTAACTTTTTCAACTTGGCATTTCCCATCCATTTCGTGAGGCTAGTTCAATTCTATTCATTAACCCACCCTCCACACGTTACATATATCTTCATATGAAACTGTTTTATAAATTTTGACAAAACACTATCTGTAAAACTCTTTAAAAATAATTCAATAAGGCATATAATAGTTATTTATGTATCAAGCGCATAAAACAGGCGTTTATGGACCGCCCCAGCCGGTAGGCGAGGGCTACTAACACATAAGGTCCATAAACGCTGTTTACGCCCGACATACGTACAACTTTTTATGCACGATAATGATAATTTATGATCGTTTATTAATAAATAACTATTGTTTTACTAACTAGATGTGAATTTAAAAAAAATATATATAAAAGAAATTTACTAGTAATTCGCGGGCGGTAAATTAGTCCCCGGACGATAAAGGGACACTTTACGTCCGTTAAACTTTTTTATAATCTGGATTTTATCGCCTGGTCGTGCATAAAAAAATAAATCTAAAACCAGCCACAGCTTGATGAAGCCTTTATAGCCAATTTCCTAGTTTTACATTTTTTTGATAAAATTATTGTATGGTCATAGGAAAAATATTGTACATCACTTGTGTGAAAGTGATTTTTCAGTGTTTTCCCACTATTGTAAAAAAATTCACTTCCCACACTCGTAATGTAATGTATTTTTCACGTTTAAAAAATAGCGAATTTTACGTATCTATTGCCTGTTGGATAATTTATTATTGATCATAAAATACTGAAATTTAATTAGTTACTTACTTAAATTAAGTCAACGTTATAGAAATGACACTCACCTGCAAAAGAGAAAAGAATATTAGTTTATAAAAAAATCATTTTCAAAGTTAAAGATAAAAAATATTCAGGGTTGTAGTTGGTAGTTTTTTTTCTTTCTCCTGGGCTCGTCTGACTATGTGTCTCCGAATAACACTGAAGCCTATTGGCTTATTGTGTTTTACCCCATGTTAGTTCATAGCACCCACTCTGTCACCTTTGTACCTTGTACAAGTTTGTACAGATCCTTGGGTGAGTGGCTATACGTTGTTGGATCAACCTGGGGTTGTCCAAAAAGAGCCTGTCTTTTGCGATCTAGAGCTTCGCATTCGCACAGTATGTGTTTGGCCGTTTCTGGTTTCTTGTGACATAGTCGGCACAAGAGTTCCCCATTGTACATGCCAATTTTGTTCAAGTGTCCCTTTACTGGGGCGTGCCCAGTCATGAACCCTGCTATCACTTTCAACTGATTCTCATTCATTAAGAGTAGTTTTCCAGTCCTTTTGGGACATGGTCTGCCTATGAAGGCTTTTCCATGTGCCTGTTTTGGGGTGCTTCCCCCAATAGTTGATATGTTGTTCCCGAATCCAGTCGTTTATGAAACCCCAGACTTTACTTTTTGGTACTCCTGGGTTTGTGTCTGGTTCCGGTGTTTCTTCTGACCCTCTTTTTGCAAGTTCGTCAGCCTTTTCGTTGCCTTCGATCCCTTGGTGACCTGGCACCCAAAATAGTTTTACTCTATTTCGGTCTGCCAGTGTTCTTAGTTCTTCGATGCATTCCCATATCAGCCTCGACGTAACTTTCTGACTCGATATGGCTGTCTGACATTATTTGAATATGCTGATTTTCGACAGCTCTTTCATTGTTCGGTTTTACACATTGCAAAATTGCGTAACCTCGGCCTGAAATACCGAGGAATGTATTCCTATAGCATAGCTATGGTTAGTATCAGGGTTTTTGGAGAATACTCCTGCCCCAGTGCCTTCCGCAGTCTTAGACCCGTCTGTATACCAGGTTTGTTCCTGTCATTGGGCATTGGGCTCCCTAGTTGGCAGTTAGTGAAAATTGAAAATAACATAAACAAACCTAATAAAAAATGAAGTAGGAATACTTGTAGAAATATTCCCAACAGCTAAAAATTTATTGAAAATAGTTTCTTCACTAGGGCGTAAAGTAATATGTCAAAAATTGTACATAGCAACAAAATAAAACGTTTTATTTTAAATTACCAATTATGCCATTTTTTTCTAAGAAGTATTTTTTTGCATATATTTAGTGTGCAACAAATTATCATTAAGACACTGAAGAGGTACTCAGCTATAAGTTAGCAAATTCTGGAGAAGACCGACCTTCTAACAGTAAAAGAACATCTGCTGTTACAAAAGGCTATGAGGAAAGCACAATTACTCGTATTATAACACAAAATAAAATTGTGACGACTTACTCGTACATTACGCCATCTACTTCCAAACAGCGTTTCTGGAAGCTACAGTTTTACTGTTGACTTTAATTGAGTATACTCTAACTAGAGTTACAGAAGTAATGTCACAAAAATTTACTTGAAATGGCCAAATCCATAAATATTGGTAGTTAATAATTGCACTTTTAATATTAATATTTCTAACAACTAAAACCACAATTGATTGAATATTGTTATTTTGTTCTGTAAGAATTAAATCAAATAAATTTATGTTCGAAAATAGCTATTTGTGTATTAAGAGCGAAAAGTGCCGCTTGATATAAAAAGTTGCCGTGCGAAGCGCAGCGGAATGCGGCACTTTATCGTAAGCGGTAAATAGCTTTCCGCTCGAATTACACACAAGATCCTTTTTACGATCATACGATATTAGAAGTATATAGTTTAATTTTGCCGAATTAAAATCTTACTACATTAATTTGACAGACACGGCTAACTTGACTAGCAAACGAAAAGTATGTTATGTGTATATTGTGTTGCCTGCTTATTTGAAGATTAATTTTATGATTAGCATAAAAAATATTTGTTTGAATGGGGATGATGCTGCTGGCTACATCCTCATAATAATAATAATAATAATAATTTTTATTCACACACAAATAATTACAAGTAACTGCGAATTATACTTAGTAAAAACAATTCAATGCATAATGTATGTAAATAAAAATGAAAACACCCACAAAAGGATTAGGTACGAGTGCCAGTTCTTAGACTGGCCACAGCTCGTATCTTTTGGTTTAACACTAGCTGCGTCAATAAAAAAAAAACTGCGATCTTTTGTATTCGTATAATATTACCATGAACAGGAACACATTAACTTTCTTATTATCTAATACAGGGATTCTTATATTAAAAAATTGAGATTACAAGAATGATTTTTTCCGTTGACTTCTGCCCAAAAAACAACAACTTGCCTAGCGACCGTATTCGTACGTCCCAAAATGATTGTGACGCGCGAATGTTGCGAAACGGGATACCCGGGTTGCTCATTAGGAATGTGTCGTCATATATTTATTATCAAAATTCCTACATTTGATAGTAAGTACATTTTAAAAATAACTACCAAGATCGGTTAGAATTCTCTTAATAGCAAATTGTTTTAAAAGTTTTAATTTTACAAATAAAAAATAAATTGAATTCACGACCTTTAGGTTGAAAGACCAACGCGTTACGCTCTACATCAACAAGGCATGTTAAATATGTGGGTTAAAAACAGGGTAATTTATTTTTAATATTTAAATATTAAAGAAAATGAGTTTGAGTATTAAATGTTCAACTAAAAGATTCAGATTAGTCTACATTTTGCTTTATAATATCGATTAGCTATTATAAAGCTTTCTAATGAACATTTTTAATGAAAATAGGCATGTGCAAAAAGTAACTTTTCGCCTATGTGCGGCAATAATGTCAAACTGTGACAATTCGCGGAAAACGTCAACTTTCCAGTTAGATTTGAATGTGCAAAAGCCTACTTTAGATAGTGATCGTAGAAAAATGTATATTTGTTACTTTATTATATACACTAGTGCGGAAAGTAACTTTTGTATTTATAATTTAGTGAACAATAGGTATGGTAGTAGAAAAAATATTGTAAGCAATTCGTGTGTAAAGACCTTTTCTCTGTTCATGCGACAATATTCTCATTCGTCAAAAAAGGCAACTTTACACACTTATTACATAAATAACTATTTCGCACATTAAATATCTAATTGCTAATTTATACGAATGTACATTTAGATGGAAGAAAAAAGTTCGAATATGTATCTTGTTAGCTTACAGAAAACACCATACGACTTTTCCAAAAGAAAATATTATTGGAATGGTTATTCAACTAGATAGAAAATAACCGTTTTGATTAATAATTGATATGTGTATAATGAAAGAAAATCAGTGTGTTTGATTTCATATTTTGTATTGTTATTGACCTCTTTTAGGAACGAAAAATCGGTAAACATATTCATGATTACGAATTACAAAATATAATAAACCTTACTGTCAAATAAATCAAAATAAAAAATGAACTGAATTCATTCGTTGTGAACAATAGATTTGGTGAATATAATTTACAAGAAACCAAGTAAAAGAAAATATTCGTTGAATCATCTTAACAAGTACAACTCGTGTATATGATGGTTATCTCTTGATTTCTTTATTTCTCAAAATCGAAGGAATTTGTTGTATTCGATCACACATTTCTTCTACAATAATTAAAAAAAGTAACGTTTATTTTAAATCGATAAGTGTGTCCATTTACTTATTGTCGAATAACGAAAAAATTAGAATGAGAAAAAATAATTTTTTATGATCTCGGGTACCTCTGTAGACGGCCACCTCAGCCTCAAACCCTTGGCGCGAACAGAATCAAAATTGCCATGAACCGAGGAGTAAACCGGTGAAAAAATTGTATACGCTAGTACACATTGTGCCCCAAATAGTACAGAAATAGTACTCAAATTGTACATAAATAAGTACAGAAATAGATAAAAATTGGGTTAATGAGCTAAAAAAAACGGTCCTTGCTCAATTTTGCTCCAGGTCATCAACGCCCGCCAAGTGGGAATACGGAACCTGAGAACGGAACCTTACACCACTTAGTACCAGATAGTACAAAATAGTGTACTATACATACAATACCTACACAAATAGTTCATACAGTACACAAATAGTAAACATAGTTCACAAATAGTACACGAGGTACATAGATAGTATACAAAATATACAAATAGTACAGATTGGTTGTTTACCCCTCGCCATGAACCCCCTCGCCATAACTGTAAAATGTCTATTAAGATTCACGTTAAAAAATTGGGAGAGTTTAAAAAAAATAATTGGGCAGTAGAAGAACCGACAACTGGAAAGATGTGTGGCTAAAATGCTTAGGTGCAAGAACGGCTACGCATAGTAACGAGAATCTTTTCCGACTCAAAGGACACCTTAGTATACTTGGCTTGGTGGAAGATAGTGGGTGCAGATTTTGTGAGGAGGAGGAAGAAATGTCCATTCACATTCTGATTGAATGTGTGGCCTACAGAATCAAAGAAAGGGCACTATACTTGGGAGAATACGAAATAGAAGAGGGCTCCAAATTCAACTCCTAAACTTCCTCAAGAAGATAGGATAGAGGATTACATATGTCGAGAATAGTCCCTTGATGCTTAAGCATCAGAGGGGGTACAATAGATCTTTTAGATTGTAGTATATCTGACACCACAAAACAATTATGATTTATGTATACAGGGTGTTAGTACCGACAACGCTCTACCCCAGAGATCTCTCGTTAATTGATGAACATGAACCTTTAAAGGGCTTAGTTACCGAGATACATGGTATTAAAAGATTGTAATCAAAATTGAAATTTTGCCATAAATCAAGAACGTCTTTAAATATTTATTTCAAATTTGGTGACCAATATGCTCTTTAAGGAAGTAATATATTTTGACATAAACTTACTTTTGAAAAATCATACCAGTGGCGCGGTATCAGGGTTAGTGGCAACTTTTTTTCCCTATTTTTTTGGGCCACTGGAACAAACATTTGTTTATTTATTTTTTGAATTCTCTGTTATTAAATTAAAAAAAGTAGTAAGCTTTTATAGAGCTTAAATGAACGGTGTTGTATAAATGTTTTTCTTAACATATAAGTCTGCATGTACTTAGATAATTTGTAACGACTCAATATTTATAAATAGAGCGTCGAATATACTAACCCTGCATGATTGTAGAAAAAATAGATAATGTAACGTAACTAGAGTATAAAGTGTATTTTTTGACTCTCAGAACCATATATTGCATAATATATCCATTATGTCTTAAAATTTTTGACAGTTCAACAATATTACTCAATCGTTTTGTCAAATTCAGTCAAAATAACTATTTGTCAATCTTTTCCTGCAACAGATCAAGAGTGTTACTGTCACGTACAGAAATACTGTCTGTCACGATCAGAAGTACGGGGACTATCAGGATAATCGCAAAAGTGTAGACTATCTTCTTTGCATAATCAAAGTATCAACGTTATTTCATCTCATTTTAGTCAAGACACCTGTTTAGAGTGTTTAGTTCAATAAGAGATCTTTGAAATACTGAAATTAGCTATCTGTAATTATTTTAGTATAACTGTCATTTGTCCATTAAATTGAAATAACCTAAAATAATTGATTCCAAAATAATTTAAAAACACTCCATTGTCATCCAATAAACCTATGAAATATCTGTTACTCAGGAAATATCGCAATTGGTATTCCCTCGCCACCAAATTTTAAACTTAGGCTTTAATTCGTCTTGAAGTGAGCTTATTAAATTTTGGACATAGTCGAAGCATCTGAGGGATACTTTATAGGCTGTCGTTTTCTTTTACTTTAAGAAAATACAGTCTTGACAGTCTTTTCTTAGACAACCCATTTGCGGTATATTTATTAACATTGACTTTATTTCGAATCTTAAGACTATTAACGAAATTAAATTTTCATAAGGGACTTGTGTAGTTGAATCCTAATGACATTAATATTTATGTTTCAGCTACGTTTTGGCAAATTATAATTATTAAACAAACAATATGTCACGGCATTTTGGATTGAAAAGTAATCAACTACACCCTCAAAATATTTGTTCATATAGAAAGTTTTTCAGTTTAGTAATGTGGTGTTAAGTGCGATGCTGCCAAGTTTCTAGATCATTTTATAAACATTTGTTTTTTTAGTTATGGTTATATATATATTTTATTTCCTGTTAGTTTCTTATTAAATATAAAATATTAGAGTTATTTTGTTTTACAAGGTATTAAATTATTGGTAAGACCTCAAAAAAATCTTTAAATATTTTTGATAATCCATCAGGCAATAATACTTTACTGATCCAAAATTTCCCAAAAACACTAAACTTAAAACAACACTGGTTTTAAATTGATATTGTTATAGAATTTTTTAATGTTGTGTATTACCGAAACTTAATATTTTCCTCATAATCACAAGGCGAATAATTTATATTTCATGTGATTTTTTGACGAAAAACAGCGCTGTGGATGATGATTAATAATCAAATTAATTTATCAATCTTGTACCTATTAGTAAAAATCTTACCAACTTTAAAAATAAAAATGATGATCTGATATTTTGAGCAATGTATTGGTTTTTTTGGCAAAACTTACCAACATGTACATAAGCATATTTCCTAATATCCAAATTCACCACCACGTAACGAAACAACACAAATATTTTCAGTGTCATCACAACCCAACAGAATTAACAACAAACACAATGAAGAAGAAGAATAACCAATTGAAAATCAGCGACGTGAGCTCTGACCCCGACTTAGAGGAAGACTTAGAGTTTACAAACAACAAATCTCATAGGTATGGGTATAATTCGAAATCGGTTTGTTAAGGTTTTTCGTCGTGACTGTACACCTCACATTCGCATTGCATCGCGGAGAGGTGCAACGACACCGTTCCATCGGAACACATCTTTTCTTGAAAACTACAGGTTAGGACTAACTTTAATAGGTATAATATAAAAGAACGATCCAAACAACGAACTGGTCCAATGGAGCATTTGTGGGGAGCCAAGTTCTCAAACATTTCTGGTAACAATTTGTATTTCCAAAATCTTTGTTAGCACTAGAAACATTCTCAAGACAGAAACATATAAATTTAGAATATCCCAGACCAGTTAACAACATCCTGATGCTAAATAATACATAATACGAACAATAATATTTGAGATTTCAGAGAAAAGAATGTCTTAAAATTTGTATTTCTGGTGCCTGTATCTAGTGGCTTAGACTTATCTGTTTATATCCATATTTAATTTATTACTCTCGTTAAATGTGTGAGTATCCTACAATTAGGCATTCCAAACCAAATTGATGCCCGTAGGAAATGACAGGCCACTGATAGACACATGATAGATTATAATATGGCAACACTGTGGGCCTGGCGATTTGACAGGATCAATCATAGATATTGATCACCCATGTTTTTTAAAATAAACACAAGCTTATGCCTTGAATTAAAAAGGTAATTATTTTTTTTAATATATTTAAGGCTTGAAATTGGTTTTAAAACACATTTTTGCTAAACCGATTCAAATTAATGAACACTTGCCAGGCAATATGGCCGCTCGCAAACAACCCGCTTTGAAAATCTATATAACTATGTATCATTGACCCTATCAATGACAACAGGGTTGCCATAACTAAATTGTCAGTTCTCACTGGCAGCATTTTGACAGGTCGTTGAAATGCCTAATTTCAATTCAAACACAAAGGTATCCACAGTAAGTTAAAAGTAATTGGATATTTTGCATAAGGTTGGTAAGGTCATTTTGAACAATTTGAACACAGTTTGCAAACCGAATCCCGTAGTATTCGAGATCTGTCAAACACATTAATCAACTGAATTCTAGTTGGCGTGTTTTGATAATGAAAGCGTTCTAGTTGCTAAAGTTGCTGTTATAACTTGTGTAAGTTTGATGTTAGTTATTATAACAAAAATAATATGTATGTATAATTAAATAGCCTTTTCATCTGCATTTTTATACAAAATAATTTTCCATGTTTCTTACCCTATTATTTTTTGAGATTTTTAAATAAAGCCAACACAATGTGAAGTCGCTGCAAATTTATCAAACATTTCCTTTTTAATGTTTTAGTTTTCCATAACGTAGAAAGCAATATTATTTATATGTCTGAAGCAGAAAGTAATATTCTCGGTAATATCTGACTGTGAAATATACTTGAGGTACACAGGGTGATTAGTTTAGTTCTTAATTTTAAACTAAACGTTTTAAAATATTACCAAGGGTATTATATTAGGTAGAACGTTTATTATCGATTAATTGAATTGTTTAAGCAATTAAGTAATTCAATGAATTAAATAATTCTATGAATTAAGTAATTCAATGAATTAAGTAATTGATTCAATGAATTAGGAAATGTAATAAATTACGCAATTCAATGAATTATCTGTTAGTTATTGATGTTTAAGATGATCGAATAACTTCCGTGAGAAAATAGCAGCAAGGTAGGTTGGTTCTATATCTCTATTACATGATGACTAGAACACAAGTGTGAGTGTTCGATCATACTAAGAGATATTTGGGCTGTTTGGGCTAGTAATAAAACAATGGAATAAAGTTTTGGAAGAGCAGATACTGAAATACTCATAGAACAGGAACAGTTCGCAAAGTGAGTAGCCGAAAATAATAAACTGCGTTTAGTAAGACAGAAGTTGTTGTCAATCAAGTGAACAATATATATTTACTGAATACTGTCAAAAGTAGAAAGTTCTGTATATTAATTATAAAGAATGAACCACAAGAAATGTTTCTAAACTGGGCCGAGACCGATAAAAACTACGCACAGTTCTAAATTATTCCAAATTGGCAGTTAAAAATAAGAACTCCAAAGTGCATGAATTTTTCAAAGAACTACTTTAGAAATATTTTTTTTATGGATCGCTCCATATATTCACTAATAATGTAAATTTAATTTTTATAACTTGAAACTAAAAATTATTTCATATTTTCGGCGTATTAATACTAAAGACATTTCTGATAACAGTATTGCGGTTACTCAGATGACGTCACACATACCGTGGTAGAATCCGATTACAATAAGAAGAACACCGCTACGTCAAAACTATTAATACGAATTTCAGATACATTTTATTATTATCTATAACTTTCAATAAATAAACAAAGAATAAGTAAGTTGTTAGGTGTAAAATAGTAATTTACGTTACAAGACCGGAAAGTAGTGTTTTGCAGGTCGAGACAAGCAGATTCCAGGGCGAGCCGTAGGCGAGACCTGAAAACTTGGAGAGGCCTGCTTAACACTAATTTTCGGTCGCGTGACGTACAATATTTTTTTAATACCGAAAATGTAAACTCAATTATTTATTTTATTTAATAAAGTGATTAACAAAACAAATACTAAAACTAGATAATGGAAACAACTGCATAAACTAACCAAATACATTATGTTTGAATATTTATGCTAAATGTGCATTTTGCGGTTTCCAAAATTTCTTCTGGAATTTAATTTTTTATGTCAGATAATTCAAAATCTGAATACATATTTTTAAATTTGCGAAAACAAGTTTGACATAAACAACAAATTAAAAATTAATGAACTGTCACTTGGCAATAAATCGGAACGTTGTTACCATAGTAACGGAATCAAAACAAACTGTATTATCAAACAGCGATCGGAAAAATGAAAAACAGGGACCGGTAAAACTTTTACCGGTCCCTAACGTCTACTTTCTGGCCTTAATCGGCAAAATGTTATTTTCTGGACGAAAAATTGTTCAGAAAGTGTATATTTTCTGGTCGGTTTTAAAAAAAGCTTTTACCGGTCCCTAACGTCTACTTTAAGGTCTTGATCGTCAAAATGTTATTTTCTGGGCAAAAAATTGTTCAGATAGTGTATATTTTCTGGTCGGCCTTAAAAAAATATTTCCTGTATTCCTATAATAATAACACGCCATTAAACCCCCAGTAGGCGGCGATTGCCAATTAATAACTTTGTCAAATGAAGAACTATTGTAATCGGACCCTAACGTAGCATTGTTATATGTCAAATTTGATTTAAGTTGGGGTATTTCTGATCCAAATAAATCAGTTTCTTTCATAATGAATACTAAAATGTCCAAACAAAACAAAATCTAACAGAAAAACTCTTTACAATTCTTTGTGCATTACGCATGCTCAATAAAATATGTTTAAGTGTGCACCTGACCTTGTAAACACCGTGGTTTGAAGGAGTTATTATACTTTGGTAATATGACGTCATGGAAGTAACTAAACCGTATAAAGAAATGCTTTGATATGGAAACACCCTGTATGTGAATTCCAATCAACGAAAAATCTTGAAACTGGGGCGAGTTCAAAATAAAAAAAAAACAATTGAACATGGCAACTTGGCAACACACAGTTTAAGAAAGACAATTTAAAATTTTATATAGAAAAAAAAAAGGTTGCCTCTTCTACTCTTATGCTCAGGAAGGAACATGCTCATCTATACAGATAGTGGACAAGCACTACTCACCCTGAACAGACGAATTTACTCAGGGTTGGTACTAGAATGTCACGAAGCTCTGGCCGAAGTATCCATCAACAATGTGGTCACCTTAAGATGGATCAAAGATAAAGCCACATCGAAAGGTAACCGTATTGCTGATTCACTAGCCAAGAAAGCAGCCAACCAAATACTTTTTGGACCTGGTCCTTCTATTGGCCTGACAAAATCGGTAGTGACAGACCTAATTAAAGAACATTCCCTTGTGAAATTCAAGGAAAGATGGGATGAAACGAGAAACTGCAGAGTTGCCAGGAAACTCTTAAGTTATCCTAACAACACTGCAGAAAACAAATACTTGACTATGACTAGACAGAATCTGCGCCTAGTTTGAGGCATTCTGACTGGTCATTGCGGAAGCATCTCCATATCATGGGGCTGTCAGAATCCGCACTCTGCAGAGGGTGCGAACAAGAAGATGAGACCATAGAGCACATCCTTTTAGATTGCTCAACGCTCTGATTTATTAGAAGATTTGTGTTCGGCGAGTATCGGCTAACACCAGCCGATATAAGAGAAGCACCACTTGGCGACGTTGTCAAATAGATTAAATCAGTAGGCTGGCTCACGAGCTAGGAGGTGCCTATCATCTTAGGTGGATGCACAATGGGCCTAGTGAAGCTTGAGTGCCGTGGGGGTAACCCGACTTAGAAGATGTAATTTTTTAATTCCTCAAAATTTGGTTTAAATTGGTTAGTAAATTATTGATATATCGTTGAACAAGTGGTACCTTCAACCCCCTTTGACCACTACCACTTTTATTATGCGTTTTTGGACATATGATCATTATTTTTTGCCCTAGTAAGTTAGTCAGATCTTTATGAAAGGCCCTGTATATAATATCAACGATAAGATTTTCATTAATTCCATAAAAATGCAATCAGACACGGTCCTGTACCCCAAAGAGTCCAAGAGAGAGATGGAAACAAGCGTTTAGTGAAATTAAGAGTTCCGCGATACCCGATAAAGCTCAAACGGGAAAAAATTCAGACCGTCGATGGACAGAAAAGAAAAAAATAAGGAGAAGAGAGATGGAATGTATTTTCCGAACGCGGGACCGGTTTACACGGTACAACATTGTTGAGTCTAGTTTAAGGGTACAGAGTGTAAACGGCTATCAATCGAATTCATAGACCAATGGTCAGAATATACAGGGTGTCCCATAATGAATTGTATGTACACAGAGCAGTTGGAGAATCCTGCCACAGAAATACAACGAATTGACAAAAAATATGATTTTAGTAAATTAATAAAATGTCGATAGTCAACGAGTTGCAGAGCCGGGTAGCAGACGTTTAGATTGTGATTGAGGGGAAGGCGGAAGAAGGATTATTGGTGCTAAAGAGTCAAGAAAAACTATTTCTTTCAAGTCATCAAGATGTAATTTTCAAACTTTTAAAGTCAGCAATGTCAACATTTCATCTAAAATTGTAAATAAAGAGGATTTTTTAATTACATACTTTGGAATAATTGAGACTTTTCAAAGAGCACATTTCATAAAAGCCAACATTTTTAAATAATAAAAGTAATACCTCTCGGCTAAATCCAAATGTTTTCGACAAAATTAAAAAAAACATGAGTTCATTGAAATTCAGTACGAAAAAAAAATCTCGATGTTTGGGTAGCTTGATACTAAACCGAAATTATGAATTATCTGTAAACAGATAAACAGATTTTTACTCAACAACTGAAGCATTTGCTTTGCGCTTACTACTTAAACTAATTCTGTAGTGATATTTAAAAGCTAAATTCTGAACTATGTTACTATGAATTTGTTCCAGAAGGGACTTTATTATAGGCGTTATTCATTGGTACAATCTTATAGTATATTTAAATAAAAAGATCACAAAAAACACTTTTCATGTAGTAGGTATAAATACCCATATAAAAATGGGTGCGTGTTAAAGTTTGGCCTTACTCAAAAAGTGTTTATTAGGGGATTGAACATAAATGTAGGATAAGGGCCCATGTATCCAACAGTATTGATTTAAAGAACACAAAATATTTCCTATCGATTGGTAAGTATATATATTTTGTATATAATCAGGAAATAGTTATAAAAAAGAGAATACACAAAAAGGATTAATCAAGTATTTTCTACTTTAAAGTTAGAAACTAAATTGCTAATTTTCTATTTATTAGAGAAATGGAAATGGAGAAATTTCTTATTGAGACTACTGGGCATAAACAATACAATGAATATATTCAACAAGTTCTACTAGATAAAACTAAAGCTTTTCATGGACCAATTAGTAAAAATTACTTTTATTTATTTAAAGAGCAAAAAAAAAGAAACGCGTATTTCAGACAAAGATAACCTCTGCCAAAAGTAACATGTCCGTTCTTTTTAATTAGTATGTATCTGTTCAAGAATTTTCGCCTGCTTTTGGAGAGAGTGTCAACAAAATGTGTCATAAAAAAGACATTTTGGAGTTTCTCACTGCTTTTATACTCTAGTAATTGATTGTGGTGCTCAAAAATGTAACATCTGAAACGACCACTTTCGATGATTATGTAAAGTTGTTTTTTGACTTACATGGAACAGCTATTGGGAAAATCTATTAAATCGGATACAAGAGAAAATAGCGGCACCAGTGCAAGTATCAGAATAAGCCCTAGCACGAAATTACTCAAGAAAAAGTTAGAATTTCTCCGTAACTCAAAAAATACTCGTAAAGCTTATGTTTCCATATATATCACTGCTGCTTGCTCGAAGTATAAATAATTGGCCAGGGAATATAAATGTTTGAAAGTTGTGATCATAAAAATTATTCTTCATATCATCCATACCCTAAAAACAGGTTCAAAAATAGTTTTAGTATGAAGCGTAGATTCCAATCTTATTTTTATCCTGATTTATCATTTTGAATATTTCCAACATCTTACCATTGATTGTCCAATATACATATGTTTTGGAACCGGAAAGAACCAAAAAACATTCAATTGGAGTCAAAACTGTGCTATAATTTTCTTTACCAGCCTGACGAGATATGATTTCTCATCTTCAATAAGAGGGCGATAAGAAAAACCGCATTCCTTGCATTACAAAGAGCAGGAAATTCAGTTGTATATTCAATATGTGATATCTCAAATAAGCCATTTACTACTCTTGAATATTTATCGAATTGGAAACTTTCTTTGTTTAAATTTTCGGTGGTTAATCAGCTGAGAAAGGAGATATTTTTTGTTGTGTATTAAATTACCAATAACATTAACTTTTAAATTACTTGACACACTTTACTATATGTAACAGTTTTTATCCCGCTAGAGGGCGTTAAAATCAAAATTAACGCAAAGTCATATTGCCGTATTTCCTTGGTGATTTTTCTATTTAAATTGTGTTGGTTAAAATGATGGAACGGCAGTTAAGGATTATGATAGAAAAGTATCCCCTTGAATCATTATGTTTTCGATTCCACACCATATATATTATTAGCAATAGGAAAAAAAATAACATTAATTAATTTTTTTATATGAAACATTTTATGGATTCACTGTCTCTAATTTCAGTTCGCGAAATATAGTTACATTTTTTTAAAAATTAATACGCTATATAAATAATAATATAAACTAAATTTTAATTTAAATTTTCATTGAAAAACATGGTTTATTTGATTTATAAACATGTAGATATATGTATGTGGAATATTCAGAATAATATTTACTAAAACGTTTTATGCGACCGCCTCTGGATATATTGCTTATTTACATCAATATTTGAATTTAGTATTTATTTTTTTATGGGTGTATAATAAAAACAATTCCTTCCATAAACTTTAACATCTAGAAACTAATTAAATGTGTATGAAAACATGACCTTTAATAACCAATAATTTATGCAACAATTTAATTTAAATTTTATATTAATTTTAAACATAAAAATACGTAAACTTGCGAATGTAAGTATATCCATCTAATCATTGGTATTTAAATTAGCCATTACAGACGTCACATTTTATAAAACTATCCTGTCTGATATATTTTTTAAAGATTATGCTGTATTCTATTGTCTAAATTTATTATGTAGAATTTTAAAATTCAAGGCTGTGCTAATTTTTATAAAAATTGAGGCCTATTTGGGGAAATCATGGTTTTATTATTACTTCGCTTTTAATAATTATTATATCGACAAATTCATTAATTTCTGACAATATACCTACTTAAATTTATATAAAGGAAAATCATTCCAATCGCCAATGTGCCAATAACGATTTATTTATTCAATGCTGGACAAAAGAGGTAACAAAATAAACTCAAATAATTTTAAAAAAGCGTAAATTCACAGCAGATGTTCAAACAATCTCCCATTTTGAGCTATACACAAATTAAAGCTAAAAACTTCCCTTTACGTCTCCTTGTCTTTTGGTGTCGTTGGTTTGTCGCCGAAGAACTCTCATTTAACATATCCCCAGAGATATAAATCTAGGGGCGAGAGGTCTGAGGACCTTGCTGGCAAGTGTATGGATCGTTTCTTCCTAGCCATTTATTTTGACAGTGAGGAGGTGCACCGTCATGTTGGTAATATATCCTGTGTCTGGTGTCAATTTGTAAAATCATCAAAGAAATATGGTCCCATGACCTGATCCCCAATTATGCCACTCCAAACATTTATCGCCCATTTATTTTGGTTATCAACTTCTCTGACTTAATGGGGATTCTCTGTCGAGTAATAATGGCAATTGCGCATGTGTATTTACTATCCCATTAATTTTAATTGTGGACTCGTCACTCAAAATGTATTTCAAAAAATGCAGTTCTTCGGGAATGAAATTTAATAAATTTTCGCTATAGAAAACTCTGGTCATAATCCCTTTCATCGAGTTCTTGATGTAATTCGATTCGATATGGATGAAGTTTATTTATCAAAATTCTGTTCACGAAAGTATGATTTATATTCAGCTCTCTTGCAATTTCCCACGTACTAAACATGGGGAGTCTCAACTGTTGGAAGCATCACCGCTAATTAAGTTTCTTCATTTGTTGTAATTTTATTTACTACTTTCCTTTTCCTAATCCCTCTTTGGCGAGTTCATCAGCCTTTTCATTTCCTTGGATACCTTTGTGCCCTGGTACCCACGCCAGTTTTACCTTGTTGTGGCAGTTCCAGACAAGCTTTGACTTAATTCTGTTTGAATCAAGAGCTTTTAAAGCTGCCTGGCTATCTGAGAGAATTAGGATGGTTTGTTTTTTGAACTTCTAAAATTCTCTCGTACACACAATTCGATTGCATGTATTTCAGCCTGAAATACAGTGGCATGTTTTCCCAGTGAGACGATGATGTCGCATTTGGGTTTAACTCCATGTACGCCTGAGCCTGTTCCCTTGTTAGTTTTAGATCCATCCGTATACCATACGAGGCCGCTAAGCAAGTATTTATCTATCTCCTTATTCACCTCGTTCCAGTTACAGTTGACCTGGAAGAGTCTGTTAAAGGTTAGGAGGGGTGTCATGTGATCTGATCCCATATTTAATATAGAATCATTTACTTCATGTGTTATTCTGGTATGTTTTATATGTCCCAGTGGGTTCCAGTTGTTGGAGATTTCCAGTCTGTATGCACTCATTCTGGCCTCCCCCTTTATGACTAAGTCAAGGGGTGGGAGGTTTAGAATGATTTCCATAGAGGCTGTCGGTGTACTTCTCAGTGCTCCTGTAATACAAAGGCATGCCAGCCTCTGTACTCCTGAGAGGGTATTGAGGGCTGTTTTCTGGTTTACTTTTGGCCACCAAATAACCGCTCCATAAGTTATCATGGGTCTTCTTAAGTCTTCTCTGACTTAATGAGGATTCTCTGTCGAGTAATAACGGCAATTGTGCATGTGTATTTACTATCCCATTACATCAAAAAAATGTATTTCAGAAAATGCAATTCTTCGGAGATGAAATTTAATATATTTTCGCAATAGAAAACTCTGGTCTCATAATCCCGTTCATCGAATTCTTGATGTAATTCAATTCGATATGGATGAAGTTTATTTATCAAAATTCTGTTCACGAAAGTATGATTTATATCCAGCTCTCTTGCAATTTCCCACGTACTAAACATGAGGAGTCTCAACTGTTGGAAGCATCACCACTAATTAAGTTTCTTCATTTGTTGTAATTTTATTTACTACTTGCCTTTTCTTGTCTGTTTCGTCAAATCTTTCTTTAATCCTGCGAAAACTCGCTAGTCGTATAGATGAACCAGGATATCGAACTGCATACATTCTATTGGCTAATAAACAATTTCTGTCAAAGTAACCCAAAATATAGATTATGTTTATCATTTCCACGATAATTAAATGTCAAGTTTGTTGACAATTTTTTAAACATTTAAAAAATGTTCAAAGGGTTATTTGACTTTTCGATCTGTTACAAGATTAACTTTAATTGAAGTCCGAAGAGCAATTTTATAAAGACTTAATTTGTGCATAGTTCAAAATGAGAGATTGTTTGAAGATCTGCTGTGAATTTATTTACGCTTTTTACGATTTTACTTATTTTGTCCAGCATTGAATTAATAAATGAATAATTATTACTTTTATGACTTTTTCATAATTTCCTGAAAGATTAGATACATTTGCGATTAAAATCAGTTGTCGTTAAACTCTTAGTGTGGACTATACATTTTGATAAGGCATTATTTACAGGATGTTCCATTTGAAAAACTGAGAAAAGTGATCCCGAATTTTGGCTGCCCCTGTTGGTAAAATTTATTCATAAATCAAAATACATCATTTTTGAGGATATTTGGTGGAAACATTTTCTTATTCCAAATTAATTATTTTAAGATATTTGGTGTTGAATTTTTTGACATAAATCCTACCATAAATTTCGAACCAACTAGTATAAATTTATACACCCTTATATTTTTGAGAAACGTTCTTTCAAAAAAATTCAATCGATTGAAAATATACATATATAAAACAACTTTGATAAGTCATAAATTTATCGGAAATTATTTTTGGAATATAGTTTTCATTGCCCTCTATACAAATTTTATTTGAGAAATGTTTTCCTATCTCAAATGGGGAAGCAGTTGTCGCCCACCCACGAATCGTTGATACATCCTGTATTGTTAATATAAATTCGTACAATCAATAGAGAAAATTATAATAATCTGTACATTTTTTTTATCACGCATATAGTAATTTTAACCATATATTGTAGACCATTAGTGTACAATACATTTTCTACAGATATTTCGAACTGTACTATGGTGTACAAGCTATCTGTACTATATGTACTATTTGTATATTTTATGTACCATTTCTGATCTCTTTCTGTACTATTTGTGTATTTTGTGTACTATTTCTGTACTTCGTGTACTATTTGTGTACTATGTTTACTATTGCGTACTATGTGTGTTCTATTTTAAACTATTTTGTACTCTCTGGTACTAAGTGTGTAGGGTTCCGTATTATTCTCACTTGGCAGGCGTTGGTGACCTGGAGAAAAATTGAACAACGACCTTTTTTAGCTCATCAACTTAATTATTATTTATTTCTGTACTATATGGGACACAATGTGTACTACACAGAAAAAAATTATCATGTACATTCAAGAAACGCTTTACACTTGGAAGATTACATTTGTTTGAAATAAAGCAGAGTTTGCTTCAAATAATATTTCTCGATACAATAAGAAATGTTGAGTGAAGTGTAGGCATAATCGTGTATTTTAAGATTTATAATAGAGAATACATTATTTCATTCGAGTCTAGAATTGTTAATTAATCCAAGAAAGCTCTTACGTTTATTGTATGGTATGCTCTTAAACCGACTATCGCGTACTTGATTCAATGTTATAAAAGGATTCGATTCAAAGCATTTAAATTTCAGAACAAGAATTAAACAATTCGAATCAAAAACCTATGTACTTCACAAAAGATTAGCGAGTACAAATTCACTGCACGGTGTTGCCAGCTGAAACTTATTTTAAAATGCAACCACTGCAATGGTACGGTAGATATATAACTGGTACATGTTGAGATGTGATTATTCGGAAGTCAGAGACACAACGCATTTATAGAGAATCTGGCAAATTGGCATTAGCACGTGTTCATCCTATTGTCCATTTTCTAACAAGTTTGCGTCGTGTCGTTAGGGTTGCGTTATACTTTTTGTTAGAAATTCTTTGTGATTCAATTAATACGTGTATGAATAAATTAAATTGATATGGAAGATTTATTAGATGGATAAGACCTCAGCGACCTGATACCAATATTTAAATGTAAGTATATTTAGTTCACTTCCTGTTAAGTATTATTTTATATATAAGTAAATTTATAATCATAAGAACACGAAACATACTGGAATAGATGTAAAAAAATATATATGATGCTGGATGACGACTTTATGGAAAGACGACTTCTGCCTTGCTAAGACAAGAGGTCGTATCTACGAAAATTCCAATTTCAAGATTCTTAAAAATTTAGTAAGCTTACATTTTATTTTATTATGACATAAAATAATAAAGGCCTATTTGCATTAGAAAATATTTACTATAATTATAAGAAAAGGTTAGTAAAATACTTATTTGCGAAGTCTAAAAGGACGTAATTATCTACCTACCCACCCACATATACTACAAATATTCATTTTGTAGATATGATCTCTTATCTTAGCAGGACAAACTTTTATGTTCCATTTAGGTTTTGTAGTTATAAAATATTTTTTTTTTTAATTATAGGTGGGACACCTCAGAGGACAGAGGAATTTGGTACATTAACTAAAAACAATTTTGAAAAATGGTTATCGGTGGATAGGTACCAGTAAGAATCCTATTAAAAAGCAAGAACAGCCTGTTCTTATTTCAAGATTATTAATTTCTTCAATGAAACTATCCTATAATTCAACCAAAATCAATATATTTATGTCAAAGCCAATATTAACATTTCTTGGAACAGTTCATATTATTATTGTAACAAATTTAGTTGTATTGGATTTAAGAACAAGGTATTACTGAATATAAATAAAGTATATTTAAAAAAAGTGTAAGACTATTTCATTTAAGATGTACATAATACTGCAATTGAGCAATAGATACTCTTCATTTAATTAAAGGTATTTTAGTTAGGGCAAGTTGATTTTAATCTTGAAGTAAGACTTATTAGCTATTGTTAAACAAGTATTACTAGAATTTCAAATTGAGAGGAGTTTTACTTGCGGATATACAAACGCAACAAAGCATTGAAATAAGACCATTCATCTTGAATATAGTACACCTTTTTTTCTGTGTAGTGTACATTTTTTCAGCGGTTTACCTCTTTGAAAATATATACAATATTTACATTTTTTCTATAGTATTAGTCTTGATATTTGTTTTTCTATATTAATTTTAAGACCTCATCACACAGTCGAGTAAGCATTGCTTGTAGTTCCTAAATATTACAATATCATTGCTATATCTAAAGGTGCGTATACAGGGGTCGGCATAAGTCAGGCAACAAATTTGCATAAAAAAATGCAGCGTCAAAATTAATTTATTCGAAGAAATTACAAAGGGGATTCGAAAAAGGGTTAGTTTAAGTGTTTAAATTGATGCCTATCTTGATCAATGCATTGACTGCAACGTTTCGCAATGGACAGACAGGTCAGGCGAAGTATGTTAAGGTGTCCGCGAAGATTTTCAAATTCTTCTTCAATTGCAGTTCGGAACTCGGGAAGGGTGCGTGGTCCTCTTGCAAAAACGCGGTCCTCGAGAAGGTCCCACATGAAGAAATCGCAGGGTGTCAGGTCACAGGACAGTGCGGGCCACTCAAAGATTCCTCGTCTGCCTATCCATTCTCCAAAATGATCATTAAGGAACTCCCGCACACATAACGCGTAGTATGGCGAAGCTTCATCCTGCATGAAATGACGGATGTTCGCCAGTGTTGGATAGTTGTCCATTTACCCACGCAAACCTTCGAGCATGCATTTCCAGATAACTTTGGCCAGACTTATGCCGATTTTTCGAGCGTTGCCAGACTTATGCCGACCCCTGTAGATATAACGCGCCGGATCCGGCCCTTGTCTGAGCCTACAACGGATCCAGGTTCGTCAGATTTGTACACGGTGTTGTGGATCTAGCGCGAGATGGAAAACAACGGACCTACTTCGATCCAATTTGGCGCGGCCCGTGGCAGGCACACTTCACCATAAAATCTGAAGAACTTGGCCCGTTGTAAAGGCGACGCAGGTACGGCCCGGACCTGGCGCCTTATATTTATACGCTCCTTAAAACGATTTAATTTTTTACACAACGGTACCTTAACTATCTCATTTAATACTCGACCTACGTGTCGCGAACAACGTTCGCCCAACCTTTTGATGATGCTAATATTGTTAGCGAAATGGGTATTTTGAAGAATTTCCCGAATCTGATAATTTTAGAGAAATATTTACGTTGATCAGAATGAATTGAAGTTACTTACAAATTGATTTAAATTTCGTCTACATAAATAGTTAACTGTAACATATATACACTTATTATATGTAAAGGTGTGGTCAACTGCAAGAAAAACACTTCAACGAAATATAACCGTTTCAATAGTAAGTAAAAATAAAAACCAAGGTCACTAACATCTGTAAGAAAATTATATTTGCGCTACTTTCCAGTGTCACCTTTGTACTATAATAAACTTGCTGATAATTGAATATATAATTACTCCCATAAATTTATTGTAGTTTTTTAATTTTTTAAAGATAAGAGGAATATTTTTTATGGGCATTTTAACTGGTAATACGCAAATTTGAAAACTAAATTAAAATTGAATAAATAATTAAGAACATTCTTCAGATGGCTAAAAAAATATTCCTCTACTATAAGAATGATTAAAACATTATGAGTTTTATAAGTCATATTTTCATAAGAAAATGCCATTGTATATAGGGGAGAAGCATCTAAATTGTAATAAATGTTAAAGTGTCATATGGGTCACATGAAAGCTTTTTTTGGAAAAAGAAAATTGCTTATTGACGTTTTTTTTAATAACCTCTCGTAAACAGTAAATTTAACTTTGGTACCTGTAGTATACCTACGACATAAACGTACAGTTAAAACTTTCAGAGAACCAACATTTTAACTGTTTTTCTCAGAACCATGTTGCTAGAGGTCGAATTTAAATTCGTCAACTAAGTAGGAAAATGTATTTACTTATGTCAAATAATTATATAATATTATACTTTAGAGTACACCTTAATAGCCAATAAATGAATCAATAATCTACCACAGTAAAAACTTTAACTTATAGTTAACAGTTAATATCCACTGAAACTAAAATCACTAACCACAAGTAAATAGTAAATAGGTCGTCTAATAATTAAACTTAAAAAAACCTCTTTTACTAACCATAAGCGATTAATTTCGGAAATCTCGTTTTACCTATCATAGTATACATTTTACTTGCTTTCAATGTTTTTGTAAAAATCAAAAAGGTAACCCTCGCATCTTAATTTAATAATTATTTTTTTCTGGTAACAACAGGAAAATTAAATATAGCTAACTGTAGCAAATCTTTATTTTCCGATACATTTTGATAAAATTAGAAGCTATTATACATAAATTTCCAGATCCAGTAAAAATTACCGGGAAGTATAAAACAATAAAGGTATTTAAAAATTTTATTATAACGGACACAATACACGTTTGCAACTTCAACAACTAGTCGAAATCGGAGATAGATACCGAAAAGGTCAAAGTTAATCAATTCAAAATGGCCGACATCGAGTACTTCGTAGTAGTCTCGGTAGATTTTAGCCAAGCAAGTATAAATAACCATCAACGTAATTCGTGTGCCAGTTATGGTACGTTAAGAATATACAGGGTGGTCTGGATTTGATATGTTTATAAAAGAAACAATAAAAATTTAAAAAGGGATTTTGTTTTGTCGAGAGTTGCTTCTTAGATCACATCTGAGTTATGTAATTAGGTTACCGCTATTATTAAGTATTCAAAATCTTCAAGACGGAAGAGCAATTTATTTAAAAATGCCGAATTATTTGAACTGACGACAATAAGGTGACAATATACGAATTAACTTGAAAGAAACTTCACGTCAATTATAGAAGATCATTTTGCATATATAACCTCTATTTTGTACTCGTGTTGATGCAATTCACGATCTTTTCTTGTCTTTTTTAACGTCATATCTTTTTGTGTAGTGGCAACTTCTAGCGAAAAGTTTTCCAAGCAAGCCATTCATTTTAATGTTTAAGGTTGTTGTTCAGTTTTAGTTCAAATAATTCAATGCCAATGTTTTTTTTTTAAATTATTTGTTTTAAAAATGTAATATGAGGATCGAATTGTAGATGCGGTAGTGCAGATTCAATTTGGTTATAGTACACGGTATAAGGTAAACCGATTCCCATTTAAACACAAAAAAGAACGTGGCTAAAATTAATCAGGATTATGAGTAAAAATCTGCTAGCTTCACCAGTGCACTGGTTCCTCAACCTGTGTGTCGCGATCTTCAAGGAGTACCCTAAAGTGTTTTTGCTAAAATTTCACATGTAAGTTTTCAACATTTATTTATTAAATTCAACTATCTACGAGATCAGCGGATGTACGTTCTCAATTGTCATTCAGATTAGATCAAAGAAAAGTTCCGGTATACAGCGAACTTATAGCTACTAAGAAAGGAGAAGATATTACGGCGAAGATAAATACTTTTTTTAAACTTGGCTTGTACAGATGGTGCACCAATCAGACTTTCAAACAAAAGAAAAATAATTTGCTCTCCAAACAACCTGGATTCACTACATGATTCATTGATATTATCTGACCAGTAAGACTACTCCAGATCCTACTTAATTATCTGATCCTTAATTATCTGAACCAATTTGTGAATTATATCTGGATCCCTAAATATGTTTAATAAACTTTGTAAAAGCGTGAATTTTGTTCATGATGTTCTTCTTTTCTATTGTGTCAAATAATATATTTAGGGTTCATGTACTATAGGTAAAATAGTTAAATAATTTTTATTTACTAAAAAATATTTATCTCATATTAAATTATTGTTTTCATTTTTTCACATTCATTGTTTAGTTTATTTAAAGATATTATTTCTAAAGAGGAAGTATAAATTCAAGTTTCTTAATTAATTGATACTTTTATGGAAATTCGTTGAAGTTGCAAAGACAGCAGTAAACGCAGTACAACGAATTACCTGATCAAGCAAAAGTGCATGAACCCGAACTTTCTTTATAAAATGTTAAATATTATTAATCACTTGGTTTTGAAGAGCGACACAAGCACCATCCCTCTTAAAATGGTGTACCCTTGGTGAGTACCTAATTAATTTGTTATTTTTATCATTATTCAATGGAGATTGTCTTTTTCCTTTTTTAAACGAATCATTTACTTATTAAATAAATATTTTCAATAATTATTATTATTATTATGTTTTATTAAAGTAGTTCTACCATCTAGCTATAATTAACCCCTCAGTTCGTTTAGGGAAACATAAAAACCCTAAACGCGGCATATGGTGGAGGTGCCACTTTCTTGGTACATTTTTAATTTTTCATTTTTAATTTTTCATTTTTAATTTTTCATTTTTAAGTTTTCATTTTTAATTAATTTAATGTTCAAAATTACCTGTTTTTTCTTTAAATAGAAAAAAAAGACAATTTTAATTGAGTATGTTGTACTGCTGTACGGAAAGGATATGTTGTGAATCGTGTCATTGAGCTGAAAGGTGAAAACAAGTTGTTTCTAGAACGTCGCAGCAATCATTTATTCATGATGTGACCGGAGAGTTCACTACTCAACTGTTGCGAGAATGTGGATGTACACTAATCTCACGTCTAGCCTCTCCGGCATCTTGTGGCTTACTTTATTGTTGAAGCATAGAAGAAAATAAGTGTTTAATTAGCAGACATTTTAGACCAGCTAAATAAGATAAACCTGAATCTTTAGGGATAGGAAACGTAGACTCGTTCGAGGAGTAACCTCTCTCTACAAGTAACGAATTAAGTCTTTTTAAATGAAATAGGTATTTATATCAGTCGAATACCGTTGAAAAGATAATCAGTAATGCAGGTTGGTGGAAGGTTGCAGTATTATGTACGAAAATTTGCTGCCAGATTGGTGTCGCGTTGTTAACAGTCGACCACAAGGGGCTAATGGAGGCCCTACACGCTCCAATATGGCCTTCAGCCCCAAAATCACAGTTCTGATTTAAAGCCAAGATTTATTCAGCTCATTTCACTCCTCCTCATCTTCACATTAGACAAAAGAGAGGCCACATGTGAGTGAGTTATGGACTGAATCGATGGAATGTACAGTGTACATTTCGCAAAAATCTTTGCGTGTATGCCCCCCTTAAGAATGCAGATACGTGAACAATGTTTAGCTCAATTTAAGAAATATAAAAATAGTTTTATGCATATATTCTTAATATCGATAAAACATGGGTTTATTATTTTACTTCAGACATCGAAACTACAATCAAATCAATGAAAACAAAGCTAGTTTTATCAATAAAGACGGTAATTTCAGTTAACTCTGCTTGAAAAATGATGGCATCAATATTTTTGGATGCTAAAAGAGTATCGGTAGGACAATCAATAGAACAAAATCCTGAATAAAACACAAAACAGAGACAATGACAAAGGAACGTCTTACGGAGAATCTTGTGACTACGAAGAATTGAGAAAGATGACAAGATCAATTAAGAAATACCAGACATATAAATGCTCAAATATTACTTTATTGCATGGCCACAAAGATCAAGATAGATTATACCATTACTAATATTTGAAAAAAAAAAAAAATTGTTGGATATTAAAGGCCAAACTAAAGTGTTAAGATTAAACGTTCCACAAAAGGATACAGCAACTGAGTGCGATTGATCTTTTTGTTTGTTATTAAAGAAGCCTCATTTCATTACTCGCTGTTTTTTTTATTAAAGGAAAAAGAAGGAAAAGGATAAGGATTTGCTCACATTAAAATAATTTGTCATCAGATAGTTTATCCTTAGAAGTTATGTTGCGATATTAGTTACATACTTTTTATCATTATTGTAAATTTTATTTATATATTGATCCTTTCGACTTTTACCTGTTCCTAAAACTACATCTCGTTCATATTCAATTACTCACTCTTATACAAATGAGGTATTTCGCAATTATTGGTTATATAAATAGGTATTAAAACAACATAATTTGTTGATTCATCCAATTCAGAGAACTTTCAAAATCATCCTGGCTGTTGTTGTTTCATAAAATCTTTTAGCGGGCTCTGGTACATATATAATAAGGACGTATAGGTTGAAATAAATTCGATATTTTTCTAGCAACATTTTAACAAAATGCTTTCACAGGTCAATTTTTGCTTTCAACTTCGCGTCTTACACTATAATTGGATGTACTAATGACGTTACCACTTTCGTGTACATGACATCATCGATTTTATTTTAAACAAAAATATATGTAATACATTGGTTTGTGAATTAGAGACAAATGCTACATAATAAATTTTAAATCTAAAATTATATTGAAAGGACTGAGCTAATAAATTTTCAATTTTAGTTTGAATAATTAACAGAAAACATTTAAAAATTAAATTAAATGTCCAAGTCCATGCCGTCGACTTCCTGGCAATAATCAAGACTGTTTTTAAATTCCTCCAACACTTTAATGTTTCCGAGCGAAGGCAGTATTTATTGTTTGACATTAGTATTGTAAACGAAACCAACACATGTCAAAAAAAAAATGAAAACCATGTTACACAAACTACCATGTTTAATAGTCCTTTCAATAACATGTTAGATTCAAAATTTCTGATATAACATTTGTCTTACAAACCAATAACTTTGGACTATGAGTATTGCATACATTTTTATAATAATCTATAATAATATGGGGAATTCAAAAATGAAGAGGAAAAATATGTTGTTGTATTAAAAAAAATCTGATGTGTCCAACACATGACTTTCCTATCTCGAAAATAGACAAAACGGATTCAGGGGATCCCAAAACGTAAAAAACCGTCGAAAACTCGAGGTCGAAAAAAATCATGATTCCTATACATTCCTTATTCTGTATACAGATAGGAAAGTAAAAATAAACAAAAATTATATAGATTAAAATGTTGCAATGTGTTTTAATTCATATCATGTGAAAGAATATATTAAGAAATTTAATTTTAATTATTATATAGTAAGTAGGTATGTATTTGTTCATTTACATTTATTATATTTTTTTTCTAAATTATTCTCGAAACAAGTGTTAAATCACTTATCGAGCATAATAATTTATTCTATTTTATTATATTATTATTATTATTAACATGTATTTATATTTTTGAGAATACATATTATTATTATTATTATTATTATTATTATTATTATTATTATTATTATTATTATTATTATTATAAAATACAATAGACCAATTAGCTAGTAGTCACTAACAACGACTGCTCCAACATGGGAACTTTGAGGTTATGATGCTCCTCAACAACACCAATCTAATAAGAAGAGTATAGATAATCGAGCCCTTTGAATTGATTTAGTGAAATTGGATAAAAGCAAAGTATACTGCAGTTTACTGTTTTAATGATCAGATTGTAATAATTGTAAATGCTTTAGTATTGTCATTTATATGCCGCTTTACGTGGCAGACGCACGTACTTCTAATTTATGTCATTTCTCTGTTCATTTTGTCATTCCAAAAAATTTACCTGATGAAGGCGACTACTTTAGAGTGGCAGACAGGAACTTCTGTTAAATAATTATTTCTAATAGCAAACTTTTGGTAGCATATGAGGTAGATTCTTTTCCCCCAGCTATCGGTCTAAAAGCTTTTACTTCAAGCTATTTTCAAAAGTTATATAACCTGAGTGCGCTTAGTTTAAATTTCCCTTTGAAAATCCGAGATCGAAAAAAATCATGATTTCTATACTTTCCTTATCTGTATACAGATAGGAAAGTAAAAATCTGATGTGTCCAACACATGACTTTTCTATCTAGTTATTATAAGCTTTTTCCGGTTATTTCGTACAACCTATTGCAGCACCTCTATAAATGTTTAGAGGATAAACTAAATATATACATTTTCAACAGACATCATCCCGAAAATAGTCAAAACGGATTCAGGGATCCCAAAACGTAAACATCCGTCGAAAACTGGAGGTCGAAAAAATCATGATTCCTATACTTCCCTTATCTGTATACAGATAGGAAAGTAAAAAATAGATCGATGATGTCATCTACACGACAGTGGTGACGTCATTAGTACATTCAATTGTAGCGCAAGACACGCAGTTGAAAATAAAAATTAACCTGTGAAAGCATTTTGTAAAAATACTGTTATACAGAAAAATATCGAATTTATTCCAACCTATACGTCCTCACTGTATGTATCACAGTTATTATGGATCATCTGCCCGTTGTATCTGATTGAAACATCGACCCCAGGTATTCATTTCAATCAAGGTTGTGCTCTGAGTGATACTACTTATTATATTTGCAGTTAGCGTCATCTACTAATCAATAGTTTAAGTAACTATCAATATGTGTGGTATGTAATTGTACCAGAAAGGCTATAGTTTTCGATTTTTGAAACACGCTATTATCTCGACAAAAACTGCTGTATTGTTTTAACCTTTTTTCCTGGGTGGCACATGTGAGTACCACAAAAAATATTGGTGGTAAAAATATGTACCAACAATTTTTTAAAGAAACTACGTATTATTTTGAAATATTCAGTCTGCAGTGTGTGCCATAAAGTTGGATCCATATGGGATTTTTTTTAATTATACGATTGCAAAAAAACGTAGGGCAATCAACTTTGCTTATTTAAAAACTTAAAATAGCTCATATCAAAGTTGGCTACTGTCAGACATTAAGTCAAATTCGTATTTAAAAAAATAATTTTAAACGATTTTTTAAAAAAATACCGAATTTGACAGATTACTAATGCAGTACCTAGCCAACTTTAGTATGGGCTATTTTAAGTTTTTAAAAAAGCAGAGGTGAATGCCCTACGACGTTTTTTCCAATTGTAATATTAAAAAAATCCCATATAGATACAACTTTATGGAACAAACTGTATAACAAATAATGCTAATTTAAAAATTGAATGGAAATCTGGTTAAATATTCGAACGATTTACGATTTCCGATTTCCACTTTTCTTTACGGCATCGTTTCAGATTATTTCGTGACCCACAGGTCGAGAATCATATTTCATTTAGTTGAACATTGTACGTAGGTGTACCTTTTATTTTTAGGAAAAATTCTATAATTTGAAGGTCCCGGAATAGATTCTACCGATAAACCAAATTGATTAAGCTCATAATAGCGCCTGTATATTTATATCGAATCGAAGTTCGTGCAAGGCTCGTTTTCCGTAATAAAATTTTCACGTTATCTGGAATCAAGTCACCTAAGTATATATCGAATCAAGCAAGGTATGACGTAATTGCCCTATACCACGCAAATGTGCTGCTATCCTTTTTTTTAAGCAACGAATACTCTATTATTTAAATCTATTGTTATTTACTTAATATTTAATGCATGCCGGTATGAGTACCTACACAGGAAATATATATTTTGTATGAATATAGTTTTAGAACATAAAGTTTACAGCTGTATATTTCATTATATGGATTATAAAATTTAAATAGACTTTTATGAAAAACGTGTGACTTTAATATGATTTTTAATGTCTACTATAATAATATAGTGCATAGTTAAAAGATTTTAATATCAACTAAAAAAGTAGTGAAAGTGAATGAAAAATTTGGCGACAAAGAATACAAAAGTGAATAGAGGTTGGAAGAGCATCATATATAATTGGAAAAGAAGGTCTACTACGACCGAGTAAAGTTTAAATTTAGAATATTATTGCTATATATTTAATAATTGTATAATTCGTATGTTCTACGAGTACATCAACTCAAAGATAATATACCTAGTGACAAGATAAGGTTTAATCACAGTGGTTAAATACAGTGGTTACAGCTTGTAAGAAAGAGATCTCGTCGAAATGGTGAAATTATATTTTTGAATTCTTCTTTACTGTTCCTGTCCAATATTTTTAGCTTTAGTTCAATTTAGTGCGATTTTAATAAATATAAATATATTTCATATTCTACTAATTCCTTAGTATTTCGTATTTCCTAATTCCTCTGCGACGTTGGGAGCGAGTCCTGCATGCGATGACCTACACTATACATGAAGATAAATATACAGTGATGGATAAATGTGTGGATCCAAATAAATATCTCTGAAGGTAATAGAAATATCGTAATGATATTTTATACGTAAAAATTAGAGACAAAGAGAGTCAATACGGAATATAAAGGGTATTCCATAAAGTTGTGGCGCATTAAGTTTGTACTTTGTGGGCCCACCTGTATATTTACTTTAGATTCTAAGTGCTATTATAGTTTATTCAAAATCAAAAAATTGCAAAACATATAAGGGTTGCCATTTGAAAAAATACAAATTTAATGCGCCACAACTTTTAGGAATACCCTGTATATTTTAAATTGACTTCCGATCGATGCCCTTTATTTATAATGTTCATGTGTAAAATATCATTACGATATCTTTATTACTTTCGGAGATATTTACTTAATTCCTCCCATCACTGTATACAACTTTAATATAACTTTATACGAGTATTAGGGATTTCAAACGATGTAACAGATTCAAACATACAATCTGTATGTTAAGGTCGTTTAGGCTCAATAGCTATATTATCAGTTTTTTCTTCCTGTTTTTAGAAAAATATAATATATACAAAATGTTTAATTTAAAAAATATTCCTAGTCACTTATTCCCTGTAGTATAGTTTAGAAATGAACAATTTTTTTCCAGATTATTTCTTTAGCTTTTCTTCTACTTGTTTCCAGATTACTCTTCCTCTTCCCATTAGCATAGTATTTAGCACTAAAGCACTTGTGACTGTTTAACATTGATGTAGATTGCATTATCATCACTACAATCATTACATCGTAGACACCTTCTAAAGGCGACCAAGTCAATGGTATTCAGGTGATCATGTTGAAGGCTCGTTAGAAAAGCTTTTGGGCTGAAATAACCCGGTCTTATTAGACCGACTTTCCAGTGATCTTTCACTGAATGTACTACTGGAACCCATCACAATTCAGTAAATCTGTAAAGAGATTGATCGAAACCCTTCTAATGTTGTAATGTCGCTGTTTAAGTAGGTTAGGTTAGTTTGAATGATCTCATCACCTTCCACTGCGATTAGGGTTTCCACAAAAAGTAAAAAAAGGACTACGATGCTGACAGGGGCTCTGGTATACAAAAGTTCTCAGCTTATATATTTTTATACAAACCATGTCCCTTCCAAAAATATGTGCTGTCAGTCAAAAAAGACATTTGTCGTAAAAAAAGACATTTGTCGTTAAAGAGAACATTTGCCGTAAAGACATTTTAAGCTTTAAACATTCACAAGGACATTTTGCTCCAAAAAACGACAGGTGGCCACCCTAACTGCGACCCAGATGGATTCATTGTGGCTCATGTCTAACTTATAGTTCACCGTACAAGCCATACCTTTTGATAAGGAAACCTGTTTAAAGTCGGCAGGATCCACTCGGATGATTTCTAAGATGTGGAACCTAGTTCTTTTCAAAGTGGAGCAGATGGATGTGCCCTGTAGATTAGTTTTCCAGACTGCAGAATAGGCAGTCCGATGTTTGTTGTAGACCTATCCTTCTCATGTGGTTGCCCAGACGACAATATCCCGTCATCAGTCCCGTGAAAATACCTAGATATTTCCTACTCCATTCCCGAATCTGAACAGAGGCGTTCATGGAAGAAATGGTTATAAACACCTTCAAATGAGATAACCCTGGGTATCTCCCCAGTTCGTGAGTGTTGAACCATCCGTCCAATTTGAGATAAATCCTCTGGAAGTGCTATTTGCAATTCACAGGAATGGTTCTGGTTCTATAAACTCAGATTCGGTTCTATTTTTAGCAAGCGCGACGGCTTTTTTATTGCCCGCCACACCGTTGTGTCCCAGAACTCAGATTAAAGTAACTTTGTTCTGGGCACCGAGACACTCAAGGGTATTTATACAGTTCCAAACCAGGTTTTCAAGTTGAAGTAGCAGACCAACTGTACAGATTTTTTTCAGCCCCAAAAAGAACAGGCAGATATTTCAGGAGTATAGAGGACTTTTCATGAGGTACTCATGAAAGATACTGGCGGTATTTAAAGTTGACAGACTCTCACACCTAATCACAAAGTCTGGTGAAAGTATATTCTAAAACATTTTCCTGTAAGCAAACAGATATGGAGAACATTTTCCTAGAAACCGTGACTTGATTCTCCAGGTGAATCTCTATTTTGTATGGTGTGTCAAAGACGCAGTATAAGCATAGGTAAAACAAATAATTAAACTTAAATTATAAATAAGCTACTGGTTGGTTTTTGTTAGTCTTTATTACTAATTGGAATAAGACTAAATAATAAATTTCAATTAAACAACTAAAAAGATTTAATATTACTTAACCTAAATCTAAATTACCCTATAGAAGTAATTATCAAAACTACATTTCCTTTTAAACCAAGGTCCACTAAGCTATAAAGAAAAAAGCAACAACTCACCCTAGCGCCTAGGAAGCGCGCTTCTAGGAGCTCCTGTTTCCGGGGGTCGAGCGCCGCCTGGAAATGCTCCATCTTCACTCCAGCGCCTGAAAAAACGCCCAGGAGGTTAGAGATATATGCATTTGCAGGAGGCCCACGATCATCTTAGTTTTATTCCGAAAACTAATCAAACTGTATTTGGGCCACCTCCATGATATATTTATTAGATAATAGCTACAACAAAATTGCGCACCAAATTAAACTATAAAACCCTGAAAAAACTGTCAACCACAATTATTAATTAATATGAAAAATGCTTCTGAGATACCAAATAAGATAGCTCCATAAGTGAACTTAGTTTTACTAAAATAAGAATGCTTCGTTTCGTTTTACTATAACTTGTATTCTAAATACTAATTTTGGGAGCGTAGTCGGGAGTCCAGCTAGTGTGAAGCAGGAGATTTTAAAATAGGTTGCACGAAGTTCAACAATCAAAGGTTTAAGGCTGCAAGCGTAACCAGAAGTTCAGTAGTTTTAAATTAATAATAGTCCAAATGTCTATTAACGAAAGTATTTTTTTGTATTCAAAAATTCGATAACTTTAGGAAACCACCTAAATAAATAAATACAAGCCTTATAATAATTATGGCCTCTTTTTCTCGCGTCTATAATTTCTTTGCTTTCTTTCATAATAGTGTTTGTTGTCAAATTTATTCTAAAAAGGTGTCCGTTAAAAACTAAGTACAAAATATAATTAATTAGTGATTAAAGAAAGATAAAAATTAATTTCTAGGAGTGCTTTAATTCAACGGCGCCGAAATTAATATTTATCTGTAGTAACGCTGGTAATTTTAAGGAATGTTACAGGTCTGACCAACTGAAGCGGTGAGTGTTTAAGGGCCATTTGCACGGGTACCACATAAAAGTATTCGTTAACTAAGCTTTGGATAAATTTAACGTGAAGTTTATAATATGATGGTTCGCACCAACAGCTTTTAATCAACGCTTTATTTAACGAATAAAATACTTGGCAACTATGAGATTTTCTTCTTTTTTATCATGACCCACGTATAAGATTGCTTTTCAGATATTTAGGCCCGTATTTATAAACAGAACTTACGTGAGTCGGACTTGGGTAAGTCGTCCTTGAACTAAAATCGAAGTTCGGTTACAACGTCTTTAAAGTTCCAGGTGGTTCTGGTGTTACACTAGAATTTAGAGATGGATATTAGCAAATCTGTAACTGTTATGTACATTTACGGATTTCTTACTTCCCATCTCTAAATTCACGCGATGTAATCGAACTTCGATTTTAGTTCAAGGACGACTTACCCAAGTCCTACTCAGCTGAGTTTTGTTTATAAATACGGGCCTAAAGATTTATGGTTTTATGGTTGTTTTTTTGCTATACATGATTTCTAAATATTTTTTTTTGTCTTTATTTATCGATTTTTCCGTTTCTATTGTATTTACCATAAAATATAATTACTTAACAACTGTTTTTTGGTCATTTTAAGAGTTATAAGTAAGAAAAAAGTTATAAAAAAATGTTAAAAATTATATTTTTATTAAAGAATTATACAAATCTATTACCATGGGCTTCAAAGTAATCAGTTAACTCATTTCTGAGGTTGATGCCAACATTATCATGTAGGGGTGGTAGGTCAGGGTCTCTGAATTGTTCAAGAACTTGAAGAAAATTGATCTCATTTTCAAAGTAGTACTTCTACATATATTACTCGAGGGTGCTTCTTGTTCTTTAATAGGATTCATTAAAAAAAATCGAATAAACTCACAAAATGTATACCAATATTGTAGGATTTAATACAAACATATACGGAAATTTCAAATTATCCTCTATTTGCGATAATAATTTCAAAACAGCCTCTTTTGATAACCGAAATCTTAAGATAAAAGGTCTGTGGATCGAAACTATCAAAATATTGGCTTCTCGTATACACTCTTCGCGGTATTCCATTTAATATTAATTCAACAGTTTCCAATTCATCATCGTCATCATCCCTTAACAGTAAATCCATTTTAATTTGGACAACACCACTCCAAATTTTAAAAAAATAATTGCCTTTGTCACGTAATTATCAATTTGACAAATCTGTCACATACTGTCAATTTTCTTTCGTTAAAATCTTAAACCTCAAATATTTACAGTTTAGGTAAACTCATAATAACTACTACTTAACGAAAACAAAAATGACGGTGCGAATGAAATTGTCATTCAATGTCAATTTAACCTCCGCTTATCGCTTAACGAATAGTGGTGCGAATGGCCCTAAATCTACTCTGTGTCAATATCATATTTATTCGCTGTCATCGCACTTATTTACTTATTACGAATTAATTTTCTCAGTGTGTGATAAAAACTATTAATAGCATTGAAAGGCTTTCAAGCATCACTCTGTTCCCCTTTAAGGGCTCCCGATAAGCTCTTCCTCCAATCTGATTTGGGTTCCAACCTTCCTTCTCGCCTCTGGGGTTCGCATGGTGACAGTGCTTATTATGTGATCATTTGTATGCCCTACTCCTTCCCATTCATTCAACTCATACATTCTACCGTCTAGATTGGCCTCAAGCTCTACGAGTTCGATCACCCATCCAAATCGTGACTGCTTGCTCATTGTTGGACTTTCATTAGAAGGCTTAATGACCAATCCAAAAATATTATTTACATTATTTTGAAGTGTCCACATATTTTTACAAAGCAAAAATGTAGCGCTGGATGCTCTGAGAATATCGGAAATAACAGAATTAAATCCTGGTACTCATTAATATGATAATAAAAATAGTCAGGTTGGAAAAAACTAAAGAAAAAACAAGTTGAAAGCAAAACCAGATTCTTTGAAAATACTATTCATAAAATTCACAAAATAAAAAAACTCTTAAAACTTTGTGCCAATTATTTCGTGAATAGTGGTCAGATTTTCATTTTAGTGCCTCATCTGTAAATACACACTTGGATAGACAAAAGAGACTACCATTTAAATTCGAGAGACCCTAAATTGACGGTTCCTACGATATCGAAACTAAGGCCTCATGTTCGGAATACAAATAAAATACTTCAAAACAGCAGTATAGATAAAATATTTACAGTTAACTATCCAGTGAAATCAGTCAGCACCCGTATCTAAAACTGTATGCCGTAGTGCATAAAATAAGCTCGCGTGCGAGTTCAAAAGTGGCACAGTGGTGACCATTACCAGAATTTCGAAAAGTGTTTTAAAATTAGTTCAAACCGAATTTAGTAGAACCGTCTTTAATTATTATGGACAATCACAACTATTACCACTGTAGATTATAAAGTTGGATGAAAAGATATTGTAGTGGTTAGAAACTTTAAATATTCCTTACTTTTCAAATATTATGAAAAGTGAAATCTGGTCAATAATAAAATACTACCAAAAAATCATGTGTGTTGTTAGTTAGCAAGTAAGATTAGATAATAATGTGAGATGATGACATACGAGTAGAAGTAAACATTACAAAGTAACGATTTACTTGTCAAAGTTGTTAAATATTTTTTATTCGTATATAAAAGTTTACTACAACTTGTATAATGCGCTAGAAGCTCGGTAGGAAGCAAAGCTTTATTATCACAGAAATTGTTAATGCAAATTTAAATACTCCAAATGTACTTAAAACTTTATTTTGCTCAAAGGCACTAGATAACTTTAGACATGCTGAAAGAATTATTTTAAAAGATTCGAAACTAAAAAAACACAAACTCTCAAATCCTACCCTAGAGGTGTCCGTGAAATTCACTTCAAAACGTTACTAACTTCACATGACAAAGTTATAATCATTTAAGCACGGAGTGAAATTAGATATGGAGCGACAAGAGTAAAATGAATCTACTAGTCCAATCATTATAGTAAGTTCACCTCGGAATTCGAGATACCCAGCTGTAAGTCTGTAAATATTTGTATATTGACACCTTAAAAGTTGTCTCAAAACCTACATATAGTAGGGTGTACGCATCTATTAAATTTCAAGGTCAAAGGTCACAAAAATCGGTTTTTTGCGCTTTTTTTGTAAATATCTCATTTCCTATGGGTTTTTGCTATTTGTATTTATTATCAATATTGTAGAATACAAAATTCTCTAAAAATTTTGTTTAAAAAAATTTTTCATACGGTGAACCGTTTTCGAGATAGATGACGGAGAGCGCGCGGTCACAGCATCACTTCAGGTCAACCGGTGCCTCCGGTCGAAAACGCGCCATATATAGTTGATGAAATATCGATAAATCAATGATTATAAATATTTGTCAATTTTTATTAACTATTATATTATATTTTATCATTTTTTTTCCTAACCTATCCACTTTTTATTTAGTATTAATTTATTTAACAACACTTACCTGCCCATGTAATTGCAAAATTGTTAATGAAAATATAGGAATTATATTTGAATTTTAACCTAATTAATATTAATAAATTCTTACATGATGAAAAAAAAACAAATAAATTATGAATTAATCTTTTTATTAAAAAATTTCATTCAATACATTTATTTTTATTAAAAGTAAAAAAATGGAATAAAAGGTACAAAAACTACAATTTATAATTTTAATAATCTTCTTCCTCTTCATCGTCGTCTTCCGGCTGCTGGTAAATTTCAAACTGGTCTTCATTATCGTCTTCAACGACATTTCTCTCAAGTTCTTCCATGATTTCGGGGTCAAAGGTTCCATCTTCGTTAATGTCGCTCTGATATGGTAGAGCATTGAAACAAGCTTGCCCATTACATTGGCCACAAGCTAAAGAGCATTGCAAGCCCGCTTTCCTGCATCAGCATCGCGAACCACAACCACTCTTGCAGTTGCAGAAAATTGTATTTAGCAAATCTTCTGGAGCAGGTGGTAAAATTGTCATGATAGGCTCCAGAAAATCGTTTCGCATTGCCCAACTCCATACCTGGGGTTCTAAATCATGCCTTAACCAAGTTTGAACTTAATAATATACACGTTTGAAAGGTTGATGAGCAGCTGCTTTTGTTGGTGGAATATTTGAAAGCTGCACAGGTTAATTAAGTTTTGTAGACTTGACGTAATGCATATAACGAAGATGATCGAGATTTTTCACAGATTTCGGAGCATTATAGACTGCCAATAAGATTTGAGTTCCACTCTCTAATAATCTCTGGGCCGGACAATTTTCTTTCTCAAATGCTGCAGCTAGTTCATTCAAATTTGTCAGTTTCTCAAAAACTTTAAAAAATGATTTTTTCCCTTTTTAAAAAGCGCAGAAGTTGTGTCACAGCCACTTAATGCGTGCAGAAATAAAATATGTGTTTTGGAATGAGGATAATTATCAAAACTTTTAGTCAAGTATATCCCCGTTTTTACATTTCCTTTCCCAACTTTTTTAAAGAAAATGTCTTGTTCGTAAGACAGTGTACGCCCAATTAAAATTACAAGTAAATCAATATCTTGTCCTATTATAACTGCAGTTTTTTCAGAATTTGATTCTTCAATTGCAGTTTCAACAATAAGAACATCAGCATTATCTCTGGCTTGTTTAGTAGTAATATTTGCAGCTTGTAATTTTTCAATTAACATATTAATGAGCATATCTTTGTTATTTCGATTTGATAAGAATTTTTCTTGAGTAACTGGTACAACTATTGTTTCATCTTCTCTGCTGCTCCATAGCTTTTACGTTCTTACTGTAATCTGAATTTTTTTAAACAAAATTTGTAGAGAATTTTGTATTCTACAATATTGATAATAAATATAAATAGCAAAAAACCCATAAAAAATGAGATATTTACAAAAAAGCGCAAAAAACCGATTTTTGTGACATTTGACCTTGAAATTTAATAGTTGCGTACACCCTACCATATGTAGGTTTTGAAATAACTTTTAGCGTGTCAATATACAAGTATTTACAGACTTACAGCTGGGTATCTCCAGTTCCGAGATTCTTACCTAATTTAAGCTTAAATGACTGGACTATACTTCCCAAATTCGGCAAACACAATTCACAAATAATTTAAACCGAGATAATGAGAAATTATTTCGGAAATCATAACCTAGCTTGTATATCAGTCGGTGTTTGTTTCAGATGTTTCAATAGAAATCAATTTAAAATGTTATATTATTTGGTAGCACAAAAAATATAGTTTTTTGACTTTACGTGGTATACTATTGAATCAGACGACAATAACAACGAGCAAAAAAGTCAAGGATTCTCCTATGACAATTAACAATTAAACTTAGACACATCATTAATTAGAAGCGTTATCAATACCTATTAATGATTCTAAAAGGTACAAAAGTACAATCGAAAGTAAAAAGTAATTAATCATGACAATATAGTAAGTAAAGAGTATTTATCTAAGAGAATGGGATGGATCCATCCAAAATATGGATCTAGAGAGCTCCACTATGGGCGTTACCAGTGGCGGCTCCTGACCAACATTTTGGGGGTTCACAGTGACATATATAGATATCAGTACAGATGTATGAAAGCTTTCGGTGTTTTAGAAAGTTTATAATATACCTTTCTAAAACACTGATAGTGTTTTACCTACATCTGTACCGAGATTTATATTCTACTACTGTGAACCCCCAAAATGTTGTTCACCAGCCGCCCCTGAGTGTAAGTGAAAGAAAAACGGCAACATTTACAGGTACGAAATTTTCAACATGGAAAGTATACCTTACATTTCGGTCTTTAATATTCTTGGGTTGTAGGTGGCCAACTAAGTAGGTGACCAATTAAGTATACGAACCCAAAACGATAAATAACACAAATCATCATTTTTAAACATCGAAATTAACGTAAATCTCCTGGAAGTCAGCCTCGCCAAACAAACTGAAGTTAATATTTGTAAATGCGATTCTCTCACACTCTCAACTGGTTCTCGGATGTCCAACGAACTCTTGATAAGATGAGATGGCTGGCGAGCCAGTCTCCATGGAGCTTTGCGTGGACGAATTGGACATGAAACTCTGAAAATTAATTGATACATACAATGCACTACACTCGAAAGACGTCCTCTGACGATGCCAATATCTACCCTCTCGTTCTCCAAGCGGAAAAGTTTTGGACCCCACCAACACTCCTATTCTCTCTCGTTTCAAAATCCTCAGGACACATTATGTATATCGAATTCTGAAGCCTAAAATATACACTTCCAAAACATCCTACAAACTACATGGCGCCCTCGGCGCCTTCCACTATTCCGCAAACCAAAGAAGAAAGTTCTCCAACCTAACAAACGACTACTCTCAGACGCACAAGACCTCCCTCTCCACGCGGACCTCCAAGATCTACTGTACTCTGCACCACTATCTTATATCCCAATATCATTATATTGTGATGTTTGTTTATTTTAAACAACAGTTTATTTGTAAATAATTTTATTTAAACACTTATTTATTTATAACACTATTATTTTAATTTATATATATCTTGAATGTCTTTGAACTGTTCACTATTTATATTCACTGTCCATATATATTGCCTCTTGGTTCTCTACCAATATTTATATACAAATTTAAAAGTTTGGCGAATGAGCTAGAAAGTTCACCAAATTCTCTAGAAACATTATCCCGTCTTTTCTCGAACATTAAACGAAAACTCTTCCGCCATAGTCGTCACATAGGTTTGGTCTTAGGGGTTTAATTATGTATGATAATCGGACAAGTTGAGCCTCAAAGGCCAAATAATACAGAGAGGGACTTGGAGTATTAGAGCATGACTGAATAATGAAATGGCTCACATTACAATATATTGTACAGTATCGTGAGTTAGGTTTTCGTGGTTTCCCTAAATCATATTTGCCACTATATTCTGGACTTGCTCCATATATAAAGTTGGAAATAGCAAAATTGGCGATATTATTTTGGGAACACAACCTGCGACTCAGATCCATGGCTCCCAAACTTAGGAAATAGCAAGGTTACTTATTGTAATTAGAACAAACTACCCTGGAAAGAGGAATAACTTCTATAGCAGGGTTTGGGAATATGTTCTAGTAAAGGTAAATAAAAATTTTAAGACAAATACATAATATACAAAAAATATATCTCACGATAAGTCACATGCCGATCCTATTCAATTATGTTGTGCACATCATTGATGTTTTTGGTCGTCCTTGACGAAATCCATTACGAACGGGAACCATGACCACGACAATATTCTACAAACAGGACAAAACCAGTTGTTGTAAACAGTTTTTTCTGGTTACCCAAGTAACATTTTTAGATTTATCAAAGTATACAAGGTAACCATAAAACCCTTTTGATAAAACTTTTGAATCCGCGAGATAGCCTTAGGGCTGCTATAAATCTGCTTTAAGAGTAAAAGGGAGAATCTTATAACGGTTCTTAGGAGTATTTTTAAAACAATATCTTAAAACTAATTAGACCTAAGACAAAGTCCGTAAGAGTAAATTAAGAATTTTATTAAACCATTTTTAAATCTTTTTTAAGATTATGATAATAAGTGGGATAGGCATAAAAACTTTACAAAACTAATCAGTTTTAAGAGAACTAAATTTTAAACTGTTTTAGCTTTATTCTGTTTTATCATACTCTCTGACATAATGATTTTGCAAACATGTTGGGAAGACTATCATATTAGAAATTAATTATTACATAGCGTATGTTTAATTTGTTTAGTTACACTTGTTATTTCTTCAATTTTAAAACACACACCAAAGTACTGTTAAAAGTGGGAAGGTGGGTCGTAATAAATGATGGGCCTTACAATATATGAAATATACGTAAAAAAAGGATAATTATAAGGATTCTAATCTATTTACCGAACGTTATTTAATAGAAAATAATAATTGTAAATATCGTATATATAGCGCTATAAAATGATTACATTTGTCTTCGATATGTTTTTCATATAAAATATCACATTTTGTATTTTTCAAATTATTTCATGGAAGTGACTATTTAACCGCCAATATAAATCCTATTGTAGATTTGTCTTTGCATGGATACTTGTCATCGTCAGAAAATCATTTTCAATTGCGCATACTACCTACTGGACTATCAGAAACAAACTTTGTGTTAAATCATAAATTACTTTAGGCGAGGCAACATTATATTATAGTATATTCCAATATAAATTACATTTATATACCCTAAAAGGAATTAGCTGTAGATATATTTGGCAAATTTGACATTATGTGGTTAAACGCAGTAAACGTAATCATAAATAATAAATCTACTGTCATTGGCAAACTGTTGTCATTGGCACATTGTTGTCATTGACACACTGTTGTCATTGACATAATATCACTATCTTTGGTACACAAAATACGTCATTACTAAAATCGAAAGATTTTAGAATTATTTGAACTTTGACCATAATTTATTTAAATATCCTTTAGGTACAGGTAGACAGGTACTATTTTACATGATATGTAGTTAAATAGCCACTGCCATATTTAAAATGGAGGATTTCCTCATTGTTTTCTATCTGTACCAAAAAACTGACATTAGCTTATAAAACTAATAAAGAAAAAAAAAATACTTTTTAGGACTTTCCAGTTTTAAAAAGCTCCTGTTACACTTGTTAAAGCGTTCCATAAAACAATAGTAAAATCGAAAACCTAAATAAAACATTCCAATCAGACGGGCATAATCTAACCTCACTCTTGAGCTTCTTATTTATTCTACGAACAATTCATTCAAAATATAAAAACAAGTATTAGAAATTAAAAATTTAAAAAACCAACTTCAAAAAAGTGCAGATGCCGTCATCACATCTTAACCAAATTTATGTGGGACCACCCATGAGGTATCCCCTTACTAACAAAAAAAGAATCATATAAATCGGACAAGGTGATAAAGCATTATCGCTAAACATACATAAAAAATGAAGAGTTTGAGGATTTCCTCACGGACCCAATTACTATATTTTGACCAAACTTATATGGGACCACCTCTGAAGTACCCCCTTTCTAACAAAAAAAGAATTATTGAAATCGGACACCGTGTTGAAGAATTATCGCTGAACATACATACATAAAAAAAATATATATATCGCGACGAATTGAGAACCTCCTCCTTTTTTGAAGTCGGTTAATTAGTAATAATATATTAACCATTTTTCTTTTTCACTGATCATTTCCAGAATATTAGGAGCCTAGGAATGTTTCTCTATGGAAATTACCAGTTTTTTTTTATTTTGAACAATTTATCTTTCAACGTCAACATAATGTCAATGTCAACATAATGTTCGTATTATACTGAGATTTCAATTATTAAATGTAAAAAGTTCTAGGAATGAATGCAGCGTTTATGTTACATACAAAAATAATTTTAGTAGATACCTAATTCAATTTTATAGTCTATAGTTAACTTGCCAAAGGTGTTTATTTATATAGATACATTTACTGACGATTTTTCAAAACTAAAACTTACACATTGTCACATTTATTACAAGTACACAGCTACAAAGTAATGCTTCATAATTAATATAATTAACATATTAGCAATTCATACATATTAATAATAAATGTCAAGCTGTAAATATATTATGTAAATTTGAGTTAAAATAATTGTGTGTACTTCGAAATTAACGACGGTAAAGTATATACCCCAACAGCCAAAATATTTTAATAATTTAATTATTCAATAAAACTGTCATTAAAAAAATTATTAAAATTGAAAGTTTAAATTTTCGGTACATTGCAATTGTAGCTATAACTTATTTTCATATATTTAACAAAGCCACACACAATTTATCTGCTCGCGATCCTAACCAATCATTGAGGTTTTATACTGACTACCTTATGAAATGACAACTATAAACGTAATCTAACAGCTTTTATTAAACTAAAATTAAAAAGGGTAATATATAGAATATTATAAATTAACCTGTTTCTGTTTGTTTATGTTAAATCACACATAAAACTAAACGCTCAACTTTTAACAATTAACCCCAAAGAAAATGTAATCTACTTTATATCGCTACAACAGTTTTGCGCATACCCGGCATGTTCCATCTGTTGCAGCAATACTTTGTTGTCATATTTTTTTTAGTGTATTATAGGAAATTATATTACTAAAAAATAAACTATTTATAGTATGTTTAATAAAGACTTGTAGAAGCTATTAGATTTATTACCTACTCCAAATACCTTTAATCTTTTTCATACAAAATAATTCAAAAAATAATATTTTCAAATACCACTCGTCCTTTTATATTCTTTCTCTTAAATTTGTAGTATTACCTTTGAATAAATATGTTTTTCAAACATTACCGCTCCACACTTTTACTCTCCTAACAGGTTAAGAATCTTAACTGCTTAAAATACTATTTTTGAATGTTTAATTTTTTTGTATCTATCTAAATTGCTCTTATAAACGCATCAAGGTCGCAAGAGGATTTCAACCTGTTCACAAAAACAAATTCAAAAACTTTAATATAACTTTGACAGGACGTTTTCTGGATGAAAATAGAACTGGTTCAAGAATATACGATGGCGAAAACAAACTGTATTTTACTTTAATTGCGAAACAACACTTATGATTCACTAAAAATACATCGGCCAAATAATTCAAAGAGGAATCAGAAGACTAACTGGTTTACCGAAAGAAAAATAGCTGACTCTTTTAATGAATAGGAACAAGATAAATTGACTCGATTTATTTAGAAACGTTAAAAAAATCAAGAACACTGTACATTGCTTGATAAATAGATGTTATGCCTTAAAATTTGTCACAAATTTATTTCATAAACAAAATTTCAGTAAGTATAAATAGTACCTCAAGATATTAAGTAATTAGGTCTCCCTAATGTGAACTGTTGTCTAAAAATAGGAAGTCGTTATTAAGACTTTTACAAAAATAGTATAAGATTCCCAATTTGAAAAACAATACACCATTCAAATCTAAAACTGTTATTTTCCATCTATTTTAATAATTACAATTCTTAGCAGTGGTGCACTGATTTAGTAGTAATTTAAGCAGTTTAAATGTCTTCTTTCTCATTTTATGTACTTACTAAAAATCGTAACACACCCAAATAAAATACCACGGTGCGCCGCACACAGGGACAAAAAGTATCAAAACTTAACAACAATTCTGGAAAGCATTAAAGCTTATACTGTTGTATTCTGGAATGAGTTTAAAGTGTAGATGTAACAAACTTATATCAACAGAGATATTGTAACTGAAACCGTCTAAAGTAGGTAGGTTCCTTAAAAAGTTGTGAGAAATTTAAGTAGTGAAACAGCTTAGTAGATATTATTTAGATATATTAAAAGACAGTAACTTTTATAACAAAATGATCTCTCCTTGAAATTACATTATTTGTTAAAGAGTGGCGACATAAAAAAAATAAAACAACAGAATATTTTGCTACAGGACACACTTCAAACATCATCAAAATACTAAATTAACATTTTTTTTTAATTAAAAGGCTTTTATAATAATAATCGGTAGTTTGAAAATGTATTAACTGAAATGGTGTGCTGAAGTAGGGATGGAAGTTCAACTTCTACACAAGTGGAACTTTTATATTATTAGAGTAACATGCAAGCTTGGCTTGTTGCACAAACTTTATATGAGGGAAAACTGGCTTTGTCCTTTTCTCTAATTATATTATATTGATTAAGAGATAAGTTCGCTTCCACTAAAACTAAAAGTGCCTCCTCTGGTGGCAAATTATGTTTTAGGATCTGCAGTCATACTTTTATTTAAAGCACTTATATAGGTATTCAGTAGCTCTCGCAGGATTCCAATAAATTTCTTGTAATAGTTTGGAGGCTTGCACATTACCAGATCCATTTGAGCCGCATAACAGATAACCTCGACCGAATTATAATTGCGCAAATTATCAGTTTCCTGACGTTTACCACTCTCGTAACTATATGAAAAATCGGCCAAAGGGCTGCCAATTTTTGATTGATCTAAAGCGCGTGTATAGTTGGTAAAGACCACTTTAATATCTATCCAGGTGTTATTGGTTTCAGGAAAAACATTTTTTAATCTTTTACCACAGATCTCTTCGACTAATTTATAAGTTCAAATAATCTGAAATAACACAACAATGAGAGCAAATTTATTTATATTAGAAAAAATTATTTCATTGCAAAAACAGTATTTACAAGTGTGCAGAAAGTTAACTCTTATCAAGAAAGACTGAAATAAAACCAAAATCAACGTACCCATAAATTCCGATTTAATTAGGGTTTTTCAAAAGCTGTATATTATAGACGAATAAAAAATATAATAATTAGAATCACTCATGAGGTAACAAAACAAGAATTAAAAATAAAATATATAAAAAAAATTTGCCCGACTGGCAGTTCTAGTAATAGGGTTACAAAAATATCACTTTCTTGCGCCTGCCTAAATTACGGCATTATAAGCAAAAAGTAGAGCTAATCGGAATACCACTAAAATAAAAATGTTCACGAATATAAACTATGCCAAAATCTACACTGAATACGGCAGAATTTGCTACTTTTTGTCTGAAAGAAATCCTAGGTCTGAATAAATTTGTTAATTTTTGCAGAACTTATGAAAATGCCTCTTTGGAATAACAGTAAAATACAGCAATAAATATTTTTATAGCACAAAGAGTAGACGGAATTTATCAATAATAATTATAAATATTTTTATACAATATTAATATACTTATCACGTAGATTATTTTGCATGATTATTATCAAAGTTAATTGGATTATTATAGCACGGAATTTATCAATAATAATTACACTCAAAAAATTACAGCAATATACGCATTTAAGACGCTATTTTTGACAAGCTTTATCTTTTGTGTTATCACGCGGACAATTCAAGGCTAATGTGACTTGAAAAGAAGGATTTATTGCAATAGGTTTGCGGTAGTTATTTTTGTTAGTTACCGAAATTTTGATTTTAGAGTTTTTGGTGAGTTTTTACTAAATTCACAAAATAGCCTGGAAAGTAGTTGTTTTGCGGTTCCAATGAGGTTGTGTCATTTTTGGAACAGTGTTTTGCACGTCTGCTACCACAGTCAAACACGTAATGGAAAAATAAAAATGAATCTTTAAAAACTTTTCTATTAAGCACGATCGGGTCAGTAATATGTAATAATTACAATTTTTAAAATAAGCAGTCTTATATCGGGACACAAAAAATATAAAAAATGTCAAAATTATAAAAAAAATTTAACATAGTGTTTGTTATATTAAATTATAATAACAGTAAGAAAAGTTATCAATATTACTTCTAAAATTGAATTCATATTTTTTAAATATAATTTTCAAAATAATACTAAAGTTTTTACAAAACAGTTTTAATACAGTATGTCGCAAAAGTCTGCACTAAGGAAACACGAAGTTGTTAAACTTTTTTTAATCTACGTAAAAATGCAGTTTATACTATTTTGACTAAAAATACGTAAAAATGCGGTTTGTATTATTTTGATTAAAAACTATTATAATATGCGCTTAAATTTATCGAAATGCATTTCATGTCTATTTCTCTATGCTACATGGTGAAAAAATAGTTGATCTAGGTGGCTGTGATTTAATCATTTCTGAACTTTTTCAGTAATATTTTTCTGTATTTTTAAAAATTATATATTTTACAAAAATATATAAATTTTATCAAAATCAACAATAAAAACCATTTGATGGAGATTTTTTTATATCTAGATCAGTGTTACATATTTCCGAATAGAATATGAATAATTTTTCTGTTTTTGAAAATTTGTTCGGTAATCCCGTTATTCTTTACATAGTACCGGAATTCCTTTGCAATTCCCGGAATGTCTTTGAAAGTTTTACGGAATCCAATTACCTTCAATATTGTAGGTTAAGCACAGGAAAAGATATGAAAAGATGCAGGAAAATAACAGGAAAACATACAGGAGAAGAAAAGATAGAAGAAGAGATAAAGGAAAAGGTATAAGAAAATATATTTAAGAAAAAATCGGTAAAGTATTTGACCCAGTACTTCCCTCAAAATAGAAATTGTAAAGAACGTGACGAAAAACACCAAGCGGGCACGAATTGAGAGTTCGGGTCGGATCAAGAGGAAATTCAAGGGGGACCTTTTTGATTAAATAGGATTCCTTTCGACGCCATTTTGAATTTTTTTAAACTTATTTGGAATCTGTTATCTTTGACATTTAAAATTCTCTGACACCAATTTTAGTCGAAATCTACCGACTTTTAATAAATAATTATTTTTTTAAAACTGTATATAAATGACCGAAAGTATAACCGGTTTTGAGCCAGAAAGGAACTTTATCTGTATACAAAATTTGAAGTTTTTATCTAAAGCCGTTTTTGAGATATCACGCCAACAGACAGACGACAGACGGCAGACGCCGACAGACAGACCGACGGAATGGAGAAACATGTTTTTCTAGGAACCCTGAAAGGTGAAAATTTGAAATAATCTCGAAGGGTAACTTTTTCAGGATTACAATACTTCCCTCTTATTGAGGGAAGTAACATATAGGAAAAGATATAGGAAGATATAAGAAAATATATATAGGTAAAAATATATAGAAACGTATGAAAAGATGTAGGAAAAGATACAGGAAAAGGTATAGGAAAATATATAAGAAAATATATAGAAAAATATATAGGAAAATGTATAGAAAAGCATATAGGAAAATATATAGGAAAATATAAAGGAACATAAATAGGAAAATATATAGGAAAATATATAGGAAAATATATAGGAAAATATATAGGAAAATATATAGGAAAATATATAGGAAAATATATAGGAAAGTATATAGGAAAATAAATATATAGGAAAATATATAATTACTGAATTAGGATGTAGAGCTAAAAGTGTCTTGCGGTTAGTGTTTGGACGTGAGACCACTGGAGAAACACCGTATGTCCAACACCTGGTCACCTGCGGTAAAATAGCAAATCACAGCTCGCAGGCGCTTTATCAATGATCACGTCATATATTGGATGCCATCTTTCGGAGGAGACGTAAAACAATAGTTCCCGAAACCACAGAACTGTTTAATATCGCTACGTCTGGATGAAATATTAAGAGGACTCGACAACATATCTGATTAGGGTGTATCATAAATATATAGCCTAAAACAGCGACGTACATTTGACAGGATATTTTACACAAATATTAAACCTGGTTAAAATTATTTAAAATTTTTGAAAAAACAGATTTTTTTTGAAAAAAATACGAATGATTAAAATCTAAATGTTGAACTACAACGTCCTCTGTCGACTAGGAAATGCCACCACAATTCTATTCTTCCTGTGACGTCACGACCATCTCGCATGCCGTGTCAACATTGATCGTATAGGGACCAAAAAGGGGGTTGCAAGGGGAAAGGCGGGGGGTGGCTTTTAGCTACCACCGGCCCGACCGCCCGAAAGGAGGATGGGGATCCCCCAATTACAACCGTCAGATGGAGCTCTGCCGGTGAGAACTGAAAAAGTTGCACCATTCTCCGGGCTACGCCCTGAAAATGAGATGATACTACGGCAGAGCAACGGTCAAAGCTGTTCGATGTATCTATACGATGCTGATCGAAATTTTGTTCTGTTAATAAGTCTATGCATGCAGAAATCTACGAAAAAATGGACTCTTTAGACTTTTACAATATTACAGGGATAATAATTACGAGGAAAGATCGAAAAATTTTTAGTACGATACGGAGGAGACGGGGAAAATTGTTTTCATTTTCCAGCTTTACACATTTAGTTCAATACTTTTCAAGACCTATTTACTCTTTAAAAAAAATAGGAACTATTGAAACCTTCTTTCCAGCCAACCATTCAGATTTGGAAATCGGAAATCGGACGGAGCCAAGCCTGATGAATACGGGGCATGATTGTTCAAGTAACATGACAGCAGTTGTACGAACAATGGCGCTTCTAAAACAAGTGATCACAACGAGCCCACAGCGCCATCATCTGGTTTATTCTAGAAATATTCTGATTATATGTCCTCGTCAAAGGCGAGTAAGGTTGGAATCGATTACATCGGATAAGCAGTTTTAAGATGAAAAAAAAAAAACAAATCTGCACTTATTTTTTATTGATATAGAAAAGACATACAACAGTGTTCCAAGGTAGATGATTTGGCGGGCTATAAATAGAAATGTGCAACTTATTCGGGATACGTAAACGGAGTAATGTATGTTCTTTTTTTGGAAAATCATTTAGCAAGTTAATTAAAGTGAAAACGAAATTTGGAATTCTCTATTATAATCTTCAGGAAATATTTATATTAGGGATTCCAGATAAAACAAAATGACTGTATCACCTTTAGAGCACGCTAAAACAATGTAAAATTAACCTTCAGTTATAGAATTATAATTTGATTTAATGAAAATTATTGGTGTCAGTCGGTTCTATATATTATCATCATGCAAAAACAGCAACATAAATATTATTTTTTATATTTTAGTATACTGAAGAACATGTGTTTTATTTAGTGAGTCATCTATTTTTTCTGCGGCTATAATACAAAACTACACTTTCTCAATTGTTGATTAAGAAATGTGGTATATTTCTTTATTTGATAATTCTAATAACACAAAGTAATCATTTTCTTATCAGATCCTTCCCTAATTATTTTAATAAAATTAATAAAATCATGTGAGCCATGAAATGTCAAACATTAAATAATTATCTAAAAGAGAATTGGTACGGAAATCTAAACGCAGAACATCCGTTTTACAATGAATTGGACAAGGCATAATAGGACTACGCGTGAAACAAAGACCGCTGAGCAGCGCAGACTGCCTGGTTCAAGGTACGTCCGTCCTTCACCTCACTTCCACTTACGCTCGTCTCTAATAGATTTGGCTTAGATTATCCGCATTTAAATTTCCATACCTGTATATCCCTCTCGTTAAAAATGAGTATATTTCCTTACTCGTTGAACAATATACTATTTCAATATAAAATTTGCTATAGTATAATTATAAATAATTTACAAACAGAAATCAAGAAACAGAAAGAACATAAAATTAAGAAGCATTACAACTTAAAAAGTATTTTTTACTTTTTGACAAGTTATTCGCAAAGACATATTGCGTCATTGGTACTGGCTGCAACCGCATTTTAGGATTTTGCTTTTGTTGTGTGTTTAAGTTTGTTGTTTGTTTACAGTGAGTTTGGTGCTTGTTTAAAGTTTAGTATTTAAAGTTTAAAAATGTTAGTAGTTTTTCTTTTCTAATATATTTTAAGAATGGAGGGAAACAATTGAAAAGGAATAACAAAACAAAATGTCAAACTGGGACCAGTTCACTTTTTTTGGCCTCCAGCGATGTCTGAATGACAAAATTTTGCTAGAGTACATTATAAATGTTAAAAGTTTAAAATCGACTAAAAACAAATTTTGACTGTTTAGAGTTCATTAATATAAACTTTTTTTTGTCGAAAAATGTTATGAAGACAAAAGATTAGCCTCAAGATAAGAAAATATAAATTCGACAAAAGATAAATGTAGGAATGAACAAAGTAGTTAATATTCTCAACAATATGTATTGTCGTTTTCCTATCTATTTTTAGAAAAATAAATATTTATCAATAGATTAGAATATGCTAAACTATATTGTCTGTAATAACATTTTTTTCGCAATATGTTGAATAATCCACTATTTTATATTTAACGTGGTACGTAGAAAGTAGACACATCCAAACAGGTTAGCAACACTCCAAATGTTATTACAAAACTACTAGTCAGTTTAAAATCTGTAAAAATACATCCTGGACCGACTTTTAATATTGTCTAAAGTAGTGTTCCTCAAAGTGTGATCCGTGGAGCCCTGGGGCTCCACAAAGCCTCTGTGGGGGCTCCGCGAAAATAATAGTCATAATAAAAAAATTATATGAGGAAGTTCGCCGCCACAAAAGGGAGGATCTGGTTTGAGGACTTTTTTTTAGATTTTATTAAGATATACTCTGATTTGGCTTTTCAAAAGGATTCCGTCGCCAAAAAAGTTTGAGAAACACTGGTCTAGAATAATCTATTAAATAATAAAATATATCTTTGTTTTACTTTGGCTATTTAATATATGGCAAATAGCGAAAATATTAAATTTAAATATGTCGCCGATCAGTGCAGTCACATACAGTAAACATTTTGTACTTTACCCTTTACCTACCTCTGGTTTAATTTTTGGGTTTTTCATGATTTTATATGAAAAAGATTATAAAAGGTGAAATTAAATTTACAATACTCTACACATTATTAATTTCATTCCTACAATTTGACGGTTTGGAAGCATTGTCTGTCACGTAGCTTATGACGTGCATTGGGTTTTTTTTATTAAAAACATTTATGAAATCGATGGAATATAAAGAATGTCAATAATTAAATAACACTATGCGAAATAACGTCCAACTCTATTGGACCATTCATTATTAATTTATTTAAATGTAGATAAATTTAAAGATTCTTTGTGAATTATGACATTAATTTAATTTTAAAATACATAAACATTTTGTTCGTATTAATAAATATAATCAATCAGGAATAGCTTAAATTGAAGATAATCACAGCTAAAATTAATGAATGACTTGATAAGACCATAAATCAAGAGCGATCCTTAGAAATTTGTAGAAATTTTACATTATTTGACAAGTTTTTTTGGTGTATGTACTGGGTGCTAAAGCTCTACATATTGCAGGTATTTGAATAATAATGGTTCAAATTTTCAATGTTTCATTTATCATTAATCCCACCTTTCAAAATTTCTTATCTCTACGATATAAATAAAAAGACGATAACGTTATCTGTTTAAAAAAAATATAAAATTTCTGTAAAAACTACATAGTGGAGTGATAGTATTGGTCGTCTTAGCAATAAACAAACTATTTTTATAATTTCGATTCATTTTTGTATGAGTTGCTATACTTTCAAGATAATGTTATAATGAAATTATTGATAAATAAATAAATAAATCGCGTGACCTCGGCTTACCACTCAATGTCAATTCTATCATAACAACAAAAAAACATGTAATTCTAGAACACCTTTATTCAAAGAAAGCAGTAACTCGATTTTTCTGAACCACAATAATTACTATACTGCAACGATTCAAAGATATTTCAAAGACATCCAAACTAAAAATAAAACAATATTACCTTGAAGCAGTGCAAGTAGATCATTTGGAAGTAATTCAAGTGAGGCGGGATTAAAAGTCAAACTTAACACTTAACAATAAACGCCGTTCGAAAATTCACACAGTTGCACTTCGAAAAAATATAATTTTAAAACTCCGTTATCTTATCTGTTCCGAGCATATTTTAACGGGTCGAATTATCATGCAAACAACAACACACACAGTCACACAAATTCTAGTACTAATAGAGAATAATTTTAAGAAACAATAATTAACAAATTTTTAATATACGGATACAGTATCGGAGATAAGGTAGTCATGTAAAGTAAACTTGCTTACATCATCGCATTGGTGATTAAAAATAGTTTTAAAAAAATCGTTTTATATAACATATAACAGCTTTAAGTAAACAGTTGCAAATTCAGTATATAATATCTGGTGCACTATAATGCACGGAATTTTTAATCCAATTTATGTAGGAAAAAATCAACAAGCGTTATTAAATAAAACATAAGTTTACTAAGCTCAGTCAGGAGAAGTCGGGTTATAATGAAAATAAAATGCCAGGTTATGGTTCCTTTTATTCTATTTTCTCCTACAATTTGCGTTCGGTTAGTTGCAAGCCCTGTCCAGACGTCAAATCGTCAAATACGTATCTCCTGCCTAACTTCTTAAAAATGTTAGATTGTGAGGTTGGTATGATGCATATATGTACCAAAAAAAAATAAGGGCCTCTTGTGATATTTACCAAGACAATAATTCTAAATATGATTTTGGTAGTTGCCCCTCAAGTACGTACTCTTGGTTCACATGTAAGGATTTGAAATATATACAGTGTGTCCGTAAAGTATGGAACAAATTCATTTTTAGCTAAACAGACCATTTTAAGAAATAATCCTGAAACACGTCGATTTTTGATTTTAATTTACCGTATTTTAAAATAATAATCTAATATACAGGGTGAATTACTTTCGAGTAATGACGTCACCGTCATTTTTTTTTAAATGGAACACCCCCATTTTGTCTCAATTTTCGGATTACTCTAGCTGAGCTGATTCCAAAAATGTATCACATGTTGATTCCAATTGGTACAGGGTGGACTTGTGGTCTAGCAGACAGAATATGAAAGAAATTATTTCTTATCAATTTTGAAAAAAGTTTTTTGTGAAATGTCATTATTTGTTTAGTAATTTATTGATGTTCAGTGACAGTTTAGTACTACTATATTTTTGCTATTCGTGAATGTTTTAATTATTGCTTAGATTTAATTTTAATTAGAAATGGAGTTAAGTGTAAAACAAACATTTAAATACTTATGATGATTGGGTATGGAGACAGATCGCGAACTCAGATGGAAGTGAGCAATTTGTTTAATGATAAATATCCAAAAAGACCTATAACGCGTTCAACAGTCAGTAAGATTGAAAAGAAATTTCGAGAAACTGGTACGGTTGAAAATGTACGCAAATCAGGTCGTCCCTCTGCAAATGCTGATACAGCATTAGATGTTTTACTTAGTTTTGGAGAAGACGCGCACACTTCTATGCGTAAAGTTAGTCGCAATATCGGTGTTAGCAAAACAACGGTACACAAACTATTAAAGCTTGAAAAATGGCATCCTTATAAAATCAAACTTGTGCAGGAATTAAACGAAGATGATCCCGATAGAAGAATCCAATTTTGCAAAAAAAATGATGGATAAATGTCACCGAGACCCTCTCTTGATACAAAACATTTTTTCTGATGAGGCCACTTTCACGTTAAATGGCGAGGTTAACCGTCAGAATTGTAGATACTGGACAAAAGAAAACCCCCACTGGATGCATGAGCATCATACACAATATCCGCAAAAGGTAAATGTATGGGCTGCAATTGTAAGAAATCGAATTATCGGACCCTACTTTATCGAAGGTAATTTAAACAAGGAAACGTACCTTGAGTTTTTAAGGGGGTATCTCGTACCTACTTTACGTAATTTGTTTCCCAGCAAACGTAATCCTGGAGGTTGTGATTAAAGTTTATGGTTTCAACAGGATGGTGCACCTCCACATTATGCTGTAGATGTTAGAAGGTACCTAGATGAAATTTTTCCGAACAGGTAGATTGGTAGACGTGGACCTATCGAATGGCCAGCGAGGTCACCAGATTTAAATCCTTTGAATTATTTTATGTGGGGCCATATGAAGAATGTTGTGTATCAAACGAAACCAGCAAATATTCAAGAATTAAAAGAGAGAATTCGGACAACAATAAACAATATTTCTCAAGACACAATAAACAAGGTTCTACAAGAATTTGTACACCGTTTGGGTTACTGTCAAATACAGCAAGGGCTGCAGTTCGAACATTTATAAAGTCATGTATTTCATCATATTCTGTCCGCTAGACAATAAGTATTTTTGATAATATTGTTAATTTAACTAATAAAGAATGTTACGCTTTACTTTATGAGCACACACAAAACTATTGTATTTTTGCCCACCCTGTATCAATTGGAATCAACATGCGATACATTTTTGGAATCAGCTCAGCTAGAGTAATCCGAAAATTGAGACAAAATAGGGGTGTTCCATTTAAAAAAAATGACGGTGACGTCACTACTCGAAAGTAATTCACCCTGTATATTAGATTATTATTTTAAAATACGGAAAATTAAAACCAAAAATCGACGTGTTTCAGGATTATTTCTTAAAATGGTCTGTTTAGCTAAAAATGAATTTGTTCCATACTTTACGGACACACTGTATAGTACAAATTAAATGATCCTATAAAACTAATTTATACACAGAAAAGATACCTGCTATGAGGGCCAAATCCTGCTTTAAAAACGATAAAATATATTTACAAGAGTATGTAATCTAATCTATGTAATCTAATGGTTAACACAAACAACTGATATTCACTATCTAAATTTTTGTGAGACAAAATATTAACTGGATGGTCCGAATGAAGATTACCCTGGGTATATTGAGGGCCTATTAATATGGAAAGGTCCTACCTTAGTATTTCTGAAGAATATTCGGTAAGTCTGGTATTCTTTATTTGATTAATTAACTGGTAACTCTCTGGTTTTTCTTCCAGGATCATCCAGGTATACGAGATACGAGTCCAGGAATCTGACACTGGCTGCTGTCGTAAAGTTATCAACTGATTTATATCGATTTATCTAATCCAAAATCCCAGAGTTGATATATATGTTCCAGAAAAATAGTTAACGAGAAGTTAAACGTGATACTAGCAGTTAACGATAGTCAATGTGAAGTTGAAGAGTAGTAAGTTTCTGAATATCTACCAATTTTATGTAAGGAAATAACTTAATTAAATATTTAATGTGAAAATATGCATAAAAAAAGTGATCGGAGGTTTTTATACTAATGTTCCAAATTCTAAGAGACTTACGTAAGGATGGAGGGTGACCAGATAGTGAAATCAAATATTATTTGGGTAATCTGAATCCCTAATTATTAGGTTTATCCCATATCTAACAAATTAGATACCAGTAAATAATTACCAAATAATATTTTTGGTTCTAAATTAACTTGCAGAAAGAACCCTTTTCTAGAAAAAGTAGGTACAGAACTTTCCGCTGCCAAATCAACCCAAAAAAAAAAGGTTGAAAGTCAGAGTTTAAGTTCTCTTTAAAAATGTTGAACAAAAGTATCCATCTCTTCCTACTTATAAACAATTACTAGTATAGGCCCATTGTATAACCTTGTCTAATAAGTTCTAACTGTACTCTTGTTCACCCAGAATCAAATCTTGTCAATCTGGTGGATTGCATGACAATGACACAAGGACAAGTGACACAATAAAAATTAAACAAACCCTATCTATTATTAAAATAAATAACTAGAATTGTTATTACTTATTTTAGGATATAAATCTCAATGACATGTGAAAAATGAATAGAAGGATATTATAAACAGGATATTAAAGTGGAAAATCGAATATTCTAAAATGAATAGGGTTCTCAGATGGAAGAAATTTTCAAATATAATCAAAGCCTCAAGTCGATAGGAATTTTTGATCTAGTAGAATTATCGTGTCGACGGTCTGTCATACACACGCACCCCCAAACAAACATGATATTTTTTTGAGTTTTCGGACTCATGAAGTGGTCGAAAAATGTAGGTATGAAAATTTGTTCGTCTCTACGATGCCCTGGCCTTAATAATATGATAATTTAATTATCTGGGATTTTCTTATTGTTCAGTGATTATATTTTGGATTTGAACTATTTTATAGTATTACTTTTTATTAGAGTCGGACCCAGACCAAATGTTTGGGAGGACAACTTTTAGATAAACAAAGACTACCGGAAGTATCGGGGAAGGGAGGTCTGTAAACAGTTTTAAATATTTTTTTTAGATCCCAGTTCCCCACCGTGGATTAGCACTTCGTTTTTATAGTACCGTTAGTTTAATAGCGAAGCTACAAAACAATAAAGAAAAAATATAGAATCCATTAAAAAAACTATTAAAAATAATGTTATTTATCATGATGGGGCAATAGCTGCAATCGATTGCTTACCAAGACACAAATGGAAAAAAGAAAATTATGAACTCAAAAAACTAGGTAATACATTTATAATTGGTGGAGATTACAACTTCAAAAACACCATCTGGGATTCAAGATTAACCACAGTCAAAGGAAAAGAATTGCATCGAGCTGCATCAGAACTCGGATGTACATACCAATCTTCTGAAAAACCCACCTAATGACCCACCGACCCAAATAAGATTCCAGACCTTTTGGATTTTTCTATATTCTGAGTAAAGTTTCACCAAAATAGAAGAAAACTTTGATATGGATTTGAACAGTGTATATTAAAAACATAAAATATCTGTTTTAAACAATCATTTTTTAAATTATTTTGTACTTGGCATCTGGGTCATTTTTACTTATTTATGTAATGACAGTCAACCCGTTAAATAGGGCTACCCAAAGACTGAGAAGAAAAACCTAAATCACAAAGAAGAATCCTAGAGGGCTAAGAGATGACAAAAAACTGATTATTCGCTCTGGAAAGCAATTAAAAAGATAAAAAAATGGGCAAGAGAATAAAGCTGATATTTTCGTTGACCACCTATAAAAGACGTTCCTAAGCTAGGAAAACCTCCGAACTGTAGTTTAGTCAATAATGAGTAGTAACATTATTTAAAGAAAAAAAAAATCATAATGGGAAAGAATATATTTAAAGTGTTGAAGAACCTACTCTTACCGAAAATGATTATCACAAGACCTACAAAGAAGTCATAATAGAAGGTCTGATACCGTTGAAGATCAAGAAACAAATAGTGGAAAACTACAGTATATTTAACCGAGAGACCATTTCCCTGCAAACAACAACAACTAATACTCTGGATATGTGCCTCGACAGTTATTGAATTATATCAAAAATTCAAAACAATATTTTTGATAGTAATCCCATGAGGCTGGTCTATATTTTTATTTTTATGGAACATTAATTTATCTAACCAATTTTAAAAGATCCATTTTTGTAGTGTTATTGTATGAATTGTGTAACGATAGGTATACAATATTTTAAACACCTATTTAACCTTTCCTTTGCTAGTAGACGCCTAATATGAGTGAAAGTATTCATGCAATAATTAAGATTCGCGATAAATATGAAATAGGGCTGTTAACAAGTCATGCTTATAAGTGTTCATATCCACTTTGTAGCCCCAATCTGTATAGTTTAGAACTGCATAAGATTTCTTTTTCTTTATTTTGGTTCAAAAATCTTCAGTTAAAATTATGTATGCATTTATTAGCTTTAACCATGCATATTGTCGTGTTTTATACAGTAATGTTTCACTGCGTTACTTTATGAACAGCATTGTCAATTAAAATCCAGCAATAGTAGAAAGTGGAGTAAATAGTCCAACATAAATAGTAGGATTTATTTTGAACTAAATATTAAATAAAATCTTAATCCTGATGGGATCTGAACCTAGGACATATTGGCTGAGATTCAAGAATGTAACCACTAAGCTATACCCATCATTACCTTTATACACCTAGATAGAATATTTAGATAAAATTTCAAATTACATATTTTTAATAACGCCCATGTCTGCTTTTTGTCGTAATTCTACATTTTAAAAACCGAATTAAAGTAACCAGAGCCAACCTGCTATCCAAACAAAACCAATCCCAATCTACCATCTATAATAAGACCTACTTCATTAAACTACGGCCATATTTCAATATCCCATTTTCTGGAAAACTACCTCCAATCCAATTATTATCCATTCATTCGGCAGCAACTTCACGTTCACGATAATAATCGTGAACAGTTACGAGTTACCGGCCTTTATGACTTCTATGTATTTCCACTCCGCAAACTCGTCGACCTCGTGGACCGACTTTAACCGAGTTTCTGCCAGACGCAGACAACTAGCTTGTCACGAATTCCCGTTTCCGCGGGAGTGGATAGATAGTACAGAGGGTAAACCAAAAAATAAACATGATTTTTTTCCACGCAAAAGCTCTTTCAGTTTCGGAAACAATCAGTAGTAGCTACGTGTCAAATCTGGAGAAAAGGATGGATGGTCTACCATTTCAAATCCCCCCTTCATAAATAGCAATAATTGACAACAGAAAAGGTATGAGAGAGCACTAACTTGATGGAGTGGCACAACTTTACTTAATTTTTCTTTTAATTCATCTCGCAATTAATTATGTGTAATAATTGTCTGTAAGAGTAGCTTAAAATTCGGATAGTCACTTATATACTTATTAGATGTTTTATGATAAACTGAAATGCTGGACTTCCAATTCTAAGGCCGCCATTTCGATGTAGATGCGCCGGTGCCAGAATCGAGAGTCTCGCCGTTTTCATTTGAATATTTTTCTTCCACCCTTTCTCTAACATCTTTACCTTTTTCATAATGATAGATTCAACAGTATTTTACCTTAGTTTTAGATTATTACAAAAATAGTTTAACACCTTCAGTCCAAGTCCAGTTGACTTGTACCACGGGCGGCCAATAAAGGTTGATTGTTTATTGATATATGCTATTCATGTATTTAATTATGTACTTGTTAGCATACGACTTGCTTAAACATTTCCCTAAATGTAACGTAGTCAAATAAACTAAACAAGACCAGAGGTAAATGACCACATATTAAATATGGGATCAGATCACATGATCCGCCTAATCTGCAACAGACTCTCCCAGGTCAACTGTAACTGGAACGAGGTAAATCAGGAGGTGGATAAATACTTGCTTAGGGGGCTCGTATGGCATACAGATGGATTTAAAACTAATAAGGGAACAGGTTCTCAAGTACATGGAGTTAAACCCAAATACGAAATCACCATCTCACTGGGGAAACATACCACTGTATTTAAGGCTGTGTATTAGAGAAAATTTAAACACGACGTACGAAAAATAAACTATCTTAATTATCTCAGACAACCAAGCAGCCTTACAGGTCCTTGGTTCAAACAGACTCAAGTCTAAGCTAGTCTGGAACTGCCTTGAAATATTTTATGATCTGACAACCCACAATAAGGTAAAACTAGCGTGAGCACTAGGATATAAAGGTATCCAAGCAAATGAAAAGGCTGACAAAATGTGTCAAACAGGGATCAGATTTATCATTCAAAGACCAAAACCTGCATTTAGGACAAACAAAACCTCTGCTCGACAGGTGAATAACTAATCACCAAATTCACTGGCAACAGATAACAGGACACATAATTAGTAACCTGATACTATTATAAAACCGTCTTAACATTGAAAAAAAAAATACAAAACCAACATTCCTACTACCCTAAAGCACATTAATATAAATATTTAATTTTTCTTCTACGCATTTTTATATCCGCAAATTGGTTTATAATTTCATTAAAATCTATGTTTTCTAGTACCTCATTTTCCACATTAAGAAGGGCCGAAGATGATAAGATTATCTTGGTTCAACAAATTTTCTTTTTCTTTTTCTATAGTAATTGGAAAAATTTCCCGAAACACATCTGATGATTTTCTTTGGGGGACATCTTTTGACGTATATTTGAGGCTTGAACGAGCAACCCCCTCAAAATTGATAGGGAAGAGGGGTTGAGTGATACTTCATTTGTAAGGTCTTGGAAGCCTCTTTACAACGGTGTATGAAAAAAATCACATTCTTAAAAAAAATTAATTGTTTTATCATGCTTACAATCAAAAAAATCAAAACTGTTTTGATCGAAGAAACGTGATAAACACCTTCTAAGAACAAGAAATGAAGACAAGACAAGAAAATGTTTTGATTTTTTTTATTTATTTGTTCAAGAGAATTTATTATTGTATGGAAGTCAATGGAGGACAATTTGAACATTTGATTTAAAAATGCAGTTTTGATTTTTTTGATTGTAAGCATGATAAAACAATTAATTTTTTTTAAGAATGTGATTTTTTTCATACACCGTTGTAAATAGGCTTCCAAGACCTTACAAATGAAGTATCACTCAACCCCTCTTCCCTATTCAATTTTGAGGGGTTGAAGTGCCCCCTCATAGGAGGTTGCTCGTTCAAGCCTCAAATATACGTTAAAAGATGTCCCCCAAAGAAAATCATCACACGTGTTTCGGGAAATTTTTCCAATTACTATGGGATAAGAAATATACGGGGTGGCTCGTCTGAGATGGAACACCCTGTATATCTGTTAGTAGTGAAAGTGATGAAATTATGAGCACTCAACCAGAGATTTTAGAAAAACCTCAAGCTGCCACACATAATTTGTTACCGCTAAAATCCAAAAAAGGTACGGAATTACCTATATCGAAAATTTATGGATTGGCAACACAAGCATATTTCCTTTATTTAATAGAAGAAAATAAGTGGGCATAGAAAAAGTATAGTACGTTACACGAGTTGTAAGCCCATTACGCACTCGCCGCTGCGCGGCTTCGTGCGTAAACTTTATCAGTTCGTGCGTAATGGGTTACTTACAACTCTTGTTACCTAATATACTATTATTTTTAAAGTTTTCATGTCCCACAAAACCAATTTCCTCAGAAGAACTATTTTTAAAACATATTTTTCTTTTCCGTATTCTGGTAGTTTCACCTTTATACAATGTGTTCTAAGGTTGCAATTTTTTACCTCTTCTTCAATTTCCCTATATTGTTCTCTTAAATTTGTAACGAAAAGAATTAAACTCTTATAAAGTTCGCAAGTTAGAGTGAGGTTATTTTTAATTTCTTACAAAGATTTGCTGGTTGCATTGATCCTTTTTAATAATTTGTTTGTTTCGCTTCTGACCTGGTGGAATACTTTTGGTTAGTCTCTTTATGTAATTGGATTAAAGCCATTTCAACTTCATTGGAACCAACTGCAAGATATCTAACGACGTCAGCTCTAGCGGACCATCTGGTATCGCATATTTTTTTAGGTTTAGGTTTGGTTTTTCCATTTTTGTAGAACCCTCCTACTGTAAGTAGATACTGAGAAAAAATTGTACAAATTCTGGACATGATCAAAATATGTACTTGCATCCAAACAACTTTCCGCAGTACTGTTGCCGATCAAGTTTAATAAATGGCTAGAACATGGTATGAAATGTGCACTTTTTTGCTTTATGGTTTATTTTCCTGACATGTTCGACGTGTTATCATAACTTTGTCCTCAACAATATTTATTTCAAGACTTTTTAATTTATCCCAAAATCAAATTTGCTAGATTCTCCACAGCATGAGAAAATACAACTTCAAAGCCTAAAAAAAATTCTACTGGTTTTCCGTTCGATAAAACATATCTAACGATCAAAGTAAGTTGGTCAATATGAGAAATGTCAGGAGTCGAGTCAACAATCATAGAAAAGTATTTTGCGGCACGCAAATCTTTTAGGATGTAATTTAGAACTTCTCTTGCTAGAAGTGTAACAAATTCATTACAAACAGATGGGGAGAGACTGATATTTGCACTTCCTGGATTCCCATATTTATGTAAATGAGTTGCCAAAAATAGATCAAGTTCACTTAAAAATTCTAAAGAGCTTAAAAAAGTTACCATTTCCCTTTGAAAATATTTTAGTGGTCGATACATAAAAATACAACAAAAACTTTGCAGCAGCCACTATTCTGTAAAGAACATTTTTTTAATAATCTTTTAGGCCCGGGCCTATCAGGCTGTACTACAGTGATGATTGTAAAGATTGCGAAATCTGTGAATTTTTTGTCCATATCGCTCCGACTACAAATTCCAAACATCCGTTTGGAACATCCCTCGGGCAAACTCTGGAGCTCCTCGGGAATTTCTGGACGGGTTGCGTTGTGGCGCGCCAACAGCACGGCGCGGCACCATTCACTTCGGTGGTGTTGGAGTGGAACAGATGATGGAATATTGTTCTAACCTTCCTTTTCGGCTGTTCAATTCGACTACGGCGGTATATCGACCTGGTTTTCGGCACAGTGATGGACTTAAAGAGGTCGAAGAATGGATGCCGCTCGCGAGAGATTGCGTAGCATAAATAAGTAATAATAGAGGGTACGGGATTCTATGTAGTTTGAGCGTTTGAGTTTGACTTTAGGTTTGTTTTGATTCTTTCTTGAACCAGTTCAGAATCAGTGAATTACATGCGATCAACTCAATAGGTTGATATAATCTCATGAATAATAAATTTGATAACTGCATTTGTAAATTGGAATCGGCAGATGCGTTAGAAACAAAATAAACACTTTAATATTTGAGGATTAAAAAAAACCATTAAGAAGCGACATTTAGTTAGGTTTAAAAAAAATCGAATTTATAGCTTTTTCTTATCACCCAGGAGATCTATCCATGATTTAATGATGGTAAATAATAGTCTGAAGAGAGTTTTGCACTTCGACTAATCTTACGGTGTATTGCTCCGACATTACCGTGGGAAAATATAAGAATCCCAAATGATTATTTGAGTTTATATACGAGGGTTGTTTTCAAAGTTCTGGGAATTTAGCTATAATTTTTATTATTTTGTTAATTTTCGTCAATATTACAATGTAGTTTTTCAACATAAGCTCTATTTAACTGAATACATTTATCCCAACGATAAACCAATTGTTTTAAGCCGTCCTCAAAAACCTTTTTCGGTGTTTCCTCAATCCACCTATTTATTGCACGTAAAGGTTTTTTCAAATCTGGGAACAGATAATCACTGGGTGCCAGATCCGGGGAATAAGATGGGTGCGGAAGCAATTCTCATCGTAAATCGTTCAAAACATCCTTCATTTTTCTTGTGGTGTGTGGTCTTGCATTATCCTGTTGGACGCTTATGCAACTTTCCAGGGTTTTTTTTTTGACAAGTGCCTATCGTAGTGGTCCGGATAATAAATTCGAATAATATGTTGCATTACCTTTTGCCACATAATCCGTAAAAATAATCCCTTCGCAATCTCAGAATACAGCAAGCATTACCTTTCCAACAGACGGAACTACACGCGCCTTAAATGTAGGCCCTTCTTCAGGTTTGCGCCATTCTTTAGATTGACTTTTGGTCTCAGGATTGAAATAAGGAATCCACGTTTCGTCAGTGGTTATTATTCGTTGCCAAAATTCATCACCGTAACGGGCTAACAGCACTTGAAGTTGATGACAAGTATCAGACCTATTGAGTTTATGTTCTGGTCCCAACGCCTTGGCAACCAGCGCACCGAAATCTTGCTAACGCCCAAAGAGTCATGCAAGATGTCATGAACATATCCCTAGGCGTACACTAATTTGACGAATAGTCATTCGCCTGTCCTCTTTGAGTAGGTCTTCGATAGCAGTAATGTTTCTTTCATTTAACGACGTGCTTGGGCGTCCACTGCGTGGATCGTCTTCTAGTGATGTTCTACCGGTTTTAAAACGACCGATCCACCGATAAACAGTACTGTTGGATTCTGCAGAGTCTGCAGACTCACCAAATACTCCTTGCAGACATTGAATAATTTTTAATGTTTTCACACCTTCTTTCCACAAAAAGAAAATTATTGCTCATAGAGATTTTGCTGCGTCTTCTATGGTTACAAAAACAATGCTATGAAAACGCGTCTATATCAGTCGAACACCTAAATCAGACTGAACAATATTGCACTAGATATGTTGCATAAACATGTAAAGACTTGTCTGGCGCCAATAACATTGCCTATAAGTCCTGCGTAATTTAATTATAACAAAATCCCCAGAACTTTGGAAACATCCCTTGTACTATCTTGATTTATTCACAAAGGCGTGTTAAATTCGTTTTTTCTAATCTGCTGGGTATCACAAAAATCGTGAAGAATTTTAACTGTACAAATGTGGCCATTTACATAAATGAAATAAATAACACCAAATCTGTACCACATATTTGTTACTAACAAAATTAATTAAACAGCAACCGATTTCGGCTCAAACACCTTCATCAGACCTAAGGAAACTTTATACAATGAGAACTTACATAGTAACAAACCTTATAAACTAGGAAGTACTAGGAAGTTGAAAAACTACTTAAAAGTTGTCTTATGATAAATACACCATCAAAGAAAATCTAATATTGTAACTTCGGTGAGTCACTTCAGCAAATAGTTTAGTAATTATTAAAATAAACGAAAATTGAGCGATACAGAGTAAAAGTAAGAAAAAAATAGAGGATTGGTAACATTTAAATATCATAACACCCTAAGATCTGTAGTAGTAGGTGTTATGTGGTATGGTCAAAGGAAAGATTGTAAAATGTTTTAATGAAAATCGGGAAAAGTAGGTAATAAAGAATAAAATATTCGGCAGTCAAAAATATGTCGATCACACCTAACTTACATACCAAAGTGCTATAGCCTAGTTACAAATTGAAAATTGATTATTTCCAATATTTTGGAAATTTTTAAACAGTTTGTCATGAAAATAAGAGCAACTTTGAAAGAAAAATTTATAAGAAAAGTGCGCCGCTTAAAATTATGTGGCGGTTGTGATCCCGTAGACTCCATCCCAGGGACGGTTTCTCCATTAGTTCATTTGTGCAGTGAACACCCAGTTAAATTTCATAAGAGCACATTATTTTAAAATCATATAATAAATAACTTAATAATATAAATTCAATTTAATATCTTTATTATTTTCGTACGTATTAATCTCTACTTTTTTTGGTACCCCACTGCGCTCAGGCCGATCGCGTCTGTCGGTTCAATATGTCTAGTGAACGCGAGAGGTATCTGAGAATGAATGTTAAAAAGACAGGTTAATAGATCCGTGAAACAGCAGTGTGTCTGCTTGAAACCACGCTATTTTTAGCATCATTTTGTGCATCGCACGTAGATTACGTCACGACAGTTAACTTCGCTTGGTCCAACGATTAGTTATTGTGCTTGGTCAAGGTCACTCTGACTGGGAGTCTTTAATTCAACGTTGCCACATTTGGTAGATTTCTGCTTTTTTGGTAGGTATTCAGCTATTTTGACTAATTTTGGTATATTTCAGTAGATTTCTATAAATTAATAAAAAAAAAATCAAATAAAACTTCTATTTAAATAATTTTGTTGCCAAAATGGATTGCTAAAAACGTTAGGGGCGATCATCAAAATAAATAATCAGTTATTTTCGATTAGTTGATTACTTTTCGATTCTTTTCGATTATTTTCGATTCTTTTCGAATCTTTTCGAATCTTTTCGATTCTTTTCGATTCTTTTCGATTCTTTTCGATTCTTTTCGATTCTTTTCGATTCTTTTCGATTCTTTTCGATTCTTTTCGATTCTTTTCGATTCTTTTCGATTCTTTTCGATTCTTTTCGATTCTTTTCGATTCTTTTCGATTCTTTTCGATTCTTTTAGATTCTTTTCGATTCTTTTCGATTCTTTTCGATTCTTTTCGATTCTTTTCGATTCTTTTCGATTCTTTTCGATTCTTTTCGATTCTTTTCGATTCTTTTCGATTCTTTTCGATTCTTTTCGATTCTTTTCGATTCTTTTCGATTCTTTTCGATTCTTTTCGATTCTTTTCGATTCTTTTCGATTCTTTTCGATTCTTTTCGATTCGATTCTTTTCGATTCTTTTCGATTCTTTTCGATGCTTTTCGATTCTTTTCGATTCTTTTCGATTCTTTTCGATTCTTTTCGATTCTTTTCGATTCTTTTCGATTCTTTTTTATTATTTTCGATTCTTTTCGATTCTTTTCGATTCTTTTCGATTCTTTTCGATTCTTTTCGATTCTTTTCGATTCTTTTCGATTCTTTTCGATTCTTTTCGATTCTTTTCGATTCTTTTCGATTCTTTTCGATTCTTTTCGATTCTTTTCGATTCTTTTCGATTCTTTTCGATTCTTTTCGATTCTTTTCGATTCTTTTCGATTCTTTTCGATTCTTTTCGATTCTTTTCGATTCTTTTCGATTCTTTTCGATTCTTTTCGATTCTTTTCGATTCTTTTCGATTCTTTTCGATTCTTTTCGATTCTTTTCGATTCTTTTCGATTCTTTTTGATTCTTTTCGATTATGTTCGACTAGTTGATTTACTTAAAAATTATCGATTCTTTATGATTTATCGATTATTTTCGATTAATTTCCATTAATGTCGATTATTTTCGATTAATGTCGATTATTTTCGATTCTTTTCGATTATTTTCGATTCTTTTCGATTCTTTTCGATTCTTTTTGATTCTTTTCGATTCTTTTTGATTCTTTTCTATTCTATTCTTTTCGATTATTTTCGATTATTTTCAATTATTTTCGATTATTTTCGATTATTTTCGATTATTTTCGATTATTTTCGATTATTTTCGATTATTTTCGATTATTTTCGATTATTTTCGATTATTTTACCTACTTTTTCGAAAAGGAATAAAAAAATTGACACCGACAAACAATTATTTTAATTTTCTTATTAAGTGAAAATTAAAACGATCTTTCCCAAATAAATAAATAAATAATAGTTTAAAAAACCAAAAAAATACGCTTTAATAGAAAAGCAAACTAAAAAGTAGAAAATAATTAAGAATACACTAACAAAAAAATTATTTTATTGTGGAGTGGAGTGGAGTGCTTTTTAATATATTTCCATAATGACTACTTTTACTAATATCTGTCATTAAAATATTATAACAATTGACCCCCACGCATTCCTACAATAAAAGAATTTTTTTTTGTTAATCACACTATTCTTAATTTAAATTATTTGAAAAGGATTCTCTACTTTTTAGTTTGCTTTTCTATTAAAGCGTGTTTTTTTAGTTTTATAAACTATTATTATTTTTTTTTTTTTTTTGGAGTGAGGGTAGCCATATGTGAGTAGTAGGGATTAAATGTAAGGGGTCTTTAACCTCTTACACTTATTATTTATTTTTAGTTATTTTGTAATAACACTATTCTACAAACCTTTTTATTCAATTTCATTTATAAAAATATACAACCTCTGTGATATTGGAGGAATCGTTTAATATTTTTAAAAAAGTTACCGCAGGGACAACTAACTAACTAAAGCGAACTTGAGCTGTTTTTTTTTATTGGGTCTAATCATAATAATAAGTACATGGATGAATAGAGGATCAAAAGAAATGGTAAAAAATGCACCCCTTCCCCTCAACCCCTAACACTGAATAAAATTTGATAAAAAGTTACCTCAAGGATAACATACGGTATCGGATTTGGAAAATCGCTAATCCTGAAGGTCCTGATCAGGATAGTGGGACAAACTATTTAAATTATTGCATTGTCATCGGTCCTTGATAAGTGTACAAAGTTTCAAATCAATCCGATGTTTTGAAGGGGGTGAAAATCATGTTCAAAGATTCCGTTACATAGATACATACATTAATCTAATAAAAACGTGTTAATATAGGAACCAAATTAAAAATTATAGAAAGCAGATATTTTATATGGTGTCTGTTAATAATTATCGAAATGAATATTTGTTTTATTTGATCAAATTCCGGCAATCGATGAAAATTTGTATTTTATGCACTGGTCTATTGTGTTTGCGTCAGTTGCAAAGCCGTTTGAATGCTCATCAGTTCAATTTTTATATGTATAATAAAAATGTTTACTTAGTGTAAAGCCAAAGATAAGTGCAACACATGCCACGATAAAATATATTTGACATAAATTCATCGAAATATTCAATGTCTAGAATCTGTGATAACGATAATTAGCCAAACATTATTTGAATTTGAATTCACGTCACTTATGTGTTTTCTCAAGAACTTTTCAGTCAACCCGCGTATTTAAATGTCTCTCAGAAGTAAAAGATGTCTTCCGCTACGGAAAAGAGACACCCTATTATTTTCTCCGCCGTTGATGATACTTGACTTCCGATTCACAGCGACAGATGATGTGTCGACATCTAGCGAGCTGCGTATTTCAATATTGTCGATCTGGAGGTTCTAATAAGGGCCCACAATTTATCTAGATAATAGAGCCAAAGAGCCGGTGACTGCACGGCACACAGGGCGTGGCCGCAGCCCTTACTCTGGGCCCTCCGGGGAGACCTTCACACTTGTGGACCCTTAAATAAAAAGGGCTGAGCGGATTTGAATAAGAGTCCCGGTAAATGCTTTCTGGATGAAATTGCGTTTTAGTTCGTTAAATCGTCATTGGAAAATGTATAATGGATAAACCAAATCAAAGGTCATTAGCCTTTTATCCGGGAGCTTGGATGTTTGGAGAAGTTTCTTGATACTATATAGGGCGTCACACTTTTATCTTATTTGATATCGACTTTTTACTATTTGTTTTTTGTATACATATTTTATAATCAGTAGTAATACTATAAGTACTTCAAAATAAATACGGTTATACATCTCAAACTTCCTGCATAATTATAAAGAGTGTCAGTGTCAAACTGACACGATTTGTAATTATGCAGGAAGTTTGAGATGTACAACCGTATTTATTTTGAAGTACGTATTGTATTTGATATGATTATTTTTTGAGTAAATTAAGTAAATATCAACAATTTATTAATTCGACTCATTTTAAAATAATTATTGATAAACGTCAAAATTTGACGGTCCTGTTAGTTAGTGTATTGTTGTCGATGTGGTTACTACGGAAATGAAATTATTGTAAATATTTTTGATTGGTGGAGCTACTCTATGTATAATCAGGTATTATCGAAATTATACGAGGTAACTTAACTAAATTGAACGTTCTAATTGGTTAAAAGTTATACGAAAAAAATAATCATCATAATTGTACTCATGTTAACTGGATTTATAATATTTCCAAATTTGAAAGATCATTACGCTGACATAGGTAATTAACTTTAAGTAACTAACATAGGCGTGCATTAATTTTCTAGAGACTCGGGACAAATTAGGAATAAGTTAAATATATTTTTTTATTATTTTAAAAATTGCGGCCGTGTTCGAATTTCAACTTCTAGATAAAAATTGTCCATATATATATACACGGGCTGTCAGTAAAATTAGATGTCCATTTTTTCAAAAAAATTATACATTGTTGGAAAGATTTTACTTTCTACTATTTTTCTACATAATCCCCGTTGCGATCGATGTATTTTTGCATTGTGGTGTGGCATTTTTTGTATAGCCATGTCATAAAACTTTCGCCGTGGCGAGCGGTATCGTGTATTGTACGACCTCGTCTTTCAACTCCTCGTCGGTCGGTACAATTTGTCCTACCCAGGAATTGTACATATGAGCGATGACCCAGACATGATTTCAACGCAGAAAAGAGATTAGTCTATTTTAAAAAGCAGCTCCAAATTTATTCACACCTGTCAACAATCACTTGGCAACTGGTAGTTCTGTTTGTAAATTTCTTGTGATTTTATATTACCAGGGCATATTTTTAAAGTTTTTAGAGTTTCTTGTAAGTTTTTTTAACACGTTACTATTCAATGGTTTGTTTTTCCTGAAACGTCCATTTGAAGAAGTTTCACGTCGTTTTAAGAGTAAGTAAATAAAAAACATAGGCGGTACAAATCTATTGTAGAATATTATTAGTATTGTGACGTTTGTTTGTTAATAATTTATTTGAACATTTATTTATTTTAAAACAATACTTTTCTAATTTATATATATATATATATATATATATATATTTCAAATATCTTTAAATTGTTCATTATTTATCTTCACAACTGTTTGTATACGACTAACTGTACTGTGTTCTTCCACCAATATTTATATATACATTTAAAATTCTGGTGGTCTAGAACGTTCTCGCCAAAACTAGAAACATTATCACGTTCTTTCTGGAAAGTAATCGAAAGCGCCTTCGCCATAGTCGTCACATACGTTTGGTCTTAAGGGGTTTAATTATGTATGATAATCGGACAAGTTGAGCCTCAAAGGCCCAATAAGACAGAGAGGGACTTGGAGGATTAGAGCATAACTGTATAATGAAATGGCTCGCATTACAGTATTTTTTATGCCAGTTTCAAACAAACCTTGACGCAATGGAAATCTGGATTCAAAACCTAGAATCAGGAACGGTTGAAGTTGATAAAATCAACAGAAACACTAAAATACAGGGTATCCCAAAATTCAGTGTACATAAAGCTACTATATGTTGGTGAGATCAAAATAAGTCGATTGAGCCAAAATTACCTGTATCACAAAGTGCTTCGTTTGCCTGTGAGGAAGCTTCAAAGTTGAAAAAAAAAATATTTATAAAATAAGGTATGTAGCTATTTTTAACCGACTTCAAAAAAGGAGGAGGTTATCAATTCGTCGCGATATTTTTTTATATGCGTTTTTTGTACAATAACTCCTGATCTACTCTTAGTTTTGTTGATATGTTAAGTCCAGGACGGACGCATTGCTCTAGAAATTCAGTTAAAAAATTGTAAATAGCTCGTTAACTAAGAAAGATATAAAGTTCATTTTGCTATAAAAAAAATTTAAAAATTCATAGTTCTTTTTGATTTTAAGATCGATAAAGCAAGTTTCTTTATGACAAAAAAAATACGGGGAGGGGATTAAAAGGTACCCAACACCCCAACTTTTTTTAAAGGGGTCGCTTTAATTTTTTTTCTCTTTAGAATATTGGGCCTTCAAATCTACAGCAATGGCAAACATTTCAAAGAAAAAATCGCAAAAGCAAACTTTTTTACAAAAAAAAAAAAAACGTTTTTGTGAATGTAAGTTTAACGCCCTGTAACTTTGTTTGGAGCCAGTTTTTGATATAGGTAAATATAGCCAAATCCACTTATTTTTTGGTAATCTATCTGAGGAAGAATTTATGACATACCTTTTTGAAACACCCTGTATATGTATTAGCTCCCTTTCAACAAAAAATTAGAACCATTCCACTTTATATATTTTTTAAACATATATATGGTATCACCCTGTATATCAGTTGTATTTACAAAAATTATGAAAGCAGAGAATTTTAATTAGTTCTACGAAAAATAAAAAGGTATAACTTATTTTTGTGCTAATGTTGACAAAAACATACATTTTATGATAATGTGAAATTATGAAATAGTGATTTTGGACTGTTAAACTGTTAAACTTATAGCCCAAGAGCCCACTGCAAATATTTACCGTCATCTGATAACGAAATGAAATATACCCCAAAAGCATGGAAAAACATTCTACTTTACCAAATGGCACCTGTGCCAATCCCAATCCTGAGCAAAGTGGCTTAAAAAAATTATTTTATATTAAAAAAATCACATAAGGCATGACAGCGCTAATTTTGTTTGCCCTTAAAGTTTTCCAGAAAATAACATTCAAATATATCTTGATATATATCGTTAAAGGTAAACATTTTCTTCCTCTTAACATCGCACAAAAACATCTATCCACGATTAGTAGGTAAATATCATTAAAAATATGAATCAATGTTTGCTGATTTAAAAATGTATTTGTACGCCTATTGTTGTGATTCATTTTTACAGGTTGCCATAGAAACGACAAAAAAACTACTATGATTACGGTTTAAAATAGTTGTCTAACAAGAGTTTATAATTATTATTGACTATCTCTGCAAATGGTTTATACAATGTCATCCTCCTTCGTTTCATACATAAACATGGTTTAATAGGTAGGTAAAAATATTAATAATTCAGGTTTAAAAGCTAGGTTCATAATGAATTAGGATTGTTATTTTCAGGGAAAATATAATTGTCGCTGTCATGTTTTATGTGATATTTTGAATATAAAATAATTTTTTTTAACCATTTTGCTCAGGATAGGGATTGGCACAGGTGCAATTTGGTAAACTACAATGTTGTTACATGCCTTTGGAGCATATTTCATTTCGTTATCAGATGACGGTCAAAATTTGCAGTGGGCTCTCATACTATTATAGCTTTGGCGCAACGGAGATATTTGATCCATAGGTCAAGTTATACAACATCAAAATTTCATCAAATTCTGACCAAAGGGTATTTTACATTTAAAACGTGCCTTTTCATTATATCAATTTGATTTGGAAGATTTTTTTTTGAACGAGTCTACACCATGACTGGAGTGTTAGTTCTGTCAATGCCATTATTATCGGAAAAAATATATTTTTAACATTTCTATAAGTTTTTTCTTTTTTTGTTTAAAAGATTTACACTTGAGCTAAATATTACAAAAAAAAGAAAGAAAAAGAATTCGAAAAATGAATATTTTTGAATGTTAAAACAAAAACTAAAACACTAATTAGGTATTCCAAACAAAATGGCTATCGGTGGGAAGGGTTGGTATATCTAAGGGGTTGGACATACGATGAATTTTATATAAAAACACATGAAATCATGAATAATAAATTAAATTTAAATATTTTATATCGAACAAAATATTATTCAAAAAAACTGCTTATACATTTTTCATAAATTAGCAGGTGGCAACTACTATGTCGAATAAAAATAGCGCCCAAATGGGAAGGTTACGTCGCAACCCCCTTACATATACGAGCTCTACTGACTGGCAGCTATTGTTGGAATGTTTAATACAGTTAGTTATATTTTGTATTTTGTTACCAAATAAACGACAGGGATACATTGCTTATATATCTCCATTGGTAAGACAATTGTTTAAAAAAAAAAGCCTAAACATTTGAATATTGCTTAAATTGCTTAAATATTATTGAACCATTTAGATCTGAAGAGGGATGGGATTTTAAACAATTTAGAATTTTTTTTACATTTTTTATGTAGGAAACACACATAAAATACGTAAAATGTAAAACTGTAACATACATTAATAATAATGGTACCAATAATAATAATTTTTATTATTATTCATTCATTGTTCTAAAAATTAATTAATTTGATTTTTTTCCATTAGTATTTAATAATAAATATAATTTTTTGAAATGAAAACTATTTCCACTTTTTACAAAATTTACGTATTCTACGTTATAGAATCTGAATTTGGTACGCAAAATATACAACAATTGACACGCAAAAACCATGTATTTTTATCAATATAATGAAAGTGAATTTTCTGTATCACCCTGTATAGTTATAAGTACGATGCACGAGAACAAAATGTTACATTGTCTTCCCAAATAGGGACTTTATCGTCGTGCCGTGCGTATAAAGGTTGCTAGATAACCGCTTCAATAAATGAAATTAGATTATGACAGATTTTATTTTGAATTGTCAAATTAATCAAACTGTTTTCAACTTTACCTAAATCAAGTAACATGAACAGAAAAATTATTTTAATAATTAAATGAAATGTCAAATAACATTTACCTACCCACTCGATAAAATGCATGGAAATTATTAATTTGCACTTTTCAATTGAAATGATTGTAGTTATTATTACTATTACTATTGTAATTACGCATTTATACTAAAAATTATTGTATGACACAATGCATAATCGCCTTTAAAGCTTGCGCAACTCGTTGCTCATGCTTTAAAGCAGTGGTCGCCAACCTGTCGATCGCGAGCTACCGGTAGCTCGCGGAGGCAATTCTGGTAGCTCTCACAACGATTTCAATTTAAAAAATACAAACTGCAAAAATCAGAGAAGCTTCCGAAAATTCCACAAAAAAATCTAATTGTCATAATATTAAACATAAACAGCGGCAATGTTGCGGTGAGCGATCTGCCTCTGACGCCATCAAGCTAGAATCGGCTAGAACCGACCAGCCGGACCAGCGCGTTAGTGTTCGAGAACGATCAGGATTGCTTTGAACGGGATAAATACGCATGGTGCGGCGACATTGAGCTTAGTTTAAAACTGAACGCGTAACCAACGTCCAGCGGTTGGGTTAGTAGAGAACAACAAAAAATAATATTATGGCAAGCTGTTGTAAGAAGGTAAAGACATACCACTTTCATTCGGAATGGGAAGAACAATACTTTTTTACAGAAGTTAAAGATAAAAATGTGTGTTTGTTATCTAATACTTCGGTCTCCGTTGCTAAAAAAGGAAATATTGAGAGACATAATAAAACTGTACATTCTAATTTTGAAAAATCATTCCCACTACATTCTGCCGCCAGAAAGGAAAAACTGAAACAGTTAAAAAAGCAGTTAATTGGACAACAATCAATATTTTTAAGAACAGTCGACAAAAATAAGGCTGCAACTGAAGCATCGTACCGTGTGTCCCAGATAATTGCACAAAAAAAGAACCTTATGACTTATGAAGACGGGGAAATGATAAAACAGGCGTTTTTAGAAGCTGCTGATTCGTTATTTGCCAACTTTAGAAATAAAGACGAAATAGTTTCAGCTATAAAATCTATGCAACTTTCTGCTAATACAGTGATGAGACGTGTAGAAGTAATGAGCAATGATATTTTTTTACAGTTAAGAACTGACTTAGATAACTGTGTTTATTTTTCACTTCAACTGGATGAATCAACAGATGTCGTTGACACTGCCCAAATGGCTTTGTTCGTCAGGATGGTTTTTAGTGATTTTACGATTAAAGAAGATCTTTTGAAGTTTATTCCACTGAAAGGATACACTACTGGACAGGAGTTGTTTTCTCATTTAAAAAATATTATTTCTTTCGAGAAAATTCCAATATCGAAAATGGTAGGCTTGACAACCGATGGCGCTCCAGCTATGGTGGGTTGTGATAAGGGTCTGGTGGCGTTATGTCGTAAAGATGAAACTTTTCCGCAATTTCTCTGTTACCACTGCATTATCCATCAGCAAGCATTATGTGGAAATTTCCTGAAACTAAACAACGTTATGAAGCTGGTGGTAAAAATTGTGAACAAGATTAGAGCTCAAGCGTTACAAAGAAGATTATTCAAAACCTTGGCCGATGAAGTTGACTGTCAATACGGGGACCTACTCCTTCACTCTGAAGTCCGATGGTTAAGTAGAGGACGGGTGCTGAAACGTTTTAATGATGTCCTTCCTATCTGGCATAGTTCAATTTTTCAAACAACGCGATGAACCGACTGCGGAACTAGAAAATTCAATCTGGCTTAGAGATTTTGGTTTTCTCGTGGACATTACAGAGAAATTAAACGAACTTAATTTGCAGCTTCAGAGGAGAGACAAAAAACTAGCGGAAATGATTTCTGATATAAAAGCATTTATCAAAAAGCTGGAGTTTTGGGAACAAAACCTAATTAACCGCGATGCCAAGCATTTTCCTATTCTTTCAGAAAAAATATCTCAAAATCCATTAGAACCCTATGACAGCAAATATCATGTAGAAATAGTTTCTACCCTGAAGAATAACTTCAAAAATCGTTTTAAGGATTTCAACGAAATGGCTTTAGTAGCGCAATTTGTTGTTTCACCCTTTATGGAAATTGATATCCAACAGTTTGCAACTTGTGTTATGCAGAACTTTGGCGAAGACATCGCTGCAACAGAAATGGAAGTAATTGAGTTTCAAAATGATTTAGCCTTAAAATCGTTAGTCTCAAGTACCAAATGTATCTGGCCTATTGTAAGTAAAGACAAATATTCAGTTCTATGCCGTGTTGCCTTGAAAGTGAAAGCATTATTCAGTTCAACCTATTTGTGTGAATCTTCTTTTTCCAATATGAAGTTTATTAAGAACAAATATCGCAATCGACTTACAGATGAACATTTGGATAATTGTATTCGAATGGCTGTATCAAATTATACTGCAAACATTAAAAAAATGATCGATGAGTCTGAGTGTCAGCCTTCTCACTGAACGTGCTTTTTTATTTTTCAATGTTTATGTTCATGATAGTGCGTTACTTTTTTGTTGTTATTATTAACTATTTTTAAATCTTACGTGACATGTCGTTATGGCTGGATAAAAGTTTGTGTTTATTTTTCAAACACCTTCGTTTGGTAGGTAGGAATGTAGCTATGAACAAGTACGTACTAGTAATATTAGTTATTTTGTTATTAGTTTATTATTAGTACCTATGTATTATGTATTACCAGTTAAATAGTAATATAAATACACATAATGATAAATTAACTGTGGATTATTTCATTTACGTTGCGTTATGTGGCTTCCGTGTGGGTAACTCGCTGTTTATTCCAAAATTAACAAAGTAGCTCAACACATTGAGAGGTTGGCGACCACTGCTTTAAAGGCTCGATTATGCATTAGTGTCATTACATACTAATATAGATCGCCATAAAGGTGATCCTAGATAATATATGATTTTTGTTTTATTAGCATCAAACTTATTTATAGTAACCCTAGCAACAAGAAAGTATTATAAACACATGCCAACTAAAAGGTAACTAATAAATAAATGTGACACATCATGAAACATATAATTTTAATTTTATAATGAAAATTAATTGTATATTTATTATATTACTTACTTACAAGTATGATGTGCACAATGCAGTATGAAGGGTTATGTAGCGATAACTTACCTATAAAAGAAAAAAAATACATTATTATAAATAGTTTTTTGTTTGAAAAGAGAACTTTTTTCTACGGCTATAATACAAAACTACACTTTCTCAACTATTGTTGATTAAGAAATACGATACATTTCCAAATCAGATCAGACAAAGTAGTCATTGTCTAACTATTTTAATAAAATCATGTGTGCCATTAAATTTCAAACATTAAATTATTATCATTTTAATTTTATAAATTTTAAAAACTAATTAAACAGGGGTGGCTAGCAGCATATTATAGCCATAGAAAAGTTATAGTGTTTAACTAACAAGAAATTATCATATCCTACCCGTATGATTCGCCTAGAACTCTTGTTGTAAATATCATATACATGTAGGAAATGAGTACCATTTCTAGCTCGTTATACAATATATTATTAGTTGTTACGTTTACAGTAGTTTTGAAATTTAAAAAACATAAAATATTATAAAATCGTTGTGCGATTTTTAAACTACCAAAGGAAAAACGAAAAAAACAAGTGAACATTTTTTGTTACCGACAATTTTTTTATAATAAAAAAAATCGCTTACTTATCTACCAACGCTTTTCGCCAATTAAACAAAATGTTGATGTTTTGGAAAGTTTTCTGACGTCACGTCAGCTGATAACGCCATCAAACGTGTTACTAAACGTTATTTAATTCGATCCAATTTTAATATAATACAATGTGTTTATTTATAATTCCTGCTGTGAGTGTTTGGATCATTAATTTCTTCATCGATTCTTATTCGACAGTTAATTAATGTTAATGTTTTATTGAGTGCAGGTTAATTTCCTGAAAATTTTCCTTAAATAGGTTAAGCGTACTTATAGCGTCAAGGTTAGCTATTTATAGATATTTTAGGAAAATATCGTATTTATTACATTTTTTAAAGAGCGTTAACCGTTTTAAATATTTTTAATTCATCTTAAATAAGTATTGTATTGCCTTTTGATTCCTCTCCGTGTTCAAGTTTTACGGTTAAACAGATATTTATATAATTACTTGTTGTAAATGGTACAAGGGCGGTTTCTCCATTAATTCATTTGTGCAATTAACCCCCAATTAACTTTCAAAACACATTATTTTAGAATCACATAAATAACATATAAATATAATTTCCATTTAAATATTTTTATATTATTCATACATGTTAATCTGTATTTTCCTGGTATGCCACTGAGCTCTGGCTGAACGTGTCTCTGACGGTGCACTATGCTGATTGAGCACGAGTAGATTCCGCAAATGCCTGTAGCTAAAAAGAGAGGTCAACAGATCCGTGAAATAAACAATGTGACCGCTTAAATCCACGCTAGTTTGTGAATCGCACATAAACAATGGCGTAACGTAACAAAGTAGAGCGAGGCATACGAACCTTTTTAAACAAACTCTAAATACATTATAAATCCACATAAGAAAATTTTAATTGTTTAAAAATTGTGTTTAAATAAGAACTACGACTTTAATAAATCGGAAGTATGTGTGTCAATTTAACGATTGTTACCGAAACACGTCTCAAAGGTAAAGCATTTACTATTATTTTAAGCATAAAAATAATGCGATTCGTATGTAATGTCTCTATTCAATTCGTCACGTGTTGAGTACGCACATAAGAATCCATCCTGAAGTTAATAATAATAAATATAATAGACTAGCTGTTGCCCGCGACTTTGCTTGCATGTAGTGTTATTAATATAAAAAATACATGACATCCTTTTTTATTAATTTTTATTAGTTTTATTGATTTTCTTTCATTTTTATTCATTTTTATTAATTTTTATTAATTTTTATTCATTTTTATTCATTTTTATTCATTTAATTTTTAATAATTTTTAATAATTTTTATTAATTTTTATTAATTTTTATTAATTTTTATTAATTTTTATTAATTTTTATTAATTTTTATTAATTTTTATTAATTTAATTTTTATCAATTTTTAATTAATTTTTATGATACTGCCATACAAAAATCTAAAAATCACAGAGCACGTCATTATTTATTTATGCTACAGTTATAACTTTCAAGATCCGTTCAAAAAATGTATATTTCAATACAAATTTTCACCCCCGTTTTCCACTCTTAAAATGTGAAAATCCAAAAACCATGAAACATATCATTTTTGATTTTTAATCAGAAGCTGTAATTCAAATTTTTATGTTTCAAATTTTAAATAACAAAAAATATATACATACTATTAAACAAATTTTCCCCCCCTATTTCGCCCCCTTAAAGTGTTAAAATGCAAAACCCTGAAACACTTCATTATTTATTTATGATGAGAATCTACAATTCCAATTTTCAAGTTCCTACCTTTAAAAAATCGATATTTCTAAATAAACTTTCACCCCCTGTTTCTCCCCCTTAAAATGTGAAAATCCAAAACCCTAAAACACGTCATTATTAATTTGTACTCATTAGCTGCAATTCCAATTTTCATGTTTCTAACTTCAAAGAGAACAAAAAAATATATACTCCCATATAAACTTTCACCCGCCGTTTGCCCCCCTTAAGATGTAAAAATATAAAATCCCAAAAACACATTATTAATAATTTGTACTCAGTAGCTGCAATTCCAATTTTCCTGTTTCTAACTTCAAAGAAAACAAAAAATCGATACTTCCATACAAACTTTCACCCCCCGTTTGCCCCCCTTAAAATGTAGAAATCCAAAAATCCTAAAACAAGTCATTATTTATTTATGCTCAGTAGCTGTACTTCCAATGTTCATGTTTCTAACTTCAAAGAGAACAAAAAAATCGATACTCTCATATATCACCCCCCGTGTGCCCCCCTTAAAATGTGAAAATTCAAAAACCCTGAAACACGTCATTATTTATTTATGCTCAGTAGCTGTAATTCAAGTTTTCATGTTCCTAACTTCAAAGAACAAAGACGTTCATAAAAAGTTTCCTCCCCCCATTTACCCCCCTTAAAGTTCAAATTTTCAAAAATCCTTTCTTAGTGAATGCTTACGTTATAAAATAAACCTATGTTCCAAATTTCAGCTTTCTAGATTTAGTAGTTTTGGCTATACGTTGATAGGTCATTCAGTCAGGACAAACAATTTTATATATATAGAGATTAATAAAAATAGCATTCTTTAAATTGGTTTGAACAAATTTTTCTCCATCATTTACAACATTAACAAACAAAATTTGATTTTAATATCTATAGTGTACCTTACTTTCTTTTCCCGTTCGTCAACGTTAATACATAAAAAGTCACTTTACACCCTGCTCTACATGTGTTAACATGGCTCAAACTTTGGGACACAAATCTAATTTTATTGACCATCGACAATACCAATAAAGGAAGCGTTAACACAACCAATGAATGGTTTTATACAAAAAATAATCTTTTTTTTTAATATTAGATAAGTGGTAGCAACATTTTTACGTTTAAAAAAGTAAGTTGTGGTTTAAACTGCAATTTTCATTCATAACATTTCAAATCAAGAGTCATTTATAACAATTACCAAGATAAATGATATAAAGTCCAATCATTACTCACTTTATATCTCATTTAATTCAGTAATCATTTCAAAGATGACAGTTACTATGTAAGCAAACTTATTTATAGATTAAGATATACGGAGTCTTCCAAAAATAGGGGCATCTAGAAACACCTCTCGACGACATTATTAACCTACAAGACTTTGACAAATTAAGCGGCAGGTCCTATATGTCCCTGGAGGATGCACTATGAGATTAAGCATCGTGGGGCAACCCGCCCTGAATGTAAAAAACCAGTCAAAAAATACAATTATGTTAATTATTCATAAAAATAATCATATTGGAAATATTATATCACAATAAGGAAGGAGAACAATAAAAAATTGTATGAACATTCTTTTTATATTACATAAAAGTAATTTTACAAAACTGACTCCAAAATCATGCAGATGTGATTACAAATCGAGTTTTCTGATTTTCACATGGACCTCATCTGATCCTGACAAACTTTATATGAGACCTCACCTGAAGTACACCCTTTCTAACAAAAAGAAATCATAGAAATCTGACAACGTAGTAAATAATTTTCGCTGAACATACATAATATAACAAAAATATTACGACGAATTAAGAACCTCATCCTTTTTTAAAAAACAGAAATTCATAAAATTTCATAGTAATTCATAGAAATTCATAGAAATTCATAGAAATTCATAGAAATTCGTAGAAATTCATAGAAATTCATAGAAATTCATAGAAATTCATAGAAATTCATAGAAATTCATAGAAATTCATAGAAATAAAAGCGATACAATAAAAAAACGAAAATATTAGAAATTCGTTTTTTACCCATTTCTCTAAAACCAGCTTTTTTCATTTAATTATTTATTGTTGGTTTATGAACTCCCTGTATAGAAAATTTTTATCTGTACCACCCTGTATTGGGGATATTTGAATGTATTAGAACATCTTTTTATTAACGGAATTTATTTATCTTTCCAACAAGAAGAAATAACTAAAAGTACTTAATAAATACTTGTCTCCAGCCTATGTTTTGAGTTGAACTTACTTTATCCAAACCTTGAAAAAGGCAGAGCCACTCAGAACATAACATGGAACACCAGAGCTAGTTGTGGCGTCTACAGAATCGATCTGAGCTACAACTTCCCCTAAAACCTACCCTGAAGATCACATAACATGACTTAAAATTTATTTAAACCTTTTATTTTTCCCATTCCACTTCTGATTAATAAAGGGATGGAATCAATCAATTGTATTTCAAATACCATCAAAATCAAACCAAAACTTTAACAAAGTTGACCCTCTTTGAAAAACATTTCCCCGAAAAACATTCACCATTTTCTACGACCTCCATAAACCTAGTGACGACTCCGCAGATTCACCTGCACGCCCCCGCCCGTAAAGCATAAAACGGCAACGCAAAACGACGACAGGACCCATAAAACGCGGCCTCTTCCTTTCGGGCGCTTGTTGAATAATCGTGATGCGCGCGGGGATTTCTATATCTATATCCATCTACACAACAAGCCACAAGGTCACGTGGTGGCGTTGGGCATGGAACCTACAAGTTCTAGTAGAGGCGGTAGCATACAGTTCTGTAAAATTACACATTTTGTAAAAGCCCATATTTATAAACCCATCTCAGGTGAGTAAATTTAAGGATTTGTTACTACCCACCTCTAAATTCCCGCGATACGTGTAACCAAACTTCGATTTTCGTTCAAGGACGAACACACCTGAGTTCGGTTTATAAATACGGACCTAAAAAAGGAGCTGTGTGTGAACAAGATGAGTAGGAGGTAAAAGTAAACACAATTTTCAGCAAAATAATTTTTAAAACTTTTCAACGATATAAGATATACTTTATACAGGGTGGATCAACAGTACATAATAATCTTAATGAAATATTTTTAAATATTTCTAGTCCAGGAATACAAAATAAATTGTTTTTATTTAGGTTTTTCTTTTCTGGTATCTTTATTTTATCGAGATATAGCCATTCGACCTTTTTAAATTATTATGTACGTTTTCTGTAGTTGGGCGTGTCCAGTCAAAAGGTTGATGACGTGTCTGGTCTGTTCTTAAAGCAAACAAAGTCTAACACCCTTTAGCGACCAAATATGAGGCTTTGACTAAATAAATCATAGTAAAATGCTGCCATCGAAAAAGTTACAAAATGTCAAAAAGAAAATAGATGTAGTTATTTTTGAGTAGGCTCAACATTTTATCACAAACAAAAAAACATGAAAAACCGGCATTATTTTATAAATTATGCTTTTATACTTTTATTTTTGAATCTTTATATTTTGAAAAATAAACCATATTTACTAAATATAGTTTTACTAATTTATTTAAATAGATAATAATCAGAATCCATCGAATTATTGTTAAAAAATACATTTTGTCGTCGTCCATGAAATATATAAGATGTATTTGTTCGAAATATTTGAAGCTTTCCTACAAAATGTAATATTTCTTTCCGATATTTTTCTATTACAACGTACAGTAGAGTTTTAGGGATTCCAAACAAATTAACATTTTTAAATAGGTAGTACCTACCGGAGATAACCATTCATTGATAAAATATAATATTCACGATGCCAAGATTAAAGCGAGAATCGATACACTCTATTACAACTTATTTTTATCAATAAATAAATGTGTAAGCCGCTGTGCGCTTATAATAAACAACGTAAATATCCATGCCGGTGTAAGCCCTGTTGCCACTTCCAACCTAACATGACTAGGTTTTGGAATTTATTGAAAATTATTACATCTAATTTAGTGAAATTACATCTAATTTAGTTAAATTTAATATAACAAATGATTCAAAATTTTTTGGGTTCAGTTGCAATAAAATAGGTTGAATTAATTCAGATTTTTTAATATATGTAAATAATTTTGTAAACAAAACGAGAATAATGAAATAGGCATATGACAGCAGCAGATATTATACCCTCCTATGTCCCTTAGAATATGTCTTATTCAGGACCGAAGGATATTTGTTAGTAGTTACATCTCCTCGTTATCTCTGGTACCCAACCTACATATAAATTTTTAAAGATACAAACATCAAGATCAATTCAGAAAAGAGTAGAGTTGGACTATATCGTTATTTTACAAAATCACTGTGAACCGTTACCGTGATTACTAAAATTCAAATAATTGAGGTAATATTTCCTCAAATCGTCAGCAAATTAAATATTAAATACTTTTTGGAAAACTCGTAAGAAATCGTAAGGTAAACAGGTAAAAAATGTCAGTTTATTAAGATTAAAATAATAACTGTTCGTGAAATATCGCATTCATTTATAATGACATTTCTATTTTTTAGATTTTACTTGTGAGTACATATAAGGTTTCTTTGTGAATTAGGCAATTAATAAATTTTAAAAAGGTAAACAATTCCAACTCAAATGTGAGCAAGACTTAAAATAAAATTTAAAAAATTCATTTTCAATGCCAGATATAGAAAATTATTTTCACCACTCTTTTGCTGACTAGGGAGAACGTTATTATTGGACTACTATTGCTTTAATTAGGACTAATCACCAAGAAATAAAAAAAAAAGTTTAAATGGCGTAATTGTATGGCTTCTTATTCTCACACAACCACCCTCATAGATGGTGTACGAGTAAATTTAACGAATCTACAGATTACATTAGAGATTTAAATCGAGAAGGTCTATTTCTTGCTGATGACGTTCTACTCAGTAAGCAAAATTAAAGTTAGAGCGTTAAACATAAATTTTCAATCACTGTTGTTTTTCTTTGGTTATAATTCAATGCCTGCTTCGGTATTTGCCAAATGAGTAGATGTTTTCCGGAGGGTAGCGGTCGCTAGTATTATTTTGTGACATATAGCTTCGATAATTTATTTTTCTTTATTTTATTAATAAACTTAACTACTAAAACCAGAACATTACTTATTAAAACAAAAACACCAAACAAGAATTGCTACATTAAATAATATGAACGGGCGTTAATTGGTTATAGTTACGTCACAGAATTTCCGGTAGCTGAAAAGAGTTAAATTAGGTCGATAAACGGTTAAATAACCGCAATTATAAGTCAAACAGGTAAAACTAATACATAACATATTGCTTAAGAAAGCTATTTTCAATTCAGTTTCACTAATTAAATATTTCAAAGCCCACCCTGATGAAACCCTGAACAAAATAAATAGCAAAGGGGAATGGATCTCAATCAGACGGTAACAATAAAATATATCCAATAAATGAGAGATAATAAATTACTTATTAAATAAATGCCAAAAGAAATCTTAATTTCTTGCGAAAACTTAAAACATATTCATCCCGTTAGAAAGGAAAGTACTAATTCGTGATAGAAACCAAAGAGAGTTAAGGCTCAATCCTGTTTATAAAAAAAAATTATTACAAGAATAACAAACTCTAAACTCAAGGAAAGAAAATTCCCTAATAATTCCAAAAGTGTTGTCGGTTACAAATGATAAAAACCAGACCAAGTTACTGCTAGCAGCCTAATATGGCTTCAGTAAATCAAATCAAATTAAGTTTCGAATGTATAGGAAATCAAAAACTCGAAATAACTCCGATGATAATTATCAAAATTATTATGAACAAACTATTTCTAAAGTCGATTCAATTTGTATTTAATAATAAAATTATACCAAAATTTGGTTTTAAATCTACGGTGATTGTAACGGTTCAATTACTTTGTCTGATACGAAATATTACATTATATGAATTTTGAATTTTTATACAGGGTGTTTCAAAATAAAGTACCACACACTGATGGATTTGTAGATCTTAAATATTAAGAAAAGCTAAATATAAATTTTATGAAGAATAGTTCAAAAAGTTATGATCAAAATAATTTTCTTATCCCTTAATTCTACGCCAATGGGTTATCGTAATTTATCGAAATAAAGTATATTAACTTATAATTTTAAATAACTAACATGTACATATTTTTAATTTAATGTCTTAGAGTTTAGAGTATTTATAAAATGCACCCTGTAGAATGGAAACAGGGACATTTACAAGACAATTATATTTAGATTTCCTTGATAATAAAATCTACATGCCCCCCAGTTTAAAATATTTTATTTTGTAACCCCCTGTATAACAAAAATGATAATAAAAATGCAAAATTTTAATTATATCCGTCGAAGTAAATGCAAAAGCCCTTTAATTTTAAAAATAAAATAGCATTACAGATATCTACATTACCGAGTGAGGAATCGTTAATTAGTAGAACAACTCCCCCCCTTGAACTCTCTATGGAAGATGTTCCCTTTCAGTACCTCAGTACCGCCTGTCGAAATAAAAATCCGCCCATCTCTGTCGTTTGTAAATTTAATATTTTCTAGATCGAATATTCTGTGTTTGTAAAATTAAATGATTTATTACTCATAAACTGTTGAAAAATAGATGGTTCATTACACCACCATCCGCAAAACACTTTTAAAATTATTCAGCAATAAGGCAAATAAAAGACAAACCAAAAACCAGCATCGTCTTAAATTTGATCCTACATAGTCAAATTTCTGGGTTTTACATTTTTTTGTTGAAATTATTTTATGGTCGTAGAAACAAAATATTGTTCATCACTGTAAAAATATTTTTTTATACTCATAATATAATATAGTTATTACTTTCTTGTGGATAATTTGTATGTTTATGCTAATGTATGTTTGTACAAATTAAGAAGTTTCTATTTTAATAATTTTGAGAGCTTTTCGATGTCATGGAGAGATTTTGACACACGAACTTTGTGTCATTTTTTGGTAATTTTTGCAATCATTTTGACATTGGCTAGTTTTGAACAAACCCAACCACAGAAATGTTCGCGGGTAAATTATTATACTCTTCACACAGTAGTATGTGAAGAGTATTACAGGTTTACTTTCAAGAAATCAAAATTTTCTTAACAAATTTTAAAAATGTCCGTCCCATGTCACGTTTTTTATCCACACGATAAGTAAGAAACGAAAAATGATGATCAACTTAAAAATTTCAGGAAAAATCAAGGTCTATAAGGAGAAGAATCCCATTGATTTTCAAAAAAATCTGAATAAAATGGGGTGGTTCGGGGGTTGAAATAAAAAAAAACGAAAAATGATATAAACTTAAATTTTTGATCAAAAATCAAGTTTTAAAAGGGGTAGTTTCTGAAAAAAATCTGATTAAAAATGGGGGCTTGAAATTAAAAAAAAAAAAAAAAAAAAAAAAAAAACGAAAAGCGATATCAACATAAATTTTTTTGGAAAAAATCAAGTTAGTATAATGAAAGCCTATTGATTCTAAAAATAATCTGAATAACTATGGGGGGTTAAGAGGTGTTGAAATACTAAAAAATCCTGATTTAAAATTTCAAAAACGAAAAATGATATAAATTTGAAATTTTTAGCAAAATCAAGCTCTATAAGGGGAAGAAGCTCTTTGATTTTGAAAAAATCTAATTAAAATTATGAGGTTTATGAGGGGTTGAAATTAAAAAAAAATCATAAATCAAAAAGGAATAGCGATATTAACATGAAATTTTTAATAAAAATCAAGCTTACTTATTGATTTTGAAAAAAATCTGAATAAAATTAGGGATTAGTTAAGAGGAGTAAAAAAAACGAAAAATAATATTGACTTGAAATTGTTAGCAAAAATCAAACTCTATAAGCGAATGAATCCTATTGATTATGAAAACTGAATAAAAATTGGGGTAAGAGGGGTTGAAATATTAAAAAAAAACTAATATTTTTAGAAAAAAATCAAACCCTTTGATTTAGAAAAACAAATTGATTAAAAATGGGGATTTAAGGGGGTCTAAACTGTGAAGAGTATAATATTGAATGCCAAGCATTTATCTTCATTCTAGTTTATTTTGTGTATCTCTGTCACTAATTTAGGAGGCACGGAACGAGAGAACGAACCGAACCGTCTTCGCTCTTCGTGGGGATAAAATGGATCGTCGACTATCGGATCGATTTCATCTCGTTGCACCCGACAACAAATGGTCTAGCCATTTGTGCTCGCTTGCTTTAGGCGTTCCGCCACAGACCGCTTTTGACGTTTATTCACACGCAGCGAGAACGAAATAGGTCGGATAGGACGGAAGCCGACGCGGCAAATTTTGAATCAGAAGTGGGATCGCGTGAACGAATGGGATAAACTTTTGGGAACGGTTGGTTTTTAATAGTCGGTAGTTTTCGAATTAAGATACACGATAAGGTTTTATTTTTTATAGTAGCCAAATTCTGGAAAGTAAATGTTAATTTAATTTTGAATAATTAGACATAATTTCGCATTAAATCAAAAACACTATCACATAATAAATTCCAAACTTTCATGACTTAATTTAAAAATGGCATTTTTTCGAGTTTTTTTTTTAAGAGTAGAAATAAGATTATGGGTACTACTCTACTATTTTTGAAAATAAAATATGAAAAACTATTTGGACTTTTTATTCGGCACAATAAAAATAAACTGTTTGCTCACATCCTACTTTAGAAACATTTTTTATTATTAATTATTAGATAAAGTACATTGTAAATGTTTTCGATTGGTAAAATGATTATTTATTATACAAAGAAAAAAAAACCGAGAGTAAAAATCTAATATTTTTCCCGTGTATAATACACTATTTTTTTCTGACAGGAAAACGACGATTTAATATTGAAAATATATTCTAAAATATCTACGTTTACTTATGATATATATCTGGGAAAAAGTACTCACTTTTTCCCGGGGAAACACTTTTTTCCCGGGAAACGGGGAAAAAGTAATTTCATAAAAAGTAATATTTTGTTACCTGACAAGAGAGATAAAAAAACTTTTTTCCCCGTCACAGAAAAAAAAAACAATTTAAAAACTTGCAGCGATTACAGAAGAGTTATATGTCAAAATTATTTTTTTTAGTTTAGTCAACATTTTAATCATTATTAAGTTCACAAAATAAAAGTTCATAACTTCTGAATTACAGGCATATTTTAATTCAAAGTTCTGTACAGCTTATTCATATACTGTTTTTGCATTACCCATTTTATTTTTGAATCGATGTCCTTTGTTTTATCAGTGTTCAAGTAAGGTTATAAGAAAGAGAAAATTTTTAATTAATTTAAAACTTCTTCCATCTTAAATTTTACAAAGCTTTGTCTTTAATTAATCATCATTAAAAAAACAAAAATGCTTACGAGTTCTAAGTAGATGAAAACGGAAAAATTAAATCGGAACAGTAATTTGTTATTAATTTAAAATTTTTAATTGTTAACGTCTTATTTTCTAAATATGGCAATACATTATGTTTCCACACCATTGAAAATTCCGTTATTTAATTAAATTAACATTAATTATAATAGAATTTAGACTAATTCTTTTTTATATTAAGAATATTCCAGAAAAAAATATATTTCAAACAATTTTTAGGTTTTCCTGCTCGTTGCTATTTCAGAACCTGACCTTACGAAAAAAACCTATGAATTTTTCAATGCGCATTCGTGAATATCCCTCACCGAAACTACATTCATTTACCAGAGAGAAATACTAAATCGATATCCGTTTTATTTTTAGAGCCGTAACTAAACCGCGTGCTGTGCTCCGGAGGGAGAAGGACCTGTGGAAATTCCGGGATATTTGCCGAGTGGTCAATGAAAAAAATTAGCTATTCATAAGTAAATAAGGCGCACAGTGGAACAGCGGGAAATATACCAAAAAATAGGCTTTTGTGATGTGATTAATATTTTTTTATCCACTATAGTCTACGTAATGAATATGGGTGGAACAAAATTGATCGAAAAACATTTGCTCGAATTGGAAACTTGATCGAAAATACATTTTATCGAATGGCATTTGATCGAATAACATTTGATCGAAGATATATTTTATTGAATAACATTTTATCGAAAAGATAATAGATCGAAAATTCATTAGATCAAAAGGACAATATATCGAAAATCAACATTAAAAATAGTAAAATATAAAAAAAATTAAACGACACCATGCAACCGTCCGTCTAATCCCTACTACCGGGGAAACCAAACTCAGTGGCTATGTTTAACAAATTTTATCCTTACAATACGGTTAGTTCAAAAATTAATATTTTAGAGCTAAACGGTTATTTATCTTCATTGAGATTAAAGAATTGTGATAAATTCGCACTAAATATATATTTTATTGGCCGAGTTGTCTCCCGATGGGACATTTTAGGTAAATTATTAATTTAATTTAATTAATTTACCTAACCTGTGCGACCTGGAGCCATCGCGGTTTTTCTCGCAAAAAATTACAGAAAAAAATGTATCTAGTTTATCTAACCTGTGCAGCCTGGAGGCGTAGATGTTTGCTGGAGGCATCTCGGTTTCCCAGCAAACATTTTCTATAACATTAGTTATAACTCGACTTTGTTAAAGACGAATTTACTTATTGAGGTAATTATTACGTAAAATTGACTAGAAAAATATACCTCTAATGTAAATTTACCAATCGGTTTTAATTTATATTTAAATTTACGTAAATTATACCAAGAAATCTACCTTTTACACAAATCTGCTTAAAAGTAACTTTAACCATATCAGCAAGGGAAAAACTACTAAAAAAAAATAACCAACAATTACTTCAAAGTTAAATTTCCTTTGTAGTAAAATTAGTTGCCATATTTAGGTAATATCTACCTGTGTGGCAACTAAAAATAGTCTTTATAGTAGAATATCCAACTAGGTAGATTTGGTTAAAAACTCTACGTAATTTTATGCCTCCATAGTAACCTATTTGGCCGCTTTTATTTACTCTCCTTTAAAGTAATATTAGGTCGAGATCGTAGCAAAATTCTACCTGTTTATCTACCTAATTTCAACCAAATAGTCGAATACTCATTTAGTTGACCTATAAGTCATCTTGAAGAAATATTTATTAACTTTGTTGTAGCAATTACCTGAAAAATCTACCACAAAGTAAATTCGACTAAAAACCACCAATTTAAAAAGAGTCATACATGACCTATTTGTAAAATTTATATTATTTAGATTATTTTAACAATTAGGTTGTTCAGTTACTGTCTTCGTCATTATTCTTAAGAATTTCGGCCATTTTAAAAAAACCATTACAGTCGTAATCTTAATTTACGTGTGGTGTAGATGAGTGCGAAAAATAATTAATAAAATGAGTTCGAAAAATAATAAATCATATCGTTATACTTCCGATTTTTATCGTAAAGTGAAACGTCTAAAATCTCAAGTGTAGAACAACGTGACCTAAATATGTTATATTTACCTATAGGTAATTTTTTTATAAAACCTATAAGTTATTATTTCTTTAAATAGGTAAAGTTAACTAATATGTCGTGAAATTGAAGTTAATCCAACTTAATAAAAAGGTATTTGTAAAATACGTAGATTTCCTTAGTCATAATAACTTTTAGGTCGAATTCGCACAATACGCCATATTTTCTTAACGTAATTGAAGTACGATTCCAAATTTTAAATTTTTAAAATGACCATAACTAGAACATACGAATGAAAATACCGAAAAACGAAACATTATTGATTTTCTAAAGTGATACACAACAAACGTAACATAGTTTTAGCTCATATTATTATTTTTTTACACGATCATATTTTTTTCTAATATTTTTTTAATTAGAGAGTATTTTGGAAGGGCATTGTTATTTTTCTAAGTAGAACTGTTAACATGCACGACAAAATTTTCTTCGCATTAATTTCAACAAGCGTGAACTGTATATTCACCGCAATTACATTACATATATTTTTGTCACCGACATTTATTTATTTTCAATCTTCCATGTGAATTAGGTATATGTTTTAGTTGTGTTGGTGACTTCTTACAATATTTCTACTTATATATATATATATAGATAAAAATACCAAATAAGTATAAAATTTCTTTTCGTACACTTGGAGGCATACGTCATCTGCAAATATTTTGGTAGTTTCTACCTAAACTTAGTTAAATCAACGTCGAATTAACGTTATACTGACGTCAAATTTCCCTAGAGAGGTATTTTACTAACCAAACGTACTGGGCTACTACAATGTGGATTTAGATGTAATTCTGCCTATTTTGGTAAATAAAACCAAATTTCGACGTCGTCTTATTCTACACTTACATATGTCGAATCCACGTCGAGCCAACGTAAATTTTACTTAATTATGGTTAAATCTAATTTTGCGACCAAATTTATTATATATAATTTAGGTAGTATCGACGTCAAATTACACCAAAATGTTTGCTGAATGCTATTTAAATTTAACTGACTGCTCTCGCATAAGTTAGGTAGGTTAGTTAAGTTTTTTTATTATAAAAAATTTAATTAATCTACCAAACCTGTGCGGCCTGGATACGTCGCGGTTTTCCTTGCAAATTTTTTTTAGAAAACTAAGAAAAATGAAAACAAGAATTTTAACTATTTTACCTAATCTGTGCGGCCCTCGAGGGTTACTTCGCAAAAAAATATATACAAAAAAGAGGAAAATAAAAAACATCTTACCTAATTTACCTGACCCATGCGGTCTGGAGCAATTTAATTTTAACTGATTGGTCTAACACAGGTAAGTTAAGTTTTTATAAAAAAAGTTAAGTTTTTTATATAAAAAAAACTTAACTAATTTACCTAATCTGTGCGTTCTGGAGCATTCGCGTTTTGCCTCGCAAAACAAAATTATAAAAAATGAGAAAAATAAAAAAAAATTAACTTATTTACCTAACCTGTGCTATTTAAATTTAACTTGCACAAGTTAGGTATTTTTTATTTTTTCATTTTTGTATACAGGGTGATTCATAACTATTGGGACATAGGCTAAGGGCAGGTTATTTGTACCAAAATATGGCGATTGGACCAAATATACCTTCATAAAATATGGCTGTGGAATACGATACAGGCCGTTAAAGTTTTTTCTGATAATGTCACTGTTTATTTATGAATTGTTATCAAAATCGGCACAAAGGCATATCTTTGAAAAAGGAATATTATTTTATGTAATATTTCACATTTTGTTACAGGGGGCGCCACGTGAATGATTCCTGATGATGAAATTAGGTGGTAACTTTTTTTGGCGAAACTTTTTAGTGCTTTTGATTAGAAAATATTACCTAAAAATTATTTCTACGTAATATTGGTACTCTTGTTTAAACACGATAATTTCACCTGTTTTCGAGAAAAACGTAATTTGAGGAAACTATCTTATTTTTTTGAATTTCAGTAATCACAATAACGGTCATAGTCTGTTTGAAAAATAACGACATCGCTCAACTCTACTTTTTCCTGAATTGACGATTCTATCTTTAAGGATTTACATGTAGGTAAATATTTGAACATGCTTGTAAAATACGGATGTAAAAATACAAGTGAGCGCCTCCACCAAAAAATATAAAAATTGTTTTATTCCACCAAAATTTTACATTCATTCTTTTATGCATTTATTGTTAAGAAATTTAAAAGTATCAGTACAATAAATAGAACGTTTCCTTTTTTGCATAAATCTACATCTCAAACTACGTGATTTTTTTTTGTACTTCCAATTAACCATCCTTTCCCCCCAAGATAAATAATTTTGGTTTGATCTATACCTCATATAAAAATTTGGACTTTGGACCCCGTAGTCTCCCTATTCAATATTTCATATCTAAAAAATATAAGTCCGGAAACGTTAAAATTAAAAGCGATAAAAATCATTTTTAACCGACTTCAAAAAAGGAGGAGGTTCTCAATTCGTAGTAATATTTTTTTTTATGTATGTTCAGCGATAATTTTTTAACACTGTGTCCGATTTCAATGATTCTTTTTTTGTTAGAAAGGGGATACTTCAGGGGTGGTCCCATATAAATTTGGTTAATTTCTAATACTTGTAAAATTATACGCTTCACTTGTTGGTCAAAATGACCACCATAGTTTAATTCAACAAAGTCCATTACTCTAGGTACAGGGTGTAATTGAATACATCGATATAATAAAACAAGTTAATGGAATTTCTAATGTTAAGTTTTTAATTTATATTTTATATGAACTTTGTTAGGGTTGCCAACGTCATTTTGACCCTGAGCTTTCGGGTCCCTGGTTTTCATGATCAAAATGAGCACCCAAGCATTTAATTTAATTAATCAAATTCAATAAAGTTCATCACTTTAGGTTCAGGGTGTAATTGAATACTTAGATGTAATGAAACAAGTCAATAATGTGTAAATTTTCCTGAAAATTGATATTTTGAATATATAACTTATTCAACCTGTTGCAAAAACATTAATTAAAATGTATAAAGTTGAATTTTCAAACTAATCGTAAATACGAGAAGCACTGCTCAAGTTCGCGGAATCGATTACTGTTAGTATTGCCAGCCTGCAATTGTCATATTCGTAAAGTTTGACGCTTTTACCATGTGTATAATTCAGTTGACAGTTCTATTTTAATTAATTGTATGAAAAATGGAAATTTTGAATCGTGATTTTTTATGATTTTTGATACGATTAAACACCGCAGGAATGAGTGGAAAATCTTAGTTCGTTTTTTGTGCCGTATACGAGGTGCGTCAAAAATATAAATTTTGCTCAAAAGTAAAATATCTTTATTGCCAAAACGCATGTAAATAATCAATTAGGGTTTTTTAAGGTCGCTAAAAACGAATTTTAAGGTTTACCGATTTTTAAATTTTCATCATTATATTCAATGTGCTGGTTCATAAATGTTAAATTTGGCCACCTTGTAATTAAAACATCGGTTTAAATTTTTTATGATATGTTTTAATAAAAATATATTATTAACATTGTTTTTCATGATCTTAAATTCGTTCTCAGCGACCTCAAAACCTGGTCAAAAATACTTTGTCAAGTAAATTATTATATATTTACGTTTATTTACCATTATTTATTTTTGTTACTTCTTTATTTTCGTTGGATATTACAAATGGGCCAATATTCTTATTGGACGGGCATAATGAAAATGTTAAGAAAATAAGTCGGTTTTCAACAGAGGCGTACCATTTGTAATGTCTATAACTACCTAAGAGCCCCGGTCTACACATCGCGCTTTCGTGAAATCGTTGGACACGTATCCTACTACACAATAATAAATTTAGTTATAAGAAAATAAGTCACTCGTACGCAGACTCACGCACCACATTAAAACGTTGAAGAGAAAAAATGGCATAGGAAGTAAATTTTGTGAAACTCATAACAAAAACTAAATATCAGTATAAGAAAATAAGTCACAGGCTTGCCTTGTCACGCACTACTTTAAAACGTTGGAGAGAAAAAATGGCCCATCGAAATTGGTGAAGGGTTTAATATTTCATGTAGGTGTGCACTTATCGCCGAATGAGCATGACGTAAATGTTAAGAAAATAAATCAAGTTTATAAGAAGCACGTACCACTTGTAATGCCTATAGCTACCTAAGCGCCCCAGTCTGAACATCACGTTTTTATGAATTTGTTAGAAACGTATCATAGTACAATTTAATAATAAATTCGGATATTAGAAAATAAGTCACAAAACTGCACGTTGGCTCCAGGACTATAATTACTTGTAACTATAGTTATATATTTTGAACATAACAGACTCTTTTATGATATAATTAGATTATCTTTGCTTAATAATCATTTTTAGTTTATAAATAGGAGTAAAACTTTATTATTATTGTTATTTGAGGTAGCTATAGTGTAGGCTTTAGTCTAGAGTTGTCTTAAATACCTATTTAGGTGTATTTTTACTTAATAAATTTTTTTTAAATAATTGGCGCAGTCAGTAGGATACACGCGAGTCGTGAACAAGTTTAATCGAGTTCGCTGTTGCCGTGCCGAATATTAACTTTTCGTGACTTTGGAATTTTAATTCCTTAAGTGTGGTTCCTAACGAAGAATTAGGGGAGGTCAGTCTAACCTCCACGTAGAAGAATCGTCGATTGGACACCATCCCATGGTGGGACATCCGAAACGACAATAAACAATTGAAGAAAATAGTAAGTGCCAAATATCCTTTAATTTCCCTTTCATATAATTTAGAGGTATTAAAAAGATTGTACTATTATATAATTTTGAAACTATTTTATATTTTATTTTGTTTATATTTTATGATTGAATCAGAAATTGATACTTTGTTTGAGCAATTTGCAAATATATCGTTAAAAGATAATAAATCAGATAGTGTAGAAAGTAATTTAATCATGACACCTCCAGTAGTTGAACGTAGACAAGTGAATTGGGTCCTTTTTAAGTCCAAAATAGATAATATAAAAACTTTTGATGGTGATAGTAATTCACTAAATAAATTTAATTGATACTTATAGAACATATAATGACCTAGACGGATGCACATATAATAAAATGTATCCAAGAAAAATTAGTAGGAAAAGCTGAGATAATGGTAGGAAACAGAATTGAAATTAATAATAATAGGTTTATAAAATACTTTAGTAGATGTCAAAATATACTGATCTTTGAATTATTTATCGAAAACTAAATATATTTTGCTCTGAAATACAAATGAAATAAAATAAAATACGTCTAAATTGTATTTTACATTTCTAATAAATATTATTTGACTTTAGTTGATTCTTTTTCGCGATATGGCCAGGCCTATCCCCTAGATAGTATAACAGGGATATCAGTCGTAGAAAAACTCTTAGAATTTATTTCACATCACGAACTACCACAAAAAGTTACTACCGATAGTGGAACATAATTTAAAAATTTCGATTTAGAAGATTTTTGTAAATTACGCCATATCCAATTACATATCACTACCGCAAAAAATAGTAATTCAAATTCCCCAGTGGAACGGTTTCATTCAAGTCTATTAAAAAAGATGTTTGTTTACAAGAAGAAAATATTTCACACCAGATCGACTAATTAGAAATTCTGTATTTTGTTATAATAATAGTATACATTCAATGACAAAGTTCACGCCATTTGAAATAACTAAAGGACACATTGATAAATCCAAATCTCTTTGATTTAGACGATCACTTAATAATTTCTAATTATGTACAAGATTATAAACAAATTAGTAAACAGATGTATAACAAAATTAAACAACGTAATGAAGAAGTAAAAGAAAATTAAATAAACAAATTAAATGAAGAGAGATCTGAACCAGATAACTATTCTAATCAAAACATATGTTTTGTCAAAACAAAATCAAGAAATTAAAAGTTACCAAAAATTTAAAAAGGTAATTGTCATTGAAGATAAAGGTATTTTAATAAAAACAGATAAGGGTAATTATCATAAAAGTATTGTTAGAAAACTGGAAAATAATTTAGAAAAATTGTTACAGGATACCAACGAAAATAAAATCCATTTTGATAACGACGCTGTTCCAAGTACAAGTTCTACAAGTCATTTATGTATACCATAGTATAGTTCATGTAAATGCAACTAATCCTATATCTTATCATAGCTTATCATAAAATATGTTAACAAGAACAGAATATCTAATAATTACTCTTTAGAAAAATATATAATTCCTCATATAAGACATAATAAATTCAATCGGAAAAATTAACAAATGGCTATTTGGAAATCTTGATTCTGATGACGAAGAAAGATATAATAATGCTATCAAAACATTGCAAGTAAATCAAAAAAATATTATCAGTGGAACAAATCTTTAAATTTCGTAGTAAAAAAGGCTTGTTAATCATTATAATAAATCAATCACAATCTTAGGCAAAAATCAAGAAAAATTTAAAGTTGATATGGAAAAAATTCAAGCAGCTATTTATAATAGAATCGATACACTTGAAAGTTATATTAGTTTTCAGGCCATTATATCACAAACTGATTTAGATTGCCAAATGGTAATTTATTTTATAGATAATTTAGAAAAATGCCATAACCTTTGCAAAATTAAATACTTTACATAATTCTATAGTTTTCAACTCATACATAAAAAACATAAAATATATAATGTTGATCAAATTCCGAAATTTACAAATTTATTAACGTATTGTCAGTTCTTAGGAACGCAAGTATCAATTTCAGAATCTAAGTTAATTTTTGCAATACATTTTCCTATTTTTGAAATTAATACCTTTGAATTTTATAATTCCTTTATTCCCTTATTTGGCACGAAAACATCAAGATGGGCAGTTTGAACGAGAAGAATGTATTGAAGAAATCTATTATTGTCAACAGAATTTCATCCCCAGAGATAATTGTACTCTCCAACTTCTTGAAGGAAAAACTTTGGGAAATTGTCATATTTTAAATGTTAATTTAGATGAATCAGTCCCTAACAAATTGCAGTCCATGAAGTCTTAATAATTCCGTCAAAACCTAAACAAATTCTTTCAAAATGTAACAATAACCAGTATATAGACATAAGGTCACATGTATTAATCAAGATACCAAAATCTTGTGAAATTTGGACCAATGAAAGACGATATATCAACAACATTCAACTGAACATAGGAAAGCCATTCATTCTATTGAAGATAGACATGAAGAAAATTCAACCTTCAAAATCTTATCAAACTTCTATTACTAAATTAAAGCCAATTAAAGAAATTCAAAATAATTTTAATTATTCAAGCACTTTTGGAATAATTTTTGTAATTTGCATAGTTATTTAAATACTAATTAAATACAAAAGATATAGAAGAATGAAAAAAGAAAACGAAGAAATTGAATTAGAAAATCCTACAGATGTTTTGAAAAATAATAATTTTTCAAAACTTAAGGAGGGAGGAGTTATATATTGTGAACATAATACTCTTTTATGATATAATTAGATTATCTTTGCTTAATAATCATTTTTAGTTTATAAATAGGAGTAAAACCTTATTATTATTGTTATTTGAGGTAGCTTTAGTGTAGGCCTTAGTCCAGAGTTGTCTTAAATATCCATTTAAGTGTATTTTACTTAATAAAATTTAAAAAAATAAAAGTTTCGTTTTGGAATTTATAACTCTATTAATTTTTTTTTCGTCTATTTTTGTAGTGACTCAGAGAAAGGTATGTGTGACGCAATGCAAGCATGAAGAAGATATGTAGTGCGTCACTATAATTTTGTATGTAATATGTCTGTTCTACTAATTAATTCTATTAATTATTATTCTGAAAAGGGATCTTCTTGTTCATGAAAAATTAAATAAATAAATAAACTGTAGTAGTAAATATCATTTTGTCCTTTTTGATTCGTATCGCGGTAATGGTACACGACCGTCCCGTTCTGTATGAAAATTGATCAGTTCTATCACAACACACTTTCTCGTTAATTTTTCATGCGCGTTATGGGATACGCGATGCGGGGGCTATATAAATGTTAAAAAGAAAGGAAACGTTATTAAAAGGAAAGCGGGAGAGAGGGAGCTGGCGAGGGTATCAAGGTCGCGAAACCCTTTGTTTTATTGATTATATTATTTCATGTGTTTGTTTAACGACGAGGATACGAAGTCAAGTCATTAATATATGGATCAAAATTACTTTATGCTAAATTTAATATTTCCTGGCACTTACAACACGAAGAATTCATTAATTGAGGAAACAAGCTCATTTATTTGAATTTTACTAATATCAGTTACGATTCAAAGTGTGATTGCAAAATCGAGCCATCGATCGTCGGAATTGACGTTGACTTTTCTGTCTTTAAGAATTTACATGTAAAAATTATTTAAAAATGCTTTGTGAATACTAATGTTAGTATAGTAATCGTCATAAAATATATTTCTTTTATTATCGAATACTTCGAATTATACGTACACGTTTTATAATGTTTTATAATGCAATATTAGTGCAGCAAACGATCAAAATGAGAGCGAGTTAAAGTACAATTTCATGATCCCCCCTGCTTACTTCGTTTCATTTACAAGTTCATTTAATTCTAATACTAAACTAAAACCGAATTGTTTCCTGCTGGGTTTCGCTCATCGTCCGTCAGAACAGGGGCACGCCCAACCAACTGTGCGTTTGCCGCTAATCCGCGCTCTAAGTCGCTCTTGGGCCCTTTAGACCTTCGCCAGCCGGTCGGTGTCGGTGAATCGAATGAGAGACGACAACAATCTGGAAGTTTCGGTGGCTGCAAAGTTGAGCCGGAGAATTGGAGAGGTTTCGAGTTGCTTTTGGTGATCGATCGATAAAATTACGACCCAATTTGTATTGTTGGCGAGTAGTATGTCAGGAAACGAACCGTTGAATTTTGAATGTTTCCGATTTTGGAGAGGAAAGGGGGAATTTGAATGAATATTTCGGTCTTAAATTTTAAATTTTATAGACAGAGCCATAGCAGAGCACCTTCGGATTTTTCAGCTCTTGCCTTTATTGAAAATATTAGGTGCTCTAGCTAGTTGACAATACGAATTTATAGAGCCTCTCTCTCGTTAAAAAATTTCCAATACTAAAAAATTGACACCGCATAAATTTAGGCTCATTTTTTCAGAGTGGAATTTCTTTTATGTTGCTATATAATTAGCCTAAATGAGCATTTATACCGTCACCATTTTTAGTTTTCTCAATTATTTTTTTACGAAAAATTCTATAAAGTATTATCAAGCTAGCAGAGCACCTAATTTTTCCAATAAAAGCAGAAGTGGATTTTTTTATGTTGGTATAAAATTAGCCTAAAATAAGTGTTAAATTTTGCCTGGTCCATTTTTTAGTTTCCCCAATTTTTTAAACGAAAAACTCTATAAACCTGTATTGTCAAGTTAGCAGAGCACCTAATTTTTCTGATAGAGACAAGAGGGAAAATGTTTTTGATGTTGGTTATAAGCCTACAATTATGCCTTCATCAGATTTTTTAATGTTGGTATAAAATTAGCCTAAAATGAGCCTACAATTATGGCATACTGAGGGGTCTATTCTGTAACAATTCCTTTATATTTAACGGCCTTTAAAAATATTTTCTTCTTTACTACTGTCATTATTTAAACGGATCTTTTAAAATACATTAGAGGACTATCTTAAAGAATTCTGTTTAAATAATGACAGAAGTAAATTAACGAATACGAACATATTTTTAAAGACCGCCAATATTTTTAAAGGCCGTTAAATATAAAGGAATTGTTACAGAATATACCCCTGAGAATGTTAAAAATCCAAACGTGCGCTGCTAGTTTGATACGTATCCATATCCCACATGAAATTTTATGAAAATTTTCGTTCTTAGCGACTTTTATGACAATTTAAGTATAGTTACTGTCAAATAAAGCAGTGACATTGTCTTAGGGTTACACTATTTTTTTCTACTACTAGAATATTTAATAATAATAATAATAATAATAATAATAATAATAATAAGAATACTAATAATTATAATATAAAAGTAATCATAAAAATACAAGAATAATTCATAACATTATAAAAATAACTAAATCATAATAATAAGAATAATAACAACTACAATAAATAATAATATAGACACAACCGATAATAATAATAATAAATATCGGGCCGGTAGCCCATGGCCCCATGCAATACCGTAACTCGTCGAAGTGACCTGGGGTAACATCCCAGGGTGTTGGGATCTCGTATTGTTACGACTAGCAATGTAGAGCACGCTCCTGACAATCCACCCTTCTAGGATGGAGGTGATGGGCAAGATGGAGGAGCACCAGGACGGATGCCCGATAACGACCCGGGCAATGGAAATGGACGCTTTCGATGGACTTCGCTATAATCCGCAAGTAACTCAGGAAGAGATTAGAAAGGCACTTGAAGGTACTAGAAATTTTTCAGCACCAGGCCTCGATGGCATTAACAACTTTTGGTGGAAGAAATTTCCAAGTACCCATCCGCATCTTGCCAGAATATTCAACTCCTGGCTCAATGCAAACGAACCAATTCCTGAGTGGTTAGTCGAAGGGAGAACAACACATACCGAAAAAAGGCAACCTAGCTAAGATGCATCGAACAACTTATGTCGCTCTGGAAATCAAAATTTTCCATACCAACTGGAAATTCGAAAGTATTAACAGAGCCAGTAACATTTAAGAAAGGAATTTTCAGGGCGACTCACTCAGTCCCCTGCTATTCTGTATTTCTCTACTCCCCGTTTCGGCAGCTCTTCGGCAAACTCGCGGATATCAATGCGGCACACCAGGGAATCGCAGGTTACACATCTGTTTTACATGGACGACCTTAAGGTCTATGCTATGAGCGACCGAGATTGACAACAATCTATGAAGGTAGTGCAAGAATATACACAGGATATCGGTATGGAATTTGGATTGGACAAATGCGCCTTTCTGAGACTTCAGAAAGGCCGTTGCTTGGACCAGCCTGAGAACGAACAACTTACTGACGGAAGCATACTTCGTCACTTGGAAGATGATGAAAGTATCTTGGTATTGATCAACACCGAATGCATGACACTAACAACGTCAAAAAAACGCTCCGTAGTAAGTATAGGCAGCGTTTCCGGAAAATATGGGAATCCCATCTTTCCGGAATCAACAAAGTTGCTGCCACTAATATGCATGCCGTTCCTGTGCTCTTGTATTCATTTGGCGTGCTCAATTGGAGACGAGAGGAACTACGGGAACTGGATGAAAACACACGCAAGATGATGCATATGAATAAAAGTATCCACCCACGCTCATCGGTCTCACGCATTTACTTTCCACGTCATTAAGTGGGCAGGGGCCTTCTGAGTCTGGAGAGGTTGCATGATATATTAACTGTGAGTTTGGCTTGCAAGGTAGCCAATAGTGCGGACTCACTACTGCAACTGGTTCGAGACCATGAAACAACTGGTATCGGGGCTGTACGTAAAGCTACGGATGAACTAGGTCTCAGATTTAAAATAGATGACATCCAATCTCTTACAAGGTTGGAACCCGCTCAAGTAAAACGTCTAGTTAGGGCAGCAGAACAACAGCTGCTCTTGGAAGATCACGTCAGCAAACCCCAACACGGTGTTTTTTACAGGAACATAGATCTTACTCTAACTCGGGAATTAACTTTCTCCTTTCTTCGATCAGCTGACCTGAAGTCTGAGACAGAGGGATTCTTGTTAGCTTGCCAGGATGGCGTAATTAATACTCTCGTATACCGCGGTCAATTTTCGTATGTGATGGATGTCAGATGCAGAGCATGCCAACAGTACCCGGAGACATTAATGCATCTTTTGTCCGCTTGCCCGGTGCAAGCTGTGTCTGGGTACATCTATAGGCACAACGCCGCATTGCGAGTTTTCTACTCTCATCTGAGACATCACTACGGTATAGATGAGACACCATACGTCCCAGACGAAATTGAAGCGGTAGTGAAAAATAACAGTTGGTGTATTTATTGGAATTACGCTTTTCCCACAACAACCAGACTCCAAGCTAACAAGCCCGATTTGGTGCTGTTGGACAAGCAGATTCCTTCAATGTTTGTCATTAAGTTTTCTGCACCATCTGAAACCAACATTCTTATTAAGGAGAGGGAAAAGCGTGCCAAATACATTCCACTGATTGGCGAGTTGCAAAGAATGTATCCAGAATATAGTGTACGAATGGTAGTCCTAATTGTGGGTATTTTAGGGGGAATCAAGGACACTATGCTAACAGAGCTACAAAAAATACCGGCTTGCCGAGACTCATCAAAACAACTAGTGGTAAAGATGCAGTAAGCGGTAGTCCTTAAGTCCCTTCGTCTTTTGAGGCAATTGAATTTGACCGAAGATCACTGACCGAGCGGATGTAAGGAATGATTTTCTCAGCGACCAGGCCTTTCGCGTAACTGGGTGTGTCGGAGACCAGGAATGATGCGACGAATTTTTTACACAATAATATTAATAATAATAATAAAAAATATATATAATAAAATTTTACTAACATGACATACATTACCCTAACAACAACACTAACAATATAAAAGACCCCAAAAAAAGAAGAAACGACAAATGACAATCACACTTCAAATATATACCTGTCAATCTTGTTAATTCTATCATTTCGAATCAACCTCATAGTTATTTAACGATAAAAAGAAAAACTTTCAAAAATCAAATAAAATTATTTCTATTCGGACCTCTATGAGGGACCGAAAGAGAAAAAAAGAGGGTTTTCAGTACCCATACACTAAAACGGACTTAAAGAACACCATCAACGGACATGACAAGGATTATAGGAAACAAAATAATGTAAAAAAAAGGTTTAATTTATTTTAACAATGTTAATGACACACCCCAAGTTCTTGTAGAATTTCGGATGTAAACTTAAAAAAAAAACAAGGTTTTTAATGACAAAAAAAAAATTACCAATAAAAACTACTGAAGAATGCACTGATCAGTGCCGGAAGCTATAACCACACACAATAGTTTCATTTTCTACAAACACCTAAAAATCCAAAAAGTACAAGAAAAAAAAAACTATAAATTAAGGTGTAAGAATTTAGAAAAGAAAGCAGAGACTTCCTTTTGTAAAGTACCAAGAATATTTAATGATTTTCACAATGATAATTTTTGGATTCCTTTTGTATTAGCAAGGATTAAATTAGTCGGTGAAAACAAATTAATGAAAATTCAATAAATTAAACCGAAATTAAATGTCACTAACATCAATTGTTTGAATTTTTCTCTCCTACTAAGAGATAATGAAAAATTAGCTCCTACTAGTCCTACTAGAAGATAAATTTATCTTCTCGACTTATAAACGTATAAATAATGATATCATATTTGAAAAATTTTAAAAAATCTGTCCCGAGATAGGATTCCAGCCCTTTCGCATCGTCTTTTTACACATGCTGCCTTGCCAACTCGGCCTCTAATCTCCAAATCGCCGAGCTGGTAAAACAGCATGTGCAAAGCGAGGATGTGAAGGGTTAGAATCCTATGCAGAAACAAATTTTCAATTATTTTGTTTTCACTTTGAGGGTTCAAAAATAATTTCTATTATTCCGTAGGGGTAATTTTTAAAAATATATTTGATAATTTCCAAAGAATTTAATTTTACTTTGTTTTCAGAACTTTAAACTGATCTATCACTCTTTAAAATTGTTTGGCTATATACTGCTTATTACTGGAACTACTACTTCTACTACGAACATGTGCTTAATTTTATGTTCTGTAATAAAACGCGCTGATATACCGAAATATTGACCATTTATGTAGTCGCGGGTATTAAATTTATGCACTTTAAATTTAACTAGGAGGACATTCACTTTTGAATATTTAATAATATGTACGTACCAAAATGCAGTTTTCTACAAATTTTCACAAATTATAATCTAACTATGCCAAAGAAAAATATTCGTTATAGTAAATTGGTATATACAGTATATTGATTCAGTAATTAACCACATACCTACCACCTAACGTATACAAATATAACTATCGCGGTTATTGCTTAAAAACACATTAACAACAAATTACTAGTGCACTACCCCATGATTAATGTAATAATTCGCCAACCCTCCCAACTGGTAGCATGATCTGTGCCAGGTGTATAATGAGGATACCACAAAGGATGTATTGTTGGCCTTCCTTCGTAAAATGTACACGAGGGTGAAACGTTTGTAGGGTAGGTGGTTGTTAAAAAGTTAACTTAAACTTATATTTCTGTGTAGAATGTTTGTAGATAGTAACGAATTCCATAGGGGTTATTTATATGGGGTGAGAATTTAAAAATATACAATGGCTATGGCGAATGAACTAAAAATGATATTAGGAAAGTAAAACCTAATAATAATTTATTTTGTAATTCTGAAGTAGAAATATTTAAAAATATTTGATTCATAAACAAGCCATTTTTTTTAAACAGATGTTTTAATATTTTCTATTATTGAACCACCCTATAGAAAAGAAAACTGAATGGAGAAAGTATCTTCAGACAAAACCACAAGAATATAAGAGTCTGGTAAGAAAAAAAACATGGTAAAAGAGGCAAAATCAATTCCTGGATGGAGAGATTTTGGAATAGAAATGACAGAAACATGTGCATCAGATAATAGGAAAATTTGGACAAGAATAAAAAAATTACGAAGAAATGGAAGAAAATAAATACAAAATAAAAATAACAAACTAGAAACAGAAGGAAAACAAATAATAGAAACCTGGAAAGAACACCATGAAAACAAATTTGGCAGTACGCCAATTGAAGAAATATAGAGAGACTTAAATGAACATCAACTTCAAGAACTCCAAAGGGATGAAATAGAGTAGACACACATAAAATCAAACTAGGAAAAGCAAGTGACGGGGACTGCCCTCGAGATGATTAAATGGCTAGAAGAAAAAGGAAAGGGATGGTTGTGGAGTATATGCATAGAAGCATGGGATAAAATATGAAGTATAATAACAGGCACCAATAATAACAAAGACCAAAAAGAATCCATTAAACAATGCCTGATTAATAGTTAAAATTATTTATGAATTCACAAGTATTAAAAATGAGATTTATAAGGTTATTAGGTTTATAAGGAGATATAATGAATTTTTTTATGATTTTCATTTCAGTCGTTAAATCATATTTATTCCTGGTGCATTTTTACTTCTTAAACCTTCTTTAATTTCGTTCGTTAATATCTTCACCAGTAATCTGAGACAAATCAAGCGATTGAAAAATGGATTTATTTTTCGGTGAAAGAGTTTGGGGTTTAACAATTTTCAATACTATACGTCTCTCATCTCTCATACATCAGTGAAATGTTAGACAAATCCATTTGCAATGCTTTTTTTGTCTAATTTGTAGCAATTTTTTTATTTCATTTCTAAATTAATCTTTTTTCTTGCATATTTTATTATTTTCTTTAACTCGTCTTTGTAGTTAAAGTAATCATTTATTTTTTCTAGATTATTTGGGCCTCTAAAGTATCTACTTATAAAAACGATTTCTTTTGATAAAAATTTCAATTGTAATATTTTTGGCCATAAATTGGAGTAAAGTGCCAATTTTTAAAATAACAGAGTAACCGAATGTTACAGACGTTTAAAAAGTAGATGCCATTGGTACTACAAAAACTTATTTTATCTTAAGCAGTAGAAATGCAGAAAAATTATTGGCATCGATTGCTGGAATGTAACACTTTTACTCGACCATATTTAATTAGTCTAATAATTTTTCAATATTGTTTTCTCCGCATTATAAAGTAGATATTTTTACTGTGTTCTGGTACAATTGGTTTTAAATCCAATTTCATAGAAGAAAACAACTTTCTCATTTAATGTTTATGACACTTGGGCTTATTATGGTAGATGAATAAACGTTTGATGAATGCAATCAATCAAAAAATTGCATATAGATATAAATTTACATGGTGCATCCAAGTGAATGGTGTCTACTTCGAACAACTATTTAAAAATTTTATATTTCGTAGTTTTGTTTTTCTTGTAAGTGTTCTACAATTTATTTTGTAGAGTACTTAATTCTTTATCTTTAGGATTAAAATATAAATGTATATTAAATCTTTTTTTCACGAATTGAACTATCAAAATGAGACACATTCGAAAACTGCTGCTTTCTTAGGATTAAGGTTAGTTTTAATTTCTTTCGCTACTTCTCTCGGTGTAACAATGGTGCATGGGTGTTTTCGGATTTTTTATTCTCTATTCTAAGCAAATTATTTATTTCCTGAATCTGATTGAGTGTAAAAATATTTGACAAATGTTCAGCAATTAAGTCTACTTTCTGTTTATTTTCCCATCTTTTTGAAGGTAGGAATGAAGGTAGGTAGGAATTTCTCTCTTCATCTGGTGAGAGGTTCTTCCTGGATTTCTTCTGGATTTCTCTTCTCAGTTTTTGAGTTTTATTGTTTAAGGTATCTTTATCAGATTGTTGCCATCTTCTTCTTGCTCTTCTTATTTCTCTAACTGAACTGGGTAGTATATTGCTTTTGTCAAACGAGTAACTTCTTTGTAAGGAGCTGTTTGAACAATTTTGGTATAAACTTTTCATCTTCCTCATCAAGTTGTTTAGTTGTTTTCAAATTAATCCTACTAATATATCGTCGGGTTACTGCCAAATCAAGATAAGTACTTTTGTTTTCATATTTAACTTAAGTGCATGTCTAACATTTAAACTGTCTAAACTATGTACTGACAAAATCAATAATTGTATAAAACGCGGCATACGTTGATACGCATGTGCACATAAAAGACTAAGTGCATTTCAAGAATTATATTGGCATCTAAAACAAGACAAATGTATTTACGTTAAGTTTAAAAATTATTTTAATGTTACTTTGGGTACATATAAGGAAACATATGTTTTGGGTAAAGGCCGTCCTCTAAATGTAAATTAAATTAAAATCACAAAAGCGTACAAAAGATGAAGGCCTCTTTCGGTTAAGCAAAAACAAGACCTACTAAATTTGTGTAAAAGTGATGTTATCCCTGTAGAATACCATCAATATTACAAATTCTTGCCTACCTCAAAAGAGGTAAAAGATTTAGTTCCAGATCCAGCAACCAAAGATTCTGATATAGAAGAACTTCCTTTAGAAGAGCAGAATAAATGAAACAAAAACAGATACTTATACATCCTAAAGAAGACAAGTGCACAAAAAAAGTGTTTTTTTTCCAGCTAAATACTTTGGTAGTTTCATGACAAATTTGTCTACTATTTAATATCCAATTGTATTAAAATTCAGTTCCTAAGTAAAAATGGAGTTTTTCTTTTATACCTGATTTTCCTCAAACATTAAAGTTATAAACATTAATAACTCAAAACAATAAAAATGTAACTTATCTTGTTTTGGCAGTAACCCGACGATATAAATGCGAAAGTTTGGATGTATGGATGTTTGTTGCTTAATCACGTTAAAACGGCTGAACGGATCTGGATGAAATTTGGCACAAAGATAGATTATAGTTTGGAATAGCACATAGGTTACTTTTTATCCCGGAAAATGTATGGTTCCCGTGGGATAGATTTGCATTTGTTTTTCACAGAGCAAGGGATCCGACATGATTTTGTGCATAGTGGTAGTGAAACAAAAATTTGAAATACAGCTACTGAGCATAAATAAATAATGACGTGTTTCAGGGTTTTTGGATTTTGACATTTTAAAGGGGGAAATGGGGATTGAAAGTTTGTTTGAAAGTATCGATTTTTTTTAAAGGTAGGAACTTGAAAATTGGAATTATAGCTACTCATCACAAATAATGGTAAGGGGTTTCAGGGTTTTTGAATTTTCATAATATAAAGAAGGAAAGGTGGGAAAAGAGAGGATAGGGTGATGTAAGTTTGTATGATGTATCGATTTTTTTAAAGGTGGGTACTTGGAATTGTAGCTACTCATTATAAGTAAATAATGACGTATTTCAAGGTTTTCGCATTTTCACATTTTAAGGAGGGGGGAGAAATAGAAAGTATCGTAAAAATAAATAAAAATAAATAAAAATTAATGAAAATTAATAAAAATTAATAAAATTTAATAAAAATTAATAAAAATTAATAAAAATTAATAAAAATTAATAAAAATTAATAAAAATTAATAAAAATTATTAAAAATTAATAAAAATTAATAAAAATTAATAAAAATTAATAAAAATTAATAAAAATTAATAAAAAATTAATAAAAATTAATAAAAATTAATAAAAATTAATAAAAATTAATAAAAATTAATAAAAATTAATAAAAATTAATAAAAATTAATAAAAATCAATAAATATTAATAAAAATCAATAAATATTAAAAAAAATTGCCAGTTATCGCATAAAAAATTTCTCTCGAATAACGAAAACTTTTAATAATTGAGATTTAAGAAATTTCAGCGAGGCGTGATCGGGTAAGCCAGTATTCAAATAATTCTGAAACTTTCTGTGTTAGCCAAGTTCGGAATTTCGACTAAGTGATCAGAGACTAAATCAAAATTTTCTTTAATTAAAAAAGATTAAATTAAATAGTACTATCAATAATTTTCAAATCTATCTGCGAATCAATAGAATAGACCAATCGAAATTTTGATAAATAACTTTTTTTAAATGTGTCAAATTTGACAGGTATATCCGATCGACAGAAAAAAGTAGACATCCATGAACTCTTAATTTTCATAATTTTTTAATTTAATTTGAGCCCACATATGACTTTTAAAGTTGGCTTGCAATAAGTTCGCTAATTTTTTAAAATATTTTATCCTAGGAAAATATTTAGTTAGAAAGACATACGATTATACAATTCGTTACTTTCAAATATACTTTTTTTCTAATTTAAAAACAAATTTGATATTAATCGATCCACATCCATAAAAAAGTGGTATCATTCTGTAGAGCGGAACACTATTGTATCGATGAAAATTTAGAAAACAGCACAAATTACATACAGTGAACATTATCTTTCTGTCTTTTATCTGCTATTTAATTCTGTATAGGAAGCCTCGAAACACTTTGTATACAAATTAGCATTTCCTGTGAACTTTATTGCCTGATAGGTAAAAATCGACTCAAACAAAAATGGGTCAATCCTCTTAAAAATTTCTGAATTTTCATTTTAAACAAGCAGAAGAAAGAATTGACGTTCCATACGTACGTACATATATATTGCTCGAGAGCCAACATTTTCAGTTTTGTGTGTAGACAAAGCCGATCCGGCATTCAAGCAATATGGAAGCTGTGTCGCACATACTCTTGGTCGGACTGTACCTCGGCCAGATCGGCGCGAGTGAGATATTCTAGACGCCCCCTCGTGCCCTCACCCCCCTTTGGCACTGGGGTCCCTTTTAGCTCTGCACACGAGAATCAACCTGATGACGGTTCCATTTTAACCAGAAAATGCCATCTCTGTTCAGTTCGCCATATTTGCAATTAGATATCGATGAGAAATACCGAGAGACTAGGTGTAGTAAATTAATTCCTACGGGGCTTATCAAAATCTACTGTGATATTAACATTGGGTTACAGACACAGTAGTATAACAAAATAAAACGAGAATAATACGCATTTACGAGCTTTGTCTTATTGAATTTGGCACACTCATTATTTGAACGTTGCAATTACCAAATTGTCGTCGAAATAAGGCGCGTTTTAAATATTTACTTCTATTATGATTTTTTAAATTAATATCAAATTAATTTTTGGAATTTAACACATAATTCTGGAAGGTTTTATTATTTAGATTATTCACGGAAAAAATGTGACTAGAAAATTTTACCACAATGTTGTAGTAGACTTTTGTAGCAAAATTTACTATAATTTACAGTTAAAAGTAGGCAATTAAATTGCCGAATATAACAACACTACAAGAAGAAGAAAAAGTAGAATGTTCAGTACAGTTTACTATTGTTTGTAGTGTTATTTTATGTAGAGAAAAAATATACAATGATTTACGATATTTTCTATAATTAAGTCATTTCACAAAAAAAAAGTTAGTATCTTAATAGGTTGAACGCCTCGGCGGTCGAATACGTCCGCTCGACAATTTTTTCATTTCACAGCGGTCGTAGGCGACCGCTCAGTACTCGACCAAATATTCGTATTTATTTTGCCGATGTGGCATACAAGCCTATTTTATCAATGCCAGTTCTAAATGAAATAATAAAAAAACAGGCGAGCGGGCGTATACGACTGCTTATTATTTGAAAAATGCGATTTGGCAGCTTAATTTATACTTGGCAGCAGAACATAGTAAATTACATATTATGGGACAGTTAATCTGTTAAATAAATTAGGCAGCTATAGAAACGGTGGCGGGGCATAGATTCATGTGAGAACACAAAATCTAAACGCATAAGAGCGAATACTCGCAATTTAGGGCAGGAATTTTTTTTATATACAGGGTGTCCCGAAATTAGACGGTCATATTTTAACAGCGTGATCTACATCCTAAAATAAGAATAAAAGTTCATATAAACATAGGTCCGAAAACGTTTCGTTTTCGAGATACAGGGTGTTACAAGTGAAGTCCTGATGGCCTATTTTTGTAAATATTTTTTAAAATTTCTTTAGTCACTGGTTTTCCAAAGTAAAAAAAAAATTAAATTTCTGATTTCACAAGCCTACTAATTATTGTTTACACTTTCGAATAACTTATCTTGAAATTTTTAAATGCCTTTTTCTTGAAAATGGTGCGTCCTAGCGAGATGCAACAATAGTAACTTTATTATAAAGAAAACATTGGTTTTCCAAATTTTATAGTCAAAAATGGTAAAAACTGTCAACAAAAAACTTAGGGCAATTTTACCCTAAGCCCCCCCTACTTTACCCACCTATGAAGATGATAAAAAACTGGAGTTTAGTCCATTAGATAGAGCGTAAAAAGGTTTTATTATTTAGATTATTCACGGAAAAAATGTGACTAGAAAATTTTACCACAATGTTGTAGTAGACTTTTGTAGCAAAATTTACTATAATTTACAGTTAATTTGTACCAAATTTTATTTAGTTATCTTTAAACGTTTAGAAAATATTTACAAAAGAGTGTCATCAGGACTTCACTTTTAACACCCTGTATATATAGTGTCGCATTTAAGATGAAGACACCCCTATATTTTGTCTATCTAAATAAATACAGATTTGAAGTTTTTCACAGTCATACAGGCATTTTTAGTTTTTTCATTATTTTGGTCAATACACAAAATTATTAAAAGTTGATTTTATTTGATAAACTAGAGTGCCATGGATAGGAATAATTTGACACTTGTGAAATCATTAATGTTAATCAAATTAGACTTTCAGTTTATTACATTGAGTTGTATTTAGTGAAAACCGAATTAATATGCCGTTGACTTAAAACGTAAAAAAAAATCGAAATAATCCGATTGTTTGGTGATTTTGCTCGAAGTAGCAGAGAAGTTGCTGCAGAGTTTTAACAGGAAACATCTGCAACGTGCTTCCATTACACATGGAAAAGCAGCCGCTATAAATGCTCTTTTCAATGAAACTGGCAGTGTTATTAAAATCCATCAGAATGGCCAACCTTGGCGAATACACCCGCATCCTGAGGATATACTGACGATATACTGGCGGCAAATCGAGCAAATTCACGCATGAGCCTTCTAGATTTATCATCTCAGCTGAATATTACTAAGGATAAAATCAGAAGATGTTTCATCCGTCACAATATCAAGCTCTATAAACCAAAGTTCTAACGTACATTAAAAAAGGCGATGAGAATAAAAGATTGGATTATTGTTATTGGGCCCAAGGTTATTTTTTAAATGACAGGCATTTTCTGAAGAAGATTATGCTACTTTCACCGCCAATGGCGTTGTATTATCTCAAAATTGTAGATACTGGGCCAAAAATAATCCCCACTGGGTTATAAATTGTAAAGATCAATATTCCCAGAAAGTCAATGTCTGGTGTGGAATTTTGGAAGACCAAATAATAGGTCTTTTTTTTTTAATGAATCATCAAATCCTGATCGTCTAGTTAACTTTTTTGATGGGGAATTATGGATGCTATAAAAAATCTTCCTCCCAATGTCCGACAGGATATGTATAAACAGTCCTTTTGAACCCTGGCCTCCGAAGTCCCCTGATATTACACCACTCGATTTTTATTTTTGGGGATTGATAAAAAATAAAGTTTATAAAACAAGGCCCAGAAATCAAGAAGAACTTTGTGCCATAATAAGACAAGCCTGTCAAGAAATCAGCATCCCAGAACTTAGACGAGTATCCATACATAATCGTAAAATAATTGAAAAATCTATTCTATTAAATGGAAGACTAGTCGAGCGAGATAACATTTGATAAATTGTCATTTGTACTATGAAAATTATTGTTTTAATTATTTTCTTAAATTTAATCAGTTACCTACTAAAAATTATTGTCTTCTTAAAATAATTATTCGTTTGTCTTATTGTTATTTATTTTACTGAAGAATTTAAATTACATGAATTACACTAAATTGAAAGTCTAATCTGATTGACATTAATGATTTCACAAGTGTCAAATTATTCCTTTCCATGGCACACTAGTTTATCGAATAAAAAAAATCAACTTTTAATAATTTTGTGTATTGACCAAAATAATGAAAAAACTACAAATGCGAATTTTGTCATGAAATTTGGTATGTGGGGTTAGAATAATATTCGCAACAACTTTTTCAAATAACTTTTTCTGATATCTCTAACGCGAAGAAAAATATCGAAAATTGACCCTGTTTGCAGTAGGCCGCGTTTAAAATTTAAATTTCAGTTGAGTATCTTGAAAAATGTGAACCATCAACCTGTATGACTGTGCAAAATTTCAAATCTGTATTCATTTAGCTAGCCAAAAAATATAGGGGTGTCTTCATCTTAAATGCGACACACTGTAATATAGGTAAAATATATTGTTTTAGCATGGGCAAAGGAAAACTACTCGTATTTAAAACGCAAAAGCCCCTTTAGTTTATATTTTGCATACTTTGTCAACTCCTCAGAGTGGAAGCATAAAAATGTATCCGTTTTTGGTGTTATTTGCAATTTACGAGTGTGGTAAACTCGTTCAGAAAATTAGTTTTTTTTGTATTCCAAACCTCTTAGACGTTTCATTTTAATATCGAGCAAAATACTGCTAGTTTCATCAAAACAGTAATTTTTAAGTACCTAATTAAGTATTAAACTTATTTTTTGTAATATCGCAGCCTTTATCTCGGAGCTGACGAAATATTTGTATTAAAATAAACATTTCCGATTAAGTTCCCAAATCCACCTTGGTGAATACTTGCTCTAGAACCGACATTTTCGCAAGTTGCCACTTTAATCAGATCTATAAACTATACTGAATTTCAAAGAGACACATTCGCTAAGGACAACAACCATAGTCACGCATTGTATAACGGTAGATCTTTAGGCACATTTTTCTTTGAAACACGTAAACTAATTAACTTATCGACTGGTATTTTTGTAAAAACATATTCTTTAAATAAGTTTATTGTATTTTTTTTTTGTTAATATTTCTAGAAATGTATCTTTTCTATTTGACCATAGGCTTTCAATTTTATTTCGTACTTAAGCTGTATTTGTAACGTGTGGATGGTAGGTTGTCCCACGACATCAGTCTTTCATCGTGCTTCCTCCTAAATTAGCTCGTCAGACACCCTACAGAATTTGATATAGTTGATAACGTAGCCGAGAGGTACTTCTTATATCTGCAGGTGTTAGCCAAAACTCGCCGAAAACAAATATAATAATTAAAAGAATATGCTCGATAGTCATCTTCTTGGTCGCACCCTCTGCAGAATGCAGATTCAGACAGCCTCATGCTATGGAGATGCCTTGGTACAAGGCAATGAACAGTCACAATGCTTGTAATCAGACAAGTATTTGTTTTCTGTAGTGTTGTCAGGGTAACTTAAAAGCTCTCTGGAAACTCTGCAGCTTCTTGTTTCATCCCACGTTTCTTTGAATTTCGCAAGGGAAGGTTCTTTAATTACGTTTGTCACGACCGATGTTGCCAGTCCATTGAAAGGACCAAGTCATAAAGGTTTTTCATTTGTTGCCTTCTTGTTGGAGAAATATTCAATAACTAGTTCATTAAAATTAAAAATACTTCTAACAAAAGGTTTTTCAATACTTAACATTGCTAAAGCTCCCAATCTTGGCTCTCTCATAGTGTTTCTTAGAAAAGTCTTAATTCTTTTTTGGGTCGAAAAGCAGCGTTCACTTTCTATTGTAGTCATTGGAATAGTACATAAAATCTCCAATAATTTTACACTTTCCGTAAAAGTTTTACCCATGTTCATTTCCAACAACAGCTGTAAAATGCCAACAGCACCCGCACTGTTATAAAAATCTTCACGACTATACAAAACTTCCATTTCAGATTTGAAACGTTTATCATCTCATAATTAATTTTAACAGATTTTAAAATGTCTTCAGGAAACTCATTTTTATTTGTGAAACTATTAAATGTTCTGTATAATTAAAACGACAGCGGATTTTTGACAAAATTATGTCACATATTTCTAAAGAAATTCTTCTTTCGGAGTCTTCTTTCTTTTAGAGCTACTCGGTCCGAAATTATCATTTTGCTCTATAGAGATAACACTTTGTAATTATAGAATTAAAATGTTCTATAAATTTTCCAATCTAAATAGCATCAATATTTGATGTTTGCAATTGACAAAAAAGTATCTCAACATGTGGCATAATAGAGTGAAAAAATTTCAACCAATATAAAAAATGTTCATTTTCTAAATATGTCTTTAACTCCCCTGCTTTATTTATTGTAGTTGTGTCAAATTCAGTGTCCATTAGTTCCTCCAAACTTGTATATGTAGACAGTTTCAATACATCTGCTATTAAAATACCATCTTATTTTAGTGCACAAAGTGTGCTGATGGATATTTTGTTTTAATATTTTTAGTCTCGGACTAAGGTTGTTTCTGCATTAAATTGACAATCACTACTTATAGCCTAATAATCGTAAATGATTCACTTGTGGCATTTATAAAAACCTGGTGGCATAGGTATTATAAGTGCATGTACATTTGTCAAGAGATAAGCAGAATCAGTTTGCAATTTTTAAGTTACACCACATAGTTTACAGCGCTGATGTGCCAGGCTGTATTCGGGATCAATGATTTTACATAGAGTACTTTCAATGTTTCTTTCCAAAAACAAAACATTTTCCTCTTGAAATGCTAATTCGAAAAACAAATACTATGGACCAAAAAAAAGGAAATTAGAAAAATCTGCTTGGGTACGAAAATATTATTGAAACACCAAAAACTAAGACAAAATTCAAAAAAGCCACAACATAAGCTTGTTTTTATGTTATTACATTAGAATAGTTTGATAGTAAAAATTGAAAAATTCTTATTCTAGTGGTAAACTTCAAGCCAAACGTTTTTTTACCTCCTGAAAACTCTCAAAAAGTGAGATTATTTCTCACATAAGTGATTCAATTACCAAAAAGTTACGACAAAAAAGATATGACCCAATTTCATCATCTGGAATCGCTGATATGGCGGCACACCCAGCATGCAAATGTAAAATAAATTAAATAATATTCCATGCCTAAAGTTATGCCTCTGTGCCAATTTTGATAACGATTTATGAATATGAATGAATGATATTATTACCAAAAAATTAAAAAATACTTCAAATTTTCCACAGAAACAGTTTATTAAAACATGTTTAGTCTAATCCTCATATTTTGGTCCAAATAACCTACTAATTTATAACACCCTATATATTAGCAAACAATTTAATTAATAAAATCTGATGATTTAACTAAGTCAATTTCCATTAATTACAAACGTAGAATATTGATTTTGTCTAAACTGTACCCGACTCTTCAAACGCTTTAAATTTCGATTGTAGATTGTGAATTTGAATGTGAACGTCGATAAAACGAGAACCGGCAACGTCGATGAGAGTCGAGTTTAAATGTATTTAACGTGATGAAAAATTCACTTAAAAATATATCCGCCTGCTACCGTATGAATGCTTAGTTAAAATATACAACACTATTATTGATTAGTTAGAATGGTTCGTGAATATTTGTATCTATGGAATAGTTTTAAGTGAGGCACAGTCTAGGATGTAGGACAGACACATCTACTATACTACAATTTAAGCTAAATATATCTCGCTCATTATACAATGGTTTGTTAAATCTTTTATGAACTATATTCATTTCGGTTTATATAAACCTACGCATCTAATAAAATACGATTGGATACTCTCTCAATATTTTTAAATCAAAGCTAGTTTTAAACAAATCGATGCGATGTCCAAATTATTTACTTGTTCTAAAAATACTGCAATGTTCTCTCTCATCTAGAAACCGATCGATATGAAGTTTATTCGGAAAATACCTTTCCACAACCCGGAAAATTTAAATTCAGTGATCACTTCACCGTTGAACAACTGATCCAACCAACGAACTGCCAACCTGAAATGGTTCTTTTAAATAGTGGATGGAGTATATTGCAAAACGAAACATAATTTAAGAAAAAAAATCTAGTTTAATAACATTAAAAACGGACTCTTTTAGAATGGAACACCCTCTATAAAATATTTACGGAATTCTGGAATTGCGAGACGCTTCGGCTTCTTCTTCTATCTGCGTTTGTATCTGGGGAACGTGACAAGTTTTTGCATCGATCTGGTCGTCCTTTTCTTACCTCGTTACCAGTAGAATGCGAGAGGTTTAGTTTGGTGCTCTTTTCTCACTTCCGTTTTACACGTAACCACGGGGTGTTTGTGGCATACAAATCATATACTTGTAAAAGGTTAATTTGATAAAAAAAAATATATAATAATAGAATCGATAAAAAACAGCAGTTTGAGTGATAGAATGAAATGGCCAAATATCCCAGATTATGTGGAAATCTTTCAGATTTGAGACGTTTATTTCGTACTGAAAATAATTCTGATTTATTTGAACAGTTTAAAGAGATGATGATCGGTCAAGTTTATTTTTCTCCCCAATTTTTCCTGGTTCAGCGCCATTTCAATTCCCTTTACCTTTATATCACTAGAAATAGTATATTACATTACGAGTGTGGAAAGTGACATTTTTCACACGAGTGGGAAATATTGTCGCACGAGGCGCAAGCCGAGTGCGACTATCACACGAGTGTGGAAAATCACTTTCCACACAAGTGATGTACAATATTTTTCCTACGACCACAAAATAATGTCATCAAAAAAATGTAAAACCAAGGTTATTATTACTATAATAATTAAAATGTATTTAAAAAAAATAATCAACAATAATCGTATTTATTCAATTTTCATATTTTCTAAACAAAAAAAACTAAAAAAAAAATAAAAAAAAAACAAAAAAAAATTCTGCCCCGACAGGATTTGAACCATAGATTGAACGCGGTCGAAAAATGGCAAAGTTGATAAGTTCGACGTCCTAACCAGCTGAGCTAACAGCCCTTGTGTCAATTGAATGATCTAATCGGTTATGTATTTAACAAAAATAAAGAGCAAACATTATTTTAAAATTATTTTAATAATAATTGTTAAAGACAAATATCTAGGATCTAATTTAAAACAATTTCAATAATTTAACAATCATATCGATTTTAGTATTAATATGGATATAACATAGATAAAAATAGAAATTAGCTTACAAAATAATATCAAAAAAATGTAAAACCAAGGTTATTACTATATTAATTAAAATGTATTTAAAAAAATAATCAACAATAATCGTATTTATTCAATTTTCATATTTTCTAAATAAAAAAAAACTAATAAAAAATAAAAAAAAAAAACAAAAATAATTCTGCTCCGCCAGGATTTGAACCATAGATTGAACGCGGTCGAAAAATGGCAAAGTTGATAAGTTCGACGTCCAAACCAACTGAGCTAATGGGCCTTACGTCAATTGAATGATCTAATCGGTTATGTATTTACCCAAATTAAAGAGCAAACATAATCTTAGTTATTTTAAAATTATTTTAATAATAATTGTTAAAGACAAATATCTAGGATCTAATTTAAAACAATTTCAATAATTTAACAATCATATCGATTTTAGTATTAATATGGACATTACATAGATCAAAATAGAAATTAGGTGTTTGACATTTTTTGACAACTACTGCGGAAAGTAACATATTCTCACTTGGGTGGAAAGTAAATTCTTAGTCATACGCGTGTGATATAGGACACTTTCCATAGGACTATATAGTGTGATATGTGTCACTTTCCTAAGTGGTCGTAGGAAAAAGTATTTTTCCGCCTACCTCTATCTAAAGTATACATTTCCTGGCCTCATTGCAGGGAGCAAAGTTGTACTTTTCCTCCCTAAGGAGGAAAAGTACTTTTACTCCCTAGGGAGGAAAAGTAAAAGTGACGTGATGGTATGTCATAAATGAAATAGCTTATACGGCATTGACGACCTAAACTATATTCTATTATATAAGTATAAATTTTACCGTTTATTTATAGAACACCCTGTATTTTGCAAAATAGTAAAAATCAGTAAATTATTATTTTAATTTAACGACTTTTACATTAATAATTTGACTTCAATTCATAGATTCATCTGATTTTCGAATTTAGGACAGAAATATTATAGCATGCTATGGTCGATTGACAGATCAGTTTCAAAGTGTGTTACGCTATAATATATCTACAATATAAAAATGAGTGATTCAAGCGAATTTGAAGACATAAATAATACACCACCGGATATTTTGGAACAGGTTAATGCAACAGTACAATCTCTATTACCCCAAAAATCTAAAGAAAAATACGAAAAACAGTATTTACATTTCAAGCAATGGGCCGAAGAAAGGCATATTCGTACTTACTCAGAAAATGTTATTTTGGGGTATTTTTCGCTATTAGCAAATACATTAAAAGCCTCTACATTGTGGTCCAAGTATTCAATGCTACGTACCATGCTTCAAATAAAAGAAAATGTGGATATTAAATACCCAAAATTAATTGCTTTCTTGAAAAGACAAAACCAGGGATATAAACCTAATGAGGCAAAAACCTTCTCAAGAGAGGAAGTAAATAAATTTTTACTAGAAGCCCCCGATGATAATTATTTAAAGAACTAAATATATTTAAAAAATAAAAGTTAAACGGCAAATATTATAATAGAGCAACAACAATACGCTATTTTTAGAATTCCGCAAAATTATTTAAAAATGACTTGTTATTTGAGGGAGGCGGAAAAATCATATGTATTACTTGGATGTTTACTGCCCTCCGCTTCGCGTCGGGCAGTAAACTTCATCCTGCGGGAGGAAAAGTGGCACTTTCCCCCCTAGTAATACAAATAGCTATTACATGATTTAATTTTTAGTAAAAATAGTTTACTATCCCAGGGTCCTACGAGTCATATAGAACTCATTTATTACCATTTGCTTTGAAGGCAATAAATCCTACACTGCTCTTTTCATAAGATGTCCCAACCACCTAAGCTTTTTATCTCGCATCTTCTCACCTATATGCAAAACTTCCAAACTGCTTCAAATATCTTCACTTCTAATTTAATCTCGTCTTCTGATTCCGCTCATCCACCAGAGCATTTTTTTTTTCAACAACTTATTTTCTGTTCGTATATTTTCTTTGCTGCCCAACATTCCGACATCAATGTCTAAGAATAGTCCTATAGAAAGTTTCCTTTTCCATGATTCTTAACAGATTCCAAATATGGAAAAGCGCAGTAGAATACAAACACAAAGAGAAGAAGATGGAAAGTCCTAATAGAAAAATGGAAGTAACGGCTATACTATATCAATTAAATTCGAGATAGAAGAACGAACGGAGATATCGGAGCTGGGTTGGCGGGGTCAAGAGATCAGAGTAACAGCTAGAGAAAATCTATTGACCAAATGCCAAACATATGGGACGGGTACTATGGACGGACAATTTTTTTTATCAAAGACATCAATCCATCACAAGCACTCACAGAACAGACAAGAAGTAAATGCTGGTATTGAAATGAAATTGACAAAGCAGAACACACAATCTTCCAATGTCTAAGATGGAACCCAGAAAGGGATCAAACAAACCGCCTGCACATCCCACCCAGGAGTCCTATACTACCAGGCACCTGGTGTGCATAAAGGATTTACACCCAACCTAAAGAAACGAACGTTTTAACTTAATTAGGATCAGTCATATTATAAGGTCGCCATTCGTTTGTCTTATTGACAACGAAACTACATCCAACGATTTCCTTTTCACTTTTCAGACTCCTGGTCCGTTTTTAGGGTTCAAGCATAGTGGCGCTAAAGCCATATATAGGCTTATCATACCACCCCATTTGAGAGCCGCACTACAGACTCATTCACTCCACATATTAGGTGGATAAACGTTTGTCTGATCTAACGTGCCTAACCCCTACCGCGTACCGTGTTTTCTAATATGTGATGCCGTCCATTCGGAGATTACGCGGCAGGGGCGGTTTCTGCATTGGTTCATTTGTGCAGTGAACACCCAGTTACATTTCATAGAAACACATTATTTTAAAATAAATAACATAAAAATATAAATTTAATTTTAATAATTTTATTGTCTTCATACGTGTTATTCTCTATTTTTTGGTACGCCATTGCGCTCTAGCTAACCGCGTCTCTGTGGGTCATTATTCTGAGTAAGCGCGAGGGAGCAAGAGGTTTTAGCGAAAGTCTGTAGCTAAAAAGAGAGATCAACACGTCAACTGATTCGCGAAACAATGTGCCTGATTAAAATTACTTAAATCACTTATTTTTCGCATCGCACATAATCAACGTAACAAAGTAGGGCGGGGAATACGAATATTTCCAATCATTGATATAGAATAAAAAGATGCAATGACGATATTAAAAGTGTCTGTACTTTTTCATTACACTTTTACGTCATATGTCAAACTCGAGCTAGTGGAGCTAGTCATTTTCGTGAGAATAAATGCCGCATTTTTCTTAAAACAGCCAGATTTAAATGATAAAAACATTTTCATTCCGTCAATCTTCAAATATAAAATTATTAACATAAAATTAATCAAAATATGACTCAAATTTATTTTTCACATGGAAAAATTTACAGTGTGCAACGGGCTAAAATTAGGGATATCACGACTAGACTGGCTCTCCATACGCATATGCATCTTGGTAGAAGCGGTCTCGATTCCTTTCATCTTAGCTAGTTTAAAAATACAGGGTAATTCGTAAGTTTAATATTTTTTGAATAAAATATTCTGTTTGCAAAATTAAATGAATTATTAAGAGGTATCTTACTTTTTACGCTTAATATGTAACTTTAGTCCATTTACAATTTTGTGAAGTTAGTAACGGAGTTTAAGTGAAAACACTTGACTTCCCGAATTCAACTTAAACATATGGTAGGATTTGTGAATGTATATCTTTTTATACAAATAAATAAAAGTTCCTTGGTAATATCGGTATTACCATGGAATTTTAATTTATTTGAACAAAACTATACTAAGGTCAGGAAATTATGCTAGTTCAAAAAAATGTATTTTTTTTTTGTTGTGTTTTTAGTTTTGGAAGAGAATTGATAGCTTTTCATTAGGCAAACCCTAAATATTTGTTCCATCAAGTTCTATATCACTTACTAAAGGTATAAAACTCTATCAAACGACCAAAATGTACTGCTTTAAAAATATGAATAGCTGATGCTCTATAAAAGGATTAAATACATACGTATACTAGTATCCTAGAAGCACTCCTCGTAATGTGTAAATTTTACTCACCTGCAACAAAAAAAATATATAAGTAAATCAATGTTGGTCATATTCAAAACATGTTTATTTATGGGAACTTAAAAGTTATGAATATCGATCAATTACTGGAAGTTTCCTATCAGTAGTTCGAAGTGAAAAATAAAGTTTATATATTTACAACGTTAATAAAAACAATAATAATTTGATTATCAACATATAGGAAGTGGTATATTAATTTAGGTATTGCATTTTAATAAATAACTTACTTCGATCACTATGAAAATATCAATGCTAACGTTAATTGATTATATTGAAACTGAAACGAAATTGTATTTTTTGTTTGTTTTTGTAATAACTACCTAGTTAGTAAAATAACAGAGAAATAAGACGTATTTATAAAAATAGTCCGTCTGTAATGACAGACTATTATAAAAACACTAATTCCTCCAGGACCATTGAAAAAAGGTCAAGTAAAAACATATTTAGTAAATATTAATATATTCAGATGCAAAAAATGTCTACATAAATCAAAAATACAACAATAAAATGATAAAAGTGTAATATACAAACATATAGTTAGAAATGTAATGATTTACATAAAACAAATAGAGCTTCGAGTCAGTGAGTAGCTATTTTGTATTTTTTTACAGCTGTCAAAAATTCTATAACAGCACGGCATTTTGAATTAAAAACCATTCAATAGTTTTGTTGAAGCAAAACAAATTTATTGTCAAAATACAATGTATAGAAAATAACTCAGGACAGTGGACAAGATTCTTAATGTATTCTGTTGCTGTTGAAAAACAATAATTATAGACAATGATACGTTATCGCATAATAATAAAATTCCAAAACTCAACTGTCTGTAAACCATTTTTAAAAGAGAATAATTAAGGTAGTTTCAAAGGTGTAAGATGACAAATATTTTGATACCTTCTGATTCAATTCTCTAATATGTAAAGACCAACTAAATCTATTGAAAAAACCCAATAATTTTACAATGTTTTCTTCCTGAAGACATTTCCTATAAAAATATTTTAATTTTTATTTGTATTATGTTTAAGTTCACTGACATTGAACCAATATTAAACTCTGACTTGAACGATACTCCACATTTTAGACAGTAAATAGTAACTTTCGCAAAAACACATTATAACGTTTTTTTTTGTGTTTGGTGTAGATTAGAGAGAACAATAAGTAAATAATTATAAAGCGAGAGAAAGTTTTTATTAGATTTATTCCTTCATACCCTATTTTGTAAACATTTCAATAAAATAGTGTGACTCAGAGCCAACCCTGTCTAAAGCAAGCGACCTTCAGCTTGCTACTCGACTCATGAAGCACCGCTGACGTATGGAGACAGTCGGACCGCGTCTCGAATATACCAGAACAAGCGGTAAGTGACGTTGACTCATAGAGATGGAATTCTGGGTCATTCCATCGTCGTCTAGAAACTACGAGTACAGAATTGGCTTGGTAAAAATAGCCCGACTTATCGGCGGACAGTTAGTTTAGTATAAAGTATTGGACTGAAAAGTTAAATTGTAATAAATAAATTAGAATTGTGAGTTAGTGTCTAAGTATTATATAAATTAATTAATACGTCACAAATAAATTGTAAATAGTGTGTATTAAATAAATAAACTCTAAATAAATTAAACTATCGTCACAATAGGTATTTAATTTTACATATTCAGAGAAGCAAGTATTATCCGTTTGTGCAAATTAAAATTTAATATACTCAATAAGAATGGAATACCGAATAATTGAAGATTCTCTGATTAAAAATAAGACGATAAAATGAGTAAAATGTTAGGTACTCGTTTCCGAAATACAGGGCGTTACAGTTTGAAAATTTATAAATTAATAATGGCTATAATATTTTAATTATTCCGTATAATTTTGCTAAATTCGGCAATATTTTTGGTGTCATAAGATACAGCTATCGGCAAAAAAATCAGATAAAAAAACTTAGCCAGTGGCGTTTACGCCACTGTCCAAAAACTTATTTGATTATAATTTTTAAATATGTTTTTTTTTTTAATAAATGGTGTACTATTTATAAAATAATTCAAGAATACAAATTAAAATGAATAATATCAACTTTGAATGAGAATATCTCGAAAACCAGTAACTTCATGAGTTTCCAACAAGAGTAAATGATTGATTAAAAAAAAAAAACATCAAAAAAAGTATAGTTTTTGGAACGTGACGAACATGCTGTACGTCACTGGCAAAGTTTAATTAAATTATTTTTTACTGATAGGTATATATTATGACACCAAAAATAATTGTTGAATTTAGTAAAATTATACTAAGAAATAAAAAAAGTTATAAACATTAATAATTTTTGAATTTTTAAATTTAACATCCTGTATTTCGGAAACGAGTAAATGTCACTCCCTTTTGTAGTATTTCTGGAGAGGTTGATAAAAATTTGATATCACTACAACTAATGTCAAACTAATTTTTTACACCCACATGGATATTAGGTAGCTATTCTACGCACATACTGCAAAACGATAAAGTAGGCCATTGCGTTCAACTCAACGAATATATTTCATATCCATTATATCTAGTAAAAACACTGCACGAATATGAATTAAACCAATCACAGTTCATATTCTGGTCACCCGGTTACTAGATAAATAAATATCATTTCACAATTAGTCTGTATTTACAAATAAATCATAAATTTTAATAAAACTATATGAAATCAATTTAATTACCAATATAAAAATTAAATTTATTATTTGTGGCAATGGAACAGTGACTAGATCATTCGATTTCACGTCCCGGGTTCAATTCTAGGATTCAAGACTAATTAAATTAATTTTTATAATCATAATTAATTTTTAAATTAATTATTTTATCTTAACCTAAAATAGTTTTTAATATTTGTAGATTTACGATAGTGGGTCGTAGAAAAGATATACTGTACAACTCGAGTGGATTGTCCAGGTCCACTCTTGTTGCACAAACTAATATTTTCTTTTAATGAAAAGATTCAAAAATGATTAACAAAAAATGTTTGTAAAGGCCATGACTGACAAAGGCAAAAATATGAGTTATGTCACTTATAAGTAAGTACGCGTGGCTCTGAATTAAATCCAAACAACGTGCACTCCATTACTGAGATTTTTCCATTTTTATTATCAAATCGTATCCAAATTAACATCCTTTTGACATGAAAATATTTTCAATTTCTTTTGAAGGCCTGTGCACTTCTAAATGTGTTTTACGTTTATTTATTTTTCACGGATTTTCAATTTTTTTATATGGATTTTACAACATGGCCATAAATATGAATTTTTAGTATATACAGTGTGTCTATAAAAGTTTTCACATGTATGGAAAACTTTTTTATTGATTACTAGGTGACCCGATCCCGCTTCGCTGGAATTTATCAAACCTCAATTATTAAAAGTGAATAACAGTTTTCGTTATTCAAGAGAAATTTTTTCATGCGATACCTGGCAATTTTTTTTATTCATTTTTATTTATTTTTATTAATTTTTATTAATTTCTATTAATTTTTATTAATTTTTATTAATTTTTATTAATTTTTATTAATTTTTATTAATTTTTATTAATTTTTATTAATTTTTATTAATTTTTATTAATTTTTATTAATTTTTATTAATTTTTATTAATTTTTATTAATTTTTATTAATTTTTATTAATTTTTATTAATTTTTATTAATTTTTATTAATTTTTATTAATTTTTATTAATTTTTATTAATTTTTATTAATTTTTATTAATTTTTATTAATTTTTATTAATTTTTATTAATTTTTATTAATTTTTATTAATTTTTATTAATTTTTATTAATTTTTATTAATTTTTATTAATTTTTATTAATTTTTATTAATTTTTATTAATTTTTATTAATTTTTATTAATTTTTATTAATTTTTATTAATTTTTATTAATTTTTATTAATTTTTATTAATTTTTATTCAATTTATTTATATATTTTTATTTTTTTATTTATTATTTATTTTTACAATACTTCCCATTCCTCCCCCCTCTTAAAATGTGAAAAATATAAAAATATGATGAGTAGCTACAATTCCAATTTTCAAGTTGCTAACCTTACAAAAAAATTGATACCCCATACAAACCCCCCTTCCCTTCCGCCCTTAAAATAGGAAGATTCACAAACCCTGAAACCCGCCATTATTTATTTGTGATGAGGAGCTATAATTCCAATTTTCAAGTTCCTACCTTTAAAAAATCGATACTTAAATAGAAACTTTCAACCCCCATTTTCCCCCGTTGAAATATGAAAATCCAAAAACTCTGAAACAAGTCATTACTTATTTATGCTCAATAGCTGTATTTCAAATTTTCATGTTTCACTACCACTATGCAAAAATCATGCCTGATCCCTTGCTCTATGAAAAACAAAAACAAATCTATCCCACGGGAACCGCACATTTTCCGGGATAAAAAGCCTATGTGCTGTTCCAGACTATTACCTATTTGTGTGCCAAATTTCATCGAGATCAGTTCAGCCGTTCTGACGTGATTGAGCAATAAACATCCATCTATCCATCCTTTTGGCATATGCTTTGGCAAAAGTGATTCTAAGACTATATATAAAAAGGTTTGAGTGTTGGACATGGTCTTCATATTATTTATACAAAATTTATTTAACAAAATGCTGACAAGAAAATCTATAAATATCCACCATTTTCTCACATAAGCCGTTGTTTGGCATATGCTTGGAATTATCTATAATTCGCCATATAAAAAAAAAATAAAACTAAAAACCTAAATATCACCCTAAATCATCTAAATATCGATTCTCAAAGTTATTTTATATTAATTTTATTATAAGAGTTGTCTCGTGGCCGGACTATTCAACGACTAATTTTATAAATTTTAAATGTTTATTAACTTAACGCCCTTTTAAATGATTGTAAAAATTCAAATATTTCATTTGATTAACTAAATAAATGATCATAGTACTTACCAATTATTTAATTTGAAGAAAAATAATGTAATGAACACAACAACCTGTAACTTCAACTTTAACCAAAAAAATAACGCACAATAATTATTTAATCCAATAACTTGTATAATATCATAGGAACATCAACATTTTATAATCGACTTCAAGAAAATCATTTTGATCTGTCAGAAGATTTATCTCAGGACATTCTTGATTGCTTTAATATACATAAATGCAATTTAAAATAGTTTCACGTAGTGTCTATTCCATAGAATACTTGATTGTCATCATTAAATTCTAGGATCTACTTTTTCATGTATAGTAGCTGCATTTTTATTTTATACATACAATAATTTTATAAAAATTCAAAAATGGACCAACATATCTTTGTAACGAATCTGTTAATAGGGCCAAGTCTTTTCACCTCTGAGTAAAGTTGAAAGTAACTACTTGCTGATTAAACTATAGGAATAATGTTTATTAATCTGTCAAGTAAACCTACATGTAACTACTCAGAGATTAAAAGATCGACCCTTAACAGGTATTTTAAAGTTTATATTTAATAACCCTTTGAAATAAACATATGGTTAATTCAGCAATACATTCATATTAAAATTTACTATACGAATAATCACCGAACAATAAATAATAATAACCCTGCATAAATATTTATTTGTAGATTTTTTTGTCAGTTCTTTTTTAGATAAATATAATGCTCCATGTCCGATACTCAAGCCTTTTGTTATATCGTTTTAGAATTACTTTTTCTAAGCATTATGTCAGACGGCTTGTGTGGGAAAATTGTGGCAATTTGCATAGATTTTTCCATTATTTTTTTCTGGGCTCTTAAATTCATAATTTTTTATTGCCAAAAATTTCGTTGATGGGAAAATAAGTGAAAAATCGAAAAAAAAAATTTTGTTAAATTTTCCAACCTCAAAATGGACTTATCCACTCGCGCCATTCAAGCCAATTTGTTTTTCGGGCTAGTTACGATGCATGTTTTCATACTCTAGATTGACTTGTGTGGAAAAATTGGTTAAAATATCGATTTTTCTTTACAAGATTACGCCCTTATTTTAACCCTTTAGCCATTTGCAACATTAAAGCCTTTGGTTTTTCGAAGCCTAGTTCTATTAATTAATCATATAGTGAAAACGGCTTGCGTTGAAAAATGAGCAAAAAACACCTTTTATTTCTGTTAAGGAAAATCGAATTTTCCATATGTTATCCCCAGGGGCCACTCGTAAATTTCCTTTCATTATACTCAAAATCGATGTACTTTTCAACCCTCTTCGAGGCTTGTATGCGAAAATGGGGCATCTAAATCAGTCACTATCTGACGGTTTAAAAAACTTTTAAGTCTAAATATGATATCATAGCCTACTATCTCAAAACAATATTTTTTTTTATTTTTCCTAGTAGCCAAAAGCTTGAAGTGAATATAGGAAATTAGTTTCCACTGATTATTTTAATGGTTTTTATTTAAAATATTAGATTGAACTAATTCAATATTATTTTGTACGAATAATTATTAATACAGACAGCAAAAAAGCTTACTAATTTATTTGGAACTATTACATAGGCTCATCATAATTTAGTGCATACGAAATTGTTTCAGAAACCGATAATTTTGGTTAATAAAACTATAAGGAGAGCTAAATTCAAATTTAAAATAACATTAAAATTAATAACATATTAAATATAAGGAAGTTAAGGAACTTCCGGTATGACCGGATGTGGTTCGGTATCCCAAATATTTTATTTCATTTGGGCGTGATCCAAAAACTCCAATTCCAAGTCCAAATTTGTATATTTTAATTTCGTATAGTTTTTGATAAACCTCTAACAGGAAATCCTGACTAAGCAGCTTGTGAGGTAATAACAAAACTCATTTTTGCAAAATAAAATCGAGTACGCCTATGAAAAACTTGCTCGATCCGTCACCTTACCAGATTTTTCTAAAGTCACGATTTCTGCAAACGGTCTGGTCGTTAGTATAGTCGAATAAATCGGTTTATTGCCCTTCGTACAGCGACATCTCATGGAAGGAAAACGAATTTATTTATACTACGAGTAGGTAATGTGTACGAAAGTTTGTAGTAACCGATGGTTAAATCTCTGTTCATCTCGTATCTTGTTATTAGTTGTCAGTTATTAACGATTTTGCAGATGATCTAGGAGAATTGCTTGTGTTTTCGCTTTGACCTTGCATTCATCAATGCGGTTAAAGGTTAATGTCTGTATAGTCCGAGAAAGGTTGTTATTATTATTATTAACATTATTACACATAAACTGACAATTTTATTGTTAGCTGTTCCACTAAATAATAAACTATATTTTTATTAGCAAAAATAATAGTTTCTAATATTCAAACAGCTACTAGCGATTTGGTTTAATTTAATACAAAAAAAAAATGAATAGAAACTTTTATGTCAAATTTTATTTTGTCTATAAAGAAGTTTTCGCTATATTACTTTAGTTATACGAGCCCTAACACAAAAATGTTCGGACATGAACTGATTTTGCGAAAAAGTTTAAAATTTTCCTTAAGGGATTCAATATCATATGTTTTTCATTTATAAGACATAATATGTATTGTTTACATCATATTTATGAAATTGTTTTCAAATAAACTAATATTGATTAATAAAACTAAACTAATGTTGATAAAAATGCAATATTTGCTGACACATAAATGTTCGGACACGTTAGTAAAACAAACAATAGCAAGCCATGGAAACAAAAAAAAGTTTCTATTTTGACATTTTAACTTAAGAATTAATTCGATTATCAATTGGCTCCAAAATGTCGCGTGGTAAAGCAACAAATGATGCAATTAGAGAATTAATAGTAAAACTGTTTAACCAAGGAAAAACCTTTCGGGATATTGCTAAACAAATAAATGTCGCAAAGTCCACGGTGTCAGATATTGTGAAAAAATATGGAGAAACGGGTTCAACTCAAATTTCAAGACATGGTGCTGGTCGGCCACGCAAAGTCACTTCCCGAATGCAAAGATCTCTTGTTCGGATTTGTAAAACTGATCGCCGAAGTACTGTAAGGGAAATAACAGCAAAATAGAATGAAGAAATAATTGGAAATGTTTCACGAGAAACGTGTCGTCGCTGGATCCATAAGTCTGGTTTACATTTTTATAAGGTACGTAGGTTGCGTTTAAGGAAAATCTCATATTTATGCAGTGAAATCATTGGTTTAGGCAAAAGAAAGGCCGTTGCTGACGGAAAAACAAAAGAAAAGACAATTAGCGTGGGCAACGGAACGGGCAATGCGGACTTTTGAAGACTGGAAAAGAATCATTTTTAGCGATGAATCAAAATTTGATGTTTGCGTCACCCATCGATCACGTGTTATAAGAAACAAAAATGAAGCCTTTCACAAAGACTGCCTAAAGAGAAAAATAAAATGTCCATCAGGTGTTATGGTATGGGGAAGCATGTCTGGTTTCAGTGTTGGAAAACTGCACTTTATAGACGGAATTGTAAACGCAGAAAAATATCAGAACCTTCTTGAAACCAATTTGTTAGTTTCAATTCCAATTTTATCACCTGGTGGAAACTTTACTTTTCAACAAGATGGCGCCTCCTGTCATACAGCCAAGACCACAAGAAAGTGGCTGCATGACAACAATATTTCCGTCCTTGACGGGCCCTCCAGCAGCCCTGATCTAAATATAATCGAAACTGTATGGCACAAGATGAAGCAGCAATTAAGAAATGATCCACAGCGCAACATTTCTGATTTGCGGGTAAAATTGCAAAATATATGGGATTCTTTTACCGCGGAAGATTGCGAAAAGCTTGTTAAAACTATGCTAGATAGAATAAAAGCTGTTATTAAGGCAAAAGTAGATGCAACCAGCTATTGATGTGATTTGTCCGAACATTTATGTGTCAATAAATATGCATTATTATCAACATTAGCTTAGTTTTATTGATCAATATCAGTTTATTTGAAAACAATACCATAAATATGATGTAAAACAATACATATTAGGTATGTCTTATAAATGAAAAACATGATATTGAATCCCTTGAGGAAATTTTCAAACTTTACGAAAAATCAGTTGATGTCCGAACATTTTTGTGTTAGGGCTCGTACTAGAAACATTCGTAAACCAACTCAGAAAAAATCCAATTTGCATAAAAGTGTGTTGTTGAAAATACTTTGTCTTCATAAAAAGCATGGGAAAACACTTCAAAAACTTTATTGAATATCGACACAAGAACGTTCCAGGAAATCATCATTATCATATCATCATAAACTTGCCGATGGCCCATGGTTAGTGTCAAAAAACTTAATAGGTTCTAAGTATATAAATAATGGGTACAGATTACATCTTAAAGATTGGACAATAACCTAAATACCAGTTAGATAGATAGATAGATAAATAGATAGATTTAAAGGAATTGGGACATTTGTCCTTGTCCACCGCGACATCCTCAGATCTCTTGTGGAAAAACTTGTAGGACTAGATATCTTATCAAAATCCTTTGATGTTGACAGATTGATTCCTAATAGTCTTTTATTAGGATTTTTTTATAAAAAGCGCTAATACCAAGCATGTTAATGTTGAGTTTAGACATTTTTGGTATCAAGGAACCAGTTGGCTCTAGATGTTTGAAGCTTTCGCGTGCGATTCTAGACTGCTTGTTAAGACTAGTGGTGGAAGGACAGATCAAAGCTACATTAATGATTGAAAGAAACGAGGTTTTTAGGGAGATTTGAGTCTTTAATTAGGCATTTAGTCCTATAACTAGACAGCAAGATGGAATTGGGGATTAAGCTAGATCATGTCTTGGAAGATAGTGACACCGACTAATCTAAAAGAATTATCATCAGGCACGACCTAATTATTTAAAAACCGCTGGATAGGTTGGGATATTTCTTGTTTGTGGGAACGCAAGATTCTATTTTTTTAACGGTCTAATTTTTGATCAAGCTCAAGGTCTTCATTAAGAGAATGTTAAGCTCGATGGACTTAATGTATCGTCTTCAAAGCTATGGATAGAGTTATAAGTATCTGAAAATAGGGCTGGATAAGTAATAGGAATAGTGTTGGGGTCAAATCTGAAACTACATTGATTTTGTTGTAGAAAACAGTGATCAATAGCGCTGTTGCTATGCCTAATGTATTCGTGGGTTATATATTGACTGTACCCTGTTGGGCATTGGTTTCTTGGTTTAACGATATAATTTCTGTAATACAATATGTGACTTGGGCTTAATGGCTCCCCCTTCGCGAAGGGATATGACAGCCACTGGATCCAACCGATCAACCCAGCTTTTCCGTGTAAACTTCCATTAAAAATAACGAATTCATTATTTTAAGGATTATCGTTTAGAAGTAAATGCCCGCCTACGTCACTGTATAAGTAACGAACGTTAAAACAGCACCGATTTCAGCAAATATTCCGGACGGACGTTCGGTCTTCTTCTGGAGGAGCAAGATGAATATATATAAGACGTTGGTTGGTGTGCCTGAAAATACCCTCTGACCCCTATCTTGGCGGCCAAGGAAATCAATACGTTACCGAGAAGTAGAAGGTACCCGAAGTATATAATCCATGTGCCGATAGACGTAAAAAAAAACATTTCGGCATTATAAGAGTTTATCCTAAATTGAGCAATTTTAGGGTGGATCATACACAATATATAGCCGTTCATGGTTTGATTTCTCTAAATAGCCAAAATAACGAATATTCAGATATGATCAGTATAAAATCGGATGAATTATATTCTAAATTAAATTGACAGCCGAAAGTTTCAAAAGCGAGGTCTAATGATCCATCATTTTAAAGGTATTTTATTCTTAAATCAAACTTCGATTTTGATAACATTTGAATTATTTGTATTTACGTAACGATCAACTTTTGTTTTTAATCTTCTAATATTGCGTTACATCTAAGAATTGAATTTTCATGTCAAAACAATACTAATTTTACTCTAATGCGGTAAAAGCTTCAACCATTGAAAAGTTAAATGGAAGGATAACTAAAATTCAACTAGGAAGGGTTAAAAGACTAAGCTTTTCTACAAGGGGAGTTAATGACTGGGTTTTATAAAAGATGATTTTTGTCCAGGGGATATTTGTGCATTCCGCTCCCCATTCAATACGATCTAAACAAACAAGTACAATATATTTTAAGGTGAAGGGGGGAGAAAAAGTCCTTTATATCTCACAAGGATAGTCAATGTTTAATTATTCAACAAAACATTGAGTGCGACCGGTTTCGAAGTAACATCACTTCATCTTCAGGCTCGCCTAGTGGAAAGGAGAATATGTGGTGTAAGGTGTGTTGACTTTGAGCCCACAATATATAAAATAGTAAAAAATAGAAAAACTCACCATACTCTCCATCCACTAGGGAATACTACAGACAAGTTTCATCAAAACGTGGGGGATGAAATAAATTGTAAAACAAAACAATGTTACAAGTTATAAAAGTTAAAAATATTTGAAAAACAAATATTAGTCGATATAAACAGTTAAAAATTTTAAAATATTCAAGACTATACAAAAACAAATTACATACATTAAACAGATTAAAAGATAAGGCCTATTTTAAGCAACATTGCTGTTTTTTATAATGTTGCTTAAAATAGGCCTTATCTTTTAATCTGTTTAATGTATGTAATTTGTTTTTGTATAGTCTTGAATATTTTAAAATTTTTAACTGTTTATATCGACTAATATTTGTTTTTCAAATATTTTTAACTTTTATAACATTGTTTTGTTTTACAATTTATTTCATCCCCCACGTTTTGATGAAACTTGTCTGTAGTATTCCCTAGTGGATGGAGAGTATGGTGAGTTTTTCTATTTTTTACAATTTTATATATTGTGGGCTCAAAGTCAACACACCTTACACCACATATTCTCCTTTCCACTAGGCGAGCCTGAAGATGAAGTGATGTTACTTCGAAACCGGTCGCACTCAATATTTTGTTGAATAATTAAACATTGACTTTCCTTGTGAGATATAAAGGACTTTTTCTCCCCCCTTCACCTTAAAATTACTTCAACTCACACATGGCTACCCCCCTTGTCAAAGTACAATAGAGTTTGACTAAAAACCTTTGAAACAATACAGGGTGATATTGAAATACATGTACAAATTAAAAGTGACAAGTATGTAAATAAATGGCAGTAAATTTAGCATTATGTTCTAAAAATTTTCATTTTTCCGACTGGTATTATACGTTTGTTTGTTAAACCAACCTAGACGATTGCGCCGTTGCCAGTTTGTTACAAAATATATGAGAAATATTTTTAATTAATATATTGACTCAACATTGTGAAACGTCCTAAAAAAATAATATAGCGTATGTCCATTTTAGTACATTTTTAACCATAATCAAAGATAATACTACTGCCCGTCTTTGTAAAAAAAAACCGTACAGTAGGAATTAAATAATTAATCTCTCCACGGTTATATTGATTTTCTCCGTTAACTCTTTAATTGTATGAATCGGTTCAGATGCTACAAAGGTACGAAAGTTTGGATGGCGTAAATAATCTCTGCTTGACTAGCATATTTCCAGCAGCTCCATACACTAAAACCATATTCGTAAGTTAAATGTAAATCACATTATAAAATATCACTTTCCTAAAAGTTTAAAAAATCCCACAAAAATTTAGTACCATCGGCAAATATGGCAACGTCATAAAATAACAGGTGAATGAATGTACGTTAAACGAATCCTATGAACTAGTTACACATGGTGTGTAATTCATTTGTTGTGTTATTTTTATGTGATTTGGAAATAGTTTAATTTCTAATCATTTTTTATGAAAAATATGTTGGTAAATACAGCTTAATTTAAGTTTTATAGTAGGTAGTGCTCTGGTGTTCAATAATTTTTTTGGCAAAAATGAATAAATTATTTAGTTGACATAAAAAGTGCAGATACTACGACTCGCGTATTCGGATTCAATAACTTAGGTAATCTATATTTTGTACGATCTTTGCCATTTTAAAAATATTTTTGCACATTCTAGGATAGTTTAAAAATTAAACTATTTTAATATCTACATGTATTTAAATAACATCCTGTATAGCAACTTATGATATGAAATTAATTTGTTATAAGTAGTTGAAGAAAAACACGAAAAATGTATTTCAATAATACCCACGTTGGGCGCCAAAAATAATGAGTCTAAAACGTTAATCCAGAACGATCTCTATTTTGTTAAATTTGAGTGACCGGTTATTGAATGTCGAACCAAAGTTAGAGCAAAATAATTAACAATCTTAAAAAGGTTTCAACTTCGTACTTTCGTTTTTATTAATGCCAAGCAGTTTAATTCAGTTTAAACATACGAATCAAACAAATTTTATTTCTACATTATGAAAATAGACCCCAGCTAAAGGTTGCGGTATAAAATAAGCCATTTCTCTAATATTTGGAACGTCTGCTTCGTTAGAACAGGTCCCTATAATAGTTAATGCAATCTGTGAAATTGTCCCGTAATCGTAACATACTGGCACACAGTCTGATATGAAATTTTCTGTGTTCTCTACATCCGACGCCCAATGTTATGTGAAGGAGATACAACTTTGCGAACTAAAATTGTGTATTTGAGGAGATACGGAGACGAAAGGGGGGTAGGCGTGGGAAAGGGGGTGGGGAGAGAAAGCGGAGGACACGATATTGACAGAAATGCGCCACAGGAGGCACTACTTGGATTATAAATACACTGTCGGGTTTATTAATTTTCAACCCTCTATCTACACCTAAATTCAAATTGGTCGGCTCTACAGTATTATTTAATTTAAATTCAAATTAGGTGCCAATCCAAAAAATTCAATGAAAAGAAATGCGAAATTTTTCTTGTTTATAGAATAGATATCAATACTTGAAATATTATTTCGAAAATTTAAATGAATGCTTTTATTCTTTGTATACTGAGTGTCCTACACGTAATTACTCTAAAACCATTTTGTATGAAATTTGGAGTGTGTCAATAGGATCTTCTGTGATACATTTTGATACTTGGCGTCCATCACCGATGTCAATGATGGTGATACACTAAGAATGAATGTTTTAGTGTTTGATAAAATTAGCAAAATAGTAAGCAACGCCGTTATAATGCAGGAATTGGGAAAAAGTACCATTTGGATAACCAGCGCAAATCTCCGATTTATTGATTGTTTTTCATAGACTAAGCAGTACTGTTTTGTTGGTATTCGTGTTAAATAGTTAGCTTCAAACTACTCATTAACTTTTAAAAGATCACAATATAACATTTCAGGAAGCTTACTAGTATCTTTAGTATGCCATAAAAGTGTTGTATCGCCAGCAAATAATGTAAACTTGATTGAAATAGGTTTGGTGAATCTGGTAACTAGAAGGTGAATTTAAGTATTTGAAATAAACAAAAATAAAAATACTCTAAATCAGTGTCACACAATATTCTTTATAAAAATCATTGTACTCTTAGTCTCACTCCCCTTGATATTTAAATCAAGGAAGTTGCTCTGATGACAATGACACAACTACATCTCATCGAGATATATCTTCCACAAGCCATATAACATAAGTGAACAAATAGAGGAGCCGTAAGTGGCAGGTACGATTCATATCTACACCGACGGTTCTAAAACAAAACAAGGCTCAGGATGCGGAATATACTTCAGATCCTTAAACCTAAACATAAAATGGGCTGTGAGCAATAGTGCCAGTGTAGTTCAAACAGAGCTAACGGGGAATCTCATAGGAGCAAAAGAAATAACCAGAAACAATATCACTGGAAGGAACATGCTCATCTATACAGATAGCAGACAAGCACTACTCACCCTGAACAGACCACGAATCTACTCAGGGATAGTACTAGAATGTCATCACGAAGCTTTGGCCGAAGTATCCATCAACAATGGATTAAAGGTCACACCATATCATAAGGTAACCGTCTTGCTGATTCACTAGCTAAGAAGGCAGCCAACCAAATACTTTTTGGACCAGGCCCTTCCATTGAACTGACAACATCGGCAGTGACAAATCTGATCAAGCAAAGATGGGATGATAAAACAAGAAACTGCAGAGTTGCCAAGAAGCTTTTGAGTTATCCCGACAACGCCTCAACAACCTAATACTCAGAAGATCACATGCATTCAGACTGGTCCATTGGCAATTACGGAAGAATCTTCATATAATGCGGCTGTTAGAATGCGCACTCTGTAGGGGGTGCGAACAAGAAAATGAGACCATCGAGTATATCTTTTACGATTGACCGACGCTCTCATTTATTAGAATATTTGTGTTCGGCGAGTATTGGCTAAGATCGGCCGACATAAGAGCAGCACCTCTCGGCGACGTTGTGAACTACATTAAATCAGTAGGCGTGCTGACGAGCTAATTTAGGATAATGCATAATTGGCCTGGCAAGACATAAGTGCCGTGGAGCAACCTACCCTCCACACTTTATATATACAGACTAGCTGTGCCCGCGGCTTTGCTCGCGACTTTTCTCGCATGTAGTCGTGTTATTAATATAAAAAAATACATGACTTCCTTTTTCATTAGTTTTATTGATTTTAATTCATTTTTTTTATATTTATTAATTTTTATTTATTTTTATTCATTCATTTTTATTCATTCATTTTTATTCAGTTTTATTTATTTTTATTATTTTATTAATTTTTATTAATTTTTATTAATTTTTATTAATTTTTATTAATTTTTATTAATTTTTATTAATTTTTATTAATTTTTATTAATTTTTAATAATTATTTTTTTTTATGATCTACCATACAAAAATCTAAAAACCACAGAGCACGTCATTATATATTTATGCTACAATTATAATTTTCAAGTTTCAAGGTTCAAAAAATGTATGCTTCTATACAAATTTTTACCCCTGTTTTCCCCCTTAAAATGTGAAAATCCAAAAACCATGAAACACATCATTTTTGATTTTGAATCAGTAGCTCTAATTCAAATTTTTATATTTCAAACTTTAAATAACAAAAAATATATACATACTATTAAACAAAATTTAACCCCCCATTTCCCCCCTTAAAATGTAAAAATGCGAAAACCCTGAAACACTTCATTATTTTTTTATGATGAGAGAACCTACAATCGATATTTCCAAATAAACTTTCACCCCCCGTTTCCCCCCCTTAAAATGTGAAAATCTAAAAACCATAAAACTCGTCATAATTAATTTGTATTCATTAGCTGCAATTCCAATTTTCATGTTTCTAACTTTAAAGAGAACCAAAACATAGATACTCCCAAATACATTTTCACCCCCATTTCCCCCCCTTAAAATGTAAAAATCCAAAACCCTGAAACACGTCATTAATAATTTGTAGTTAGTAGCTGCACTACCAATTTTCATGTTTCTAACTTCAAATAGAACAAAAAAATCGATAGTCCCATACAAACTTTCACCCTCTGTTTTCCCCCCCTTAAAATGTGAAAATCCAAAAACCCTGAAACACGCCATTATTTATTTATGCTTAGTAGCTGTAATGTAAATTTTCATGTTTCTAACTTTAAAGAACAAAGAGTTTCATTAAAAGCTCCCTCCCCCATTTCCCCCCTTTAAAGTTAAAATTTCCAAAAATCCCTTCTTAGCGGATGCTTACGTTATAAAATAAACCTATGTTCCACATTTCAGCTTTCTAGGTTCAGTCAGTCAGTCAGTCAGGACAAACAATTTTATATATACAGGGTGGCTCACGCTCAACGGGACGGAGCTTTATGGGAAAACGACCAAAGATATAAAAAATTCGTTTGGGAGGAATACGTAGGTTACAGACGGCTACAATTTAAAATTTGTTAGATGTATACAGGATGTCCCACATAAGAAAAAAAAATTAGTTCATTAAAAATTATTCAAACAAGAGTAAACAATTAATTTCTGGGAGACTTTTTTTCCTTAAAAATTCAAATAAATCGAAAACTAATAATAATAGTAATAGGGAACCTTTAGTTAACTGACATTATTTTTGATGTAGTTTTTAATACTAAAATAAAAACAGGGTGTTCCATTAAAAATAATATAACTTTGTATATTTTCTCTTATGTGGGACATCCTGTATACATCTAACAAATTTTAAATTGTAGCCGTCTGTAACCTACGTATTCCTCCCAAACGAATTTTTTATATCTTTGGTCGTTTTCCCATAAAGCTCCGTCCCGTTGAGCGTGAGCCACCCTGTATATAGAAGATTATATTTTGGAAATACTCAAAAAAAAATAAATGTTTCAAAATTATCTCTGTGAAATTGAAAAAATCTGTCCCGGGCTAGGACTAGAACTCACCTATTCGTGTATTAAACACATCGCCTTTACCAATTCGGCTATCAGAGCATTATTGTCCATATTCTGAATTATTAAACTGAATATAAGGACTTCGAATCCTACTTGATGCTGTTAAACTGATAGACTATTATTGTTATGCCAATGTTCACCCTTGGCTTCATGTTTTTACCCAACGTGACTTTAAATGGGTACGTGGAATAAAAATCTATAAAGCTATTATACGAGTATTAAATTTATTGTTCACATTTTCACTTAAATCGATTAAAGATGCTAAATAATTTAGCGAACAGGAATAAATATGCGTCATATATTTACAGTTTTGCAACCTTATCCAGTTACAACGTATATAACATGCTGCGTAAATTCTCCAGGGAGGTAATCGATTTGTAATTTGTGCTTTAATATATGCGGAAAATACGGACAGCAAATAAAAATTAATATATTCCCTAGATTTATTTTCACTCGCAAGTACATTGTAATAGTATTAATAATAATATTCTCCCTGTAATTCAGTTTCTCACTCCCTGAAGCTCTAAAGAAATTTTGCTTTACCCAGTACTGTCAATAAAAAATAAAAACGTATTAAAATTTTAATGAAAAGGTAAGACATTTACCAAAAAAACATACTAAACCTTTTATTGGTATTTTAATGAAAATTAAACCGTCTGTTAACGGCGATGGTGGTTTAATTAGAATTAGGAATTAATGAAATGATACAGGTTTTAAAATCACTCTTTATTATTAGTTTTTAAGAGTTTACAGGTCATTAAAATATCTAAAATCTGTTTTGAAAACTGCTTAACATTGGTATTAGCATTATTACATATTTTGTACCTTAATGTCTTTACAATACTGATAAGTTCTCAATAAATGAGTTGCTCAGTGGAAGATTGTGTATGAAATATATAGCGATGGAGTCACTTTAAACAACTCAATTTTTGTATAGTTCTTAATATTGAGGTGAACAATAATAAAGTTGATTAATAGGAGTATTTACTTGGCTTTAGAGCAGAGCATGCAAGGGTTTCGTAGTACCCCACTTTTAAAGTTTATTTTTGACATATTTTAAAAGAAAAAAATATATGCGTGTAGGTAAAGGTTAAATCTGTGCTCCTCTGGAAACACTTTTTCAAAATTTCAATTTGTTTTTTCAAAAAAAAAAAAAAAACACAAAACTTGATTTTTTTGATCCATTTTCTCAATTTTTTTTTAGAAAAAACTAAATTGAATTTTGAAAAAGTGGTTCCAGAGGAGCATAGACTTAACCTTTATCTACACGTACATATTTTTTTCTTTTAAAAATAGTTAAAAATAAACTTTAAAACCCTTACCATTGCAAGATTTTTCGTCTGGCAAGTGGCGCCTCTGTTAGATTTTTAAGAAATTAATATTTGTGAATGAAAACAAAAACAAAATATTTTACTGATGTTTTACGAGGGATAATTAAAGTTTATGTATTTGTAGGTACACCTTATTGTTTTACGTAAATCATTTCTGTAATAATATAGACATATTTATATAATATGCAATGGGTTTCATAGTACACCAATTTTACGGATAATTTTTTATTTTTTGAAAAATTATGTAAGTACAGGTAAAGGAGTCACTTTTTGAACATTTGAATCGGTTTATTTTGAGAACATGTAAGAAGATATCTTTCTATTGAAAAAAAAAAAAAAAAAAAATACAAGTAAAAATGCTAGAAGAGAACAATACATGTTTTTAATTTTTACAGGAACATTTATTTTTCTTAATAAAAATTAAAAAAATACGTTAAAAGCTTTTTCGTCTAGAGGGCGACACTAACAAAATTTATATCCTTTTCTACTGTTTACAAGTGATAAACGTACGCAAGTGATTTGAATATATTTTGTTTTATGTCTGTACACTTTTTTATTTTTACATACAGTAATTTCGCTCAATTATTTTAAATTAATTTTATCATTTATTTATTAAAAAAATATATCCGAAATTAAAAGGTATACAATGAGATTTGAATATAAATTAACTTTTATATTGCACGGGAATTTTTTTTTAATTAATACATCTTCGAGTTAAGAATAATTAATTCCAGCAACTCTTTAAGCTGTTTAAGTAATGTATATTTTTTCGAAATTAGTAAATCATTTTTTTTGCTTTCGAGCGTGGCTTTGATCTCTCACACTCTTTGATGCGCGTTGCAAAAGAAGATTTTCTAAAAAGTTTGATAATGTCTATAGATGAGAAAAAATGAATGTGACAAGAGATCAAGCTGATTGTGGATTGTAGCAAAATGAAAGACGAAAACGAGTCACTGTTTCAAGATGTGGAGACATTTGTAAAAAAAGGAAAGGCATTTTTTAAACAATCTCATAAAATCTTTTATTTTTTGCTAAATCCTTTTAATACGACATGGACAATAAATCCAGAGCAAAATAAGATTTGGAAATTTATTAGCAAGAAAAAGTTTTTATATGTGGACTTTTATTGATTCCGAATTTGATTATGTTCCTGCCAGTCCAGATGGAATTTAAAACAAAAAACTCTATGATAGAGTTAAAATGTCCATATGAAGCTAGAGTGTTGACTGAAGAAAAAGGAATATGCAGTAGAAAAATAACTTTCTGGAAAAAGGATAATACCATTAAGGGGAACCACAATCGGTACTTTCAAATTCAGGGCTAGCTGCACATTACACAAATGAATTTTTGCATTTTGTGCGTTTGGACTTCTCGAGAAATAAATGTAGAGAAAATTCTTCAAAATGACAGCTTTTGGGAAGAAAAGGTGCAAAATAAAATTCAAAATTATTATATGCAATATGCCTTACCAGAACTAGTTGACAGCAGAGCTAATAGAGACATGGAAGTACGAGACAGAATGCCAAATAAATGGTGAGTTTAACAGTACGGGTATTTTATGAATTTATTCTAGAAGCTGTACCTCATTATAACAGATTATTCAAACAATAAAAATAATTTTTGTTAAAATATAAATAATAATAATATGCTGAAACATTATATCTTATCGCTACATATTATAAAACCAAAGATACCTTTTCATTTAACTAACTCACACATGGCTATTCCAAGTTTAAATATTATAAATCCGCTTGAATATAAAAAATAACAAGTATAGAAAATATTTTTTAAAAACCTAGTTTATTTAAAAATATAAAATGTCATGAGACCGTTTATTGTTTGTTTACATTGGCCTCCTGTTTTTGGTACTTTAACTTTTTGTATCGAGGACATATTATTATGTAATATAGATGGGAATGTATTGCTAAACTATGGACGCTTTTCTACTCTTAATCAATTATTATTAGTAGAGTGTATGTAATAAAATATTCGCTCTAGAAAACGATTTACCCCCCTTTGTCACAAGCTGAATTTTTCAGAGATAAAAGGTCATGATAAGGTAACCCTTATTCCGGAGGCAACACAAAATTAGTCTGTGAAGAAGGGCACTATCATCAAAAATCCAGATACTGATACTGCCGAATAAAAAAAAAATATTTATTTTTTGGTCCAATGCACAATAAAATCTTTGTAAGGAGTAATTTTTTATATTGTCTGTTTTTACTAAAAAATTAATAAGTGTGTTACATATTAAAGTTCCTAATAAATTGGAAAGAAATATAGACATTTTTCAGGTTTTTATTACATCTACATTCATCCTGTTATAGTTGAATGTCTGAATATATTTGGGTAAGTTGGGTAAGTTTTCGTTAAACATTTTAATTACGGATTTGTTGTTGCAAGAAGCAAAGACACAAATGATATCAAAATATGACTTCTTAATCCTTGCATGGTCAACAGTTTCTTCACAATATTTTATTAGCAAAGGATATGGACAGAAGCATTAGGTAATTATGCCGAAATATTTAAGTTTGATCTGACAGCATCTCCCATAACAGTAAATGGGTATCTCGGCACCTCTACAAATAAGAGTTTATTGGGAAATATTTTAGAGCAATATGACCCACAAAGACTTACCTGCACCTAGGCGATCTTGCAAAACTTGTCACATTTTTGATGGGATAGCAATAGCTCAAGGTTTGGGAAGGTCCAAAAGTTGCAGATCATTTAAAGAATATGCTAATATATTTGTAAAGATTATTTTTAAAAATAAATTTAATGCTCAAAGGATAGATGTGATATTTAATCATTATAAAGAAAATTCTATCAAAAATACAACACGTCAAAAGAGATAATCCCAGAAATCAACCGACCCAATATTCCACTTCCAGAATAATGAAACTTGTTCATTCATTCGATATTTAATAAAAGACGTTTAACACATTTTCTGTCAGAGAAACTTCTTGAAAATTTGTATCTAGTGATGGATTCGCGAGTATCAATAAATATGGGATGAATTTTGAACCATCAAAAGACGATTTCTTAAATTTAAATCTTGAGGAAGCTTATACTCGTATCTTATTGCACATATTATCAGCCAGAAATTCGGGGAATTCACGCTGCATTATTGATTGGAACGATACAGATGTTCTAGTCTTATTAATTTATTTTAAGTAGTTTTGAACTAAAAAGATATGGTTCATAATAGGGCGAGGAGACTCGTGACGATTTATAACAGTACATGATTTAAATTTGGATAAAAAAACTTCTAAAAAATTTGCCTTCTTTTGATTCTGTGGCAGATCGTAATAAATAAAACCAATTGTCTGGCATTGGAAAAAGAACCTGTTGAAAAACCTACCTTGAACACCATCACCTTTTGGATGGATTTGGCACTGATTCGTAGGTACTCTGAAAACACATTCTCTAATATTGAAAATTTTTTCATAAAACTGTATTCAAAAACTGCCAATGTTACTTCCATTAACATTTTGAGGAGATTAATGGCCCCTTTAAAATAATTGCTAAATTGCCATTGACTGAAGACGCCCTAAAATTACATTGTTTAAGATGTTTTTACCAGCTAAGTATTTGGCTAAGCTCTTTAAAGACCCAGATGCAGCTTCCTAATGTTGAAGAGTATGAATGGAAAGTAGATCAAGATTGAAGCCTGATACCCACTCTTAAGATTATGCTCGACCTGCTACCAGAAATAACAGAACTTATCATGCAAATGCAGCAAAAAAGGTACTATACACCGATAATTTTCATATATGTACAATATTTTAACAATATTATTCTATTCTAGACTATGGAAGCAAAATTTGCAAATGCAGAAAAAAATATTGGCTACATCGGTTAATGCACCTGTATGGCACAGAAAAACTGCAGAAATAGTTTGATCATAGCCGCTAATGTTTTAAAAATGTAGATTAATGTGGTGAATCTGATTTTGATTAGTTTGAGTCCTGTACTTATATATTTTAATATTATTAATTTATGCTTTATATACTTCTAATTATTGAATTTTTTTATTAGGAATTTATTGTATTCTGCAAAGCAATAGCCTTACTGTTTATAACCTATACTTATATATACTGTGCTTATACCTTCCATAAATAGTTTATATTTTATTTTTTTTTCCTCAAAAAAAAAAAAAATCATGAAGTAATACACCCTATAAAACATTATTCGCCTTCATAGCGGATAAATCAATAATACCTATATAAAATAATGTAAGAGAGTCAAACAGATTGCATACATTTCATCCCTGAGAGAGACGCATACAGTCAAGAGACTGCTTCCTTTCCTGTAAAACCATGACATCAGTAATTGTTTATTGCTATATTTTTGTTAATTTCATAGCAAAAAATATAAGGAAAGCACTATTACCTTGTCAATACACAGGTGAAACTTTTATGAAGAATATTTTTTTTTTCGTTTAGGCCTTCGTTTTTCGTCAAATGAAAGGTATATTTCTAAAAGAAGATTTTTTAACCAAATTTGTCGACAGCCAAAATAAGTTTTAATTTACACCATACTTATATTGTAAAATACATAGGTAATATTATTTTGTGCTATTGTGGAATATTTTTCGATTCCTTTGTCTTCAACTTCGCGCGTTAAAGTTTAGAATATGCATCCCTCGTATCTACATGCAATTGTTAAAATTATGAATGAATGCGGATTTTGTTTAGTCTCTGAAGTAATTTTGTAGTATTTAGGCTCCACCCTTAAGTTGTAATTTTTATACCTACTAAACTACCGTTGCCCCGCAGGTCTTTTAGTTTGTAATGTAAATTTTCCTCTTAAGAATAATTGGAAAGGTTATATGTTAATTTGTTTCGTAGAACTGAAATATAATGTTTCAATGTTGTGGAATTATCATCGCTCATCAAAACTTCAGTGTCTTTCTAAAAAAAGCAGAAGGTTCTTTTTTTAAATCATAAAAAGTTTTCATAATAATTAAATATTATTTTTGATTTTTTATGAAAAAAATAAACAAAACAATTTATGACAAACATCGTCATCTAAGACACTATAGCAGTAGACGAACTCTCCAAAGTTAGACCAAAATACTTCCGTACGGAAGAAAAATAGGAATTATCGTTCGACAGTTTAGCTTTTAAAATTTGCTTAATTTTTCTGATTAAAAGGTTAGTCTTTTCTTTGTTATGGAAAAACAATATTTCTGAAAACAAAAATCAAATTAAAAAAAAACAAACTTTTTCAATTTAAATCACTATTTTAATTACTGGCCTTTCACCTTTAGATTCTGATTATAAAAAATGACATAAAAATCAATTCTGCACAAGAACGTTTCTACTAAACTGTATTTGTATAATCACAATAGCCATGAAGAATAAGTTTTCCTTCACTTTCTTTTAAATGCATTAACCAGTAATCTTTGTCCTGTTTCAAAATATATTATTTTCAAAATAAAAACCATCTAAAATAACAACTAAACTTTATTCTAAAGTTTCTACACTATAAATTTTATATAGAGTAATACCAACGTAAATCTAAAATGATATTAGCACCAAAACAACTGTTTCCAAATGCAATAATCACAAAACAAAACTTTAATAGTATAAAAAATTATTCCGCATGGTAATTTTCCTCTGCTGTTAAAATATAATGATAAATATTGCCCAAAACAATCGGGAAATGTGGTGTTAACCAAGCAGTTTTTGAAAATTAACTACCTCGTAAACGAGTATATTGGCTCTTCGCTGAGCAGTAAAAGCCACTATAAAACTGCCGTGAAATAAAACGTATAAGATTTAGATTTTAGGTTTTTATTCTTTTTTCGTTAATATGACAGGCGCAGTCATATTTATTTTCCAGTCGATCAATTTAATCAATAACTATAATAAATAAATAAATAAATAAATGAATAAATAACTTAAATGACGTATAATAATCCAATCATACAGTGCACGGACCTGGCAAAAAATGGGGAATAATTTTTTAGTGGCTTGTAAATGGTTTTTGAGGGTGCTGAACACGAATTTGAACTTTCGGGAAAAAGTTACAAGTGATTTTTTTTTCGTAGATTTATTAAGCTATATGGTTTTCGACTATATTTTTCATTTACAAATATCTCATGTGTTCACCACATTACTTCTTTCGAGTAAAGTAAGATATTTCCCGGGACAAAATATAAGGTAGGATCTCATCAATACTGTGCAAGTACCTGAAACCTCAAGATGAAAAGATTCGTCGAAAACTCCAGGCAAAAAATAATCGTGACTTCTATACTTCTGGTTACAGGTGAGTAAAAATTATCACAATTTTTTTTCGCAATGTTGGTAAAGAAACAAAAACTATAATTTGGATCTCATCCTGCTTTGTAATTGCAAGCTGTAGATCAAAAATGTTTCTATTTATTTAAAATAACATTTTTTTTTTTAAATATTTTTGTAATGTTTAAGAAACCTTTTAAAATCGTTAATATACGTAGGTACAGTTAGGTACACCGATTTTTAATAGTCTCAGAAGAAGGAAGAAGCGTTCAATTCGTCAGAATATTTTTGACCGACTTCAAAAAAAGGTGGAGGTTCTCAATTCATCAGAATATTTTTTAATGTATATTCAGCGATAATAATTCTTTACCACGTTGTCAAATTTGTATGATTTTTATTTTTGTTACAAAAGGGGACCTCAGGGGCGCCGATTTCCATGATTTGGTTTTTGTTAAAAAGGGGACCTCAGGGGTGGTCCCATATAAATTTGGTGTGGGATCCAAGAAAAAATCAAACTTTCTTTTTTGGAGTAGGTTTAATGTTGGTTTATACAGAAGCAAAGCTGGGCAGTACGCGAGTAAATTGAACTCAAAATTGAACTCGAGTACTCAAAGTACTCAGTAATTGGTACTCGTAAGTACTAATATCCTGATGGGAATCATACTCGAAAAATTTTAAGTACTTTATAGTTTGAAAGTACCCAGTACTTCTGATTCCTACAGGAGACGAGTAACTAGTATGAGTACCGACGCGCGCATCTATTATTATAATAGATGAACAATTCCAATATCCTAAAGCTTTTAGGGATGTGACTTCTTTGGCTTCCTACAAATATTTCAAAAAAAATAACTAAAAATAATACTAATCGATAAATTATGAATGAATTTGAAAAAATCTAAATCTGTCGCTTCGCTTCTTTCTTCTTGCTCCCGGTTCTTCTGCTTTCGGCTTCTGATTTTCTACAGGGTGTTACAGAATGTTGTGAAAAAAATTTAATTTTAAAATTTAATGGCCAGATTCTACATCTCAAAATTTGAAAAACGTTCATATAAACATGGGCCCGGAAATACTCCGTTTTCATGAAACGGGGTGTTTAAACTTTTCCGTCTTGTTATATTTATTTCGAAAATGGTGGATCAGAACGATAAAGCCCGAGAGGCATTTTTTAAGCCGAATTAATCTGACTTTAAAAAAGCGACACTAATTTTTGCATTAAACCAGTGATGTAGTTTTTTTGCTGAACATAAAGACACGAACGCAACTAATGTAAGTGCTATAGAAAACAATTTTGTACATGTAAAGGTGTCCTTTCATGCTACATATGCGTGTACCAAAACTCATTTCAAAATCTGAACGGATTATAGATAAATATAAGATAAACTATTAAAGACAGAAAAGTTGGAAACATGAACTTTTTTTCATATTCTTAGATGTAGAATCTGCCAATAAATTTTTTTCAAAACATTCTGTAACACCCTGTAAACATCCTGTTATCCTGCCTCCTCTTGCTGTTTTCCTCTCACTCCTCCTTCTGCTGAACTATCCCCCTTCTGATCTGATCTATGCGTGAACATTTGAGAATTACCACTAATATGTATCAATGGGCTGTTTTGCTGTTGGAGCGGAGAGTACAAGTAAAGACATCGATGTGAGCAGATTATTATTGGTAATATAAATTAGTGGAATGTTATATAAATTAGTATCTAAGGATATACAATAAATTAGCGTATTAGTGTAAATAAATTAAATAATTAAACATTACAATGCAAATGATTCATTGAAAAAAAAAAAAAATTTACAACTGGTTTGTACAATTTAAGTAAGTTTCAAAGAAGCATTCAAACGACTTTAGAGAACATTATAATAAATTCGGAGTACGATCTTGTAAATCTTCTCTAATCTTAACAGATCGTAAATGGTTAGTTTTATGATGGTTTTACGACTGCTGAGTCAAAGCTTAGGTACTTTCAAACAACGTTGCCAAATTAGATTTTCATGTGTTCAATGTAGATCTTACAGCTGATTTCTGTGGTGACTCTACTTTGGTATTTAAAATTATGGTGTTCAAAAGCATTTGTAACACTTAGCGCGAGTTGTCCTTCCATGCGGTCTAGGTAGGTCAGAATCCTTTTGTTTATGGTAACTTGTGTCTGGATAGATCGGATGTGGAGCCTGGAGATGGTAATTTTTAGGGCATTCCTTTGCATTTTCTTCCTTCACATTTTTTTGATCTTTCACCATACGTAACACAATGTAGGTACCTCATTTCTTAATCGAAAAGTAGTTTTTTCATTATAGTCGTGGAACAAAATCAGTTTCCTTCGCTACCGAGTCGAGGGTGAGTAATATTTCGAATAGGTACCACCTGAAAAGGCTGGAAAATTCAATTACTTCCGAAGCGACGTAGCGTATAAACCGTTTGTTTGAGCCGAGACTACCGAGTTGTACGCTTATCCGACTTAATGTGGCAGTGTAAAAGGTTACCCACTTTTGATCACCGAGTTGTACCACCAAATTATTATTATATTATTAATTATTTTAATAATAAAAAAAAAGTATATGCACAAATTGAACGCTTACTAAACCTTGCCGGATAGGATGGAAGGGCAATCGTCTTCCTTATATCCTGGGGATGAAATTTCCCTTAAAGTCGCGCAATGCGAGGAGAGTAAAAGCCGTGTTAAGAGGTTCATAAAATTTGCCGGTTCGGATCAATTTAAACTGTATCCTACGATCGCATTCGGCTTCGTTCTGTCTTCAAAATCGGAAAAGAACAAAATAGGCTCCAAAGTGTAGAACTAGGACGGTCGAGTATTGGAATAGGAGGAAATGGATAAATATGTATCAAATAAACCTTTATCGTAATTAAATATAAAAATTATGAAATATTATTATTAACAAACGCAAAAGCGGCCATAAAAAAAGCAGTTATACAAAATATAAATAATATATGCCCAAATGAAAAATAAATATATATGTATATACAAAAAAAAAAAAAAATAGAAAAACAAAATATATTAAATTGACAATAACTGGCATTAAGAATGCAAATATACTTCCCTAATGTAATTTTGAAAGTCTTTTGTGCGCTTTAAAGCCTTACATTTAGTCAATACCGAATTATAACGATAAACAATACTTTCCATACTCTCTCATAATAATTTGACAACTATGTAGATGACACCGTGAATCTTTGCAATTTGATTTTTGTAAACAATATTAGTCTAATAGTTTTTCGTCGTTGAAAGCGCCTCAATTCGCCCGAATATTTTCTTATGTATAGTTAGCGATAATGCTTTACCAGGTTGTCCGATTTCTATGATTTTATTTTTATTAGAAAGGGGACCTCAAGGGTGGTCCTATATAAATTTGGTAGGTAACGATCGGATACACGAAAAAATCATCAAATTGTTCTTTTGTGGAATAAAATTATTTTTATATTTGTTTATACACAAATTATCATGGATCCCGCCGTCAGATCTTGTTATATGGGACTACCCCTGAGGTACGCCCTTTCTAACTAACAAATAATAATAGAATGTGGTAAAAAAAATATTCCAACGAATTGAGAACCTCCACCTTTTTTTGAATTCTGTTAAAAATTGTAGTTTTATCTCCCTCTAAATGTTACGTAAGTGATATTAGAATGAAAGTAGCGATATGGCAGTGACGCCAAATTTTCATTTTTCCCAAAACCGTGCGACCTAGAGCCAACGCGAGTTAATCCTCTTAAGAAATTCAGTGGTTCAACTAGACCGTTGGATTAAATATATCCGATGACCATTCGTAAAACTCGGCGGTCCCGGTTTGAGCGAAACTATTGTTAGGTCATAAAATTTAGAAAAATGTATTCATTTTATTTTTCTACATAAACATGTTTAGTTGTTACAGAAAAACATATAGCTTAGGAGTTATTAAGAAAAAATCAATTTTTCTTATTTTTCCCGGTAAAATTAAAGGTGATAAAGTTCAGATCAGTATTCAGTAGCCTTGAAAATAGTAAGTAGTATATAAAACATTAAAAGATTCTTCTGGATTTTTGCAAATACGCTTGAACTATGAGTCACCGTATTACTGGACTAAAGTAAGACCTTTTTCCTCCACCAATCTAGCACAATAATCAAAATCGCCATATTTATAATACCATGAAGATAATGGAGTCCTGAGATTTAATAAATCAAATGCCAACGCCTATCCTACCTTTGGAACCTAGAAGAAGTCTACATCAGTTTTCGTTTCCAGGATGTATTCGTTTACTTATTATAATGTAAATAATTTGTAAAAAAAAATGTAAATACAGATTTGAAATGAAATGAAACACCCTTACCAATTGCAGATCTAAGTACAGCCATGGCATACTCCGACTCTCCTCGACCTCGAATTTTCTCGTCCTTTCGTCGTTGGTCGCCTATCGTCCCAAACAACAACGAGAGGAGGACGAGCGACGATGGGCCGTAAAGCCCGCGTTTCAGAATTCAGAACAGTCAGAACAACGAAAACCTCGTTCGCGATCGCGGCCTTCTCGCGGTGCGATGATCGCGCACACAGTCACGCAATTTTCACCCCCTTTCGAAAGGCATTCGCACTCTAACTCTGTATCAGCGGAACTGAATAGAATTGAGCATTGAGAATGTTTAGAATGGGCCAACACATTTCTCTCTCACGGCGCAATCGGATGTCGGCACGAGATGATGGTGATGCACTGGCACTGTGGCCCAAACTTTACTAATAAGCGCCATCCGCCATGTTCACTACTGCCTTCTTGAATTCATTGGCATGCCGGTGGGTACGCAGCAGTGGCGTAACAACGCATCTCAAAAATTATAGACCGAAATAAGTCATTAATTTATACTACGAGCCCAAACAACGTCATTGCACTGGTTTTCGGCCTTTCAGCGTAAATTGTAATTTGCTTTCATAAAGAACGTCCGTTGGAGTATTTTCAAGGGCTATAGAAATGAATTTTTGTTGTTTTTAACTGTTGGTTGTTATACAAAAATAATATTCTGTTTATTTAGTATATGGAGAATTGCCTTCTAGCAAGCTGAGTCAGTTATTCTTCATATTACTGTCAACTATAAATATGTGTATTTTTACGATAACATCCAGTAGAGATTAGTTATATAATAGCACTCGACTAAGCATCATTATAATTATGGTTCTTTTAATAAATGAACTATAAAGGGTATTCACAGTGTTTTTAATATAAGGACCTACCATACCTTCCAACATTAACTTTACAGCAATGAAACTTTAAAAACTAAAAAAGTGCGTATTTGTTGATTCTCAGCCACACCTCACAGTTCTCGGCCAATTTTATATTAGTTCTCGGCTACACAAAAACCAGTTATTAAAGCCATTACTTAGGTATAATTAACAAAAAAAATCAGATGTCATCTATACTTTCTCCGACTTTTCCAAAATCCAATGCACTTGGCACATTATCAATGACAGACCTAGGAGATCTTCCATGGTGGAGGAGCAAATTTTCTTTCAGCATTGAACCAGATTATAAATGTTTTTTTTATTTCCTTGTTCAACTATAAGATTTCGAAAAACTTTTAGACCTAAAACTTTGCCACTAGATTGACGGAGTGTGAAACCTGATTAATCCCCATTGAACACTCTTCTAGGATATTAGATTACAAAACACGAAACATTGTTCTAGGTTCTGAAACCATTTTCTCACAGATTTTTATGTCACTGCTGTTTGAGATTTATTTATTCCCTCGGCTCCCCTAAGGGAAGATTTCTTTTCATGAAATTCATGTACCATGTTTGTTTTAGCATTCCGCCTTTTAATAAATTGAGACCAGAATCTGCATTTATCTTAGAAACTGTATCCAAAAGCATCTGTTTTTTTTATCGAAAACTCACATTCAGCCAGATTAATGAGCCATTTTTTTTTCTCCCCTTTAACCGTTTAATAGTGGTGGTGGTGGGCCTATTTTTCTCAACACATCTGATATTCTTACTGCCTGTCCTACAAAGGCATTTTTCAAATTTTCCTCATTTTATGATACTTCACTCTCTTTATTTTTGGTTTAGATCGGTCGGATCACCTCGTCTCTTAGGTTTTGGTTTTCTTTTTTTTTTGGATTTAGCTAGCCACTGAAATAAATATATAAAAATTGAAATAAAAATTCGCCAAAGAAACCGCACACCCATGTTAAAGGCCGAGAACTAAAACCGCTGTAAATATTAGTTTTCGGCCCCCCTATTTTTCGTAGTGGCCAAGAAACGCTAGTTTTTGCCCACTAGATTTTTCAAGGACCGAGAATCAAAAATGTAAATATTAGTTTTCGCCTCCAGTATTTTCTTAGTGGCCGAGAGACGCTAGTTCGGCCCCACATTTTTCTAGGTGACCAAAAAAACGCTACTTCTCGGCCATAAATTCCAAAAAACTAAACTGGATCTTTTTTTGGCTTCATATAATAAACAAATACTAATTCTTTAAGATTTGTGGACATTGATATTGTAATTTGAATTTTTGTACATATTTCGAAGAATTATGCTCCCTGTATAGTACATCCATTCTTTTTAAAAATAACCAATTTGCAATTTCATACCTTGAATCTGTAACATGATATAGGTCTCACAAGGCCCATCGTGCATTTCAACACCCTGTATATCAAAAACTAGTAATGGGATGGAGTTGGGAACATGGACGTTTTTGTTGGGAAACCTAGAAATTTTAAGAGTACCATTCCTCTATACCTAAGGAAAATGCGGGGTCCTTTCCAGAAGACTACAAGTGATAAAATAAGTTATACAAAAATATTAATTTTAAAAAGTTATTTACAATAACATACATCGTAAATATTTAAATTAAGTGACACACGATATCATGATGTGTTATAGTCAGGCGATATTAAACTAATACGATTTAATTTCGTATTTGACGTGTTTGTAACGTATATTTAATGTAGGTAGGGTAATTTGAGGTCATCAAACTTTATAAAAATTTTGTCAACTTCAACTGGCACAATATTGACATTATTCCTTATCTGTTACGGTATATGCCCGTTGTGGCTTGGGACCAAACCACAACGCAATGTGAAATATATTTTATTATTCAATGTTACGCCAATGGTACACTGCTTAGTTGTGTATGAAAAGCCTTAGGTAACTTTTGGAGCATCAACACTTATATGAGGGAATATTGATCTTGCAAACTTTAAGGTTCCCTATGCAGTTAAAGATGCACTGCACTCCCTGACGGTAATCGCATCTGCGTAGATTAGCGAAGAAAATTCATCATTAATAGTCGGCATTTCCTTTCAAGGTTCAAAACGCGGTATACGCGATAGTTTTTTTAAATTTTAGCCACATATGGAAAAAATTAACAATTTTCCTACTTTCCTATATCAATAACCGTAAATGTTTCCCTTATTACATTATTTTAGCATTGGTTAAATCTTTAAAAAATTAATTTTCTAAATAGTTTATTCCACGCTAGGCTAAATAAAGTGTGTAAAACTTAGAAGGATCCATTCTGAACCAAAGCAAAACGGGGAGGTGACATATACGTGGGGATTACATTAAATGGTGTCTTTTTCAGACCAAAAAGTGACGTGGCGAATCAACAATGACCAAATTTAAAATTTCCGTTCTCGTTTTTTTAAGGTTCCCCAAATAAATTGTATGTGACGGATCGTTAAGACTAATTTTCTTTGTAACTGAATGTGAAAGTGTTTTTCTACAAAATATAGCGAAAAAGTAAAAAAAATTGTAAAAGAATTGTAAAAAAATTACACAAGTACAAATAACATGAGTAAGTAGTAAAAAATATAAAATCAGGATTTGTTTCGTTCCCGAATGTAGAACGGGATTATTCTAGAGGAAAAACAAAGCGAAACTAATCCAAGTGTTTTTTTTAAAACTCCCAATGCAAGTACAATAATTATATATTTATTTGGAGAAAATTAAAGACTTTGTCGAATAAGGCATCATCAGAACTCTTAAAAGATTATAGCCAATAAGTATTCAATTTATGTAAATTAGATTACATTTACTCGCGATAATGAAAAAGATGATACATTTTTTCTCGACAACGTGGCTGGTGACGATCGAAAATTTTTTTTTTTGTATATCAGCGGTCAATTCAATGACAAGTGACTGACAATGACAATGAAATTGTCAGAAGTCAAACCAACTAATAGAGAGTTATTGCAAGTTCACTTAAGGTCAGTCACTAATAGTGCCGCTCTTATTTTGACATCTGAGCATGCGTAGATCACTAACTTTAATAAAGATTGTGCCTGTCCTTAATAAGAGAGTTATTGCAAGTTCACTTAGGGTCAGTCACTATTAGTGCTGCTCTTATTTTGACATCTAAGCATGCGCAGATGTTTATGTTCTAAAACTGACTTTATTAAGGATTGTGCCTGTCCTTAATTGTGGATGTTTAAGGGCAGCAGGTAGTGGCGACTTTATAGCTTTCGGATGCGCTCGTCATTTAAACCTTCTAAAATTATAATTTCTAATGCCTCTTTAACATTAGGTACTATTATAGAATTTATTTGACTCTAATTCCGATGTCACTATTAGTGGCTGGCTTTATAGAAATTTGCAATATCTCTCTATTAAGGACAGGCACAATCTTTATTAAAGTTAGTGATCTGCGCATGCTCAGATGTCAAAATAAGAGCGGCACTAATAGTGACTGACCTTAAGTGAACTTGCTATAACTCTCTAATATTTGAGAAAATTGGTTTTGAAAATGGGTAATGAAAAAACAGTTGGTACCGGATGACAAGAAAACTGAGTTGTCTGGAAATTGTAGCCTACATAAAATTATAATGAATAAATATTGAAAACCCTTTAAAAATTATAAAATCCTAATCTGGTAGAAGGTCTCAAAATTGCTCACTCAGATTAATAACTAATTAGGACGTCAGAAACAAATAAAACTGAAATACTGACTAATCCTAGGGTAATAAATGAGTTAAATTAGTTTGATAATTAAAAATTATATATACCTAGACCAGTGTTTCTCAAACTGTGCTCCGCGGACACCTAGGGCTCCGCAAAGCCTCTGTGAGGGCTCCGCGAAAATAATAATAGTCAAAATAAAAAAAATATAAGGAAGTTCGCCACAAATTCACAAAAGGGAGGACATGCTTTGAGGACCTTTCTTTTAGATTTTATTAAGAAAGAGAAGGACATGAGTTTGCTTGTGGACCTTTTTTTACTAGAAATGCCCTTAGGGCTCCGTCAAATATTTCGATTTTAAAAGGGTTCCGTCACCAAAAAAGTTTGAGAATCACTGACCTAGTAAATACTGGCCACCGCAAAAGTCCTAGTCACGGAATTAGTAACCACCAGGACCGGCAAGGTCAATAATGTAGATGTGACACACTTGACATAAACTTGACAAACTCTTTTTCAAAACAAATGTTTTAATATTTTTCACAGACTACTATTATTCCTTAAGTTTCTTAATAATCTTGATTTGGTAGTGGGCCTTGATGTTGTGGCCCAACACACTTGTTGGCCAGTCTCGCATTTGATGTGTAATTTTTACTGTTTTTTTGACGAGTAAGTGTAACTTAATTTACCTAAATTGTACACTAATTGGTTATAATCTTTTTAGAGTCCTGATGAAGTCTTAATTGGCGAAAGCGTTTGAGTAATTTTAAATATAGTGAAATTGCTTTAAAAAAATGTTTTTCGATTTATTGCAAAAATTAAGATTAACAAAATAAAATTGTTTGATTATAGAAATTTGCTACAACACACTTAATACTTATTTCCTATTCAGGTCTTGATAATGAGAAAGTAAGCAAAATCCATTTCAGCGTTCCTTTTTAGTGATATGAAATAAAAAAACCTATACTTAAATAGGTTTGTTTACTTTTGCTTAAAACGCCTGACCTTAGCAAATTGTTATATGACTGCATGACAGTAGTTGTCAGTGTTATAGTCGTTTGAATTTCCTTAACTGAATATCAGAAAAATGGTTCATTTAACAGTAATGCACAAAATAACAATTATTCTACAGATGATTGGTAATGGAGATAACACGCTTATTTCATGAAAAATTTCCAAATTTGCCGCGTATATCCCAAGGGACAATTGGTAAAATAGACAGTTTCGCGAGGCATATAAAAAAAATGCTGTCAATGCAATAACTAATGATACCAAATTGGTTATTATGCTTGAATTTCAGGAAAACTAACATAGTTCTAGTCGAAAAGCAGCTCCAATGTTCGATATTAACCATTCATCAATTAAAAGAAACTAAAATGCATCCCTTTAAAATTGTAGCAACTCAGGAGCTCATTGAAGACGATGTTGATAGGAGAACGCAATTTTGTGAACAAATGATGGCACTGTTAGATAATATGGTGAGCTAATTAGAACATGTTTTGTTTTGTGATGAGTGTACCACTACCAGTGCACTTCACGTTTATGCTAATTGCCAAAATTGTCACTATTGGTCTAGGGAAAATTCTCACTGGATGAGGGAAGAACAAACGGAAACCCCGAAAAGGGTAATGTTTAGGCAGGAATTGTTGGCGATCATTATTATTTATTGATGGCAATTTGAATGGCGATAATTATTTAGCACTGCTCCAAAATAATTTCGTGCCAACTTTAACGAACTTATATTACGATCCAGCAACCCCACAAGTTCCAGTGAATATGATATGGTTCCAGCGTATATGATATGGTTTCAGCAAGATGGAGCACCGCCCCATTACCAAACCAATGCCCGGCAGTACCTCAATCGAGTATTTCCAAATCGGTGGATAGGGAAGCGAGGATCGATGGAATGGCCAGCACTATCCCCTGATCTGACATCATTAGACTTTTTCTTATGGGGATATGTCAAAAATATTGTATACAAAACTAAACCTCTCGACCTAGCTGACTTAAGAAGACGAATAACGCTTGCGATTAGATCGGTCACGCCTGAGATGTTGAGTAACGATAGAATACATTTTTATTTCAGATTAGGATGTTGCCAAGAGGTTCGCGGCGAACATTTTGAACATATCCTACATTAAGATGTGTTTTTTGTTACATTATCAAAAAATAAACAGTTTTACTTATTAAGAATAAGAAGGTTATCCATATCTCAAATGTGGTGTATCCGTAAAGGAAAGAAAGAATTTTTCACTTTTATCAAATTAAGTCTCATTGCATACTTTCTTAATGGCCTGATGATGGTCATTGACCGAAACTAGTCGGTTCCTGTTTTCATAACAATAAATAATTTTTGTGGTTAATACTTTCCTTTCCTTTAGTATTACTTATTAATTTTTGAGTGTGTTGTAATCAAATTATTTTATTTTATTATTGTTAATTTTTGCAATAAATCGGAAAACATTTAATATTTCCGAAACAGTTAGGTATAGGCCAGTCTAAAATTTTCTAAATAATCCAAAAATTGAAAAATATACAGGATGTTGCATTTAAAATAAGAAAGTTAGTATTGGTCACTGTTACATGACATCCTGTACAAAAAGTTTTTTAAACAAAAATGTGCAACTAAAAATACCAATTGACGTGTCCGAGCATTTTTCCGAACACGCCCCCATTTATGTACTACAGAATTTATTGCATTTGGCTGTTCTACACTGTATAACGTTTAAATCTTTCTCTATTGATTTAACTTTTTTTTTTTCAGGAAAATAATTATTTGTCTTTGTTTATATGCTTTGAATGTGCCAATTAATTAAATTATATCCACTTCAAAAACCAGGTTTTGAGTAGGCTGGGTTAAAATTCTTCAAATCGAAGTCATAAATATTTTCCTGAAAAAAAAAAAAAAAATAATAATAATAATAATAATAATAATAATAATAATAATAATAATAAAATTATGAAATCGATAGAGAAACATATAAACGTTAATACCTTACCGTTCATAAGCTCTAATATGGTAAATAATTCAATTACTTTTATTTTCAAAATTATGCTTTAATAATTTCAATGACCACTATGTTATTCTTATGGACATGAATGACAGTTGACAATATGGTTCCTTTGTTCTCATCCAGTGCTACGACCTTCCTCAACCTGTGACGTTTCCACTAAACATGCGTATTATCGAATATATCATAATTTCAAATGTTTTTCGATCAATTTTGTGCCACTCTTTAAAATTAAATAAGAACCGTATTTTCTTTACTTTTATTATTTTCACAAAATGTGTAAAATCACAATAAGACATTTTTTATTTAGTTCATTCAGGAATGCAACAGAGCGAGAACCATGCCACAAGTTCAGATCACTTGATACACCAGAGTTCCTGTAGTGATTTCTAAAAACTTAATTAATTAATATTCGTTTTTTTTGGGACTGCATCGAAAGTATGTCGATTCGCCTCCCTCTAGTTCTCCATACTCGGCAAACAATCGCCCTATCAAGAGTTAATTCATCATGCAATATGTATAGTAAGTAGTATATTCTATTAATCAAACACTATTGTCATTTGTTTGAGTTTTTATGTATTGATTGTACTTATATAGATCTTAACCGAACCTTAGAAGAGTAACATTACATAGTTGGCATTTAAGGATTTGTTAAAGCATTTATTAATTAATTACAATTTTTAATTTAATTCCACAATGAAAGTTCAAGAAAACGTTACCATTAAGCAACACAAATACCGACTATTTATCCAGTAATATGTCCCATTTTTCATTCAATATTGATGATAAACCTCTAGTATAAACTTAACGTTGAATTAAGTTCGTAAACATGTTAAGCGATACCTTAATCTTCCAGGCAAGGCTTGTCTAACACGATCAATATCCCCTTTGAAAGTGTCTTTACTAGTCCCTCTTATGTTGTTAAGCGCCGGCATCTCATACCCGAACACCTCGGCCGCGAAATCAAGGAGGCGCCAACTAATATGGCGGATAGAGCTTGTTAGTTGAGTTCAAGGATGACAAACAATAATAGGAGTATTTCCTAAGACACAATTCTATACTGATCGCCTTGTGTTTGTGGCTGATTTAACAGAATTGCCTCCCTTTTCCATTTATCCGAATACAAACTTGTTGATTTATTTCCAATTTGTGTTTAAACAAATTTATCAAACCAAATATATTTGAATTATTTTACTTTTGACCGCTAATATGTAAGTTAAATTTTAAACATTGTAAACACAAACGAATTACACAATGTCAAACGCATCAAGAAGCGAATCGAACGATATCTCATTTTGTGTAGTTAGTTTAAATCAGCGATTCCAAAAGTGGTCGATAGCGACCCCTTGGGGTCGAAATCAATTTCCTAACGGTCGACATAAACGGAAAACTGATTGGGGGTTGACGAGGTCTAAAAATTGACCCCTATTAATTAACACAAGTTCTTATTTGAAACTTTCAAGATATTGTATAAGTTGTGTTACGTGTACCAACTTGTTATAAGAATGACTAATATTTTAGTAGGAAGTATCATTTTTGTACTTTTAAAAACTAAGTACTTTTTGAAATTACTTTAGAATAGTAGTTACCTAAAATTATAAATGTTCAGTTTTCATTTTTTTACGCTGATTGGTACCTTATACAAATTTTCTATACTATAGTACTGTATTAAAGTTTATCAATGAGTAAGTTCGTGTGCATAGCTAAAAAACATCCAGGTTTACTGCGAGTTTTATGATGCAGACATTACATGTCTCTTATGTGAAAAAATATTCATTAACGACGCTCTTCAAAAATGGAGGACCACTTATAAAGAGTACATGCTGACAAAAAAGTAAACTCTTGTCATTCTTTCAAGCAGAAAAACTAGAGAAAAGACCATCCATAAGATTGATGTTTTCGTCATCATCTATGCAAGACGTTGATGGTTTACGAGAGTCCTATAACATATCTTTACTAATAGTGAAGTCGGGGAAACCCCACACAATTGGAAAGTAGCTTATTTTACCAGCCATTGCGGAGGTCCTCAACAATGTATTGCACAGCCCCGCACATGATATTATAAAGTCCTTTGAGCGATAACACCACGAATAGACGAGATGAGTCAAGACGTGGAAAATATTTTATGCAATTTCTTACATACCAATAGATTCTATCTCCAGTTGGACGAGTCTACATTACCCGGCAATGAAGCTTTGTTGTTAGGATATGTTCGATATAATAAAGATGAAAATATATGCCAAGGACTGCTTTTTGCTACATATTTAGAGACTGATAACAGAGGAGAATCGATTTTTCAGGCCGTGTAACGTTTTTTTACCAACAAAGCTATTCCATGGAAGAACATAGTTTCTGTTGCGACTGATGGTGCACCATCTATGGTTGGTCGTCATCGTGGTTTAATAGCTCACTTAAAGCGACAACTGCTTGAGGTACTGGTCATTTACTGTGTGACACCACTTAGTAGCTTAAAATCTGAGTCCTAGATTGCATCAGTCTTTACAATATGTTATAAATGCTGTCTACAAGATTCGAAGCAATTCTTTGAACTCTCGGTTATTTGCTCAGCTATGTGAGGAAAACGGTGAATTCTTTACTCGATTACTTCTGCACACTGAAGTTCGCTGACTATCAAGAGGCTTCTGCTTAGCAAGATTTTCAGTTATTTTTGAATCTGTGTTGGAGTTTTTAAAAGAAAAAGATCCGAATTTGAAAGAAAATCTGAACAATTATAAAATACATATTTATTACTTGACTGATATCTTTGGTATGTTTAACAAAGTTAATTTGTAGCTACAGGGTGACGATCTCAACTTGATTAAAACAAATATCAGCCTTTGTGGGTAAACTTATCCTTTATAAACAAAATTTAGGTAGAAAAGAATATTCACAGTTTCCGCATTTGTCAAAATTGCAAGAAATGCTTTAAGACGATGTTATTTTATCATTTCACTCACTTGGACGCATTACACAAGAGGTTTAAGGATCTCATAAATTTACAAATTCCTCAATGGATAATAAATTCGTACAATACAGTGATGTTTGTTTATTTTAAACAAGACTTTATTTATTAATAATTTATTTAAACACTTATTTATAACAATACTATTCTAATTTATATATTTCCAATGTCTTTGAATTGTTCACTATTTATATTCACTGTCTATCTATAACTGATTGACTGCGTTCACCTCCACCAATATTTATATACAAATTTAAAATTATGGTGAAGGTTGTAGAATTTTCTTCGCCAAAACTAGAAACAATACGTTCTACCTGGAAAGATCTCGAAAGCACCTCCGCCATAGTAGTTATATATGTTTGGTCTTAAGGGGTTTAATTATGTATAATAATCGGACAAGTTGAGCCTCAAAGGCCAAATAAGACAGAGATGGACTTGGAGGATTAGAGCATGACTGAATAATGAAATAGCTCACATTACAATACCACATCCATGGATGAATCCAATGTGATAATGCAAGAAGAGTTGATCACCATCAGTACAGACGAGGGGCTTAAGCAGAAGTTCTGGTTGCAGTGCAACATTGAAACACTGTATCCCGTATTGTGGAACATTGCTGAAAAATACCTTTTTCTACAAGCGTGCGAGAAGATGATCTTCTAGCACTCTTTCGAGTGCGAGAAGTTTATCTTCTCGCACGCAGAGAAATATAAATTGAAAAAAAAGCAAGGTATACTTACCGCCGAAGCCCGGGTTTGAACCTAAAGATCTTTGCGTTATGAGCCTGAAACCCTAACCACTACACCAATTCAGCACATAACATCGGTTTAATATATGTATACTTAAACTGTATGTTGTACCTAATGTCATTATACAGGTTAATTCTCTATTTTAGAAATAAATGCGCTTGTAGAAAAAATGTTGATCGTAACACGTGCTAGAAGCACTTTTTGCGATAACTACTATTTTTTCTACACCCACATGGATATTAGCTTATGTACGCACAGATTACAAAACGAAAAAGTATGCTATTGCCTTCAACTAAACGAATATATTTCATATCCATTCTAGGTAGTGAGAACCCTGCAAAAAAATGAAACCCTCCAATTACCGTTCATATTTTGTTTAACCGACTGCTATTATTTTTAAAATTTTAAATAAGTGACAACTCTGTCAAACTAATTGTTAGTATATTTTTTAGTTAGTAAGATTAAACATATATTAAAATAGGTTATTCTTGTGTGGAATCGATAAATAATTTGTTAATTTAAATAAAACCATATGAAGTCAATTTAATTAAAGCATCAAAAATAAAAGAATAGGTGGTCATATGGTTAGCGTTCTTCCCTTCCACAGGGAAGACTAGAGTTCGATTGTCGGATGGGGAAAAATGAAATTAATTATTTCTTTTTTTTTGTTTTCGTTTATTTTATTTTAAACATTATTAAAAGTCATAAATTATATTAAAATTAGTTGTTTTGTCTTAATAACCTAAACTATTTTTTTATTTGTAAATTTTCGTTAGTGGGTCGTAGAAAAAATATACTGAACAACTCGAGTGGATTGTCCACATCGCACTCAGATTTCGTCGTCGTGCGATATGGCCATCATATCCACTCTTGTTACACAAACTACTATTCTATCATCATCGAAAAAGGCTTTAGTGTGGTTACAAACATTTTGACAAAACAAATATTATGCACATATATAAAAGTATAAACATATACACATATAAAGACACCAATATTGAATCAGATTTAGCTAGATTGGTAGAAAGTCACCACTACACCATTACACGTTTTTTTTTTTTTAAGGAATTGGAATTACCTACTTAAGTATTTTTACGTAATATTACTTACTATTAAGAGGAACATAGTACCTTATTCTCGAAAAAACCAGAAAAGCTTAAAATACGATAATTGAAAGTTTTAATTTACAATGATTAGGCATGAACATTCAGGCGAAAATAGTCATACCAAATTTCAACATTGGCCGAAAATGTATATAGAGTGGCTCATATTATGGAGATAAAATTATATATTTAAAAAAATCCTAAAACTATTCAAATAGAAATTAAGAGCTGAAAATCAGCAGAGGCGTTAACCTTTTTATTATTTTATTTGCTTATCTGTATTTTAATTATAGTAAAATGGAAATGGAAATCGTATTAAAAATAAAGTGTTTTCAAAACCCAAAAAGGTAAACGCATCTGCTGAATTTCAGCTCTTAATTTTTATTTGACTAGTTGTAGGATTTTTTTTTTAATAATTAATTTTACGTCCGTGATATGAGCCACCATGTACTATGTTCCTGTTAAACATTAATACACTTTTAAAATATGCAAAGTTGTCTTAATTTGATCGAGAATGTCTATTTCTTGCTGATAAATCACGAATGGGTCAAAACCGGTCCAAGAATGGCGTTTTCCATAGTAAGCAAAATCAAAGTTAAAGTGTTGAAAATAATTTTCTCTTTGTTGTTATATTTGATATATTATTTCAAAGCTTGTTGAGGTATTAGCCAAAAGATTAGTTATTTTCAGTCGTCACTCTACGTTTCTGTGACACGTTTTTAATTTTTTAATTGGTCACATTTAAGTATTGAAATTATTTACTTTGAATTTTATTAAAAGGGTCGTAGGTAAAGTATAGTGAATATCTAGAAAGCAATTACGAAGTTGTGACATTCATTACACACATGAGTAATATGTTTTTACAACTCTTGCTATGTATTTTATCTTATATTTTTTTCTGAAAAATTAATAGTTCATAAATCAACCAGAAAAATTTATTTCATATTAAATTTTCTAAAATTTTTTTAAATTTTTTTTTTAATGGAACACCCTGTATTTTTTGCATCAATTGAAAGTATTACATGAACTTTTAGATGATATAAGTCGTTTTCCTTTGACGTATGGTTCTGGTTATGGTTGACGTTAAATTGACAGTATTTTTGACAGCGGTTCAGATTTTGGTTCATATGGATGACGTCATAACAAAAGCCAATGGAATGAATTGGGTTATTGGTTCGGTCAGTCATATGTCATTTTGGTGTAAATTTAAATACCACGTGTGACTCATTTTTAAAGTTAGTTCTCAATTTTATTTTCTTTTAATTTTTGTGTGTAGTTAGTTATTTGCCAAAGAAAACACTAAAGCTATATGATATAGAAGAAAAAATATTAACTAACTTAAGTCTTTAATATAAAAATAAAATATAAATAAAATAGACACTACCGACAGGGTAATTAACAGACGAAAATAATACTAACTAATTTAAAACTCTTTAAAATAAAATAGAAATAAAACCGACACTACCGACAAAGCATTTAACGAACGATGCAGACCTTTTTCTAGCGATAAACAGAATGATAATCTTCTTTTGAAAAATAGTGGCACATTTTTTGAATCTCATTTCAGTCCAAGACTTAATCTTAATGTTGTTAAAATAAACACACACACGCCCTTGAAGATTTCATCTCGAATACTAAACATTTCTAGGAAGTTTTGTCGATCACTACATATTTTACTTTTATTAACATTATTGTCTAAGTTCTTTTTTCCTTATTCATATTTATAAGAAAAGTGTCTAGTAAGATCTATTTTCTTAGTTGACCTCGTACGGAACTATTTAGGTTCCGCGGGAAAACTAAATTTAAAAAGTTAGAGAATGAGAAGAATACTATTTAAATAAGGATAGAACATACCGCAAATTAGAACCGACTCGCGAGGCTGGTTCAAAAATGTTAACCAAATGGTTATAAGTGACGTCATTGTTTATGAAAGGAATATGGTTGGTTCTAATTTGGTTAACTAGAACCGGAACCAAACCCCAAAGGAAAATGCATATAGTGTAGTAAATATCTAAACTAACCGAGTGAGGGGCTTAATGGGGTGTAATAATAAATTAAGAACACTTAATTTTCATAATTCTTATGAACGAGAACAAAACAACCTCTATTATGTAACCTCTCAATGAAAACAAGGTAGTGCAAAAGGTTATGTGCTTATGAACGAAATATTAAAAGCTTAGAAGTGAGACAATATAAAAGAACGGACAAAAATTAACATCCAATGGTGTTGATCCGTTAGAATAAAAATCAAAAACTATTCACCGAATTAATACCTATAGATATTTTTTTTTATGTAACTATTCCTGCGACCAGTCCTGATCTTTGGTTACGCTGTTTAACAGCTCGTCTATGTGTCTAGCTTTCGCTGCAGGCCTCGAGACTAGAGAAGTTACTGGAATGTTTTTTGCATGCAAGTCGACGCGTGGAAGAAGGATTTCGCGAACGTCTACTAGCATCGAGATTCTTTGAGACATTTTTGTATATAAATAAATCCTGTTATCGTACTAAGTTAGGTTTATAGACAGAAGTTGAAGATAGACATTCGAATTGTTATATGAATAAAATTATAAGTATGAAATATAAATCCGTTAAGTATTTAAGTATAAATAAATTAATTTGGGTTTAGTGTATGTAAATAAATTATAAGTATCAAACTGTTTCAAATAAATAAACTGTTTTTAAAATAAACAAACGTTGCAATATTCAATATTTTTAGAAAATTGTTAGAAGTAACAAATACCTAATCGAATTCTTAAAAATATAAGAATAATGTAACAAAAATATTCACACCCTATACACTTCCTTCTTCACGACAACTCTCATTAAACCTATCTATGGTCTAGGATCAACAATTTTCAACGTAGAATGCATCAACATCATCATTTTCATCATTCGGTCTAGTTGTTACGGCCATTCGGGCACACGATATCAACGAAAATTAGTCGCCAACTCCCCGATGTTCCATTGACTCATCCCATGGCAGCCATATTCCGATTACAGTGTTATTTAATGCAATAGAGAGCCACCCGACAAAGCCATGTTTGTGGGGATAGAGATCGCTAACATTCGGATTACCGACCTCAATGCATAGGTGTCATAATACCGAACGGAAGATCGATATACAGTGTGTGGAAACTACTTATAGAATAATTATTTTTGATTTTAAAATATCAATTAAAACTAAAATGACGGATCAGATAATATTTCCATCCTTTGTTTAAAAAAAAATTAAATATTAAGAAGAACCGAAACTATTGAGAAACGAAGAAAGAAATACCAGAGGGTGAAAACAACCCAAAAGAAAATTGAAAAAATCCGCACCAGGTAGCAATAGAACATACAACCTTTGGTATACCGTACGAAGTTCATAACCTCTAGAATACCAGAGATTATGTATACAGCGATTTAGTAATTAATTTGGTGTATAAAATGTGACCACCCGGTTTTTTGGACATATCCTACTTTCCTTTAGCCATCATTGCAACATCGATGAAGGCACATCATATACAGGGTGGCCATTTAAAACAGAGCCAATTCTGGACACCCCAGGTCATTTACGAAAAAACGCTCGAAACCGTCAATTTTTGATTTTTGGGACAAACATTTTTTTGTCAGTTTCACCCCCTGAACGGCAACCCTCTAGGGGGGTGAGAATCACCCCTAAAATCTTAAATGGAAAAATGGGTCGAATGATATCTTATTTTGAATGTATTTTTACCTAGCCCATACAGTGGCTCACCAAAAGTACAAAACGGTTTAAAATAACTTTTACATTGTTATTAAAAACAAGGAATTTCTTATAACAATTTTAGTTTTATTTCTGTGGTCTTCAATTATTGTTATCAGATGACATTTTTTGGTCGCCGTAAAGTAGTAAGATTTAGTTTATTTCGTTGTAGAGTTGGCATAAAAGTGGCATATCAGTGATAAAATGGTTTATTCAATTGTCGAGAGGGTGCAATATGTCACTGCCCAACTGTTTAACAATCAAAATCAACAAGTCCATCAAAAGAATATTTTGGAGTTAGTCCAAACATTTCGGGAAACGGGGCCAGTAGCTAACAAAGAACGTGAAATGGAAAATGCTGTAGTAAATGAAGCTAGAGAGGGTGGCAATTTTAGGATATGCTGTTCAAAAACCCACATTGAATACGAGACAGTTGGCAATAAAATCTGGTATTAAGAGAAGTAGCATTCAGAAGATATTGAAAAAAAAAATACAAGTTTCATCCCTACAAAATACATCTAGTACAAGAACTTAACGAAGACGATTTTGATATAGGCGATTTCATATTTGTGAAATTTTGACTGAACGGGAAATAAATGATCAACACTTTCTTTTCAACGTGTTTTTCTGACGAATGAACTTTTTTTTCTAAATGGTACGGTAAATCGTCACAACTGTCGTTATTGGTTCGATTCAAATCCCAGAATATTTTATGAAATGCATATGTAACATCCAGAAAAACTGAATGTTTGAGCTGGTATTTTTGGTAACCGTATAATTGCTCCTTTTTTTATCTGGAACTTTAACCTCAGAAATGTATTTGGAATTATTAGAACACGTCATTTATCTAGCATTATTAGAGATGATTGAGAATGACGATTAGTACATAGCAAACAACTTAATATTCCAGCAAGACGGTGCGCCACCCCATTTTGCACTGACTGTTTGTCAGTATTTGGATTAAACGATTCCAGGTCAATGGATCGGAAGAAGAGGAAGTATTGACTGGCCCCTGCGGTCTTCGGATCTAACCCCGTTAAATTTTTTATGGAACCACTAAAAAACTAAAATGTATGCCACACAGCCAACATCACTGGAAAATCTGCGACAACGGACAACTGATGAATGTCATCAAATCACCTCACAGATGCTTCAAAATGTCCGAGACGTTTTGAACAAAACCTCTATTATTGCATGGAGTTCCGGGGTCATCATTTCCAGCATTTAAAGAAAATAATCATTATAAGAACATGGCTAGGAAGACAGTAGCGATTTAAAACTCGGGGGTTATAATCTAGGTAAAAATACCTAAAATATAAATAATATAATTCGACCCCTCTATACATTTAAGATTTTAGGGGTGAGTCTCACTCCCGCTAGAGGGTTTCTGTTCAGTGGGTGAAACTGGCAAAAAAAATGTTTTCCTGGGGTGTCCAAAATTGGCTCTGTTTCGTTTTCAAATGGCTACCCTGTATACGAGAGCAAGGTAAAAAGTTCTCGGTAGAGTAGTGAAAGATTTTGTTTTTAGTTAGATTTATAAATGGAAGGTCGTTCCATTTAGAAATTCCTTGCTGTAACACAGTACATTGCAGAAAATATCTAATTCGGACGAATGTTCTATAAAAAGCAATATGTTAATATTAAGGGCTTCAAGTCTACTCAATATCTGACAAATTCCGATGTTTCTAAAGTTACTAATCTGATCCTTTGTTAAACTTTCTCTTATACGCTGATGATTTAAAGTTTTATTGAATGTGAATGATTATGAAAGCCTTTCAATTAATATACGACGTCTTTATAACAATTTTCTTTTAAATATTTTTTGTCTTAAACCCTAAGTCAGCTTCATATAGCATTTGGCTATACCCATATTTTACTTTAAAGATCAGGATGTTAACTATTACAGACCTTTGAATTACATTTGATTCCACTTTCATAAAAGAATCATAAAGAATCATAAAAGAATCAATAGTATCAGTGTTGTACAAAATGTACAGTTTCATGCTTTGAAATAGACGTGATTCTAATGAGCCTAAGACACTAAAATTACTGTATTTAATACTCATTTGTGAGATCCAAACAGGGCCGACGAGAGGGGGGGGGTAGCCAGGACAAATTCCCAGGGCCCGGGCTACAGTGGGGCCCTTAAAATGGTCATAATCATCCAAAAAATTTTAAGAAACGCGTTTTACTCAACATTAGGATAGTATTGGAAAAAATTACATAATGGAAAATTTTTGACCGTATTCCAAGTGCAGTCTTTTAGGGTCTTTGAAGACGAACATTTTTCCATAAGTATGGTAAAATTTCAATATCGCATACCGTAGGATGACGTTCGTGCGGGAAATCTAGTTTTTACATAAAAACCAATTTTTGAATCAGAATTCCGGAAAAATTAAGACGTAAAACGAAAATCGAAAATAAGGGATAGATAGGCAATTTCAAGACGAACATTTTAAAAAATTCACCTAAGACACTCCAATCCCATAAGGTGTAGAGTAATTTGGGTGGCAGTGGAGCGTCGCCGCTGTCAATTTTAATATGCCGGTCTTGAGACAACCAATCAAGAAGCTAGTTTCAGAGAGCTGCCTGCCAAAAAATAAATTATTTTGTTTTTCAATTTATGGTAAGTGCGGGGCGATGTGCATTACTCTGGTATGTTTCTGTTTGTGCATTCTACTGGTATTGTTTAACAATCGCCGTTACCCTTAAATGTATATTTATTAATGTTTAGGTACTACTACAGAGTAGCGCTGTCTGTGAGGTTATGTCGTCTTCAAATTATTTGAATATGAAGTGGTATGAAGTTTGTTCCTCTTGCAGATACAGTCTACACGTGGTGTTATCGTTATGTACGTATTACCTGTAGATGCTTCAATAAAGAGATGTCCTGTTAGAAAGGCCAAATATCTGGGATATAACATAATTGTGGTACGTCAGTTAAAATACCTGTGTTTGGTTTCCTTACTGATCATGTGTCATCTTATTTGCCTATTATTACTTAGTCCATACAAGGTTCCAGGTTCGGGTCTCATTTTGCAATAGGAGAACCTTCAAGACCGCTATGAGAGCCGTGGAATTTTAGCACCCTGTTTGTTTTGCTTTATTGGTGTTACCAATTCATTAATCGATTAATGGAATTTTGAATTTTACCGAATCTACTTATGGACTCATAAAAGCTCTTATTTTTTAATTAGCGCAACACAATCTTCAGACATAAACACAGCGACTTTTAGGACATCGAAGAAATGATATAAAAACAAATTTTAACTTTAGAAATTTTAAATCCATCCTTGTATAATGTTGTTAACGGATACTTCTAGGCTGTGTGCAATTTTTGTGGTGTTAGCTTATAAAGTTGAGTTTTCAAGTAAATACGCTGCTTCCAAATCTTGACCTCTTTCCCACGAATGAAACGATAAAATCCAAACGGCGTGACATGGAGTAAAAGCAAAGAAAAGAACCGTGAGTTTTTCCATCTCGAAAAATCGATAGCCAACAAAAATATACTGCGACACATCCAAGCATAGGGCGTGTCCCTTGAGCGAAAAAAGATTAAAACCCCTTTTCGCGTTGTCCCATAAGGAAACCGCAGTCAGACATCTTTTTTACGTCGTACACGTGCCCGTTCTCCCAATTTATGTATACAACCAATACCTATTCTTGTCCTCTTAAAGATTTATATAAATAATTTTCTATATAGTGATGTTTTAATTTCTATAATGTATCGAACCAACATAACTCTTTTATTAACTACGTTAATGATCCTAAAGACATTGTATCATGTTCTAGGGTGCATTAGTCTGTAGTTCAATGCTCAATTTTCTTAAAGCTTTGTTCCTTTTGTATTCCTGTCAGTATTATAATAGTTGTTACATACCATCCATTTAGCTCCCATAATGAAAGTTAAGGTTACACAATTTTAATTGGCATGAGTTAGTCTGACATCTTTGAGAGTGTCGTCGTGTTAGTGCGTTATTGCGTTAATGGGTATTTAATCGTTATTTTGCACAGTTCATTTTATTATTGATAGATATGCTTACTATAATAATTTTCTATTTAAAATAATGTTGCATTACAATCCTTGTTCTTGCAAACTGGTTTATGATGAGTGGGCGAAGGAACAAAAATTAATACAATCACCATGAGGCAGTTTTTGCTTCTTTTATTCCACCTCTCATGTTTAGAGCTATTTGCCTATATCTTGGTCAAGCTTATCTCTGGTTGTCTGCCACCTCATTTGTAGCTGTTCTTTATTTCTCTGTAAAACCACGGTGGTCTCCAATGTAGATTGTAGAATTATTTTATTCCGTCTCTTATTTTTTTGTTCCTTTTTCTGTTGAGAGTATTTCAGCATTTCACTTTCCATTTATCGTTGCTTACTCTATTTAGTCTATATTCTCTTTTATTAATGTTTAATATGAGAGCCATATGTTACAGCCGGAATTACACATTGTTCAAATACTTTAGTATTTAATATAGTTCATATTTTTCAAAATATAAAAATTTTCCGAATGCTGCCGACGCTAATTGTATATAATCTGTATTTCTGCAGTTTCATTATCCTTATTATTCGCTAGCTGATCGATTCGGTGTGTTCCTAGTTCATATTAAATCATATATTTGTAGCTTCTCCACGTACCAGATTCAGGTTAATATGGACAGATGATCCATATAGAAGAGATATGAAAAGAACAAGGGCATGAAGTGGATCTGACAACTCCTCTATCTACTAGGGATGCGGCTTCAAAGGAAATAATAAAGTCGGGTTCATAGAATAAGAACTGTGCAATAATTCGTTTGTTTTTGAGAGTCCAGGATGTCATTGTGGTGCTCTTGAGCAAAACGGAGGGTAAGAGATGCAGCATCCGCAAGAAAATAATGGAATCGGCTTCATAGAATTAGAATTATGCAACGCACAGCCAATGAAATAATTAGTTTGTTTCTAAGGTTCCAGGATATCACTGTGGTGCTCCTGGAACAGACTGTCAAAAAGGAAGAGTTCTCATGGGAATGTTCTAAACTGGAGTGCATGTTTAAATTATTTAGTGATAAAGGGATGGTGTAAAATTGTTCTCATATAATCAGACAGAAAGTCACTAAGTGTTAAGTGCACTTAATAAGTTTGTAAATTCTAATTAAGATGTTTGCATGTGATTTTATACTATACAGTAAGTTAAGTTGCATATAATGATGCCAGAAGCACGGTAAGCTATGCCATGGATTAAACAAAGGTAAAACAGTACGCGCAGCCCACCAGTGGTAGAGGTATATCCATCTATCCAATCACGGCAGACATACAGCCGATATTTACGAGTCTCTTTATTTTCTCACTTGTAATTATAAATAAGCGTCTAATCTTTATTTCGAAGGATCCATGGGTTAACATATTGAATGTATAGAATATGTATACCCTCCATATTTTACTTGAAATGTTTTTTGTTGCATAAAAACTGAAAAATTCCCTTGAATGAATAAATGTTGCGCGTCAATTATCGTATTATGATACTGTTTAACTTTCAATTACGGTTTATAAACCCTTATTATTTTGTAAATAAAGATAAATATGCATACCGTAACGAGTAAGTGGGATAAATTTAACTTAATTTAACCATTACAAAAACGTTTTTTGTACATTTTTACAATACGTACATGGAAAAGCCGCGGTATAATAGAAGGATCAACTTCTGGCTCATTTTCACTTGTCTAACTTAAGAGGATTAAATTGACATTTCGATAGATGAGATTGATAGGCACCAAATATTATACAGAACTCTACTTCCAAACGAAAACCACTTATATTAGACTTCATTTTATGTCGATTTAACCTAAATTATACCTCAATCCAACAAATCTCTCCTCAGAGAATACAAAAAAATCGTCAGACAAAAACAGAGAGATGCATGGAGATCCTACTGCGAAGAAATCGAAGATTTCCGCAGGCAGAGAAGCTTCAAAAAGCTCTCTCAAAAGATCCACACCGAAGCATTGGTGCGTTAATCAAAGAGGATGGCACGAAAACTGCCAACCTCGAAGATAGCATCAAACTTCTGTTGTCAACACACTTCTCTGACTCGGTCATCACAGACGTGGCGAACTGGGCAGAGGAAGAATACAATCCATCTGTCTATGATTGGCAAACTGCCAAACACATTGTAGACGATGAAAAAATTAGATGGACAATATCCAGCTTCTCTCCATTTAAATCGCCAGGACCTGACGGTATCTATCCAGCCCTACTTCAGTGGGGTCTGGATAGATTCCTGGACAATAAGGAGTCCGCCTTGGGTGTTTTCATAGACGTAGACTAACCAACAGGAATGTTCCACAAATGGTTAGTGGGTGGATACATAACATGCTCAAAAAGCGAGCAGTAAACACCAGTGTAGAAGATGTGAATATAAGAGGCTTGGTTGCAAGGGTATTTCCACAGGGATGGGTGCTATCACCTCTACTGTGGAATATGGTTATCGACACCTTCATCAGCCACCCCAATAATGACACTCACTACAAAATAGCATAGATGACCTGTTCATTCTGCAAACAGGGAATTTTGCAAGAATGCAAGTAGCTCTAAAAATTATAGAAAAGTGGTGCAAGAACCATTCACAGCATTTTTTAATAATTGAGGTTTGAGAAATTCCAGCGAAACGGGATCGAGTCAGCTAGTTTGACATAAAAATGTTAAAAAACTGAAGATACAAAAATTATAATTAAAAATGTCTGTTGATCCCCTTCATTTCAGCGTGCTGTGATTTAAATAGAAAAATCCAATTTACAGCGGTGATTGGGCATTTGAACTTTAGTCTGCCAACCACTTAACCCGAAAATGCTTCATAAGGGAGCTAGAGCTTTTAAAAGATGATGCCTTCAAGTAAATTTTTTCAACTTGCCTCAAAACTTTAAACCTTGGTTGAGAGACCTAAGAAATTAAAATTACATACACATAGGTGAATATACTTCAAACCGCGGTATTCATTGATAAGCGGTGATCAGAAGGGACTTGAAACTATACGCGTACAAATACCCAAATCTCCAATTAACTATCCGTGTACTGTCAGAGTAGAATCTACCGAACCATTGGGTTCGTAAAATATTTTTGAGTTAGTAAAACCAGTAACAGACGTATACAGGGTGTTAAAAAAAAAGTGTCACAAAATAAAACGGGGGGTAGTATGGGCCAAAATATGCAGAAAAGTCTTAATAAACATATGTCCGCAAATGAATGGTTTCAGAGATACGGAGTGTTTTGTATCATTTTTTGATTATCTTTTTTCATTCTCAAAAACTTGCTTTTCTTATCGGAGTCTACCCATGTTTTTTCATAGATACTATTTGCAGTTATTATTTTGTTGTGGGTGAATAATTTTATAAATTTTCGTTATGCCTGTTTACACTAATATTGAATTAGCTGACATGCATTTTATGTACGGTCGTGCAAATGGCAATGCATTGAAATGGAGGGAGGGCCCTTTGAACATCTCATTTAACTCTATGTTGTTATTGATTGTTTATAAATATCATTGTTTTTTTATAATAATAAAAAATTGTTATAAACACAAAATGGTCCGTATCTCCGAAACCGTTAATTTGCGGTCATATATTTATTAAGACTTTTCTGCTTATTTTGGGTCATACTATTCACCATTTCATTTTGTGACACTTTTTTTTAACACCCTGTATATGCATATTGAGCGGACCTGTTTCATTTTTAAAACATTTAATCCTTTTTCTAGACCAGCGTTTCTCAAACTTTTTTGGCGAGAACCTCGGCGAGAACCCTTTTGAAAAGTGCATTATTTGACGGAGATCTACTTACTTTGCAAACTCGGGGCATTTCTAAAAAAAAAAAAATCCCAAAAAAACCCAAAAAAATAACTGAAAAAAAAAACAAAACAAAAATAAACACTTCAAGTAAAAACAGAATCTTTTCTTAGTGAAATCTAAAAAAAAAAAATCGCAAATCAGGTCCCCAAACCAGGTCCTCCCTTTGTTTGGTGGCGAACTTCCGTGGAGCACACTTTGAGAAACACTACTCTGGACCAATCACAACAATAGCAAAAAATGCTAGCCTTTCCACAAGACACTCAACTAACTATCGAAGAGACCTATTTCAACCTCCAACAGAGCAACACCTTTTGTGTTACGTGCACTTCTCTTGAAACAATAAAAAGAGATCTTTCAAAACTACATGTTCATTGTAAAGTTCAAACACTTACAAAAATGTGTAAAATTGTTAAATGTAAAATGCAAAGTTTATAGTATTAAATAAACCAGTTAGCAGAAGTAATTATTTTAATTTCAACGTTTCAAAGCGAGTTATCAAACATTTCGTCACTAATATCACACATTCTACAAGTTTCTACAAATATACAGTCTATCTTGCCTCTCTGTAATAGGAAGGAACCTTTATGTGGGTGGCGAAGATTTAAAATAAAAATAAATCATCGTCAACTCACGACAGAAATTAATGAAATTTAAGTGCTAATTATCGGAGGACCCAAGAAACTTTGTGGTACATGTTCAGGACATGTGTCTTTCAGTGATTCACTGTCAACTCATACGTTCATTTCATTTTATTTTTTTTATTTTTTTTTATTTATCGTTTCTTACTTCAACTTAAAAAAAGTAAAAAATTATAATCGTTCGTTGTCGGTGCCTCCTTCTGTATATACATCGATCTATTCTGAATAAGTGATTTATTTGCAGCAGTTTAATATTTTTTCAAATTTCTTTCTTACAAAAACATATACTTACTACATACATATAAGTGTATTTACCGGACCATACCTAACAGGAATATGGAATATTTAACTACTTACTAATATTGGAAAAACTACTCTTGAGGCTGGATAATTTACTTACCTGAAACAAAAGACAAAAACAGTCAGCAACTATGTTTAAAATAAAATTTAAAAAAAATATTCAAATTTTTTATTGACCACAATACTCTTTAAATGGCTTTCTTGTTCATAACATTTAATCTTAAACACCTTAAAAATTTAGGGGATTAATGATAGATAGGTATTTAACCGGAAAAAAGTATGTTATAAATTATTTGGAAATCCAAAATTAATTTTTCAAAATAATAAAAATTAATTTTGAACACCCAGAATGAAAACAAATATTCAAAAAAAAATTTACGAACTGTCCTAGGAAGGATTCGAATCCACCACATCCTCGATTTACGCAACTTGGCCACGAGGACATTAGATGTCCTAATTATTTAAATATTAGATTTGAAAGTAAGACGGTGACAGAATAATCTCAATTTTTCAATAAACTAACAAGCTGGATTGTCTTGGTAGATTCTCATGGTCTGTACATGTTTGTGTAGCTTGAAGTAACCTGTCATTATTCCAACTATATTATCACTCCAGAATGTTCTACATGAAAACCATACAGACACACATTATATGAAACTATGTGGTTTGGCGAATGGTATTAGATAATCATAATAATTATAAAAACAAAACAAAAATAACTAGAATTAAAATTATATAATGCTTGGCATTTTATTTTATATTTTTACAGTTAAACAAACCTTTTTAATCATATTGTTTACATAATCAATAGGCACCATTCCCTTATGGAGCTTGATTTTTTTTATAAATTTCAAGTTGACATCATTTTTAGTTTTCGAGTTTTTTAATATTTCAATCCCTTTAACCCCCCATTTTTACGGATTTTTTTTTTCAGAAACAATAGTATTCATCCCCTTATAGTTTGATTTTTACTAAAAATATCATGTTTATCGCTTTCTGTTTTTGATTTATGATTTTTTTTTAATTTAATTCCATTTTCAAGCTGACATTATTTATTTTTGATTTTTTTTTTAAATATCAACCCCCCTTAACGCCCCATTTTAATCAGATTTTTTTTTAAAATAATAGGCTTCGTCCCCTAATAAAGTCTGATTTTTGCTAAACATTTCAAGTTGATATCATTTTTCGTTTTTATTTTTTTTTTATATTTAAAAACCTACGATCCCCCTATTTTACTCAATTTTTTTTTCATAATCAATAGGCTTCATTGCCTCATAGATGTTGATTTTTTTGTAAACAATTTCATGTTGATATCGCTTTTTGTTTTTGATTTATGGTTTTTTAACCTCCCTTAACACCCCATTTTTAAATAAATAGGCTTCAACCTCTTATAGAGCTTGATTTTTACTAAAATTTCATGTTGATCATTTTTGTTTTTGACTTGCGGACAAAAAACGTGACATCGGACGGATAGACGGACGTACATTCTTAAAAGTTGTATAAAATTTGATAAGGATTTTGGAAGAAACATTTTTAAATTTGGATCAATATTAAAAATTTGTGTTACTCGAAAGTAAACTTACAATGCCCTTCACAGACTTATTGTGCGAAGAGTATATGCTGATACGACATCCAGACATGCGTCAATAAAGTTTTGAACAGTTCTGATCTATTGTTAGAACAAACCTAATACCCTACTTACTATACATATAAATGCGAAAGTTTGGATGGATGGATGTTTGTTGCTCAATCACGCAAGAACGGCCGAACGGATCTGGATGAAATTTGGCACAAATATAGATTTTAGTCTGGAATAGCACATATGCTACTTTTTAACCTGGAAAAATGTACGGTTCTAGTGGGATAGATTTGTTTTTGTTTTTCACAGAGCATGGACCAGACATGATTTTTTGCATAGTGGTAGTGAAATATGAAAATTTGAAATACATGAGCATAAATAAATATAGACATGTTTCAGGGTTTTTGGATTTTCATATTTTAAGGAGGGGACAGAATGCCTACTATTAATTATTTCAATTTGTCAATTTTTCAGTTTCAAAACTAGTGCTATATGAATATCATTATGAAACTGAAAATTAACAAATTATAATGCAGGAGTAAAAAAACATAAAACCAATATTATTCAGTTCAGTTATTTTCCAAAATGGCGCCGTAGGTACATGCGAGACGGCATTAACATTTATTATATTATTATACTGGAAAAGTATATTTGATTTTTCCGCCAAAATGATGTCGCCGTTGTTGCATCCTATCGGAGGAATCCATTAACGTCGGGCTTCGGGTCAATAAGAGAAGCTGCGGAAGCGTGAGCGGAGGGACCCGGGGAACGGCCTGGGGGGGTGAATTCGCACCCGCCGGCCCCCCAAAAGATGTGGACCGCGCCGGGGACGGGCGGGGGTTTTTCCCATCTACTATGCATGCACCTGGGAATCGATCAGCAGAAGTCTTGCTCGGATTAGGTCATGTTGTTTGATATGCGCATTTTGTGTATGATTATACGATATGCGTATACAATGCGATCTGTTTATAATCTTGTAATTAATATACAAAATATTACATTGTTGATTGGTATTTTGCAATAGGCACGCATATGTAATAATTCAACATTTTAGTGCTTATTTTTAATAAAAAGAATTGACATATTTTATGGCTTTTGTTGAATACAGGGTAATATTAAAGTTAATACTTCTCTTTACATGTGTATAGAAGTCATTAAAATAAACAACTTTCTCAAAGAACGAAAAATACAAAAAAATAACAACGATGTCTAAAAATTTCTGCACTTCCTGACTAAAGACCGAACCAGCTTGATGGTTTTGAAGTTTTTCACAAAACTGTCCTCTCATTTCGTCCTGGGACATATCCTAAGTATCTTCGGTCCTGGATCTTCATACTCTACCATTAAATTTAGAAAGGTTAAAGTTTAAGATCACACAGGTACGGTGATGTAAGCACATGCTAAATATAGTCTTTGATTCTGTACATTTTTTTCTACTAGCGTGCCGAAAAATCCACTTTTCCGCACTAATTTTAGTGTTGTCACTTTTCCGCACTAGTGCGGAAAAAAGTTTTTTCCGCACTAGTTGAGGAGTATACTGACATTTGAATATTTAAAATATACATTTGTATGGTTGTAGTTTACAAAATGACTGAAAAATTAAGAAATTTATTAGAATTCTGCTATAATTTTTAATAAAAAGAAACGTATGTTTCAATAATTTTTTAATGGCCCTGATATAAGCCTCATCAAATGAATGTCAAATAATAATAAACATCTGACATTTTTTAGTTGTCACTTTGAATCACGGTAGCAACAAAGAAAAATAAACCTGTCAGTAAAAACACTACCTTGTCAAAACCAATTTTACTGTCGCATCTTTTTCTAGATAATTTTTCATGGATTCTTCAGACGAAGATTTGCCAGAGTCAGTTTTGGAAGCGGCTAGAACTGCAAACTTGGATCTACTACCATTAAAATCCCGTTATAGGTATGAAAAGGAATATATTTTGTTTGAAAACTGGTGCCAGAACAAGGGCACAGTTTATAGCTAAATAATCAGTTCGCTCACTCTGCGTCGGCACTTTTGATCTCAATGTTCCAGTTTATACATTGCGCAACTCGGATTTGTATCCCTGGCGCATACAGAATCAAATCATAATAGCCCAAGTGCCCACTGTAATTTTTTACCGCCATCTGATAATGAAATAAAATATACCCCAAAAGCTTGTAAAAACATTGTACTTTACCGAATAGCACCTGTGACAATCCCAATCCTGAGCCATGGGTTAAAAAAAAATATTTTATATTAAAAAAATCACATAAGACATGACAGCGCTAATTTTGTTTGCCCTTGAAGTTTTCCAGATAATAACATTCAAATATATCTTGATATATATCGTTAACGGGAAACATTGTCTTCCTCTTAACATCGCACAAAAACATCTACATACGATTAGTAGGTAAAAATCATTAAAAATATGAATCAATTTTTGCTGATTTAAGAATTTATTTGTATGCCTATTGTTATGATTTATTTTTACAGGTTGTCATAGAAACGATAAAAAAACTACTATGATTATGGTTTAAAAGAATTGTCTAACAAGAGTTTAGAAATATTATTGACTATCTCTGCCAAAGTTAGGTAAAAATATTAATAATTCAGGTTTAAAAGCAATGAATTAGGATTGTAATTTTCAGAGAAAATACAATTATCGCTGTCATGTCTTATGTAATTTTTTGAATATAAAATAATTTTAACCACTTTGCTCTGGATTACAGATTGGCACAGGTGCAATTTGGTAAAGTACAATGTTGTTACATGTCTTTGAAGCATATTTCATTTTGTTATCAGATGGTCGTAATTTGCAGTGAGCTCTCTTACTATTACCAATTAAGCATTCCAACGACCTGTCAAACAATAGCTGTCAGTGAGAAGGTCTGGTATATCTAAGGGGGTAGAGACATAGTCTTGCATCTTGAACGTTTTTTTTTTTATTCGTAATAATAGTCACAATGCCTGCCAATTTATGAAAAAATGTATCTTATTTTTATTGTGTTTAAATATTTAAATGTAATCCATTATTCATGATTTTACATATTGTAAACAGAATACATCGTATGTCGCAACCCTTGGATATATCAAATCTTCCCACTGGCAGTTCATTTGTTTGGAATGCCTAATACAATATATGACAACCGCCTATATTCAAACAGCAGTCTTCTGCGCATCCTGAATTTGTATCCCTGGAGTGGATGTTATTTTGGAACATCCAATTGGTCCGAGTGAGCGAACTGATTCTTTTAAGCCATAAACTGTGACAAGGGAATTAAAACTTTTAAAGAAGAGGTTTTTTGGCTTATTATGCTGAAATTTCCAAAACATGCAAGCCAAACACTCTTTGGTCCAGGTACGCAATGTTAAAAAGTGTAATTAAACTCAAAAAAGACGTCGATTTAAGCAAGTTTTTCAAGGTCACGACATATATAAAAAAACAAAACATTGGATTTAGACCAAAAAAGGCAAACATTTTCTCAAAAGAAGAAATTTTTAAGTTTATAAATGAAGCGCCTGACAAAATTTATCTTTATGTAAAAGTCGCTACGATTTTTGGTTTGGCGGGCGCATGTAGGCGAGAAGAATTAACAAAGATGTCTTTAGATCATATTGATGACAAAGGAAATATTTTATTGATAAATATCCCAGACACAAAAAAACCACTCTTTGCGATTTCTGAGGAAGCTGAAAATGGAAAATTGCTCAATTTATTCAGAAAGTACGTGAGTTTAAGAAAGCCTGAAACTCCACATAAGCGATTTTTCGTGAAATATAAGAAAGGAACTTGCACTGTACAATGTGTCGGAATAAACACCTTCGGAAAAATGCCATCAGATATTGCAAATTATCTGAAACTTCCATATCCTGAATTATATACGGGCTTCAGTTTCCGACGTTCCGCCGCCACAATGCTTGCAGATTCCAGAGAAGGAATAACAAATATTAAACGCCTCGGAGGTTGGAAATCTTCTAGCATCGCAGAAGGTTATGTAGAAAGCTCACCAAGTTTCCAAAAGGGCCTATCGAATAAAATATTAAACTTCAGTGACGCTGTCGCTGGCCCTTCCACTAGTCAGCAGCTGTCTCCAGTAAAGCCTTCCAAAATGACCTCTTTCAACCAAGTTCCCATCGCTACGGTTGCAACAATTAGTGCTGACAAAGCAGTGGAAAACCGAAAACTGACTTCATTGGAAAACATTTTAGCCTCTGAAATTAATTTGCAGAATGCTATTAATTTGCACGTTCAATATTAATATTAAGAATAATTAATTTGTTGATATGTATTTAATAATAAATGTCTCTTTATGTTAACTTTTGGGTTTTTTCCGCACTTGTTAACTATTATTCTTGTGTGGCAATCGAGGTTGCTAGATCTAAATTCTTGTGAGTTTTTTATTTTTAGAGTTTGTTTCGAAAAAAGTTTTATATGTACAGGATGAACCACAACTAATATGACACAGATAAATCACATATTTTTTGGACAAAAATAAGGATTGGATAAAATTATGTAAGTAAATTGCTACCGCTGATGTCAAAGAGAAAATAGATGCTCATCGTAAAGGTCAACTGATCCTATAGTTCCATAGGTAAGTGGTGTAACTTATTTCAATCATAGACACCAATTTCAGTACCAAAACTGTGGTAGATATAACTTTAAAAAAACATATAATAGACGTGGGTATGTCAGAGATAAAGCTGGAACGGAATCGGCTAAAGTATATACACGTGTAACTAGGTTGAAGAGATAGGTACAATTGTACCCAGAACAACGTTAGAGTTACGAGCTTTTGAATATCTAATTTTACAATATCTATATCTTCATTAAAATACTTTTCGTACAAGGAGAGTAAGTAAAAGCAAACATCAGTTCCAGTGTATACGGAAGGTATGGCAGTCCTAATCTGCGGTATTTTCCAAATGGATCCAAAGTTTTTTAACAGATCGTTCAATATTTGTTCCTGTTGATGGTTACTTCTCCCTATCCATATCCAGCAAGAGTGAAAACAGAAGGCATACTTGGACTACCCTTAGGGCGGGTTATACAATAGACAGTTAAAATATAATATTAGTTTAAACTGTGCACATCGTTGTATATTCATCGTTTTTTGTTAAACGTAGTTTTAAACTGACAGTGGGGTCTATTCTGTAACAATTCCTTTATATTTAACAGCATTTAAAAATATTGGCGACCTTCTTTACTTCTGTCATTATTTAAACAGATTTCTTTAAGATAGTCCTCTAATGTATTTTAAAAATCCGTTTAAATAATGACAGAAGTAAAGAAGAAAATATTTTTTTAAAGGCCGTTAAATTGTTACAGAATAGACCCCAGTGTACGTTGAATATAACAGTTAAAAATTAAACTCATGTTAGCTAAACTGAGTTTTTTTTTTGATCTGTTGCTGTTCTAAATATGGTTTAATGATATTTTCTTTTGCTCTGGACATGTAACACAGTTAGGATAGAACTGTTCTCCAGATATTTTTTTTTGATCATACGAACACCCAATCTTTCAAAACATATTTTTCCAATTTTGTAAATGTTACTCAATATAAAGGTATAAACGAGTCTTAATAACAATAATATTGACCATGGAGTTTCTAAAAAAATTAGCAAGGTTCTTTCAATATATTTTGATTTAACTTTAATTAAAATTTTTAATTCTACTCTAGTAAACAAATGTATAAATTATTTAGAAACATAATCAAATAGATCACACTTTATAGGTTGCTTACGATGTTATTTATAATAGTACTTAATAAAGTACAGGGTGGTCCTTTAATAATGGGACACAAAACAACTATGAATTCCTTGCATAAAAATATTGCGATAAAATACAATTTACTTTAGTTCAATTCTTGATATTAAAAAATATACAGGGAGAGCTACCAAATAATTTAAAGGGTGATTCATATCTCAATTTTCTCTATGGACATGTTAGATGATTTGTCATTAATCGTGAGACACAACATGACGTTTTAGGCAGGATGGTGCTCCACCCCATTACAGTAGAATAGTACGAAATTATCTTGATAATGAATTTCCACATTGGATCAGCCGAGGTAGCCAATATGCTTGGCCAGCACGTAGTCCAGGCCATAACCCTACAGATTTTTTCTTTTGGAGGGTGTCTTAAATCAATGGTTTAAAACGAATTTTGGCGAAAAATAGTAAATGCTGTAGATGTATTCAGAAATAACATACTTATAAATATTAGAAAAACATTTGTTAAAGTGGTAATATCATTTTATATTATATTGAAAACTGTTAAAATTCTAAAAGTATTTCTATGAGAAAAAAAATAGTTTAGCACCCTGTATCTTTTTAATATCAAGAATTGAACTAAGGTAAATTTTGTTATATCGCAATATTTTTATGCAAGGAATTCATAGTTGATGTGTCCCATTATTAACAGATCACCCTGTATAAAGCAGTAACGTCATTACTATATTAAATTAATTTTATTATTGATTTACGATATTGTAATGTCCTTGCTAGTTATGTTTGTGTTCCCAACCGCCATTATGTGTATTATTTACCAAAAAAAACTAGATTTAATGATTTCATTTATTTCTATTATATTAATCATACAGGTTCGGCCAATATTAAGAATTATGGCTTTAAAAGTATTTTTTCACAATCTCAGTTATTACACTTGTGAACGAGGTTATACTTATATTGCAGGTAACGGAGAAAGTGAATCAAAGTATGTACCTACGACAACTAGTTTCGGGCAATGTCCATCATCAATCAGGCAAATATTAGTTATTTATGTACCAAGTCAGCAAAGTGATTCTTTATCGAACTAGTCTGAGATTATGAGCCGAGTGAGAGAAGCGAGAGAGGCATGTAACAGGCGGATTCGATAAAGACACTTTGCTGACGTGGTCCATACAAACTTTTACCGCCAACCGTAAATAACTATAATTATGGCTATGTTGATACAGCATATAAGCGACGATAAAATATTTGATTTTTACAGTGATATAAAGTGTTTGTTTACTTCGCTATGGTAATGCATGGCTTTATTGACGGTTGTCGATAAAACACATTATAATGACGTTATATTAGAAATAAAAACAAGAGCCTATTTGATAATGGATATTTAAAGATTCATTCCATAAGATTTTATAGACTTAATTGTCCCATTAGTTAATTTATGTTTTAATATTCATTATGAAATCGGCCCTAAGTGATCAGTAAGTCCCAACCAGTACTAGTGGTAGAAGACAGACAGAAGTTGAACAGGCCTTTCGCAGTTCTGTATACTGTATACTGTATACTGTATACACAAGATTTGACAGTTTAGCCGCTGAGCTAACCGAAGTGAACACGATACATTGGCGTAGTAAATTATTTTATAGATGCTTATAACAATTTTGCGTATTCATATATAGTTTTATAGATTGTGAATAGCTGTTGAAATTTTGTAGAACTATGATTTGGAATATAATACTTGTTTAAATAATTCAGTGGTCCTTTTAACTAAATAAACTTAAAGCCAATTTCAGTTATTAAGAGATCATTAATTTCGTCGTCAGATATTTTTTATTCTCTGGAACCCTCACAGTGGTGTATCATGTAAATGAATCTGATGTTACACATTCAAAACATTATTTAAAAAGAAATTAATCCTGGTATCAGGTATCAATGGAGGAATTCAAATCAAAACTCATTATTTTGGACCAGGAGCTGCTGTCTTAAATTTTTTGACTGTCAGATTTGTTGTGGATCAATAATACGCATTTAATTTTTTTTACCTTGGAAGAATTTTGTATAAATACAAGTTTTTATTTTATATTTTATAATACACAACACATGTTTCGGAAAATAATCTTTTGTATTTTCAGATGCAGTCAATTAGGCATTCCAAACAAAATGGCTGCCCGTTTAAAATGATAGGTTATAATATGGCAACACTGTGGGCCTGGTGGTTTGATAAGGTCAATGGTATAGATAGTTATATAAATTTATTATCCATGTTTATAAAAATTAACAAAAAGCTTATGCCTTGAAGTAAAAAGAGAGGCAATTATTTTTTTTTTTTAATTCAAAGCTGGAAATTGGTTTTAAAACATATTTTTGTTAAACCGATTCAAATTAATGAACACCTGCCAGGCAATATGACCGCTCGCAAACGACCTGCTTTGAGCAGTCTATATAACTATATATATTGACCCTGTCAATGACAACAGGCCCACAGGGTTGCCATATCTAGACTTTCAGTTCCCACTGGCAGCATTTTGACAGGTCGTTGCAATGCCTAATACAACACAAACAATTTAAAAATTTTAAAACAGTCGAAACCCCATCTTGTTGTTTTACAGTACTATACTATGTTCTGTTGCAATTGACATTTTAGTTTTAAGTCTCAAAACCTTAGTTACCGAGATACAGGGTGTTAAAAGTTTTAACTCATAATTTCCCATAAATCAAAAAAGTCTTTAAATATTTTTTTATCTTACAAGATCTTGTCAAATACAAAAACTATTAAAAATTTGACACGACTTACTAGATTAGAATTTACTAATTATCTAAGAACATGCAGACTTTTGTTTATAAGCACCGTTCGTTTTAGCTACATAAAATAATCTTACTTTTTTAACTAAAAATGAAGAGAGAACTAAAAAAAATGAAAAATTAAAAAAGTTTGTTCCAGTGGCGTAAAAATGAAAGAAAAAAATTGCCACTAATCTTGATAGCGCGCCACAGGTAAAATTTTTCAAAAGTTAGTCGAAATATTACTTTATTAAAGAGCATTGTTCACCAAGTTTAAATTTTAACATCTTGTATCTCAGTAACTAAGCCTTTTGAGGGTCCATGTTCCTACATCAAAATTCATCAATTAACGAGAGCTCTCTGGGGTAGGGCGTTGTCGATCGAATATACTAATACTCCGTATACTGAACAGTCGTACTAAAACTAATGAAGGATGCCAGCTTTGAGAAAAAAATGGAAACCAAAGAAAAATCAGGATAGTATTTTTAAAACTAGTTGGGATAAAAATAAGGACCTAAACTAAATGTCAATCGCCGCTGATAAATTTGCTAGACAACTTTATGAAACTGGATTGCAATACGAGTATAAAAGTTCATTTTCTTCACTCACACCTTGACTTTCATCAAGACATCAAGGAAATGAAAAAAGGTACCAAGGAAGATGAAACGTTAGATAGCGTATTTCTGCTGGATATTAAAAACGGACGATCCACAAGTTGTTTACAGCAGGAAGAACAATAAAAGAAGTTTTCATGCGAAGTGAAATCGCTTCTAAAAGGACTTTTGACTCAATAATTATGAACTTTTTCAATATTCTGTTGTGTAAATGTAAACCATGGCCTCTTTTAACTGTTTAAAGGAGACCTGGAGAACCTAAATTCGACTGAGGGTGTCGTAAAAAGGAGACAAAAGGAGACCTAAGGAGCCTAAATTCGACCAAGGGTGTCGTAAAAGAATACCAAAGTAAACCGAGACTTCAAGTAGGTACCAATATACAGCATGTCCTAACTTCAGACGAACCGTGAGCCGTTCCTAGTATTGACCAGGTCTCTCCGAAGCCTGTCTTGAAACGATCCCCGTCGAAGTGCTCCGGATTCCACGAAAGTTAAGTGTCATCGGACACACCATTTTTACCGAAACATACCTAATATCTGTCAGTCGTCAGAGCCATCTTATCACTAACTTTCTTTTTATGTTAACAAGTTCAAGTAGTCATTTTACCAACATTATATTTTAAAATTTTAGTATGTATTGTCTTTTATTTCTTACTTGTTACTGGTAAGCTAATGACACAATTTGTATTTGTTTGACAACTAAATACATGGCATCCAAGAGGATTAATTTAACTTCCTTTTAATCTTTTTAACTAAAGATACTGCCATTAACATGTTGTTATTCAAGCCGAATCTCACGGATTTATAAATATAATAACGTATGGTCCTAAAGTTTTTGGAAAATTTTTAAATGCTAATAAATTTTTCCAAATTTTTTTAATTTTAAAAGCACATGTGGCAACAATTAACAACACTAATAACGAAAAATAATTACTAATTACATTATGGATAGTGGCCCGTTATCATCAATGAGTCGTAATTTTCTTCGGACTGGTCCCATCTTCCTTTGGACAAGAGCAGGTTCTATTTCTTTAATCTTTTGGAAGATGCGACGCCGCAATTGATCTTCATTTGTAGCTTCTAATCCTTTATCGTACACTTTCCTCGATAGTATTGACCAAAATTCCTCTATTGGCCTAGCCTGAGGTACATTAGGAGGATTGTCCAACTTAGGTACAAAGTCAATGTTATTTTCACTTAACCACTGTCTGGTAATTCTAGCATAATGGCATGAAGCTAGATCAGGCCAAAACATTATATTATCGTTGAGATGATGTGTATTTAAAAAATTAAGTAATTTAGTAAGACTTCTTTGAATATAAAGTTCTGCATTTAAGGCTTCTCCCCGAACACGACCAACATACGGCTGTGAGATAAATCCTGCTTCAGAAATGGCACACCACACTAAAACTTTATCCTCAAATTTCGATTTACCTTTAAATTTAACATTGTCTGGTGTATTTTCTATGTTATCGGTATAAAACCCATCGTTTCCTTTAATCTCTGAATGGGATAAGGTAAAATATTTTTCATCATCCATTACAATCAATTTATTGGCAAAGTGGATATGCCTTAATGCGCGGCAACAACGCGGAATTCTTTCTAGCTGGTCTGCGGTGTATTTTGGTGCCTTTCTTCTTTTCCTAAACACTAAGTTTGTGCGATCAATTGTTCTTAATACAGTGGTTTTCGAAATACCAAATCTCCGGGCTAATTTTCTCTGAGAAACTCCAACTTTGTCTTTAGCAGCTTCCATCAGTCTTATTTCTCTTCTTACACTCAAAATTCTTGGTCTACCGCTTTTGGGTAAATTAATGCATGATATACCCACTTCACAATTCCTTATAGTTTTGTAAATGGTTGACTTACTTATATTTTGCTCTTGGTAGATTGCAACAATATCATGCTTAGGTATTCGTCCAACTAGATTGTAAATGCCCTTACGAATATCTAATTTGTAAGACATTTTGCTACAATCGATTTCCAAAACTAAACTGTCTTAATCATTGATTATTGGATTGATTGAGTTTTTCACACAAAATACACACCCTTTTTGTGAGATAACCTGACGTGGTAAAAAAATGGATTTCATTTTTGAAACCAGCACTAACAAATACATACAAATCAGTTATAAAACTACAAACAACTTTTTTTGCAGACCTTTGTTATTGAAAAGGTAACTGATGATGCTGGTGTTTTACAAGATGTTATAGTCTCTGCTAAAAGTGGCACATCGTGTTTTTTTGCTTGCTATTTGTACTATGTCTCGGTGGTGAGAGCTGTCGTTTAACTTGTCAAATTGAAAGTAAAGTGGCTTAGCGAATAATTTTTAGTTTCTTGCTGGCAACGAAATATATGACAATAACAATAAAAAAAGTCCCTTTGCAAGCATTTTCTGTCGTCCGGTTTTGCTACTTTCGGTGTAGGGATTTCGGCCACGTGATCGGATATTTACGTTTTTCAACGAAATTCGAGATATAGCTTAAACGCGTTTTTCTGAATCTAATACGATAATGCAAGTATTTTTTTTCAACGATCACTATCCAAAGTAGACTTTTGCACATTCAAATCTAACTGAAAAGTTGACGTTTTCCATGAATTGTCATAGTTTGACATTATTGCCGCATATAGGTGGAAAGTTACTTGTTGGACACGCCTATTTTCATTAGAAAGGTTGTTATTATAAAGGTAATAGGTATTTTAAAAGAAAATGTGGACTAATCTGAATCTTTTAGTTGAACATTTAATACCCAAACCCATTTTACTTAATATTTAAATGATAATTAAAATATTAAAAATAAATTACCCTGTTTTTAACACTCATATTTAATATGTCTTGTTGGTGTAGAGCTTAGCGCGTTTTGCTTTTAACCTAAAGGTCGTGAGTTCAATCCTCACCGGTTAATTTTTTTTATTTTAAATCGATTTTTTTTTGTAAAATTAAAACTTTTAAAACCATCAATTTGCGATAACGAGTATTCTAGCTTTTCTTGGAAGTTATTTTTTAGATGTACTTGCTAACAAATATTTTTTATGCTAATCATAAAATTAATCTTCAAGTAAGCAGGCAACACAATATACGACACGTAACATACTTTTCGTTTGCTAGTCAAGTTAGCCGTGTCTGTCAAATTAACGTAGTAAGAATAGACCTTTTCATCATGTCAGGAGCGCAAGCGCAGCCACCATGTTGAAATAGCGGTAATTCAAAAGTTTCGTACTGTTTTGATCGACAATGGTTGGAAAATCAATATTATCTCAACAGAAAAATTAATCATTAGAAAAAATCGTAGATGGTGATTAACTTGTTTATAACTCTGTGGAAGCGCATAGTTGTGAGCAGTTGAAAAGGTGGTTGAAGTATCTTGGATGTTTGCTACAAACGAAAAAAGGGGACTGATTGAGAGGTTAGGTGTATCCATACTGCTTAACTGTGTAAAAAATTAATGAAAACAAATAATAATTATAACTCCATTCTAATTAATTATGCCAACCAACTATTAGTACTTGCAAAAACACTTTTCATAGTTAATCACGAGTATAATTAATAAAATAAATGATTTAATATTGTGTAATACCAGATAAGAATTTTTTCTACGACCGTGTATTTTTACCCACTTTCCCGCACGCATTTTAGTTTTAAAAGTGTCACTTTCCCGCACTAGTGCGGGAAAAAATCACTTTCCCGCACTAGTGCGGGAAAGTAAAATTATGAATATTTGGCCTTACCTATTGTATAGTTTTTTTACCTCGGATGTTATAACTATTGTTTCAATAGGTAATTTAGTATTTTCCAACTATTCTATTTAATAAAATTTACTATTTTTCTTGCTTTTTGTTATAATTTTAATTTTTTGGAAAACTTGAATAATAGAGATATTTTTATATACCGTCTGTATATTTTTAAAAGTCAGACTAGGCTGTGACATGTATGGCTTGATATGGTTGCTATATGGTAACCAAGGCGTGTTATTGTTACAAAAACGTCAAAGTTGTTTGTTGAAGCGTCAATTGAATTAAAATAAATTAAAGAAATAATGGATTCATCGGATGAAGAGCTGCCCGAAGCCATTTTAAAAGCTGCAAATGAAGCACATTTGGAGGTGTTACCTGCCAAATCACGAGGAAGATATGAAAAACAATACGACCATTTTGTCACATGGTGTAAACAGGAAGGGGTAAAAACCTACAAAGAAGAGGTGTTTCTGGCGTATTTTTCGCACCTAAGTAAGTTTTTGAAATCTAATACTTTATGGTCTCGCTATTCGATGGTAAAAAGTTTAGTAAAAATAAAACAAAATTTGGATATAAGCCAGTTCCATAAGTTAACGTCATTTCTAAAACAAAAAAATGTTGGTTTTCGAGCACAGAAGGCGCAGGTTTTTACCAAAGAAGATATATCCAGGTTAATGTTAGCCCCTGATGAGGTATACCTTATGATTAAAGTGAGTACCATTTTTGCTTTAGCTGGTGCTCTCCGCAGAGCGGAGCTTGTAAATATCACTCTAGATGATATACAAGATAAAGGCAATCTGATAGTTGTGAAAATTTCCGATTCCAAAAATCATTCTTCAAGATCATTTGTTTTATGTGAAGAAATAAATAATGGAATCTTTCTGAAGCTGTACAGAAAGTACGCAGGTTTACGACCACCTACCACTCCGCATCGCCGCTTTTTTATTAATTATAAGAAGGGAAAATGCTCAATTCAGTGCGTTGGCGTAAACACCTTTGGTAAGATGCCAACAGAGATTGCTGCATATTTGCGTCTACCTAATCCTGAACGATATACAGGACACAGTTTTAGACGTTCTTCAGAAACATTCCTAGCAGACTCAGGTGAAGCGATAACCAATATAAAACGTCTCGGTGGTTGGAAGTCCACTACTATCGCTGAAGGCTATTTGGAGGACTCCGAAACACAGAAGAAAAACATTTCGAATTAAATTCTTTCAAATAGAAATGACTTGCAACCTTTGCTGCCACCGTCATTTTCACCTTCATGCGACCTGCAACCGATGTCACTCCCGTCCACGTCATCTTTTCAATCTACGAGCGTTACGACTATTAACAGCTAATTAACACCAACTAATTCCTCTGTACCGGCAATTTTACATAATTTACAAAATGCTACAAATTGTGTATTTAACATTAATATCCATAATAATTAGTTGTTTTTATTTAAAGATTTGTATATATTGAAATAAAATAATTTTCCAAAAATAATTTTTCCTACTTTTTGTATATACGGTCGTAGAAAAAATAATGTTCCTAACTCATGCGTAAAGTGTCTTTCCCGCACTTGACCGCTTGCTCGAACTCCGCTTTGCGTCGTTCGGGCCAACTGCAGTCGCGTGCGGGAAAGTAACACTTTCCGCACTTGTTAGGAAAATAACTATTCTTCTGTTGGAACATTTTCTCCATGAAAATGTAGTAAACAAATATAAGTATCTTTACCTCATCAATACATCGAAAACTTTACTTTTTCTTGCCTTTTTTAAATGAATATACCTAAATTAATATTTATCGATTATAATTTTTTTCGCGTGGGCATTTTAACATGCTTGTTAACAAAAACAGTACGTAAAAGATAGCCGATATTGACACATGCGCACAAAAAAAATTGTGATGAAAAGGTCTATTCGGCAAAATAAAACTGTATACTTTAATATCGTGTGATCGTAGAATGGAAGGTTGAATGGTTGAACTACTGGAATAAAAAAATGCTTGCCAGAACAATACTCTTAGTTGAGAGTCATACAAACAATTTGAGAGCAATTAAACCACTTTTTGACTCTTGGTTCCAATTTTACACCTATTTTAAGAGACCAATTTTGTTCGCATATCAACCCGATACAATCACATATTAAGTTCAGAAAAACAACGTTTAAGCTATAAGCTTTGATAAAAAAAAAACGTAAATATCCTGTCACGTGGCCGAAATCACTACACCGGAAGTAGCAAATCCGGACGACAGAAAATGCTTGCAAAGAAATCTAGAAGCATAATTCCCAGCAAAAGACGAAAAAATCCATCGAAAAGCAACTTCACTTAGAATTTTGAAAGGTCACACGACAGTTCCCACCGCCGGAACATAGTACATGTTGTTCACTCCCCTCTATTGTACCCAACTACAAATACGACATGCCACTTTTTGCAGTCGGATAAGGGACTATTACGAAATGTGCAAATTATCATTACATTCATTTTTAGGAAAATAACATTTCAGGAAACAAATGTAATTAAAACTGGTTGTGATAATATTACTGAATTAGTACTTTAACGGTTAATAATTTTTGTTAAAAATGACACAGGTCGGTATTAAAAAAAAATCATGACACTAAACGTTTACAAGATTTTGTAGCAAATTTCGAATCAAATAACTTTTTCCATTTTTTTAAAGAGTCTCTTTCTGGAAAAAAAAAAGTAAATTTTGGTGTTCATTGTACAGCTCAAAAACGACAATTTATTTTTCCAACACTGTAATTAATGTTTACCAAAATAGTCGACTTTTTCCCCATTTAATAGTCTTCGTATCTGTTACGGTTTAGAATATAGCAACGTTAGCACAAGAAAAAAGAAACAGCCTGTATATTTATTACTACCATCAAACATATTAAACATAAGGGTTGCAATGGGTTGTGTGTCACCAGTTATCACTAAAATATGTCCCACTTGCTAAATATAGTAAAAACCGCAAACGACTATCCCCTTTTCGTTTTGAGATTGTATTAAGAATGAAATTCATACTAAAAAATGAAATGAAATTTCCTCAGGGTTTTCAATAATTAACCAATTAACAAACTATTAATATACCAAAAAGGAATAATAATTATTATTATTGTGCTGACATTCACTAACAAATTTAAATTCAGAGTAACATTTAAAAATAATTTCTACATAAACGATTTAACCGGCCCAGATTTTTGTCTTGTTTTACATATCAAAAAAACATACGTGTTTAATTTAATGTATATATGTGTGTACTGTTGCTATATAGCCGACATTATCATGCTGAATAGTAGAATTTCATGGGTTAAATAAAGAATCTCGAGGTTTGCGTTGTTGCAAGATTATGGTGAGTCGGGAAAGCAATTTCACTTGAACGTGAGAGGGTGGAAATCAATAGTTTAACGAGGACAAAGATTCCTTCTTTTGACATGGGTAATAGCCTGCCACCGGTTATACCGTCTCGTTCGATCGAACGAAAAGCTCAAACATACGTTCTGGTTCTTAAGGTGTGGTCTTATTTTAATATGGTTTCGGATACCTAACATTAATTTTCGATTTACAGTAGATACAATGTAAATGTAGTAACGTTGCGAACGGCTAGGCAGTCAAGGGAACAGTATTTACGAGAAATTTTTTTGCGATCAGATTTCTTTATGGCAACGTTTCGGATTGTACAATTTGTACATTAAACACAAAATTTAAAAAACCATAAGGGGCGATCCAGTTAGCTAAAATTCGATTTGATCTCCTTGTAAAAATTGGTGTTTTGGCGATTTTTTTTTAATATGGTCTGTTTGGAGGCTTGAAATTTATCATTTTCTTTGAATTTTAACCCACTTTTGTCAGGTGGGTCATATTAAGAACGTACCCCAGATTTATCCCTATTGTTCCACTTATGGAACGTACATAATTGCGAGTTTAGAACTTAATGCTGACATCTATGATCAAAAAATTGAAGATGCAGATTGAGTTGGCGACATGGGCGCGGTTTATAAAATTTCCAGAGGCAGGCAAGTCAAAGTCCCTTACAGACTTCGTTCTTTTTCATCCGTACATATTTCCGCGATTCGGAACATCGTGTTGAATCATCGAACTTTTTTGCCCACACTCTACGGAAAATCATGTTAGATTTTTGTTCGTCTTGCGCTCAACACTTTGTTTCACTGCGTCATGAAAAGTAAGCACTTAGCAGTGGCGGCGGCAATAGCCGTTTTAAGCAAAGTAAATAAAAAACTAAATATAACACCCCCTTGTATTTGACTTGCCGTTTCCGAAGGATCGTCGTCTTTGGTATTTATCGATGCTTGATATGCTCTCTCGAGGAATTTCTTGATCATTCAAAAATAATAAATATTTAAAATACCACAAATTTGGATGGTATAGTATTTTTAATACAAATCCCGATGCACGTCAGAGATCATTTATAACGTCACGGCCTTGCAGTGTTGTCGAATCGTCAGAATAGTTGAGAAATTTAGGAAGTTTTCAAATTGAAAGGTTATGTTTTCTTTTTGTTATGTTACTAGAAAAAATTATTAGTTTTAAATATACATGTATAATGGAAAATATTGATTTCCTTTATGCATAATAAACATCTGAACAAAAATGATGTAAATATATTGCAAATAGTCATGGAAAATAAAACTGTAAGGTAGTATATTGCAGATGAACTAAAATTGTTCCAAAATTAGCACAGAAATATCTCAAACTATTTTTATTTCACCAAGAAATTAAAATATTTAGGTAGGTACTTTAGTAAATTTCACTTTCAGTAAGGGTTTTGTGTCTCAAGTATTTAAGATAGTCAGAAGTGTAAGTATAAATGAATATGTATTTTAAAAATATTTCAAACGAGGTGTCACTTGCCATAAGGTCTTATTTAAAGATATTGGTCATAGTGGCCCTGTGACGTCATTTATGATTATTGCGTCACCTGTTACCACTAGTAGAGAAGGCCTACAACCGTTTATTTTCTACAATTGCTATAGTTCAAAATATATAAAGGGGGATTGTGAATAGCACTGTACCTACTTGGTGTCCAAATAAGAAAGGCCAGTCATATCTAAGAAACCGTTTAACCCACATGATTAAGACTTTTTTTATAAACAAAAGTAGTCCCTAAAAAGCTTCTAACTTCGCCACTAGCGGTATAGTGCTTATGGTCCATGATAAAAACAGTTTTTCTCAAAAAAATGCCAAATTAAGTTATGTCAAAATCGCAATTTGTGGGAAATTATAATCAATTTTAATACCTGACTATTTGTTTATCATTGGTCTAAGCATTACGCCATCTAGTGTCAAAGTTAGTGACCTGACCACTTCTCTATTATTTTTTTTTTAAATTCTACGATTCATAGTTATACAGTTTGTATCCTACCCAACCAATGTCTTTCTTGTTTAGACATCCATTACATATACAAGGTGGCCCGACTAGCGGGATAAAAAAACTGTTACGTATTGTAAGGTGTGACACTTTATTTGGAAACTAATTTTATTAATAATGTAATGAACAACAAAACATAATTGAATAAAACGTGAATATTTAAATTAAAAATCTCGCAGAGCTCTAATGTTAAGAAATACAAACTTAATCTCAATCAACCAAAATAAATGTATTCTACGCATTATATTCCGAATCGATGGCTCATAAAACCATTTTATTTAAAAGTTCAATTCTTTGGTTGAGTTAAAATGGTTATTCTCTCTAAAGCATGAGTAAAAACAAAGGATTGTCGGGTATTGCATCTCTCTTACTTTTAATTCTTCCTGTAGGTTGTCTCAACAAGGAGCTTGTGGAAAAGCGGAAAGTTCGTTAAAGCGGCAAAACACCATAAAAACAAAACTTTATAATTACTCGTATAACAAAGCCAGCTGTGGTTAATCGTGTCACTTTCAAGAACTATCTATAGTTCGTTAGTATCTGTACACTCCGTATATGCTCGATAATAGTTTTACCAAAAAATGAATATTTTGATAAATTCTTCGTACCGTCCTTCAATAGAGTTAAGCGGTCAAAGATATATAATACCGATAATAATGATTTATAATAAATAAAATATGAGTATTCTATTCATAACACATTAAATTACTTCATTTGAACGAAGAGTCATACTTCACAATACATAACAACTGTTTATCTCGGTAGAAGGCGCTAAAATCAAAAGCAACACAATAAACAGTCCTATTGCTGAATTCTCTATAAAATTACCTTTTCAATTATGCGTCGTAATTACAATTTTTACTATTTAAATTGTATTGGTTAGACTGACGGAGGAAAGGGGATCGACGTACGACAGTTAAGAATATGTTAGAAAGAACTATTTAATCAAAAACTGATGGGTCCGAGCGTTTTATACATGATCTTGTACGTTTTCCTCGTACTACCCAATATAGTGTAATGCAAGAATAATGTAGTACAAACAAAAATCTATGTTATAAAATAATTTTATTCGCTCCGAGTGTGACGGCAGCGCCAACTAAAATATGTACTAAAGGGCGATTTTGCGTGTATTGATAGTATAATTTTTAATAGAATTCGTAATTAATTAAAAAACGTATCTTTGGTGAACAAGTGAAAAGATACATTTATTATTAATAATATTATTATTATATATTTTTATTACTTCTGCTAAATAAAAGTTAGTATATTTAATAAAAAAAATATTATTAAAACATGTGCACAGAATAGGCAATTAGGCAATTTAGGAGAAAGTGTATGAAAAGTTGCCTAATGAAGGTAAAGGTTAATGTCAAACGTGGATTCAAAATTTATTCCCAAATATTCTTGAATGTAATTTATACTTGATTTCTTCATTTTTAGTTTGAAAGAAAACATAGAATTAATTATTAAATAACCGTTTTCTATTCAGTCAGTCACAAAATTGCACTCCAGATACAGACAATAATCAAAGGCCGAAATATATCCTTTCTGAATATGTACTTAAGGAATTTTGAAGAACATCGTAAAATAATAATAATTTAAGTATATAAAACATTAAAGGATTTCTTATTGCAATTATAGGTAAATTTATTTCTTTGATTTAATTTCCATTTTGCTACTGAAAATTTATAAACTTTACAATGTTTTTTGCTAGTATTATTACAATTTACAACACAGCAACTCCGGTTGCTCATTTTAACTATTATTTTTTTTAAATGAGTAAAATATATACGTATATTTGATACCTCCAAAATTATAAAATATCGCCCTAAAATTCACGATTTATCACATAACAGTGAGTGGGCTAATTTAGATGTGATATGGTCAACATAAAAATTCCAAGAAAGCATTACAATCAAAATGAACTCGTAAAAATTTGACACATCTACTTTGAGTTATAGATGTATCATTGTGGCGGATCAGTAAACTATAATTTAACTCTCTTGGGGAAAATAATAACATATATGTTTTATTAACATTTAAAAATAGCCCATTGTTGTCACAATAACTACTCATAGTTTCGACAGCCATGTTAGCTTGATCTCGTAACAAAAGAGTATCTTTATTTATAACACTAAATGATGTATCATCAGCAAATTGAGCGATAAAAATATTAGAACTGGCTAAGTCGTTAATAAAAAGAAGAAAAAGAGTAGGACCTATGACACTACCTTGTGGTACACAGGAACTGACTTTTCGAGAAGTTGATAGATTTTATTATTATTATTATTATTATTGTTGTTATTTATTATATTCCAGGCACCTTCTGTTTTGTTATTTGAATAAAACATTTGACTATTCTAATTTTTAGCCGATGATTTCTTTTAATAATATTGTATCCTTGCAAAATACCTTTATCACCAGAAGATTTGTAGAGATAAAAAAGATCTCTTAAAAGGAAACCTTCATTTATAATTTCCGTAGTAATCCAAGGCTTTCCCTTATTTTATATTAAAATTTGAATTTTTTTTTATATGATTCTAATGGAAATGACTTTTCAAAAATATCCACAAATATATTATAAAAGAGGCCAAACATTTTATCACATGATAAAGTATTTTCATTTACAAAACTCCAGCTTTTATTTGCTAGCAAATACTTAAAGTAAAAAATATTCTGAGCGTTAAAAACCTTACGTTTCAATGCATAAGTGACATCAAAACTTTCCGAACCAGACTCGGTGTCCTAAAAAATTTGTTGTAAAAAATTATCACTGACATCAGTGCGTATAACACTGCATTTGATAGTTTGTGTTTCTAAATTAGAAAAAATATCGTCAATTATTGACTTTGTCTGATTTGTTATCCGTGTATATTCAAAAATACACTGATGTAAACCATAAGTTAAAAAATGTTTCTTAATCTTTTTTGCATTAACGTCGTGAATGTTTTCGTCAAAATTTACGTTGAAGTCCCCACACATTAAGAATATTTTATCACCCTTAACAATTTCAGACAATAGACAGTCAATGTTATTTAAAAATTGAGCAATATCTGGCGTCAATGAAGAAGTAGAAAAAGAATACACTGAGATAGGGAGAGCATGCCATTACTTCAAAGTGATCCACAAAAAATGTTTTTAAAGTAGGCCATGGAAAAAATCACGTATGTCGGAGCGTAAGTATTGTTTTTTAATCAAGATGCGTTCGTAGTAGTTATCTCGGACGTGACTCGTATCTCCGTCTTTGTCCCTCATGGCCCACTTTATAAATATTTTGAATTTCTTTACTCAAAAAATTTGGAAAACATTGCCTTTGAAAGTAATAGGTATGCTCCACAAAAATACCCTAACAAGTCCTTACAATTAACGAACTTAAACTTTGTTCCAGTTTAACGAAACAAATGTCCTATAATCTCGCTAGGTATTTATTGATCTTCCCCGGTAATTTGACGAATAATAAGGAAGCAATTCCGTTTCACGGTCGCCTATTTGGTAGAGAGTGAGTAAGCAACGTCAAGCGTGGAAGTAGAATGAAGCGAGATTTCAGCAGTGGGAAAGATCAATGTTGGCTTGGAGTGATTACTAAAGACCGGACAATTTAATTTATTCTTATCAGCGAAGTAACGGTAAGAGCGGACCTTCGATTTGAATAATACATTCTGAATAAAACAAGTTATTTACTGAACTGGTCGACACAGTAGATAAGATATTGGATTTTTATCGCCCGGGCGTAACATTTGGGGCGGGCTTATTATTACATTTACATTGCAATAATTATTTATTAAATTTTAGTTCAAATTTGGTTGGATATTATTATATAATTACAAATGATATTATTATTTATTTTTTTTATTGTGTTGTGGGATAATGTTGTTGGCTTTTTCTGTTAATATATTATTGACTAATAAATATATCAACGAGGATACACCATCATTAGTTTTATGTTTAGAGTGTTCCAATATACACTCTTTATCCTAAAGTAGCAAATATACAATTATATACAATATATACAATACAAATTAATATCATCTTCTTCATTTGAAAAATATGTTTGTATGACTGCATATTTTTCTAAATTGTCTTCAGTGAAATTACTTCTTTAGAAGTCAATAAATCTTTAAAACCTAGAAAACGATCGTTCTACGTCACAACTCGTTACAGGAGCAAATGAAAAATGTGGAACAAAATCACAATATTTTAAAGCAGTTTCATAATCGTTAAAATTGTTCAGGGAGATTTGTTTCAGAGTCTGTAAATTTGGATTTCTTTTAATAACACAATCTATTTTATGGTTAAATTTTATCTTGTAAGGGCCACTTTACGTTTTTTAAGTGTAACAATGTCGATTCAAATTTTTCCATAGCAACCGATAATTGTAAGTTACGGGTTTCAAGGAATTTTATAGTTTTCTTGGGAGACACGAAAAATAAGTCGCAAGAAATTTAACTCCGACTGCAAAGTTGTTTTTGTTATTAAACCTTTACACTGAGTGATAGAGAGAGCGTCCTCTGATAAGTTGGAAATAAATACTTTTAGTCCTGTCGAAATGCTCCGAAAAAAGAACACAGCCTGTAACCAAGTTCCCCATCGTGTAATAACTGGTTGTGGAGGTAGGGGGATATTCGGACATATTTCTTTATATAAAGAAACTCGGGACGGTGCTTTTAACAAAATTTTTTTAAAACAGCCTAATCAACGAATTAATGTCTGGAAAGCTGTCACGGATAAACTCACAAACTCGGTGTAACGCGTGAGCAAGGCAAGTTACATGCAGCATGTTTGGAAAATGTTCTTGTAATAGTTTCCCTGTTTTCAACATTACACTTGCCGCGTCTGAAATAAACAATAAAACTTTTTGAAAACGTCATTATCAATTACATTGTTCAATCCACGTTTCACTATTTCATAAATCATTTCAGCGTTCACAGTTTCACGAAACACACTAGAAACTAAATACTGTTGTGAAGTATTTTCAGCACTTAATAATCCTACAACAACATTAACAACACATCTACCCTTTATGTCAGTCGTTTCATCTGCACTAACCCAAATATATTTGCTGGAAATTTTCGTTTTTATTGCCGTCATTGCTTTATCGTACTGATTTTGAATATAATGTTTTCTAATTGTGGATTCATCCGGTATTTTACGTTTAGTATATTTACAAAGAAAATTTTTGAAAATTGTATTATTTAATTTTGTTAATGGAATATTTGCAGAAACAAATGCGTTGCATAAATCTTCATAAAAGATTTTGTCTGGACATCCCTCTAAAGATTGCATGTGTTTTTGTGTTTTCACATGTTGTGTCATACTTGACTTTCCATTAAAAACTAACACCTGATCACAATTGCGGCAGTATAATTTGTTGTCATTAAAACGACGAAAACAATCAAAGTCCGATAATAAATTTTCCATATTTACGTTTCCAGTTTCTATCACTTTTCCCTTTGAACTAAACAAATATACTCATTGGAAAAATCTAGTGATATTTTTACAAGACACTTTCTTCTCAAATCTCCTGTTTATCGACTCTTTGTTATCTTTTTACATTTTTTCAACCAACAGATACCTATATAGAGTGAGCAATTGAATTAATACATACATTACAGAAATTTAACAGACATTTATTTTATTGTCTCATCGTGTATAAGTACCATAATATCCACAGGAAATAAAAACATAAATGTTTTGTTACAAAAAATCGGTATGTACGGTATCGATAAAAGCCAAAATATTCATAAATATAATACAAGGATTGACTTTATTTGAATAAAAATATCACCGGCAACTAACCGACAATGGATCAAGAAAGTATAAGACAACATATGATGGGCCTATTTGACATTCATTTTAGGCCCTCTCTACAGCGTCTTAGTCCAAACGCTCGTAGAGTCCTAATATTTGGCCCCGATGCAATTTCTCCAACAATGAATCGGGACCAGCTAAGGCTAGAAATTTCCAATTTTCTGGAGGAAATAACAAATTCGGGGGAGGCAGCTGGGGTCCTCGATCCTCATTTTAGGCAGGAGAGTAGTGTACCACGCCAAAATATTGAGGAATAGATATTTTGTAATTATATAAGAGATAATAATAAAAAAAATATCATACAGAATATCGTTTACATTACTACACCTTAAACTCGCTTATGAAAAGTTTAACATCTTCATCAAAAAAGTTATTTTTTTTTAAGGAAAATTTCTCAGGCCACAAATTAAAGGATCTGAGGTTACTAAAAACTTTTGTAAAATATCCTACATATCCTCGGCGTTGGTGAGAAGAAAACATTAAATTTGTTTAATGAAAATGATTCAAAAGACAAAGAATATAGGTACACGATAAAAAAAAATCTCACTTTTTTGTATTAGTTTTAATGTCTATGTATATATCAGTACACTTTTTTTATCTTGTTTTAATAAAAAAAAGAGGTTTGTCCTGATAGTATTAGAATCTGCCGCACTGTCTGCCGTCTTAAATAGCGAACCCAGAATGAGACGCCTATGTGATTAAAACCAATTATTTGAACGCGATTAAAATGTCCGGTCTTTATTAGATTACAAGTGTGGATTCTACTGTGTGCGGAGTGTCGAGTGAAATTTAGCCTGCCGGTACACGCGGCGCTATACGAGGGTACGTTCATAAATGAGTGGCTCAGTTCCAGAGTTCCCTAACTAACAAAATCTCAAAACAATATTTTTTCGTATTTCATACTCACTTTTAATAATTACAAAACAACCAGTCTTCGTATATTATTATTTTAAAATCATTTCTGTGCACGTCAAAGTTGCCTATTACTTAAAATTATTCGTTTTCTAGTAGAGACATGTAAAGTGCTTTGATTTTCTTTTATTCATTTTTAATAAATTGATTAAACAACACTGGCACTGAACCATTCAAATAAAGCTTTAAATAGGAAAATACAAAAATTTTAAAAACGTTTATTTAGGTCAAGGTTATTCAACTTTTCAAATGTGGTCATATTCGGGTGAGGGAGGAAACACAAAATTCGTACCACGCATAATTTTACTGAAAAAAATTTAGAAGATTACGTTAAGAAGGCCACGGACTATTATTTTAACTTATTCAAATGCCTACATACTGCCAATGGCGCAGGCAGTGACGGCTTGTGGCCAAAATTTTGGGGATTCACAGTGACAGATTATAGATATTAGTACAGATGTATGAAAAAAACTTTCAGTGTTTTAGAAAGTTTATAATATACCTTTCTAAAACACTAACAGTTTTTTACCTACATCTCTACCGAGAGCTATATTTTGCTACCGTGAACCCCCAAAATGTTGGTCAAGAGCCGCCCCTGGGCGCAGGTATTAGACCAATTCGAATATGTAGAACTTACATACATAACATACCATCTATTATTTCTTATATTTAATTTTTAAATATATGTTTAATGATTAATTCCCACTTAAATTAATTTGACCTAACTTTACCATTCATTTAATGTGTTTACTGGCGTTTAAAACCCATTGCTCGAGATGGTACTACTACTAATTTTAAGATTTATGTTGGACTCATGATAGTTTTTAAGCCGAAACCGATTGAGTTAACTTTGTAATTATAGTACTTTTTGGACTGGATAAAACTAAATTTCGCAAATATCTCTACATACACATAAACAGCGCTTTCGCCAAATTATCTTTTGAGCGATATTAAAGGAAAACAGTACGCATTCAACTTGTTTATAAAATACTTTCTAATTTTTTCCATTAGCAAAGTACAGGAAAGTAAGTACATCAATATCGTGTTCCTTAAATATTTCGAATATCATAACTCTCGACAGTAAAGGCATCGATTAGCCTTATAGGGATTACCAACAGATCTTTTCCGAGTACAAATACTGAACATTAGTACTTTGTACAATCGGTACACATATATTTGGTCTTTGGTGTCAATTTGATGGTGTCATATGAAAACTCCTTTAGATATTAGTTGATAGATACAGAGATGTGCCATAAAATTTCCAGGCCGATGATAAGACTTCTATTCATTAAATAATCTGACTTTATTTCATCAATCCCAAATTAGACCAATTGTTTCAGACATTTATGGAGCACCTTAAAATTCCATTCTTCAATGGAACCTAGTTCAGATCGAGTGACGACTCAAATCCTATTAAATAGTTCACTCCTCTTTATCCGTTGACGTATAACATAACTCCTGATCTTCTAAATTTCCCCTATTATCCTGTTACTAACCACACCAACGATAATGACTCTTGAGTAGTAACTAGCTAACTTAACATTCACTGGCATTAGACAGTAATCGACTGGTTACATATTAGAGCTTATCACTTTTTTACATGACAGACTAATTTTTTTGTTACTTGGACCCTTGTTCTCGCCATCGCGAACTATTGTAAGACTAGGTACATTGTTTAACTTTGTCCTTTTTACTACTTAGCAGGATTCACAATGGCTCCGCATATAAGTTACATGGTTTTTTCGGCTAGAATTAGGTACCTCAATCCAGTTATGCCTTCAAAATGGCACATTGGTACTAATGTGCCTTCGCAGATGAACGTACTTCTCTAGAATTTTTCCAACGGTTCTTCGATCTGTTTTAGTACTGGATGGTTGTACCACCATTTCTGAAATTTGCATCCATTGTTTATTAATATATGCCTCTCATATATATTGCATTTTTTTTTCTCCTGCGCTCGTCTGACTATGTCTCCGAATAACACTGAAGCCTATTGGCTTATTGTGTTTTACCCCATGTTAGTTCATAGCACCCACTCTGTCACTGAGTGGGTTCTATACGTTGTTGGATCAACCTGGGGTTGTCCAAAAAGAGCCTGTCTTTTGCGATCTAGAGCTTCGCATTCGCATGGTATGTGTTTGGCCGTTTCTGGTTTCTCGTGACAGTCATTCAATTTTGTTCAAGTATCTTTGTACTGGGGCGTGTCCAGTCATGAATCCTGTTATTACTTTCAACTGGTTCCTATTCATAAAAAGTAGTTCTCCAGTTCTTTTGGGACATGGTATGCCTATGAAGGCTTTTCAATGTGCCTGTTTTGGGGTGCTTCCCCAATAGTTAATATGTTGTTCCCAAATTCAGTCGTTTATGAAACCCAGGACTGTACTTTTTGGTACTCCTGGGTTTGTGTCTGGTTCCGGTGTTTCTTCTGACCCTCTTTTTGCAACTTCATTAGCCTTTTCGTTGCCTTCGATCCCTTGGTGACCTGGCACCCAAAATAGTTTTACTCTATTTCGGTCTGCCAGTGTTCTTAGTTCTTCGATGCATTCCCATACCAGCCTCGACGTAACTTTGTGACTCGATATGGCCTTAAGTGCCGCATGGCTGTCTGACATTATTTGAATATGCTGATTTTCGACAGCTCTTTCATTGTTCGTTTTTGCACATTGTAAAATTGCGTATACCTCGGCATTAAATACCGAGGAATGTATTCCTATAGCATAGCTATGGTTAGTATCAGGGTTTTTGGAGAATACTCTCGCCCCAGTGCCTTCCGCAGCCTTAGACCCGTCTGTATACCAGGTTTGTTCCTGTCGTTGAGCATTGGGCTCCCTTATGGTGATCTCCGCTCTTTCCTGTATACATTGCATTAGCAACCTCGCAAAAAGTTTCTGGACCATCATGTTCTTCTCTGAGCTTCCTTGGTCTAATTTATCGACCTTTTTAATTTTCTTCCCATGCTAAGGTAAGTGAATTTTGATGCTTTCGCTCTGTCATGTCATTTAGACAGTTTTTCAACAGTGGCGGTTTAATTTCTGGTGAGAGAATTGTATTTAGGTGCTTGACTATCAATTACCAATTTATTTCTCTTACAGACTTCTTCGTTCGTTTTTGAATAACCTAGTTCAGCCCAGTCTTCAGGTTTCTCGGGCTGGTGACCTGACTACTGTTTGATTTATTTGGTCAACTTGGTATCTAAAGCAACGCGGGTTTACGATGTAATTATAGGTATAACTAAGATAAAATAAAATAGAAAATAAATCTCGAAGTCATATGTTACACAAAATACAATAAGCGACCGTTTCCCCTCAGAAAACAACTACTCATTTGGTTAATATCGCAACAGGCATTGAATTATATCAATTGGACACAATTAAGTTGGAATTATTTTCTTTGTTTATATAATTAAAATTTGACGTATGAAAATTCTACATCAAATATTTAATTGTTTTTTTTTAAGGTAATATTTCGATGTAAATCCCTCGAACGGTGGAACGTACAAGACCTATGCTACCAAAAACCCTAAAATTGATAGATATCCGCAAACTAGAACAAATTCAAAGAACAACATGTCTCGACATAACAGGAGCCATAAAAACCACACCAACCAGAGTCATTCTTAATCTCACTTCCCTTGATATATTTATATCAAGGAGGTTGCCTAATGTAGGATCTGGTGAGGAGAGACGTAGCTTTTGGCAGGAGGCGCTCGATACGCTCCCACGGTTCTAAAACAAAACAAGGCTCAGGATGTAGAATATACTCCAGTTACTTGTCATAAAAAACATAAAATAGGATCCGAGAAATAGTACCAAAGCAGCAAAAGAAGTTAAAACAATATCACTGGAAGCTACTGGACAAGCACTACTCACGAACGAATTTACTCAGGGTAAGTACTAGAATGTCACGAAGCTTAGCCGAAGTATTCATTAACAATGTGGTAACTTTAAGATGGATCAAAGATCACACAACATCGAAAGGGAACCGTCTTGCTGATTTACTAGCCAAGAAGGCATCCAACCAAATGATTTGTGGACCCTTCTATTGGACTGAGAACATCGGTAGTGACAGACCTAATTAAAGAACATTCCCTATTGAAATTCAAGGAAAGATAGGATGAAACAAGAAACTGCTGAGTTTCCAGGGAGTTTTTAGGTTATCCTGACAATACTAAAGCAAACAAATACTTGACTATGACTAGACAGAATTTCCGCCTGATCACAGGCATTCTGACTGGTTATTGCCAAGTCCATATAATGGGTCTGTCAGAATTCGCACTCTGCAGGTGTTGCGAACAAGATGAAACCATCGAGCATAATCTCTACCCGACGCTCTCATTTATTAGAAAATTTGTGTTCGGCGAGTATCGGCTAACTCCGGCCGATATAAAAGAAGCACCTCTTGGCGACGTTGTTAACTACATTAAATCTGTATGCTGACTCAGGGGGTGCCTATCATCTTATGTGGATGCACAATGGTCCTAGTGAGGCTAAAGTGACGTGGGGGGTAACTCAACCTTCACACGTTATAGATTCCAGATTCAATGTAAATTCTGCGTGCAAGTGTACAGAAATGAACAAAATGTTTGAATCTAAAAATATTCACTTTCAGAACTATATAAACTATAATAATTTTATTTCGATCCAAAAACACTGGTCATTATCATAAACTATCATTCATTTATTCTGTGTGGTTTTAATTAATTTCGATTATTGGAATTCCAATATCCCATAACGGTATGAAGGTTTATTTAGTTATTCTGAAGGTGACCCTAAAATTTTCCACTCAATAGTAGAATAACATATATTTTTTTCAGAGTAAATATCCACGTGTTGCCTGATCTCATTTGACCCAGGAACAGGACCGGCATTGGGTTGGACATTGCATCAATTTTTGCGATAATTTTAATCTTAAAATCTGGACTTACTGATATCCATAAAAAAAACTTTGTTGGTGATTGCCATTACTTACCTGAAAAATAAAAGAAAATAATAAAATATTTAGATTAAAAAAATAAGATTTTCTACTAGTCAACTATTTGTCGCAGTAAAAATTTGTGGTAAATTAGACATCAATTTTTGTACTTTATGGTATCCAAAATTTCAGAAAAAATTATACACATATTGTTTAATAAATAAAACACAACACACCTTTCTATCATATTCTCAATTGTCATACGTCATTCCCCGCCCCTCCGTCATACTAACCAATACAATTTAAATACGGAAAGTACAAAAATAACATAATTGAAAAGGTAATTTCACCAGAAATTTAATGCGTAGCATAAATTTTCTATTTTGGTTGATTGCGATTAAAGTTAAATTGATTTAATTCAAAATTAATGACATAAGAATGTTGGTCATTAATTTTAAGTTATGTTTCATTAAATTATGTTTTATTATGCATGCAATTATTAATAAAATTAGCTTTCAAATGAAGTATCACACATTACAATATACATTAGTTTTTTATCCCTTTAGACTAGAGTGCTAGAGGGTACTAAAATTAAAAGTACTGCGATGAACAGTCATATTGCTGAATTGATCATAAAAATACTTTCTCAATGATGTGTCATACTTTGCACTTTTCCTATTTAAATTGTATTGGTTAGTGTAACCGAGGAAGCACCTATGGCATTTGAGAATGATAGAAAGGAATAAAAATCTATCGGTATCAAGAAATTTTTGATATTCTTTTTTATTAGGAGACATTGCCAATGAGGAGTTTGACACACTGTATATAAAATATATACTTATATAGGAAATAATAAAAAATACGTTTTGCCAATTCCTAGTAATTTGATTTAAAACTGCAAAAAGTGGCACGTCGTGTTTTTTTGCTTGCTACTTGTACAGTTCATCAAATTTCTAGAGGCTTTCGACGGCTAGACAGAGAAAGCACTACTGACAGGCATCCTGACGGATTTACGCAATGAAAGTACACTCTGCGCATCAAGTATTTCACTATTTCATTCAGACGTAAATATCAGATGTAAATTTCGCTAAAACATTTCTTTTATTTTCGTTTGTGTTTTTTGCTCATTACAGTTTAATAGAACCTAAGTATGGAGTTTAATAGCAAATTAAGAGGCCGCGTGATTAACAGTCAATCTCGCGAAATAATAGCCAATGTTATAGAGTTTATGAGAAGAGAAGAAAACTTTAATTCACCTTCAATGTCATTTAAAAATGTAAATGATCGTGTTGCTGCAGCCACAGGAGTATCTAAAAACACTGTTGTCCGCATTTCTGGAGAGAAAAAAAGAATCGATAACCGTGAGATATCGGAATTTTCATCACCAAGAAAAACCATTAAAAAACCAAAAACAGTTAATGATATAGATGAAGCTGCACAAGAATCAAATTTTATTTTTTTATTATTAGATAGCTATTTTTGTTTCTGAGTTGTGTTCATTTACAGGCTCAATTTTTTTCCGTTTCTCCTTTTTGATTTTATATGGGGTTTCAAGTTGTTTTTGACTTATTTCGACGTAAATCACAACAACACACTTTTTTAATAAAGCAAACAAGTGTTAAGAGGTATATGTACGTGTAAACTACAATTACAAAAAATTGATATGAAACCCATGAAACCACCAACAAAAATGTAAAGCTAGCTTCCGTACTAGAAAATGGTGTCATTCGTCGAGATAATTTATCGTTTTGTTTAATAGATCAAGAAATGTAAATATTCCCCTGTTATTTTTTATAAAATTATAAGAGAAATAAATTTTTTTCTAAATAGTATAGTTTATTATTTTGTAGAAAAACAAAATTTCGAAAATTTTAGTAATGTTTCAGAAACAACCGTTATTAATAATAGGTACCATTTTCCTTAATAAGGTAGAAATAAAATATAAACTATTTCCACGATTTACAAAGGCCTACAAAAAAATTATAGGTATTTTTCGCTATCCTATAAAATTTATATTTTCTGACTCAATTTCAAAAGGTTGAAGGAATTCCAAAACACCTTTTATGGCATAATAATTATTTTCAATTCTACATACTATCTTTAGCTGCTTTTAAAAACGTTCTAAGAAAGTCCAATCAGACCAATTTAATCCCTAAACTATTCCACACTTTTAAAATTTAATTACCTAAAAATATTAAAAACTATTTAAAATAACTTGTTTAGCAGACTGTACAATAGCTATCTTAGTCACACGTAGCGCGTTCTCTGTCTGGGCGTCGAACACCTCTAGAAATTTGATGAACTGTAGTTGGATACAGGGGAAGGGGGAGAACAACATGCACTACTAGGTCCCAGTGATAGGAGCTGTCGTGTGACCTGTCAAATTCAAAGTAAAGTTGCTTATCGATGTAATTTTAGTTTTTTGCTGGCAAACGAATTTTAAGCTTCTAGACATTTATAATAATAAAATTATCCCTTTGCAAGCATTTTCTGTCATCTAGTTTTGCTAATTCCAGTGTAGGAATTTCGGCCACGTGACCGCATATTTACTATTTTCAAAGAAATTAGGGATATAGCTTATACGCGTTTTTTTCTGAATTTAAGATAATATTGTGTATTACTGTTAACTAAGAGTATTGCTCTTTCAAGCATTTTTTATTCAGTATTTCTCCTTGTCAACTGAAAGATGAGACCATAGTAGTTTACGAACCGCGAGCGAAACACCCCTACCAATGACATCGACAAGAGCATGATTAACATTTGTAGCACTCCGAAACATTTTAAAGTAAAGACAAGGACTGCCTAGTGCCATGGTAAATTAAAATGTTCAAGATAAGTATGTAGTTCAGGAGGCGCTATAGTCTGAATGATATGAACTTTAAATGATTCAATGTAAACGTGTATACTATGAAGACTAAAGAGCTCGCTAGAGAGTCCAATAGTCTAAACATTTGTTAAATTTTATCAAAAAATTCCGAAGCCAAAACAGATTGAGATATCATTCTGTTTCTCTCTAAATAGAATTTTTGGTGCAATTCTCAGCAATATCACGGGAATGCCAAACTTTGTTCTTTGTTTACTTTCCTCTCCAGACTTATTTTAGTTTAGTAATGTTGACAGAAACATTTTCTCCACTGTAAAAAAATAAGTCAAAAGTTTTGAGTCAGGACCCGTCAGGATGATAATTTAGAAGGCACGCTTTATATAATTCTAACCTTAACTGTATAAAAGTCAATGTCATAGTCAGAGATAAGACCATTGAGTCTACTGGCAAAGAATACCTACCCAGGAAGCGAAACTGACTGAGTTTTAGAATGTCGAAAGAAAGGGAACTTAATATACTGAAAAATCGTATGAAAATTAATCAGTTTTGTCGTTTGGTTCACAAGAATTAAATACATACTAAAGTAACAATGAAAGACAGAAAATTCTTACTATGTTCATTATGTCAAAAAGATTATTATTTTAATAACGAAATAAGTACTGTAGGTACAATAATGACAGTCACTACACAATAGCGACTTTTGAGAAAATTTACGGAACAGTGGTGCAAGGACCATTCACTGTCTATCAATTCCAAGAAGAAATATGATAGGAAAATGATAAAAATTGAATAAAAATCTACAGAGCTCCTAAACACAAAACAAAACTTTGCAGCAGAAGTAAAGTACCTAGGTAGCACTATTGACAACAAGTCATATATTACTTATGGACTATGCCGCCGAACCGTGGGGCGCACCTGGGGTTTCTCCCCCAGAGTCATTATATGGACTTACATGGCCATCATAAGATCTATGCTAACATACGGAGCAGTTGTCTGGGTACCGAAAATCCAAAATTGACAGCTATCCGCAAAATAGAAAAAATTCAAATAACAGCATGTCTCGACATAACAAGAACCATGAAAACCACACCAACCAGAGCCATGGAAGTCGTTCTTAGTCTCACTCCCCTTGATATTTACATCAAGGAGGTTGCTCTGCTGACAATGACACGTCTCCGCACGGTTGGAATAGAACCTGATGGACGATCTGGTGAGGCAAGACGTCGCTTTTTGGCAAAAGCCGCTTGATACTGCTTCAAGCGAACATGAACTTCATCTCACAGAGATATATATTCCATAAGCCATATGAAGTTATAACAGAACAAATAAAAGAGCCGAAAACGGCAGGTAAGATTCATATCTACACTGACGGTTCTAAAACAAAACAATGCTCAGGATGTGGAATATACTCCAATTCCTTAAACGTCAACATAAAATGAGCTGTGAGCAATAGTGCCAATGTAGTTTACGTAGCTCACGGAGGTTCTCTTAGCAGCAAAAGAAATCAACAGAAACAATATTACTGGTAGGAACATGCTTATCCCTACAGATAGTATCTCTACAGATAGCATCTCTACAGATATCATCTCTACAGATAGCAGATAAGCACTACTTACCCTGAACGGACTACGAATTTACTCAGGGCTAGTACTAGAATGTCACGAAGTGTTGGCAAGAGTATCCATCCGACAATGTAGTCACCTTAAGATGGATCAAAGGTGACGCCACATCGAAAGGTGGCTGATTCACTATCCAAGAAGGCGGCCCTTCTATTGGACTGACAAAATCGGTAGTGACAGACCTAATTAAAGAATATTCCCTTAAGAAATTGAAGGAAAGATGGAATGAAACAAGAAACTGCTGAGTTACCAGGGATCTTTTAAGTTATCCTGACAACACTACAACAAACAAATACTAGACTATGACTAGACAGAATCTGCATCTGATCACAGGCATTCTGACTGGTCATTGTCAAGTACGGAAGCATCTCCATATCATGGGGCTGTCAGAATCCGCAACCTGCAGGGGATGCGAACAAAAAGATGAACATATCCTCTACGATTACCAGTCGCTCTCATTTATTACAAGATATGTTTTCGGCGAATATTGGCTAATACCGGACGATATAAGTTAAGCACCTCTTGGCGATGTTGTCAACGACATTAAATCTGTAGGCTGGCTCACGAGCAAGGAGGTGCCTACCATTTTAGGAGGATACACAATAGACCTAAGTGCCGTGGGGTAACTCACCCCTACACGTTACATATCCAAAACTACTATAGATAGCTGTAAATGCATTTAGATTGCATCCTGATAGTAGCGACTTAGATCCTTGAAGTGAGTTTGTCATATATTTTAATTATTATTTTGCATTATTATTTATTTACTGTTTTAATTCGAATGTTTCGAAAAAACAAAAAATAATATATTTAAATAAAAAACTAAGAAATTAAACGAAGCATAATACGTAGGCGTAAATTATCAATATTGGTAATACTGATTTAGAAATAAAAAAAAAAACAAACAAACATTGACAGTCAGATACAAGAACGTTCAATAAAATTTTCGAATAACGCAATGTATTTTTTTTCATGTAATCTTAGATTATACAAACCTTAGATGGAACATAAGACACTGCGCATAATCCCATTTCGAAATGATTCACACCCACCAATCACAGTTGAGAACATCACATGTCAGAGCATTGTCCATCCAAATTTAATTTGTCAACGAGAATTAATTTGGTATTTTACTGACTTAAATTTTGGAAATTAACGTTGAAAATGCCAATGTGTTGTAAAAAGCTTTATTTATAATAAACCTGCGAAAAGTGACGGAGATAAAAGAAACTTACATTTATTTCGGTGAGATATTTAATTTTTAAGGATTATGTCGACGTCCATATTTGTTGATTTGAAAATAAACAGAATCGGACTTGGTCATTGGTACATGTTATAAGTAGCAAATAAAGGTTATTATTATAAACTGTTTACTATTTCTTGTTTCATGGGGAATCTTTTTTTAGGAAGTGAAAAGAGAAACATACAATCAAATACAAAAATATCAATTTCATTGCCAATTTATTCGTTTCAAACTTCACAACTGATTTCAATAGTTTTCTCAAAACTATTTATTTAGTAATTCTCTATAACAATATTACTCAAAGTGTGCTCCGCGGAGCCCTGGGGCTCCGAAAGCCTTTGTGAGGGATCCGCGAAGAAAATAATCACAATAAAAAAAAAACAGTACTATCGGCACAAAATGGAGGGACCTGGCTTAAGGATAGTTTTTTGGGAAGTAATTTTTTTAAGTCTCTAACGGGAAGGAGGATATGATTTTGCTTTAGGACTTTTTTTATTTTATTTTTTATGGGTGAAATGGATTTAGGATAATTCTTGCAAGGAATCTTTGGAATAAATCAAAAATAAATTAACAACAAATGATGCTCTTATGCATTTTCAGCCTGAGTTGCCGATTAAATTATTCGTAGATGCATCAAATGTGGGAATAAGGGCCATGATGTCATGTTTATGAAAAAAATATTGTGAAATCTGTAGCTTCTGCTTCGCGTACCTTATCAAAGTCCGAACAAAAATATTCCCAAATTGAAAGAGAGGTCCTTGCAATAATTTTTGGCTTAAATAAAATTAATGAATATTTATATGGACATTTCTTTATCCTAGTTTCAGATCACTTACCTCTGGTAACTATTTTTAACCCAGCTAAATGTATACCCCAATTTTCAGCCAACAGGCTACGTAGATGGGCAGTAATATTGTCAAATTATAATTATAAAATTGAATATGTGAAATCGGAGCATAATATAAAGCCGATTTTTTATCATGTTTACCTATTGAAAGTCAAAATGAGAGTCAAAATAAAGAAAAATTTGAAATAAATTTTTTAAATTGTGTTTTATGTGTTTAGGTCTCCGTCAAATATTTCGCTAATATGGGATCTATCCATTTAATTTACATTCTGTTATTTTCTCTAATTTTGACATATAAAGTAATATATTTTGTAATCGCAGCAAGTGTCAAAAGATCTACTTTATGCAACCAGTTGCATAAAGTAGAACATTATGCAACTGATTACGAAAAGTTGAATATGTCACCAGTTACGAAATTAAAATAAATAAAACTGCCTCTTTTTTGGTTTTTAAGTTGAAAAAAATCGTGAAATCGAGAAATCGAAAAATCCGAAAAACGAAAAATCGAAATAACCAAATATCGAAAAAAAGGCAATGAGTAGTGACATTTCACATTTGAAAATATGACATTACGTTCAACAACAAAAAAGAAAACAAAAAAGAAAAGCTGTAAATTGCGTTTTATTTTTAAAATAACGCCGTTATTGAAAACTGCCCAGAAATGTTGGGGGTAAAATTTTGACGTACTTCTTTAAGGATAATGAGTAAAAATGTTATTTTCAAATTTCTCGCGGGTAATGTCAAAAATTAGATCGGAAACACTGCACATGTCCCTTATTTTTATTATTACTATTAAATAAAAAGGGCGTAGAGCAATCAAATACAACAAACAATTCTAAAATATTTGATTGGAAGTACCTACAGAAGAATGATGGTGAATCATTTTTAACACAATTTTATAAATAATCAAGTCGAAATTAAAAAAAATCTTGTATGTAAACACGTTACGAAATGCCGTTTTGTGTAAGTCGTTCATGTTGTGGGACCTCGCTTTGCTCGTCCCGCAAATATTTACTCGTTACACAAAATAAGGCATTTCGTAACTGGTTACATAAATACCTATTAATTGACTTCCTAATATTTTAATTCATTGAATGGTATTTTCCGTAAATAATTAAATCATAAATAATTACCGGCATATAAGTACCAAAACATTTTTTCTCTTCGAAGACTAGGCTTATGTCAAATAAACTTAAAATAATAAAACGAACGAAAAGGTAACACATTTCTAATAAAATTTAATTATTTATTTTATTTTGGTGTGATCGTAGAAAAAATCTTGTGTGTAATTCGAGCAAAAAGTACTTTGGCTGTTTCGATAACTTTTTGTCTCAACAGCTATTTTGTTGCAATAATTTTATAAACTTTTACTTAGGGTAGATTTCACCGTTTTGTTAAACGAAGATTAAAATGACATTTTTATATTAACAAAAACGAAGTTTAAATTACTAAATGGAGTTTAAAATGACATTTTTACATTAACAATGTCATTTTAATATTCGTTTAATAATTTAAACTTCGTTTGACACAACGGTGGAATCAGCCTTTAGCTAGTTATATATTGATAAAGTGTTATTGCCCTCATCATACATGAATCGTGCTAACAAATAAAGTCAAAAAAACGTCTCATAATTTTTCATCTTTTAGTTACCCACCAAAATTAGGTACTACAATACAAATATTTAAGTCCGGCCCAGAACATCTCCCTACTCCTTCCACCCAGTTTTTTGGTTTTGGCAAAATTCGCGCAGCGACAAATGCTTCCTATGTTACCTCTACCCTTTCTAACCTCTTTGCATGTAATACAAATTTTAAAACTATCTAATTTCTAATTACTACTTAGTTAAAAATACAACTATTTAACTATATTGCAATTTTCACAAAACGCTAATAATAATATACCAAACGTTGCTCTACATAAATTGACAGCTATATTTGACGCTAAAACACCTCTAAAACACTGAGAAAACTTGGCAGTTTTTGTCCACGAATCGCCCATTTAGTTTCGTTTCTTGGGTAGGTATTCTTGGTCTACTGGTATCAACGCTGGCATTCTCCACGAAAAGAGTTTTTTCAGGAGAGCAGTTGCAGTTTTTTGCTTTAAATATATTCTCGATACATTTTATACTAAATGTAGTCATAATTATGGATATTTAGAGACTAATGTAATTATATAAAATTTTATTTATTTACTATTTAAGTTGAAAAGTTGGAGATTGCTGACTTAGAACTAATAGGTAGGAGATTTTGAAGCAACCAAATCAATATACTTATAAGATTCTTTTCTAGACATTTCATGAGGTCACATATTATTACAATGTCCAACACGACTCATTGGCAAATTAGGAATTTTGAAACAACAGGCATGATTGAGATTACTATTTTTGATACAAATGAAATATTTTAAGCGAAGAAAAAAACTGGGTTTTAAATTAAGTGATACTAAGAAGGTTCAAGTAGAATCCATTGGTAGGTCTTACTCGATTTTTATGAAATGTGGAGATTGTGAGCTTCGATACTAATAGGCTCATATAAAGTAAAACTCAAATAATTATCATATCTTGACAGTATGAATATTATTTTTGACTTTAGGTTTATCACATTGTCATGCTCACACGTAATACAGTTTGCAAAATACATATAGTGAACAAAAATTTTTCCCGAATAAGTTAAATCAGTTATTTTGTGTCAACGGTGTTATGTGGTATTTTTAATAGACTTAATAAATAGTAACAGGAAATTTACAATTGTATATTAGTCATTATGAGTTATAAGAAATTTGTTCGGTGTTATCAAGATAAAAATGTCTAAAAATAAGTTCGTTTTTATGGTTTCAGAACAAAATGTAGTTCATAGTAGGTACATTATATCAGACAGGTATTAGAGATTAAACAATTTAAATTAGCGTCTTATGGTAAGAACTAATAAAAAATTACACTCTGTATTTTGACCTATAAACAAAAGATAGGTACTTAGTGAAATAATAATATTAAATGATCAGATGAAATGACTAAATTTTAAAATATCTACTGTTAAAAATAAAATAATTTCTAAATTGGGAGATCTTTTAAGCACATTGACCCGTCGATGCGTCACCACTGATCTGACGTTAAAGTAAACGCCACCAAATGTATTATAATTTTCAAAGAATCTAAACAACGAACGTAACAGCAGCGATATAAATGTATTCTGTACTTGTAATGCAATGCAAAACCGTACGTACATTCATTTTCAATAAAACTAAAAGAGAAAACGTTGAGGTAGGCCCACACCGTTTGACATTTCACAATGATATCCTACATACAATCTTACCAACAATAATTCTCGTATAAATAAACCGTTAGAAAACCAAACAATTAGAAGTGCACATTTTATCTGATTTCTCTCACAATACCCGCGTTGCAAAATATTCAGCTTTTAAATGGCTATAAAAACGTTACTTACCTCTAAAATACAGCATCTTCCGGTAAACCTGACGAACGGTCGTCGATTGCACCTATTTTCCCCATAAAATCAACACTTGGGAAACGTTAGTTTACCATCGTATGGGTATGAAAATGAAAATTTTAATCAACCACACATAAAAATATGAACAAGGACACTATCGAAACGGAGTAAAGCACGGTAACTTTCCTCACAGCTGGGAATTGCAATGTTGCCGGTTAGAAGGTGGGAAAATCTTTGATCTGGATGACGTTTGAATAATGTTTGGAGCGCATTTCACAGGAGAGTTCAGCGAGGGTTAGGGGTTGCGAAATACGAGGGAATTAAAAAACGTTGTCATCAAAATTTTACCATGGCGATGATATTTAATATATAGCATTGTTTCGTAGAGAGTTTTCAGTCAATACGCATCGTCATGATAATCGTCAGCCATTATTTCAAAAATGCAATCTTCTTTTTCTTCTCTATTTTTTTTTATAGCATCTTGCCTGGACTGCCTTGCATGAAATTTGTAATTATTCTTCTATTTCGGTTCTCTGGCCAAAACACCTGTGTTAAATGACCAAGAAATGAAATTAAAATCGTCAGCACCTCTTGATATACCAGGTGACCATTTCCTCGATATTTTTATTTGTGTTAGATTAAGTTAGGCTGAAGCCAAACATCTGGAATCTAATTCTTTCCAAGCGGGGCCAGGTACATAGAATGTTATCTAGACGACAATGTGGTCATCAGTGCCGTAGAAATTAGGCATTCCAAACAAAATGGCTGCCTGTTTGAAATGACAAGCCACTGACAGGCACATGATAGGTTATAATATGGCAACACTGTAAGCCTGGTGGTTTGATAGGGTCAATTATATAGACAGTTATATAGATTGATCATCCATGGTTTTAAAAATAAACATAAGCTTATGCCTTGAAGTAAAAATGTAGGCAATTATTTTTTTTTAAATATTCAAAGGCTGAAAATTGGTATTAAAACACATTTGTGCTAAACCGATTCAAATTAGCCAGGCAATATGGCCGCTCGCAAACGACCCGCTTTAAGCAATCTCATTCGAACCATATAAATCACCGGGCATGGACGGGATTTATCCAATAATGTTACAAAGAGGTCCTGATATTTTATACAGCAGACTCTGTAACATACTCAGAAGTAGCCTGGCCTTTGGACACATACCAAAAGCTTGGAGACTTTTATACAAAAAAACCTGGGAAAATGGGACAGGAAACGGCAAAGTCCCTAAGACCAATAAGTCTTATGTCCTTCGTACTTAAGACTTTGGAAAAACTGCTAGATAGGCATATTAGAGGCGGGATATTGGTTCAAAGGCCAATATACCAAGACCAATACGCCTATAGTGCAGGGGAAATCAACTGAAACAGCTCTCCATCAACTAATAAAAAGGGTGGAGAACACACTGGAAAACAAGGAGGTAATGCTGGGAGCATTCTTGGATATCGAGGGTGCATTTGACAATACTTCCGTTGAATCGATCATTAGATCTCTCAAACACAGAGGAATCGAGGACACATGCGTGTCCTGGATCAACTCTATGTTAAGGGAGAGAACTATACACACAACCCTTATGGGAAAGACAACAGCGGCACGGGTAGCGAGAGGATGTCCACAGGGTGGAGTGCTGTCTCTACTCCTGTGGAACCTTGTAGTGGACGGGCTGCTTAGGGCTCTCAAAGATAAGGGACATAGAACCCTGGGATATGCCGATGATCTAGTGATCATCGCACAGGGAAAATACAACACTATAGCAAGAGATCGAATGCAAGAGGCTCTAAATATAGTAACAAAATGGACAGAGGCGGAAGGACTAAACATTAGCCCAAACAAATCTGACATAATTGCATTCACCCGCAGGAGGAAATTGGAGGGACTAGGACCCCTAAAGCTAAGAGGTGCAAGCATCCAGCTTAAGGGGGAGGTAAAATATCTCGGGGTTATGATTGACTCGAGACTTACCTGGAACCAGCATCTAGAAAGAACCACAAGGAGAGCGGAAACCTCATTAATGATGGCAAGGCGATTCTTTGGAAAAAATGGGGGTTAAAACATAATAACATACGCAGCTTTGGTGTGGTGGCCAAAGACACAGCAAAGGAAAGCAATAACGAGGCTAAGCAAGGTACAAAGACTTGCCTGCCTCGAAATAACGGGGGCAATGAAAACAACCCCCACTGCTGCAATGGAAGCACTAATAGGACTCCCACCTCTTCACTATGTGATACAAGGGGAGGCAAGATTAGGTGATTACAGATTAGGGAATACACTGGGAAATCTTGACATTAGGCCAGGTCACATGAGTATCTCAAGGTTAGTGACAGGAGACGTGTTAGACATGAGATCAGACCACTTAACCAAGAGGCACTCTTTTAATACTCCCTTTGAGGTTTTAATACAGGGAAGAGCGGAGATCACCATAAGGGAGCCCAATGCCCAACGACAGGAACAAACCTGGTATACAGACGGGTCTAAGACTGCGGAAGGCACTGGGGCAGGAGTATTCTCCAAAAACCCTGATACTAACCATAGCTATGCTATAGAAATACATTCCTCGGTATTTCAGGCCGAAGTATACGCAATTTTGCAATATGCAAAAACGAACAATGAAAGAGCTGTCGAAAATCAGCATATTCAAATAATGTCAGACAGCCAAGCGGCACTTAAGGCCATATCGAGTCAGAAAGTTACGTCGAGGCTGGTATGGGAATGCATCGAAGAACTAAGAACACTGGCAGACCGTAATAGAGTAAAACTATTTTGGGTGCCAGGTCACAAAGGGATCGAAGGCAACGAAAAGGCTGACGAACTTGCAAAAAGAGGGTCAGAAGAAACACCGGAACCAGACACAAACCCAGGAGTACCAAAAAGTACAGTCCGGGTTTTTATAAATGACTGGATTCGGGAACAACATATCAACTATTGGGGAAGCACCCCAAAACAGGCACATGGAAAAGCCTTCATAGGCAGACCATGTCCCAAAAGAACTGGAGAACTACTCTTAATGAATAGGGACCAGTTGAAAGTGATAACAGGGTTCATGACTGGGCACGCCCCAGTAAGGGGACACTTGAACAAAATTGGCATGTACAATGGGGAACTCATGTGCCGACTATGTCACAAGAAACCAGAAACGGCCAAACACATACTGTGCGAATGCGAAGCTCTAGATCGCAAAAGGCAGGCTCTTTTTGGACAACCCCAGGTTGATCCAACAACGTATAGAATCCACTCACCCAAGGATCTGTACAAACTTGTACAAGGTACAAAGGTGATAGAGTGGGTGCTATGAACTAACATGGGGTAAAACACAATAAGCCAATAGGCTTCAGTGTTATTCGGAGACACATAGTCAGACGAGCCCAGGAAAAAAAAAGCAATCTATATAACTATATAGGTATCATTGACCCTGTTAATGACAACATGTCTACATATCTACATATCTAAACTGTCAGATCCCACTGGTAGCCATTTGGACAGGTCGTTGGAAAGCCTAATGCTTAGTTAGATCGTCCCAACTCCATTCACCTTAGACAAGAGCTAGGAGCGTAACAAGTATATCAAGCATTCGTATTATTCTGTGCCGATTATCGACTGGCCGCCATTACTTTGGTGCTAAGAATTTCGGCGACACCAAAGCTTTTTACTCGTGTTTATTAGTGATTTTTGAACTAAACCACATTTGATAAAAAAATTAGTTTGTTACAATGGTTTATTGTATTGCATATCACTGTAAAAGTGGTAGCGACAAGAATATTAATAATAATAGTCTCCCTAATTCACCCCCTTACGAGTGAATTTTAACCCCAAAAGCTGAGCTTGTCCGGGGAAAGGGACAGCTATTATTATTATTATTTGCCGGGGCGACTTAAAGATGATTGATGGTGCCATTTGACTTACAGGTGAGGAAAACCCGGAAAACCCCACCCACCATCATCGAAAACGGTAACGCATAATAATCTGGATGTCATATCAACAGAAATTAAATTTCTGCTAATACGGCATCCATCAAATCCTATAGAGAACCATGCAAATAAATTCACATGGTCTTCCGTAGGTTCTGAAACCGTGTCTCGTTTTACCATAAAATTGACTCGCAAATGAGTGCGACGCCGTAGACACATGCGCTACCGTAGTCGAGAAAAAACCAGATATTACGTTTCACAGGTAAATAATAAACATCAATCATTTATACTTTATATATTTTCTTATATTTTTCATTTTATTTGGATATTATACAGCTTGGTATTTATATATTGTACATGTCTCATTTCAGAGTAATAAATGTTACTCGCCAAGTTTGTTTATTTGATTGCTTTTCATTAATTTTTAAGCAATTAATGATATTAAAATTGCCAAAAACGAATTTTTTTCTAGTGGCGTGTTGTACAATTTTCAATATTAACTTTTATCAAATACTATTTACTGATGAATCTACTTTCCATAATAACGGATTTGTGAATAGACATAATTTACATTATTATAGCACCGAAATAAACATGTATTTCGAACTGTAGATCGACAAAACCGATGGTCGGTAAACGTTTACGGTGGAATGATAGAAAGACAGTTGCTGAGGCTCTACTTTTTTGATGACCATTTAACTGAAAGAATTTTTTTTTTGAGATTCCTGGAACCTTCTTTTGGATATTAGACGAAACATGTGGCTGCAGCTAGATGGTGCTCCCACCCATTTTTCGCATAATGTCAGGACATATTTAAACCAAAAATTTCCTGAAAAATGGATAGGAAGAAAAGGCCCTACTAATTGCCCCCCTAGGTCACTCGACTAACCACTTTTTCGTTTAGGGATATGTTAAAAATGTAATTTATCAAACTCAGTCGACCACCGCCAAAGACATGAAAACACGCATTCGAGATGCGTTTGCTATTATTAAATTAGAGATTTTATGTAATGTATAAAGTAATTTTGAAGAGCGAATCAGAATATGTATTGACAATTATGGACATCATTTTGAACATTTATTGTAAATTTTAAATTTACTGACAAATTTTGAAATAATAGTATATTACGCAACGATTATGTAATTTTTTCTACACCCGATAAATAATCAAGAAATATAAATATTATATTTATATTTGTATTGAACACAATAACAGTAATTACTCGTATTTCTATAAAAAATTCTACAAAATTGTAATTAATGGTATTACCTCGGGTATTGGTATTACATAGATTTTTGGGGCAAAATATTTTGTACTGCATTTCGTCCTTTCTCCGATATGTGTGGAGGAGTCGATGGTAAGTCTTCTATATCGCTGATATCAGACATTTTGATAATATAATTATCGAAGTTTAGCTATCTACGAAAATTTAATACGTACTGATTTTGACAACTAAAACAATTACTTAGGAACCTAGGATAAACGTCAAATGCACAGCATGCTTGATTGAAAAATTATGGGTTTCTATTGATTAAAAATCTGTATCGTTATGAAAAATCTGTATCATAATGGGTATCATTATATAAGTGCGTTATTATAATACGGGTGTAGAAACATATGTTTATTTAATAGCTTTGTTAAAATAAAATATTAGCAGATATTTGAAATTTATTGATTCATTGAAACTACTGATAATAGTTTTAAAAATAGTAGATATGGGTATAGGGAACCTTATAGAACTTTTAACGTAAATAAAATTTCCTTCATATTGGTACCATAAAATACAGGGTGTTCCATTTAAATTAACGCAGTAATTAAATAAAACATTTTACTGTAATTAAACTTCAAATTGTAAACACATATTTTGAATATTTTAATGATTCTTATAAAAGTTACATTTTGTGAGGAACTGCCAAAAATTCGTTAATTATTTTGTAATCATTTTCAGAAAATTTCAAATAAATCGGTAATCATCAAAGATGGGAATAGAAATTCTTTATTAAACTAAGGTTATTTTTAAGAGAAGAACTTAAAATTAAAAGAAAACATAGGGCGTCCCATTTAAAAAAATAAAACAATATTGGTATTCTGGTTTGGAATACCCTGTATATATGAAATTTTAATTTGTACCCACCGTTGAGTTGTATATTTGTGGCGAATGAATTTCAATTATAGTTTGTAGTTTACCTACCAAGGTCCGTCCCGTTGTATTTATTTTATTTTTGTGTCTTATTTATTGTTCCTCATTTATTTTAATTTTTACGCCTTGAAGTGGCTTTATACCTAAAAAGATCAATAAAGTACTAATAACATAAATAAAAGTTCATTGTTTTATTTCCAACATGTTACGCCTCTGGTCAAATAGCATTGGTGTCAAAATGAAACACGATTTCCTGCGACGTTACGAGTTCTCTCGTTATACCTAGTCTAAGCCATTCACAGATCTGAGCAGAGACGCTCATAGAAGCGTTGGGTACAAACGCCTTATATTGAACTTTTCGGTAGGCGCGTCAGGAGACAGGAGACCACCGAGGCGACCTCAAGGGCGACAGATGCATAAATGTTACGATCCGTACATTTTGGAAGCTTGGAGACGGGTCGCGAGACACTTTCAGGATAACCATTCGAGGGAACGATCAGCGTTGCCAGACCTACGGTTTTTACGTAGATCCACTGTTTTTGACTCTAGCAAATTTTGTTCTTAATTTATTAAGTTTGCCTCATTCTTCAGCAAATGGTTAAAGAATATTTTCTCTGGTAAATTTTCTGCAGTAAAAGCAGCGTAATAAGCAGCCACTATTGTAGGTTTGTTTTTATTTAAACTGCAGCAAAGAATTAATAGGGCAACATAAAAAGAACATGCATGTCAATCACAACGTATTTGAATTATTTGATTCAGACTGATCTGAAAGAAATACCTATTATTTTTCATTAGTTTTTTTTTTTTTGTTTCCTGACGTTAAGTATATATTAAAAATGTTATTATTTGTTTTTATTCTTTGTTTACTTTCTAATTTGAGTAAAACAAGTTTATGTTTCGTTTCTTATATACTTTTTTTTTTATTTACCACACTGCAAATTATAATTATTTCCCCCTGTATTAAAATCTACTGTTCAGATCTACGTTTTTTTTTTCACACCCATACTGTTCCAAAATCTGGCAAAACTGCCTAGTTCGAAAGAAATTTCCAACCTAATCACCTCCAAAAAGAAGCGATGCCTGAGGACAGTGACCTCGAGTTCGATACGCAGCAAACGCTTTGCCCCGAGACAGATTCAGAAGTGTCGTCTTGACGACACTTCTCGTGTCGCGCCGTGCGAAATGTGTTTCATATAATTGTATGTATTTTAGACGTGGAGAGACACTTCTAGGTCGCGTCGGCGGTCGTCTGTCGCGCCTACCGAAATGGTACCTTTACTCTAAAATTAATTTTAATGAAGCTGTATCGGAGATATTCTGTGAAATGACTAAGGCGTTTGATTGTGTCAATCATACAATATTGTTACAAACATTTTGAGATTACGGAATCGAAGGATATTAAATATGATAGAATACTGATCTTAATATTACGGTTCGTAGTGACACCAGTAAGTGACATTGGATGATGAATAGGGTTGCCACCTGTCCTTTTTTGAAGTAAAATGTCCTTGTGACTCCAAAGCTAAAAATGTCCTTTTTTATGACAAATGTCTTTTTACGGTAAATGTCTTTTTTTACAGCACATATCTTTGGAAGGGACATGGTTTGTCCAAAAATATATAAGCTTAGGCTTTTTTTTAAAAGCTCGGCGACCTTTTTTTTAGAAGTTCAGTAGAAGGATGATGACTTTTTGTATACCGGAGCCCCTGTTAGCATCGTAGTCCTTTATTCACTTTAAAACAGATGGCAACCCTAATGATGAACCTCTCTTAAGCTGGTAGGACTAACTGGTCAGAATCGATTCAGATCCATTAGATTATTTAAAACTAATTTTGTACCATGTACCGTTTAAAAAACAACCAAGGCGCTGCTAGCTTATCTACTATTAAGCTAGCAAAACCACATTAAAAAAAATATAACAAAGGTAGAATTGAAAAGTACTAAATTTGTACCACCAGTAAAATTTTTGTACTAGGTGTCGTTTACAATAAGAATTGAAAAAGACTTAAATTGTACTAATTTGTACATATATATTATATTTAACCAAACTGAAACAACCTTTAATCGAATTCAAATTTGTTATAGTAGTTTTATTTGCAAAATATAAAAATTACATAAAATATAAAAGTACAAATAAACAAGAGTAAAGTGACTTTTTGCACGAATAGAATCCTCGCCGTTCCTTAGGTAACTAAGACGAACTCCTGCTAGCCTCAAGAGTAAAGTATCCTTATGCAGCAGCAGAATCAATCGTTACTCCTATTTTAAATGCAACATAATTTGTACCATTGAAATATAAAGTTTCAGATTTTGTACTCTTGCCGTTTCTTAGAAAACTATCCCGAACTCCTAATTAGCCTCAAGATGTAAGAGTAAAGTACTGTTTTGCAAAAGCAGAATCAATTGTTACTCCTGCGAAAGGATACTTTACTCTTGAGCCTAATAGAAGTTCGGGATAGTTTCTAAAGGAACGGCAAGGGTACTAAAACTGAAACTTTATATTTTAACAATACAAAATTATGTTGGTGATAATGGAGGAGTAACGATTGATTCTGATGCTCATCCAAAAAAGGATACTTTACGGCGAAGGTATAAATTCTGAAGCTTTATATATTAACGGTACAAATTATGTTGCTTCTTATGTAAAAATAACGATTAATTCTGTTCGTTGTTTGCTTAAAATATTAAGTTTTTTTTAAGGGGGAAGGGAGTAGAGTTTTTAAAAAAATATTTGATTTTGTGAATATTGTGTGAAAATTTGAGATGAATCGGAGCAAAACTAACGAAGATACAGCGGTTTAGGTAACCGCGCCTTATACATGACTCCAGAATCAAGGGCTATGGGGGCCATGCCCCCCCGAGATGAAAATTCTTACGATTTATGGGCAGATTTACCGGGCGGTAAAGTAAATTTATTTTATAATAACCTGCTCATAAAAGGCGAAAAAGAGAAAATAATAGTTGGTCGAACATAAAATTTTATACGGGGCGTCCCATTAGTGCGTAATTGTTCAATATTTCAATTTGTATTATAGACACGCAAAAAAAGTTTCAAATAAAAGTAACATAGATTTTCAAAATACATGTTTTAAAAATATTTTTGGATATACAAGGTGTTGCATTTTTGCCTGGCAAATAAAAATGTATTTTTTTTAAATAGAACACCGTGTATTTTATTTTATTTTTAGGATGGTTTGGTAATACTGTATTCAACCCTAGAAAGTTTTTAAATAATATTACAGTTTTGCCAAGCAATTATTTTTTTTTTAAATTAGAAAATAATCAAATATGTATAACTACCTCCTTTGCTTTAAAAATGTATAAGTTTAGTCAGTCCATCGTTTATAAACCGCAACTTTTATATTATTTTTTTTTTGTATTTCCAATAATAAAACAGCTATCGATCAACTACGCACTGATTGGACACCCTGTATATGTGTTATTGACTAACATATTGGTATCGTTGGATTAGTAAATTTATAAGGAATTTTATGCTAAAATAATATATAGAGTGTTGCATTTGAAAAAATTGAGTAAATTAAATTTAAATTTAGCCATATTTAAGAAATGTTTCTCAAGACTGTAGAAAATAAACCAGTTCTATAACTACTATTTGTTAGCTTAGTAGCTTATAAGTCTGTACATTAAACAATTTTGAAATCAATATAAACCTACCTAAATTATAATAATTTAATTTGGGGTCTTCATTATTTTCTAATTTCAAAAAAATATAATTGTTTGGCAACACTGTAATATTGTTTAAAAACATTTTAGGACTGAATACAGTATTACCAAACCATTTTATAAATAAAAAACATAATTTTTATTTTCCAGGCAAAACCTCTACGTCTTTCAAATCCATATAACTTTTATTTAAAACTTTTTTACGTGCCTATAACACAAATTGAAATATTGAACAATTACGCACACATGGGACACCCTGTATATTTGTTAATAAATTATCATTAAAAGGATCGTGCATAAAATTTTGTATGTATTTCGGGCGTAAACACCGTTTATGGACCTTAGGTGTTAATAGCCCTCGCCTAACGGCTCGGGCTCTTACTTACACGTTGTGGTCCATAAACGCCAGTTTTACGCCCTTGATACATAAATAACTATTTATCAAAGACGCCTACTACGCTAATATTTTACGCAATGAATTAAATGAGAATTATGGAGCACATTTCCAAAATGCGATTATATCGCAAACTGTTAACTTTTTTAGTTAATAACAAATTCAACTTTTTTTTGTGAAATTGACATGTCTATAACAGTTTTTAATAAAAAACTTTCACGTATATTTATGCCACAAAAGTGATTTATGTGGCACCGCCTATAAACTAGATCGAATTTAATATGAAATTATAATTTTCCATACCCAATTTTAAATTTTTTTTAATTATAAATTTCCAAATACGTGAAAGTTATTAGGAAAAATATATTTTAAAATGTAATCTTTAAAGCACTGTTTCTGTATAATTATCAATATTTTATTAAGCCAAGTTATCTAAAATCGATAAAAATCTTCTATACTTCTATGTACAATTATTTAAGGACCACCATGTAGGATTTTTTTTGTCTAGTTATGTTTCTATAAAATAAAGATAAACTGACTTCATGTATGGATAGAAAGTTCCATAAGGTACCTATACCTACCCTATTAGAAAGTTTCTCTAGAAATCAGAAAATTATGTCATATACAGAGTGTTGAATTTAAAAAAACCAACCAGGACCTCAGAAATATAAAAAAAAAATGTTATGTGCGGGTGTAAAGACATTCCGATGCTTGTTTTGTTATTTGCACTGTTGTCAGATTGACCGTTTTCCAAAAAAAATTTAAATGCGACATAAATTGAAACAAAAATCAAAATCTAAGTGTGATCGTATTGTTGAATTGGGATTGAAGTGTAGAATAAAATAATGAAACAATGTACAGGATGATGCATTAAAAAATAAAGTTACCGATAATTTCGGGAAAAAACGGTTAAGCTGACAACAATGCAAATGTGAAATACCAATCCAAAAAATCATGTGTATAATAGAGCAAAACTTTATTTAAATTCTTACAAATCAAAATATCTAACATTCATATAATTCAATTGACCATTAATCAATATTTTGAAAAACAAACTATCAAAATATAAATATTTAATTTAATTATTTAAAATTAATTCTGATGCCTTGGTAGGACTCCCCACCATTCACTGTTGGGTTCTAATTAACAGTGCTGTCCCTAAAGTGGCGCTGGGAAACCGTAACAAAGCCTACACAGAACACGAGGCGAAATAACCTTAGCAGTTGAAGCGGATGATAAAAAAAAAACACTACTTAGATACTTATTAAAATGCTTTTAATATATGTTAAATATTTTTATATTCCGTTTACTGTGGATTTTCAAATAATAGGTTTCTATGAATTAAATGTTAACAAAATTTGATTTGTTTGTTATAATTTGTACACCTGTATTTTGTATATTCTGTAGTGACTTGAAGATTTTCAGCAATCTAAAAGAAATAGTTTAAATAATAGGACTTAGAGTTTCAATCGTAAGCAGCTGGTATTCATTTTTCTAATTTTAAGTGTTCAAAAGACAATAATGGTTTGAATACCATACTGCCGTGCTAAGCACAGAGGTGGCAGTGCCATAGCTAGCCCCATGTTTCAGGGGGGCTAAACAAAATCTTGAGGGGGCTTCATTTTTTTTTATTAGAGTATAAAAATTCCAAAAAGACATGAGGAGTTTTGTTTTGAATTCCTTCCTCCGAGGAGGGTATTAAAAAAAACAAGCAATTACAAAACACATATTTATTCAATAAAAACATTTTGTTTAAACAAAAGAATAAACTATACAACAAAAAAATATGAAACGTCTTTTCCTATGAACATTTAACTGGTTGAGGGTTAAGTTAGTAAAAGAGGCATTAAATATGCCAAAGAGTTAAAAAATTATTTTTTTTTATCAATTTTCAGAATAATTGCAGTTTCCTATTTTTTAAATTATTGAACTCAACCAGCAGATTTGCAATATTTGTTTTTTGTTCTCTTTTTCAAATGCTAAATGGGCAAAGTTTGCCAGTCTCGGATGTAACATTGACCTCCGCTGAGGTGGCTGAGGTCTACCAATTCTAGTAAGGGTAGAAAAACTAGATTCACAAAGAGCCGTACTACAGGCAAAAGTACGGCAAATCGCTAGAAATTCATAAGTTTCTTTAAAAGCAGTGTTTTGCCTAAAAATACACTGAAAAATATCGGGATTCTCCGCAGCATTCTCGTTTTTCTGTCGATTTATATATTTTTTCACGACTTGTATTTCCGCAGCACTTAATTGAATGCCCAGTTCGGCCAGTGGTTGCTATTTTTCAATATCTAATTTTTCTCCTGACATAATAGCCTCAATTAAATCATTATTGTCGTTAAATCGTCGTCTTAGCTTTACTAATATTATGTCAAGAACTTCAAAAAATATTTGTTTGAAATCTGCTTCGCTAACGACTGTAGATCTCATAGGCTCGGTAAGTACAACATTTTCTAACACTTTGCGGAGTTTTCTTTTTCTTGGCGGTGATGGGTCTTCTGAATCAATAATTGAAAATTATACGTTCATTATATTAACGAGCCGGTGGTACTCATCATTATTTCGCTTTTCTTGAAGCGTTTGCACAACGGCTGAGACTATTTTCATCATGTCAGTTAGTGTGGCCTCCCTGCTTTGTAGAATTTTGTCCGTGCGTGTACTGCTATCTATCAGTAAGCAGTTTTAAGTTTTAAAAAAATATCTTGGTTTGACACTACAGGGAAATTAGGGGAATTACCGAAATAAAAGTTATGGTTATCCGTTTTCCGATTTCCAGTTGGAATTTATTGTCTGTGGCTTTGTTTATATGTTTTGACTAAAATGGACAGTAAGCAATAAGTAACTGTTAATAAATAAAGTATTTTCTTGTAAGAGAATATAATATAAGTAACTCAGAACCATTACTAAAATTATAGTGATATAACGGTTCTACTATAAAATTTTTATAGTAAGTACATTTTTTCTAATTCACATTTTCCAAAAAAAATCAGTACAATTTTAAAAATCGTCGATACGACTCATTGTTCATTGTTTGCATTTTTCAACAGCCGTTAATCGCGCTTCTATATATGGGCAATTTTATAGGGGGGGCGCAGACAAGCTTTAGGGGGGGCTCAGCCACAAATACGTCCATAACCCTTAGTATTTTTCAGATACGTCAAAAATGCTTTAGTAAATTTGTCAAAAATTTCAGTAAAGTTAAAGTAGAAAAGAGAAGATTTACGTTATTTTATAAAAATTCATTTAAGAACCCTAATTACAAAATAGTTAATTTTCTTATGGTGAAATTAATCATAGACGGTATTTTAGAACCAAATAAGAAAAAGACTGCTAACGGAATTTCCAAAGATAAAAAGAAGCCTTCAAATGGTATCATACCAAAAACTAGGTTAAAATTTTGGGAAGATTTAGCGAAAAATGATTGTGAAGATGATAACGATGAAGTATATAGAAGATTAATGTACTGAGAACTGATATTACTAACAGATTTAATGTTATGCAATTCAATTATCATCTGTAGCTTTTATGTTTTTCCTTCCTTTTCTATATTCTTTTCTTTCTTTCTTTTTTTGTCATTACTTAAAATTGGTTAATAACAAAATTAATTATTATAACTAGTACCTCGTTAATAAAGATTTCAATTTAGGTATAAAACAAAAATAAAATAAATGTGAATGATCATTAATTACATACGGCAATATGCTGTAGTAATAAACAATTGAAAAAATAGATTAATAAGTGGTAAGTTAAAAAGATTATGATTTTTATATCAAATCTTTAATTATCTTGAATAAGAATTCAAAAAATCACAAAATTGAAGAATTATCTTTCAAAATGACTATAAACAGTCACACCTGGGAACTTTATAATGTCGATTTTCAGAACTACAAAGTTGCAATAAGGAAATATCTAAATTTCTCGAATTCAAGTTCATTACAGTTACCATCTTTGTGCTTAGCACGGCAGCATAGCAGGCCATGTGTATTTTTTAGTTATAAGATTTGATGGGTGGCCTTTTAGTAGTAATTTAGACATGTATAAGCCAAACCCAGTGGTTCATCGTGTTTATGATGGTTACTTATTTACAAATCTTAATTTATAAAATTTAAAAATCAAATTATTTGTCACCACTACAAAAACATTTACTCCGTCAACCGGGAGCATGGTCGTTCTTTTTCTCACGATGTCTTTCGTCTGATAGTTCATTCCATCTCCTTGTCCTATGGATATTATATGGAAAATATTACTGTTACTTTCAGTTCAGTAGTGAGAGTTTTTGTCTGAGTTTTTCACTGAAAAAACTGCAAAAAACAGGGTTGTCCTTTGTATGTGTTATTCGTTTTTAAGGCCCACGTCACGGTTTGGGAAGTGAAATTTTCTCACCTGAAGTCCAACGGCAACACATATATCCTATGTAAGTCGCCTCGGAACGCCGCAAATAATAATAGCCGTCCGTCACCGCACTAGCCCTGCTTCAATTATATCAACCACTTACACAACCTGATTTTTATCATATACTCGTATTCCTCTATTCTGCATATTGAGATAGAATAAAGTAGATTTTGCGATATGACAAAATGGACGCATTTCAAGTGACGGAAAAGTGTAATCAAAATGGCGACTTGACTCGTATTTTGATTTATTTGAAGTCAATAATTTTATATTTAAAGACTGACGGAATGAAAATAATTTTATATCATTTATATGAAGCTATTAAACGAAAAATGGCATTTATTCTCACTAAAACTGACCAGCTACATCATAGAATAGGTAAAGTGAATAGATGGGAAACTCAATGGTATTATTCTGAGTTGATGTGCTGCCATCTATCAAATTGGAGTGGTACTAAAATTCAATATGGCCGCTTAGCACGGGGTTTTTGAAATTTAACTTTCTGTTAGTCGCGCAAAAATATAGTGAAGAAAATCAAACAAAAAAAATAAATTGGCAAAATATTTGTTTTATTTATTTATTTTTTTTTGTTTGATTTTCTTCATTATATTTTTGCATTAATTTCTAACTTGAAATAAAATGCAATTTATTTGATTTATTTTTTTTTATTACAGTAAATTAACGCCGCATCATATAATTTGTCTATTTAAACATGGAAATACTCAAACAAATATGCATTTATACCATTTAAATAATTAAATATTTATAAAACAAACCTATCAAAAATGTTTTCTGTAACAAAATCGACATATATAAGTGCTCAGGACCAATATAAAAGTTTTGCGACTTGGAGTGGCAATAAGTTTGAAAAAATTGAAGTTGAAACATCATCCTTTTGGTGTCTTACTATCAAGGCGAATTTGAGGGTGGATAAAATTTGCCATATGCTTATTGAGTCGACTAGTTAAGTTGAGGAACATTTCTTCATCCGATATTGTTTTATTGATTTATTTGTACAGCACTTGTAGTTATCAAATTCTTATTCATCATCTGGGCACTGTGATAAATGAATTTAACTTTCGAGCTTAAATTAAACTTACACACGTTTTGGGTGTTTTCTTGTTTGATGTCAATGGCATTGAATTAAATTTTGATATTGATGGCTAAGGCTCAAATATTTCATCGATCTACAGGGTATTTTGAAGGGCCAACATTTTCTTTACAACAATGATTATTTAAAATCTGAAAACAAAAAGAAATTTAAATAACAAACCAATTATTTTAACACTGAATCAAAAACAAGTTTGTGAATATTACTTACCATTGATGCCAGTACAAGATGCATTTTTCTTAAGACACTTATTACAAATTGTTTGGATATCCTTAATATGACGACCGCATATTTAATACGTGGTATAAATTGCATCACTACCAATATCTGGGAAGTGCTTTATTGTTAGTTGCTGAAATCCATGTTTCCATCTCTTGAAAACATGCTTAAAATTGGAAGGTGTTGAAAACTAAATCTAGATGAATCAAAACCCAATACACCTTCAAATGCAACACTCTGCAACAGCCATTTTATTTTAATTTTTCCAAGTTTAAAGTTTTGTTGACAAGCTGACAACTAACATGACATTTCGATGCGAGCGCCATCTCGTTAATTGGAGTGGTACTAAATTACCGTCATGTTTTTCCATTTGAGTTACCAGCCCCTGAGCTCACATACTTTGATTTGATTTTCTTTTACTATACGGAGAATGGTCGCACTGCGCAGCTTTCTGAGTGCCTTTTAAAAGGAGATAGAAAACTCCGCCATTTTGAACCCTTATTACGTGTTGCCTACATCTTGGCGCAATATTTTTAATAGGTGCGTTTTAATCATCCGCTTCTGCTTCGGAATTGTCGGTTTTCTTGTTTTAATTTGACGCACCTGATATTTTGCTTGCTGCTGTCAGTGTCAGTGAATATTATTTTTGGAGTCACAGTTTATTGCTAAAGAATCAGTTAGCTCACTCGGACCAGTTGAAAGTTCCAAAATAACATCCACTCCAGGAATACAAATTCAGGATACGCAGAAGACTGCTGTTTTATTATAGGCGGTTGTCATATATTGTATTATCCGAGTTGCACAGTGTATAAACTGAAACATTGAGATCCGAAGTGCCGACGCAGAGTGAGCTATCTGATTCTTTAGCTATAAACTGTGTCACAGGGTTCAAAATGGCCGCGCCCTATGTTGGGCGTGTCGGACCTCTCTCTTGCCTCGTATAGTAATAACATTGATCTGGCAACGTAAGGATACGTCATATGTAATTATTTTTGATATACAAAATTGGGACCGGTAGGCGTGGCTTTTGCACTCACTAAAATGGCGGAAGAGCAGAACCGGATTTACAAGTTTTTATTGTACTATTTCTGGTTAAGTATCATTATTTGAACTATAAAAAATGAATTTCCTTTATTATAGATAAAAACTTACACATTGACTTAAAAGGTGTTGGAAGGCCAAGGTACAAAAGAAGGGGGTCTAAAGATTTAAATATACCCGGTTTTCAGCCGAGAGGTGCTGAATAAAGTAAATGAAAGAAATAAAATATAACTGATTTAATTATCACTCAAGTGTGACTATTAAGTGCTGGAGAATATATTATTTGCAAAATTGCAACTAATCAATGACCATGATATAACTAACTTGGGGCCGATTCCACCATTTTAATCTTCAATTAGTTTGTTTAAACTTTGTGGAAATAATCCTAAAGCGTTAAAATCATTCACAGAAAAAATAAATAGCATATTTTTGGTTCACATAAGCGACAAAAATAAAGCGAATTCGATTTATTGGATCAGTCGTAACACTTTTTCACTAGGGCACATACGTAGCACAGAACACTTACTCTATACGTAGCCCAATGCTTTCTGTTTCTATCTTTAAATCGGAAAGTACAAGGTCGCAAATGTCAAGTAATCTAACCTTACTTTAATTAACAGCTTCCTCGAAATTAAGAACAAATATTCATTCACTAAAAGTTCGATAATCCGATATGAAACTTAATGCAAGGCTCGAGGAAAATGGCTAATAAATCTCTGTGTAGGTAGATGCACTATTCAGGAAATCAAAATGTGACTTAATTTTACTTGGTCTTGGTACTCTTGTAGATTTAGACTGAAAGATGTGTATCTTCATGCAAGACATTCAGTAAATCAGCGAAGCCACAACCAGCGGTGTGCAGGTAGGTACAGGTGCACTTCTAACAAATGTAAAATATGAAGTGATCTTACTTGAGACTTATAGATCCAGTGAGGATAATATGGTGGTTGGTTTAAACTGGGCTTCTCACCATCTGCAGAGATTATGACTACTTATGTAAAGGCCTACCATAGTAACAACATCACCACAAGAGTGTCTGTCCAATTTAATTGGTCTATGCACAATAATCATGCATGTATGATTGAAAGTCAGACAAAGAATGTGAAGATAAAGTTAAAGTCTCAATCATAGTTAAAGTCACAGATGAAGTTAAAAGTAAGAGTTAAAATTGTAGGCTGGTGATAAAGGGAGGCCAACATCTAGGTAATAAATGTTTGTCGAGTTAGGAAAAGTATCATCTGCTGTAAGCGCTTTTCTTAACAACTAAAAACAAGAATATTTCATAATACACAATTTCTTCGCTAGGCAGAATAAGAAATAAATTTGTGAGAGTACTTCCCAATTGTTTTTCAAAAGCTCTAAGAACAAAATTGATGAAAATGGCCTAAGCCAAGTTCAAATTCTAAAACTTGAATATTAAAGATAAGTAACTTACTGTAAAATAAGTAAAACCTCATTGTTGATTAAATGGTTGAATAATTCATTACCTGGAGGTAAAATAGTGACCAAAGTTTAACAGAAAAAGCCACTAGAAAAGGTGAACAAAACAGAATGGGGCATATAAAAGTCAAGCAAATATTGTAAATGCAAATAATGTGTGCTGTGATTAAATAAAAGTGTACAAAGAATAAAGTTTTAATATTTTCTTATCCATATCTATGAGTGATATCTGAAACACATTATAGGCAATTAAAAAGATCTATTAATATTGTTCTAAATTAACTATAATAAAACAAATAATACTCATGCATACACAAAACATGAAGCTCTACTTTTCAATCAGCTGTAGAACTAATATAAATAAAACTGGTGGAAGCAGCAAATGTAGGTTATATTTAAATAGAAATAAGAAAATAAAATGTCTATAAAGTTGATAAACGACATGGCGTACAATTAATGTACTTTTCAAGAAAATGCTTGGAACATATACAGCTGAATTTAGAAGGTTCCCAATTATGCCTGTTGACAAAATATCCACGCGCTACGTTGTTCAGGATTTTCTGGAAATCTATAAATATGATTTCATATGAAAAAGTATTATTCTAATATAGGTAGGCCCAAAAGTTGATAGATGATATTTTTTTGCATTTTTAAAAGCATACTTTTACACATTTTATACAAACATGTCATAATACTGTCCTGTATAATATTTATAATTTTGATACTAACCTAAGAAACGTTATTCCAGTCGATTTTTTACAAAAACGACTATCGCTAGACCAGGAATATATAACACAACAAGGCATTATAAACTTTATAAGTTTGTAACACTCAAAATTTGCTCAAATACAAATTAAATTCAAATTTATTAACACAAATGACACTAAAATATAACCTATAAAATTTGACAATTTGCACTCACAGTAATGGCGGATCGGTGCCACTTTCCGATTACGCATGTCGTATCCCTAGGTTGCCAGATCAATGAGTAATAAGTATGTGCCCTGAGCTACACTATCTCGAATTTGACATTGACGTAAAAATGTAATACAAAGGTGCGGACAATTTGGCATCGTCATAGCATCTCCTCTTTATTCCATCTCAACGATTCGATTCTGCACTTAATTGTATGTATATTTTTATTGAATTGATAAAAATCACTGAGTACTATCCTAGCGAAACTCAAATGCGCAGACGCTCCATTACCCTGACAGTTCTACGTAAACGTTTTTCTGAAATGACAATTCCTTTCTCCCTTATCTATTTCTATGGATGACATGGTCACTCTTTATACAATAAGTTGACCACCCCCATGAATCATGCCTATCTAGATGGTTTTCATTTATTATGAACAAGATAAAAAATCACCGTATTTAATAATTTTATATAAACGCGGCAACGCAGCCACTCCAAGCTATTTTGTCATTTTGTTTGTTCCGCTTCGTTCCGACAAGGATCGCTAGTACATACAATAATGTAATCGACCCGGCTGTTACGTGCAGCGCCAATCGGCACGACACGATTAAAATCCCGCTCCTGCTTACTTACTCTTCTCCTGCTCCCGACCACCGACCGCCAACCGACCGCGGCGGACCATACACACATAACACACACATTCGCAACTCGCACTAGGTCGGGCCAGGCCGGCCCGGCCACAGCGCTTTTGACCCTACTGGAAGGATTTTTGATTTTAAAGCAACCTCTTCTTTCGCAGGACCGGTGTACCTCAGTTAATTTTTTGAAACGACGTTAGAATATTAGGGACGATCTTTTCACTTCATGACCAATTACACGAGACCAATTATTGTGAAGACGTTCTACCAAGGCATCGTGTGAAATGGGAATACATGTAGGTACCCAGCCAATCCACTAAAATCGAAATGTTTAAATTTTAAATTTCTTCTCTCTTCTCTACTCACTCCTCCGCTTATTCCTTATCTCCGCTTACTCCTTGTCTCCCCCGCTCACCTTCTGCTACAACTTTGCTCCGGCTCCTCCCACTGTCATTCAATTTTTGCAATAAAAATCTGTTTTTACCTTTTCTTGTTTGATTTAATTTATTCAACTCTTTTTATATTAAAACTTTCAAAAAATTATTATATTCTTATAATCTTCCAAGCTCCTCCTAAGTTTTCATCTACAAAAATCTAATACCTTTCTTTTTTAATCTTTTAAATCTCTCTACCTATCTGCTTTTTCCTTTTGGTATTAACAGTAAATGTTTTCCTGTTTCTCTTTTAATAATTGTTCATTGCCAATTATTGACTAGAAATTATATACACAGTGTCCCAGATTCGCTTCTCTATACAGGGATCTCGGCCGAAATCCCTGTATAGAGAAGCGAATCTGGTATGCTACAATGAATTTTACAATCTACAAACTAATTGGCTGCTGCCTAAGGCTATTACAATAGATGTAAAATTTAGTCAAATCCCAGGAAGGTGTATTGGATAATTTGAAGCACCAATAATTTTTTATATATAAAAAACAACTTAAAATTACGGATTCCAGAGTGAAAATTAAAATAATAAAATTAAATACGACCTCGTCTCATACTTTAGTACTAAGTATAACTTATAAGCACGCTTTAATAATGTCTTCAATGTAATAGCTGTTTATCTGCATTTAATTCAAATTTACCGCTTGGAATTTTGCACCTCCGTTTTGTTCTTGACGCAACGCCCACGCATAATCGTTAAGTAGTATTTGCCATTTTCTCTTTGTGAATTTTATAAAACTTTTTTTTTGTTCGACGAGACTCACGTCTCGGCGGACAAATCAATAAACCGGTGACGACGGTTAAAAATAACCTTATGACATGATTAAAAATGTTTTTTTCGAGGAAAATTAAATGGAATTTTATTTTCGATTCGTCTATACTACAGATCACGGAAGATTTGGCACCGAGAGTGTTTTGTCATTAAATTATATTTTCGGTTTATAAAACGCTACTACCTGGTCTAAATACATTTTTTAGGAATTTAGAAAACACTCTTGGTAGTAAAGCCAGCGACACTTTTTTGGTACACATTTGCGTAAAGCTAATTTATTTTATCGTTAATTCTTGCCTAGTAGAAGATTTAAATCCTTTGCTGCAGATGAACTAGGAGCGTTGAAGCGCTGTCTAAAAAAAGCCGCTGCAGATAATACTTTAGTGATGATCTTACAATATATGATTAACAAATTTAAAGAATGGTTTTGGTCAAATAAGTTATCTATGAATATTGAGAAGACAACATTTATTCATTTATATCTATCGATTCTACACAAGAATAACTCATTTTTACTTATATTTACTCTCAATAACTATACTGATAATTAGTTTGATAGAATTGTCACTTATATAAAATTTAAAAAAATATAGTAGCCGGGTGTCCAAAATATGAACTGTGATTGGTGTGAATTTAATTTTTTGCAGTGTTCCTACTAGGTAGAATGGATATGAAATATATTCGTTCAGTTGAATATAATGGCATAATTTTTCGTTTTGTAGTGTTTGTGTAGATAAGCTAATAATACCCATGTGGGTGTAAAAAAAATACAATTTTCCTTTCAAGAAGTGAACAGTACTGACAAGAACTGTCATAAAATTTTACGTGACACATTTCTTTTAAAAATGACAATTTTGGTCCTAGGAACAATATAGCTAAATAAATTGTACAGGGGTTAGGTCTATAGGTGAAAATATGGCTGAAATTATAACAGAAAATAAATAGAAGTTGGTGCAACAAGAGTGGATTGATGGCCTTATCGCACGAAGACGAAGTTTGAGTGCGTTACGAACAATTCACTGGAGTTATGCAATATATTTTTTCTACGTCCCAATAACGAAAATCTACGAATTTTAAAAATCATTTATGATTTTACTGATTTATAAAATAAACTTGAAAACAAATATTTTAACTAGTCCTGGATTTGAACCCCGAATCCTTAGCGTAGTAAATCAATACTCTACATCTGCGCTAAGGAGATTATTTACAAACTTAGAATTAAATTGGTTTTGGATAATTTTATTACATTTTATTAAAATTTACGATTTATTTGTAAATATAGACGAATATCTTGTGGAATGCCGTTATTTATCGATTATTCACAAGAATCACTCATTTTTAATTATGTATATTTAATCTGAATAACTAAAAAATATAGTGACAATTAGTATGACAGAATTGTCACTTATTTAAAATTAAAAAAAATAAAATAATAATAATATTAGCCTGATGGTAACCAAATATGAACTGTGACTGGTGGATTTAATTCCATACAGTGTTCTTACTAAAATGAATACGAAACACATTCGTTTAGTAGAAATAGACTACTTTTTTATTTTAGTCTGTGCGTAGAGTATACAGTTACACAGAGGATGTAAATTTTACCCCTCTCCCCTATTAACTTCCAAATGGAAGAAAATAGAGAGATGAAACAAAAACGAGAGATATATTATGATATTTGTTATAATGAGTGCACTTTACTTGAGACTAGACGTAAGATAGAGGCCGTTACAATCTAAATTTCCCAATAGAGTGTACGGTCATATGAAACCTCATTTGAAAGATATATTATTATATTTACGTCCATGCAAACAGTTTTAGGCTTTTTGTTACATTCTTGGTAATCCTCGAATTTACTATTATTATTTATGTTACGAAGAAAACGCTTTTTATGAAATAAAGAAACTTCAAAATATTAAGTATGCCTTTATTTAACAAACTATTTTTAGATCACCTTTGAGATTCTTAATTTATTTATTTATTTTAGTAAATATTGTGTATCTTTAATTTGTAATAAGCATTTCCTTAGAAATAAACAACATTAGTAAATACGAGGATTACCCAGAACGTACTTCATTCATTTATTTAATGTAATTTCTGTGAAATATAAAAAAAAACTTAAACTGTTTGCATGGACGTAAAGATAATGAAAATATTTTTCAAACGAGGTATCAGATGAGTCTACTTTCCATTAGAAAAAGTACTCTCTTCTCTTTCAAGTACTCTCTTTAATAAGTCATCTTCCAGGATAAAGGAGTTCCATTGAGCCAAATACGACTTAAGTACTGGAGAGAGATTAGGTACTTCTTGCCAAGTAGGTCGACGATTTTCCTCTTTCCATTCTCGTATCTTCTTTAAGACGGGATCATTCTCTTGTTCTTCCCTAAGTTTGACAGGGGCCCACTCATCGCTGACAACCGACGTTCTTCGTACTGTAACTTCTTGAACAGATGTGGCCAACTCCTTTCCAATCAGAGTTCCTTGACCAACAGCTTTATTGCGGTTCGAAGGTTCCGCCATGATAGGCGTTGCCTTCTCTACAGTTCCTTGCATCCGCCTTACTCATATGGTTTCACTACTTTCAGGTAACACCGTTCCTTCCTGTACAGCCACCGTCACGGGTTTTCGATTCGTAGTGTTCTTTGGACGTTTGCGCGAACTGCTTACGTTTCCCATTTCACCGCAATTCCAGCACCTAATAGTCTTCGGTTGCTTCTCAATAAGGCTTTTTATCATGTGAAACAATTGGTCCAATTTATTTCCCTGTTTTTCTTTTATAGTCCTTACTTCACTGTATCCACCAGAAGCCAGCGTAGCCGCTTCAAATTCAAGAGCAGCGGACAAGACATCGACCAATGTTTTGTGACGGGCTAAACGAAGTGTTCTTTGCATCTCATGGTCACGGAGTCCATCAACAAATGTTTGGACTGCCAAACATTCCATCATGTTTTCCGGAGCTGATGGATAGGCAAATCGCACCAACCTGGCAATATCTACTTCATATTCCTGAAGAGTCTCGTCTCGTTTCTGTTTACGATTCTTCAACTGTGATTGGTATAAATGCTCCAAGTGTTCGTGGCCATATCTCATATTTAGTCTCTTTTTGAGTTGTGTTGTTCAAAATCATCTGTCTCTTCCACGGGTATAGTCTGAAGGACATCTAAAGCGTCTCCTCGAAGGGCGATGGTCAAATTTATTGCCTTCTCTCGTTCAGACCACTCGTTTGCTCTGGCAGCTGTTTCGAACTGCTTAAGATAGTTCGTCCATGACATCTTTCCGTCGAAAGTTGGGGCTTTAACACGAGGAGATTTTACAGTCCTTCCAATTTCAACTTCGACTCCACCTCATGCCAATTAATTTCAACGTCCTTGGCCGGGTCTGAATGTTCCATTTCTTCTATCTTCTTTTCCATTTCTTTTATTTTCTCTTCAACAGAAGACATCTTATTTTCCACATCAGCAGAAATTTCATTTTTTAGCGAAGACATATCAGAAGATATTTAATCTTTCAAAGAAAAGATTTTGTTTTCTAAATCGGAAGAAATTTCGGTTTTTAAAGAAGATATGTCAGAAGTCACCTTTTCTTCTAAGGAAGAAATATTGGACGAAACTTTACTTTCTAAGGAAGTAATGTCAGAAGAAACTTTAGTTTCCAAGGAAGTAATATCACTTTTTATAGAAGAAACTTCTGAAGAAACTTTATTTTCCAATGAGAAAATATTAGAAGAAATATCGTTTTTCATAGAAGACATTTTACTTTCCATATCGAATGAAATTGAAGAAATAATAGCAGAAGATGCATCATCCGAAAATAGATATATTTCCGGATCCAATCCTTCATTTTCTAGTGCTTCCTTAAGACGTTCTGCCAGTTCTTCCTTCTTCCCTATCGTCTCCAACTCACGATCTTCTAACTCCCGACGTAGCTCGGTCACTTTTAAATCACACAGTCTTTTAGCCATTATTGTCCACTATTTATTTACACTATCCGACTTCTGACACCAATGTGATGTTTTCTTACTTTAAAACAACAGTTTATTTATTAATAATTAATTTAATCACTTATTTATTTTATAACACAACTATTCTAATTTATATATACTTCGAATGTCTTTAAACTGATCACTATTTATATTCACCACTGTCTATCTACTAATTACTATTTATCTTCACTGTCCATATAATAACTAACTCTGATGGCTCATCCACCAATATTTATATACAAATTGGTGGTCTAGAATGTTCCTCCACCAAAATTACCAGAATGTACCAGAAACGTTATTACGTTATATTTAGACTAGAAATAGTATCTCGTTGACTCTGGAATGTTCGCGAAAGTGTCTCCACCATAGTCGTCACATAGGTTTGGTCTTAAGGGGTTTAATTATGTATAATAATCGGTCAAGTTGAGCCTCAAAGGCCAAATAATACAGAGAGGGACTTGCGAGTATTAGAGCATGACTGAATAATGAAATGGCTCACATTACACTATTATAATAAGAATATTATCTAAAAACAGTTAAAAAATCAAAAATACAAAATCCCACAACACGTAAATAAACAAACATCCTACTTATAGGTGACAAATTAATTTGAATCGCGAATAGGACATATCATAAAAACAGCGACAATCACTAAACCAACTTTTTGGCTCACCCCGTATACGTGTATTTTTTATAATAATAAAGTGTCGTTTATAAACACTTGTATAACCATAATAATCCACTTTCAATCATTATTTTAGGCGTTAAATAATTTTAAAAATGCCGTTTTACCATATTCATTTAAAAAAATACTCAACTTTTATAATTGTTTTCCAAAAACGTTTGCATGGTATTTTGTAGAAATAAACTGTTCAACAATTAATCTAAAATTAATTTAAAAATGTTAAAATAATCTCACAGTAATCTATAGTTGAAATTTTAAGGCTCTGACAACACAACATATTACAACAATTGGATCATGAGTTGAATAAATTGAGAAAACCTCGGAGAAAACCGTCCGCCAGCACTGTATTAATAATTTAATAATGAGTCTTCCAAATAGAGTAAAACGCATTAAAAAAGACAAGCTGATGTGGAGCAAACACGATATTATTTTTTTTTTTGTAACGATGTAAAGTTCTCACTTTTTTCAGCCCTACCTTATTTTTAAATTACTTATTTTTTCCAATGAGAATTAAGTTTCGTTTTGTCTTTGGTTGCATCATACAATTAATGTATAATTTGATTAAATTTTCTTGCAGTTTTTTATTTAAAATTATACACTTTAAAATTTAGAATATATTTATCCATTCCAATTGCTGAGCAGTGTATCTTAGAGAGTCAAACATAACAATATTCATGAATATCAGTAAAATAACAACGTTTACATCTTAAAGTACTTTTAAAAATTATGAGAATTCACATATTCCACACCCTGTATCTCAAAAAGTGGCTACTTTCCAAAAAGAGGCCACTCTGTATCAATTTTTTTTAGAAAATCCCTATCCAATGCAGAGCATAAATTAATTCGTTAATATAAAACGGTAAACTCCGAAAACCCGCAAGCGCGCCCCTGTCATTACAGCCACATCCAGTTATCTGCGGAATCCCTCCATTGGCCATTTCGGCATCGCATACATACGCTATGGAACGGAAGCCAACAGAGAACGCAGAGAATAAGAGAGAACTGGGGAGAAAAGCGATCAACAGGTGCCAGCCGCCCGCTCGCTGCTCAACCAAAATGCACTTCGCTCAACTCAACACTCTCTATCTCTTTCTCGCCTTATCTCTCCCCCGCCCTACAACAGCTGACTCTGATTGATGGGCCACGCGGCGTTGCCACGTCTATTGTTTAGGATTTCCCTGGAAATTAATATAATTCTCGTTGAATTTCATTTCTCTTGGGTGATTTGCTGTGTTCACGGTGATTTTATATTGGGAACGACGCAACGGTTAGGTTTGAAATAATTACAAAATTGATTATCATGGTCTGTATACAACGTAATAATAAATAATAAAGCATTATTTTAATATATTTATCTTACATGTGTCACTTTTACGCACTAAATAGGTAATTTAATTATTTTATGTTCATAGTACCGTTAGTTTAAAAGAAAGGCTACAAACAGCTAAGAAAAAATTATGAAATCACTTCCAAAAAAATTCAAATGAAGTAGGATGATAATACTAGGAAAAACCCTGGTGTGGTGTAAAAACATACAAATGTTCTTCATTACGATGATGAAAGAAAATATTTACTAGAACAAGCTTTCCAGGAAGATAAATAACAAAATATAGAAACTGAAGATCCTATGATAACCCAAAATGATTATTACAAAACATACAAAGTAGTCATAGCAGTAGTTCTGACATAAATGAGCCCTGTCTCGGTGAAATTGTCCCAACTAACAAAACTATGGTTTTTATAGGAACTTATCCTGATATCGAAAATTTCTGATGACTGGTTGTCTCTCTAGTAACATTTTTCACTAAATTAATTAAAAAAACTACTATTTAAAAAAAGAATTGTACTCACTGAAATGAGTTCCTTTTTCCAAACCTACTTTAGAAACATTTTTTTATAGATCACTCTTTATAATAAAGACGGGCTAATTGATATGCAGGCTTCATAGCTTTAAAAATAAGTTTCCTTTGTAACGAAAATGTATCTATGGTTATCAGTGGTTTTCAAACTTTTTTGGTGACGGAACCTTTTTGAAAAGTAAAATATTTGACGGAGCCCTAAACACTTCGGAAAAAAAGTTCTCTTTGCTCTAGCTTCTTGCTAGTAGGTCCCTCCCGTTTCTTTGCGGAGCTCCTACAACAAAATTCTCAAAATCATATACGCCTTCCTCTCCTCTAAAAAAAAATCTTCCAGCCGAAAATACCAAAATCATATACTCCTTCCTCTTCCAGACTTCTAAAAAAAAAGTCCTCCACTCGAAATACCAAATCATATAATCCTTCCTTTGAGTAACGCTGCTCTAAACAAAGGATGTTTATAAGATTAAATTACTTAATTAAACAAAAAAAAAATCAAACAAGCGAAGAAAAGACGAAGATGTATGAATCAATTCCAGAAAACTAATAAAAATTATGAATTATTGTTATTTAAATATGTGTGAAAAGAAAAACATAATATAATAAAAAACTCTTATCAACCTACAAAAGTAGTACTGGTTTGTAGAAGCTCATAATAAAATTACGTTTTATTCTAGTAGTTTGTAAGTACATTGTAATGATACTTTATATTAATTATTAGGTACTGCTATAGGCTTTCAGTATTTTGATGGTATTTCAAAATGTCCCTTACATTTTTCAGATGTAACATAAAAAAATTATATTGTTTAATGTATATTGTGTTTACCTGTACAATTACTTTAAAAACTTCTGTGGTCTACAACTTGGAATATAACAAGATTTAAACTTCCATCCTATCTGTACTCTGTACAATAAATGAGATACAAAAAAGTTAAGTTTGTTGGAATAAACAGAACCAATAAAAAATACATTGTACTGTAATGTAATAAACAAATTGTGTAATCAAAATAAAGTAATTCGAATATTTAAGATTTAAATTAAATGGAACATAGTTAATTGAAGATACTGTATATCAGATAGTGATAACATCATAGACAGTGAGAATAAGCGAATAAGTATGAGGGTACACAAGAAAAAGTTAGCAACTATATGATTGGTCAGATGAATAAATTAAAATACAATTTTCAGTAGACATGTAAAAATGTATGTATGACGTCAAAGTAGTATTTCATTGTCGATTGGTCAAATAAATAAAAAAATTGAAAATCGTTTTTCCACGGTAATGAATTATTGATAAAGACCTCGAAAGAGACATGCTTAATTTTGGAAGCCAAACAAAGAAAAAAAATAGGTAGTTAAAATCAGGAATTTTTACAACTAAATTTCATTTTAGTAAGTTAATTTAACTTAAAATAATCAAAATATTGGCTATTGAGTTAAGAATTGAAGGACAGACTTTGTAAAAAAAAAGTACTAGTTAAGATACACGAATAGTGTAGTATAAACCAACAGGGTTATAAAATTTGTTAAGAACTAGAAGTTGACAAGTGAGTTTCTATTTATCAAGCGGTGAATTGTGTTTTAAAAGTCTAAAACAAATACTTAAACCATTAACATAAATAATCAATCAAAGGATTAGTTGATATAATATGAACGTTTTGTATTTGTATTAGTATGCTGGACCTAACCCTTTTCCACATTTTGTTGGAAAGGGAGGCCAGGATGGTCTCCTATAGACCTATAGAAGGTGGGTAATCAATGCAATGAAGAACTGCGATGGGACAAGACGGGGCTGATGAGTTAGATTAATAACGATCACATACTCGGCATCAGGGGGGATAAAACCCTTTCCCAGGCAGATTATGCGCTGTCCAAGACTATAAGATCTTTTCGGATAGCCAGGCAGCCCTCAAGGCCTTGAGCTCCAATCGAGTTGACTCAAAGCTGGTTTGGAACTGTATAAATACCGTCGAGTGTCTCGGTGCCCGGAACAAAGTTACTTTGATCTGGGTTCCGGGACAAAGCGGTGTGGAGGGCAATGAAATAACCGACGCGCTCGCTAAAAGAGGAACCGAATCTGAGTTCATAGGACGAGAACCATTCCTGGACATTGTAAAGAACACTGCCAAAGGAATTATCTCAAAATGGACGGAGGGAGCAACACGCAGAACTGGAGAGATACCCCAGTGTTAACTCATTCGAAGGCGTTTATTACCAACCCTTCCATGAATGCATCTGTTCAGATTCTGGAATGGAATAGGAAAGATCTACGCATTTTCACGGGACTGATGACAAGATATTGTCGTCTGGGTAACCACATGAGAATGATAGGTCTGCAACAAACATCAGACTGTCCTCCGCTTTGGAAATAACTAGGTTCCAGAGATCTTCGGAGCCTACCGACTTTAAACAAGTCTAACCCAATTCAATCGCCATTCAAGACCATCTTCAACAAAAGGTGTGGCTTGTACAGTGAACTATACGTTAGACATGAGCCACAATAAATCCATCTGGATCGCAGTGAAAGGCGATGAGATCATCCCACTCATTTTCAACCTAACCTAGTATTATGATCATATATTATTAAGCAAAAATATTAATGCTAATAATAATCAAAAATCGAGTATAAATGGCACCATTACTAAGAGTTCAACTCAATTCTTAATCATAATACTAATGCAAATACTAACAATAAGGTATTATTAGTGAAATAAGTAAAATAATAGGTATTTTCTCTAATTGTATGTTTTCGCTATTCATCATAGATGGCCGTGGAGGCAAATATATGTCTGTCTCTATTTCTTAATACATGGCAGTAAAGACAAATACAGTTTTTTCACAATAATAATGAATAATAGGAAAGAGATTATATAAAACAAATTTGATTAAATTTAATATATTTAAAATAAAGGTTTTATATTTAATAATAATTTGATGAATTCATTTGTTGATATAAATATATTATTAATAAAATGTTATGTTATGAATTATAAATTCTGTAATATTTATTAAAATGAATTTGACATTAAAAGAAACAGATCAATAATTACATGAAAAATTTTGAGAAGATACTTAAAAAAAAATATATATATAATTTCAACAAAATTTGATTTCCAAACAAATAATGAGACTACGAATAACAATATTAAAATTTACAAAAAAGAATATTAACCCAGTGGCGCATATATAAAATTAACAATTTGAACCTTAAGTTAAGAGTTAACTAGTCGAAAGATAAGTCCCGATGTCTAATTAAAATTAAATAATAAATTAATAAAATATAAACGAAAATAACAATACATAAGTAGGTATAAATTAACGTTTTCCTTATATACATTTTTGCACACGTATTTTTTTAGAAATCAAAGAGGTTAAAACGTTATCCATTCAAGCACAAAACACTCAATCTATTAAATACAGACACATTTTTAACAGTCATACAATCAATTTCTGTTAAATTCGACAATTTTCTTAGGCTTGGCATCGCCGCTAATCGGCATTGCTTTTTTGTCGCTTAACAGCCGGTCCTGTGATTCGGTATTCGCCGGTTCACGTTGTCCCGCTGCGTTCGGCTTTCGGCTCCTCTTCTTGTTGTTTGTTGCTCTTATGCAACGATCAACGATACGAGAGTAAACGGAGCACATCGGGCGAGCCACCGCGACGTTGCCGGATCGGATGAAATGGCATGTTTATAGGGAAATTAAAAAGTTTTGCAGGAAAATGTAAACATAAATAATTTATTATTAGATTGATCAATATCGAGCTTAACATTTTAACGCTCACCATTTCTACCGGTGGCTATTCTGAGACGTGAGAAGGTGTCCAAAAAGCGTTATATATAATCAAATTTATCCTGTTTATATCTTTACAATCATAAAATTTCTGCTTTTAAATAGAAAAAAGAATTATAATTAGAAATTGAAAAAATGGAAAAGAAAACAGGACAATAAATGCTAAAAAATCATGAATAAATACAAAAAAAAAAAAGAAAAAGATTGCCTACAAACCAGTACGCTTAATTTTGTCGTTAAAAATAGTGTCAAAAATTCACGTTTATACAAAAATTGGCCCCTGTATACGGCGAGAATTTGACTCAATAATACTTATATTTATTGAATATCGTTATGATTAGGTATTACATGCCTAATTTGCAAGTCATCTTTACTATATATTTTCTTACGACATTACTCTAGGAAGAACAATAAAGAGATTATATGTTAAAAATGTCTGACATAAATATTATTTATTTATTCAAAGAAATGTAAATATATGAAAATGTTTAATAAAGTGAAATAATGAAAAAATTGCAAAATCTGATTCAATTCACACAATAATATTTCTCTTTATAATTCAAATACAAAGTAATTCATTTGAAATTCTATGAAAATCATTACATGATTGATGTTTTGTAGCTCGTTTTTCAAAAAACCAAACTACCGATATTATAAAACACTAGAAAAGAATCCAAAAATAATAAAAATATAAACACCACTAAATATTAATAAAATATTATTTTTTTTTTTAACTAATGTACGATCCTAAGTAGAATATTTTCTGCCAACTTGCTTTTTCATTCGGTGACGTAACAATTATTACAATTTTCAGTTTTTTAGTAATGTGACCAGGTTCATGAATGCTCGTGAATATTCGTGATGTTTCGAATTATTAGCAACTATCCATTTTACTTTATCAGTACAGTTAATTTTGGAATACCATTGTTGTTTACCATCTTGGTAGAGTCATTAGTTTTGTGGTATCGAGTTTCTGATACTTTTATGTGTTTTGAAGTCCCTTTTATATTTTGTATTTTATTCAAAACTTTTGTTACGATATTTAATACTTTTTTACTCGACTGATAAAAACAAAAAAAAAACACTATTATAAGACTTGAAAATATCTTCATCACCTACAATGTTTTGAATCTTAAATCTGATGTAAAGGCTAACGTTTCATTTATAGGTATTCAATAAAAGAAACTTAGCTTCTCTCAAGAATTTCCAATACAGGTTTAATCAATTCAGACGACATGCGACGATGCCATTTCATGGAACATATATGACCACACCTATGCACCACAAACGTCACCAACCCCGTAAAATCTCGAACAAAATTGTCATAACGCTGACACGCCCTATCAAATTTAATCAAACTAATAAAAAAATCCGTCCATGAAATCAAAAGACAGAGTGGCAACGATGTTGTCAATGCCAACTGGTGGAAAATAAACTAAAATTATTTAATTTTCAGGACAGGTTTACTAAATTTGGGGACCATCTCATAAAACAAGAACCAATCATATTACTCGAATGGATCCAGAAAGAATTATCAAAAATATAATGAAAATCGGAAAAGAAAGAAAGAAAAAGGAGGACATGACTTTCGAGATTTTGAGAAGATAATAGTTATAGGTTTGAAAATAGTAAAGACGATGCAAGAAATGAAAATAACGGCAACTGGTGAGAAGAAATGGAATAGTGTATAAAAGACCTGACAAGGAACACTATTGAAGAAATATAAACAAGTATTGGTTAATTCTTCTAGAGTAAGTTTTGACCAACATAGATATGAGTCATGTTCGCGATAATTACACACGCCTATGAATTAAATCAAATCTATAATTTAACTAACATTTTAAGCTCCAACGTGCGTGATTATTTTAAACTTGGGGTCAAAAATGTATGTAAGTTTAGTAATTATTTAAAAACATATCATGGTATAAATATATACTTTATCTCGTCAGTTATAATTTTGTAATTTTATCAAGAAAGTCCAAAAGGAAAACGTTAATTTTTGTCAAAAATAAGTGTTTATACATCAAAACATTTTACTAAGTATGAAGATTTAAATTTGATACAATACACCCATTGGAAAGTTCATAGCATTAAGATTTCTCTAAATTATTGCTTTTATTCTTTCTGAAAGGTTGTTTGTAAATAATATTGAATTTGTCCACAACACCTTCAGAGGTTATATTTCTACTATCTAATCCTTCATCGAAATTGCGAAAATTTTAATTTTTATTTTCGGTGACAGTTATAGGCAAAATTCGAAGAACAGATTTTGCTTTCGACTGTACTTAAAGAGCATGTTCATTCATAAAAAAAATTCCAATCCGGTTCGAGGGACCAAAATGTTTGATAAAAGCTTATTTTTGGAAAGAATATCGAAACGAAAGATGAAAAATGTGAATGGTCAACAAATTAAGTTTATTGTTATTGCAGTGACAGTATCAATGATACTAGCGACACTATCTAACCTTAAAGGAGTTTCTTGGTTGACAATATGACAATCATCATACATACAATACCGTCGCGTCGCTAATGTATTAGTCATTAAGTGTATTTTAAAACAAAAATTATAAATAAGTTCAGTTACCGTTCCCGGTTACTTCGCAATTTTTAAAATCTTCATATCCCTAGAAAATAAATTATTAAAATTTATCTTTATTTTTAGCAGTACCTACTTTTTAAAAAAAGAAACTCAGATTTTTTTAAACATGCTCCATAGTCATTACTATTCAAATGTCTGTATTAATGAAGATATTCCTGCAGGTTTGGCCACAGCGCCGCAACCCTTGACGGACAAGGCCAACCGCGCGCTCGTGCCGCCGCGGTCGTCTCATTTACAACCCGGCGAGAGCGACCATCTCCGAGTAATTTCGTAATGAGATTATGCTGCGGTGTGAACCTTTAAAAAGCCATTTGAAATGGCAGAGACAACTACGAATTAATTTTTTCGTGACATTTTTTTAATAGCCCCTTTAAAAAGCGAACGAGTATAAAACAGTATTTTTGAAAGCTGATTTAATATACGAGTAGGTATATTTTTAAACTAAAAAAATATCTCGCCAGGGGTACATTGGGTATTAGGGCATTCTTTAGGTATTGGGGTATTCTGTCGTTTTCTCAAGAATTGTCTGGGTATTCTTTGGCTAACTCTCTTCATATATTTTTAGAGGGTTGCCTCATCAGTACCTTTTCACTCTATTGGTCAAATTTATCTACTTCTCAACATTAAAAGGTTTTTATCAAAACCAGCCAATGGCATTTGGAAAGAGTACCTATAGGTAAAATTTCATCTATTTGCGCAAATCAAAGCGAAACGAGCACATGTATGTATGCATAGATTTTGTTGCGACATAAACTAATAGTCCGTCAGGTTTAGGTGCCCCATTTTCGCACGCAAGCCTCGAAGAGGGTTGAAAAGTACATCGATTTTAAGTAGAATTAAAGAAAATTTAGGAGTGGCTGCTGGGGTTAACACATGGACAGTTCGATTTTCCCTAACAAAACGAAAGGTTATTTGTTGCCCATTTTTTCACGCAAGCCGTTTTCACTATATGATTAATTAATAGAACTAGGCTTCGGAAAACCAAAGGTTTTAATGTTGCAAGTGGCTAAAGGGTTGAAATAAGGCCGTAATCTTCTAAGAAAAAATCGAGATTTTGCCCGATTTTTCCACACAAGCCCATCGAATGTATGAAAACGTACGTCGTCACTAGTCCGAAAAACATATTTTCTTGAATGACCTGAATGTAGAAATGCATTTTAGGGTCGGAAAATTTTTCTGATAAGGAAAATCAAATTTTCCATGTGTTATCCCCAAGAGCCACTCGTAAATTTTTCTTTTCTTCTACTCAACATCGATGTACTTTTCAACCCTCTTCGAGACTTGTATGCGAAAATGGGGCACCTAAATCGGTCACTATCTGACGGTCTATAATAGAGTCATCTATTTACAACGGTTTAAAAATGAAGCATTTTAGCAAAAACAGTCTATGTCACAGCGATAAATATCAAAAATAATTAAGGCCAGTTGAACGTGGTAGCAAAGTCTATATATTCCAATAAGTCGGGTCACTATACAGTGGTATTTTAAAAAAATATCACCAGTTTTTCCAACTTTCTCAAAAAACCAGCAACCAAGGCATGGCAAAATAAAAAATATATTGATATATCGAATAAAAAATATCGATATTTTGAATATAGTTATCGATATATTTTTAATGAATGTACAAAAATACATTTTTTCCTACGACCACTTAGGAAAGTGACACATATCACACTATATAGTCCTATGGAAAGTGCCCTATATCACACGCGTATGAATAACAATTTACTTTCCACCCGTGTGCGAATATGCTACTTTCCGCATCAGCTGTCAGAAAATGTCAAACGCATCATTTCTATTTTGATCTATGTAATGTCCATATTAATACTAAAATCGATATGATTGTTAAATTATTGAAATTGTTGTGAATTAGATCCTAGATATTTATCTTTTACAATTATTATTAAAATAATTTTAAAATAACTAAGTTATATTTGCTTTTTATTCTGGTTAAACACATAACCGATTAGATCATTCAATTGACGCAAGGCCTATTAGCTCAGGTGGTAGAGTATCAAACTTTATCAACTTTGCCATTTGAGACCTGGCGATCGACAGCGTTCAAATCCTTGCGGGGGCACATTTTTTTTTTGTTTTTTAGTTTTTTTTGTTTAGAAAATATGAAAATTTAATAAATACGATTATTATTGATTGTTTTTTTAAATTCATTTTATTTATTATATTATAAACCTCGTTTTACATTTCCGAATCAGCCGTCACATAATGTCAAACGCATCATTTCTATTTTGATTTATGTAATGTCCATATTAATAGTAAAATCGATATGATGAATAAATTATTAAAATTGATGTTTAAACTTAGATCCAAGATATTTATTTTTAACAATTATTAAAATAATTTTAAAATAACTACATACATCTCATTATTTTGTATTTGTATTCTATTTAAACTTAAAATCGAATTAAAAATGCATTTGACATAAGACCCATTAGCTCAGGTTGTAGGGTAGTTGCAATTTGAACTTTTTTTTTATTTTTGTTTCGAAAAATATGAAAATTGAATAAATACAATTATTGTTGATTATTTTTTTAAATACATTTTAATTATTATAATAATAACCTGGTTTTACATTTTTTTATGAAATTATTTTGTGGTCGTATGAAAAATATTGTACATCACTTTTGTGAAAAGTGATTTTCCACACTCGTAATGTAATATACTATTTAACATTTAAACTGCGATTTGTTTATTCAGATAAGTAATAAAACACACAATACATCTTTATTTTAATATATAGACGAACCAAACTTACTCAAACATAAATATTTACTTAAAAGTGTTTATGCTACATTATTTGAAAGGTTTCTGAGAAGAAAACTCAAAAATAATAAATTTGACAATCTCTTGACAGATAAACGGTTTTGGCTTTTTGTTGCTGTCAAACCAGCTTTCGAAAATAGTCTTTATTTGGAACAGAAGTTGCTACTGCAGAAAAATATTTTTATTTATATACTCTGGACATCGAAAATGAAACTAAAAATATATAAATTCATACATCAAACCAAACATAAAACAAAGAGCCACGTGTCTGCCCTGTCGTGTTAGCTGCCAACGTCTCATGCGCACGAGCGCAGCCTTTACGAATAATGTTTTTAATATATCGAAAAGATTATATCGATATTTTGTCGATATATCGGTAGTAAAACATTGATTAAAATATATCGATATTTACAAAACATCCCTAGACAACAGTGATAGATGTGATTATAGACCAGTCGAATTAACTTAATTAGATGAAAACAAAAAAATAATTTGTTAACAGGACTTTAATAAGTGTAAATGGTGGAGAGACTTATAATAAATAAAAAAAATGCAACCTAAGGTGGGTTGAAGTAAAGTTTTAGAAAGTTGAAAAGGGGCGAAAATCGATTTTATCGCGTTTTCCAGTGAAAGCTGACGTCAAAAACAAAAATGTATAATGCAAAAGTTGTAGATCACGCAATAATCTACAGCTTTCGTAGAAGTCATTTTTTACATTACCTCAAAATTTACGATAAAAATTCAAAAATTGCTTGAATTTTTTATTTTCGTTTTTTATTTTTCCTTTTTCCAAAAATAATTCAATTTTGATTTGACTTTTTGTCTTAATAAGCAACCAAAAATTTAAATAAAATAATTTAAAAAATGTTGAGATAATTTTTTTCGGTCAAAAACGCTGTTAAAAAATAAATTCTACGTTGAAAAAATATCGTACAAAAATCTTCAGGTACTCATTTTTTTCGTTTTGACATTGTAACGGTTGGAACCGTTATTTCGACACAATCACCTCTTAAATGTCATTTGTCGTTTTCTTCTTCCTGTATTATTTTTGACTTGGATGTCATCGAACCAACTTGATTTGAATTTTAATATATCTAGGTCATCCGATGTACTAAATAATCCGTCTGATTTTATAAGGTAAGTTTTAATAATGATATTCTGTACCAGGATTTCTTAAATAAATTGTCAAATTTTGAACATAACCTCAATATCAACACTGGATAACACATTAATTTATATATTATTTTTTTGGAATAAGATATTATGCTTTACTATGTTTGAATGTATTAAATGAGATATTTCCTTTTCATATTAATTTTAGTCTCTGTGAAATTATTCATTTGATAGTTTTAAATTGTTCATTTAATAGTTAAAGCATTTTATCTAAATCCTGTTCAAATTTCCTATTTCTTGTCTTAACATTTAAAAATTGACGTAAGTCAAGCTAAAGTATATACCTTTATCGATAGTAGTTTTAAAAAAGGAGTTACAACATAATATTGACTTGTTTAAGTTTTTTTGTTTATTTAAATTCATTATTTTTGACATTGGTGGTTTAAAACCCTCCAATTGCTCTACAAGTACCTAATCCTCATGAAACAAAAAAAAATGTACGAAATATTGGAAAAATGAATAATACGAAAATTTTAGTAAAATACGGTTTGTGTAAAAATAATCGATTATTAATCGATTATTCGAAAATAATTGATTAAGAGTTGTGTCTGCCAGAGAAGTCGCAGTGGCCACTTGCTCGATATTGTGTTTTGCGTATAATTGTAAACGATTATGTAACCTATCACAATAAAGTAATATTTTTTTTTCTTATTTCTTTCTTTTCATTTTATAAAAAAAACATCCGGAAACTCTTATTGGAACACCCTTTATTTTCAATATACCATTCATTAAATGACCAATCACAGATGATTTGCATATATAATTATCACTGATTTAATATGAATTTCAGCACATTATTCTTAATTAACTACCTAGTAAATTGTTTATTATATGTTCGATAGGTAATTATTAATATTAGATAACAATAATAGTCAAAAGGATATTTATAAAATTATGTATGTTTCATATGTCTTAGGTAAAGCTAATTCAATTAGTAATCCAATGCACAATAACAACCTAAATATCTCCTATTGCACTTGAAACAAAATAAAATTAGTAATAATGAAATCTTTTTTATTATTTTAAGTTCATTTTTGATTTAGTTAACATATAATATTTATGTAGTGCATTGATTTACTTTTAATGCAACACTTTACAATACGTAAGTTATGTATCCCGCTAGAGGGCATTAAAATGAAAAATAACGCAATGAACTGTTATATCGCTGAATTTCCCATAAAATTACATTTTCCGTGATCTGACATACTGGGTACTTACTCTATTTAAATTGTATTACATTGATGGACAGGAGGGTAGAGGAATTAAATAACAGGTGTCCTCCTTGAAAAAAAAATTAACCTGCTTTTGCGTTTCTTTCAAAAAAAAAATATTCTTCAAGATATTCTGAGATAAGGCCGGGCCGGTCGCTACCCTTAATGAATCACCCTGTATATGAAAGCACAATAAATCGTCTAACCTCAAAAAGAGCAGAAAGTTTATTATATAACGTACAAAAACTTGACTTTAAATATTTAAAAAAATATATAAAAATATAATTTAAATTGTTTTTTTATTTAATTTTTGTTTTGATTTCTTACGGGTGTGAAGTTATCCACATCCACAAATGTACACTGAGAAAAATATAACTCTATCGTAATAGTCATATAACTTGGTTCAAATTACCTGTAAAGGCTTTTCATTAGTAGATTTCAATTGGGGAGGTTTCAATACACAGCAACCATACCCGCAATTAACTTTTGCTTTGTCTCAGGGGTGCAATTGGGGGTGAAATTTAAAAAAAAATCATAGAAGCCACAAATGACTTTGTACACCTTTCTGCTTGGGATATGTTATGTAGTTTACTCTTTTCTTCATCCCTGATACCATGCTGGAGTTTGTCGAGCCGTCTGAGGGGGTGCAATTGGGGATGAAATTAAAAAAAAAACATAAAAGCCACAAATAGCTTTGTACACCTTTCTGCTTGGGATATGTTATGTAATTTTCTCTTTTTTTCATCCATGATAGCATGCTGGAGTTTGTCGAGCCGTCTGAGGGGGTGCAATAAGGGGTGAAATAAAAAAATCATAGAAGCCACAAATGGCTTTGTACACCTTTCTACAAGCGATATGTTATGTAGTTTGCTCTTTTCTTCATCCCAGATACCATGCTGGAGTTTGTCGAGTCGTCTGAGGGAGTGCAATTGGAAATGAAATTTAAAAAAAATCATAGACGTCACAAATGGATTTGTACACCTTTCTGCTTGCGATATGTTATGTAATTTGCTCTTTTCTTTCTTCCAGATACCATGCTGGAGTTTGTCGAGCCGTCTGAGGGGGTGCAGTTGGGGATGAAATTAAAAAAAATCACAGAAGCCACAAATGGCTTTGTACACCTTTTTACTTGAGATATGTTATGAAGATAGCTATTTTCTTTATGCCTGATACCATGTTGGAGTGTCGAGCTGTTTGAGGGGGTGCAATTGGGGGTGAAATTAAACAAAAAATCATAGAAGCCACAACTGGCTTTGTACACCTTTCTGCTTGGGATATGTTATGTAGTTTGCTCTTTTCTTCATCCCTGATAGCATGCTGGAGTTTGTCGAGCCGTCTAAGGGGGTGCAATTGGGGATGAAAATAAAATCACAGAAGCCACAAATGGCTTTGTACACCTTTTTACTTGAGATATGTTATGAAGATAGCTATTTTCTTTATGTCTGATACCATGCTGGAGTTTGTCGAGCCGTCTGAGGGGGTGCAATTATGGGTGAAATGTAACAAAAAATCATAGAAGCCACAAATGGCTTTGTACACCTTTCTGCTTGGGATATGTTATGTGATATATTTTTAATTTCGGAAAACTTATATAAGAACATATTGTCCATATTTCTATTATTTCAGCTCAGAATCACTTCTCTTTTTCCGGATGTGATATTTTTTATTTCCACAGCTTAATGATTTGAAATTTTAAAAATAAAAAACATAAAATCGAGAAGGGCCCTCTTAATTTTGACAAAAAGGAAAAACATAAAATTATCAAAAAAGATCTTTAAGAAGAAATCTTTATGAAGAAAAGAGCCAACTAGATAATATATCACAGGCAGAAAGGTGTAAAAAGCCATTTGTGGCTTCTATGGTTTTTTTTATTTCACCCCCAATAGCATCCCCTCAGACGGCTCGACAAACTCCAACATGGTATCTGGAATGAAGAAAGGAGCAAACTACATATCATATCGCATGCAGAAAGGTGTACAAAGCCATTTGTGGCTTCTTTAATTTTTTTTATTTTACCTCCAATTGCACCCCCTCAGACGGCTCGACAAACTCCAGCATGGTATCAGGCATAAAGAAAATAGCTATCTTCATAACATATCTCAAGTAAAAAGGTGTACAAAGCCATTTGTGGCTTCTGTGATTTTTTTTTTAATTTCATCCCCAATTGCACCCCCTCAGACGGCTCGACAAACTCCAGCATGCTATCAGGGATGAAGAAAAGGGCAAACTACATAACATATCCCAAGCAGAAATGTGTACAAAGCCATTTGTGGCTTCTATGATTTTTTGTTTAATTTCACCCCCAATTGCACCCCCTCAGACGGCTCGACAAACTCCAGCATGGTATCAGACATAAAGAAAATAGCTATCTTCATAACATATCTCAAGTAAAAAGGTGTACAAAGCCATTTGTGGCTTCTGTGATTTTTTGTTTAATTTCATCCCCAATTGCACCCCCTCAGACGGCTCGACAAACTCCAGCATGCTATCAGGGATGAAGAAAAGAGCAAACTACATAACATATCGCATGCAGAAAGGTGTACAAAGCCATTTGTGGCTTCTGTGATTTTTTGTTTAATTTCATCCCCAATTGCACCCCCTCAGACGGCTCGACAAACTCCAGCATGGTATCAGGCATAAAGAAAATAGCTATCTTCATAACATATCTCAAGTAAAAAGGTGTACAAAGCCATTTGTGGCTTCTGTGATTTTTTTTTTAATTTCATCCCCAATTGCACCCCCTCAGACGGCTCGACAAACTCCAGCATGCTATCAGGGATGAAGAAAAGGGCAAACTACATAACATATCCCAAGCAGAAATGTGTACAAAGCCATTTGTGGCTTCTATGATTTTTTGTTTAATTTCACCCCCAATTGCACCCCCTCAGACGGCTCGACAAACTCCAGCATGGTATCAGACATAAAGAAAATAGCTATCTTCATAACATATCTCAAGTAAAAAGGTGTACAAAGCCATTTGTGGCTTCTGTGATTTTTTGTTTAATTTCATCCCCAATTGCACCCCCTCAGACGGCTCGACAAACTCCAGCATGCTATCAGGGATGAAGAAAAGAGCAAACTACATAACATATCGCATGCAGAAAGGTGTACAAAGCCATTTGTGGCTTCTGTGATTTTTTGTTTAATTTCATCCCCAATTGCACCCCCTCAGACGGCTCGACAAACTCCAGCATGCTATCATGGATGAAAAAAAGAGAAAATTACATAACATCCCAAGCAGAAAGGTGTACAAAGCTATTTGTGGCTTTTGTGTTTTTTTTTAATTTCATCCCCAATTGCACCCCCTGAGACAAAGCAAAAGTTAATTGCGGGTATGGTTGCTGTGTATTGAAACCTCTTCAATTGAAATCTACAAATGAAAAGCCTCTACAGGTAATTTGAACCAAGTAATATGACTATTACGATAGAGTTATATTTTTCTCAGTGTACATTTGTGGATGTGGATAACTTCACACCCGTTGATTTCTTAGCAATTGAACTATACTCTGTTTTTAAACTATACTCTGTTTTTAAACTAAGAGGAGCGATTTGAATTTAAGTTGGCAATTCTGTAGCCTTCTGATTGGTCAGTTTACAGTCAGTTTCACACATTACTTTTTAGCATGAACATCAGCTAATAATTGATATTGTTGACAGTTCTGACATTTTATAATTTGATATCTCATCCATTACTTAGTTTTTTACTTTATTTCGTAAATAATAGTTCTTCAGTAAGCAATTGTATTGAAAATCTACAATTATGGATCCTTCTACACTGAGTACTATTAAAGGTAGCAATTCCTGAAAAGCCTTACAAGAAAAGGAAGACACCTTATTATTTTACATGCTGATTCTGAAGGTTTTGTAGAAAATGCATTATTGGTTTTTGAAGGTAAAAAGATGGGAGATTACCATGAAGAGATGAATTCCGAAGTATTTTAGAAACAAATAATTTTATTACTGATTTTTTAAAACTAAAAATTGATGAATTTCTAACCAAAATGATTAAAATGTAACTAAATATTCAAGCAAATTTTATTTATTAGAATAGAATAAAACTATTTACAAAATTGTTATAAAATTTAAAACAACAATCTACTACTTTAGGGATAATCTTAATTTGGCACATTATTTTCACAAAAAATATTTTAAAAATACTTAAAATTAATACATAGGTATGTATGAATAGTTCAATTTAAAAAATATATGTTGACATTTAGTGTTATGAAAATGTTGGTTCCAGTTTCCAAAACAAATTCTGACTCATAGGCCTGTAAACTTTTGAATGCCCTTATTTGCCCTCTAGCGCATTAACCATGGGTTAATACTAAATAAGCCATAATATCCACATTACTCATAGAAGAGATACCAGTTACTGTGTAATCCATTTTTCATTCACTGATTAACTTTTACTTTTCATACCTATAACAAATATATCCTTAAAAATGTAAACAGATCTTTATATTTTATACTAACCTGGCTACATCTGGATATTCCATTAACAATTTTCTTAAATATTTAATATCCATTTTAAAAAGATCATAGTTATTCTCAAAAAGTCGATTTCAAAAGCAAGAAAAAAGTATTTCTGACATCAATCGACAACCATATTGACTTTAATTTGACAGTGACATTTCGTTTTAGATACACATTTCAGATCACAATAATGTGAAATTTGCGACCGTTGTCTGGGACCAATTAAAAAATTACTTCTATGACATTTATTCGTTTCTTAACCGCTCATTGGCCGTTCACCGACTAAGGCCGATAAAGATAACTACTTCATAAATTTTGAACACGACTATATTTCGAAACTCGCTCTTAGTAACAAATCTAGTTACTTTTCCCTGTGTAAATGCGTCTTTTCAATTCGCTCCTCCTAGTTTAAAAACAGAGTATAAGAGGAGCGATTTGAATTTAAGTTGGCAATTCTGTAGCCTTCTGATTGGTCAGATTACAGTCAGTTTCACACATTACTTTTTAGCATGAACATCAGCTAATAATTGATATTGTTGACAGTTCTGACATTTTATAATTTGATATCTCATCCATTACTTAGTTTTTTACTTTATTTCGTAAATAATAGTTTTTCAGTAAGCAATTGTATTGAAAATCTACAATTATGGATCCTTCTACACTAAGTACTATTAAAGGTAGCAATTCCTGAAAAGCCTTACAAGAAAGGGAAGACACCTTATTATTTTACATGCTGATTCTGAAGGTTTTATAGAAAATGCATTATTGGTTTTTGAAGGTAAAAAGATGAGAGATTACCATGAAGAGATGAATTCCGAAATATTTTAGATAAAAATAATTTTATTACTGATTTTTTAAAACTAAAAATTGATGAATTTCTAACCAAAATGATTAAAATGTAACTAAATATTCAAGCAAATTTTATTTATTAGAATAGAATAAAACTATTTACAAAATTGTTATAACATTTAAAACACCATCTACTACTTTAGGGATAATCTTAATTTGGCACAATGAGTTAACATTATTTTCACAAAAATATTTAAAAATACTTAAAATTAATACATAGGTATGTATGAATAGTTCACTTTAAAAAATATATGTTGACATGTAGTGTTATGAAAATGTTGGTTCCAGTTTTCAAAACAAATTCTGACTCATAGGCCTGTAAACTTTTGAATGCCCTTATTTGCCCTCTAGTGCATTAACCATGGGTTAACACTAAATAAGCCATAATATCCACATTACTCATAGAAGAGATACCAGTTACTGTGTGATCCACTTGTCATTCACTGATTAACTTTTACTTTTTATACCTATAACAAATATATCCTTAAAAATGTAAACAGATCTTTATATTTTATACTAACCTGGCTACATCTGGATATTCCATTAACAATTTTCTTAAATATTTAATATTCATTTTAAAAAGATCATAGTTATTCTCAAAAAGTCGATTTCAAAAGCAAGAAAAAAGTATTTCTGACATCAATCAACAACCATATTGACTTTAATTTGACAGTGACATTTCGTTTTAGACACATTTCAGATCACAATAATGTGAAATTTGCGACCGTTGTCTGGAACCAATTAAAAAATTACTTCTATGACATTTATTCGTTTCTTAACCGCTCATTGGCCGTTCACCGACTAAGGCCGATAAAGATAATTATTTCATAAATTTTGAACACGACTATATTTCGAAACTCGCTCTTAGTAACAAATCTAGTTACTTTTCCCTGTGTAAATGCGTCTTTTATAGGCCTATATTGCACTCTACATATCGGTCGATCCCTAATTATTGCCTGTTTTAACCCTTAACTGCATCGCGTATCGTATATGATACATCGCATTTATAATACAGCTACTGACATCTATTGGCTTGTGTAAGAATTTCATTGTGTTGTACGGCTGAGACAACATGCATTAGAGAAGATAATATAAAATTTTACTATCATTTATTTCTATGACAGAAGCTTTATAACCCTCTAACGTGCACAATTACGTATGTTGTGATGTACCGGTTCTTTGAAGTGCTTTTGAGATTAATTTCTGGTGTGTAAATTCATAAAAGTGAATATCAAAAATTATTTTTACCGTTTGTTATCAAGAAAAATTCCTTATTTACGTGATACCGCATTTGATACATCATGCAATGTAGTCGTGTAAAAATTTATGGATATATTTACAATAAAAAATCTATATTAGAAAATTTTCTTGTCTTTAGATGGATAACTATATAAATTTCGTAGACGGTAAAGGACGGAAAAAAGCCCTAGGAGAGGAAGATGTGTGTCGCTTATTAGATATGCCTTACGGGAGTGAAGATGATTTATCACAATTCATGAACAATTCAGATGATGAAATGATTGCAGATGAAGTTTTATTTGAAAAACTTGATGAAGTCCAAAATTGAATAGAAGATTACACTTCAGAGGTTTCGGCTGACTTGGCTAGCACTTCAAAAGTTTCAAATTGTTTTCCTAGCACTTCGAAAGTTCTAGCTGACGTTCCTAGCACGTCAAAAATTCCAGCTGATTTCCCTAGCACTTCTAAGTCCTCAGATGCGATTTCTGACGATGCTGCATCAAAAATTTCTGCAAAACAAAAATCAAATATTCCTCCAAAATCACGTATTACTCCAAAATCAATTCCTTCAAAACCAACAATCAATAGAAAGAAAGCATTAGAGCAGCAAATTCGTTGGAGAAAAGGGTATTTGATAATTTTAGACGATCATAAAAAAATTAAAGGAAATTCACTTATTCCGAATGATTTGTCACAGTTACAGTATCCAAATTTTTTCAAATACTTTTTTGATGATGATTTGATGAACCTAATAGTACAACAGTCTATATTATATTCAGTACAAAAAGACCCTAATAAACCATCAACACTTTCCCTAAATTCGCTGCAAAAATACATAGGAATTCTTATATTTTCATTTGTGGCACGTGTTTCGTGCATTAGAGATCTCTGGCACCCGATCTTGGGTAACTATATGGTAAAAGCAACTATGGGAATCAACAAGTTTGAAGCCATTCGTTCTGTTCTTCATTTCAACGATAACACTAACAATTTACAAGCTAATTAATGATCCTGCTAGAGATGAACTGTTCAAATTGCGTCCTATCTTAGACCATGTGAATAATAAATTTTCTAGTGTACCCATGGGTGGGAGGTGAGAGTCTTTCAGTTGATGAACAAATTTGTGCAACTAAAATAAAACATTCGTTACGACAATACAATCCTCGAAAACCCAAATAGGGCTACAAATTATTTGTTTTATGTGATAATGACGGTTTCGCTTACAAGTTTGAAATCTACTCAGGACAAGACAGCATTATATTACGAAATTGGTAATTTTTTTTTATTTATCTTTTTTTTGGAAGTAACCCGCGATGGCTCCAGATTGCACAGGTTAGGTAAATTAGTGTTTTTTATATTTGGTATAATAACAATATTACAAAAAATAGTTAGTTCATTTAGTGACCATTTTTTAACTTAAACAGGAACCGTGATTAGCTGTTGATGCTTTAATTTTTATATTTTTAATTGTTTTTCTTTGCTGTTTTCAAATATTGTTTTCTTTCAATTTTGAAAATACTTAAATGAATTTTATATTGCATGAAATAGTATAATTAAAAAAAAATTGTTAGAAAAAAAAATGTAATTTAGAGCAATGCTATTTTTAAGTCTGATGCACTTTAGACAAAGAGATTTTAGATCAAATGCAATTTAGATCAATTGATATTAGACTAATTTTTTTTAGATCAAAATTTTCAGGAGACGGTACTAAACACATCTTTCATCCATACTATTTCTGGCATAATGATCTATATATTTTATAAAAAAAGTATTGGACTAGGATACTATCCAAATGTGATTCTTGAGAAATGTGCAATCCCCAATCCTATTTCCACGTCTTTTCCAAACAATCAGGGTACCTATGTATTAAGTATGTACCTATCGAATGGTTCAACGAAGCTTCTTCAATTACAACGCTAAATAAGAAAAAAATTTAAATTCTAATAAGTAGCTTTTAAACAAAATTTGCAATTACTGGACCTTGAGATCGATTAATACCTATTATTAAATTCGAAGATGTTCCCGCTCATTTTCAAATTTCATCGTTCGGCTAAATATGTGTATTGGCACCCAACCACACCTTTCATCCATCAAACGAATCAAACAAGCCCCGCGTCGTAATGAAAACAAACGAAAGTCGCACAGTCACAGCCGCCGCAGGATTTCAATTGACCTCGTTCGACCTCTTACCGCTAGATATCGCTACGAAATTCCGTTGGTAAAATAATACGAAACCCAGTTTGTTAACTAGAGGGGATGATAATAAATATAAGATTTACTGCGGCGTTGACAGATCTTCCGAAAAAATAGAAAACTTGGAGAATATTTTAAGGGTAGGAAAAAATGTATGATATATTATTGATGATAGTGGGTGAGTACTTACCGCCTCCAGAAAAACAGCGGTTATCTGCCATGGTACCAAGTCCTTTTACACCCCATCCGAGCCTGAAATAAAAAAAGAATTACTACCTTAACTGTTCAAATCAGATGACTTTCGTATTAGAACTAAACTCACTTTAAAGTCTTGCACCCCCAAATATTAGAATTAGGATTATTTTTATTTAAGTTTGAAACCCTTCTATTAAATATTAATTAAAACCTTACACCAAAATGAAACAAAATGTAAATAAGTTGCGCTTATAGTCAGAAAAAAATTATTAAGATATATATTTTGTTTATTGAATAATACAGACTTTTGAAAGTGAGTGTATTTAGGTACTACATGATCTTCAATAATACGCTTATTCCACGTAGACCTGGGACCGTTACTAAAAAAAGTAACGCGTTACTTTATCGTTACTTTTGATGTAAAGTAACGCGTTATATAATCGTTACAGTTACTTTTTTAAAAAAGTAACGCGTTATTGTAACGCGTTACTGAAAAAGTAACGCCTTACTGAAAAATTAACGCGTTACTGAAAAAGTAATGCATGACTGTAAAAGTAATGCGTGATAGCAAAAGTAACGCGTTACTGCAAAAGTAACGGATTACTTTAAAAGTAACGCGTTACTTTAAAAAAGCGTTACTTTTGGAAATAAATTAGTAAAAAGTTGGTGTATATTTTTTTACTATAGAACAAAAAACGGATAATGAAAGTTATATTGTTATTTGTAATTCATGCTTTATTTAACTAAATGTATCAACACTTGAAATATAAAGAGTCTAGCAGTTATAAGGTTGTAAGTTGCAACGGTAACCTACGGGATAAACCATTCATTTAGTATTTACCTACTTACATCATGAAATTACCCATTCAAAATCTCTGTCAAATTTTAATGTAATCAGGCTACTAAATATTAATCATCGTTTTTGCAACTGGCTGTTTTTTAAATGTCAAATATTAGAAAACAAAACACTCTAGACAACTTTAAAAATAAATAAAAACCTAGCTACAATAAATAATAAATGTAATAAAACTGGTCAAAATTATAATAGTAAAGTACAAACACAAAAGAAATTAGGTACATTTAAAATATAACATTTTAATTTTATTTGATAACTTATTACCTTTCCAGCACCTCAACCCTCATCCTCAAAATTAAATATTACTTATTTTTATTATGACATTTCAAAAGAATTAGATTTTCAAAATTTTCATCAGATAAAGCATGTCTTCTAGGCGCATTTACAAAGGTGGTATACGAAAATAGACGTTCAACTGGGGCTGAAGAAGGTAATGGAGTATTAAATTTAATAAAAACATTTTTTACGTATGGATACTTTTTTACATAGACAAATTAATATCGGGATCCTACAAAAATTGTAGAACTTGTAATTCTATGAGTCTGTCCTTTTGCGTGACACAGTTGTCTTCCTCGTCGAGAAATTCAAAAAAGTTAATGTCTGTATATGTCTTTATATTCTCTTTTATAGGTAATACTGTCGATTGATTAATTTCCAATAGCGCTTTAGCTTCATTTACAATATTCTGTTTAATATCAACTGTGTATTCTTTACCCAATTCACCAAATGATTTAAGCTATTTTAATTTAAAGGGTTTGTTGCAGTAGCAATTACCGCATTATATGCCTTATCCGAGAATTCTAGGAAGTCTTAAAATCGGGAATGAATAGATTTTGTACATTCATCTAATAGTAACATATATTTCAAGGACTTTTTGGTTTTTAATTGATTTAGTAGGGGGGTGGGTGGCTCAGTGGTAGAGTCTCTGCCTTAGGATCCAAAGGCCGCAGGTTCGAATCCCACCGTTGGCCGGGATATTTTTATTTAATTTAATTATTTAAAATTAATTCTGATGCCTTGGTAGGATTCCCCACTCGACCCATTCACTGTTGGGTTCTAATTAACAGTGCTAGGCCATAAATCGAAGAAAAAAATGATTTAGTTTCAGGCTTAATAAGAGTAGGCAGCAAGTATCTATAATAAATGTTAGATTCTCCTTATAAAATATCTATAATTTGAGCGACTGGTTTGACTATTTCACAATATTCTTCAAGATATTCAATGTCTGCCTGCTTTAACATATCAGAAGATGATATATTTTCGCCAGGATCTATTGGTGCTGGCAAAAATAAGATATCTTCTAAAAGTAACGCATTACTTTTAAAGTAACGCGTTACTGTAACGAAGTAACGATTTTACGTTACTTTAAAAAAGTAACGGCGTTACCGTTACTTTTTGCTGATTTAAAAAAGTAACGAAATTACTAGTAACGCGTTACTAAAAAGTAACGTTTTTGTTTCGTTACTCCCAGCTCTGATTCCACGTGATAACATCACAAAACTAATCGAAAGTGCATTTTTTTAGTACCTTTACAACTGAAGTTATCAGTTCTATCAAATATGTTACTGGCAATTTGGAGATTGGGGATTGGGGAATTTATAGGAAATTGTTTTCATTTTATCAAAACATTCTTATTATACTCTTTACCTATTGCGAAGAGTATTATGCATTTGCTTCGTCCGTCCATCCAATGTCCGCACGATAATTTAAAAACGGAAAACGATATCAATTTGAACATTTCAGGAAAAATTAAGCTCTATAAGGGGACGAAGTCTATTGATTTTGAAAAAATTGAGTAAAAATGGGGCGTTAAGGAGAGTTGAAACATTAAAGAAATGCCTAACTCAAAAACGAAAAATGATATCAACTTGTAATTTTTAGCAAAAATCAAGCTCTATACAAGGGTCCTTTGAATTTGAAAAAATTTTATAAAAACTGTGGGAGGTTAAGGTGGGTTGAAATAAAAAAAAATCATAATTCAAAAACGAAAAATATTAACTTAACATTTTTAGCAAAATTCAAGCTCTAAAAGGGACAAAAACAATTGATTTTAAAAAGTTTGTGAACAAAATGGGGGGTTAAGGGGGCTGAAATAAAAAAAAAAAAAAATAGAAATCAAACACCTAAAACGATATCAACATGAAATGTTTAGTACAAATCAAGTATTATAAGGGAATGAAGCCTATTCGTTCTGAAAAATATTTGAATCAAAATTGGGGATGAAGCGTATTAATTCTGAAAAAAATTTGTTAAACTGTGAATAGTATAATATAGAAAGCAAAGCATTATAATATCTTCTTTCTAGTTTAATTTTGCATTCAATATTAATAATTTATAGCTATTATTTAGTGCCTTAATTCTTTTCTATTGGTTTCGGTTGGTAAATGCAAATTTATTTATTTATTTGTAAAAGTTTATTGACTATAAATTTATTTCCGGTAAAGATGTTTATTTTAATGGCACATTTTCGAAGTGGAACTTTAGATGGTGTTAGAACCTGGTCATATTTAATTCATAGTTGTGTTTTGTGTTCGACAATTTGAGAAAAATTTCTCAGATGAAAAATTAGAATATGATACTCTGTCGTCATAAACAAATTAATACTCGTTCAATGTCTTGTAAAGGAAAGAGCTCTGGAAGGTCCATAGTAATAACAAAAGCTGTTGTTGACGATATGCGAAATCAAATGGTAATAAATCAGTGAAAAAATAGCATCTCATCAGGTTGTATTGCAGTTGGTTTCGGGTGCAGGGTTATCATCGATTATCATTCAACAGCATTTTCTATTTCAACATAGACTAGGTGAAAATATCCTTCTAGTTAATGTGCCTTTATAATTTAATATAATATAAATAGTATATTACATAACAAGAGTTGTAAGTAACCCATTACGCACGAAGTGAAAAAGTTTCACGAGTGCGTATGGAGCTTACAACTCGTGTAACGTACTATACTTTTTCTACGCCCACTTATTTTCTTCTATTAAATAAAAAACCTATGCTTGTGTCGCCAATCCATAAATTTTCGATAGGTAATTTCGTACCTTTCTTTGGATTTTAGCGGTAACAAATTATGTGTGGCAACTTGAGCTTTTTTTAAACTCTCCGGTGGAGTGCTCATAATTTCACCACTTTCACTACTAATAACATACATATTTGTAGGTAAAGTTGACAAAATGTTCGAATACAATAATATTTACGTTTATTTCCATAGCATGCTAAGAAAACGCGACTTATTTTTTGAAAAATTGTATAATGTGTTGCCGACATTTAGGGGCATCACTTTTTTAATCCAAAATGTATCTCGCTAGTGCTAAAAGTTTTTATGTTTTTCAATTGACTAAATTTATATAAAATTTGATTGCAATTTGATTAAACTAAGAATTTTAAGTTTTCTTATCAAAACGCACGTGTATTTTATGAGATCTCATTACGTGCCTGTTATTGTTAAATGTCATTTACAAGGAATGTTGAGAATGCGATTTCCAACGTTTACTGACATGGGCGTAGAAAAAAAATTAATGTAGACTAGTCAATGTCTCAAAATGAATTTTATCATCTTATCTTGCGTCACATTTGAAATACTATTAAATAATAATTATTTTTTTTGTTTAAAGTCATACTATTAATAATGTATGCATGATACCTGCAATTTTGTTAATTATGTTACTAATGAGTATATGTTTTTCTTTTTTTTTTTTTTAACCGTGTAATGCTCGCCTGGTTGGTACAAATATTTCGTGCATAAAATTTTAATAAATACTCGTATACAGGGTTGGGCAAAATTAGTGTAACACCCGATTTGTGTCTCTATTATGGATTGTATTGAAAATTAACCGAATAAAGTTTTTGGTATATTTTATGCACTATTTAATGGGGATTTTCATCATCTGTCATATTTATCAAGATATGACGCTATCGGATGAAATTTTAAATGATTCATCCTGTATTTATATTTTACTTTCTGAATCCATCAATATGGGGTTCGGGTGGTCTTTGATTTACCTTATATAACAAAAAAATACAACAGAAAGGTAAGCGTTGTTTTGAATAATTAATAAATAACTACCAATGTACCAATTTGAATTGATTTTCCATGATTTTATTTTTCGACATTATAATGTCATATTGACATCTCGATATTAATAACTCAATTTTATTAATACGATTCTTGTACATCTCTGGCAGAAATACTTACCAATGTTTTTTGGTTACTGCTCACTTGGTTTTTATAACATTGGCACCTTTTATTAATTTGTAGCTTGGGATTTGTTCAATGAAACATTTCCTGACAGGATTTCCCCGATTTATATATCTACAGCATCCAGAAATTAGAGAAAGTTCAATGAAGCAGGAAGTGTGAATAACAATCACAGATCTGTACGGAAGAGGACCGCCACCGATGAAGAAAAATGGACGTAATGTAGTTCTAAGTGGACAGGAAACACTTCAGTTCCAAAGCTTGCGTTAGACAATATGAGCGAGGGATCTGTAAACAGGATTCTGAAAGTCAATAAATATCATCCCTATAAAGAACAATTACACCAAGAATTGAATGAAAATTACCCAGATAGGCGAATGCAATTCTGTCAGGAAATGATGGATACCATTAATGAAAATAATATGTTGATGGACAACATTGTCTCAGTGGATTTGTAAATAAACATAATTGACGGTATTGGTCCGATCATAATCCTCACTGGTCACACCCAATATCCACAAAAGTTAAATGTTTGAGCTGGTATAGTTAGAGGAAGAATTATTGGACCATTCTTCATAAGATGAACTCGGATCGGTGATCGTTATTTGCATCTTATTTAAGAGCAGATATTTCCAGAGTTATTTCGTTTATATCCAAATCATAGAATTTACTTAGAACTTTCTGATTTGATGCCAGCAAGATGGTGCTCTTCCTCACATCGATGCTAGAGTACCTGAACACAATATTTCCGCAGAGTGGCCGACACGATCACCGGATAATCCCCAAATTGCTGTTCAAGAATAACACCTGAAGTTTATCAAAATGACTTAAGATAATTTGTTGATAGACTAGGATATTGTCAGGCAGTTGGAGGCTTTCAATTCGAACCAGAGATAACAAAAGATATCGCTATTCATTAATAAAATATAATATTCATGTTGCCAAGATCGATTCCACAGTCAATACGCTCCAGTTGTAGATGGGGAGTGAAGAAGGATTCGACGGCGGTACAAAACAATTTAAGCAATGAATATGTGTGTAATCCGTTGTACGCCTATAATAAACAAAGTCCAAAATGCAAGCCCAATTTATTACAAATTATTACATCTAATTTAGTGAAATTACATCAAATTTAGTTAACTTCGATATAAAAATAATAATAATAATACTCTCCCTAATTCAGCCCCTTACGAGTGAATTTCAACCCCTAAAGTTGACTGAACGACTTGTGTAGGGGAAGGGACGGCTATTATTATTATTATTTGCCGTGGCGCTCATATAACCAATGATTATATGCCCTCCTGTGTCCCTTAGAATATGCCTTATTCACTACAGCACGATATTTGTTTGTAGTTACATCCCCTGTTACCTCCACTTCAAACACTTTGAAAGATTTGTGTACTTCGATTGATATAAAGTCATTATTATATTAACTCAGACACCCTCAAATCCTACATTGATCTATTCAGAAAAAAAGATCGATCAAAAAATATATAAATATAGAGTGATTCATTTAAAATTTCATCCGATGACGTCATATGGTGGTGGTATATTAGCCGAAGCGAACGTTAGTCACAAAGGCAGAGAGCATACCGATAGCAGGGATATCGTAGTTGCCACATGTTGGCTGTGAAAGCACGGCTATGCCTAATAAAAAATAGTAAGTACATTATTATAAAACTGCGTAGCATTATTACAAAAAAGGGAAATTTATTGAAAAGGGGCAATTTCTACAGAAAAAAATGGCGCACTGAATAAATTAGATTTTATGAAAATTATAAATATTTAAAAAAATTTACCAAAAAATATTTTAATAAACATTCGATTTTTGTATTTACATACATACATTTTTTTGTAGTTAATGTAGCATTTATTTTTTCTCCGCTTTTGTACATTATTTTGTAATTTATTATTATTATTATTATTATTATTATTATTATTATTATTATTATTATTATTATTATTATTATTATTATTATTATTATTATTATTATTATTATTATTATTATTATTATTATTATTATTATGTGTATACTTAAATCTACATTTTACGCTGTGTTTTTGGTTATTTAATACCTATGTACTGCTTTCCAAATTATAAACTTTATATTGAAAACAATTATTGTTTTATTTATTTCAATATCCAATTCTCCATTGTTATGGGGATTACGTGAGACTTACTCCTTTTTTCTTTGACCGCGGGACGCACCTTGGCAGGTCGGGGGTTACTTTTCTTGCACGGGAAGCACCTCATAGCTTTCTGGAAAAAATACTACGTGTAACCATTGATTTGTCACATTTGCCTACGAATTTCGTTCGAAATTAAACATATTTGCACGTTTTCTTTCCATTACAACCAGAGAAAATAGGTTACAACCCATATAACTAATGCTGTACATTGTACTTTCAAATAATGTTATTTAAACTCAAGTTTAAAAAGATTTAGATTTTTTAAATAAAAACACAATTATATATTGTATTTTAAATTAAATACCGCACGAATAGCAGCAAATTATTTTTAAGTATTTTCTTTTTCACGATTTTGTAAATCAGAAATTTTCTGCGGCGTGTAGGTAAACGGTTCCCTACACGCCGCCCTTAAAATAAAAAAATTGTACACAAATTTCATTGACCCGTCTCAAAGGCCGAGCCCACTCTGTCTACGAAAACCCAAACCAAACCGGAATCACGATTCAATCCAATTTCTTGATAAGTGCTTCCATCTATTTAAACAGTTTAAAATTAGCACGGCTTGCATTAAAGAAATCGTCATAGAGTTGTTATAGTCCAATCAGAATGTTAAAAAAGGGTTCGTTATTTTTTTTTAACGATTTTAATTTGTTACCAGAGCTAAAATTCTTATTTTGGAACAAACTTCCTGTTAAGATTAAAAGAATCAAAAGAGTTTGTAGCTGTGTGCAACATTGGCAATGAAAAATCTTGTATTTTGTGGTAATTTTACTTCAGTGCTTATTCACAATAAATTGTGAATGTATAAATATTATAATAAAAGTGTTGAGAGATTTTTGAGCTGTTTCTTTTTAAAGAACGTGAAAATAGTACGAATTTGCTTTTTTCCATTTTAAACAAAAGCTAGTAATAATACCTATACCTACACAGACTAAAAAGTAACATGAAAGCATAATTTCATGAAAATTTGTGTAGGGGGCTTACAATGAATAACATAGACCTGTACTTGAATATTACTTTAATGGTAGTAACGAAATGGTACATTTAAATTTAGGGATTTCATTACATAGTAATATTTAGATAAAAATTATAAACTAGAAATTTATATAGGGTGTTTCATAAAGACCTAACTCGCTAGGATTAATAGTATGTCAAAAAATAATGTTAGTGCACTCAATAAACGTATGTCCCAAAACGCGTAAGGGTTGAAGTTTACCACATTTTCAACAATATCTCAAAAACCGATTTAAACCAAATTTTGAGAGATTATTACGAATATTAAATTACATAAGACGACTTTCCAAAAATGAGGGTTGAGGTGTTATTTCTTCCCTTTTTTTCTGTTTGCTAATTTTGTGAGAAACAAAATTGAAACTATGATTTTACAGTAAAAAAGTACTCATAGCATGTGTCCAAAAAACGAACCATTAAGTCAGAATTTATGTTTTAATTTCAAATTGCTTATCTCTTTAAAGTAATTCAAATACGAGAACGAATAATTTTTTTTAGGAGAACAGACACATTTTAAGTATAGTGGGAAAAACGAAAATATCGGCAATATTTTAAAACAATAAATAAATCTAAAAATAAATGTTCAAATTGTTGTCAATTTTGACGAATCACTTCTTTTTCTTAGTGAAAACATTATTTTGAAGTGTTTCCGGGTTAATTTGAAGTTTATTAAAAGTATTTATTATCCTTTCATTTAATATTTTTAATTGAAGGGGTGGGTGGCTCAGTGGTAAAGTCTCTGCCTGTGGATCCAAGGGATCCAAGTGTCCCAGGTTCAAATCCCACCGTTGGCCGGGATTTATTTTTTAATTTAATTATTTAAAATTAATTCTGATGCCTTGGTAGGATTCCCCACTCGACCATTCATTCTTGGGTTCTAATTAACAGTGCTGTTCCTAAAATTAGCGCTGGGAAACAGTAACAAAGCCTACACAGAACAGGAGGCTAATGGCCTTATTAGTCGATGCCGATGACACCAAATTAAAAAAAAATACTTCTAATGTATCCACTTCTGTAGTAAAGTGATAGAAATACCTCTGACAAAAAAGTATCGCATTTTTAGTTACAGTTTGCACGTGTCTTCTTATTTCAGTTACGCTTTAAGGTACTCGTTCGATAGTTGCTGCAGCGACAGGCTGCAGCTGCAAGGCGGCCGAGGCAAGAGGCAAGCGACCGAGACAGAGCAGGAGACACTTGGAGGACTCGTTCGTAGCATGCGACAGAATGACAGATCAGTACTTATTTTACTGTTGAGAAAGGTGCATCTAGAATGTCTGCCGAGAATAAAATTATTAAACAAATTTTATTAGAGGAAGAGGAAGATCAGGATTTAATATTGTACTATTTATACAAGAAAAGCAAAAGAGCTCCAATACACTCCTTATTTAAAAAAAGAAAAACAGAAGGCTATTTTAAACTGTTAATTTTACAGCACCTACAAGGCGATGAATATTTATTTAGAAAATATTGCAGACTGAATAAAACTCAATTTTATTTTGTTTTAAGTTTAATTGAAAAAGACATGCAGCCAAAAAAATTGAGAACGAAAATTACAACTGAAGAAAAACTCTTTATTACTTTAAGGTAAGTCAAAATAAATAACATAAAAAATTATACATTTAGTGAATATTTCAATTCATGTGCCACATTGAGATATCTGTGTAGGTATGTTCGTTTGTCGATGGTGTTGAAATTGATGCCTCTATTGGGGAAGATATTGAATAACTGAAGTCAGATACTGAACTTTGTGGACGGATTGCGTCAGAAGGAGTCATTGACATAAGTTCATACTTACTCATAGTGTTAAATATTTCTGTTTTAGCTTTAATCATTAAAATTGGGGGTAACTTTTTGAGTACAGCTTTAATATGTTCTCCAAAGGAATTGATGCCATTTTCATCTCCATTATTATCATTATTTTCTTTATTGCTCAAATTTTTAAAAATCGTTTGTCTTTGGGTATCCCTTTCTTTTAGATAATGTAGGAATTCATCTTCTTTGGTTTGCCGTTTCCGCTTTCGAGTTGGGACTTGTTTCGAAGTATTTTTATTTTGTTGTAAAACTTGTGTTTCGTCCTGAGATTCGTTCACAATCGTCGATTGGGTTTCATTGTCAGCAGTATCTATATCACCACCATCAGCATCGTCATCATTTATATTAATATTGGTTTCGTTCTCATCATTCCCATGGTTGTCGTCATCATCTGAAACAGCAGGTACATTCGACATAGTGTCTTTATGAGATGATGTTTCTAAAAAACTTAGTCTAGCATACACCTCCCATTTAGAATTTTTAGATTTAGCAGCACTTCCTGTCCCTGCATGTCTTTTCCGTTTATATCTGTTGTAGGAGTCTTTAATGCACTTCCATCTTTTTTTACAATCGTCCCCTAAAATGGAAACTAACTTTTATTTTTTTTTTAGATTTATGGCAACTGGAGAAACTTTTGTGTCTTTATCTTTTGCATATCGTATATCTGACTGTTATATTTCAAAGATCGTTAGAGAAGTTTTAAAAGCATTGTGCAAAAACCTTGTATCAGTTGCAATGCCAACATTATCTGAACAGGATTTTTATAGAGTTTCCGCAACATTTTGGAATAAATGGAATGTACCGAACTGTGTAGGAGCAATAGATGGGAAACACATTCGAGTTAAATCGCCAGAAAAAAGTGGTTCATTATATTTTAATTATAAGGAATATTTTTCAATTGTGCTTTTAGCCGTTGTAGATGCGGACTGCAAATTTATTGCAGTTGATATTGGTTCGTACGGAAAAGAAGGAGACAGTAATATATTTAGAAGATCCGCTATATGCCATCGAATAGAATCAAACAATTTTAATATACCTGAAGAAAAATGTCTTCCAGGGACTAATATTTATATACCACATTTTTTAATTGGTGATGAAGCATTTGGAATTGATTCCTACATGATGAAGCCATATCCTCGAAAAACTGCAAAACACGACAATAAAAAAGAAATATATAACTATCGCATTTGCCGCGCTCGCAGAGTTTCGGAAAATGCATTTGGTTTATTAAGCCAAGTTTTCAGAGTCTTTTATACACCCATATCAATTAAACCTGAAACTTGCAACGAGTTGATAATGGCAGCATGCTGCTTACATAACCTTTTACGTAACGAATATTTACAAAACAATAATAGTGGCGGATTTCAGTACAACGAGAAAGAAAATCCACCCAAATTAAATATGGCTCCTTTAAACCATTCTGGCGGGTTCGCTAAGCGAACGGGTTTATGGGTCAGAACTCAGCTTACAGAATACTTTTTAAGCGAACACGGAAAATTGTCCTGGCAAGAGCAACATATCTTCAATAAAAAAGACTAGGAACAGCGTTCCATACCACTCATTTCAGATTTATATTTGTAGAAGGATTTAAAATTTAATTACTTTGTATGTCATGTACCATGTCTATATGTTTATTATAATTCATAATTAAATTGTAAGACAGATAAATTGACAAAAGTTACTTTATAATTATAATATGCATTATGATTTTGCTTTATAAATCATTTAAAATAAAAGTACATACCTGTTCGTTTTAATATTGCTCCTATTTCTTTCCAAATATTTTCCCGCTTTACAATATCTTTGTAACTTTCTAGTTGAAGGTCGTATAAAGTTGGGTTTTGCTCAACTAAATCTATAAGTAGATCATCTTCTTCCCCTGAAAATACTGACGACTTTGATTGCGATGGCGTATTTTTCACTATTTTATCCAAAGAAGCCATTGCTTGATAATAGCACAACAATACTTATTACAACGATTGCTGCAGAACGACTGCCTCCAGACCGGTCTTGACGCTGACGCGCGTCCAAGCAGCAGAGACAGGGCGAGACACTTAATAAGCTAGTTGCTGCTGCAGCGTGCATCGAACGGTAAATCATTAGATTTCATTAGAACAGTAGTGTCTCTGCCTCTTGCCTCTGCCGCCTGCAGCTGCAGCATGTCTCTGCAGCGACTATCGAACGAGTACCTTTATTGTTGTTTAGCAGCAGATATAACGAAGAGATGTAACTACTAACAAATATCGTGCGGTCCTGAATAAGACATATCTAAGGGACAGAGGCGGGTATAATATCCGCTGTTGTCATATGCCTATTTCATTATTCTCGTTTTACAAAATTATTTACATATATTAAAAAAGCTAAAATAATTCAACCTATTTTATTGCAACTAAACCCAAAAAATTTTGAATCAGTTATATTAAATTTAACTAAATTATGTGTAATTTCACTAAATTAGATGTAATAATTTTCAATAAATACCAAAACCTTCTCATGTTAGGTTGAAAGTGGCAACAGAGGGCTTACACCGGCATGGATATTTATGTTGTTTATTATAAGGGCACAGCAATTTACACATTTATTCATTGATAAAAATAGGTTGTATCTGTGTAAAATTCTTCTCTTTATCCCTTCTCTTACTTCCCACCTTTCGTCGCTTCGCCCCGCGTCTACAAATAGAGTGAATCGATTGTCGAATTAATGTTGGCATCGTGAATATTATATTTTATCAATGAACGATTATATCTCTGTTATCTCTGTTTAGCAGCGTAAACTTTATTAAGGTGCGTTTACACGAATACAAGAAGTCACTTTGAAACAATTAATATTACATTTTACATTTTGTCTACAAATACTAGAACAATTTACTTTCGTACTTTATTAATAAATTTCGCAGCTGAACATTGGTTTTTAGCGTTTTTAGAATTTTTAAAGACAATCCAAACAGGTGCAGATTCTTGTTTAAAAAAAAAAATATTATAACAAGGGGCACAGAAAATATTTATTGGATAACTCATATAAATGTTTTTAATCAATATCATTTTCTTCACAACTGGACTCTGATTCAGATTCATCACTACTTGCCGTTGTACCTAAATTAATAATAATTAGTTCTAGATCAGAAACATCTAATTGCTTGTATTTTTCCCAATCGGAAACAATTGTTTTTAGTGTCTTACATAATTGTCCCACTGAGTATCGGTAACATTATTCAAAACTTCTGACCAAGTCTGAAATACATACATTTTTTCGCCATAAAACCGTTTGCACTGTGACCACACCATCTCTATCCTATTGTATCCTATGGAGGATCTTAATATTTTATGCCCATATTTCTCAACATATCTATCTAGGTGGAATTCTTTTCGTGGTAGATTTTAACGTACAACTTCCCAAATCTGATATTTCATACCATTGATTAGATAATTAATGTTCTTTTACCATTTTATCTTTTGTTCAACTAAAACGTGGATTTGGTTCCACGTACCGCGAATTATAATCAAAGAAGGATGTTCCAGACTAGATATAAATTTCGTCTTAAACCACTTTTCAAAATTTTCTGTTCATATTATTATGGTAATCCCCGCTTTTTGCAACCCTTCGTCATTGCCACCATGGACAATTATGTATCGAATTTCATCTCCTGTGTTTTACTTGCAGTAGTCATCGTTCCATCTTGCCAACTTTTTCTAAAAATTTACATATTTTAGAAACAACTCTTCATTTGCCATCGCCATATTTGTTACGATTGAACTGAAACCGAAAACCTGTCTCTACACTCGGTTTACAAAGGTGCGCACCGGTTTATTTGTTTAAGTTTAACTGATTCCAACCGAAAATTCAAAAACTGACCCGGTTCGCACTGCTCTTACGAGTCGAAAACAAATTTTGCAACGAGTGTTAAAAAGTGAGCACCAGTTTCACCAATCGAAAACGCTATAAAGGTGTTAGGTCAGGTGACCCAAGAGACAGTGGCGGCTTGTGGTGTGGTTCACAGGAACAGAATATAGGTATCAGTACAGATGTATGAAAAAACTTTCAGTGTTTTAGAAAGTTTATAATATACCTTTCTAATACACTGACAGTTTTTGACCTATATCTGTACCGGGATCTATATTCTGCTACTGTGAACCCCCAAAATTTTGGTTACTAGCCGCCCCTGCTAAGAGATCATTGTATTTGAGCCTCTGTGCCTCGTCCAATCCAACGTCGTGGACAATTTTTATTCAAACACTGTCTAGGTAAAATATTAAAACGTGGCGGAGCTCCATCGAGCATAAAATACATCGTATTTCTTATATTCGAATGAATATCTTCGAATATTTCAAAAAATCGAGATAGAAAACTGTAATACCGGGTGCACTATATTTCGCCATTTAAATTTTGTTCAAAAATATGATATCCAATGAAATGATTTCTCTTTGTTGCAGCCCATTATTTTAAACGAATACTGGTAATAATTTACCCTTCTAGCTTTTGGTTTTTCTTCTGTCCACAAAATTGCAATACATTTTGAACAAAAGGTCAGATGGAAGACTTTTCAGCACTCTCCGACTTTTTTTCGAACTTCTTGACTTACGACTAGGGTTGGCAGACGTCACGCTTTTGGCGTATTTGCCACGCTTTTTGACTTGCTTGTACGCGCTACGCCACAGTACGAAAATGCCACGCTTTTGAAAAAAATGCCACTCTTTTTATGCAAATGCCACGTTTTTTAATTGAAAGCCGCAGAGGAACCAGATTTATACAAAAATAGACAAATGTCCGGACAAAAGACCCTCGTTTTTAAGAAAAATTAAAAATAAGCTGAGGACCTTTTTTTTTAGAAATGTTCACAAAAAATGGACCTGATTATATAAAAATGCTTGGTATTTGAACCTAATGCTTTGTCGTTCACGGTTGTCGCGCTTTTCACTATCGGAAATCTGGCAACCCTACTTACGACCCCTCGCCTTTAATCGCGTCTCAGTCATATACAGTATCCGCATTTAACATGCGAACATGAACTAGACTAATTTCTGATCGATTGTCGAGACCATTTTTTTTTCTAATCGGTTCTCAAGGGAAAATATAAGTGTAACAAATAGGAGCAACTTTTATGAAATTTACAAACATGAGTCGATTTTGAGCGTTCGCTATTCCCTCAATTGTCAAGCTATCTATTCGAACAAAAAACCATTGGTAAGTGAATATATTTAGGTTTTTGAAAAAAATTAAAAAATTCAATACGACCATCCGTTCGGCGCATAGCGCTTGCAAAATGAAAACAGTGCAAAACATGGAACGTGGCCTTCAACGACAATTATCCTCTAGGCGAAGACTGGAATAGAAATTTTCATTTCAGTCTAGCCATTTGCGCAGCGTTCTCAAAAAGTAATTTTTTAAACCCTAAAAAAATGCAAGCCAGATAGTAAATGAAGGGGATCATCAAGACATCAAATGGGACCAACATACCAATTTGTACCTTTATTCTAATATTTCTTGGTCTATGTACAGTGGCGCTTCATGGTTAAAGACATTAGGTGTTCTGCAAGATTCTGTCTCTCCTCCTCCCAAAAAAAGGAATTATTATTTTACAGCTTTTATTCACCTACTTGTTATACATTAATTCTATTCAGCGGTCGTTTTTAGAAGCAAACTTATACTCATACGCGTATTTAAAAAAATCTCTTTTCGTTTATTAACTTATGAACTACATCCATGTCTTTCATGTACAATAGAAACGCGCGCTGGCGAATTAACATAAACTAATAATCTACACCTACCAAACCGAAATCGAATTACATTTTGCGACAGGCTATAGTCAAAGCTGGCAAAAATGCAGCCAAAACTCACTCACATATCGAAATCGACGATGTATCCCACACAAACCCTGACGAAACAGCCCTAGCACACAAAATACCGCCATAACCCCTGACAACCCCTACTTTGCACTACCAATTCCGACACGAGACCGAACAACGTCGTTCAGACACTTGCCGCTCCAATCCCACCATTGGATTTCAAAAACCTCCTCACAGCCCATTTCAACTACAAGACATCCAATATGCCTGCCAAACAGGCTAAAAAACAAGGCATCTGGGCCCGATTCCATACACAGAAGAACGCTGAAACATCTCCCTGAAACCAAGTTTCCATCGTCACCCCACTTCTAAACTCCTGTCTCTCCTTCTCCTACTTTCCACTTGCCTGAAAATCCGCTAACATCATTTTGATTCCCAAACCTTAGATTCATACCTTCCTGTCTCTCTCAAACCAGTACTAGGTAAACTCCTTAAACTTCTGCTCAAGGAAAGAATCTGGGACTTTTGTGATTAATTAACACACATACAATTCTATATCCGCTCCGTTGACGAGTACAGACCAGTACCTTACGACGTACTTCCAACACGTCTTTCCCACAAATTCACTACACTCGAGAGACGATGCCAATATCTTCTCTTTCGCTCTCTCAGCGGAGCAGTTTACGAAAACATCTCCAACACCCACATTCTTACACTTTTCCAAACCGTCAGGAAACAATATGTCTCTCGCACTTTGAAAGGCTCAAATACACATTACCAAAACACTCTACAAACCCCTTGGTGCCCACGCCGCCTTCCACTATTTCGAAAACCGAAATGAAAACTCCCACAACTTAACATAAGACTACTCTCAGACTCACAAGACCTCCCACTGACCGCTGAACTCCAGGACCTGCTGGAATCAGCCCCACTATCTATTAGAAAAACAAACCCTTCCCAATCATATATATTTAGTAATGTCATATTACTGTATGTACAGTATCGTAATTTAGGTTTTCGTGGTTTCCTTAAATCATATTTCCCACCTTATACTATGGACTTGTCTAAATAATGAGGTTGGAAATAGCAAAATTGACGATATTATTTGGGAACACAACCTGCCACACAGGTCCCTAGGGTTGCCACCTTTTTGAAAAGTGAATATACAAAAGGTCCTCATCCTTCTACTGAGCTTCTAAAAAAAAAGTCGACGTGTGTGTAACAAAAAAGTCCTCGTCCTTCTACCAAGCTTCTAAAAAAAAGCTCAGCTTGTATATTTGTATATTTCTGTACAAGCCAGGTCCCTTTCAAAGATATCAAACAGTCAAACAGGACATATGCCGTAAAAAAGGACATTTTACGCTTTAAAAAGTCGCAAGGACATTTTGCTTGAAAAAAGGACTGTCCTTTTCAAAAATGGACAGGTGGCAACCCTAGGTCCCACACGTGCCAACACTAAGGAAAAATAGCTGGGTTACTATTGTAATCAGGGCACACCACCCTGAAAAGTAGGATTACTCCCATAGACGGGTATTAAGAAAAATAAAATGTCCTAGAAAAATGTAAAACTTATAAAAAAGTCAAGAATAAACTTAAAAAAACTCTCGGCACTCAATACCCATTGTAGCCAGGTTGCCATGGCTAAGGTCTATTTATTCGAAATACTTAGCACTGACATTCTAGTTAGGTCATTTAATGTCTAGTGAGATAATTGCATTTAGAACTGCGTATCTGTTTTGATTTTAGCAATAATGGGTTTGCCTGTTGCCACTTTCTCAAGTTCCTTGCAGGACAAATTATCCACTGGTCACTAAAAGGAGCAGTTCATAGCAAAATATGGTTTTAGAAAGGAACACAACTAAAAAAGAATTATGAATTGGCCATAGGGTTGCCAACATCGCAACGATGCAATGCTGACCCAAGGAAAAAATATTTTTATTCGAATGTGTCAGAAACGTTTTAGGACCGAAAACAGTGAAAAAGTAGAACTTTTGTATATACTTAGGGCCTATTTATACTCCCTTATTATTAGTATTTGCATTAGTATTATGATTAAGGATTAAGTTGAACCTTAACAATGTAATGGGGACATTTATACTCGATTTATGATTATTATTAGCATTAATATTTATGCTTAATAATTTACGGGTTCAACTTTTATGTTAAATCTTAAATTTCTTCTTTTCTATCAAATGAATCAATGACGTATTTGGCCTTTATTTTTAATAGACAACAAATGACAATACACATATGTCAGATGTCTATAGGTTTGTTCCAGCAAGCTCGAAAACGATAATATTTCGGTACAAATCATGCGCTGTATACAATTTTTGTGTATCGGCAGTGTTTACCGAGTATAAAGTTGACAAATGACATCTCACCACCAGGAAGCAAAGGCCTCTTTTCTGTCTGATTTGTCTCAAATTTCTGCTTCTTTTTATCTGTTATAAATTTGAGACGTAAATCCGTTAAAATGTCTTTAATTAAACCTATTTTTGAATAATAATATTTTAAACAAAATTAACTAGTAAAAATATTAATAAAAACATGTTTAAAACTCAAATATCTTAAAAAATTATCTAAGAACACAACTGGCCTCTTACACATTTCTAAAGTAACCAACATTTTGTGAACTGTAGAATTATATATTGTTAGGAAAAAGATTATTAAAGAAGAAGCACTAATATTAATTATGAAACGAGTATAAATACCCTTTTTGAATATTTTGTCCAGTTTAATGCTTAATCATAATATTATCACAAATACTGATAATAAGGGAGTACAAATAGATCCTGAATAAAGAACTTTATCGGCCATGGCCTATAAAGTTAAGTGTATAAAGTGTTGCATACCGATTATAATTCTCATCTGAGGTAGGTTCTGTCATATACCATTTTTGATTTTTTTGGAATCAAATTCAATGAAGGCAAAGGACCCCGCAATAATCTTATGGAAATTGGGTTTCTGTCAAATTGGTTGAATTTTTGATATGTTGTAGATTTTGTTATCCTGAACAAAAGTCTCCATAATGAATAGTTTGGCAGCTACGGAGCTGTCAAAGCTCCCCTGATCCGTTGCAAAACTATTCATTTTCAATACTATTTACAGATGTTAAAAGCATATTTTAATTATTCTAATATATAGGGTAATGTTTTTGAGGTCACTGGATTCAACCCTCATGTCAGATTGGACAAATTGACCGTTGACAGCTGTCAATTCACCGTCAACTAGGAATATAAAAGTAAATATCCTCTTTTCACATTGACACTTTGGGTTTTTGAGGTCGCTGAATTCAATTCTCATGTCAGATTGGACAAATTAACCGTTGGCAGCTGTCAATTCACGGTCAACGAGGAATATAAAAGTAAATATCCTCTTTTCACATTGAGAGTTTGAGTTTTTGACAAATTGGACAACTTGACAGTTGACAGCTGTCAACTGTCAACGACCTCAAAAACCCAAACTCTCAATGTGAAAAGAGGATATTTACTTTTATATTCCTCGTTGACCGTAAATTGACAGCTGTCAACGGTCAATTTGTCCAATCTGACATGAGGGTTGAATCCAGTGACCTCAAAAACATTACCTTATATATTAGAATAATCAAAATATGCTTTTGACATCTGTAAATAGTATTGAAAATGAATAGTTTTGCAACGGGTCAGGGGAGCTTTGGCAGCTCCGTAGCTGCCAAAATATTCATTTTAGCACTGTGCCCATGGAGGCTTTTGTTCAGGATAACAAAATCTACAACATATCAAAAATTCAGACAATTTGACATAAACCCAATTTCCATAAGATTATTGCGGGGTCCTTTGCCGCGTCTCTAATTGCTGGTGTCGTGCCCGTAATGAATTCTTCGTCACTACTTTTAATAAACTAGGTAATTAAATTAATTTGACATGAGTACATTGACACCGACAGAAATTGTTCTCATAGCCAACTGAGTTAAGGAAAAATTATTGGAAATAATATTTCAGATTTAATTCTCTATATATTTTTTAATATCAAAGCACGTTCGAATAAAAACAATGTATGAAACACGGACGAAAAGTGTTTTTTCGGACTACAACGAGTTGCTAGGCAGGTTTCTCGTAGTCGCCCGAAAAATTCAACTTTTCGTCCTTGTAACATAAACTACTATTGTGAAAAAATAAAAACGTTTTTTTTTGTCTTCACTTTTCAAATCATCCTCCTGTTGGACTGGATAGGCTAATGTTGCCCTCAAAAATGTTAGAACTGCAATTATTATAGATTTAGACGGCGTCACCCGAAGAATTTTAATATAAACCCGGAGAATGATCGCTAAACCCAGAGACTCCGGGTCAAAATACGTCGTTGGCAACCCTAAATGGGCCCCTGGACTCACGACAATCCAAAATATTTATAAATTCCCTTTGTAAAACTGTAAGTCGCCACATTAATGGAAGTTCGGGGGTTCATAATGTATTAACATTATGGTAAAAAAACAGGCGGGGTAATTCACTCGAATTGTACAATATATTTTTTATACGACCCACTAACGAAAATCTAAAAATTAAAAAAATATTTAATTTATTAAGATAAAATAACTAATTTAAAAATCATTTATGACTTTTACTAATTTACATAATAAAATAATCTAAAAAAAAAGAGTTAATTTCGAGGTTAATTTAATTAGTCTCCAATCCTAAAATTGAACCGGGGACCTCTGCATGAAAACCAAATGATCTAGTCACTGCTCCATCGCCACACATATTTTAATTTTAATACTAGTAATTAAATTGATTTCATATATAGTTTTATTAAAATGTATGGTTTATTTGTAAATATAAACGAAATATTAGAAATGCTATTATTTATCGATTCTATATAAGAATAAAAATAACACATTTTAATGTATATATTTAATCTCAATAACTAAAAAAAGATACTGACAATTAGTTTCACAGAATTGCCACTTTATTTAAAGTTTAAAAAAATAGTACCTAGTAGGGTAACCAAAATATGAACCGTGATTGGTGGAGTTAATGTTTTTTGCCCTGTTCTTACTAGATGCCTACCTAGAATGGATATTAAATGTTATATTCATTCAATTGAACGCAATGGCATACTTTTTCATTTTGTAGTCATGTGGGTGTAGAAATATTACTGAATAATAAACAAAAACTAGTTTTTAGGTATATATGTAGGTAGGTACCTCTATAAACAATTGCAAAAACGTACTTTAAACCGAGCTTTAAACATACTTATTAAAAATAAAATGGACAATTTTACCGAGCTAAACAAAAATACCTTAAAAACAGTTCAAACAAAACAAATAACAATCAACATTGTAACTAGCTATAGTTTAGGAAATTTAAAACAAATACTTTCAAAGTATAACTAACTACTATCTAGAACTCAATCATCTACTTCCACTTGACCCTTGACCGATCCGAATTAAAAAATAACTACACTACACCAAAAAGAAAATGGCAAAATTTAGCAAAAGTCGTAGATAGTTACTACTGTCCCACAGTATTGCATAAAATTACCTCATTTAACACTGTGTAAGTGTAATTTCTGTATATTGGGCCAGTCATAATAGGAACAGTTAGAATGTAATCGCATCAACACCTGGCATCCAAAATTAAATAACAGCCTGCTTAGAACTACCGACAATCTAAAAAATAGAAACCTCTATCGACCATTAAGAGGGTTTCAAAAAAAAATACGAGTACTAATCTAAACAAAAATATATAGGTAGGTACCTACCCCGTATTTTTACATACCTATACGCAGGCAGGGATTTATCTATTTAGGTAGATACAATACTTATTTTACTATGACCCATAATATTATTTATTGATTTTCACTAAACGAACTTAAATTTATTTTATTGTAACAATGTCACGTGATCAAATGGGACTATTTTTAGATCAGGATGAATAAAATCAGTATTGACTTGATATGTATACCTACGTACATTTCTATCTCTAAATGAATGACATCTTGGAAGGAACCTAATAAACAGAATACACCCTTTTTGCACTTTTTAACTAATTTGCGAATACGATTTTACTTTTGGAATGGATTCAAATAGGTAGATACCTATCTGTTACAGGGTGCTTTAAATAAATATTTATATAACTTATATAGGTATTTAGCACTCCTTGAAAATATTGCCTTATTTGGAACTCGAACATCCTAAGTATTTTAATAAAAATACTGTTACACTACTGAATAAAACAGTAAAAGTGTTACAGATACGTTATAATAGAATATGTGAATGATTTAAATAACAATGGCAGTAATAAACGTGTTCATTTACGCTAATAGAAGTAAATAGCCCGAGAGTTTAGGAATCTTAGTTAACTAATGGTAGGTTAGGAACGAAAATAGTTGACTTACCTTTTTGGTTTACGGGTCGCCGTGCTTCCTAAACAAACCTCAAAGTCTTGCACTTCGTACTTTTCCACTAAAACCTAACAAACCGACGGCATTACCGCAACAAATTAATTTCTAAATCCCATTGACGAGAAAAAGTCACTTAAAAGATGGCGACCAAGTAGTAGTTACCGATAAATAATTCTTTTTCACGGTCATTTTTCAAGTTTATTGGTCAATTAATGGCTATGTAAACAACACGAATCACTCTATTTCTGTATCTTTTGTCACTATGATACGATAATTTTGAAATAGCAGGCCATTTAACAATTGATAAATGCAAGAATAACTTGACATGCGTTTTCAAATATCGCAGATTGATCTACTTTGAAATGTTTTGCATGCATAGAAGTGTAGAAGAGCAACACACAGATGGATTAGGTGACAGCACTGAGCACCGAATACCAGGGCCGGTTTCAGCGTTGCCAGACCTCTCGTAACAGAAACTATAAATCTCAATTATTGTATTTTATAATAAACATGATATGGTAACACAGTTACCTACGGTTGGAAAATCTGAGTTTTAAATAAAAATAGACAAAGAAATAAGCTTGGAAATGTGGAAATGTGGATATAAGTAGAAAATCTTAAGATGAATTAAGGAAGATACCTATTAAAGTAGGAGAACAATGGAAATACGAAGAAATACAAATAATAAATTTACATAAAAACTCACAATTACTAAAATTATATAAAAAAGAAAGGTCAGGTGACAGGATGATGTCGGAAATCCGTTGGGTGAAATATCATTAATTAAGGTTCAAATATTATGCTTTGTGGTAAGTAAACGAGGTTTTGAGAAATATAGAAGTCAAGAATTAGTGAATACCTAGAGCTCTAGACAGAAAGAGATAAATACGAAGAATTAATACTAATCCCAATGCATCCATTATAGAGCTACCTACCTTTTAGATTTAAGAGTTGCAAAATGGCGTATGTTATTTATATTTTATAATTAAATTTACAAATTGAAAGGTACCTACCACAATTTTCATGTAGAAACTAATAGGGATTAATTTGTTTTTTGCCTTCTTGACCTACATCTGCATCATCAGAAAAAAAATGTTACGGTCTTTTAAAATGTATATTTAACATTTGTATCTAGCCAATAAAAAAATTAATTTATTAGGTGTTTTATTTTTGAAAAATTATGAATTTTGTCGAAAAATGTATAAACATTTTTGTATTTTGTTAAATGTATCTTTTATATTTTTAGAACCTTTCCAGATATTTTCTATTACTTTATTTCAAAGAAAAAAGTGCTAGGTAATAATGGTTTATTATGTATCTTAGGTGTAGAAAACGAACTTTATTGTTGAACCTAAAGACTTTCTTCTAGGCTGATTAAACTCATTGAAACACATGAAGAGTTTATCATTTTTCCTCAAGTGTCAATTTTTAAAATAAAACTAATATGTACCTTATATGGACAAAAAAATAATTTTACCTCTGAAAATTATATCAGATCTTGCCTAATCTAAGCGAAAAATAATACTAATAATATTATTTATTATAATTTAGAATTAATATTACAAATTTATGAACGAAATAGAAGTTCGGGTACAAAATAGTTTGTATTTATTTTAAATATATCGCCTTTTGTTAAATATATCAAACAAAAAATGTAGATAACATAATTTTTCTAATTTTGATATATAAAGTGATATTTTTCGTAATCGCAGCTAGTCAAAATGATCTACTTTACGCAACCACTTGCATAATGTTGAACATTATGAAACTGGTTTCGAAATAGCTATTTATAAAACCAGTTACGAAATGCCTTGTAACGAGTGAATATTTGCGGGACGAGCAACATTAACGAGTTACATAAAACGGCATTTCGTAACGTTTAACATACAATATTTTTTTCTAATTTTGACTAGATTATTTATAAAATTGTGTTTTGGTAAAACATTACTGACATTTAGGCAACCACGATTACTAATTTCTTGTATTGTTAGTTGCATATACATCTTTTATTGATAAATAAAACAATATTAATTATTTATTATCAACGACTTGTAGTGTGTTTATATGGCTTATTAAAGTTATTTTATCTTCAATAAAGTGGGTTATTTTATCGTGTAGTGTGTTTAAATTATTTTGTGCTAATTTGGAGTGGAAAACAAAAGAACATTGTTACCAGGTTGTAAGTTTAACCAAATTCTATTTCATCAGTCGTCCTTCTTTGATATAAACTTTTAATAATAATGTATATTATTGATTATAAAACAAAAACGTTTATTTTGTTTTCTTTTAGCAATTGGTGACATACCTATTGAATTTTTCGAAACCAGTTTCATAATGTTCAACATTATGCAACTTTTAACGTAAAGTAGATCATTTTGACACTTGCTCTGCGATTACAAAAAATGTCACTTTACAATACATAAAAATGTTTTTTTTTTTTGTTTTAAAATTAATAATATACATTATTATTGAACGTTATTATCAAAGGAAGGCTTATAAAAATAGAATTTGATAAAACTTACAACCTAATAATAATGTTGTATTGGTCCTTATTTTCCATTCTAAATCAGCACAAAATAATTAAAACCCAATACACGACAAAATAACCTACTGTTTTGAAAACTAAATAACTTTAACGAGCCATATAAACACACTACAAATCGTTGAGAATAAATAATTAATATTATGTTCTATTTGTCAATTAAATTCTGCATATGCAACTAACAATACAAGAGAGTAGTAATATTGGTTGCCTAGAAGTCAGTAATTTCTTACCAAAACACAATTTTATAAATAATCCAGGAAAAATTAGAAAAAATATTGTATGTAACACGTTACGAAATGCCGTTTAATAACTCGTTCATGTTGCGGGACCTTGCCCTGTTCTTCCCGCAAATATTCACTATCGTTACATAAAATAAGGTATTTCGTAACTGGTTGCATAAATAACTAATATAGTATGCCTACCACAAAATTCAATAAAAATTTGTAACTTTGACAACATTGTAATATAATTATACCGCCCTCTACTTATTGTTTGAAAAAACGCATCTTGACCTCATATTATTTATATACTAACTCCATCGTGTAAGGATTATTAACTCTATGATTGTAATCTGTATTTACTTATGTGTTGCCGACACATTATTTTTTAATTAAAGTTGTAATGATGGAAAACAATCCTTAAAAATAAGAACAACTAAATTAACAATGAAAAGTAAATAGGTATATAATAAGTATAGTATAGCTACCTACATAAACATAAGGAAAACAATACGAATTTAATGGAAATTATAAACCAAATACTTTTTTTAGAATTTCTATCGTAAATATCTTCATATATTATTTTTTTAAATAATTATTCAAAACGGCTATAGTATTTATCTAGGTACCTACCTAGATTTTAAAATAATTACAAATGAACTCGACCTACCTCAACCAAAATATTTTTATTTTCAATCTTGTACGCCATCTACTAAATAAAAGCTATACTAGAAACATTGTTCTACTCATGTTCTACCTTTTAAAGTTCTTATGTTTCTTGTTCATTGGATAGATGCCAGTGAAGACGATGAATTAATAATTTATTTCATTTATTTGGTTATTAGTTACTTATTCATCAATTGAATTATTTTAAACAGACACAAGTTCAAGTATCAATGTTTTTTTTTATATAACGAAATTATATATTGAATCTACATTCGCAAATCGCTGGTGATTTACATTTTGCAGTGTTTCCATGGCAACAGCAACAAATTGACAAGTTTCCAAATAGGAACTACCTAAAGGTGAGTGTACGTGAACTATTGACGTAGGAGCAGTTTTTATTATTTATTTTTTTAATGTGCTTTATTGATTAGTATGCGCCTTGCGGATTATGTACGTAATAATAATCCAAATCAATTGCAGTTTCCTCCGTTATCGACAATGGACATCGTGAACTTCAGCTGCGTAAAATAATCAATAAATAGCAGTTCTAGTGAGTTATTAATACATTACTCTGAAAATGGAGTTATACCTCAAGACCAATGTAATAATTTGAAATAATTCAATGGTGAAAGGAGCTGTTGTTTATCAAAAATCTTCGAAGAAATTGAACTGTCAAAATATACAAGCCCATTTCGTATCCTTGGTGACTGCCTAGCAACCAACACAACAACATAGCAACATTGGGTAAATGTTAAAATTGATTTAATTTATTGTTTTTTTTTGCACTAATTTATAAAGCTTAGTTCACCATGTGTGTAATTTTTGAACATTCTTAGTTTCGCATATATAATTTTTTTGACGTCTCAATTCCTTTATATTTGCCATTTTTATTTATACAAATGGCTCCTGTGCACTTCCTTTTTACTCATTAATAAACCAATAAAATTAATGTGAATAATATTCTTGTTGGCATTTGGAAACTTAGATTAAACTTAAATTAGTTTACATCCTATCAAAGGATCTCTAAATTAGTAATTGGGGTGTATTATGACTGCTTCATTGCTCAGAAACTTTCACTGAGGGGCCTAATTATGTAATTTTCCCTGAATGGGATCAGATATATTGTCAAAATCATATTTACCCAGTTGTTGATTATTATAGGCATAGTAGCCAGAATGAAATTATATCTACCATGTTCTTTATTTCATTTACTAATGGATATTTATATAGTAAATTAAGGTAGGGCTTGTTTGCAATGCTTATTTTTACTTTGCCCAAATAAGTTATTTTGCTTTATTCTTTTGTTTTCTATAATCATTTGACCTCACATTTGACATATACCTTGTTATTATTTATATGAAAAACCTATTTTTCAAGAATACAAAATCAATATTATCTACTTATAGTAGGGTGACCATATGTACAGTTTTTCGTTATATTGTACAGCTTTTTCAAAGTCTGTTCTGTTCAGCATATTGTACAGCAAAACACCATTATTGTCTAGCAATGTAATACATCATTTACTGAAAAGTAATAAATATGACAAAAAAACATAATACATGACTCCTCCGTTTTTGTATTTATCTTTAAAAAACGGTCCTCACCTCTCCAAAGTTCATCAGTGTTGTATTCGTGTTCAAAAAATATGGTCGCCCTAACTTATAAGAATTGTTATTTATTATACCATAGAAATTTAGATATTCCTTGCATATGTGTTCAATCTACATCTTGTTTCTACAATATATAAAATCTAGTGACTAGCATATTGATTGTTAATATTAGAATTTTGAATTGTTCCATTCAGATTTTACAGAAGTGGTATTGTACTTAAAGATTTATAATACAGGATTTAATACTAAGCAATAGATAAACCTATCTTAGATAGGTATAGAGAGTGACTAAAAGTTAATAAACAATTATGAAGAGATTGTAGATATTAAAACTGGCCAATTTTCTTATTGGAATTAAGTTAAATGTTTTATAATACCATACCAAAATACAATATTAGTGTAATAGCTTTTAATAAAATCATTAAAAAGCAGTAAGCGAAGCTGCTGTTCGCTCTCTAGATCCATATTTTGGGTGGCTCAATCCCATTCTCTTAGATAATACTCTTTGCAATGTCCCTCCATTTTTACCTATCCTGTACTTTTTCTTGCTAAGTATTCACTCCTGCCCTGCGTAAATTTTCTTTCACTTCCTTCAGCCATCCTGATCTGGGTCTTCCACATCCCCTTCTCCCTCTGGGGGCCCATTTTAACATGAATGAACCAATGTTCCATCTAACTCCGGATGTTTTATTTGTGTTATTAAGTTTTCTTCTAGCTCTTGTTTAATTTTCTCATTTGTTATAATTCTGTATTCTTCTTCTATGATTTTAATAATTGGTCCTGATATTGCTCTTATAATTTTTTTTAGATTGTTCCTGTTTTTTGCCATTGTTTTTGCTGTTTACAGTAATATTAGTCTGGTTATTGTGTTGCGTATTTTTATTTTCACTAACCATTTTAAAAAAATTATTAAAGTACCTATATATTTAATTTATTTTGAATATATGAGATCTTCATCATTTGATGTTAAGCACTATTTTAACTATCAATATTTAAACATGTTTTTATCTTTTTAACAATTTGAAAAACAATACCAATGAACTTAACAAAAAAATTATATTATTGCTATTTTAAAAGTTAAATAATTAAAGAGATTCATCAATACTTTTTTGCTATTATTTCCATATTAATGTTGAATTCTGTTAAAAATTTTGATAGTTAATAATATTCAGGATCTTCATTTAATCTCAATATTCAGATTCATTTTGTCTGTCTTCCTGTCATAGCTTTAAATTTACTTATATTACCAGTTCCATTTTTTATAGTGAGTTAATGCATTAAAATTATTTTATTTCCATAAGTAGACATTTAAATAGCAATGACTGTATTAATGATATCTTTAAGAGTCAGTCATGTTTGTTATCTTTTAACAAACATTTTTATCTTATGATTCTCTTTAAGAAGTAAGATTAGGTTGGTTAAATCATTAGTTGGAGTTGCAGTTGTAACTTTATTTAGGTGTTTTACCTCAAAATAGAAAGGTATATTCTATCAAAAGCCCCAAAGAAAAATAGTTTTGAGAAACAAGGAAGTATTAACTTTATATATCCTCAGCTAGGTTTACTGGATCTATGGCAACAGATGGTTCTCCGAACTACCTTAGTAGGTACTTGAAAATACAAATCAAGTTTTAATGTCGTTTCAAATGATGTATAACATGACCCAAATTGTCATAAAAAATTGTATAATAAATTAGTTAGGTATAAATATTAAGGTTGTATTCAAATTTTAATGATAAGAGTAAAAAAATATTTAGGGATGAGGTTTATTAAATATTAATAGCTAATGTTAAGGTTGACTATTGACCCATTTATTTGATGGTAGATATTAATCAATACCTACTTATTTACTTACTTATTCATTGAGAAATGCATTTAAAAACGTAAAAATGATTTTTCATAAAAACTATTTTTAAATATATTTAACACATCGGGAAAAAAACCTATTTTTTTAATTTTATTTAATACATTTCTGTGAAAAATTTTCTAGCACTGCATTTAAATGTTCCCATTTTTAATTTCTAACGATTACCTCCTAGTTGGTCATCTTTCTTAAACATGTATATATCTCTCAGATTCCTGTAATTATATTTTATAAATCTAAATATCAAAATCAGGTCTCCCTGTAGGCGACATTGATCAAAGGAGTTAAATGTTTCCCATCATCAGCCTTTCGGAATAAGAAGGTCTTACACGGGCTCTGATGAGATCTGGATTCCAAACTGTTCCACAATATTCCATAATAGTTCTGTGATCTGCAAAGTTTAATGAGCGACTAAAAGAAAACCATTTCAAAATATTTTTTTAACAAGTATGATTAGCTGTTCGCGAGTTTCCAAATGTTGGAAATGTTTTGTCCAAGTCAGATTAATTTTTAATAACGCCAAAGTAATTATAAGAATAAACCGATTTTTGAAATTGTCAATGTTATAATTTAGTCTTGGATTGTTCTGACAAAGTACCAAATATGTATGACTACACACTTTTCTATATTGGTAGCATCCAGTCAGTAAGACCATTTTACAATAGAGTTAAGACAGGCGCGGATCTGGGAAGATTTTTCGGGGGGGAGGGGGGTGGGGGGGTAGATAATTTTATCAAAGAATCATTCGTTTATTTAAAAAATAATGAAAAATAAGAGATTTTAAACAAAATTAAAAAACTCTTATAAAACATAAAAATAACAAAAAATTATAGTGATCGTTCATCACTCCTCTACCATATACCTATTACATCTACACTGTACGGCACCCTGTGCTTTACTATTCTTCATTCGTTCATTCGTTACCCTCATCTTGTTTTTTTGCTTTCTCGTAAAATCTCGTTTTTAGAATACAATTTAATAAATTCCTGGATTTCTTCGAGCAGCTCGGGAAGGGGGGGGGGGGGTAATTACCCTATTACCCCCCCCCCTTGTATCCGCGCCTGAGTTAAGATCGTGGTGGAGATAATAAGAGTTTGAAATATGATCTGAGTAGATCTTGGTGTCATCAGCCATTGCTCTTGATGTGTAAGCCACAAAATCGAGGTCCTAAAACCTTAACCCTGCGGAATCCTACTTAACGCTGGTTGATACAAAACATTCTGAACTAATCCACTTTTTCAAAGAATCCTGAACCCCTCACTTTTCCAATTTCTACTATGTGGTACCTGATCAAAGACTTTAGAAAAGTCAATATATCACATTTGTTGGAAGTTGTAGTCTCAAGATTTGGTCGAGTCACTAACAAATTGGTCATAGTTGACTTCCCTTCACGAAACCATGTTGCTGAGTTGGAATCACTTTATTATCCGACAAGAACATTGAAATTTTTTCTTCATTAATGGACTCCATCAATTTACAATTTACAAACAAACCACGTGGACATTATTCTGACATCACCCATTAGGTTCGTTATATCAGGAGAAAGCAAGATAAGATATCGCCAATTTTTTTCAGAAAAAGAACTAGAAAAACCATCCATTCCGGGAGACACGTCTACTTTTAGTTGTAGAAGTTGTTTTTTTTACAAGATCGAGTATCTTCAAGACTTTATACTTATTGGGAAGTACGCTGGTAAAGAAGATTGTGGGTTATCTAGATATAACACCTTTAAAATGGTTTCAGATTAAATTTCCGAATTATTTTGGCACATAGTCCTTCCATCTGGCTTTTGCAATAAAGTGGTTGATACTTTGGAACCTCATTTAGAGTTTTCTTGTTATTCTAACGCTTTATCGTTTTTGGGACAATAAATTTCTCGTAAATTTAGTCAATAGTTATTTAATGAACTTTTAGAATGTCTTACTCCTGGATGACTGTTTTACCATTTTTGAAACTCTTTGGCCTGGTACCCCACCTATTGTCACTTTATTTTAATTACTTGATTACTCTTCTAGGCAATCTTTCATCAGTCATTTTTGTAGTGAGATAATAATTGTTAGAGTTGCGTTGCTATAAGGTAAATAGTTTTATCTGACACTTGTGGGTTTATTATCTATCTTACATGGCTATTAGCTCATCCAAAATGAACTTTGTTTATTCCAGACTAGTTCAGTCTTTATGTGAGATCCCCGTTTCCAGGTTTCCAATTTTTTATTTGCAATGTTTCATTAAAAATATCACCCAATATATTATTTCACTTGTTTTTGTTTTGGTATTTGTTTAAGATTTAACCATATCGGAGGGTTCAACCCTTTACCTATTTACAGTAGTAGTCTGTATAAATATTCTAATTAACGTCGTGTATTTTTCTAAAAATGGAACAAGTCTAGCAAAGAGGGGTAATAAAATATTTGCAGAAGAGAACAATGATGTCTATTACAATTCATCAAGATACGATATCAACATTATATGAATTTAGTGTATCTAGTTATGGTGTAGTGAAACGCTGATACCGTGAGTCCAATTTTGGAAGACACTGCTTTGTTTGGTTGATATGTGTTCTAGTAGTTTTGTTTTAACCTTTTCTATGAATGAAAAATCAGTGTATTGATTACGAACAGAACCGGATGGGAAGGGTAATCCCACCTGGGAAACTGTAACTACCGGTCCGCTCCAAATTACTCACAAGAACTGGATCGGCCGTTCCGGCCTCCAAGCGATCGGCCTTTTGGAAATAAACCGAACTTCCAACAGGCTTATCCGCCCTTGGTTACGAAAACACCCATTTAGTCCGCGCCACAGCTAAAGGAAGTGACCCAAGTGAGAATAACTGTATTTTCCTCCTAGCTCATTCGGTTTTTCTAGGTACTCCAGCTCAGCGTTTTGGTGGCTGCTTGGCTATCGGACATTATAATCTCTTGTCTGTGATAGGTCTTATCGATATTGAACTGGATGCACTTCTCAATGGCGTGCATTTCCCTCTGGAAGGTACTTGGGTATTTATCAAAACTTTCAGAGTACTTGGTTCTAGGTCCATACATCATCATCCATAGTAACAAACGTGCCCAGAAAATTTTCTTTGTTACGCCAAACATTTTTAAAAGATTGTTACAAATGAGCACTCGATTTCGCTTTTAATGATCAGTTAACATTCGTGGCACGCATCTTGCGGTTAACTTTTTCATATCGATTTCTTTTGAGATAATTTTGTGAACTGTTTATGTATCCTGGACAATTTGTCTGATACGCATACGTCGTTCTTGAAGCAGTAAGTCATGGACCTTTTGAATTTTTTCATCCGTAGTCACAGTGATTGGAGATACTCCAGCTTGAAGATTTTCGGAGGCAATACCTACAAGTGTTAGTGTATTGAAGATTATCGATATATAAATTCTTCGATTTTTAGAAAAAAATTATGTTGCTTTCCTAAACCAAAAATATTTTTTGCGGAAAAGAAAAGGAATTTTCATCAAAAGCACGTGTTGTACTCGTATTTATTTAACGAATATTTTCTTTCATTTGATTTCTTATTTCTTGTCGATTATATTCATCAAATCTATTATTTACAAAGGATGGATTGATTTTTACTTTTTTTATTATTTATTTATTTATTGGCCTATATTTCTAAGATGATACAGCCACTTGGTAACAACTATTAAAATATTACAATGTTTTACAGCTCAATAATTGACATATTTACATAAATTTATACTATAAAATTTTTTGGGATATCAAAATTCTCTAAAAGAGTATAAATATTGTAAAAGTTGTAATTATTTGTTTCCGGGCTGTTATGCCGTGGTCTTCCTTGGTTATTACTACCAAACGTTTCAGTTGCAACTGCGGCAGCCATCTTAATTGGCGTGGACGAAGTACTCTTCTCGAAGTATCAACTGAAATTGAATCCTCCTTCGTTTAATTTTGTTTTTTTTTTTTAAGTTTAATAGTGTTTTTCATAAGTTTTGTTTACATTTTCTAGGACATTTTATTTCCTTATACCCTTCTATAGGAGTTATCCTCCTTTTCAGGGTGGTTTGCCCTGATTACAATAAGTTACCTAGCTCTATGTCTCCTAAGATGTCATGTGCGCGTATGAGACCTGTGTGGCAGGTTGTGTTCCCGAAAATATCGGCAATTTTGTCATTTCCAACCTCATAAATGGACAAGTCCTAGTATAAGGTGGGGAATATGATTTAGGGAAACCACGAAAACCTAAATCACGATACTGTACAAATATTATGAATTCTAATTATATGATTGGGATAGGTTTTATCTGATCCTTGGGGGGAATCCTCCTTCGCTCCGAGTGTGGTATTTATATGCGTGTCTGGGCGCTCTTTTTTGGTGTGACTGGTATTGGGCGGTTTTATTTTCGCGCTTTTTAATGATGTTTGCCAGATCCTAGGTAATGTTGTTTTTTCTTTCTTTTTTGATGTTTGTGTATTTCTATAGCCTCCAAGTGCAGTTTGGTTGGGTATTGTCTTGATTTTGCTAGTAGGTCGGTGTTTTGGAAAAGGATCTTGTGTTCTCCATCGGAGATTGCAGACTTTTCGGTTTGCCCTAAACGACAACTTCGTTTGTGTTCTGTTGTGTACCAATGCTTCTCTTTGTTTGTCCTATGTATACTTTTCCACAATTGCATGGAATTCTGTGGACTCCTACTGATGTGTGGGGGTCTCTGCGGTCTTTAGCTGTTTTCAGATATTCCCCTATTTTCTTTGTTGGCTTTTAGACAGTGCCGTTTTCTTTTTCTTTAGAATTTTACCAATTCGGTCAGTGATACTTTCTACCTACGGTAGATAGTTAGTTCCTTGGTTTTGTTGTTCACTAGACTTGGTCTTATTCTCCCTTGGCCGCGTAGCACGGATTTGCTGTATCCATTTGCTTGTAACACTGGTGTTTCATTTCATGTGTCTTGGTTCACATATCCTTAACACTCCGTTTACTCAGGTATTGATAACCGTGCGCTTCTGTTTTGGATGATATTGGAGCCATATTGTAGATATCGATTAGTGTGTGTCTTCTTTATGTATACTTTGTGGCCTAGTTTATAGTCTTCTCAGCTGACTAACACATCTTGTAAAGGAATTTGTCGGTTTTCTTTAATTTTCATGGTGAACTGGATTTTAGGATTAAAACTGTTCAGATGGAGGTCTTTTCTCTCGTGGCTCCAGATTACAAATGAGTCATCTACATATCTCACCCAATGTTTTTGTTGTTTTTCAGCAGTGCGGATAGTTCTCTCTTCAAATTTTTCCATGTAAAAATTGGCCACAACTCAGTGGACCTAGTGGACTGCCCATGGCGACTCCGTTAATTTGTTCATAGAATGTTTGATTCAACTGGAAATATGATGTGAGCGAGTGTCGGAAAAGATTGATGAGCTCTGGAAAAAAATCCCCTTTGTAGCTGACTACTCCTTCGAATGGCACATTTGTGAAAAAAGTGATGATCTCAAAGCTGACTAGGATGTCGTTAGGCCCTAAGGTGATACTTTCTAACTGTTCGATGAATTGCGTAGAGTCTCGCACGTAGGTTTGCAGAATTTTCGCCAGATGTTTGTCCAGGTTGTAAGTTGGTGGTCCTATGGTACTTAATATTGGTCTTAGTGGTACATTATCTTTGTGAATTTTTGGTAATCCATATTGTCTTGGTGGTAGAGCTTCAGTAATGCAGATTTTCTTCTTTCTCTCCGGTGGTAGTGTCGACTGAAGAAAGACCACGGCATAACAGCCCGGAAACAAAAAATTACATTGACGCCGGCCATGAAAGCCTACATTCTTACATTGTAATAGTTATTATTAAAAAAAATATCTTGTAAATCTTGTCTCCGTCTCCACATCTACATTTATAATTTTTTTTTATTTCTATCCTCTTGAGATGTACCATATTCAAACAATGCCCCCTTCTTATTATGCAAATATTACTTATATCATTTCTATTTTAATTTTTCCAAACCATGGTCTCTTTAATGGAAGTTTAGTGAAACCGTCACAAGTTGAGGAAGGTCAACAAACAAATAATAAAAAAAACACGTATGATTTTGAAAGTGAATATAATTCATTTAATTAACACATTTAAAGCAAATAGAGGGTAAGCTGATAACCTTTACATATTATTCTATCGATTTCATAATGATTTTGAATATGAAGATTATTTTAATATTTAAAGGATATCGAGGACCACAATGCAGGACCTCGTAAGTCGCAAAATCGACTGTTTTCAGAAGATGAAAAAACGGAGTCACAAGTGCACAGAACAATCCATTTTACTCTAATATTTTATGTAATTTAACAGATAGGATTATTTACAAAATTTCTGAAGCCTCAACGTTGGCGTCTTTGGCAGAAATACAATAATCTGATTGAACATTGATGCCAAATTTACGGTGTTTTTAAGTGTAGTAATGTAAATAAATTAGCTTGCAATTTTTTCTTCAAATCATCCGGTAGAAATTTTATGTCTGGCAACAGCCCATTTACGTTTGACGTTATTTCTAACGAGAGTCGTAAATTTTCAGTGGAAATGTTAGTCACGAGGTCCTGAGTTGTGGGACATTCTTTACGTGTTCTATTTTAAAAACGTTTTTTATTCCTTTTTAATTGTTTTGGATCGTTCGCAGCATATTTTGCGATCCAAAAAAAAATTGTTAAATAACATTTTTTGGTTCCATTAGGTTACAAGTTAGGTTTGGTTTATTCCAATGGTTAACAAATAAATATTTTCCTGATTTTTTTTATGAAATCATTAGAATAACAAGCCTATATTTATGTACTTTAAATATAATAAATAAATAATCTTCAGTTACAAAATCGTACTGTGTAAATTCAAATGGCCGCCTTGTTTGTTGATAATAGCGTTTATGATAATTTCTAAGACGGAGGAAATAAAGTAAAAATCAATCCATCCGATGGGAATAATAGATTTGGTGAATATAATTTACAAGAAAGAATAAAATTAAAAAAAATATCGTCGTATTGGTGGTGAAAAGAGCTAAGCCACATACTTACGTATTAATTGGAGAAAATGGGCAAATAAGTTTGCAACTCTTAGGTTAAAACAACTTTTGATTTAAATCAATTTAAACCAAATAGAGGAGGAGCTCAGCTTGGAGCTATTCCAAATCCTACAAGCTGCCTTAGTGACATAAGGGGACCCACTAGATTTTTTAGGTCGCAGTGATCCTATAAACTATGGATGAATACTGAAAATAAAATTTAGAGTAAAGAGTAGAAACGTAGAGAGTCTCCTCCACCACGAAAATATTCAAAGGGGTTCCATCAGCTGGAAAGGTGATACGTTTAGTTTTTTGGGAAGCTGAAGGGATAATTTTTGTCTACAGAAGGGATCTACTATTACAGGAAATTATTGCACATAATTAATTTCTAAATTGCATATTGCGTTAAAAGAAAAACGCCGTCGTGGAAAATTTAATAAAGATGTGCTCTGGTATTCAGACAGTCATACTCCTTGTGTTGCCATCGAGTGGGATTCCGATTGGTAGAACATCCGCGCTATTCACCAGATTTGACATTTATCGTCTACAAATAGTTCCTGAAACTGAAAAAACATATAGCATGGAAGAACATTTTTAAGTGACAATAATGTCTTCCCTGACGATCTTGAAATACTGTAGCAATAGGTCAGAGATTATGTATATTGTAATTATAATTTCACAGTGTATTGATTAAAGCTGAAAAGGTTATGGCTAAGATTCCGGTATATCGCGGTCCCAAAGAAAATTTAAGCTTTGCTGATCAAGTCCTACCTTAAATTTCTGATATCCTGGTTCCCTGATACCAACTTATCTTCTTGGCTGTGCACGCACTGGATCTGGAGGGTAGTGCAGTGTATTCGAGGGCTGGAGTTTAGTTTGAATGTTTAGAATAATTTATTAATTCAAATTTAAATATATAAATAAGTAAAGACTTAAAAAAAAGCTTTATAGAATTTTTTATTTTTTAAGTGTGGCTCCCAGGTAAAATAAACGACACAGGTGTGTTACAAATAATTATTAGCATGGCCTTATAATATTGATCTCTAATATAAATTTTAGATATACGGTAAAATAATATAATACTACCTGCATTTTATGATAAATACCCAAATAGTTAATTTGTAAATATGAATTTTATTTTTCCAAACTATATGAATCTGTATTTCAAAAACATTCTGTATATAAACGTGAGATTGTCATCCGATACTCGAACATTGATTCCTAACAAGTGGTAGGTGAGCGAAAGCGGCTCTCAACCCTAGTTCCGTAACCATGGCGCATTGCTATAGCAATAACTTTCTCAGTCCTCTCTCTGAGCTTCCATTCCAGCCCCCAATTATATTAGGTATTTGGCTGTTGCTTTTCTGCTCCTGGATATCTACCTGGATTCTTCCATTAAGAAATAATTGTTGGAATTCGAGTTATATGTCACTTTCAATATCACTTTTTTTATTTATTAACGTTTTATTGTAGAAAAAATAATAATGTTTGGATCGCTGCTTCTTTGGACTGATAGATCCGACAAGTGTGTATATTGTCACGTAGAAAATGTAGCAAAATGATACATCCAAAGTGACATTTTGTCAAAAATTCTTAATATCCTTACCTTACATTTTGCTAACATCGGATTTCGTTGTTTCTTATAGCTTAGCGGAAATATAGCCATAAATATCGTGATCTATTTGAAAAAATGTTAAAGCAGGTAGGAAGAGTTTTATTTTGTTTGAAGTAAACTGTGATCGGTCCAAAGGGGCCTATAAGGCGTAGGAAGGCGCCTTTGGCATTGCAAAAACATAAAACAATCCATCAAGAATTGGATTTATAAAAAAATCTCATCAAAGGCATTCTCCTAAAATTACAACAGATCATGAGCAAAGGCAGGAAGTCAAGTTGTTATTAATAGGACATTCCAAAATTAACAAAAACTATGACAAAATGACGTCTGGACGATATATTTGTCCGCTAATCAGTACAAAAGATCTGCAAAGATCGCAGTGGAGTAAGCTACCGCCAGGTCAATTTATGTCTAAACTATGATTATAATCATTCTGATCCTGACTTAAGTATGCACAATTTTGTTAAATCTGTTCAACGCCAGGGTTGGAATATGACGATCGATTTGCATCTTTTGGTGTAGAGTTAGTTGGGAGTTGCAACCTGTAAGTCAGCACTTGGACTGCAAAACCTTTCTACTACACCTTGTACCTTTATGAAAAACCTCCCTCAAAAGATCCTATTTCTCTAATATAGTTGCTGCACTAATCTTTCTCTAAAAAGTGTGGCTAAAAAAAAAAATACCGGATTAATAATAATAATAATAATAAATGGTCTTTATTCATCATAGTTACACATTTACAATAACAAAAAAAAGAAGGAAAGTGATGAAAAGGCGAAGTTCAGCACAAGGCTGTTTTTCAACTTAACCTGTAACGCAAATAAATACATTCTATTTCATACACAAAATGAATATTGATGAAAACAGCTTAAATTATATATACAAAAATTATTTTTCAAGAGAGTAAACCTATTTCTTGACAGTTCATGTTTTCGTTTTATAATGCAGATTGATTAGCTAAAAGGTTTTCTTTGAGACGTTTCTTAAAATTAAGAATACTGTAGGATCTATATTCCGCCGTTATATCATTATATTTTTTACTAGCAACGTACGAGAATGATCTTTCGAATAATGTGGTACTATGCATGGGTGCTATAAAATCGTTTCTTTCACAATTTAAACATTATCGCCTTTAATATACTCATCTCTACGATATCTACGCCGTTCCATACCAATTTCCCATTGGGGCCATTGCAGCGGTGTTAATAGTTTTTTGAAAGTATGTTCATGGTCTCCGCTGCTTTTTGTTTTTACAGCTCTAGTGTCCCAAATCTGTTTGCTTCACTTGCTAATTTGACCTTGAGTAATAAAAAAAGTCGCGTGATGCGACATACGGTGATTAGGGCGGATTTTCTAATACGCAGGGATCTAAATGAAACCATCTTTTGTTAAAATCTTCCTTAACAATTTCTTTTTGATTTCTACGGGATTCAACAATGACCTAAATACTTAATCGACGGTTTTTAGGCTCAACGCACTGATCTTTCCAATGTATGTGTCTGTTTTTGGATGAAATTTATAGTCGAATCCTCCTTATGTAAGGGATTCTTGAGGCGTCCTCAACTTTTCTGTTTTATAAACCCTTCATCAAGAAATGAATGTTTAAGGAAGAATAACATCTGGACAACAAAGCATTTTATTTCGTTTGACTTACAATGTACTGCACATAAGTCATGCAGGTTGTCTTGTGGCCATTGTTTTGCACGGTGAATTTGATCAAAGTTGAAACTTCTTTGCACCGTGGTGGTACCCAAAGTTTTGTGTTTTGCAGTATATGTTTGATAATTATGCTGTTTGGAATGTCAGAAAAAGAAAATCGGGCACCTTACTCTGGCAAAGAGAATTTGAATTTTAACATGTCTAGTTGCATAGTATCTGAGGCTCAGCAGCAATTGAATCATTAAAGATACGGACAAACCTCTAGCAGTTCCTCTTCAATAATATTTTAAACTGTATCTTTAGAAAATTTACAATCTACCCCAGTCTCTTATGCAACGCTTAGGCGTCTTGATATGAGGAACCATTTTATTCTCCAGTCTATGTAATCCATGAACTCTTTAAAATCTTCCATTTTGTAATAAAATTGACACAAATCTCAACACAAACTAATTTCAAAACTACCACAAGTTCTAGATTGTAACCATAAAATCGGCGAAGAATGCCTTAAGGTAGCTCCAGACCTACCTTAATCTTAAGGGTTCCTTCATGACTATAAAATACATTTTGCTCCGAATGTGGCTTTGAAGGAAAAGGGCTCCTCAAGGTCAACTATAAATGCTTCCCTTTGAAGTACAAGATCATCCTGGGCGCGATTCGTCCCTCGTTAATCACTTAAAAACCTAAGTGTGTAATAAACTCCATATTATTTTTCAATAAAACATATGTTTCTGTGGCGGATTTTCTGACTTTCACAAGGAATTTTCATTGCCGCGTTGCTCTCCTTGAACACATGAACATATTACCGGTGGAGCACAGAACGAAAGTCACGGCCCAATTAAGCGGAACATAACCTTTACAGTGATAGCAATAGAGACTGGAGATGTCTATAAAGTTTTTTTTTGTATGCTGTTTGGATATTTCTTATTAAGGATTTTTATATTTGGTCAAGATGGATAGATCAACGTTTGGTGAATCATTAAGAATTAAGTCTTTCTTGCTTTTATTTACCTTAGGTATATAGAGTTCCAGTATGTTAAATCATAAGGTCATTTCACACATTGATTTCCATATACTGGCGTATGTTATGTATGGTATTGTATACATGTACATACCCAAAATATCAATTATTAGTTTTGAGATACGCCATCTTAAATTTCGTTTTAAAAAATTATAAATATTTTCGTTCTGTTTGTCAGTTACTTGGAAATTATTCGAAACTTTCTAATAATTCAAAGTATGCATTTAAAATGAATGTATTAGTTTCTGTAATCTGCTTTTAGAAAGATTATAGGTACATATCTAATTTGTTGTTTTTCAAGAACCATTATCAGTAAGTTTAATTTAAATTACATTTATATACATGAATTTTCAATATAAAGTAAACTGCAGGCCACTCAGGCCCATAGCTTTACAATTTTCTTTTCTAATTTTGAATTTTCTGTTTTGGTCTGTTCTCTTTTTTTCACTCCGATATTTCCCACGCTATTTAGTCGGATGACTCTCCAATCGTTTCCAAATGTTTCATTAGAATGACTTTTTCTAGGGTTGCCTTTTTAGAAAAGGACAGTCTTTTTTTTAAACAAATTGTCCTTGTGACTTTTTAAAACCTTAAAATGTCCTTTTTAAAAACCATATCTCAATATTTTTCAAGAATAATTCACAGCAGCGGCGTAGCCCAGTCCCAAGCTGTTTTTCCGAACGCACTTCATCATTTTACATGAGTACAGCCACAAAGCACGTATCTTCTAGAGACCCCACGCCAATGTTAAACTTTTAAACCAAATTAGCGCCACCTTGTGTTTGGAGCTGGAACTAAAATGACAATTGACAGATGGCAGTAAATTCAAATTGTAATTTTTAGGAGTAGGTAGTAGTTTTAAATGATTTCCTCATAAATTATTTTATAAAATAAAGAATGGAACTAGTAAGTTCGAAACTTTAATTTTACACAATAATTTAGGTCGATTATACCAAATTTGAGGAATTAATTTGTTATAAGCAGGGGTCTGATGTGGAGAGTTGGTTCTGCATATTATTATTAAATATAAGATATATCAATAAATAATAAAATAGAACATTCTTAAAATATGTTTATTAATAACTTAAATAAACATTATTAGATAAAAATAAATACAAATAATAATACATATTTAACGAATACTTACTCTCAAATCTTTAAAATACCTATTAATAATTTAAATGTGAAGTAGAGAATAGGATATTACATTTTATTAACACTAAAATAATATATTTTATAAATGTCTTTTAAACCGAGGACAAATGTAATATAGGTATTGTATTAAAAGGTGAATCCTTTTAACTATTCATTCAATGATAAATAGGTATTTTCCTTCCAAATACAGATGGTGGTATTACTCCACTGCTTTGTGTATTACTCTCTTATGTGAAAAATGATTTCGGAATCTAAGTGATAAATTGATTATCAATTAGTTGTTATACCCGTTTGTCTTTTTATGATGCACATGCATGGTGAATCAATGAAGTTTTTCTCGAAGTTTTCAACGTAGCACCCACAGGTAGCACCAAAATTATTGCAAAACACAGTAGCAAATAGAAAAGCAAAACATCACAATTTTGCAAATAACTAAGACGAAACTATAAACAGAAACCAAAAGCCAAAGCCAACAAAAAATCACTAAAATCAAACGGAAAAATGAGATTAACCAAAAACATAAATAAATACACGTCACATCTTTGGACTCTTTGGTTAAGTTTTTCTCCCATAAAGCTTAAAAATGGAGTAAGAAATCAGAATTTTACCAGTAGCCCCATCTAGAGTTTGGAGCAAATAGCATAAAAAATGTCAGTTGTCGGTTTTGACCTTGGTCATTCACGTGGAACCTCTATGTGCTTTGTGAGTACAGCTGTCGAAAATAGTTTGGTTATGTATGTTTAATTTTTCAAACAAACCAAACAAATTTTTGCGGCTAAAACCAGCGTTTAAAGATTATAATATCTAAACTACTTTGGTTATATTGCGGTTTTAATGTTATTAGTTGAGGTGATGCCGAATTCAGATTGTTAGAGATTGTGGCAACCCTACTTACACCATTAATAAATGTGGTTTTTATAGATTCATGCAACTCCTGGTTTGTTCTCTCCCAACTCATTTCTGATTGTTTTCCACACTTTTCTTTCTTAGAACTCTAATTTAATTTGGGTCTCTTTGTTTTTGTTTATAACTATGGGCGCTGCGGCAAAAGGATCAGTTGCCTCACCCCTGGATAGTGATAGGCAATCCGGATCTTTTTAAAGATCTGGGTCAACAAATCTGGCTCAGTTGAAAGATCCGGTTCAGTGAGCCGAATCTCGGTTCAGTTGAATTTTTAAATATTGTATGTTAGTTCACATTGCGTTTATCATCAGTCCCATCTATTGACATAATTTATAGTAACATAAAATATGTTCCAAGCTGAAAATTGACTAGGTAACTAAACCTGCATTAACATTTGAAATGTTTTTTACATATTATTTATATATTTTTTTGTTTCTGCATCTATAAAAGTGATTTTTGAATGATTTCATTACTTCCCTTTAGAGCCCTTTAGAGACAACTTAAAACAATTACTTGCATACGAACAAAATATCGACTAAATAAGTATATTCAAGGCGACAATTGCACAATAAATTATTGTGATATTCCCTACTGCTGACGGATCCTAGATTCAATTTTGTCAATAAATAGTAATTGAATCTCGGATCCGTGATCTGCACTGTAATATTTTGAGAATCTGGTCAGTCAACTCTTTTTAAAGATCCGGCTCACTGAATCGGATCGGATCGGATCCGATCTGCCCATCACTACCCCTGGAACGGAGTCCACACTTTCCTTATCGAGAAAGGTACTTGGTTAAAATTTTAAAATTTTTGAACAAAATGTTCATGGGCCCAACTTCGTACTACGACTATTTTTTTATATATAGGATGCTGAAATTAAAAATTATGCCTGAATCTGTTTGTAAAAAAGTACAGGATTTCCAAGTTTCCTTCCTCTTTCTAAACCATTTTTTTATTAGTTTAAAGTTTCATTTTACAAATATAATAGACATTAAAATTTTTTCTTTACCCATCTCTAACTAGCGAAAAATGTTATTATTATCTATAGCTGGAGAGCTAGTAACACACATTTCATTAAGTGTTTGATGCACAGATATACCTGTGTTGGCTAGACCCACCCCGGGACACCAGGTACTGCGCATAATAGAAAGGGATCGTAAAATATGACCTAAAAAAAGGGTTTGATTCAGAAGCCAACAAACAACAATTGAAAGTTTTGGTAATTCTAAAAATACTAGTAATTTAGGCAGACACTTTTGAGAGGGTTTATAATTGATAAATCAACCCCAAAGTTTATAACGTTTTTTTTTGTTGTAAAAAGTTTGCTGTTTTTTTTTGAATTTTTTACCAGTGCTGTAGATTTGAAAGCCCAATCTTCTAAAGAAAAAAAAAAAATAAAAGCGACCACCTTAAAAAAATTTGTTTTGACATAAAGAAACTTTATCGATCTTAAAATCAAAAAGAACTATGAATTTTTATTTTTTTTTATAGAGAAATGAACTTTGTATCTTTCTTAGTTAACGAGCTATTTACAATTTTTTAACTGAATTTCTAGAGCAGTTCGTCCGTCCTGGACTTAACATATCAACAAAGAGTAGGTCAGGAGTTATTGTACAAAAAACGCATATAAAAATCAGTGGTGGGTCTAGGGCTGTGCTTGAGCCGCCCCTGCCAAACTACCTCTTTTATTTATATTTTTCTATTCAAGAAGGAGGAGGACATGTTGAACATTTACTAAATTAAATAGTTTATAAAATATGTATAATACTTATTGCCAAATGTTTATTTTTAATTGCTAATTTTTTCTTAATTGTTTAATTAAAAAAATAATTGTTTTAATTATCATTAAATTTAATAAATACATTTCCAAACTAACGTGTATTTTTCTCAGTGGCATGGTGAACCCATGAGGACGGGTGGCACACCATTTTTATGGCGCCAATCCAATATTATAAATACCCTTTTTACAAAAAATAAATAAAAGACGTAGTTTTTGCAGGGGCGGCTCAAGCACAGCCCTAGACACACCACTGATTTTTATATGCGTTTTTTGTACAATAACTCCTGACCTACTCTTAGTTTTGTTGATATGTTTAGTAGGAGGGACGAATTGCTCTAGAAATTCAGTTAAAAAATTGTAAATAGCTTGTTAACTAAGAAAGATACAAAGTTAATTTCGCTATAAAAAAAATTTAAAAATGCATAGTTCTTTTTGATTTTAAGATCGATAAAGCAAGTTTCTTTATGTTAAAAAAAATACGGGGGTTTAAAAGATACCCAACCCCGCAACTTTTTTTAAAGGGGTCGCTTTAATTTTTTTTTCTCCTGAGAATATTGGGCCTTCAAATCTACAGCACTGGCAAAAATTTCAAAGAAAAAATCGCAACAGCAAACTTTTTACAAAAAAAAAAAAAAACGTTTTACTGAATGTTAGTTTAACGCCCTGTAACTTTGTTGGGAGCCTGTTTTTGATATAGGTAAATAAAGCCAAATCCACTTATTTTTTGGTAATCTATCTGAGGAAAAATTTATGATACACCTTTTTGTATAATGCTTGAAATTTTATATTAATCTCTTCACAGTTTAACAGATCTCCTTAACCCCCATTTTCAATCAGATTTTTTCAGATTCAATCGGCTTCATCGCCTTATGAAGCTTGATTTTTCAATTTGATATCGTTTTCTGTTTCTGAGTTAGGATTTTTTTAATACTTCACCCCCTTTATTACCCCATTTTTATTTATTTATTCATTCCCTTATAGATCTTGATTTTTACTAAACATTTCATGTTGATATCGCTTTGGTTTTTGATTTCTACTTTTTATTTCAACCCCCCTTGACCTTCATTTGGTTCAGATTTTTTTTTTAAATCAATAGGGTTTGTCCCTTTATATAGCTTGATATTTGCCAAAAATTTCAAGTTGATATTATTGTTCGTTTTTGAGTTAGGATTTTTTAAATATTTCAAACCCCTTAACCCCTCATTTTTGTTCAAATTTTTTCAGAATCTGTAAGCTTCATCTCTTTATAGAGGTTGATTTTTACTAAAAATTACATTTTTGATATAGCTTTTAAGTTTTGATTTATGATTGTTTTAAATTTCAACCCCCTTAAACCCCCATTTTATTCAGATTTTTTTCGAAATCAAAGGGCGTATTCCCTTATAGAACCTAATTTTTGCAAAAAATTACAAGTTGATATCATTTTTGTTTTTGAGTTAGAATTTTTTTAATATGTTAACCACCCTTAATTAATAGGATTCATCTTTTTATAGAGCTTGATTTTTACTTGATTTATGATTTTTTGTTTAATGTCAACCCCCTTTAACCGCTTATTTTTATTCTCATTTTTTTCAAAATCAGTAGACTTCGTCTTCTTATAGAGCTTATTTTTTCCTGAAATTTTCAAGTTGATATAATTTTTCGTGTATCAAACGTGACATCGGACGGACGAACAAAGTAAACTCTTCACAAATTACTGTGTGAAAAGTATAATAACCAATGAAAAATATTACTGCATTCTAATATTTTGCTGTACCTAATTTTATTTTACTTTTATTGTCCTATGAAAATGTTTGTAATAGGAATTACATTACATAAACGCCCGTGGACATTATGAGTGTGTTTATTACATCCAAATCAAAAACAATAAACTAATAATAAGCAAATGGAAAGTTAAATAATGGTTTAACGATAACACAAAAATATTATTTTCTTTAAAAACTACAAGGAAAAAACAAGTTTTATCAGTTTAGTAATTTATCAATCTTCAGTCACTTTTACATGCTTTGATTTTACTAACCAATTTAACACTTTCCGGGAATATTAATTAATAACAGGACACATATTTTAAATTTAAAGTATAGCACAAAATAAAAAATGTTAAGTCAAATAGGTACTACATTCATTTTCTAATAAATGAAATATATTTAATTGACAAAAGTAAATAACTATTTGGGCGTTTGCAATTACATTTGAAGAAAACGAGTGCTGAAAAGAAAAATGTTCAAACCTTTTAGAATAACTTATGAGAAAGTTGGGCGGTAACATTTTTTCCTACACATTACCTAATGCCTACATTATATTATTATCCAAAACATCACTGCAGTTTTCGTCTACGAAAAATACCCAACTAACTTACCCCCAAAACTGAATCTTGGAAGTCCCGTACCAGCCCGTGCCTACATCGACTGTGACTTCAATAGAAATAAAAAAACTTCAATTTTCCCATAATTTACTCCCTCAGTCGGAAGTACTTACTATGACCAGTGGCATGACCAATTTTTTTTAAGATTTAATGTTTCAATAAATTTTTTTTGGCCTTTCGATAACAATTCAATTTAATTGTGTACATTTTCGATAGAAGGCCGATAGTCGAATCTCAAAAAATTACTTAACTCTTTTTATAACTTAGGAACTGAAGAGGTGTAGTAGCTCGATACACTTTTCACCAACTTTTCTTGAGCCAACTTCCTCAAATCGTCAAATTTTCGTCTTCCTTTTATAGCAGTAGCTACATAATACACGGGTAGTCCCAGAAGTACCCGACCTAACAAAGAAAACAAATAATTTCGGAAAATCTGTATTTTTCATTATAGTCTCCTTTTAGCTCGATAGACTTTCCCAGCGATGTTCAATAGCTTCAATACTTTGTTTATAGTGAAAAGGTCTTTATTATTTTCAAATCTTTTTATACCGAACTTTTTTCAAGTTTGAAAGGAGAAAATAACCCGAGATACTATATCTGGCGAATGCAGCTCGTGATAAAGCAATTCGATTTTGGATATCGTGATAACGGATGTATATTCTTGATGAAACAACACTTTCTTTTTTGCCAAACTCGGCTGTTTTTTCTTGATTTTTATCACTCAAACGGTATAACAAGATCGCATAATACTTGCCGTAGATTCTTTTTCCCTTTTAAAGATAATCATTGAAAATCAACAAACGCGCATTCAAAAAAACTGACGCCATGAACTTGTTAGCTGATGGAACTATCTTCGTTTTCTTTGGAGCCGATTCTTTCCATTTATTCCATTTATTCGATTGAAACATTCTCACGACATTGGTTTCTTGCCATTGTAAACAGAAGGTTTTCATATTGCATATTTTCATATTTTCTGTCCAAATTTTCAGTCAATATGCGCTGTACAACACTTTTTAAATTGCTTACCATATCTGTTAGCTCGCGCACATTCATCAAATACCACTTTGTGGAGTTTCTTCACCATTTCTGGTGTGATCATTTTATTTAGTCCACCATTGTGATGTTCGACTTCTCACCCAATATTTTATTGTTGTAAATCGCGTTCTTACGGGACTGATTACAGGACATTGTTGACTAGGTAATCAAACATCGGACTGTTGATTATGCAGCGTGGATGACGAATCCGTAGAGCTTATTCTATGTACTTGCTCCGCTTTGGAAAGAACTAGGTTCCAGATCTTAAGGTTCGTCCGACTGGAGCCTACAGGTGTCGCCCAATTCAACCATGGTCTTCATCATAAGGTGTGACTTGTACGGTGAACTTCAAGTTAGATATGAGCCACAATAGAACCATCTGGGTCGCAGTGGAATGCGATGAGATCATCCCACTAATTTTCAACCTAACCTCTAGTACAGTGATACTCAAAGTGTGCTCTGCGGAGTCCTGGGGCTCCGCAAATTCTTTGTGGGGGCTCCGCGAAGAAAATAATAGTCATAATAAAAAAAAGGAGTACTACTATAGTACTATGGTCACAAAAGGGAGGGACTTTTTTTTGTTTTTTTTTTTTTTTTTTTTTTTTTTTTTTTAGAAGTTAAGAGGAAGGAGGATATGATTTTGTTTGGAGGACCTTTTTTTTAGAAGTCAGCAAGAGGAAGGAGGAAATGATTTTGCTTGGTGACCTTTGTTTTTGTGCGGGCTCCGCTAAAGAAAATAATAGTCATAATAAAAAAAGTAGTACTATGGTTAAAAAGGGAGGGACATGGCTCGAGAACCTTTTTTTTTAGAAGTCACTAAGAGGAAGGAGGATATGATTTTGCTCGGAGGAGAAATGTGTTTAGGGCTCCGTCAAATATTTCACTTTTCAAAAAGGTTCCGTCACCAAAAAAGTAGAATCTAGCTCAGGTTTGATATTGGTTGGATTGAGACCATTCAAATGAAAGTGTTGTCTCACATAACGATGACCAGTTTGTTTTATATTTCCAAATTCACTGAAAGCGTTGTCAAACTTTAAATTAAGCTTCATAAGATTGGTACTTTCGAACAATAACCGCCATCTATACGCCAGGTAGGGTACTTCTGAGACTATTCTCTTATGCACCATCAAGGCAAATTTATCTAGTAATAATAATAATAATAATAATAATAATAATATATTTTATTCCCATACGACTGAACCCCTGAAACTCTGTAAAGCTTGTGCGGAGAGTGGCAGCTATTATTGTTATTTGCTGAGACGTTACGAGGCGACTTACAAAGTGTCAACACGGTAACCCACTACGATTTGTAATCCAAAATGTATCAACATAAATTGAATTACCCCTAATATGGCATCCATCAAATCCTACAACGAACCATGAAAACTAACTAACAATGCACATGGTTTGTCTGTGATCCTAAGCAGCGTGTCGGTAATTTAACACACGGCCGCTCGACACATTGGCCTACCGAGAAATTGTCTTCTTTTTGATTCTTCTCATTGATACTTAGAGATAAATTAAGAAATATGCGACAATCTCTCCCACAATTGGGTTGAGTAGAGAGTGTAAGAAGAAGACGCCTAAAGACAAGTGGAGACGTTTGGCCTGTTCCAATATTTCTTATTTTATCTAGAATTTGGCTTTTTTGTTTACGTTATCATACACTTTCCTAAAGGTTTATGAATGCAACACACTGCATTGATAAATTTGAATAGTGATAAAAGGAAAAATCACAAGGGTCTATATCTGGTCCATGCCGTGGATGTTCCAATAAGTATGCATTGTCATGATGCCCTAATAATTCAGCTTTTGAATAATTTTCGCAGTATCCATTTCTGTTAAAAATTTGGTGGCATACGATTAAATAATTAGGGTTTTTACTTTCCTATCTGTATACAGATATAAGGAAAGTATAGGAATCATGATTTTTTTCGACCTCGAGTTTTCGACGGATTTTTACGTTTTGAGGTCCCCTAAATCCGTTTTGACTATTTTCGCGATGATGTCTGTGTGTGTGTGTCTGTGTGTGTGTCTGTTTGTATCCACCATAACTCATGAACCGATACAAAGAAAAACACCAAATTTTAAACTTAAGCTTTATTCCTGCGTCCAATGAACTGATTAGATTTTGGGCAGTCGGAACATCTGGAAGAGTACTATATGAGTGGTCATTTTTATATTTTATGGAATATATCTGTTATTTACGTTTGGAGAATAAAATTCTTCAAATAAAAATTACTTACAATATTATCAATATTTTTTGTTCTAACAAAATGTAAAAAAAATGATTTTTTATAAAAATTGTTCAAATAAAAGTTACTTCTAATATTATTATCTATAAATTTTGCTTCATGTCAAATTTTCCTGAAATGGTCCGCATTCGAGAAATTTGACAAAATGTGCAAAATTCTGATTTTTAAGAAAATTATTGAACTAAAAGTTGTTTGCGATATCGATCTATATAATTTTTGTTTATACATGATTTTTCTAAAATGGACCGTAATGGAAAAATTGGAGGAAAAGTTCTAAATTTAAATTTTTCAGTATTTTCGTTTTCAATGAATATCTATAGAAAAATGTTTTGAGGCAGATGTATGTGGCAAATGTATATATTTAATCTATCCTCTAAACATTTATAGAGGTGCTGCAATAGTTGTACAAAATAACCGGAAAAAGCCTATAATAACTAGATAGGAAAGTCATGTGTTGGACACATCAGATTTTTATTTTGATAATCCAAGGGTTTTGTTAAATTTGATTCGAAAAAAACATGTCATATCGTCATTGTTACTGCAATAGGTGGTATGTCGAAAAAAAAATGAATTTTCACGAGACAGAAAAGAGTAATCAGGGTATGGTCCGATATTAACCGACTACTAACCGTAACTAACCACGCTTTTTTGACAGCGGTTCCTGAACAAAACTAATTTGTTGGTTACTTTTGGACCACGGCCGAGATTTACGTCACTTTTGTGACAGATTGACATTCGTCTTTATGGTAACCGTAAAAATATAGCGGTTAGTGATCTGACGTTTAAGTCCCTAATTTAACCGATTTTTCAGGAGCGGTTAGTTTTGTACCGAGTTACCGATATTTCAGTTAATAACGGACCATACCCTAAATAGATTATTCCTGTTTTTTAACGACAAGAGATATAAACTAAAACACGCAAGCCTCTTTATTATTGGGTAATTGCATACGGTCTTTCGCACTACGTTACAAACGGTTATTTTGTGTTGAAATAATTCTTAAGTTGAAAATTGTATGTTTTTGTCAGTAACAGCGGCGATATGCCAGAAATGTATACTCTAATCAGTCTAAACCAAGGGTTCCCAACTTTTTTTGAATCGCTACCTCCTTTTACAATTGTCAAGTAATCTGTGAATCCCGCCATATTCGTATAAAGTGACATTTTCAATAGGATAAAGAAAACACAAAAAATATATTGTTCAGAATATAACCCCAACGTAATATTTAATAAACTAACTAATTAAAATATAAATTAATATTTAAAGCGATAGATAATCACATGTCATTCTCAACATTTAAGCTGTTTCTTTGTTTTAATATGTACAAGCGTTGAAAATTCACTGCCACTCTTCTTCTGGGTAGCTATTCTGAATTCGAGGGAGTAGAAAACCGGTTTTTCCTATTTATCTGCACAACATTTTTATTTTTTCTTATTCTTTCCTCAAAATTTCTACTCCCTGAGATTCAAGAATAGGTACCCTGTAAGCTTGGGGAAGTACCGCTGAAAATCCTTTTTAAGGGATTCAAGGTGCCCAGTTCTTTCACTTTTGTTTGAAAGCCTGATTGGTGCTCTATCTGTACAAACCCTACATATGTTTTTTCACTGTCAAATAAATTATTTATCTTCTCCGTGATATCTTCATCTTCTGTAGTGGTTGCAAATTCATTACAAGATAAGAACTCTTCGTTGATGTTATATGAATGAATATAGTATTTCGCAATTATTGAGAACTTATATCCGTTGACCTCGCAAGATGGCTGAATTTAATAAATGTTAAAACATCCATGAAATTTAGGAAAAAAATTCAAGTAAAAATATCGTAGCGACTCCTTAAAAACACTTTGGGACCCTCTCGGGAACCACTTCTCTAAACCAGCGTTTCTTAATCTTTTTTTATAAGTGAAATATTTTTTGACAAGTGGAACCCTTTTTAATCACAACTTTTATCGTGGAACCCCTGGTTTTTAACAGTAGTATGATTTTAATACAAAATATTATAAATGGATTATTTGCAATAAAAATGACAATTATTTCAAATAATATTTGTAATTAGAAAGTGGAAGCGAAGGTTGGTTGTTTTTAATTTCGAAGATGCGTTAATTTTGATTGTTTTTTTTTAGTCACCGTTTTGAATGATATGAAAAAAAGCACGTAAGTTTCGCGGAACCCTTGAGTAATCCTGCGGATAATGTTCTAACCTGATTGGCAGCGCTTATTTCAGTAATTTTCCCCATATTTACAGCTAAAATACGACTTGTGGCAATACATTTTTATTTCGTTGCTATTTTGTTCAACAACTCATCGAAAGGTCGCAATGTTTCAAAATGGCGAACTCTAAAGTGGCTCTTATTTTTCAATAATATTTTGTAGCTCATCCAATCCTATTTTCTCAAGGAAGTGTAGGATTTGAAGTGGCTTCAAGTTAGGTAAATCTCCCTCTTCTATTTGACATCCTCCTAGATATAGTACCCTTGGATTCTGGAGTGCCACACATTCAGCTAGGATGTGAATGGAGGTTTCGTCCTCCTCCTCACAGAATCTGCACTCACTATCCTCTACTACTCTCAGTTTACTCAGGTGTCCTTTTAGACGGCAATGCTCGGTAAGGATCCCTGTTACAATACGTAGCCTGTTCTTGCTCAGGCAGATGCAGGCTTCCGATCTTTTCTGGTTATATTCACCCAGAAGTATCTTGGCCTGTCTCAGCCCCAAGAGATTGTTCCAATTATCGGTTCTTCTACTGCCTAATTCTTTTTTAATCTCTCCTAATATTATGTTACTGCTGATACCGCAGAACGGCTCAGGTCCTACAAAGGGTGTTTGAGCCCCTTTCCTTACAAGACTATCTGCAATCTCGTTACCCTGTACCTCGTTATGTCCCGGAACCCAAGTGAGAGTAACTCTATTTTTCTCGCCTAGCTCATTCAATTATTCTAGGCATCTCCAGACCATTTTTGAGCTGATTACGTAAGAGCGCTTTGATGGCTGCTTGACTATCGGACATGATGATAATCTCTTGTCTATGATAGTTTCTCTCGATGTTAAACTGGATACACTTCTCGATGGCGTGAATTTCCGCCTGGAAGATGCTTGGGTATTTTCCCAAGCTTTCGGAGGGCTTGGTTCTCGGCCCATACACTCCTATTCCAGTTCCTTCTATGGTTTTGGAACCGTCCGTATACCACTGAATAGCACGTCTGTCGGTTGCAAGCGCGATGGATTCTTGGCTCCATTCTTTCTTGCAGCCCAGCTCTGTGGTTTTAAAGTAGACTTTCGTCTGATTACTCAGTTCCAGATCATTCTATATCGTGTCCTTTTTGTCACGATCTCTATCATTAGAGGGGTGATCACCTCCATTGCGGCCGTAGGACAGGTTCTCATTTCACCGGCGATGCATACACAGGCTAGTCTTTGTACTTTTGAGATATTAGCTCTCGTAGTAGCTAAACTAGTTCCATTACTCCAGGCGATAGCCCCGTAAGTGATGATTGGTCTCACTATTGCAGTATACATCCATCGCAGTATGTTTGGGTTACATCCCCATCATTTACCTGCAATGTTTCTGCATACCATTAAGGCTTTTGTAGCCTTATTTACTACTTCCTTCTCATGTGTGTTCCAGAGAAGTTTGTTGTCCATTGGTCTTTAAACCACATGATTGATCTGCATCAAATATCGGACTGTCGGACTCTTTCCATACAAAACGAGAGTGCACACGTATTTTGTACCTGCTATGCTCTATAATATACCTTTTTAAAACACTGACAGTTTTTTACCTATATCTGTGCCGGGATCTATATTCTGCTACTGTGAACCCCCAAAATTTTGATCACAAGCCGCCCCTGCAGAGGAGTACTTGTTTTCCGGAGGGAAGCGGTTCTGTAACACAGACTGAGTTTTTCTTCATTATTTACTAAAACATCTACTGATTTTATTTCGCACAGTTAAAGTAATACTTAATTTAAAATCATTTCTAACTGGCTTTGTTTAATATTTTTGAATAATGTTTAATGAGATTAGTTAGCAGTTACCTTGAATTTTTCGTTTACCTACACTACTGATGGGTCATGACTCACCGTTATTATCTAACCAGGTGTAGAAAAGGCACAGGTCTAATATGCATTCTACCCCTATGGAAGCAGGTGTACTATTCAGTAATCGCGTTTTTCATGTTTGTGTTTATTTTAAAGGCCCATAAGGGTTGATTTCGATATTGCGCAGTTAAAACGTGTGCAATAGGGTAATGTTTCACTTTTACCGGTATTAGTTTTGACAATAGTTTTCGAATTATCAAAGGATTCTGTTTGCGGTGATATTAGTTTGTGGTTTCTTTTTGTTAATTTGTGATTGGTTATCGAATGAAAGGTTAGTGTTAATGAGTAATTTGCATAGATTGATTAGTTGCTAAAAGGCTGGCAATAACTCTGTATACGATTTGGAAACAATCAGCAAAACGCAACAATCTTTTTGTATTTGATCGAATTTTTACATCCAACATTGTGTATTGTGAATAAAAATTAATTATGTAATTTATTTTACTTAAAAATAATTACTGGCTCTTGATTAATGTTCTCAGAAGCATTACCAAATAATTCGTATATCCTAATTCTAAAAATGTTTTCATTGGGAAATAATTACTATTTGTTGCCAATTTTTTGTTAGAAAAATTATAAATGTGTCAAATGTTCTCCTTTTCAACCATTATAACAGGAAACTTCTAAAATATTTGTTTCTTTATTTTAAAAGTAAGATCCAGTTTTGAGAAATATGTCTTTTTTACCCACTATGGGGGTCTTTTCAAAAAAAGCTTAGTTGGTTACGTTATAAATAAGTCACGTCGTTTTTAATTTTCATTTCCAAACAATTTCGATTTGAACTCTTTCTATCAAATTTCGTTATTCACTAATCCTTAATTTCTTTTTACCACAGCTTTATAATTTTTTGTTTTTAATTATAGGTATTCTCGTTAATTAATGCACCAAAAAAATGGTTAAATATTTTTCTTTGTTTTAAATCTAGAATCTAAATACCCATTTTCACCAATTTTTTCACATTTTCATTTAAAACAAACTTCTCTTAACTACATTATAGAAAAAGAGTAACACGCTTTCCACACTCTAATGTAATATACTATTAAATAAGATAGTACCACTTTTCATATTAATAGCATTCTGGGTTTTTGAGATATACGGGGTGGCGAAAAAGTCTCGCAACAAGGATTTTTTTTGAAACGAATGAATGTGTATAGTTATGAAATTGTAGAGTGATGAATGGGACTGTATTACATTATAATTTTTTTTGATCCTATACATACAGAACCACGAAAAAGTAAGCTTTTCTCTGATATATCACTCGAACTAAGTTGACATTTAAAAAAATTCAAGATAGCGGCGGTACGCTACACATTCGTTTCAAAGAAAATACCTTGTGTTGCCAGATTTTTCGCCATACCCTACATAAATAACCGTATTCACAAAGCATTTTGTTTAATTTTGTTTTTAACTTCAGGGTGGCTATGGAAATTTGACACATTTCACTGTATTATCATTTTAATATCAATTTATATTTTTTCATCTTATGTGCTGTCTTATGTAATTTTTAACATTTGAAGCAGCATTGTCAAGTTGTCTTACATGAAAAAATCTCTTGACTTGAGGAATTTCTAAGCAGGCCATCATAAACATACATATCATTAGATTGGCTGCAAAAATCATTTCATTGTTAATTTAAATAAGATGTTATCACTGTTAAATTCCAATTTCGGATATAAAGTATGAATATATGAAACTATTTGGAATATTTTAAAGGTGGGTCCACATTGCTCGCGAACAGTGCGAACGAACACAACAAGCGCAACAAACGGAGCAAACAGCACGAATGAAACAAAACTCATATTCGCCGTGTTTGGGCTGTTTGCCGCGTACCTCGTGCTTGCAATCACCCAAAACACCTGTTTTGACTGTTCGGTCGGGTAGCGGTACATCAAAGGAATTCATAATGCGCGCACGAGCACAGTTGACGGCGGTTTGGTGATTTTTTTTATTTTTACTGTTCGCATTCAACATTCAAGATTCAAGTACAGTCAAGTACGAGCGTACGAGCAAGGCGCAGTGCAATATGGAGTGAACTGAAGAAAACATTTTGAAACTTATCCTGTTTTGTGGGATCCACAACAAAAATTTTATAAGCTAAATAATAAAAAATGGTGGTATTCTTTCTTTGGATATGTGGGCCAACTAAATTAATTAGTGTTTCAAAATTTGTACTATTTATGCGACAAAAATTATTAAAAAACATCCCATCTGTTTGCAAATCATGCAGAAGATTATTTCCACTGTATTTGGATCTACGTTTAGAAATATTTGATATCTAACACCGTCTTTTCGTCACTCTTTTCCCTATTCTCTCTGCTTGATAATAATAATTAAAGCACTGGCAGCCGCCGTTAATAATAATTGATCATCCATGTCGGAACCGCAAGAGCGCAAACACAAAACTACAATGTGGACACTTTTGTTCGCGGATAAAACGATCTTGACAAACAGAAGAAACACAAAAAGCAACATTCCGGAAACAGCATAAGCGCGATCACGAGCACGAGCGTGAGCACGAACAGGAGCAATTTGGACCCACCTTAATAGATAAGTTAGTTTTTTTTTTTTAATTTTTTAAAGAACTCATTTTCAGAATGCAACTGCCAAATATTGAATTATAATAAATACACTGTCGTGAATTGACTTGTTTTCTTTTTCTTTTTGATCTTCGTCACCCACGTAAGGGTTTCCTTTCTGTTACAAGGAGATGGTGGACTGTATATTTGTAGAAACTTGTAGAATGTGTGATTTTAGTGATGAACTGCCTGATAATTTGCTTTGGCTGGTTGAAATTAAAATAATTATTTCTGTTAACGTGTTTATTTAACAATATAAACTTTGTATTGTATCACATAACAATTTTACATAATTTTTTATGAGTGTTAAAATTTGTATAACCAACATGTAGGTTTGAAACATCTCTTTTATTTGTCTCAAACAGAAACGACGTGTACGTAAAAGAATAAAATAAAAGGTGTTGCTATGTTGGAGGTTGAAATGGGTCTCGGAAAGGCTAGCATTTTTGTGCTACTGTGATTGGTAGGGAACGGATCATATGTTTGGACAGTGTCTTCTGATTGGTTGCAGACAGAGATAGAGTGAATGTTATAACCATTAAATAAACATATATATATATATATTATGTGTTTTTAACGTTTTATTTTAAATATACCTATACTTGAGAGAATGAGATATATTTACGAGTGGGAGAGACTTGGCACTTTTACCCAAATTGAGTGAGAAAACTATATTCTGCGCGCGTAAATACTAGTAAATATACTGCAGGTGTGCAAAGAATGTTTTTCTTGGAACTTGAAATCCATTAAACTGCATTCTTGCTCTGCCAGGTTTAGCTTTGATTTTTAAATTCGGTAATGCAATTTACAGATTGATTAATAAAATATATTGTTTATTATACATTATTTAATCGGGTGAATCATAAAGAGAGTAACTGAAGTATATGTTAAAAAATGCTTGTCATTTTGGAACATACGCAAGAAGGTGCTAAAAATATTTTAGGTCTATTAATTTTGTGTAGTTATGCGTGGTAATGCGTCTTCTTTTCTTGTCTTATAGCCCAATCACCTATTTTTTGATTGGCGAAATATACAGGTTCTCCAGCGATTGGGGATACTATAATAGCTTCGTTCGCGGTAACAATCCTGTAGTGATTCCGAACGCTAAGGTAAAAATTACACTGCATACTATAACTGAATTTGTATTGTTTAAATGTTTATGCATGCGTGTATGATCTGCCTTAGCGTTCACAAACTAATAATTGACGGATTGGTAACAAGTTATGATCTTTCCATCTAAAATATTTTTTCTACGTTCATGCAAAAAACAAAACTTTATTGAACTATATTTAGTGAAAAAACTGGTTCTTTATTGCACTAGTGCAATAAAAATTTTATTGCACTCATCTGTAATTTTACTACAGCGTTTTATGATCATGAGAAACATAAATATATTCAAATCAATGCCAAATATTTAGTCCATTTTCATTTTCTGTGTTACGTTTTAAAAACAATTGCATATTTTATATTATTTTCAATCATTTAATAAATAAATTAATAAAAAAATGTATTTTATTAAAAATGTCATTACAAATTATGAACACAAACGTAAATAAATACAACTGTAGTTCTATAAAACATTCTTTGGTTTTTGCATGAACGTAGAAAAAATATTGTATGCAACTCGTGCAACACGTGTTTATTGCACTCGACGTGTTGTCAAACTCTTTCTAAACTTTCTAAACTTTTTCTAAAAAAACCATTGATAATTTTAAAAATAAAAGAGTAACTACATTTAATTTTGTTAAAACAATATCGTGATATAATAGTGTCTAATAATAATTTTAAATTTTGTTATATGCAATAAATTTAATTAATACGCTTTTTAGTAGTTTTATTTTAAATACATGTATATGTATACCTTCAGTAGGCCTACGTAAGTTATCAAGTTTACAAAAAATATTTCTTTTTTATAAACATTTTTTTGTCAAAAAAATTGATAGTACATACCATTTCCCTAATTATATAAAAGGTTTATCAAAAACATAAATTTTATTAAGAGTACGTAAACCTTAATCGAAAATAGAAGTTTTTCATTACTGGCCAACTAGGTCTTGAATATTTTAATTATTAATAATAATTAAAAACCATGGACACGAGTTGGTGTATTAATTTTTATCTCGTTTTTGAACGAGCACGAGTTGGTCAGTGATTCTCGGGGCCAGGTAATAACGGGCACGAGTTGGGAAACGCTGATTCTCAAATACTGTTTAACCAATCCTTGGAACTTGGAGATATTCCCTGAGAAACGGAAAATATCGTCTATTTCACCAATGTTTAAAAATGGTCAAAAAAATTCAATAAAAATTACAGTCCTAGTAAACTATTAGTTGCGAAAATTTTTGATTTGAAAAACTTATTTTTAAATATTTATTTCCATTTGTAAAAATAAAATTAATGGACAACATGGATTCTTTAAGAGTCGATCTTTGGATACGAATTTAATTCCTCATGAATTAGACCACCTGATTTAGAGGTGAATGCAATATACACGGACTTCAGCAAAGTCCTCAATAACATCCGCTATATTTTACTTTCGCGTCTTGTTGAAGTTGGCGTGGGTGATATCCTCTTGAGATGAATAGAAACTTATATTAAAAACATATTCCAATTTGTACATGTACATGAATTTGAATTAGACAGTTACTCAGTAAGTTCTGGTGTGCCACTAGGATCTCATTTAGGCCCATTGCTCTTTATTATATTAATAGAATAAAGTCTTGTTTTCAAAATTCACAGTTCTTACTGTACGTTGATGACTTAAAAATATGTAAACAAATCAGGTGTAAGTCTTCAAAACGAATTAAATCGAGTAGTCGAATTTTGTGACACGAATGGACTTTTCTTTAATCTCGATAAATGTTATTCAATATCATTCACTCGTAATTTACAGCCCATTGATTATTTACAGCATAAACAATGAAAATATGTGCTAGGTATAATTTTTAACAAAAAAATTAACATTTTAGAGTTGGGTTATTCAGAAAATTTAAACTGTTTCAAACCATCAAACCTATTGTTATTGTATTTAATATGCTTTTGTTTAAAATAAACTAAATTTCGTTAGTATATTTTGGTCTTCCATAAACACAACTCATATCACTAGGTTGCAAAATATTCAGAATATTTAGATCAGAAAAATAATAAATAAAATTCTTGTTTGGTGGACAGGCTCACTATAAATGATGTTACAATTTTCACTAGTAATACCACTAGAGGTCAAATTATTTCCGGAATTTTTTTCGAGCTCATGAATATTTTGAAAATTTCCCGAGTCGCAGACGAGGGAAATTTTCTAAAAATATTCATGAGCGAGAAAAAATTTCCTGATATTAATTTGACCTCGCGTGGTATTCGGTAAGAAAATTCCACGCCGAATTATGGTTGAAAATTAAATATTTTTAAAATTTATTTTTCGTTTCTCAACAATGCAAATTATTTTCTCCAAGTCACCAGTGAAACATAAAAGGTGTTGTCGCCTTGATTGTTGAGTTGTCATGGTAACTAAGTGAGACCCTAACCTCGAATATAATTTCAGTTTTGAAGTTGTCAAGCGGCCCGACGTAAAAAAATGTTTCGCTGCAATTATTTAGGCCTTCAAATTGCTTATTTCTACTCATTGTAGTTGCATGGGAATACCATTTGAAAATAGAAAATAGTATATTCTTTAATTTTACGTAAGTTTTGAATAACTACAAGTGGTAGAAAATTGTTTTTCTGCGTTTTTATTAACATGCGTTATGAGCGCTTTAAAATGGTATGAAATTCATAACCAGCGTCAGCAAGCATCAATCGTAGGAGGCTGTGATCATTGTATTTTGACAGTTCAAAACATTAAATAACTCGCGTTTTGTTGCGATAAAGAATATTGCACAGCAAGTAAAACCAACAAAATTACCTATTTGTTTTAAAATGAATCGATTTGAAAATCATACGCTATGCAAAATATGCGTGAAATTGTCTGATGTAATGATCAATCATTGCACCATGACTTACTTACTCGGATTAATAGAGGATTGTGGCTCCAACTTGAAAAACGAAAATTTGTTCCGAATTGTCCACGAATATTTGCACCTAAACTACGCAAAATTCAAAGTGCTGAATGGGAAAAAGGTGAATAAATTAGTGTCTAAATATTATATATATTTTATTAGACATAGACACATAATTCAAAGCATCCAAAGTCCTGCATTTTCGCCATTAAGAAGAAAAGAAGTGGCCGAAGAATATAGAAAACACCTTAGCATTGTAACTAAAATGTATCAAAACTAAACCTATTATGTGAACAAATAAAAACCAGTCTGTCAAAAATGGTCTGTTATTGTAAACAACAAAAAATGTCCAGTATAATTCGCTGTTGGGTACCCCACGAGAAAAAAATTTCCACTAAAATACCTCCGTTGCCATGGTGATCTGTCAAAAACACGTATTTTGATTGGTTCAAAATTACAGGTGTGGAATTTTCTATAAAATGTATCAATCAGGTCCATATAATTTGTCTCAAACTATATTTGAGAGTACCTACCTTTTCCATAAACCTTTTCTTCCGCCATTTCGGAAAACAAATTGTTCGGAAAACAAATTGTTCGCAAAACTCTCCACTTTGTAGAATAATAAGAAATGTAAACCATTTTGCTAATACCATTGATTTCTTTGATATATCTCCAATTTAATTAAAACAGAAATTAAAATCATCTCTGTCTATTTAGATTTAATGCCAATGTTCTAGATATTATTTATATACCTACTTATATTTTTTTAAGTACCTACTGTTCTTTATTTTTATTTCAAAACTTATTATTATGTAAAAAGGTGTAGGCACAATATTAATCTTGTTGATGCATATCTCTGTCTGTTGCATTCCAGCTAAATAAATAAGTACCCAAGGAGGTAGGTGCTTCTAGATCTACTGTCGTAAAATGAAAGGTTGTAGCAACTGTAAATGTAAAAAAACTCATATTATATTCTTATTCGATTTTTTTTTTACTTTTTTTACAATCAAGCGCACTGGAAACCTTTGAAAAGAGATAAAAATCGGATAAGAACATATACATTATACCTATTTGTGGCGTCTCTCCCGACTCCCCTGTATATGTACCTTGTAAGCGAATAAAATATACTTTTTTAACAAATAAAATAAATCCTACACATCGTTATCGCTTACCAAAAGTCCTATGTCTAATTTGCTTTCCTGAGCTTTGAGATTTTCAGTCGATGATTTGACCGTTTGATTTTATCTCATTAAATAGAACAAATAATTAGAAAGCAAAAGTCATTTGTTACAAAATAGGTACTTAAAAATTATTTTTTCATTAATAAATAAAGCAAATCCTACACATCGTTATCCCATGCCCCACCCCCCACTATTTCTTCATTGCTTCCCTGAGCTCAGAGCTTTCTTGGAAAGGCTCGTGTCCTTTGTGCCGAATGCCATTTCAAGATTTGGCAAAAAAAAAACATCATCAGTATGCCAAGCGTCTCAAACTTATCTCGAACGTAATCTGATTGGCTGTTTCAGAGAACGACAGGAGTGGCCTTGGCGACGTGACCATGGCAACGACAGCGCGATTTGCAGCTGGCGGAGGCAGTGCGAGCCCTCCCACACCGGCTCCAGCGACTACACCCCCGGCTCAGCCTCAGCAAACTCAGCTTATCGTCCTACCAGCTAGTTTACATCAGGTAAGATCAGATCAGAGGTGCGTCTGAGCTTAGATCTTCAAAAATTTGTTATTGAATATTGATTGAGATAAACTGCAGTGATCTTGAGTGTTCGTGTTAGGATTACAGATAGATGTAAGTTACATTTTAAATAAATAATCTGACTTTTGGAATACTAATAATAATAGTGATCAAATGTATAAAATCATTTGTCCTGGGCAAGCGAAGATTAGATCTTCTTATGTTACAAAATAAATAAAAAAATAACAAAAATAAAAAAGAAAACAATATAATAATAATAATAATAATAATTAGAATGAGGATATATAATGCTTGTCTTTATTAGACTCCTTACAGTTTAACAGACCCCCTTAACGCCATATTTTTGATCAGATTTTTTTTAGAATCAATATAGAGCTTGATTTTTACTAAAAATTTCACGGTCCTATCGCTTTTCGTTTTTGATTTATGATTTTTTTCAAATTTGAACTCTCCTTAACCCTCCCATTTTTATTCATAAACTTCGTCCCCTAAAAATTGATATCAAAAAGTTTTTTTTTTAATTTTAACCCCTTTAACCAACTCTCTAATTTTTATTCATAAACTTCGTCCACTGAAAATTTCAAGTTGATATAATTTTTCGTTTCTGATTTATGATTTTTTTTTAATTTCAACCCCCCCTTAATCCCCCATTTTAATCAGATTTTTTTTTTTTAAATCAATATGAGGCTTCTTATAGAGCTTGATTTGATTTTTCCTAAAAAATTCAAGTTGATATAAGTTTTTGTTTTTGATCATGCGGATAAAAAAAGGACATAGGACGGACGAATATTTTTAAAAGTTATTTAAAATTTGATGAAAAGGGTTTCCGTACAAAAATTTTTAAATATGGATCAATTTTAAAAATTTTGGTTTTTTAAAGGAAATCTATAATACTCTTTACAGACTAATGTGTGAAGAATATGATATGATATTAAATCAAAAATGAAAGATAATGAATTGTATAAGGTGAAATGAAATAGATTAGGAACTAAATTAATCAAGGACAGGAATGATATCGCTAGACATACACGGCGACAGAAATAATTAACTAAAAGTTCATAAATAATACATTATTTTAGCATAATAGATATTGAAAAAAAATTGTAAAATTTTTCTATCATTGATAAAGAATTGACAAATATTTTTATTAAACATATCGAGTATAGCATTAAAAACGTGAACCCCTTCACGTAACACAGATCCTACTAAAAATGATTTACAGTCTGTTCGCTATACTTACGCGGGTTTCGGATTAACAAAATTATGCAAATTAGTCATTGACAACCAGTTCCAATAAGCCTCTTCCCAAGAAATTAGGTAAAATTGCCCTATTGGTCAGATTTAAATTAAAATAACCTACCCTAAGGTAGGTACTAAATTTGTTACAAATATTGCAGTTGAATTGATTCTTTGCAAGTGTTGACATTGTATGTATATTGTAAATTTAGTGGAAATTTTAAAAATGCCTAGACGTGTGTTAAATGTAGATAGTCTAATTTGTAGTGTACATAAGTATTTTACGGATGAAAAAGAAAATGGCGGTCCTTTAAAATCGGTAATGTCTGTACAACAACGCGTATGCGATGCTCAAGGAATTAGTGAAACCAAATTAAGAGGAGTATTACAAAATCACAATAGTGAACTGCCGAAAGAAGATCACCGCAAAACTCGCAAATCATTGAAAACGAAAGATATTCCAGATGGAAAGAAATTTGAAATTCGTGATACCATTTATCGAATGAGGGCCAACAAGGAACATGTGACCTTAAATACAATTCTCTCGGAATTAATAGATAGAAAATTTGACGACATTGGCAGAACAAGTCTATGGCAAGTGATACATAACTTGGGTTTCAAATTTTAAAAGGAGGATAACATAAAGGCCATTTGGGAAAGAAGTTCTGTCGTGCACAAGAGAATTAACTTTCTAAGAAAATATTCTAAATTTAAAGAAGAGGGGCGAATTTTATATATTTAGACGAAACTTGGATATTTTCTAGGGGTGCAACCAAGAGAATATTTTACATGCAGGAGAGAAATCGGGTTTTATAGAAGGTGCTGATTTAATATTTTCATCTAAATCAAAATCCAGTGACTATCACGATAATATGAACACAGAAATGTTTGTAAAATGGTTGCATAAAACTCCCAGGTTTAAGTGAGCCCAGCGTAATTATTTTAGACAATGCACCTTACCATTCTGAAGTATTAAACAAAAGTCCAACCAATTCTTGGACTGTTGATAAAATTAAAGAATGGTTGACAAAGGAACATTACCATTTCCTCAATATATATTAAAATCAGAATTATTACACTTGGCAAATATACACGCAAAACCAAAAACCTTTGTTGTGGATCAGATTATTGAAAGTTACGGTCATCAAGTTTTACGTCTGCCACCGTATCATTGCCAGTTTAATCCCATCGAATATATATGGGGAATAACAAAACAATATTATGACAACCATATTGGGCCTAATGGTTATAGTGACGACGCTGTTCGGGAAACTTGGCGAAAAGCACCTCCAGAAGTGTGGCGGAACTGTATATCCAAGTGCGAGAAACTAATAGAAGATTGGTGGGCTCGTGAAAATAAAATAAACGAAATAAGTCCAATCATAATAACAATTAATGGTGATGACAGTGATGATGATGATGACGATTATGATATTTTGGATGATAATGACAGATTTTCATTTTTGTTGGCTAGTTCAATTTTTTTATTTTTCATTTGAAATTCTCTATATGGAACAAATTTTTATGTTAGAAAATATTTTATTTGAGCTAAATAACCCTTTTATTATACATAGACCATATTTTCTGTGTGAAGTGTAATATAAAATTATTATTAGGTTTATAATAGCCACATTAGACTAGATTATTATTTAATTAAAAAGTTGTACATTATTTTTCATTTCATTTAACCAGTTGATATTTCCCCCAAAGAACAGGTCAAACTTTCGGGTACTTACTTGGAAATACTCATAAAATTTTTAATCCGAAACCCGCGTAAGTATAGCGAACAGACTGTACTTGTAAATTCTACATCAAACTTATCCTTTGACTTCAATAATCGTGGGTGTTGATCGAATCTCTTGTCAGTATTTCTTGTAAGGTAAGTTTGTTATGCATCATTTTTTAAATAAGTAAAAGTACCATTTGGGAACGCAAGACCGAGGCACGAGACCGCGTAAGGCGATCGATGCACATTTTGGGATCGAGCAACCGATGCAAGAGATCGCGACAGCACTTTTAACACCGGTTTCGGAGCAGTTTTTGCTACCTTATTGCCTGTCGCGGTCGCTTGCATCGGTCTCGCGTTCCCAAATTGTACATTAAGGTCTTCGTTCTTCTAATCTTTTCCTCCACTTTCAATCAATTTAATTTAACTATAATAATTGAAATATATCTATTTTATCCCAAAATTATTTTCATGCTATTATTCTGCAATATTTGTAATTTATGTGCTCATTCGAACATGAAATCAGAAGTAATTTAAAATAATTAAAACCAGAGCTGGGCAAAGCACTCGAAAAAAGTGCTTCGAGCACTAGTCAACAGGTCCTTTGGAAAAGTAATTGCCAGCACCAAGCACTTTGGAAATTCTAAGTGCTTGCAATTACCAATTAACGAGAAAAGTAATTGCACAATTCAATTACCAAGCACCAATTACTCAAACTTTTTCTCGAATAAATTACCAAGCTATTATTACTTTTCCAATTGCTTCCTCCTCAATTAAGTAACATGTTTATTTTAAAAATTGAATAAAAATAAAAACTAACGTTTTTGGATGATAGTAATAATAAACCAAAGTTTTTTGTTCTTGATTTCTTAGTATACACTACATGACAGAAAATACAATAAAAATGAAGAAAACAAAAAAAAAATAAGCACAAATTATCTGCAAGAAGGAGAAAGGTCCTGGAAACAGTTAAATAGTTCTAAGAATCTTTAGTTGTAATTATTTTTTTAATTTAGATTAATTATTGAAGTAGCTGTAGTGCTGCAAAATAAATAAAACACCACAATATATTATAAAACATTTGTTTACAAAATTGGAACAAATAATTACTTAGATACTACATATACATGATATTAAAGTAACTTTAATTCTTTACCTCTTTTAATTTAAGCCGCTGGTCATCCGTTCGTGATAATCAGCTCCAAAATTGCCAATCTTCGATAAAAATAAAAAAATTAAACAAACTCCATCAATCGATTAGGTACAATTAGTCTTTACTTTTTACACAAAATAGCAAAACTCCATTTTTTACCAAACATTAAAAAAATTGACATGTAGTTTATAAACTTAAAGGCGATTTTATTGTTGTTGCTTCTTCAGGAACAAATACAGGCCAATAAATTAAAAAAAACTGATTTTAGATATATTCAATGGGCTGATTCTAAAACTGCCAGCAGATTTTTTCTATCAGTTCTAGTTTTTGAGATACAGGCTTGATTAACCAGCATATGTACTTATACTTGGAATTGTTTATGATCCAATATTCCTATACCTGCTTAATCCCCACTAATTAATCTCAGAAACATAGTACCTTCTGCCTACCTTTACCCTTCTCGGTTTGAGTTTTTGGAAGTAAAGTTGTGCTATCATTTTGTGTAAATTTTACGTCTCTTTACCGTGTTAAAACCAAAACAATGGCATCCACAAGCAAACGTAGCTGTGTAAAGCATCCAGATGTTTTTTTTTATGTATGTGTCGAAAGAAAATAGAAAAACTATTTCTGACTTTGTGAAAAGGGCTTATCTTGCCTATTTTGGCGTTCATTTGGGAGAGCTGGTTTCATCTTGGGCTCCACATGTGTATAAAACATATGTTTAACATTTGCGACAGTGGCCAATTAGAAAGAGGAAGTACCTACAGTTTGGTGTACCTACAGTTTGGTGTGCCAATAGTTTGGAGGGAACCTCGAAACCATTGTAATGACTGCTATTTTTGTCTCGTTAATATTAAAGACATGAATAGGAACAATAGACACAAATGGAGACATATCCTGATCTAGATTCTGCAAAAAGACCTGTATTGCACTAGGAAAAAATTCCCATTCCATCCTTCAAAATTTTCCTGAGTTCCCGGAAGATGATACAGAAACATCAACGTCTGATGCAGTTCAAAGAATTCAATCAGAAAATTTGAAACAGATTTAACACCTCAGCGTTTTAATCAATAAGAACTAAACGATCTCATAAGAGACCTAAATCTCTCGAAGGAGTCTGCTTATTAAAAGAAAAGAACCTTCTTTATCCAGATGCTAATATTACATTTTATGAAAAAAGAGAAGGATTTACTGCCTTTTTTCACTCGGGAAAATAACCTGGTATTCTGTAACGATGTAAAAGGACTTTTAGACAAAAATGGGTTTGTCAGAATACACTCCAGAGGATTGGCGCCTTTTTATTGACAGTTCAAAACGTAGTTTAAAATATGTCATTTTACTTAACGGTAACAAATATGGCTCAATTCCTAATGGTCATTCTACTACCATGAGAAAGAGGAATATGAAACAATGGCACTTGTTTTGAAAAAAATTAAATACGAAGAACATCAGTGGGAAATTTGTGTTGATTTAAAAACGGTAAACTTCCTCCTTGGACAGCAAAGTGGATATACAAAATACCCCTGTTTTTTATGTCTTTGGGACGGCAGAGCTAAAAACCAGCACTGGGTTAACAGAAATTGACCTTTAAGAGATATGGTTTAAGCAAAACGAACCTTTGTGTAGACTTTTATATTAAAACACTTTATTGTTTGTTAATAGAGACGAACTTAACGTTTCGAGATTGTAATACAAAATATTAAAATAATAGGAAAAGGGAGCGAATCATATTTCTACATATATGATTCACTCACTGAATAGTTCGACATCTATAAAGTATTTGTCACGACCTGCATTATACAGTACGTCCCTCGGAGTCATATTCGACCAAAGGCTGACGTGGAATCAACATCTCAAAAAACTCGCATACAAAGCTACAATAGCTCTCGTAAGCTGTGAAAGAATATGGTTATACATAAGGGTAATAAGACCCATGATAACCTATGACGCAGTGGCGTGGGTAACCAAAACGTCGTAGGCAAGTGCAATAGGCCAACTCACCGACAATCAGCGGCTCGCCTGTCTGAGTGCCACTGAGGCCATGCGCTATACGCCAACTGCAGCAATGGAGGTACTATTAAACCTCACGCAGACAACATCAACTGCTAAACCTTAGCAGAAGCGAACTCAAGGCCGTAATAGGACTCCTTAAGGGACACTGCGGCCTTAGAAGACACCTAAATCTCTTAGGGATATCTGATGACTCCCTATGTAGAATATGTGAAGATGAGGACGAAACTCCTATTCACATACTATTCCACTGCCGGAACCTTAAATGGGAACGGGAATGGTACTTCGGGGTATAATATCCGGAACCTGAAGAAATCGCGAAAGCGCTCATCAGACATATTCTTGAATTCATCAAGAAAATCAATCTGATGGGATAGAAACTGTGAGGGGTACAATAAGCCTAGAGCTTCAGTACAAGTGGGCTTTGAACCACGCCCTAATTCAGATGATGATGAAACCTCACGCCACTGCACATCTTCATACAAGGAGAAGCCAGGTCCGTTATTCACAGGCTAATGCAGGGAGAAAACTCAATAAGCCAACTACATAGCGCCGACATACCAGCTCGAAAATCCTGCAAACAGGGACCTCCCGGACAGGCTGAACTCGTCTGGTATACAGACGGTTCAAAAATTAGCAACAGTATTTCAGGCTGAACTAATAGCCATACAACATTGTGCAAGAGAAATATTAAATCAGCGAGTATCAGGCAAAACTGTTGCCACCTACTCTGATAGTAGCTCTACAGGCAATTCTCTCACCAGAAATCAAATCGCGACTGGTGAAAGACTGCCTAGAAGACCTGGCAGATCTGAATAGTTAAAACAAGGTTACCCTAGCCTGGATGCCAGGCCACGAGGGATAGCAGGGAAATGAAAAGGCCGACGAATTAGCCCGAGAAGGCTCAGATAAGGCCATGACATCAAATAATGGATGCAAAAAGATTCTCAGGAATGGTGGAACAACTTTTCAAGACTGAGACAGGCCAAACAGTTCATCAAGGAAACATCAGCCAAGTTCACGAAAGATCTACTGTATCAAAAGCGTAAAATCGTTAGGTTATCTTACCGAACACTGTCGCCGAAAAAGTCACATGAGTGACTTCAATCCAGCAGTAGAAGCACTTTGTGTAGGTTCTGTGAAGAAGAGGAAATATCAATCCATGTCCTGTGCCAGTGTGAAGGCCTGGCTAGATTAAGGTATCTAACATTAGGCGCAGAAAAGCCAAACACATGCGGGAACCACTGTCAAAGCTACTAAATCTAATTAAAAGACCTTAAAAGAGCTAGATGACATATTCTAAAAAAAAAACTGAGTTCCACAATAGATCTGAAAAAAGTAGCGGTGGACAACTTCTTTTAAATCCAATCTAATCTAAGTTTCTTCTTTGCAAGTTAAATTTTTATAATAATCAAGTTTGTTCTTACAAACAGTTTTAGTTTAGAGTACTGATTTACTAAGCATTTAGAAATATCTGAAGATTATTTATTGCTTAATTCTTCGATTTAACCATGGGCTTGACTTGAAAATAAAAAAATGACGATGCCAGTTTCTAAACGAACTAAGTAATCGAGTGTATTAAACGAAAGATAGCAATTTTGCGTCAAACCTCAAACGGGGATACAAGATAAAAGTACATCAGCAATGGAATTCTGAAAAGGGATTCTTAAGTGCGAACTCGACACGTAACCACAGTTTATAACTAAAGAATCAGTTCGCTCACTCTGCCTCGGCACTTTTGATCTCAATGTTCCAGTTTATACATTGCGCAACTCGTATTTGTATCTCTGGCGCATACAGAATCAAATCATACAATGCTAAAAGAATGAACTACACCAACGGATACTAAACCTTTCGTTTGGCCTGGTGTAAAATTCACTACACCTTCCTGTCGGCGATGTGGTGTCCACTGGTGGATATTTTCTCCACCAGCTATTTAGCAGGAGTGAATTACACTCGACATGTGTATAAGGAACAAGGAGAAAGAAAACTAGGTAAATAAGGTGGTGTAATTGACACTGGTGGACACTGTACCAACAGCGAATAAAAGAACCTTATATGACAACAGCCTATATTCAAACAGCAATCTTCTGCGCATCCTGAATTTGTATCTCTGGAGTGGAAGTTATTTTGAAACATCCAATTGGCCCGAGTGAGCTGATTCTTTAGCTATAAACTGGGACATCATTACATAAGAATCACATTCTGTCGAACGAAGATATGCGTCTCAACACGTGCCCTATTGAAAGATGAGAATCCCACTGCTGACAGAGTTACATTTTTTTTTTCCTTACTACCAATGATTTTGTCTTGGACCTATCGAAAAAATGCTATCTGTGCCATTTGTTTAGCTTTTTGCAAATTAAAGTAACAGAAACTTTAATCACTAAAAATTATGATACAGCTCCTATCTTCTTCTTAAATTCAATTTTTGTAGGCCTTAGCTGCCAGGGCTATTCGGCATATGTTTTGTTGAATTTAGATTTCATGAAAAAGCTGCACCCTCGTGCGTCTGACCGAAATCATCACTTTTTCAATACGCTATTATTTTTCCACTTGACACTAAATATTAATTGATAGTTCCACTACAGTTTGATGTTGGATGTTTTTAAAGCCGGATGGTCACTTTTGTACTAGATATTTTAAGATTTTTATTGTACTTCTGGACTCCCGATTCGGAAACCACCATTTTAATGTTGCCACGACGGTGTCCGAATCGAAAGTGTCACGTTACCATAAAGAGGGAAAAGAAGAATAATTGTGATGGCTTCTTTTCTCTATTAATGGTCTGCTTATTAGGGCATTTGTAAGCACATTACGTGGACTGCAACTTCCGAGCAATACTGCAACATCGAATACTGCAACGTGATAAATTTAGTTGGCGACGATTTTAAATTCAAACAAAAAATATTTTCTGTCAACAATTTTGTTGCTAGTCTTCAAAAAATATTGGAAAGTTCCGTTGCCCCGAACATCAAAAAAGAATTGGTAACTCTAGGAGATTAGTCTTTGATTAGCAACTAGAGGATTTATATGAATATTTCGATAGTTGCCTAACTGGTATACTTATCAATGATTGAAAATTATATGGTATGTATGAATCTGTGAATATAACATTATTTGTAAAATATTCATGAGTTCAGTTCATTTTTTAAATCTATTTAAAATTTATGCCTAAGCTTTTTGTTACATAGTTAATAAATAACATCGCAAACACAAATAATATTTCAGAAACATTAATTCACAGGTTTGTCCTAAAAAATCAGTAAAATCTGACACGTTTGAGGGTCGGGTTTATACAAAAATTGTTTTTAAACTCATATAACGTCAAGTTTAAAAATATAAGAGCTTTATTGTAGTAAATAATATAATATGAACATAGTTCTTCAAAATAGCCGTTTATACATTCTGCTAAATTACATATCTCTTTGTATTTTCTATACAATAAAATTTTTTCTTCGCCATTTCACGATTTTCTTAAATTGCTTTTTTGAATTGGCCAAAAGTTTCTTTTATCTAAGGTCCAAAATATGGTCCGGCAAGGGTATTTCCATTGGCATTCTGAAAAACTGGAGCATCACTTTATCCAAACTCACAAAATAGTCTGGAGGCAGCAAAGCTTAGCTTGGACAAGCTGGACATAAGGGTACAGTCTTAGGGTACAGTTCTAGTATATTCCTCTATTTACTTTGATACTACAGACACATAATAGACTAGCTGCCTGGTGCTTATTTCCTTTTGAATAAATACGAAGGAAAACATAAGATGACTCAAATAATCTTCAAAGCCATCCATCACACAATCTTTTTTCCGCAGTCTTTCGTGCGATATAAGCGTTCACGAATGTAGAATCGCCAGTTCTATTCTTTCATACCCCGCCCATTAACTTTCCCGTCGGAAAGAGTGCCACTGGATAGCTTAGAATATACATAATATAAAAGTCCAGGAAGGAGCTTATCATATTAAACCGGCACCAATGAAAATTGAGACGAAATTTGGCCATTTTAAGCTAGTTTGACTCATGACATCGAGTTAGTGTACTTTTTATTTTGCAGTAATAGATGTGAAAAACGTGTCTTTGATCGTATGTTAGTAGAAGGGTATATCCGATGCTTAATAACACTTTAATTTTATTTATTCAATGAACGAAATCTGTTTCGTTTAATAGCATTTGATCGATATAAATCAAAAAAGTTTGGTCGGCCACATTATCTTTGTTAGTATGGCAGTCTGACCAAAGGTGCGGGTGGATTATGAGATCCTCTTTTACATCACCGAGTTAAGGGCCTACATATCTTACCAAAAAATATTAGTAAATTTCAAAAAATAAATGTCCTTCGATGGTATGTCTTTCTCAAAGAAGAAACTTGTGGATTGATTTCTTGAAAAAGATAAATTGGATATTCCTATAAGATAGATTAAAAAATAAGACATTTATGTCTATAAAAGATTTGAAATATTTTAAATTTATTTTCTGACATGAACTTTTATGATCGAACTCCATCAGAAAGTCATAAAGTTTTGCTAATTTAAAGTATTAGCAATAGTAATTAAAAAAAAAATAATCAACGTGATAAAAATGTTTTATATTCATTTAAGGTTTTAAAACCTCTAAATTTAATCCCAAAAATATGTGCCTGTCCTACATGCAATTTTAAAGTTAAATGCATTCACACATTAATCGCTATTTTAAAAAATACAAACTCATTATTATCGCAAGCTATTTGTTAAAAATTAGAGAAATTGATAGTTTACAAAAAGTGTGGATTATATGTTTAAAAATGAGCTATAAAATATTCTCTTGTCTACCTTCTTTATATTCTAAGGTAGATAGGTTCTTGATGTCCATCAATATCAATTTGATTTTCATCATACTGACAATATGTACAACCTTGTAATTGTTTTGTCAGTTGTTTTATGCAATATTTTTATAGTAGTCTTCAAGATAGCAATTTTTATAATTTTCAATAAATTATACTTATAGATTTTTTTGAGAAAATTAAATTTAAAGGTGCATATTTGATACAATTCCTCAAATAATTATGTACTCTCTTTTCTTTCATGTAACATCCCTTTTCTATAATGTTTATTCCTTTTTTATTTCTATTTTTCACTTCTGTTATTCAGACTATTAGCATTATAGTTTTTATTAACCTTTTTTCTCTTATAAAACGTGTTTCTCTATTAAATTAAAAATGTCTACTTCTGGACTCAATTCACTAACTTATGGTATTCATGCTACGTTTGAATATCCACATCTGATGCATTTTTTACCTCTTGAGCCTTTGTTTATTCACATCGGACACATCTGCTTGAACTACAATTTGAGCACCTTGAATTACGTAATCAGGATTCACAACATATCCGATATAATGATTCAGCGGTAAACACCGAAAGAAACTCAAAAGTATTTTGGTTTGAATTCTTTACTATTCTTCTAACACTTTAACGCGTCAATTTTGGATTTAATTCTTGTAATAATTGATGTAGTTTTGCTTTATATTTTGAACGTTCTCGTTTATTTTTCAGACAGCAACAGGTACAATTGTAAACGGTGTACCTGTTATCGACGTATCTGCTTTGGAACAGGCTGCAGATTCCAGCAACGAGAGCAGTGCTACAGCCGAACAGCAAAACGAAACTCACGAGACAGATCCGCTTGCGTCTGGGTCACCGCATTTCATCACAGTCACTGGTAAGTGTTATTTCTTTTTGGGAATCTTAACAAAATTTTGTTATATAATACGGTTGACTGGTGTGCGGAGGAACAATTCGTAGCCAATATTGACTTAGCCTTCCTTGTCAGGATGCCTCCACTGTTGAGATCGCTTTATTACTCTGGTATACAGAGTCAATAACATACCGACACAAAAATTCAACTTGATCCTTGTTCAAAAGCTTCAGGTTTTCATTGGATATTTGCGTCTTTTATGTGTTGGTTCGGAATTCGGTATACGCCGGCACTCGCCTTGCTGATAGTTTAGAAATGTCCAGTTCGATATGCAAAATGTAATGTAAGCGTTCATTCGATATAAATATCCACGATCTCAGCTCCTCAATCTTCGATCGCTCTAAACAACAATCATTGTGAGTATGATAGATTTTATAAAAAATGTCTTTTAAATCTCTCAATGTTATCTATATTGCGACCAGTTTTGAAATACATTAACTTCACCTTCAAACAATACATTTCAATAGCGAAAATTCCTTAAATTGGTTTCTAATTTTTAAACGCACAGCAAACTAAAATAATGTTCTATTGGTACTTACTTTCTATACTTAATAAGTTGATATCTCCTTGTAGGGTTTAATTATTCTACTTAATAAACGAAAACCTTCAAAAGCAACCAGCACATGTTGAACTGAATATTTTAATTTGGCTTATCCTTAGGGAAATTTAATAAGTTATTTTCGACCTCAGTAGGTACTTAAATTACAATAATTGCTATATTACTCCAACACTTATTCAACTATTTAAACTTTCAGCCGTAGCTAAAATATCAGTCCCCATCAATCTAAAATAAGTAATTTTTAATTTTATTTATGCATACAATTTTGTAAACACTACCTTGTCCTGATAGATATACATTTTCTAAAAGATGTTAACTCGATCTATTTTTTTATGTGGAAAGTAAAAGAATATATATAAAAAAATGTTGGTCGGGATCTCGACAACAGCGCCACCTACCGGGTCCAGTTATAGCTAAGAGCCACTTTACACTTCGCAATTTTCCATGCCTGCAATTTTTGTGTTATGTTACTCACTGGACTGTGGAAGAATAAAAGAATTATAAATGATGTATTTTTTATTTAATTATTCCCCCAAGTACAAAAAAAAAAATGATCATCAAAATCAGTCAAGCCTTTTAGGAGGAGAAAAATTAGGAACACAAGACACACGCACACTGAAATTTTATACATAAAGATAAGTTGAAATTTGCGTCATATTGTTATGTTATGTTGGGTATTATTACATTGCGACCTAAAAGATCTATTGTGCCCCCTTCTGTCGCTAATGCATCGAAGAAATAGTCTCGATGCCTATAACGACCCTTCCAATCCCTATCTTCTCAAGGAAGTGTAGGATTGGATTTGGAGGGGCTTCATGTTAGGTAGATCGATCTCTTCTATTTGTTGTGCTCCTAAGTATAGTGCCCTTGGATTCTGGAGTGCTACACATTCAGTCAGAATGTCATTGGAGATTTCATCCTTCTTCTCCTAGAATCTGCACTATCTTCTACTACTCTCAGTTTACAAAGGTGTCCTTTGAGTTGGCAATGCCCGCTAGCATATTCGTATCAAGCGTCCAGTATCGCAGGCTCACCTTTTCCGAGTTCCCTCGAATCCGTTCAGGTATACAGCGCGCGGGAACGCATTGTTCAGACTTTTCGCGTGGTACTCAGCGTTCGATATCGCAACATATTGACAAGATATGCGCCCCCTAAGTAATATTTTTAAATTTATGTGGCATATAATCCAAAACACATTCGCCTTAAAGTTTTATTACAAGTATAAACAAAGTAATTTTAATGTTTTACACAGAAAATACACAATTTGCTTATTTTAAAAACTTATTTTCTCCTAAAGGTATATTTTTCTCCACGCACAGGAATAAATTGTGGGGTGCTTTCGCCTTCTTTTTAACTAAAGAAACTTTTCGTCCACTTTGCACTTTTCTACGTCCACATCATGCATGAACCTTTCTTCTTGAAACTGATGTTGGTTGAACCGATATCTTTTTTCCTTTTCGGCATTTTTTTTTTATTGTAATGTTATTTTAAGTCTTACTGTGTCATTTTCTATAACGTAGGGAAAATCTGGGGGCAAACAAAAATTCTCCATCTTAGTTGCACGATACGAAAACAAGTGACCATGACAAATGCCAAAAATTAATAATTGCAATTTCGAACGTTGGGTACATCTAGCATAATGCGTTCTCGCGCTCTGGATACGTCGATGCATTCGGCGGTACTCGGAAAAGACGAGCCTGCGATACTGCACGCTTGATACGAATATGCTGCCCGGTAAGGATCTCTGTTACAATGCGTAGCCTGTTCTTGTCATGCTGATACAGGCTTCCGATCTTATCTGGTTTTATTTATCCAGAAGCATCTTAATCCCAAGACATTGTTCCAATTATCGGTTCTTCTACTGCCCAATTCTTTTTTAATCTCTCCCAATATTGTGTTACTGCTGATACCTCAGAATGGCTCAGGTGTTTGGGCCCCTTTCTTTGCGAGTGAATTGTTAAAACAATTGCATTTAAATTATGTTGGGATTCAATATAGGGTACACACACATTCACTCTAATAAAAATACAGAAAAAATCGTTTGTTTTTAACAAAACATTGAACGGAAACACAAATTTTTAATGGCGACAATTATTGAAATTGTTTATTTCTAACGAAGATAACATTCTTGTAAATATCTATTAATGAATCTTCGCTATTGATATCTTGATACGAAATTATTTATGATTGCCCAGTGTCGGGTTGGGACCTACAGGGCCTCCAGTCAGGAGGGAGACCGGCCCACCTTTTTCATGGTCAGATTTTTATTAAAGAGAAAAAAATGTCCTCTCAGGTATTACTGAGTTTCTTGCATTTAATTCATTGTTTGTTCTTCTTAAGGCCCACTGCCTGAACAAAGGCCGAAGGCCCACTGCCTGAATGAAGGCCCACTGCCTGAACGAGGGCCCACAGCTTGAACGAGGGCCAACCGTTATTTTTACCGGTAGACCGCCGTTCCAATCCGACACTGTGATTGCCTGAAGATAAAGTTAGTGTAATAATTTCGAAATTGGTCGCAATATAGATAATATAAAATTTAAAGGGCGCTTTCTTTTCCTGTTAAAATTTAATTATCCATTTGTTCATCGTCTTCAAGGCGCTATTGTCCGATGTCCATTTATGCGTCTTATTCAAACAGCTATCTGTCACAAAAAAAATCACAAATTAATGAAACTTCACATGATTGTGACTATAACAAGTTATAAAATTAATTTTAAAACATAGACTCCAAAATTGTGCAGATGCTTTTAAAATTGGAAGTTTGATGATTTTCTAATGGTTCCTGTCATCAGGTCTTGACCAGATTTATATGAGACTATCCCTGAGGTATCCCATTTCTAACAAAAAAGAATCATAGAAATCGGACAAAGTGGTGAAATAGATAAAAAATATTTCAACGAATTGAGAACTACCTACTTTTTTTGAAGACGCTCAATAAAGAACCATAAAGAACACATGACAAAAATGGCAATTTTCCCCCTATGGCGTTAGTAGTACCATTAAATTAACCTCTTACATGTTAATGCATTATCGCTTTTACTAATATAAAAATTATTTCAAAATTAATTTAAATGTTTTAATTATATATAAACAAGCGTATTTATTATATCGGCAATCATTTTAGTATTTTTATTGTCAGTTTTGTTGGGATTTTACATTTTACATAATAATCTGAATAACTCATTTATGATATAGCATCTCTATGCAGAATTTAAAATAAAAACCTTCATTGATAGATGTAAGGATATAACAAAATTTTGTGAAGGTACAACATTAATGCACGTTATTAGTTTTTGCAAAGATGAGCCCGATTTTTTGGTTTCTGTAGAATATAAAAATATGACGTCTTTAACTAAAGCACATCTCATTTTGTTCCTCAGCCATCATCTTTTTAGCTCATATCATTTTTTTAACTTTAACCTAAATACCGCAAATCTCGCTTTCGACATTAAACGTCTAGAGTATCTGGAAAATACCGCGTCAATGATGGTCCCATATTTTGTTGTGGATTCTTGTGGATCATTATTCATTTTTAAATTCATCTTTTCCGAAATTGTGTCTAAAAGAGATAGAATCAGTTATGAACAGTTAGCAGCAGTGTTGCCAGATGAAAAAAAAAATATATGGTATCCGACACTTAAAAAAATGGTATTTTATTGACAAAAAATGGTATCTTGAATAAACTTGATATCACCAAATAGTGAAGTTTTACGCACATATTGAACAAATAAAAATCAAAATAAGTACAAAGAATCCAAAGATGTGACGTGTATTTATGTTTATTCTCATTTTTCCGTCTGATTTTATTGACAAAAAATGGTATCTTGAATAAACTTGATAACACCAAATAATGAAGTTTTACACACATATTGAACAAATAAAAATCAAATTAAGTACAAAGAATCCAAAGATGTGACGTGTATTTATGTTTTTGTTTATTCTCATTTTTCCGTCTGATTTTAGTGATTTCTTTGTTGGCTTTGGCTTTTCATTTTCAACTGAACGTCTTTCGCTACAACGTCATCGATTTTTTTTAAATAGACCACATATTTTTCTCTTCATTTTTGAATTCCCCGATAATAGATACATTTTTGTAATCGTCTATTATTGGACGTGTTTTAGTAGAGATGTGAGCCCATTCTTGTTACTTGTTAGTAGGGTAGAGATATGCAGAGTGCTATGTTTTAGTCCTATTATTATAATAAATTATATAAAAGTTAAAAATATGGTAGTAAAATGGTATCAGTGACCAAAAAAATGGTCAAAAATTGGAAAATGGTATCTTCAAAAACTTGCAGGTATCGTAGTAGAAAATATGGTATAAATAACATAAAAATTGTATACCTGGCAACACTGGTTAGCAGCTAGTCTACACGCATACGTCTAGTCGCACGCACACAAACACCGTGCCGAAGTCTGCCGAACTGAAACGACATTAGATGATGCACGGCTTTCAACGCCGCACCGCAATGCCGGTCGGAGTGGGCGGTGTTTGGTTTATTTTCTTTACGGAATTTCTTGATTCGGTCGCCGCGCTCAAAGCGCGCGATAAAATCTGTGCAATAACTTGATAATGAAATAGTTAACACTGATAAAATAAAAATTAATATTTTATAAATCTTGCAAAAAAAATTAATATCTAATATTTACGCCAGGCGGGAACATTTGTGATACCAATTTATTAGAAGCCAGCTAGTTCTTGTATTGCATAAACGTTCCAGTCCGCAGACGTATATTTAACTCCGCTTCATACGAATAGGGTCGGATAAAACCTTCCACGGCTTTCAAGTTGAAAGTTTCAACGCCGCACCGCTGTGGAGGGTGTTAGGTTTATTTTCGTTACGGAGTTACGGAATTTCTTGATTCGGTCGCCGCGCTCAAAGCCCGCGATAAAAGCTATGCAATAGCTTAAAAAGTCATTGTTTGAGAATTAGGCATTCCAACGACCTGTCAAACTCTGAATGCTTTCTTTTACATAATCTGGGTTACTCGCGAGCAGTACTGAATGATCTTTTTTAACGGTGCTTGTTGATCTGTAGCAACTCCCACCAGTTCTCCATTATACCCTCACGCACTTGCTCTAAAGCGGATACACAGAGCTCTTATCTCAGCTCTAAATCGTTGTCAATCGTTCTTTTTTGACGTAATACACCAAGAACACTAAACCCTTAAAAAGAAAGCTCTCAATAGCTGCCAATGGGAAGGGCTCGTATATCTAAGGCGGTTGCGACCTAGCCTTCAATTTTGGATGCAATTTTTATTCGAAATAGTAGTCGCCAAGTTATGAAAAATATATAAACGGTTTTTTTTTAATATTTTCATTGCTTTCGACATACAATATTTAAATTTAATTCATTATTCATAATTGCACATGTTGTAGATAGAATATATCGTATATCGCAACCCCTCTCACAGACGGTTATTCTGTTTGGAATGCCTGAAGTCTCTGGACTACCCGATATTCCCGATAATCCTGCATATCGCCGGAGATTTTCCGGTCATGTTGGTAGATTGGTGAAGGCTAGGAACTTTCGGCATGGGCCATACCATCACGGAACTAGCAGACTAACCATCTGACGTGGAGTGAATGTATGCGAATGAATGAGTGAATGGGTATGGCAGTAGGTCCTTCAAATGATGGTACAATAAGCTTTGAGGGTTGCAGTGCTGCCACGCTTTAGACGGATTCAGGTGAGAGCAGGGTGCAGAGTGAAAAAAAGTACCTCTTATCGAAATTTAAGTTCGGGAATAGCATATTTGTTTCTTACAAATGAAATTTCACCGTTCTTATTTATTATTGTTCCTCATATATATTTTTTTAAACATTGTTTTGTTCATTAAATGCTTTGCAGGTGTAAACTATACTTAACAAAATAAGCTTATATAGAAAAACAATTACGTTATTGTAGGAAGTAGGTGCTAGGTAATATTTTGAGTTAAACCCAAGCATGCAATCACCGCACAGTCTACACATTGTTACTAATTAGTAAATGATATTTTTAATGCTCCCTATCCACCAGAAGCAGCGAATAGATCTTACGCCTCTTTAACACCTTTACAAACTACTGTAGGTAAGAGCACAGTTTTGTTTTAGCATGCTTTTGAGTTGATAATTTTATGTTTATTTTTAGAAGTCAGATTTTAGCATTTAGCAAAGTGTCGAAAAGAGTGACGGTAACATTTTAAACAATGCCATTAAATATTTCTATAATGGACTGTAGGTTTAGCAAATCTCAAACGCAAGTTACCCCTTAACCCTTAACGTCAGAACAAAGAAACCTAATGAATAATATGAGACGAACAAAGAAAAATATATTTCAATTTCAAATATCAAACCCTTATGATCTTCTCTTAGCTACACACTATAGATAAGCCAAAGCACCTCGTTGTTCTTCTCATAATGTTATTTATACTAAATCACAGTGAGAAGTCAGTGTTATGAAATATAATAATAATAATAATAATAATGCGTGCATTCTCAAGAATAAAAAATTCACATAGAACCAGATGAAATACAAGTATTAGAAATTAAAAATTAAAAAAAACCGACTTCAAAAACGTGCAGATGCCATCACCACATCTTAACCAAATTTATATGGGACCACCCCTGAGGTACCCCCTTACTAACAAAAAAATAAGCATATAAATCGGACAAGGTGGTAAAGCATTATCGCTAAACATACATAAAAAATGAAGAGTGAGGATTTTCTCATGGACCCAATTATTATATTTTGACCAAATTTATATAGGACCACCCCTGAAGTACCCCCTTTCTAATAAAAAAAGAATCATTGAAATCGGACACCGTGTTAAAGAATTATCGCTGAACATACATACATAAAAAAAATATTGCGACGAATTGAGAACCTCCTCCTTTTTTGAAGTCGGTTAAAAATATACAAACATGTATCCCACTAACTAATGAAAATATCGTAAAAAAATGTAATAGTGTAATATTTATATTAAAAAAGTCAAAATTTAACTGATTTTTTAGATAATAAACCCTTAATTACGGGTGTGATTTATATTATTTCTATCCTTTGAATCGGATTGTAGTGAGATAACTGGTTGGATGCCATCTTGCATATTGTTCACTGTCCAAAAATCGTCTTCAATATTTTAGAATAGTAGTTATGGAGCGTTGTCTAAAACTTAAACGTACTTTAGGTAACAAAATGGCTTTAAATCATTTTTAAAACTAATTAATTTATTTATACTTAAATAACTTAGCTGATTTATATTTCACACTTATATTTTAATTTATATAACAATTCGAATGTCTCTTCAACTTCTGTCTATTAACTTAAATTCTCCAATAGCATTCAGCCTATTATACAAAATGTAATAGTGTAATATTTATATTAAAAAAGTCAAAATTTAACTGATTTTTTAGATAATAAACCCTTAATTACGGGTGTGATTTATATTATTTCTATCCTTTGAATCGGATTGTAGTGAGATAACTGGTTGGATGCCATCTTGCATATTGTTCACTGTCCAAAAATCGTCTTCAATATTTTAGAATAGTAGTTATGGAGCGTTGTCTAAAACTTAAACGTACTTTAGGTAACAAAATGGCTTTAAATCATTTTTAAAACTAATTAATTTATTTATACTTAAATAACTTAGCTGATTTATATTTCACACTTATATTTTAATTTATATAACAATTCGAATGTCTCTTCAACTTCTGTCTATTAACTTAAATTCTCCAATAGCATTCAGCCTATTATACAAAATGCTGCGCACCGCACTGTTCTCGAAAAATTCCAGGTATTTTTCGAACGTACTAGATGAGTTCTGGTAACTCTTCACACTGTTATAGCCCAAGAGCCCACTGCGAATTTTGGCCGTCATCTGATAACGAAATGAAATATGTTCGGATGACATGTAAAAACACTCTACTTTAACGTAGAAAATTAAGAGGGATTTTTCGGTGAAATTACCGAAATTACATAAAATAAATTTTAGGTGATTTTGAAATACGGGTACGTTTTGACCAGTGGGTTTTGACAGGTTATAATATGGCAACATTGTGACAACCCTGTAGGCCTGGTGATTTGACAGGGTCCATCAAACAGATAATTATATAAATTAATCATCCATGTTTTTCAAAATGAACAACGTGTACCATGTCCCGGTGGTGGGAGTTGTCGTATGACCTGTCAAATTAAAAGTAAAGTTGCTTATCGATGGGTTTTTACTTTTTTTGGTGGCAATAAAATATATGTATGCTTCTAGACTTCAATAACAATTAAAAAATCCTTTTGCGAGTATTTTCTGTCGCTCATTTTCGCTATTTCCGATATAAGGATTTCTGCTAAGTGGCCGGATATTTGCCTTTTTCAACGAAATTCGGGATAGAGCTTTAACGCGTTTTTTCTGAATCTAAGATGATATTGCAAGCATTTTTTGTGCCGGCGAAAGGTATATTAAAAAAAAAAATCAACCTAGCGAAAAGTGATCTGTTTTTTAAAATATGTCTCTCTTATTTGAAAGTCATACAAAAATATCGAGAGCAGTTAGACCACTTTTCAACTTTTGATTCCGATTTTACACATGTTTTAAAAAACAGATTACTTTCCGCCAGGTTGCAATTTGTTTTCATATTATTATTATTATTATTATTATTATTATTATTATTATTATTATTATTATTATTATTATTATTATTATTATTATTATTATTATTATTATTATTATTATTATTATTATTATTATTATTATTATTATTATTATTATTATAGCCGATACAAAAATGCTTGCAATATCATCTTAGATTCAGAAAAAAACGTGTAGCCGGAATCCCTACACCGGAAGTAGCAAAAACGGACGACAGAAAATGCTTACAAGGATATTTTGTTATTTTTATGGACATCTAGAAGCATATATTTCATTACCAACCAAAAATGAAAAATTCATCGATAAGCAACCTTACTTTGAATTTGACAGGTCACACAGTTCCTACCACCAGGACATAGTGGATGTTGTTCACCCCCCTTCCCTGTACCCAACTACAAATAGCAAGCAAAAAAGACAACGTGACACTTTTTGTAGTCACATGAGTGACTATTGGTGAAACTTGTTCATTACCATGCATATAAAGAAAGTAATTCAATTGACAAGTGTTTTTCTAGATGAAACGAAGGCGGGTACTAATTTATTACACTGCCAGCAAAACGTTCGATAAATAGTGATGTTCTGTTAAACTTTGTTGGAGCTTGAGAAAGTGATTTTTCTGAATGATATGATAATCTAAACCTCTGTTAGAGTTTAATAAAGCATCAATATTTAACGAACGTTCTTGCAACCAATTTGAATTATGAGGATGTCAACTGTAGATTTTGAAAAAAGTAATATTCGAACATTTAATGCTTCCTTTTGTAGATTAATCATTTCCTATTTCCTATTGCTTCTCTAACTATATTTTTACAATATGAAATTGAACAAAACTGTTGTTATCAGATCACGCTGTTTCAACCCCACGGACGCACATCCAAACTATTCTTTTTTAATCCCCATGATTAAAAGTTTTACAATGTTGCCACCTGCTATTTTACCTGTAATCTCTACTCTCTATTTTAATTAGTAGATTTTGATTAAAACTAAGTTAATTCAAGCGTATCGGATGCACTCCCTTCATCCATTCGGGCATCTCACAACCCTCGATTTGACAGATAATTTTAGGGGATGATACAACAGTTGAAACTTTCACCTGATTGGACACGCGACTGGCACACGTCACCTGTGCAGATCGGATTATAGGTGATTCATGTTTTTAGCGATACTTATTTTGTTGTCGAACTGATTGTGATGATTGGCGACCAATGGCGGCTACAACGATTTTTTCAAAGATTATTTTATTATTATTTTTGGATGAAAAATCGCCTATGTGTGTTAAAAATTTCTAGTCATATTTAAACTTAATAAAGCACACAAATTATGTTTAATGGCTTTCACTTTGTACACCAAAATTTTCCATATTATTGCTCTAGCACAGAGACGAAATAGATTATTTTTTGTCAGCAGTCAATGATTTCAGCTTATCACCATAATCAAAATTTATTTTGATTTCATATTCTGTACTTAAAAATTCCTAATATATTTATATAATACCTATATGATTACCAAATAGTGTTGGGTATATCTTGGAATCTTATAAAATACGAGCTCGACTGGTTAATACTTTTAATTTTACAGGGTGTCCAAAACTGTCCTGCCTAATGGACACTCCATTAAATGCTATTATAGAATGTGATTTTTACTTTGACAATTTTCTAATTCATTTTAATTTTTTATTTTTAGTAAAAGAAAAAAATATGTATTTGCAGGTAAAGGTTAAATATGTGTTTTTCTGAAGCCATTATTCCAAAATTGTATTTAGATTTTTTATAAAAAAAAATTATGAAAATCTATTTGAATAAACTAACAAATTAGAAAAGTTGTTCGGAATCGAGATTTATTCCAGAATGTAAAATTTTTGAAAAAGACTATCGTATGCTTTAAAATTATGAAAGAGACTAGAAATAAAATTATTGATAACAAGTAATTGGGAGTCTTCACTGTCTAATTTTTTTTTTTTTTTTGTTATTTAATAATAACAATTTGCTTTTCCATTATTCTTTTTCCTGATAAACTGAAAAGCGATCTAAAAAATCCACCACCCATCAAACACTCTATAGTGATGAATTTTAAAAAAAATATATACCCTAAAGAAAAAAGTATAAATTTAAAATAATAGGCATTAACTTCATTCCAAGGGGTAAATCTCCAAAGCCACTATCAGTTATTTCGGATATCACCAAAAATTAGCATGATTTCGGCGATTTCTCGGAAATCTTCTATATATTTTTACGGTTTCGGTTAAATCACCTCATTAGGCCCATTGTGCATCCTCCTGAGAAGATAGGCACCTCCTAACTCGTGAGCCAGCCTACAGATTTAATGTAGTTGACAACGTCTTCAAGAGGTATTTCTCTTATATCGGCCGGTGTTAGCCGATACTCGCCGAACACAAATCTTCTAATAAATGAGAGCGTCGAGCAATCGTAAAGGATATGCTCGATGGTCTCATCTTCTTGTTTACACCCTCTGCAGAGTGCGGATTCTAGTCAAGTATTTGTTTGCTGCAGTGTTGTCAGGATAACTTAAGAGCTCCCTGGCAACTCTGCAGTTTCTTGTTTCATCCCATCTTTCCTTGAATTTCACAAGGGAATGTTCTTTGATTAAGTCTGTCATTACCGATTTTGTCAGGCCAATAGAAGGGCCAGGTCCAAAAAGTATTTGGTTGGCTGCTTTCTTGGCTAGTGAATCGGCAAGACGGTTACCTTTCGATGTGGCGTGACCTTTAATCCATCTTAAGGTGACCACGTTGTTGATGGATACTTCGGCCAAAGCTTCGTGACATTCTAGTACTAACCCTGAATAAATTCGTGGTCTGTTTAGGGTGAGTAGTGCTTGTCTGCTATCTGTATAGATGAGCATGTACCTTTCAGTAATATTGTTTCTGGTTATTTCTTTTGCTGCTGTGAGAATCCCCGTTAGCTCTGTTTGAACTACACTGGCACTATTGCTCACAGCCCATTTTATGTTTAGGTTTAAGAATCTGGAGTATATTCCACATCCTGAGCTATGTTTTGTTTTAGAACCGTCGGTGTAGATATGAATCGTATCTGCCACTTCTGGCTCTTTTATTTGTTCTATTATAACTTTATATGGCTTATGAAAGATATATTTTGGTGAGATAGTATAATTTTTACGTGGCACACTCTATGTGCAATCTAGAGTCAATTCCAGGTGTAACTTAAAGCAAATAGCGTTTGTTTGGTTCTAGTTTTGGTTTAATAATTTCTTCAGCGCTGTTTGGTGGAAACTGCTTGAGATCGTTCCCTTAATTCGCGTTATTCGACAATTTCGTATTACTCATGTGCAAAAAAGCGCAGGAATATTGAATCTAGTAATTTTACACTTATCCTTGCCTTACAATTGTTGGGTTGGCTACGACGATTATCCCCTGTCATCGTTAATTTAAACAACTGTCATCGAATCTATAAAGTAGGGGAGCCAGTGATACTTTTTGGTACACATTTGCACAATGCTGAATTATAAATTTATCGTTAATTCTTACCATGTAGAAGATGGAAGGAATTACTTCTGCAGACGCACTAGCTGTAGAGCGCTCGATGACGACATCTTCAAAAAGCCAATATAGAAAATAAGAATTGAAAAGTTTGCTACCATCTTGGTAGTGGTGGAAAACCTTCAAGTTTGGAAAATTAAATTAATAATATATATGTTGTATTTAGGCAATGCTCATTTTTTCTCTGATAGAATGTCATATATTATTAATGAAAATCGTTTGCTGCGATCTGACTGTGACATGTCCTGTCAGCAAGCAAGAAAGTACTGTGAACCAAATTTCAAGAGGGTGGCAGCAAACTTTTTCTATTAACTTGCAGTTGCAAGCGCCCGAGACAAGACAGGCTAGTCTTTGTACTTTTGAGACATTAGCTCTCGTAGTAACTAAACTAGTTCTGTTACTCCAGGCTATAGCCCCGTAAGTGATGATTGGTCTCACTATTGCAGTATACATACATCGCAGTATGTTTGGGTTACATCCCCATCGTTTACCCGCCATGTTTCTGCATACCATTAGGGCTTTTGTGGCCTTATTTACTACTTCCTTCTCATGTGTGTTCCAGAGAAGTTTGTTGTCCAGGGTTAGGCCTAGATATTTGACTTCATTTTTCCATTCTATATCTATCCCGTCTAATTTAACGGTTTTGAGATTAAGTTTTCTTTTCCTTGAAAAGGCTACTAGTGTTGTTTTTGTAGGGTCCCACTTCACGGCACCATCTTTTGGTATGTTCTAGTCCTCTTTGGACTATATCACACAGGATATTACTAAACTTGCCACTAGCAAATATGACTATGTCGTCGGCATAACCTTGACAGGGTATGCCAAGGTCAGTCAATCTGCATAGAAGTTCGTCTACGATTAGGCTCCACATTAGTGGGGATAGAACTCCTCCTTGTGGACATCCTCTGGTTGTGCAGATGGAGATGGTGTCCTGCCCTATCTGTGTCTCTGCAGTTTTTGAAGATAACAGCTGAGCCATCCATCTGGATGTGATGTTATCTACTCCTCTGTATGCAAGTGCTCTTTTTACAGATTCGTGTGGCGTGTTGTCAAAAGCTCCTTCTATGTCTAGAAAGGCACACACGACCGTTTCTTTGTTTGTCAGTGCATCCTGGATTACATCAGTCAACTGTACCAGGGCAGTTTCTGTAGATCTTCCTGCTCGGTACGCGTGTTGGCTGTGGTGGAGTGGCACCCTCTCCAGGACTTCTGTTCTGATATAGTTATCAACAGCCTTTTTAATACAAAGGATGTGAGGCTGATTGGACGGAAAGATTTAGGATGTGTGGTATCCTTTTTCCCTACTTTTGGAATAAAGGTGACTCTGGCCCTTCTCCATGCTTCTGGTATATATCCCAGCTCCAGACTGCTCCGGGATAGCCGGGATGGCGAACCTGTTTCCTAACTAGGTTGATATACCTGTCTATAGTGGAGTATGTTTGCAAACTTTTTGCTATGAATTATGTAGTGACGTAGTGCAATACATACACTCAATTTCTCTTGCACTCGATTGAAATTGCCGCAATTTTGTGGACCATTTGCCATTGCACGAAGCCAATCCAATATTGGCATCGTGTGAATTGGCAATCCATGCGAATGGAATGTTCTCAATACATTGTCTCAAATTACTCTACTAAATTAGAATCGTTTCAAATTTGTTGGACCCATTAGCTTCTTCCCCTAAGACTCGCGCAGTGGATTGGCTTGTGGAATGGCAGTACTTTTCTATCCAGTAAGCCAATCCACTAGGAATTTGCTGAATGCACGTGATATTGTTTTTGTATTTTTGGGCGGTTTCAAGATACTTTTAAATGGCCTGCTGAGATGGCATCAAAGTTTATAATGATGTTATAGAAAGATAAAGAATTAATTGTTTATCATTCCATGTCAGAGGTACCAAAAATACACTTATTCCTCTATTATTTTAAGGATCTTGTTTTGCATTAAATTTAACACCTTAGTTATAAAAGTAATTTTAAAAAATCGACTAAAAAATCGTGCAGATGCCATCATAAATTGAGTTTTCTGATTTTCTCATAGATCTCATCATTAGTTTTTGACCAAATTTATATGGGAACACTCCCAGGATACTCCCTATCTACCAAAAAGAAATAAACATAGAAATCGGTCAATATGGTAAAGAATTATCGCTGAACATACGTAAAAAAAATCCTACGAATTGAGAGCCTCATTTTTTTGAAGTCTGTTAAAAATTGGCTCTCAGAGCTAATCGCCTATCCATTCTGCACACGTACAACTATACAATATGTTAACTTTTCAAAACTTACCCAAGGTAACGCCATAGAAAACCAATGTTATTGACACAGCTATTGAATAGACAGAAATAGAGCATACTTTGTATCCCACTACCGGTAGAGGTGTAACCAACCATGCGTCCAATTGTGTCAGGCAGATAGGCGAGTCGGGAGCTATTTTTTTTATTTAACTCGCGTTTAAATATAATTAAGCGTCTTATCTTATTCCGCTGGGTCAGTTGTATATACTCGACTGGCCTACGTGTACAACCACAATTGCATGTTCATTGGATTGTCTTTACTTTGTGGAATATCTTCACAATAGGCTTCGCGTAAATGGTCCATTACTTACAGCAGGAGACAAAAAAATGTTATTTTTAGTTTGAACTGTAAATTGACTTTAATGCATACAGCCAGAAAGGTGAATCGCGATATTTATGAACGCTCATGTTTGCTGTAGCTAAATAGTGAATCTCCGGTCACGTTTTAGACGCGTGACATAGGTGCTGCAGTGTGTTACATTGAACTAGCGTTTAGCGTTTAACATTTTAAGACGTGGAGTGAATGAGTGTGATACAGAGATAACAGGAGATGTAGCTACTAACAAATATCGTGCGGTCCTGAATAAGACATGTTCTAAGAGACACAGGAGGGTATAATATCCGCTGTTGTCATATGCCTATTTAATTATTCTCGTTTTGTTTACAAAATTATTTACATATATTAAACTAAAATAATTCAACCTATTTTATTGCAACTGAATCCAAAAAAATTTTAATCATTAGTTATATCAAATTTAACTAAATTAGATGTAATTTCACTAAATTAAATGTAATAATTTTCAATAAATTCCAAAACCTAGTAATCGTAAGTTGGAAGTGACAACAGGGCTTAAACCGTTACGTTGTTTATTAAAAGCGCACATCGCTTACTCATTTATTCATTGATAAAATAAAGTTGTATCTGCGTAAAATGCTTCTCTTTATTCCCTCTTTTACTTCTCACCTTTCGTCTTCTCACCGCGGACCTACAAATAGAGTGTTATGATTGTCGACTTAATCTTAGCATCGTGAATATTATATTTAATCAATGAATGGCTGGCTATATCTCTGTTATCTCTGGTGTGGCAACATGATACGAAAATGGTAACACATTAAGCCTCGAATGCAATGCCGTCACGCTGGAGCCTTAGGCGTCTTACAGACGCACTAGGTAGGTACGTCTGTATTTTTCGAACATGAGTCTGTAAAAAAATGTTTCATAGGTTTAATCTTACAGTGAATCTTTTAATTGATTTATAACATTAATACAAAAAGTCATTATCTCAATCCCTCTCCTCCAAATTTTAGAAGTGCCTTATGGCATCTATGAAACATCTACACTACACCACTGCACTATCAAGTCAGTTTTTTCCACCTTTCACAAGTAATAATCTCATTTTTCGCGGAACTCTTTGTAACATTAAGCTTGGCACGGGGCGCTTTATATATTTGAGATCAAATGTGTAACAGGTAGGGAGACGATGCGTTGTTGAAATATTGTGATCGCGTTATTTACACTAGAGTTGGTCGTTATTATTCTTCCTTTGCAACTGGGGCTTCATGAGTTTCAATGTTTCATTGTTGTCAGAGCATCGGACAGTGTTTTTTTTTAATGTGAAGGTCTACAGTTTAAAAGTTTGAGCAAAAGTGTTGACATGTTTACCGGTGGGTTGTGGAGCGACACCAGAAAAAGTAAGAATCCAGATATATCCAATTTTTGTATTTCTAACAATTTTTAGTAATGAATTGAAAACAATTTCATACTATCCTTATTACAATGTATGACTCAAAAATAAATTAAGGAAGATTTTTTTTATATTTTGTATTCTAATGTCTTGTTATTATTTATCAATTAAATTCTCGTATATTATTGGATGACAAATATAAATTGTATTTTTAATTTGAACTCGTAGTATATCCATGGTTGGGCACCCTACATAAATTTTTATAGTTTTATTTTTTGGAATTCTGTTTAATAATTCACCTTTATAGTGATGTCTTAAGTGATAAAGAAATACCCCAAGCCCTCTGACAAAAGAGTATCGCATTTTTAGTTACAGTTTGCATACGTGTCTTCTTATTTCATTTGCGCTTTATTGTTGCTTAGCAGCGTAAACTTTTAAACAGTCAGATAGTGACTGATTTAGGTGCCCCATTTTCGCATGCAAGCCTCGAAGAGGGTTGAAAAGTACATCGATTTTAAGTAGAATGAAAGCAAATTTACGAGCGGCCCCTGGGGATAACATATGGAAAATTTGATTTTCCTTAACAGAAATAAAAGGTGTTTTTTGGTCATTTTTCCACGCAAGCCATTTTCACTATATGATTAATTAATAGAACTAGGCTTCGAAAAATTAAAGGCTTTAATGTTGCAAGTGGCTAAAGGGTTGAAATAAGGGCGTAATCTTGTAAAGAAAAATTTAAATTTTAACCGATTTTTCCACACTAGCCAATCGAGAGTATGAAAACATACATCGTAACTAGCCCGAAAAACATAGTGGCGTGAATGGATAAGTCTATTTTAAGGTTGGAAAATTTAACAGAAATTTTTTTCGATTTTTCAGTTATTTTCCCATTAACGAAATTTTTTGCAATAAAAACTTATGAATTTAAGAGACCAGAAAAAAATAATGGCTTGAGTGCAGAGCGTGGTCTTTATATTTTCAGAACATAGGAAAGTTGCTGGAAAAATATATGCAAATTGCCACAATTTTCCCACACAAGCCGTTTGACATATGCTTAGAAAAAGTGATTCTAAGACTATATAACAAAAGGCTTGAGTGTCGGACATGGCTATCATATTATTTATATCTTTATAATTTATTCAACAAAAAGCTGACAAGAAAATCTAGAAATTTCCACCATTTTCTCACGCAAGCCGTTTGTCATATGCTTAGAAAAAGTAATTCTTAAACGATATAACAAAAGGCTTGATTATTGGACATGGAGCATATTATTTATCTAAAAAAGAACTGGCCAAAAAGTTTACAAATAAATATTAATGCAAAGTTTTTATTATTATTTATTGTTCGGTGATTATTCGTATAGTAAATTTTAATATGAATTTAGTGTTGAATTAACAATATGTTTATTTTATAGAAAAATTTATATATATTCTTTCAAAGGGCTATTAAATATAAACTTTAAAATACCTGTTAAGGGTCGATCTTTTAACCTATGAGTAAAGTTACATGTATGTTTACTTGACAGATTAACAAACATTATTCCTGTAGTTTAATCAGCAAGTAGTTACTTTCAACTTTACTCAGAGGTGAAAAGACTTGGCACTATTAACAGATTCGTTACAAAGGTATGTTGGTCCATTTTTGAATTTTTATAAAATTAATGTATGTATAAAATAAAAATGCAGCTACTAAACATGAAAAAGTAGATATCCTAGAATTTAATGATGACAATCAAGTATTCTATGGAATAGACACTTCCAAACCATTTTAAATTGCATTTATGTAAGATATTAAAGCAATCAAGAATGTCATGAGATAAATCTTTTTACAGATCAAAATGATTTTCTTGAGGTCGATTAGAAAATGTTGATGTTCCTATGATATTATGTGACATTATTTCAAATTATACAAGTTATTAGATTAAATAATTATTGTGCGTTATTTTTTTGGTTAAAATTGAAGTTACAGGTTGTTTTGTTCATTACATTAGTTATTTTTATTCAAATTAAATAATTGTTAAGTACTATGATATACATTTATTTAGTTAATGAACTGAAATATTTGAATTTTTACAATCATTTAAAAGGGCGTTAAGTTAATAAACATTTAAAAGGTATAAAATTAGTCCGGCCACGAGACAACTCTTATAATAAAATTAATATAAAATAACTTTTTGAATCGATATTTAGATGATTTAGGGTGATATTTAGGTTTTGATATTTAGGTTTTAGTTTTATTTTTTTTATATGGCGAATTATAAATGATTCCAAGCATATGCCAAACGGCTTGTGTGACAAGATGGTGGATATAGATTTTCTTGTCAGGATTTTGTTAAATAAATTTTGTATAAATAATATGAAGACCATGTTCAACACTCAAGCCTTTTTATATATAGTTTTAGAATCACTTTTTCTAAGCATATGCCAAAAGGCTTGTGTGGGAAAATGGTGGCATTTTCAATACAATTTTCCTGCAACTTTTCGACTCAAGCCTTCGTTTCGTCCACATCCGATACTCATGCCAATTTTATTATTACGTCTAACACATTAATAACATTCTATGATTAAAAAGACTTGCATGAAAAAATAACTCAAAAATCAAAAAAAATTTGCGGTAATTTTTCCGAATCCAAAATGCACTTATCCATTCGCGCCATTCAAGCCAATACGTTTTCGGGCTAGTGACGATGTATGTATTCATACTTTCGACGGGCTTGTGTGGAAAAATCAGTTAAAATATCGATTTTTCTTTACAAGATTACGCCCTTATTTCAACCCTTTAGCCACTTGCAACATTAAAGCCTTTGGTTTTCCGAAGCCTAGTTGTAATAATTAATCATATAGTGAAAATGGCTTGCGTGGAAAAATGACCAAAAAACACCTTTTATTTCTGTTAAGGAAAATCGAATTTTCCATATGTTATCCCCAGGGGCCGCTCGTAAATTTGCTTTCATTCTACTCAAAATCGATGTACTTTTCAACCCTCTTCGAGGGCACCTAAATCAGTCACTATCTGACGGTCTATTTATTCAATATAATTTTCTTCACAACTGGACTCTGATTCAGACTCATCACTATTTGCCGTTGTACCTAAATTAATAATAATTTGTTCTAGATCAGAAACATCTAATTTCTTGTATTTTTCCCAATCGGAAACAAGTATGTTTTTAGTATGTCTTACATAATTATCCTACTGAGTATCGGTAACATTATTCAAAGCTTCTTAATATATTATGCCCATATTCCTCAACATATCTATCTAGGTGGAATTCTTTTCGTGGTAGATTTTGATGTACAACTTCTCAAATCTGATATTTTATACCATTGATTGGATAATTAATGTTCTTTTCCTGCAATAATTTTACCATTTTATCTTTTGTGCAACTATAACATGGAATTGGTTCCTCGTACCGCACATTATATTATCGATTATAATCAAAGAAGGATGTTCCAGATTAGGTATAAATTTCGTCTTAAACCATTTTTCAAAATTTTCTGTATTCATATTATTATGGTAATGCCCGCTTTTTGTTTGACTTTTAAGTATGAAGTCTGCATTTTTAATAAACTCTTCTTTATTGCCACCATGGATAGTTATGTATCGAATTACATCTCCTGTTTTTTACTTGCAGTAGCCATTTTTTCATCTTGCCAACTTTTTCTGTCACTTCCCTTGCTGTCTCATCCATAAATACAGGCTTAAAGTTACCCAGCTCTATCTTCTTGTTAAAATTTTTCAAAAACGACATTTTTTTTAATTTTTAATTAATTAATTTTTAATTGATTTGATGTTCATTCCAATAAAAACTATCTGTTGTTACTTCTTTTAAAGCGACAGCCAATTTTTCGAATTCATGTATTAATTGACCGTGCAGAACATTTCAATTCAGGCATTTCTCCCGAATATCGATTATGTAACGATTTTATTGTTACATGTTGCGCACCTTCGTATATCTTAAGGTACGTTTATATCTGACACTTCTTTCACGAAATAAATATAGAGTATCAGACACAAAATATCACTAACTGTTTACATCTTGACAGAAATTACTTGATATTAATGTCACTGACGTATGTAGCGAGATAACTAGACACTGCTTCGGAGAAATAAATGTATAAATCGTTTACATTAGTTCTGCCACATATTTCATGATGAAAGTTGCAACTAGTGTGGTTATTTTAAATATACTCAACCGCAAAATTGACTGGACAAATTTCTTTTTCCTCGTTTTCTAACTTTTTAAACAACGATGGTTTTTAAAGGTATGAAATAAAATTTTAGTTTATTTTGTAAAAAAAAAATTATAATCAAACATTTTTCTTTGAAATTATTTTTATTTAAATTTTTGTTATCGATATTTTTCTGAAAAACGTGGATTTTTGAACGTTAAGAACGTGGTACTTATAAACAGCTAATGACTGAGCTCAGTGTCGAAGAGCCAGCAGGACCAATAGTGAATTTGTAATAATTATGTTGTAGGGAAACATGTGCTCTTTTTTCCTACCGAAAGATGTTTATGTAAATTACTTCTAAATTTTATATCTGCTCGATTGTAAAGTATACAAATGCATTGCTTCTTGTGCGACCCTTCTAACAGTGTTCTATACCAATTTAGCCATACCGTAATTCAGGATGGTTAGGATAAATAATTATTAATTCTTCAACGTCACTTTTTTTGCGAGACATATTACGCGACACTAGAATCACAAAAGTAGACGACTATTCAACTTTCGCAATTTCTGTCAGGTAGGTCGGAACTTATAGATTAGATTTGATTAGATTAGATTAGGAGTTGGACGTTATTTGTCCTTGTCCACCGCGACTTTTTCAGATTTATTGTAGGACTCCGTTTGTTTTAGAGTGTCGTCTAGCCTGGTCTTTTTTATTAGACTTGGTAGCTTTGACAGTGGCTTCCGCAAGTAGTTGCATGCAATTGGCTTTTCTTTGCCCAATGTTAGAAACCTCATTCCAGCCAAGCCTTCACATTGGCACAGGACGTGGAATGATGTTTCCTCTTCTTCTTCACAGAACCTGCACAAAGTTGCTTCTTCTGCTGGATTTATGACACTCATGTGCCTTTTGAGGCGACAGTGTCCAGTAAGAAGGCCTACTGTTATCCTAACGATTTGACGTTTTTGATCCAGTAGGTCTTTCGTAAACTTGGCCGATGGTTCCTTGATGAACTGTTTGGCCTGTCTCAGTCTTGGATAGTTGTTCCACCATTCCTGAGACTCTTTGCATCCATTGTTTAATGGATGCCTTGCACAATGCCTTAGCAACTCCACAGAAGGGTTCAGGGCCTGTCATGGCCTTATCTGAGCCTTCTCGGGCTAGTTCGTCGGCGTTTTCGTTGCCCTGATATCCCTCATGGCCTGGAACCCAGGCTAAGGTCACCTTATTTTGACTACTTAGCTCTGTCAGGTCTTCTAGACAGTCTTTCACCAGTCGTGATTTGATTTCTGGTGAGAGAATTGCCTTTAGAGCTGCTTGGCTATCAGAGTATATGGCAATAGTTTTGCCTGATACTTGCTGATTTAATATTTCTCTTGCACAGTGTTGTATGGCTATTAGCTCAGCCTGGAACACTGTTGCATATTTTCCTAAGCTTAGTGAAATCGTTGATTTCGACTTAGGTCCATAGATTCCAGCACCGGCTCCTTCCTTGTTTTTTGAACCGTCTGTGTACCAGACGAGTTCAGCCTGTACGGGAGGTCCCTGTTTCCAGGATTCTCGGGCTGGTATTTGAATTTGAAAATTTCTTTCAAATTTGTATGTGGCTATGGCTCTATCAGTAGGCATAGCTAGAATATTATCCCTTTTTACTTGCTGATATAGCCTTGTGTGGTCGGCGCTATGTAGTTGGCTTATTGGGTTTTGTCCCTGCATTAGCCTGTGAATAGTTGACCTGGTTTCTCCTTGTATGAAGATGTGCAATGGCGTGAGATTTAGTAATACCTCCATTGCTGCGGTCGGCGTAGTGCGCATGGCCCCAGTAGCACTTAGACAGGCAAGCCGCTGAATGCTAGTGAGTTGGCCTATTGCACTTGCCTGCGCAGTTTTGGTTACCCAGGCCACTGCACCATAGGTTATCATGGGTCTTATTACCCTTGTGTATAACCATATGGTCATTTTGGGATTTAGACCCCAGTTTTTCCCACATATTCTTCTACAACTTACGAGAGCTATTGTAGCTTTATGTACATACATATTGTCGAACACTCATACATATATCTCTGACAGAAATTTTTGTGTGTTTATACTGGACAGGACTAAACAACTGTCAGACATAAATCTCGTGCAATAAATGTCAGATGTAAACGTACCTCTATAAATAACTTGCCTCAACTTACTAAATATTAAATAATTTACTTTTGTTTTACTTTGGCTTATTTTTTTAGACATTATTTTCACATGCTATGTATTAGAATTTGTTGGTTTACTAAGTCTATATATATGTTTCTGCCAAATATTTAATGCCTTTGCAGTCATTTGATTGTACCTCTTTCCAAGAGCCTCGCATATATATGTGTGTCTCTTAAAATAGGAAACTACCTTTGGGATTAAAGTTTTTGATTGATCACTAAATCGTTTCACTATTTTGATGAATACTTATAAAAACTTTTTAAATATCAAAATATACAAATTTTTAACTAATTCAAAATTATTTTGATAACTGCCACCTAACATAACATGATGTAATTAATCTACGACATGCCAAAATCTAGTAACTTTTTGTTTCATCCATTTTACATTTGAAGAAAGAAAGCGAATGGACTTGGGGTATTTCTGAGGCTTTAACTATTCTATCATCTTTGTTAACGTCTGTCCATATAGCTTTTCGTGTTTGACTTTTGAGGTTTAGGCAAGTGTCCGACGAAGCTTTGGTTTCGCGTTTTGGTTACGGTTTCGGCTAATTTCGGCCTAAAATAAAAGTTTTGGCTGTACTTTCGGTTTCGGCGGAAAACTGGCCGAAACTGCATAAACGGCAAAACAACAATGTCTCAGAAACAATTTCGAATAGATTTAGCATATTCCCTGTGTAAAATTAGAAGGAGTAACACTCCCAGATGTGGTCGACCTGCCAGGCGCTCAAATTAGAAGAAAATCTGCTACCCCTAGATCAACAACAGTTCGTACTGATGGACTTGAGCATTGGCCACAATTTGAAGAATAATGAAATAGATGCAAATATGATAGCTGTAAAGCATTTACCAATGTCATCTGCAGGAAATGTAGACTGAATTTTTGTATAATCAAAGAGAAATTTATTTTTTGAGTTTCATCGTGAAAACTAAGAGATTATTTCGCAGTGTTATTTGAAACATAAAAAAATTTTGAATAGTACTTTGTTGAGTTTTTAGTCTCATATTTATATTCCCTCGAAGCATAATGTATCATATTTGATAACATTTTTTTTTTATTTTAATTTTGACAAAAAAGTAATCATAATTTTTTAAACAATTTTCGCTGTTTAAAAGTAGAGTCAGATCAGCTACCCTGAATTTTTAAATTTTTTTTGCGATTTTCTAAAATTCATGCAGTTAAGGGTTAAGAGCTGTTAAATGTAAAAGAACCGGCCACGCCTATTATTATTTGATTATGCTTAAACGACAGTAAAAGTACCCGAAATGTCGCTGTCAACTGTATTCATCATTTAAATTTAGTTAATCATGATTACCTAGGACTAAAAGTACCGGCCCTTAATCTGTTTCCTTCGGGTTTCTTTCATATAGTCCCTAATTCGCTTGTTTATAGAAGCCTAGACAGAACTGCCTGTTTTTAGTATTCCATCTCCTATATAATTAATAAAAGCCTTTCTTCTTACATTAGCTATATCTAAATTTCTTTAAGTCTTCTAATAATAAATAAATATTCTTTGTGAGTGTTCATTATTATATAAAATTTTATATGATCGTTTTATGTTCTGCTGATATTCATTTTTGCATTTTTGATGTTATGTTTAATAAAACTCCATTTTAATATTTCCTTTGACCATATCTGGACCAACACTTTTATTTTTATACCAGAGCTACGTCGCAATAGTTAATAAAATCTTAAAATTAAAAAATAAAAATTTCTCCCGTTTTTTTGGTCCTTTATATTTAATAATTGATCCATTATTATTTAATATTAAACTTTTAATTGAAATAACATTTTTTCTTTTCAGTTGCCGAAGGTGACACTGTGGCTTCTCATCAGGGATATCACATCCAATATGTTGAACCAGAAATATACGCTACGCAAACGAATGGCGGGCAGACACAAATGTAAGCACAAAATATTTATTTGTTAACAATATAAATCGTATACCATCTTCAGTCTGCTTTGATGCAGAAAATGCTTGGTGTTACTGCTTCATTTTTATCGAGATTGTCTTAAATTTTCAAATTAAAAATTCAGAATTAGATAAGGCTTTAATAGTGTGTCTATGATTCAACGGAGCGTTAAGAGATTAATGTCAAAGCCTCTTTTAAGAAATTGAAGCACTTACCAATATCTATGTTTTAATAAGATAACTAAAATATTGAAGAACAAAACAATAAATCTAGAAAAGTGTGTGTATATCGGCCATAAATACAAATTATAGATTTATATCAGTCCACTATTGTCTCAATGAACCAATTTTTTGGTCAAAAGTCAAAATCAGATTTAACACTTTCGCTGCCAACTACACGCTCTGACCCATCGGTATACGAAGATTTAGAAGTTTGGACGTTCATTAACGGCATGGGCTATACACAATGAAAATATAAAATATTTACTCTAGGGAATAGCTATTATGTATACAAGGTGATTATAAATATGGACAGAAGTTAACACAAAAAGAGAAAAGAATATAGACCTCTACAGGATGTCAAAGAAGTATATAACCGGGCAGATGGCTGAAGGTGTACCTATATATTCATTTATCGATCAAGGTAGTCAAGCACTTTATGAATGGGTGTGGAATAAATGAGGAATTAATAAATCAGAAAAAGTAGGGTATCCAAATGGTGGTACAATTGGCCAATGAAGCTTCAGTGCCACCATGTCAAAATCTTGTAGGGAAGGCTGGACCATTCAAGGCGGGGAGTCAAAAACAATCAAGAGTAGTTTAAAAGGATGCCTGAAAGGATGAAAAAAAAAACGTAAAATCTTCGTCGTAGTTCTATACAAGTTGTCCAATTAGTGCACAATTGCTTGATATTTCATTTTGTGGTATAGACACATGTTTTGAATAAAAGTTATGTGGATTTGAAAAATATATAATTTAAAAATAAATTTGAATATACAAGGTGTTACGCTTTTGCCTGGAAAGTAAAAATATATGTTTTTAAATGGAACACCCTGTATTTTATTTCAGTTTTAGAGTGGCATGGTAATACTAGAACATTTTTTAACTTAAAAGGACCAAGCTGTGATGAAAACTGGTTCATCTTATACAGTGTTTTAATTATACAGGTGTCCCATCAGTGGGTAATTGATTGATAGCTATTTTATTATTAGAGATATGATTCCCAAACGAAGTTTTTTTGGTTTGACGGTTTTACCATGAAAATTTACATAATTTTTTCACATTTTTCTAATTGGCTTTTGAAAATATAGACTTATTTATGGTAAAATGCTAATGTAACTTTTGGTAACCCATTTGTCAGAATTAATTAATGGTTTTATATTCCTTCGACGTTACATAAGTAATATGAACCATTGTAAATAAAATTAAAAAATCACTTTTGGCTTAAGAATGCCAAACAAAATAAAAAGTAAAGAAACTAAATTATTAGTTAATTAAACTTATGGTGTAACATACAGGGTATTTCATTTGAAAAAAAAAATAAGAAAACTGTAATCTTACGTTTTGACACAACCTGTATACAACGTAGCAAATGAATGGAAAGTCAAAACATTTTTAGAAACAACCTGTATACAACGTAGCAAATGAATGGAAAGTCAAAACATTTTTAGAAACGTTAAGTCTATTAAAATTGTTTGACGATGTGAAAACAAATAAATTTGTTATGTTTTATTATAAAACAGTATGAGTTTTTCCACCACTCATTTATGAACTTTCCTGTATATTTAAGAATAATTGTAAAATATGGTCGTATAACTTAAAAATGTCTTCGTATCTTCAATAATAAAACATCAATAATAAAACATCAATTGCACACTCTTGTATAATAGGCTAACATGATGGTATTGTTAGATAGGTAAATTTATAATGTATTTGATACTAAAATGATATGCAGGGTGTTGCACTCAAAGTGAGTAAACTGAAGTTAAAATGAGTCATATTTATGACATGTTTCAAAACCATTTGTATAAAATAAACTATTTCTATCATGTCTATTCGTTAGTTTGGTATCTTACTAAGCCTAAATAATGTTCAACTCAGCTACTTAAATTCTGATAATTTTATTTGGGGTCTATATCATTTGAGAATATCACAATAAATGATTTGCTTGGCAACCCTGTAATATTTTTAAAAATATTCTAGGGTTCAATACAGTATTACATAACAATTTTAAATCTTAGATGAAATACATTGTTCTATTCAACAAATATATTTTTTTACTTTCCAGGCAAAAGTGTAACGCACTGCGTATATCCAAAAATATTTTTATATTATGTGTTTTTCAAATTCATATAACTTCGATTAAAGACTTGTTTGCGTGTCTATGCCACAAATTGAAATATTGGGGTCATCCATAAATTACGTCACACGTTAAGAAGGGGGGAGGGGGTCGACGAAGTTTGACATTTGAGGGGTCTTACAATTCGTGACGTTACATGTGTAAAAAAAACTTTGTAAAAATAATACCGACTTAGCATCAGCTCTAAAACTTCCAGATACTGTTGGTCGGCGTAGAGTAGAAGAAAACCAATCCGGTATACTTGAAGTCATAAAGGATATTGCATTTTTTGGTAGCCCGCTGATGAACGATGTCGCACTGAAACTATAAGGTGCTGCAAAAATTTGACGATTTACAAGCCGAACTTTGTAAACAGGGATATACTATCAGTCGATCAGGGTTATACTTCAGACTTCTTATAAATTCATAAATTTATTCCTTCTGTTTATGCAGGTATTGTAAAAGAAAGATGGTGAAGGGAAACCTGAAGCTGTGACACACTCTGGGCCTACATACGTAGCAATTCGTAGTGGAAAGCATTCTTCCTCTAATGCAGATACTCATGCCACAGACATACATAGACTTTCTGAAACACCTGCTTTCAAAAACTTTATGAAAACTCGGGAGGGTTTTGTAAAACCCGTATTTATTTTTACTTGCGATGGTGGTCCCGACGAAAATCCACGATAAAAGCGAGTTATAGTTTCAGCTATACAACATTTTAAATAATTTGACTTGGATACTATTTACATTACCACAAATGCTCAAGGAAGAAATGCTTTCAACAGAGTGGAACGACGAATGGCGCCTCTTAGTCGCGAACTTACTGGTGTTCTATTAAAACATGACAATTTTAGTTTACATCTCGATTCCAGTAATTGAACTACTGACTTGGAGTTAGAAAAACAAAATTTTGAGAGGCATTGTGCTGGCTAATATTTGAAGCCAATTGGTCATTGATGATGTTCCTGTGGTTGCCGAATACATTGTGCCATCAGATACTAGATTGGATATCGAATAGGCTAAGGTATTGAAAAATGATGCGACTTTGTTCGCACATCATATGCATGATTGACAATATTTATTATAAATAGTAAAATACGAGGTTGTCCCTTGTTGTGATGTGCGACAATCTAGCCTTTGGGGCCTATTACGAGAGGGGTTTTTACCACCACCTATTTTAGTTAAACAGACGTCAAACGGGTATGTAACCATAGAAAAAGATGACTCTGAAGCTAAATTGGCTCCACTGTTACTTCTGCTATCTTTGGATCTCCGAGCATCACATTTAAAGCAAGTTCCGTATGATAGCTATTGTTCCAGTGCCGAGACATACTTGTTTAAGCGATTATGTGGCATTGTGGTGTATATTTTGCGTCATACAAAACCACTAACGAACAAAAGCAATCACATAAGAGGCAACAAGAATTTTTGCCCATCGCGAAGATTTATCCTCAAAGAATTGCTGCTAGACGTGCCAGAGAAATTCTTTTTTTGAATAACGATGATGCCATTTGGTTGGATGAAAAAGATGATGACACAACTTATGTTCCTGGCAATAACAGCCCATACGAGACCGAAGTGACTGCTATGCAAGTTGTAATTAATTTAAAGGAGTGGGTTCAAAGTCCATGTACTCAAGATGAACAATTTTGAATATTTCAATGATATAAATAATTGTTTTTTGTTTTGTTAATTTTTTCAAATGTTTGACTTCATGTTGATTTTATTAAAAATAATTTAAATGAAAGTAAAACTAATTTCAGAGAGAGACGCATGGAGCAAAGGGGAAAACAGGCGTTGTACACGGACGGCTCCAAAACTGAAAAAGGGTAGGAGCGGGAGTTTTCGGCCAGAGGCATAGAGTTGACATACCTATAAACCTAGGCTCTCTGGCCACGATCTTCCAAGCAAAAATAATTGCTATAGAATTGGGAGCGAAAGAGTTGAGTAATTTTCTCCCCACAAACAAGACTATAAAGATCTTTTCAGATAGCCAGGCAGCCCTTAAGGCCCTGAGCTCCAATCGAGTTGACTCAAAGCTGGTTTGGAACTGTATAAATCAAATACCCTTGAATATCTCGGTGCCCGGAACAAAATTACTTTGATCTGGGTTCCGGGACACAGTGGTGTGGAGGGCAAAGAGGAACCGAATCTGTGTTTATAGGACCAGAACCATTCTTGGGCATTTCAAAGAGCACTGCCAAAGGAATTATCTCAAAATGGACGGAGGGTGCAACACATTCGAAGGCGTTTATAACCAACCCTTCTATGAACGCCTCTGCTCAGATCCGAGAATGGAGTAGGAAAGATCTACGCATTTTCACTGGACTGATGACAGGACACTGCCGTCTGGGCAACCACATGAGAAGGATAGGTCTGCAACAAACATCGGACAGTCGATTCTGCAGCGTTGAGGACGAGTCTGCAGATCACATTCTATGTACCTGCTCCGCTCTGGAAAGAACCAGGTTCCAGATCTTCGGATTTACCCGACTGGAGCCTACCGACTTTAAACAAGTCTCACCCAATTCAACCATAACCTTCATCAAAAGGTGTGGCTTGTACGGAGAACTATAAGTTAGTCGTGAAACACAATAGACCCATCTGGGTCGTAGTGGAAGGCGATGAGATCATCCCACTCATTTTCAACCTAACTTAACCTAAAACTAATTTCGGAACTGCTGTTTTTATTCAATAATTTCTAGATGTAAAATTGCAAAATATGTGACGTCACACTAGGGAGGGGGGAGTCTCACAAATGTGACCAGCTGTGACTAGGACGGGGAGGGATTAAAAAAATCATAAAATTCATGTGAGGTAATTTATGGATGGCCCCTATCGAGCAATTACGTACATCATTTAATTAGAACCTGTTAAAGCCTTGCTATGTTAAATTCACAAACATAATATCAAAACCAAATTCATAATGCACTAATTTAAGAAAGCTTTCATATTCCTACGGGGTTATAAAGGCAATTCACTGCATGGCGGCTTGTCTATATACATTTTCAAATGACGTTACAAAACGTCATGGGCATGGGGGAAAGAACTATCATGACGTTAATGAACGTCATGGGCAGCGAAAGTGTTAAAAAAGAAAAGTAATGGTATCAATGGAGTATATTAACACTATAACACTTTGTGGGTCATTTAAAACTAGATTTTAAATAATACATACCTTTTTTCCAATAATATATTTGGTAATTCAAAAAAATAAAAGGAAAATTACATTTCCATATCTAACTTAAGTGAGTCCAACATCGTTTCTTCGTCTTCGTCATAATCTAATCGTCCTCTATAATTTCTTCTATAAGTCTGGTTATTGTTTCAAAAGGTAAAAGCGACACTTAAATATAAATCCCAATTAGGATTCGTGAGCTCTGGACTATTTATTTTTAATATATCTTCTTAAAAATGAATTTACTTAGAGTTGAAAAAAATCACTATTGACCAAAAAATTCCTTCCAATAACCCATAGTGCCAATCATTTGATTAAATTTGTTTACAATTATTGACGTATAGAACATTTTTTTACGCATTCTTTTACCAAAAATATATTTCTAGGGCGTATCCGGTGTATACTGTTGGAGAATCAGCGACGCTCTATCCAATAGCTAATGCTGCACAAGCCCAGGGACAGTATTATGCTGCCACCAATTCCGGAGCTACTACTGTCACTGGCACCGTGGGTTACACTGCCACTGGAGGGCAGTACGTGGTGCAACATACTGTCGACGCTGAGTCACTTATATCTTCAAATAGGGTATCGCCACAGACGACAAGTGCGGTAAGTAAAAAAAAAGGACAGTTATAAAAAGTATGCATAAAGTTCATTGGTTCGATTTGTTATATAATATCCTTGTTGATCACTCTAGCAAAAAATATACCTACCATGTTTAAACGTATAAAGTATTAAGATTTTTCAATCAAATTGTATTTTTTGTTCAAACACTATTTCATTGGAATATCAATAAAAATTATATTATTCGGAAAAGTACCTTAAGACCCAACTCAACTTTTTTCACGATATAATCACGATTTTTTTAGGTTAGAATACTTCGCATTATTTGAAGTAATACAAGACGTCACTTTCAATTTCTATCTTATAATGTCAGCAAATACGTAACACGATGAGTTTAATAAAACGTATGTCTGTAATTAGCACGATTCCAAAAGTCTGGTCATCACCACCTTAGATGGCGCTTCCTCAACGACAGTACATTTTTAAATCTTAACAAACGTCTCCTGAAGTAATTAAGGAAAAATAACTTTTTTTGCGTTTCAAGTTTTTAAATATAAAAAAATTGGAAAGTCCATAACTTTTAAATATTTGTAAAATATACTTATTTCAATATTATTTATCAAAAGTAAAACAAATGATGGACCTTTCAATATTCTTTATATTATTTAAAACCTAAACCGCCTAATTACTTCAGGTAACGTTTGTTTGAAAAACCGCTGTCACTTGTCATTGACAACGCGTTGACATTGGCTTTAAAAATTTAAGACTGATATCTACATAACGTAAACACATTATTTCAAAATAATCACCGTATATTTTTTTTGAGATGTACTTAAAAATATTTGTGATTATAAAACATTGAAGATTAGACAACGTTAAATCTAATTTTGAGTGATCACCTTTGATATTTTCTTTTGGAATATTGGAAAAATACACCGTAAGGCCTAAAAGTCTGCTCCTTCTATTTTCATCTCGGGAATTATGTGTCTTCCTATTATTATTAGGCTTCATCAGGTGACCTAGCAATGAAACAACTGTTACTCTGTTTGTTACAATATAAATCAACATAACTTGAATCTATAAATAATGGTAAAAAAAATATTTCTAAAGTAGGTCATGGAAAAATCACTCATGTCGGAGTTTATTCTTCTTTTTTTAAATGACATTTTGGATTGCGTTCAGATATGGTTATCACAACAATGTCTTTGTCGGTCCTGACCTTTTTTAGAAACATTTTTTTTATCACACGTTATAAAAAACAAATGATTTACAGATAGGATTCTTTAAGATTCTGTGACATTCCTAATTATTATTTTTTCACCACTTAATTAATTGACTTAATTCTTTCCAAATCAGAAAGAGGAGAGACTTTTGTTTCTTACTGTATTCAAGCAAAGGAATTTCGGAAAAATAAAATAATTAAAATAAATTTAAAGTAACTCAAAATACCTAGTCAGTAGCAAGTCATTTTCTTTTGAATTAGAGTACTAGTCGTTATTCTTCTGACAACTAATGGATTAATTTAGATATACATGTCCCATTTAAAATATTAATCTGTTTATAAAAATAGAAAAAAGCGGGTGTTTATAAATTTAAAAGTCAAAATGGTTTTCGGGATACCTATGAGCAGCAAATATTTTCGATGGGACACTACAGTATTCTAAACGAATTTTAGACTTATTTTCTTGCAACTGAAAAACAATCAAACCTTAGATTTATTTTATTTTAGTGTCTATGCATGCTATTTACCTAAAATATTGGGTATTTGATTTACTATTTGAATTTTGGTATTGTTTTTATTTGCTGTCCTGTAAACTTTAAAATTTTGACAATAAAATATTCCAAACAGTTTTCTATATCAGAAATTTTTGGAAAATCAAATCATATAATAATATGAATGCATACATTTGTAATAATCATAATCGCTCAATAGTTTTATTTTAGTTTATCTGTATACATTTATAAATTGATTTAATCGTTAACATTAATAATAGAAGGTATTTATTTACCTATTTAATTAAAGAAAACATGTAGATAAAAGTCAGTAAACAGCAAATTGTAACTGTCGAAAACACCAACTTAGAAAAGAAAAAATGGTCTAATCGGACTAAAAATAAAGGCTCAGAAGGAATTATAAATGTTCGGTTTGCTCTTAATACAAATAAAGAAGGTCTTCTAATTTTTTTTTGATACGGTTAATAGTTTAAAAGATTTGAACTTTTAAGTTTAAAAAATCATTATTTTGATGAATTTTAAGTTTACTTTTATTGTTAAAAATAATTAAGTTTTTGTGGTAGCTACAGATTTTAAATGCTTTCTTTTTTATTTTATTGAATGATAATACAATAATTTCTAAAAGTAGCTCGAAAACATAAAACTAAAGAATAAACTCTTTAAATTCTACAATTTTAACTATTTACATTTAAGTTAATAAAATTTATTCATATTAAATAATGATTTCTAACGGTCAAAGCATTTTGACTGTGTCAGAATTTGTGCAACAAAATGGTTTTGAGTTCCACATTCATCTTCTGTGGATCATTCATATTTTGGAATGTATTAGTTTTACACGAAGCAGGCCTGAACCCCACTGGATGAACAAGCAACTCATTTTTTTGTCATTTACACCTATTGGCGCTTCCATTCTGGTACACAGTTTATACTGTAATCGTGAAGCGTACAAATAAAAAAAATCAATTTTTATTACAGTCCGGTCTTCTTTTCAAATTATAAAACATATATGGCGTTTCATTAATAATTATTCATATGCTAACTGGAGGCTCCATGATACAAAATATGAGTATTAACCTATGTTGTGTTATGTTGGAAATGGGGTGTTAATACACAGCGACCTTAAAGATCTGTTGTGGCCCCTTCTGTCGCTAATGCAGCAAGGAAATATCTTGATGCCTATAATGACCCTTCAAATCCAATCTTCTCAAGGAAGTGTAAAATTTGCAGTGGCTTCAAATTAGGTAAATCTCCCTCGTCTATTTGATATGCTCCTAAGTATTGTGCCCTTGGATTCTGAAGTACTACACATTTAATCAGAATGTGAATGGAGATTTCGTCCACCTCCTCACAGAATCTACACTCACTATTTTCTACTACCCTCAGTTTACTGAGGTGTCCTTTGAGTCGGCAATGTCTGGTAAGGATTCCTGTTACAATGCGTTACAATGCTCAGGCAGATACAGGCTTCCGATCTTTTCTGATTATATTCACCCAAAAGTATCTGTTGTAGCCCCAATTATTGGTTCTTCTACTACCCAGTTCTTTTTTAATCTCTTCCAGTATCGTTTTACTGCTGATATCGCAGAATGGGTTTGAAACCCTTTCCTTTCGTTACCGTTTTCCTGGTTATATTCCGGGACCCAAGTGAGAGTAAATGTATTTTCCTCGCCTAGCTCATTCCGTTTTTTTATGCATCTCTAGACTATTTTTGAGCTGATTACCTAAGAACTTTGATGACTGCTTGGCTATCGGACATGATGGTAATCTCTTGTTCACGATAATTTCTCTCGATGTTAAACTGGATACACTTCTTAATGGTGTGAATTTCCGCCTGAAAGATGCTTGGGTATTTTCCCAAACTTTCAGAGTGCCTGGTTCTAGCCCCATACACTCGTATTCCAGTTCCTTCCATGGTTTTTGAACCATTCGTATACCATTGTTTCTGCATACCATTAGGGCAGAATGTAACCTAAAACTTTTTTTATGTATGTTATAACACTTTAAATTACTCGTATCACTTTAAATTATTGCAGAAGACAGTTTCCTGCTATTACCAGGGGCGTAGGGTACTGAAAGACACTTATTTTTCCCTCTACATTCTACGCTACTGTCGTAATAGTTTCTATAGAGTCAGTGGTTTTCAATATATTTGCGCTCAAGTTACCTTTAATAGTTGAGTTTACTACTATTACGCACTTGTTAACAGCGGGAAACTGTCTTCTACAATAATTTAAAAAGTGTGCAAAAGTCTTACATGTTCATCAGGAATAATTTATCTAAATGTTTGAGATAAAAATCTTCACATTTTTGGTTCAAGCATTCTCCAGTTATAATATGAACAATTACTAATGAACAATGTATATAAAATAGTTGAGTGATATATTAGCGGCAAACAGTTGTTGCATGATTTAATTTTCAAACATGTTTTTTATTATATTGTGAATTTTGAAGTATTACATACAGGAGAGTAAATTAAAAATAATAATTAAAACCTGGAAGGCTTTCTACTAACAATGAATGTATGCTTTTTCTCCTAACTCCTAACTGATCCGGGTGGTGCAGGAGACGAGTTACGTTGCTACAGCGACCGTGCATGCTTCTCAGCCTTCGGGACAGGTAGTATCGGGTGAAGATGTAGGATCCGCCCTCGGGCACGCCACTAGGGTGTCTCCGACCACTGTAAGTCCCACACAGTATTTCCCTTTTAACACTATTTCCAATCTATTTGCGTACAGTTGAATTTTTTTTAAAGATATTTATAGGATATAAGAATGTTGTAATAAATATCAAATAGTATCATTGAAATCTCATAGTGGTCCGAAGTAGATTGGTGAAGAAACACAGTCTGTCAACCACTGATTTTAATACATAAATTATTTTTCGCTAGCGTTTTCCACTCTATGGGGTCATCATCAGGCATAAAGTAACAATGTAGTTAATCTTCAATGTATACAATGTGTGATGTATATTATAAATGTTAAGTGTTTGTGTCTTACTACTAGAGTTTGAAGAAATCCATGTGACTTGGTATGATAAAATTATTTTTAAAAATTATTAGGAAAATTCCACACCTGTAATTTTGAACCAATCAAAATACGTGTTTTTGACAGATCACCATGGCAACGGAGGTATTTTAGTGGAAATTTTTTTCTCGTGGGGTACCCAACAGCGAATTATACTGGAAATTTTTTGACGTTTACAATAACAGACCATTTTTGACAGACTGGTTTTTATTTGTTCACATAATAGGTTTAGTTTTGATACATTTTAGTTACAATGCTAAGGTGTTTGTTTTCTATATTCTTCGGCCACTTCTTTTCTTCTTAATGGCGAAAATGCAGGACTTTGGATGCTTTGAATTATGTGTCTATGTCTAATAAAATATATATAATATTTAGACACTAATTTATTCACCTTTTTCCCATTCAGCACTTTGAATTTTGCGTAGTTTAGGTGCAAATATTCGTGGATAATTCGGAACAAATTTTCGTTTTTCAAGTTGGAGCCACAATCCTCTATTAATCCGAGTAAGTAAGTCATGGTGCAATGATTGATCATTACATCAGACAATTTCACGCATATTTTGCATAGCGTATGATTTTCAAATCGATTCATTTTTAAACAAATAGGTAATTTTGTTGGTTTTACTTGCTGTGCAATATTCTTTATCGCAACAAAACGCGAGTTATTTAATGTTTTGAACTGTCAAAATACAATGATCACAGCCTCCTACGATTGATGCTTGCTGACACTGGTTATGAATTTCATACCATTTTAAAGCGCTCATAACGCATGTTAATAAAAACGCAGAAAAACAATTTTCTACTTGGAGAAAATAATTTGCATTGTTGAGAAACGAAAAATAAATTTTAAAAATATTTAATTTTCAACCATAATTCGGCGTGGAATTTTCTTACCGAATACCACACGAGGTCAAATTAATATCAGGAAATTTTTTGACCTCTAGTGGTATTACTAGTGAAACTACAGTAGTCTCAACAAACACATACAGGATGATATGTCTATAACAGTGTTTCCCAAACTTTGCGCCTCGGACTCTTTACGAAATGTAAAATCTTCATTATTAATTGAACCAAGATATTTGGCAAACAAAAAACAAAGTGAAGATCTAAAAATATCTAGATTTTGTTTTTACTCGACCCTTTATAAAAGTAGAGACCGAAGAGAGAAAAATTAGTCACTTTCCTCTTCTTTCACGGCGGCACCGGCTATAAATGTTGAGGTGTGTAAACCGTAGACCATTCGCGACAGATTTGGAATGTCCAGAAGATCCTTCGGGAAGCATATAAGCAAGAGTTGCCGGCTTCATTCGGTCAGTCAGTTGATAATATATGTCTAGTGAAATTAAACTCAGCGCTTTATATGAAACAGTGATATAAATTAGTTGTATCTTTGATATGAATCGATTTTAGAACAGTAATAAAACAAAAGTAATAGTGTTGATCTGCAGATAAAGAAAGTATATCTTCAACCAGTGGCATGATTGTGAAGAAACGAAAATATCGTAAATGTGATGACGTTTTTGTTTTACGTCAACTGAAATTAATTGCTTCCAAGCAAATTGAAGCGCCATTTAGAAGCTAATCATAACAGGATTGTTGGCAAACCTGGTGATTTTTTTGCCAGAAAGTTAAAAAGAACTGAAGAAACAACAAAATTTATTTTTTAAGACTGCATCAATACCAAACACTTTGCCTAGCATCTTGCAAGGTGGCTTACAGAATCGCGAAATGTAAGAAGTCTCATACCATGGCAGAACTTATTCTACCGTCTGCTGTAGATGTGGTAAATATCAAGGTTGGTGAGTCTGCTTTTAAAATGCCTTTATCAATAACACAATTAGTCTGAAAATACAACATATGGCGGTGGATATAATCCATCAATTAATTGAAAAATTGGATTGCAGCTAGATGAGGCTACGGATAATAATAAAGATGGTTATTTGATATGCTATGTACGATTTATAGATCGTAATATGTTATGTTGGGAATAAGGTGTTATAACACTGCGACCTGAAAGATATATTGTGCCCCTTTCTGTAGCTAATGCAGCAAGGAAATGTATCGATGCCTGCACTCACTATCTTCTACTACTCTCAATTTACTGAGGTGTCCAGCAATGCCCAATAAGGATCCCTGTTACAATGCCTAGCCTGTTCTTACTCAGCTTCCGATCTTTCCTGTTATATTCACCCAGAAGTATCTTAGCCTGTCTTAGCCCCAAGAAATTGTTCGAATTATTGGGTTACTACTGATACCGCAGACCGACTCAGGTATCCTTTCCTTGCGAGACTATCTGCAATATCGTTACCCTTTACTCCGTTATCGCGGGACTCAAGTGAAAGTAATTATATTTTCCTCGCCTAGTTCATTCAGTTTTTCTAGGCATCTCGAGACCATTTTTGAGCTGATTATGTAAGAAAGCGCTTTGATGGCTGCTTGGCTATTAGACATGATGATAATCTCTTTTCTACGATATTTTCTCTCGATCGTAAACTGGATACATTTCTCAGTGACGTGAATTTCCGCCTGGAAGATGCTTGGATATTTTCCCAAACTTTCAGAGTGGCCTAAGTGCGTTGGTGTCTATACCCATGTCTGGCTGCTATGGAGAATAACAGGCACATTTGAAACAAATCACCAAATGCACTGTGGATCCATTGCAGTATTTATAGAGAAGTGCTTGTCAATAGGCAGTATAGGCCGCGGCAGCGGCCTAGGGGCGGCAGCGTCCTAGGGGCGGCAGCATCCTAGGAACGGCAGATTTCAGAGGACGCTCACTCGATTTCAGAGGAGCGAAAAGTTAAAAAAGTTACACACTGAACACTGCATATGTTATGAGCTTCTTTTGAATGATGGTGTTTAAAATTATTATATCAGTTATCACACATCCATTATGTTTACATACAAATGTAAATCCTACTTTCTCACTGATACACAATGCAAACGTTATAAATAAACAATAAAAATATAGTACTTACCTCTTACAATAAACAAGCAAATACTAACTACCAAGTCAACGACCATATAAAAGGACCGTATGCTAATTACAGCGTGCTTCCTGCTATGATAATAATTGATAAATTACATCATTTCAGGTCGATAGAAGCTTGATGTTTCTGCGCAGTCGCACTTTTATTAAGGTATATTATGTTTTGTAAAATATCTCCACAGCACTTATTATGTTTAGTTACAGCATAATATATGGTAATTTATATTACTATTATCCTGAAGTAATTATTAAAATACATGTCGAATCAGATAATTCGACCGATTACGTAATTAACACAGTAACATATATTGCATTACAGAATATATTATATGAGATATTTATTCCTATGTAAAGTTGCAATGAAACTGTAATTTTACCACTATATATTATGTAAGTTTACCATGTAAATAGTATTTACATTATCAGATGTGTTTAATATATTTACCTAATGTATTTGGTGAAGTTTACATAATAAATATTGAAAATTACAGATATTTTTTCAGTGTATCTCTTATGACTGAAAAATTATTAAAAGTAAAAATTGATTTAATTTTTTTTCTTTGCTATCTCTTTTAGCTTGTGAAATTTTATATTGATTTAAAATAATTAAAATTCAACTGTACCAGGTGCATTTAGACATACTTCGGTAAATATTTTATGCACGTTTGCAATTTCACCACATCAGTAATGAATATAATTAGACAATTTTCGAATAATTTATGAAATAGTTATGCTTCAACATGTGTCACACCATATGCCACCCTATTGTCTACGGACCAGAATTATTATTATTGAGTAAACATTATGCGAATTCCAGAAAATCTCTCAATGGCCAATATTTGATGATTTATTTGTAGTCTAATTTAGATTTTATGTAGAATTTTGTTTTATTTTTGGAATTTTTTTATTAACTATTCTTTTATTTTGAAAACCTTTATGATTGTACGAGACTGGGCCCAAAAATAATCGGCCTAGGCAAGAAAACAACTTTTTTTTGGCAAAACTCAATTTATTTCTCAACATAGTCCCCTTTAAGCTCTATACACTTTGTCCAACGATTCTCCAATTTTTCGATGCCCTTCGAATAATACGATTTCTCGAAGTCCTTAAAATAGGCCTCTGTCGCAGCGATGACCTCCCCATTCGACTCAAATCTCTTACCACTGAGCCATTTTTTCAAGTCTGGAAACAGATAATAGTCGCTGGGCGCCAAATCTGGGGAGTATCTCCGATGAGGAACCAATTCGTAACGCAATTCATACAGTTTTGCCATTGCGACTGCACATTTGTGCGCCGATGCGTTGTCCTGGTGGAAGAGCATTTTCTTCTTCGCTAAATGTGGTCGTTTTTGCTTCAAATCGTCGTCGAATAGGTCCAACAGCTTTGAGTAATAATCGCCGGTGATGGTTTTGCCCTTTTCAAGGTAATCGATTTGAATAATACCGTGCGCATCCCAAAAAACTGTGGCCATGACCTTGTTGGCAGACAGACCCACCTTGGCTTTCTTTGGCTTTGACTCGCCCAAAGAAACCCACTGCTTTGACTGTTCCTTCGTCTCTGGCGTATTGTGATGAATCCATGTTTCATCCACGGTTACAAAACGGCGCAAAAAGTCCTTCTTATTGTGGTTAAACATTGCCAAATACTCCTTTGAAGTTGTCACACGGTTTCGCTTGTTGTCGGCATTCAGCAAACGCGGCACCCATCTGGCAGCGAGCCTCGTCATTCCCAAATATTCGTGCAATATATTCTCCACTCATTCACGTGAGATGCCCACAGCCTCAGCAATCTCACACACTCTTACCCGTCAATCGTCAATTACCATACCATGGATTTTATCGACCACTTCTGGTGTGGTGACCTCTCTTGGACGGCCTGGACGCTTATCATCAAAAATTATCGTACGACCGCGTTTAAATTCGGCAGTCCAATATTTTATTGTTGATAACGAAGGTGCAGAGTCCCCATACACATCATCCAGTTCGGTTTTGATCTCATCGTTCGTTTTCTTTTTTAAAAACAAGAATCTAATCACTGCGCGATATTCGATTTTATTCATTTTTGTAAAAATGCAAAATCTGTTTGCCTTCAATCACTGTCAAGTACAAACTAAGTGACGTAACTCGCTGAAAATTTGACAGAAGTCACTTGAAAGATAGTTTTTACGAAAAACAATTGCATTTGTTCCTAGCGCCGCCAACTCTTGCCGAGGACGATTATTTCTCAGCCCAGCCTTAAAACAAACACAATATTCATTTTGAGATCGGGAAATGATTTATCTTTGTAAAACATTTCATTGATCTGGAAGCAAAATATAAGAGCGTTGTAGTATAGATTTTGAGTTTTTATTGATCTCTATTGAAAGTACTAATAAGTTGTTTGTACAATCTATGAGATGAAGCACTTGTTGATTCTCTCTCTGTAATATACGAAGGAGTACTAGAGGTAGCATATGGCGACTACTGCAACTTTTGAAGCAGCAATTGTTACTCTTGTTCAATATGCATAAAATATTTTCCAGGTCCGTTTCTTTAATGTAAAAATATTTTCATTGTATCTAATATTTAAATTAAAATAAGTAATATCTACTAGCTTATACAGTTTTTATAAACAAAAATGCCATACAACTACCTTTCTAACATTGCTGTAATAGAATTTTTCAAATAATGCAGTAGAAACTTTCAACATAATATAAATAGATTAATATGCTCAGATGATAAAGATTTAGAATACAAGCTCTTAAAAAGCCCTTTAAAACTGCTTTTAATATTTTTATCAAGAAACGTCTACAAAAACCAATAAATTTTCAAATAAATAATATGTTCTAATAAAAACATTATTTAATGAAACAAAGAGAACTGTTTGATTTTGAATTAAACTGTAATTGTATATGGCTTATTTGCTTATAACGGAAATGTATTTAGATATTTATGTAGAATGCTTGGTATTGATGGTAGTTATATGAAAGGGCAGTTAGTAATTAGAGTATTCTTCTAAATTAATATACTTACTAAATTTAAGAAAGTTGTTGGAATGAAACTGAATATGTATAATTTCTTTCCAGTAATGAGTGCCAAAATTTCACTCCTCCAATTTAATATTTTGTAGTTCCAAAATCCAATTCCAATTGATTTCTTTTAGTAGAATGTAATCCTAAAAACTCGTCTACCGTTTGGACCTTCTCTAGCTTTCATTCTAATATTGGGTCCTATGATTGAACGTTTACGTTATCCGTAACGTACATGTTAGGCCGAATTTTAAAAGTAACGAGGCAAGTTCGTATGATGGAAACCTGTTAAATTAGAACATAACAGGCGGAAAATAACAGTAATGTGTTATTAAAGACTTTACATCATACGAATTTGTCTCTTTGCTGTTAAAACTCGGCCTAACATGTACGTTACGGATAACGTAAACGTTCAATCATACCACCCATTATAATTCTATACTATAAGTTTTTAAAAGAGCATATATATTACACGTTTTTTTTTGTGGTCGAGTTCAAACAATCACTGTCCCCCATTCGATTCTCTAACACTTATTCTGGTTCTTTATTATTAAATTTCCTAATATATTTTTTAAGGCAGTGTTTTACCGTGTTTATTTTGTATTGTTTATCTTCTACTTCATTGTCTTATGAATCCAACACCTATAACTTATATTCTGGTCCGGATGGCACTCTTCTGGTCACCTTTTTTTATTTCCTTCAATCATAATTATGACAATTTTAAATGATTGGTTAAAACTAAAGGAAATATGAAAATTAAAAACTTCTTAATATTACAAATTATTTTATTGAAGATAATTATTTTATTATAGCTCTACATTTTCAAAATTCAGAGTGTATTTTATTTAATATTTTTTTGCGATTGCAGCTTCAATTTGGATTCCTAAAATATAATGAGATGGAAATGGAATGATTTTTTGGCCTCGCAGTATTCAAAATGATATTAAAAAATCTGATGACTTTCTTAATTTTTGTAAAAAATAATTATTGTTTCAACAATCCAATTAGAAATAAATGTTTTTTGATATTCAATAGTTAAGTAAAGATAATGTATTATATTTTTTGTTCTCTATAATAAGGTCCAATGGTTGTTGGAAAACTACGAAACAGCAGAAGGAGTATCTCTACCTCGTTCAACTTTGTACGCTCACTACCTCAGACACTGTGCGGAAAACAAACTAGAACCTGTTAATGCAGCTTCGTTTGGAAAACTCATCCGTTCAGTGTTTTTAGGACTTAGAACTCGTAGATTAGGAACCAGGTAAATGTATAAGTTTCTAATGAAATATATATTTCAAAGAATCATTCACATTCAATAAAAGGAACTAACTTATTCTCAACCAAAATATACGCAGAAAAACGTGGTTTTAGGTAATAGCAACCAAATCTTATTTAATCTTGGAAAATTGTGGTCAATGATTATTAAAAGGTCATTACAAATTAGCACATATACATAATAGCAAACGTTTTTGCATTATATATGAGAGTGTTTCTAAAATATTTATTTATTTTCAGAGGAAATTCAAAATACCACTACTATGGAATTAGAGTCAAACCAGGCTCTTCTCTAATGAATCTGGAAGATCAAAATAGCAGAGTAGTCTTGAATTCAAGCAACACAAATGGCAAAGCTCAGGGAACAGTCAGACCTTTCAAACGAAGTTCGGACGCTTCTGATTCTGTCATTGGATCAGCATTATCCCAACATGTTGCATATTTAGGTATTTATTACTTTAAACGGCTATACATAAACTACAATAAATTACATTCAAACTTTCTTTTTGTAAAAGCTATACCAGCAAGCTTTTAAATAAGGCACTAGTGTGTATTTTAAGTATTTATTAAAATACGTTAACTACAACTTCTAGATGAAACATGAACAACATACAACCTGGATCTAACTATTGACAACTGACAGCTCACTGTCCACTATGGCTAATGTTACGTTGCCGTACTTAAACCATATTATACACTTTTCCCACCTTTAATAAATTACATATTGTTGAAAATCTATTACTTCCAATCAAAAAATCTAGATTCTAGTATAAATAATTATAATATTGGTTGATCAAAAGCTTTAATATAAGTTCTGCCAAATTTAATTGGTCATCTCAACCCGGGACGGTGGTGTAGCGGTCTATCGCGCTTATGTTCATTTATAGGCAAGTTTATGAGTCTGAGACTGCTGGGTTTCGAATCCCAGACCGGACCATGTGGATTTTTAATTAAATTGCATGGTTCGGTTTAGGATTTGATGTGTGGCGTATTAATAGAAATTCAATTTCTGTTGATATGACATGCAGATTAAAAAAATTCGCCATACATTACCGTCTCGATGATGGTGGGTGAGGTTTTCCGGGTTTTCCTCACCTGAAAGTCAAATGGCACCATCAATCATCTTTAAGTCGCCCCGGAGCGCTACGGCAAATAATAATAATAGCCGTCCCTTCCCCTACACAAGTCGTTCAGTCGACTTCAGGGGTTGAAATTCACTCGTAAGGGGGTGAATTAGGGAGAGTATTATTATTATTATTATTATTATTAGGTTTATAAATCACATATTAAGTCAATGGCGGTATTAAGAAGTCGGCGAAAATTCGATAATTTAGCGGTTGTATAATACGGCATTAATGACGGAATATGATTTGTCTTCTGCAGAGTTAGAATTTTTTTTCAATGTAGCTGGAGATTACCAAAAAGTTAAAAGAAATCCTGGAATCTCCTATATGCACTTTGTTTAATATTTATTTTTTCGTTTAGGTGACGGTAGCACTGCTATTCCAGCTTTTCCAGATATTCAGTTTAATGAACCTTTACCAGAAGATTGTGGTTATGAAGATGTAGATACTTTGAAGTCGATTTACAGAGAACATTTAGAAGCTTTTTTGGATGCCATTTTGAGCTTAGAGTTTTCCACTGTTGAGTCACTATGGAGAGAATTTTGGAGGTAAAAAAACGGTTGAAATTATTAATTTTCTTCTAAACTTCTTAACAAGAACTTTCAATCACTATTTGTACACTACAAGAAATTGATAAAAATAAAAATACATAATATCGTTTCAACCAATGATCCAGTCAATGAACGTTTAACAGGGGGTGTAGAGGGTTTGGGATATGGGAATATTTTTTTCTTCGGGATGTGTTTGGAAAAATTAATAAAAATCATGTTATGGAAAATTTTATTAGCATACATTTGTCAAAGAATAATTTTTCCAACAAGCCATTTTCTAACAACCTTCTCCCCTCCTCTCCTTAGCTTTGTAACTAGGTTTATTGACTTTTAGTATCTTTGCCTCCTAACTACTCCAAATACTTTCCTCAAGAAAATATTCTCCCTTCTTCATGTCATCTACAACCCCTTCATATATTACCATTAATTATTATAAAAGCAATTTGTGAGAAAATTTTTATTTAAAAATTCCTTTATTTTAGGTCTCAATACAACAACAATAGCGACGAATGTGAAGAAGAAAAATACCTCTCAAAGTCCAAATTGTTCTGTCTCTGCAGCCTGGAACCCGTTCAGCATTTTATGAGACAAGTAGATTTGGTGTTTTATCAAAATCTAATTCAAGTTCTGGTGCCTGATGTTCTGAAACCAATACCTGCCACTTTGACTCAGAGTATACGAAATTTTGCTAAAAGTAAGTCCACGAAAATATCTAGAATTATTTTATTTTATGATCTAAAACGTTTAACCAATGTTCGTTTAAAAACTAAATAAATGCTTTAAATTTGGATCCATGGTCGTCTTAAATTCTTAAATTCTATAAATGTTTGTTTTAGATTTAGAAAATTGGCTAACGACAGCAATGGGAGGAGCACCACCATCTATGCTTCAAATCAAATTGACAGCAGTATCAGCATTTAGTTCCAGTTTAAGACGCTATACTTCACTGAATCATCTCGCTCAGGCAGCTAGAGCAGTCCTACATAATAGCAATCAAATTGGTGAGTAAAATGAAGTTAAATACTTGGTTATTTTTGTTAAAATAATTTTAAATAAATAAGGGGTGGAAATACATTTTAATCCTAATATTTATTATACTTACATTTAACTCTTACCTAATTTGTTCAATGTAAAATATCTACATTATGCCAAGCCAAATGATCAAAGCATTTACATTGATATCGTATAGTATCTAAACTAAACAAAAATTTGCAAATGACATTGTTATATTTAAAAATTAATTAGAACTATTCATAGTGTGCTTAAAAATTGAAATACTTTTGGCTTTCAACAGTATCATTGCTGTATTTTACCTAGGCTTATCATTTTAGTATTATTACTTTTATATCTTTTATTATTGCTAATTTAGAGTCTGAAGAAAAAATGTTTTAATGTCACTATCTCTTGCCTTTGTTTAATTTATGATTCTAGTTTATTGTTTGTCATAATGTGTGCTGATTTTTCCCTTAAATATAGCTCAATTTCTGGATTGCAAGAGAACCTTAATTCCTTTAGGCGGTCGTTTAAATAATTAAATTTAAAAAACAAAAAAAAAATGAAGAGGCCAATATTATAAGCAGATTCACCTTGTGGTCTGCGTTCTGGAATTCTTGAAGGGGCCCCCACACGTTTTCTTCTGGGAAAACGGAACACCGATGAACAAAATATTTCGATTTTTCAATACGGACACTTTAGCGGTTCATACGGTACTGCTAGTTAAAAATCCAAAAAGGTCCTTTACAAACGCACAGATGTGCGCCGACGCGAGTGATTCCCGAATATTGGCATCAAATAAATTAAACTGTTTTGATAAAAATATTAAGGGTCACTAGCATCCAATTAATTATGATAAATATCAACATAAAATAATTAATATAAATTAAGGAAAAAACGCGTAAATACCTAACAATGTGTATGATCATTAACTACATAATTTGTTTTAATCATGTTTCACTATATCCTCTATTGTTTCCAATAACGAAAAACTACTAGATTATTTTTTTTTACAAAAATCGAATTGCAAACATTCACGATGTGTTATCCACGTAATTGTCAAATTATTAAGAGAGAGTACGAGAAAGTCTTGTTACAAGGATTGTTTGTGGTTATGATTTGGAATTAAACGCACAAAAAGCTTTCAAAAATACATTAAGGAAGTATATTTGCATTCTTTGTGCCAGTTATTATCAGTTTAATGTATTTTTCCCATTGTAACTATCATAGTTGAATGTAATTTCAAGAAAGTACGGAATTTATTTTGAAGTGTGACAGCACTCTAAGTACTGATTGATTCATAAAACAAGCAGATATCATCCCCACTCAATTTAGCAAACGTCTCGCTCTTTCTAATATGGCAACCGCTGCGACAGCTGTCTGCCTAATATTAAACAAAATCTGAATGCTTGCAATAAGTAAGGGCTTCTCTGTATTTGTAACGTGTGGAGGATGGGTTAACACACGGCATTGAGGCCTTACTAGGCCCATTGTGCATCCTCCTACGTAGGTAGGTATCTCCTTGCTCGTGAGCCAGCCTACAGATTTAATGTATTTAACAACGTCGTCAAGAGGTGCTTCTCTTATATCGGCCGGTGTTAGCCAATTCTCGCCAAACATAAATCTTCTAATACGTGAGAGCTTCGGGCAATCCTAGAGGACATGCTCGATGATCTCATCTTCTTGTTTGCACCGCCTGCAGAGTGTGGATTCTGACAGCCCCATGATATGGAAATGCTTCCATACGGCAATGACCAGTGATCAGGCACAGATTCTGTCTACTCATAGTCAAGGATTTGTTTGCTGTTGTGTTGTCAGGATAACTTCTTGTTTCTTCTTTTTCTTAATTCATAATTAAGGGTTTAATTATTATTAATAAATGTTTTGGTCTAGTAGTTTTTCGTCGTTGATTGTTTCATATTTTAAAAGTCTACATATACAACTAATCCAGATTCGTCATATAAAACCATCCAAAAAAAATTGAAAACGATGGTTCTTTAAGTCTACGTAACTTCTTTAAAGAATTTGTTTGTCTAATTTATTTTCTAAAAGCTAAGCAAACAGTTTCTAAAATGAAAAGACATGAAGGGGTTAAAATTTTATGATTTAAAAACAATGGTTTACATAAAACTGACCTTACATAAATACCATGACGTAAATGAGAACCAAAGTAAAATATACATTCCTGGCGGCACTGAAGTTCCAATTTACAGAAATAGATCTAACTGCAAGACAACTTCTTGCATAGATTTTTAATATGGCTCTCGAATTTAAGTTTATGATCAATACAGAGCCCTAAAAGTAAACTACTGATATCATCTATCAAAATGTTTGATAGTATTACATTTAAAAGATACAATATTAAGTTTTTTCAATATTAAACAATAAACTGTTGGCTTCACATCACCTCATCCTGATCTTTACGATGTCCGTGCTAGTCTTAGCTTTCAAAACTGCGCTTTACTCATTAGTCTATATAATGGTAGTATCATCCACAAAAATAGTGAAAAATCCGTTAATATTAACATTGACTATGTCATTGAAATAAAGTGACAATAAAATGGGGCCTAGACTGATCCTTGCGGAACACCGCATTCTATCTTATCTTGACTGTTATAAGGGACATCTTAATATCTGCCAATTAAATAATCATATTTTTTCAATTTCCTTAACAAAATCTTGTGATTTACGCCCATCGTAAAAGACAGCCGTAGTCACATTGTCCTCAGTTATCTCCAAATAAAGCTTCTCTAGAAAAGCGAACATCGCATCCGTAGTACTTTTACTGCGCTGAAATCCAAATTGAACATTAGAAATTTGAGAATATTAAGAAAAATCAGAATTCTTTTCTTTAGTAGTTTTTTTTAATATTTTCGGTAACAAGGATATAGAACGGAAATTTGAAGGATATGTATTATCTCCTCATTTATAAAATAGTCTCCTGTTCGCTCAACATACTTATTCCAACAATATTGCAAATTAGCAGTGCCTTCATTGTAGGTAGATGAATCCATGTCTTCGAAATAACTATTTCCAGCAGTCATTACCTCGGAAAATCTCTTACCGCCGAGTCATTTTTGAGGGTTTGGAAACATGATAATCGCTGGGATCCAAATCTGGGGAATTTATGCGTTATCCTGATAAAAAAACACTTTCATTTTTAACAGCTGATGCTGTTTCTCTTGTTAGATTCTTGCAACAAATTGACATAATACTCGCCATTTATTATTTTCCCCTTTTATTAGCTCCGTGCATGACGGCAGCGCCAACTAAAATATGTATTAAAGGGTGATTTTGCGTTTATTGACAGTATCATTTTTTATAGAATTCGTAATTAAAAAATGTCTTTTTTGGTTTTAATAAAAGTATATTAATTTATAAAACAAGTGAAAAGATGTATTTATTATTATATATTTTTATTAGTTCAGTTAGAGAAATTAAAAGTAAGTATATTTAATAAAAAAATTAAACGTGCACATAATAGGTAATTAGGCAACAGAATTTGCGAGAAAGTGTATGAAAAGTTGCCTAATTAAGTTAAACGTTAATGTCAAACGTGGATTCAAAATTTATTCCTAAAAAAATAGTTGCAATATTATAATATTTTCAAATGTAGTTTATAATTTTATTTTCTTCATTTTTAGTTAAAAAGAAAACATAGAATTAATTATTAAATAACTGTTTTCCAGTCAGTCACAAAATTGCATTCCAGATACAGACAATAATCAAAGGCAGAAATATATCCTTTCTGAACATGTACTTATAGAACTTGTAACATAATAACAATTATTAAAGTATAATATAAAACCTTTCAGTTTTCTAATGTCTTTTATTTTCAATAGGTATTAGATACTCTTGTTGCAAAAATAAAGGTTTGTAATTTATTTTCCTTTCTTACTTCAATTATAGGTACATTTATTTCTTTGATTTAATTTCCATTTTGCTATTGAAAATTTATAAAATTTACAATTTACAACACCAACTCCGGTTGCTCATTGTATTGCTTTTAACTATTTTTTAAAAAATAAGTAAAATATATACGTATATTTGATACGCCAAAATAACAAAATATCGCCCTAAAATGCACGAATTATTCGTAGCTAGCGCTAGTATCGCTTTTGCCTCCCCTGCCATAATTTCGCACTAAGCAAATAAGTGGTTGGCTAAAATAATTCCATGAGAATCGTGGCACTGTAATTATTCAATAATAATCCTCAATTGGTACTTGAAATAATCCTTTTTTGACAACTGAACACTAACCGCCACAGAATCGAAATTGCACTATTACTGATCTTCACGGAAGCACGTTCCTCAGAAAATTGCGGGAAACACCTACTTATGTGATTCTGTCATAGGCCCGCCCATAGGTAAAATAATTACGCAAATGGTTGGTGACTTTAAAGGTACCATTTCGGAAGGCGCGACAGACGACAACAGACGCGACGGCAAATGCGACCAAGATCGGTCTCTTCACGTCTGAACACATGCAATAATTATATGAAACACATTTCACAAGGTGCGACAAGTCCGAGAGACAGAACTCGACGACAGGTTGGTCGGGGTATCGTTTGCTGTCTGTCTCCCTTAGTCATCGCTTGTATTTTGAGGTGATTAGTCGATATTTTATAGAAATGGTAGTTGCTTCTTTCAATCTAGGCAGTGTTGTCAGATGAACATTTGCTGAAACAGTATGGGTGAAAAAAAACCGTAGATCTGAACAGTAGATTTTAATACAGGGGGAAATATAATTTGCAGTGTAGTAAATAAAAATAAAACAAGTATATAAGAAACGAAAAATAAACATTTTTCTATCCAAATTAGAAAGTAAACAAATAATAAAAACAAATAACATTTTTAATATAATATACTTAACGTACGGAAACAAAAAAAAAAACAATGAAAAATAATATATATTTCTTTTATATCAGTCTGAATCAGATAATTCAAATACGTTGTGTTTGGCATGCATGTTCTTTTTATGATGCCCTATTAATTCTTTGTTGCATTTTAAATAAAAACAATGATTATCTTAAGTTTTTTTTTAATGGAGCAAACCTACAGTATTGGGTGCTTATTACGCTGCTTTTACTTCAGCAAATTTACTAGAGAAAATATTCTTTGACCATTTGCTGAAGAATGAAACAAACTTAATAAATTAACAACAAAATTTGTTCAGTTGGCGAAAACAGTAGATTTCATGCTTAAAACAGGAGAAAAGAGATAAAATCAGTGGATCTACTTTAAAACAGTAGGTCTGGCAACACTGTCACCTGTCTCCTTGCTTCCCAAATTTGTGAAGCGTAACGTTAATGCATCTGTCGTCTTTGCCGTCGCGTCTGTTGTCGTCTGTCGCGCCTTCCGACATGGTACCTTTAGAGTTTGTGAAATTTGCAATGGCTGTTACATATTTAAAATTTAAAGTTTTTCTTTTTAGGATACATAAAAATGGAATTCAATTAGAAAATAATGTATGTACTTTTTAGAAATCTAGGTGGGATGTATGTAGGGTGTGAAATATTAATAAGAGGCATTACAGAAGTAATTACGTCTAATTTTGTAGCTCAAACATCGAAAATAAAATCGGGCAGTAACCTCTCAAAATTATTTCACTCGAAATGAAATAAGACATAGTTTGGTCTTGACAAGCAAAATGATTTAGATTTTTGTGGTGTCTGAAATATTTCTGCTTAGTTAGGTATTTCATTCGGGTATAAACGAATTACGGAAATATGAGTAGTATAAGTAGTAGTTGTTCTCGTGAAAAAACGTAAACTATTCTCTGAACTTTAGGAGGCTTTAGGATTACTTCCTGACTGGCCATGAATGACAATTTAATATTGAAATTAAAATAACTTTACCTCAAGTACTTGTGTCGAAGTAAGAGTGATTCTACAGGTGCAATTGCAAAAAATGAGTGTTCTCAGATTCGGTAAATTGGGGTACATAGCGTTGCGGAGCTATAACTGGAATAAAAATTGGTTCGACACTACGGGGTCCTTTAACACTGTATAATAATTATTTTGCTTTTAAAATACATTTTTATTTTTTTTTTTGTTTCCAGGCCAAATGTTAGCTGACCTGAACCGCGTTGATTTCCATAGTGTCCGAGAACAAGCTTCATGGGTTTGTCAGTGTGATAACGATCTTGTGGCTCGCTTCGAAAACGATTTCAAACTTACTCTGCAACAGCAAAACTCCTTAGAGCAATGGGCTTCTTGGTTGAAGAACGTGGTCAAAAGTGCTTTGAAGCCTTACGAAGGAAAACCGAGCTTTTCTAAGGCTGCTAGACAATTTCTACTGAAATGGAGTTTCTATAGGTAAGTAATTTGTAGCTTGTTGTCGTCAGACGGGATTCGACGTTTACCACCTCTATATTCGAAGTACTGTTCGAGTCTACGTTATAATTAGTGGCCCAAATACTAAAAAAGTAGATTTTTTAAATTGGGATTTAGTTTCGAAGGAGTTAAATTGAAAGTGATGCCATCGTGAAGAGTATCAAACGAAAGTTGAACTAGATTTCAAAAATGTATAATACGTTCGTCTGCATTTAACATTTTCGAAAAATTAACTTAGAAATTATAGTTTTTCCAACTTATCTCCAAAAGTAAGGCTCGCAAAAAGTTTTAAAAAATCGCGAAAATTGATAATAAGGTGTAGATTGAAAAAGTTATCAAAATTACATTCCATTAGCTAATTTTAGAAAAAAAATACGCTCTACTGTATCGATACTTTATAGCAACAAGTGGCATAAATCTATCAACTAGTACAACTTGAACTTGGCCAAATTTTATTTATGACTTAAATTTCATATAAACATGTGTTCCAAATATTTTTTTTAAATATACAGAATGTTATTTTTTTTTTTAAATTTGCATTCTGGGAAGCCTTTGACTTACTAATTTTAATTTAATCAGGTTTAAATTATTATTCTCGTACAAAAAATGCGGTAAACTCAGTTTAGCTAACAGTAGTTTAATTTTTAACTGGTTATATTCAAAGTACAATGTCAATTTTAAAACTATGTTTAACAATAACCGATGATTATACCATTAGGTTCATAGTTTAATCCAGGATGACATTTTAACTGACTATTGTACAACCCTCCCCTTAGTACTACAAACTAACCTGCCAAGTTTAATCAAAATCGTCAAAATAATTTGGAGCCTTAAGGCAAAACATTTTTTTTTAGTCAACATTCCGTATTTAATCAAAATTACTTTTAAACATGAAGATTCAAGAAGAATCAAAATATACTTCAATTATGTTTTAGTTCTATGGTGATTAGAGATTTGACGCTGCGATCTGCAGCGAGTTTTGGAAGTTTTCATCTCATCAGGCTACTATACGATGAATATATGTTCTATTTAATTGAGCACCAAGTCGCCGAAGCTACTGGTGTCGTACCTATTGCCGTCATTTTAGAAGGAATTGTAAGTGAAACAAGCAACAACTCGTAATTTTTTGTTTTAATTTATTTTTTCTACGTTCATGCAAAGTGCAATAAAAATTTTATTGCACTCATCTGTCATTTTACTACAGCGTTGTATGATCATGAAAAACATAAATATTCAAATCAACGCCAAATATTTAGTTCATTTTCATTTTCCGTGTTACATTTTAAAAACAATTGCATATTTTATATTATTTTCAATCATTTAATAAATAAATTAATAAAAACATGTATTTTATTAAAAATGTCATTACAAATTATGAACACAAACGTAAATAAATGTCTCAAACAAAGGTACACGATCACGGCTACTATGATTTGGATAATACTGCAGTTCTATAAAACATTTTTTTGTTATTGCATGAACGTAGAAAAAATATTGTATGCAAATTGCACGCGACGTGCAATTTCACGTCGCGTGCAATAAACACTTACTTTTTGCACTTGTTGCATAAATAACTATTTGTTTGTTTTTCAGAAGCAAGACATTTTAGAGAACAGCTTGAGCGTCTACGGAAACGACAGCTTTTCTTCATCAAAACTGACTTGCGTCAGTCCTACAGAGCCCCTATCAAAACGTCCTAAAATTAGCTAGCTTAAAAGCAAAACTAGAGTTGTTGTTTCGCCATTTCATTGACACACATTATAATAGTTAGGTTGTTCACTTAAAAATAATTTCGTTGAACAAGCATAATATATTTTTAATTTTTTTAATTTTCGGGTATGTTGGGACCATTTTTGTCATTTTTGTTTGGTCACTGTCATTTAAGTTTTGAAGTATTCAGTAGTTTTGGCCAATTAAAATGAGTTCTTACATAATTTGAAGTCATCGTAAATATTCATTTATTAGAAAATTATCTAATAGAAATTACTGCCAATTTCAAAATACATTTATGACGAGTGTTAAATTGTAAGCATGATAAGAACCATGCCTATGTTACTAGGAGTTTTAGTTACTTTCTCTTCTAGTGTCAGCCTGTTGCATTTAAATAATTCTTCAAATTTTCTTTTAAATTTAATTTCATAGTTCTGTTTTTTAGGAAATATTTTAAAATAGTCCTTAAATTAATAATTGTTGAATGATTTGCAAACCTGATTCTGTTGATAAAATGGGCGATCGCAAGTTTTTTAAAAATTTCGTTATCAGAAGTAACGAATGGTATCGGGGCTATAATCACACAAGCTAATCTCAAAAATTAATTTGTCAATAATTATCATTTGACAGCATGTTAAGTGATTAATTCATGTGATTATCCATAATTCCGATACTAAAAGTTGTATTCAATAGATTATATCACGAATTAATAAAATATGACAGATCAATAATAATTTACAGTTACCTACTCTAATAAAAGGAATGACATAACATAATAAGCTTGCCTACTAGATATTTATAGCATTTATTGAAATGGAAATGGTTGATATTATATAGTAAAGAACTAAATTATAACGAATACCAATTCGTTAATTTGTTATTTTCGTTTATTTCTTTGTTCTCCAGCCGTCCTCTGAAGTATTTTTATTATTGTTGTTTTATAGATCTTACTTTCAGTTTTAATATATTAATTTGGGCATGCTGTGTCGTCTTAGCACGCAGATATTCTTATTGCTTGGTTGTTTGTTATGGCTTCTTTTCGTAGCCTTTCATTCTACGCTGATCCCTAACAATATCAAATTCTTCGGTTTTGTGAAGGATCTGGCATCTCGGATTTGGTCCGTCATTATCAACACCCAGTAGTTGCAGGATTTCATCCGTGAGGAATTTGAGGAACATCACCAGTTAACTGTTTAGCAAGCCGGGGGGGGGGGGGGCGGTTTATTCTCCAAGCAGCGTTTTTGACAGCACCTGAAAAACAACTGATAAAAGTGTAAAGCACGAATATTTTGGTATTCTGTACTTGCTGTGCAGTCTGTATTTGAAAAACGTAAAGCGCTTTCAAAAAAGTTAAACATGAGTAGCGTTTTGCTGTTCGTATTTCGTTCGTTTTGACATTTAATGCTAAGATTTGTAAACGTAGATAAATGGACCTAATTATTATGAGTTGAATATTAAAATGTCAGCAAATGTATGCTGTTTATTATGGTTTTGATTTGTTATAATTTTGGAATTGGCCTCAATATATTCTAATAGTTTCTTTTTGGGCCCTATCCAGTTGCTTTTAAACTATCGCGTTCATGTTTAATGATTAATGAATTATAGTATCAAAATGACATTCAAATCCTAACCTTAGTTATTCAGACCAAACAGCATTTGCGATTTATAATTATTATGATTGCTTACGACAAAAATGAAAATCGTTTAGCATTAGAGAATACCCTAATCACATGTTTGTCGTATGATCAAACTTTGTTGAGAAGTCCGCTTGGCGCTTTTGTTGCTATTCTTTTTCGACTGAAAGTTGGAGAATAACCCCCAGATTTATTAAATAAATCCACCGCTGTATTGGGATTTGACATATCGTCCATGATAAATTGTTAAAAAAATGGGGCCAAAAGAGTCTGTGTTTCAGATACCATTGGTATTGGATCGGTGAGTTTTTCTTATTTTTGTCTGAATTTGGTTAGCCGCATATAATCGCTAGTCTTAAATTTTGTATGGGATTTACCTCTTTAAAAAAAGAAGCGGGGAATTTACTTTAGTCTGACATAATCAAACGCCTATTCTAAATCGTTTTTACTCAATCGATTTCTCTTAAACATAAATAAATACTGTCAGTTTATTTCGAAAGAATTAAAATTGTTATGAGAATTTGACTGTCATAAGCCGAGAGGGAAACACCAAACGACTCTTTCAGTAAAGTATTTGAACATACAGGTTAAGAAAAATAAATAATATGTATTCAGATACATCTTTCTCTCGAATTTGAAAATAAATACCAGGGGTGGTATCTTGTACTTGCTGAGAATGTTCTGTAACATGCTTTTTAGTTATATGAGAATTTGTTCACCATATTTAATTCTCACTTGTAAATCCGCTTTGTCCCTTTTTTTCCTATTCTTTATTCTTTAATTAATTGTTTAAGGACTGTCTGAACTGGTCACTATTTTAGTTTGTAGGCCTAGGTTGTTGCAAGATATTTCCGTTTATATGCCGAGACGTATTTAAGGGCTACTTTAGAATATTTTTTTCAAAATAGTGAAGGACGAAATTAAATTATATTTAATCACGTTAAAGGTAATTACGTTCATTTAAATGATTATTCTTTTTTAATTTTGTACAATTTATTAAATAGCTCATTGGATTTCAGAGACTATTGGTTGTAAACATACTTAGAAGATGTAGGAATTTTTAGATGTTATCATTATTGTGCAATCGCGGTTACTACTAGATTAAATAATATGTAAGTGCCGTCAAACATTTGTGTGACAAATAATAGGTGTATATAAACGTATGATATATATTTTTTGGCACTAGGTGAATTTTTTGATCTGAATTTGATCAAAAAATACTATTTATTTTTATTTATTTTCAGATTATAAATCAATCGACTGATATTTGTTTGTTGCTGTTCAGAATATATTTGTTTGTTTTTTTTTCTCTTAGTTGATTGGTATGCATTATGACATTAAAATAGTTAATTTTTCTTTTTGTTTTGGTGCATTTCATTATTATATATTTTTATATTGTACTTATTAAGTATATATGGGCAAAACGGATGATTTGTGGCAACTATTAAAATATCATTTAAATTGTTAACTTTTTATTATCAAAATTTGAAGGATGAAAAAGATGCCTTATTAACACTAGCGTTTTTATCATAACAAAATAAAACAATTTATTATACATTTTAATGTTGCCACAATCTGTAGATAAGTTTATTGCTCAAAAGTGTAATCCATCCATTATAATTATATAGATAGAGTAATACATAAAACAGAATCGCAGGGTACATAATATTCCTCTTAACCAGTACAAGTAAGTAATTTTGAATATATAACCATTCTTTTTGTTTAATAAAAGGTACCATTCACATTTGTTTGGTAACAGTTTTTATAAATCTACAAGTAAAAATATTTACTCTTTAGTAGTGCCTTTATAAAAAGCTTTCTTACAAAATCTGCTTTTCACTATGCAAGTTTGTTGCAAGTTTCATGCTATGCAATTGTACTATATCGCAGTAGAATCCATTTTACACCGTGCAAGTTTGTAAGTATATTCCTGCCAACCAGAATATTTAGACGTTAGTGAAATCTAAAATGTTTATTTCAATTCGGGTCTCGTATTGATTTATTTTTTTCGTAATGGCTCCTCAAATCAAATGGGAATATTATTAGCTTTTTTCGCGGGCGCGGAGCATGTCGTTGACAAGTACACGACAGATAAGCAAGTGCATTCCAAATTTTAAAGATTCGTGGAGCCGACAATCAGGCAAAAATGGAACACCACAAGTTACCAACAGGTTAAAACAATCATGATCAATAGCATGTGTCTCAAAAGAGAAAAAGTACGAAACAAAGACGAATACTTGCTTAGTTTTTAATTATACTGACTGTTCCAATAAATTATAAAAATTGAATGTCCAGAATGCTAAACGCAGACAAAATAGTATTTTTCTGTTTTGACAGTGGCCTCACCAGAAATTAATTAAATGAACAATGTCTTGGTATTTAACAAATATTATTTTTAAAATTTTTATTACACAGATTTAAAATAAGTAAAATCTTAATAATTGTTTTAGGTTTGTTAACAATGCATTTTCAATTTTGTTAAGTAATAATGTTAACAAAAAGCTAATAAAAAACATAGATTGCATATATTTCTTTCTGGATACTTCAGAGGCAATCTAAAACAGACAATAATGAGAAGATGTAAATAAATTCTGTGAAAATAAACCCTATTTTTTTATTAGGTCCATTAAAATTAGTCATTGTGTACAATGTCACTGCCATTAAATTATATTGAATTATTATTGAAGATTTTGCGATATATTTTGCATTTGAAGGTTTTAGTGAATGAAAATATCAACTGTTTACTCTCAAATTTTGATAAATGATTCTTTAGATTGTTATGATCAACCTTGGCATGATTCAACGAAGAACGACTACGAGACTAATTTCGTTAACAAAAATCTAATTGTAAACATTCACGGTGTCACCCACGTAGTTGTCAAATTATTATGAAAGAGTATGGAAGAGTCTTGTTACAAGGAATGTTTATGGTTATAATTCGGTATTGATTAAAAGTAAGGCTCTAAAGCGCACAAAGGGCTTTTAAAATTACATTAGGAAAGTATATTTGCATTCTTAATGCTAGTTATTATCACTTTAATTTATTTTTCCCGTTGCAACTATTTATAGTTGTATAGTATGCAATTACTTTTGAAGTGTGACAACAGTGTAAAGCAAGCATAGTAGACGTAAATACTGATTCATTCAAAAAACGCCTGCTCGCTCCTCAGATAAACATACTCGCACAAAGTTTTATCAAACATGCCTATTGGCATGTGCCATGAATACAAATTATTTGCAGCAAACTTGCATAGTTATAAAACTTGCGCCGTGAAAAGCGACCTAACAGTTTCTAAATTTTAAACTTTATATTATCTGATGCAAATATTTGAGTTGACAAGCCAACTATTCCATTTTAATATGCTACGAAATGTGTAACACTTGTAACTCATCAAAAGCAACACTTTTTGTTAAATATTATTTTTTGAACACCTTAATTCTCAAGACAATTTTTTTTTTAATATATATTTGTAAGTTTTTTGTTACCCACCACTGAAGTATAAGTTAAAACACCTGGTAGTGAATGATAATAGTACAGAATACGAAGTAAGGTCAACCTTCACCCTTCTGTTTAATGGATAAAGGGTATTTTTTTTATTAAGTATAATATAGAGGGCGTCATATCAGAAGGGCGTAAGAGCCAGCATTGTTTTTAGGATTTTCGGGCCTATGGGTTTATTTAATCAATCTCCTTGATATATCAGAAGGGCGTATGGTTTAATAAATATTAACATCCTATTCTAAATAGTTTTACTTTGTAGTATGAACCAATTTTGCAAAATTATAATATTAGAAAGGCATGTGCTCATACGCCCTGAAAAAGTTACCTGTTGGTTCATACGCCCTTCTGATATGACGCCTTAGATATGTTAATAAATATACCGCAAATAGGTTGCCTATAAAAATACTGTAAAGGCTATTTTTTACTTTACTATACAGATAAGGAAAGTATAGGAATCATGATAAAAGTTGCTTGTGTTGTCATTCTCTATAAGTGCAATTTCGAATTTTGAAGATAATTCAAAAACGGATAAAAACACCAAATTTTAAAATTAACCTTTAATCCATCGTGCGGTGAGCTGATTAAATTTTGGGCATAGTCGAAGCATCTGGGGGATACTTTATAGTCTGTCGTTTTTTTTTTTACTTTAAGAAAATAAATAGTCTTATGCAACATATTAACATATTTTATTTAATAAAAAATACCTTCCATTCATTAAGTAGGTGAGTGAATGTCGACCTTACTTCGTATCTTAGACTATTAGCAAAAACAAGCCACAGCTGCAAAGGGTTGAAAAAATGGAAAAGGATCCGAAAAACCGAGTTGGAGCTGAATCTTTTTTTAATTATTTGAACGCTGAATGAACATTGCTTCGCTGGTCTAATGATTATGAGGATGTAACTATACTCCATAGGTTGTGGGTTCAAATCAAACACGAGCTGAATTTTTCTAAATTCAATTTTCCAATTGGTTTGTTTTAACGCCTCAAGGTTAAGGAATTTATAAAAAAACTCATGCGTATTTCCAATCGCTTCAATTTTTACTCTAGTGAAGGGTAACGGAAAAAATAATTAGAAAGTAAAAAAAAATCAAAGTATTTGATAATTATTGTAGCATTTGATGAGTTACCTACTTTGTTAAAATTGTGGATCTTATTTCTGAGACACCCCTATACATTGTAAATAAATGAAAGGCCTAAAAACAGGTTTAATATTAATATCAATCTAGTCATTTACATTTGATTCACGTTTTATTATTAAAATATCACATTTATTCAAACGAGCGTTCTAAAATAGAACAGAATGTGAGGGTACTTTTTGAGTATTATTAAAACAGAAGTTGCCTCATACAAATTACGAATATAAGTATAATTTTGTGAATATGAAAATATAAATTTTGTATTTATAAAAATAAGTGTGCTGTTGACAATTTTGTATAGTCACAATTTCACAAAATTATTAGGTATTAATTCATGTGCTTCAATAACAGGCCCGAACTGAATTCTCATAAAAGTCAAGCTAAGGTGGTATAATTTGTACGACTTATATTTATTATTTGTCCTACTTACTAAATTAATTATTTTCAAAATTTTATAATTATTTACTGTGGCTTATTTGCTTTTCTGTGGTAAGTTCCTTTAAGGTTAGATCGTTATAACAGTATCTAACTTATAATGTACATACACATTAAATTTAAATCAAAATTGGGCAATATAGATTTTGATACCTTAATACCTCGATATTTCAAGTGCTAAACGGATAACAAATGAATTATGTTCCCTTTTCTACCATTATATCATCGTGACAATAAAAAATTACAACACATTTTTCAAATGTGACATGGTTAAGGATAATATCAATGATAGAACTAGATATATCAAGTCAGTTGATCTGTTAAAGGTAATTAAACAAAAAAATCTACACCGAAAATTGTCTATAAAGTTGAGTTCCGGAGGTGGACTCCTTTTACTCCATAACTAACTTCAGTCAATGCTAAATTATTGTAATTCATTGATGCAAAGTTAGACATGGAGTGAAAAGAGTAAAATGAGTCCACATCCCGTACTTAGCATAAGTGTCGCTACTGTTTTTTAAAACAATCAGTAATTCTTTACTTTTTAACATGTGTAGAATTTTAATAAACATTTTTTTTAATGATAATATAAATAAAGATGTTTTGGAATGCAATGCCTAAATAAACTAATTCACTAATTTATTATGACGTTTTTAGCAAATGCAGGGAACCATCCACAGAAAAAGTAATTTTTGTCGTCAAAATCATTTTATAATGACAGTGTACTGAATTAAATTTTCATTATGTTAGAATTAAATTACAATAATGATCGGACATATTTATAGAATCATTTCCGACCTGTTCAATTGCGTGTGACTTGCTAAAACAAAACGGGATATTCCAGATTTTAAGACTGGAAAAAAGCACTTTTTAAATTGAATTGAGATAGCAGATGCCGTGTTTTTGGATGTTCTGCAATGTACTTAGAAAAAAATCTGTGTATTTTTGTAGATGTCTAGTATAAATAAACAGCGCGCTTTTCATAGTTCGGTTAATGTTTGTATACCACGGAATAACTTTTTGAATTTTCTTTTGCACATCATGGACTGTGTTAGATCTCAAGAAATAAAGTAATTTTTATATTTTCAATACTATGTAATTATGGTTAAAAATAAAAACTAGTCTTGTGTTGTTAATGTGTCTTTTTATTTTTTGAAAAAAGTTTGCAGGCTTTAACTGCAGTGTATTCACAAAGTTTCGACGATAATCTCAAACGTGCTGTCAGGCCATCAGTCAATGATGACACTATTAGAAAAATTCCTCGTATCGTAATTGTCATACACGTGTGTTAATAATAATGCTCTCTTTAATTCACCCCCTTACGAGTTAATTTCAACCCCTGAAGTCGACTGAGCGACTTGTGTAGGGGAAGAGACGGCTATTATTATTTGCCGTGGCGCTACGGGGTGACTTAATGATTGATGGAGCCATTTGACTCACCCACCATCATCGAGACGGAAACGGATGGCGATTTTATCATAAATATTCGTACAATATAATTACTATTCATTTATATTTTAGAATTTTAAATATAAAGGCTTGGTTTTTAAGAACTAGTTCGTCGACTAAAGCGTTCGCCGTATTTTGAAATATGTATAATTTTAATGGAATGTGCCGGCGTTATTCGTTGTTATCAAATACATTTGATTTCAACGAAATTCTGCTGTCATTGCTCGTCAGTTCTTGCCTGTAAGTTTGTGAAGCTTAGACATTACAGGTTAAAAATGCCCAATAAAAGTTACCAAAAGCTGCAATTTTCCAATGAAAAGGATGAGAAATGAATAGATCTTGTTTTAAAAATGTTGTCCTGTTCTTCATTTTTCAATAGTAGCCAGCAGCCAGGAACAACTCGTCTTCTCCATCTGCAAATTGAGAAGCTTGGGCGTAAAACTTTACAAGTCCAGCATAACTCAAAAGTCAGAAAAGTAATAATTTTCATACAGGGAATTTCCCATTTAATTAAAATTTTGCTTTTAATAAAAAAAGTTTTAGGATGTATTTTGAGTTTTGAATACCAAAAACTTTTCCAAAATTGTACGCAGTTTTCGAGATATACAAAGAAATTAGGGAGAGTATTATTATTATATTATTATTAAACAGTTTTGGACTTATTCAGTTTTGCTTTAAAGGATGGGATTTGTTAAGTTTTGCTACAAATATTAATATAGGGTCCATAAATAATTGTTCAAATTTGCGGTGAAGGGGTTTATTTCTAATTTAATAACATGGATTTTAGTTGAATTTTGTTATAAAATAGCATGTACATTTTTGGGAACGTAATTTGTTCAGTTTTGTTGAGCAAAAGGAGTTTAAAACATGATATTGTCTAATTTTGGTGTAAAATTGTTGAGGACGTGTTGAGTTTTAGAATTTTAAAGCGATCTGACACAATAACTCATTTATTTCAGGTGTTGGTCTTGTTAAATTTAGCACGTAAGCTTTTCAATTAGATTATTATTCTAACAATAAATTTTCAGAGAAACTTCCATCTATCACATTGAAATTTATAATTTCTATCGAATTTAACGGTCATCAGAAATGTAAAAACAAGGCTGAGATGAACTTCGTGGACGCATTTCCTCGAAGAACTTCGTCGGAGATTTTCATTATGGAATGTATTAGTGTCTGCTCTATCGCCACACATATTGATTTCATGTAGTTTTATTTAAATTTATAGTTCATTTGTAAATTTAGACCAAATAAAAATGCTACTATTTATCGATTCTACACGAGAATAACTCATTTTAATCTAGATTTAATTTCAATAACTAAAAAATATACTGATAATTTGTTTGATAGAATTGTCACTTATTTAAAACATAAAAAATAATAGTAGCTGAGTGAACAAAATACGAACTGTGATTGGTGGATTTAATTTAATTTGTGGTGTTCTTACTAAGTAGAATGAATATGAAATAAAAAATAATAGTAGCTGAAATGACAAAATACGAACTGTGATTGGTGGATTTAGTTTGAAGTGTTCTTACTAAGTAGAATGGATATGAAATATATTCGTTCAGTTGAAGCAATAGCATACTTTTTCGTTTTGTAGTCTGTGCGTAGTTAAGCTAATATACATGTAGATGTAGAAAAAATGTATTATGAAGGTATGTATTTATAGTAATTGCAAACCCTATAAAAATGATGCGACACTGGTTATAGTGTCCGCGGGAATTTCTTCTCTAAACCCAAACGCTATTAAATGCAGATTCCATCAAATATATAATAATAATAAACGTATTTATATTTCAATTTCACAAAAAAAAACAATTACAAAAACAAGAATATTTGAAATATTTATAAATTACATTTATAGAAAAGAAAAGTTTTTTTTTAATTATTTAGTTTTATTTTATATGCTCAATTTCAATTTTAGCTATTTGTTTGCAGAAATGTTGAAAAATGTTTTTTAAAATTTTGACTTTTAAGTTGTTTCATGTACTCACGAATGCTATTATAAATTAAACAGATTTCATAACTGAAAGATCGTCGAAATATTTCTAGTTTAAAAGCAGGACGACTTAATAAGCCCTTAAACCTTGTATTGAGGATATGCACATCAGTACGGTATTTAATTTTGAAGTATAAATATGGAAGCGTTTTTTTTTAATGGAAAAGCATAGCCAAATGTTTCATGTTCAACCACCCAATCTCTTTTAGTTTATATGAAATTCGTTCTCTTCTTCTAATTCCAAAAATTAGTCTTAAGCACTTTTTGTATTTTATACTGATATTCTTTTGATAGACATGGACCATAGAGGGTATCAGAATAATTAAAAATTGACAGAACAAGTGAATCACATATTTTTTTAATTTCTTAAGAAAGAAAATGTCTCTTGCTATATATTACTTTAATAATAGAATAAGCACGCTTTATCATTTGGTTTATTCGCTCCGTGCGAAGTCATGGAAAGGGAAGCAAAAGCGATACTAGCGCTAGCTGCGGATAATTCGTGCATTTCAGGGCGATATTTTGTAATTTTGGCATATCAAATACACGTATACATTTTACTTTTTTTCAAAAAAGTAGGTACAGACAATACAATAAGCAACCGGAGTTGCTGTGTAAAGTAAAAAATGTCAGTAGCAAAGTGGAAATGAAATCAAAGAAATAAATGGATAGATGTACAATAAGAAGAAAAATTAGCTTTATTCTTGTAATAATAACAGTAATGCTGTAAATAGTAGACATCAGAAACTTGAAAGGTTTTAAATAAACAATAAATTATCATTTTACGATGTTCTTTAATGTCCTTTTATTCTTAAATGTTCATTCAGTAAGGACTGGATTTCAAGATTTCTGCCTTTGATTATTATATGTGGATGGAATGTAATTTTGTGACTTACTGATGAGAAACCAGTTTTAATCATTCATTCTATGTTTTCTTTCGAACAGAAATGAAAATATAAATAGCGATCCATTTTTTATACATTTTAACTTCATGCTATTATTAAATGGTATTTTTTTATTTTGACAACAGGATAATAATTCTTCAATGACAACTTATTAGACTTAGGCAACTTCTCATACATTTTCCAGTAAATACTGTTGCCTGCCTATATTTTATTATTGATTTTGATTGATTATACATAATTTTCTTTAATTTAAGCGTTAAAAATATATAATAATAATAAATTAATGTTTTACTTGTTTTACAAATCCATATACTTTTATTAAAACTAACATATATACTTTATTTCTTTTATCAAAGGATACTAAAAGTTTGAAATAACAGCACATAATTGAACATTTACAGATATATGTGACTGTGAACTAAAATAGTGAGATACACATCGTAAAAAGTTATCACACTTAATTCTCCATGTGCCCCTTTCTTACTGTATTTCACAGCATATTCCAAAGTATTCTTGCTCTCATGGCTGATTTTTGCATGTCCAAGTTTACTAAAAAATAATGTGTTTTAATAAATAATAGTATTTTGTCTAAATAGGTAAATCGGCTTCATCTGTATTTTCAAATTATTGTTTAATTGTAGATAGTATATTAATGTTTTAATATGTACTTATAGGATTAATGACCCAGAGCATGTAGATGTTTTAAAATCGATGCACAGCGAACGTGTTAGCACTGATTATTTGCACCAAGAGGTAACTACATATCTTTTAAACATCGTCATATGTATATATCGTTCATGCTTTCTATTTTGCTTCTTCTGACATGGGTTTCTACACGGGAAATACAAACGAACAACCGTTTTCAAATATTTTATTCAATAATAATAACATTCATATTTAAACTTTAAAAAAAATGTATATAAAAAAAAACAGAATTGCACATGTAAAATTAAAACTAAGAATAACGAGTATTAAAATGTACTACGTGCCAAATTTTATTATTTTTGATAATGCAATCAAGTTAATAAAAATAAAATTAACTACACACTACTCGAATTTTTAAGAATGATTATGTTAGATAAATATTGTATGATTATCACTTAAAAGTTCACCTAATATTTATTTAGTAAACGTTGAACACTGGGAAAAGGTTCCATGTTTTATGTAAAAAATATAGTCCGAGTCCTCAAGCATTTTTCAGGTGCGATTTTCTACTAGTTATTTTTTGTTAGATACGGTTTTCAAAATAAGTAAAACAAGTAAAATTGATCCACTGAACATGTAAGTAAATCGAATAATTTATTACAAGGTGAAATCAATATTAACAGGTAATATAATAAGCGATATCGGGACTATCGATAATGGCATAAGCTAATACTCGAAATGTCATGTAAAAATTAATATTTGAAAACACTTTGCATTAATATATGTGATTATCCATCCAAAGTCCAGATATCAAAAATTGTATTCAATAGATTATATCACGAATTAATAAAATATGATGACTCAATAATTTATAAGTAGTACAAAAGCAATGCTATAAGACAAGTGTGCCTACTAGGTATCATTAAATGAAATGGGTGGTATAGTAAAAAATGCTATAACCAAGTTTATTGGAGAATAATAAAAAAATATTTCAAAAATGTATGTATGTTATGTTGAGAATGGGGTGTTAATACACTGCGACCTAAAAGATCTATTGTGCCCCCTTCTGTCGCCACTGCACTAAGGAAATGTCTCAATGCCTATAGCGACCCTTCCAATCCTATTTTCTCAAGGAAGTGTAGGATATGAAGTGGCTTCAAGTTAGGTAAATCTCCCTCTTCTATTTTATGTAAGAAATAAGAGTTAACAAAAATGGCATAACTCTTGTGGTCATTGGAATGAGGTAACTTGTCTAAAAAATGTTGATTTATTCTTTGTTGCATAATACCATCCATATTTACCAAGTATAATTATCAGCTATTAGTTAAGTACATGATGTATGATTATCGATTATTAATCAAATAAAAGTATAGGAAATTATTATAGTGTGAGTTGTAATCTCTCTGAACAATAAAAACGCAACTCAAACAACATACAATCTTATTATAACAGTTATTACAGTCCATACTGTAAAAATTTGGTTAAAGTTAACCATAGGTTATATAAATAACCAATGTTATTTTCACCAGTAAACTCCCTAAAGCTTAGATTACGGGAATTTTTTTCGAATACACAATTTTTTGAAAATTATCCCGAGTAGTGAAATTAAATATTTTATCTTAAAAATTAGCAGCGGCATTTTTAAATATAGAACTAACGAATATTTTGAGAGAACTAAATTAAAATAGTTTTTTTTCATCACATCATTATATTATATTAAAATAAGTAAATAATAACTTAGCTATTCATAAATCTGAATCGGTTTTTCGTTAATTCTAATTTAATACTAAACTAAATAATAAATAATTTTGTTCTATAATGATTCAATTCCATATTGTCATACGAAAAATTATACAGTATGTACTTCTCCCGGATTGTGCTTATCACCACCATTTAATGAGTTATTTTGTTCCATTGTAACTAAATCGCCATTACTAACTGGTTCAATTTCATTATTTTCCTTATCACTATTAATACTTGAAGGAATGTTCGTTAAACTATCAGTCAAATTATTTGTGTGTGTTTCTGTATCCTGGGCCTCAGAGACTTTTTGCCCTTGTTCTGGGTTAACCATAAAGTTGTTCCACCAAGACGATAGGGCTCCTTTTGCTTGAGAAAGAGCGCCTCCTACAACAAAGATGTAATTTAACTTTAATTCAATTCAAAAGGCTTTTAAAGTTAGTAGAATAATTAACGATTTATAAAAGTAGATCTTACCTACAGCTTTACTTGTTGTAACAACAGCCTTACCGGTAGATGCCATTGCTTGATTTAGCTTTCTTCCGCTTTCTGTGTTCTGCATGGTACTAAAAAGTAATTAAAACAAAGTAGTTTGTTAAATTGGATGAAATGTAGATAAAAAATAAGTTACACCAACCGGATTATTGGAGGAATAAACAGAATAGAAATTTAACAATTGTTTATAGATTTCATAGAATTTAGAGAAAAGTAGATGTCATAGAAATACAATGTCATAACAATAATAGTAAAAAAAACAAAAATTATATACTATGGGGCTGACAGACCCATACATGACTAATGAAGAGTTAAGAGATAAATACAAAAACTTACTGAGCAAAACGCAGCTTCATGTCGGCCACAGAAAGCTGACCAGCAAAAGGATGAGCAGGATGTACATCCAAAATACCTGGATTTACTCCACTCAACCAAATTTTGTAGTTATGCGTGTCTCTCCAAGCACTTACAAAACTTGAATTATAATGGTCAATCTCCCTAGAGCCATCTACAAAAAAAATACAATAAAATAGTCATATCTGTTCAAATACTTATTTTATTATTCCTTGTCCTTTTATGAGACCAAACCTTGATTGTGATTATGTTTAAGTCAATTAAAAATATAGTATATCTTGACTGAAATATTAAGAGCTTTAGGGGTTTGCTCTTAAGATGTATTATTAAATAATAGAAGATTAATCTACACGTCAAATAAGTTCTTTTAAAATTATAACTATAGTAAAATGACTACAGTGTCGGCCACTGAAAGTTTTCAAATACGTTTTGGACAAGTGCATGTGAAAACTACAGAGAGTTAGCATTAGGGTGAACAGGAAACGAATATCACTATTGTAATGTTGGCTGCGCTGTAAAAACTGGCATCGCTAATATTCGTTTTCTGCTCGCTCTAATGCTAATTATCATGCCCGTTAAGACACATATTTAGAATGAACAACAAAATACAAGTAAATAGAATACATTTATTTAATAGTATTAACCTCAAAATAGAACAAATATTTTCAATATTGTTTAAATAATCAATAGTGAGTAATTGAGACAACTAATTGCAAAGCATTTGAGGAGCTGCAGGAAAAAACGATGAGGGTGCAACATTTACGAAAATCGAGATACATGGGGCAATCTAGGTATTTGTATGTACTATTGCGCCAAGTAAATATTTGCGGGAATATTGATGAGTCGCCATATATAGCTAAAAATATTTTAGTTAGTTGTGGAAAAAACGATGAGCTTACTTGGCGTTTGAAGGAATATAGATGAACGTGACTTTGTATTGAAACCACGGCCGTCTTTATATAAAATATATATATTTACTTCAATCGGTACAAAAACGCGTGAGCTAATTGGTGAATATAATAAAGAAAACCGACTCAATTTAGATAATGACCCTTTATTGTGGTGGAGAAATACTACTAAATATAAAGCTTTTTCTCCCATAGTTCGCACGTATTTATCGGCGCCGCCCAGTTCAGTGCCAAGTGAACAATTATTTAGTTCAGCTGGCTTAATTTATGATCCTCTTAGAAATCGCCTGGAAGGTGACAAAGCCGCAAAACTAAAATATAATTTACCTCTCCTTAATTTTGATTACTAGTTATTTTGATTGCTAATTTTGATGTTTATTTAAAGTGTACTAACAATGACCCTATTTGAAATAAAGATTTTTTACTTTTGATAAACCATAAATTCATATTTTTCCATATCCACTTTTACCTCCGCCTCCGTTAACCTCCGCATCCGCGGAGGCGAAACTCCGCTAAGAAGGCCTCCGTTACAACCCTAATATAAAAGCCAACACCGCATTAATACCTCTACCAATACTAAAATGGAAAAACAAAAATCTGTTTTTTTATGATAACCTGCCATAAATCAATAATTAAAAAAATGCATCATAAACATTTTGTGTTACTAATTAAAAAAAAAAAAAACTGTGTCTATTCTTGTTGGCAATTACTGAAACATGAGACCGTAAATACTAAGTTCAGAATATATTTTTTACCTTTTCCATGAGACAGAATATATTTTCTTCAGTTTAAATTTTATGCGCATTCATCGTTCTTTCCGCCTAAAATAGGTACTTATATATAAGAAAAATCAAAAGCAATGTAACCTACCGCACCCAGGTATGTTAATAATTTATTAATTCCATTTATTAAATACAATATTGCATTCTTATTAAATTCAAAATCCTTCATTTAACGAAAAATCTCCCAGATAATTAAATCTTATTTACGACACCTAATAAATAATAGCTATAACCACGTCCGTAATATATTCAAATTTCGTGCACGTGTCTCTGAGAATCAGCCCAAGAAAACGTATTTCTTTTCACGAAGTAATTATCATTAAAACACTTAACTCGCTTATCTTGCTAGTTTCGGTGTTAAGGCCGATTTCGACAATATTTCGATACACAAAGCCTTCAAGGCACATAATAAATAAGTCACCCCCTGCACCCACATTATTTCGATGGGAACTTAAGATATAGACGTCACAAAAGCCATTAAAACTTTATTATAAAAAGCCAGACCCAAATGAGCTCGGATTCATTCATTTTTAATTATTTGATGTGCATGCATTCATCCATTTTTATTAATGTGCAAGCATTCATTTATTATTTGTAGCCAGTTATATTTCAAGTTCAGTAGTCAGTACCTTTCCTAAAACGCTCTTCCTAAACGACGTCTATCCTACAATACCTCCTATCCCCGAAGGTGTCAACGTCTCGACGCCCAACGTCCTGCCGTCCTACTCCCTACGTCTCGAACGATGTCACATTCCTCACCAGCTAAGTATTTCCTACCGTACATTCATTTCGACGCTCAACGTCCCACGCCTTATTTCCGACGCTTGCCGTCCCTAAATATTTCCTTCATAATATCACGTCCCGCACCACCTACATAATTCTACCGTATATCTGTCCCAATGCATTACCTTATTAAATACCTTCCTTTCCACCACGACGCTCGCGAGGCGTCGCTCAACGACGCCGTCACAACGCTAGATGAAATTAATACATAATCTAATGTCTGTATTTTCAATGGTGAGTCAAAAGATTTATGTAATTTTCTTTGAGATACCACCGGGGTTTCGTGTAGACGAGGGCTTTTGACATTTGCTGTCAAATATTATCAATAAACCACATGGCCTTCAGGTCATACACCTCGAAAGACAGTAAGGATAAACAGCTGTTTTCGATGGGTGAAATTTTGAGTATTTCAATAGAAATTATAAAAATCAATATTAAGAAATATACACATGGTTGTATTAAGTAATTTCAATAGAAATTATAAAATTCAATGTTAAGAAATATACAGAGTTATATTAAGTCATTTCAATAGAAATTATAAAAAAATCAATATTTTGGAAATATACAGGGTTGTGCTATCTTAGATAAATTGTACAAACCAAGATGATAAAGTTTAATAGTAAGTTAACCAACTGGCGAATACGCTGTTCGTTAGCTCAAGGGGGGACACCTATACGCTAAGCAACCCGTTCTACTAGGTTTGAAACAAAGTATATGTGAAATCAACATAGTAAGGTAATTAACTGGCGAATAGGCGCTGTTCGTTACTTCCGTTGGTCACCACCTCTATACTCATCGAAATATTTACCTTAGAGGGTGCAACCTGTGTATATCTAAAATAGAATCAAATCAACACAATGGTTAACGAACTTGCGAATTGGCGCTGTTCGTTAACTCCGTTGGTCATCAACTTAAATAAGAATTTATACAACAACACAGTAGTTAACCAACTGGCGAATTGCCGCTGTTCGTTAACTCCGTTGGTCATCAACCTAAATAAAATATACACTGATAGCAAATGAATATGGTCTGCGTTTGAACGGGACACAAGTGAGATCTCAGTAAATAGTAACAATTGTAATTTTTAGCAAAGTATGAAAATTAAAAGAGTTTAAACATAAATTTGTCTGGTTTTATTTATCAATTTGCACCAAACTTTGCATCGAATTCTGGTTTACCTTAATTAACATTATCACAACGTGGGTATATAAATTATCAATTAATTAACTAGACGATCACTTTTACTACTAGAGGAAAAAAGGCCAATTACAGTAAGTATAGAATTTAAATTAAAACTTGTGAGGTAAATAATAACATTTCAGAGAGTAAAATAAAACAAACAACGAAACAAAAAGGGGGTACCGGGGGTGGGCCGTCACAGCAAAATATATTTTTTGTACTACTTTTGTTGTTAATTAATTAAACATGACACTGCACTGCTAAGTTAACATTATATTTACACCTTCCATGAGACAGTGCTCAAAAGTTAAAAATTCAATTTTCTCCAATTCCAAGTTTTTGCACATTCATCGTTCTTCCAGCTCCTCATTTGTATATAACTGATTTATCTCACAACTCCAACTAAATCAGTTTCAAATTGTCAACAAAAAGTAAAAAAAATGATTTCTAATAAATATCATTGATAACACATCCTTGTGATACCCTTGATTTCAAAGGGACCTGAAACAACTTGGTACATGAACACACTATACAGATATATGTGATTAAGTCAATTAACTTTCTAATCATTTATATAAGTTATTTATAAGACTAAAAAACTTTTTGTTCTGAAGATCCAAAAAAAATTACAAGGAAATATGGGAGACAAGAATGAGAAAAAAATATCAATGCACTTTAAATGATTGAATATCTCACACCTAGAAATACATACATACAGGTAAAACATGACAAAAAAAGTATAATTAGCTGAAGATAGAAGAACATTTGCAGTGTATATATTTTACAATACCTTGTAACATTGAAGTTCTTAGCAAACACAATAAGTAAATTCTAAATTGTGTTCTAATCCATTCATCGCCCCCTTCCCATCCTACTCCATCGAGAAAAACGTCATGCTTTTCTTCAGACACACGTTTAACTATGTAGTCTGCAAATCTAAAATTATTCGATATTAAAAAAAAAAAAGAATAATTACCAGATGAACGATTCCGCATTTTTTTAGAGTTTACAGATTTTAAACTAGAAGGATTTACAAATCATTACGTGATAAGTCCAAAACAATTATAATAAATGCTTCATAAGGTCTCAACTAAATTTTGTACTTACCTCAGATCTTCTGTGGTTAAATGTAAGTACTTCCTTAAATTCATATCTTGACATTCTATCCTATTTCCATCAATGTCTACTAATATATCGTAAAGTTGGCGTTTTTGTTTGAAAAGAACATTTGTTGCCCCTACTACATAACTCCTTACATTGACGTCTGTCAGTAAGTCCAAATATGGCAAAGACAGGTATGGCAGGCATAAGGATCCTTAATAAATAAAAAAAAAATATGATTAGTATATAATAATTTAATTAGATAACGAACAGTTTAAAAGTTAGTGGTCTGATTTTAAAGCCCATTAAAATTAAAGTGAGGATATTTTTGATTAACAGTTTTTGGAAGACTATGACTTTGTTTACAATGCTTAAATTGATTTTTGGCCAGAGTCCGGATTAAAACATTTCACAATATTTTTGGCAGTTTTGGTAGTTTTAGCAATACAGCCCTAAGATATTTAACATTGGAATGAATTTATTTTTAGATGAATTGCACATATAATATGATCTGCCAAGACAATTTTTTCACATCCCATCCACTTTGATTATCCATTTTTTGTAATTAATTTCCCGTTTGTTTTCTTTTAAAACTGTAATTTCTGAAATTTTGGTAAATTTTGAACGCATTTTTAATGCATCTGAAACTTTCAAGGTTGGAAAATAGGGGCGAATACCATCATAGACGATTTTATTATTGTACATTTATCTGCAGACAATTTAGACCTATTTACTTTTTTTGCAGTATTACTACTAATATAAACTGATAAGTTATTATAAATTTAACTATTTCTGCTGACGCCAATGCACAACCACCTAGACTTGACAACAGAACGGAATATATCTCTGTTGGGCACTTTTAGTGTGCTATACCTTTTGTATTATTGTTTCAAATGGATCTGTGAGAAACAGACAATAAAATCTAATAGATATGGCAATGTAAAATTGCTCTTCGACAGTCGGATCGCATGGTTGAAAATCATAAGATAAGTTTAGCAAAAGCAGGTAAGTTTTTATTATAATTTATTACAAAATGAGTTGAAAACGAAATTTGGAAAAATAAAATCAATAAAACTTTGGTGAAAATAATTATTTAGAAGTTGTATAGAGGTATTATATCAACAATTCAATTATACTCAACCATTTTATAATTAAATTTCTTTACCTTTGGTAAATATTGCTAATGGAAATCCACAACTTTCCGTACTGAGCTGTGTGAGGTAAGTCAGATTATTATGAGCTACATCGGAAATTGTATCTAAACTAATATCTCTATGAAGACTGGGTTTTTCAAATCCATTTAGAGTTTCATTTTCAGTGCCCAGACAAACCTTTACCTGCTAAAATTAAAACATAAAAATTACTTTACACCTTATTGTATAAATTGTGTCTACTATTAAATTAATAGAAAGTAATATAGAGAAGAATAACAAAATTAAATAAAGCATAACTAAATACTCAAAAAAGTTGAGAAAACAAGAAATGATTGTCTACTGTATCAACTATTACATTATTTTTTTTAATAATAATATTTCGTACACTTAAGGATTCTGTAAGTTCCAATCCAACTTCACTTTGATTATCATTTCTTAAGCCATTTTCTACGGAATTTCCATTTTCTTTTACAGAATTGGTTTCTTGATTGTCTCCGTTATCTTGTTCTTGTACTATTTTTGATTCTTTGGCAATTTCCATTTGTAAATTAGTGTTAACTTCTTCCTTAAGACTAATATTTGTACCGATTAAACAAGGAATATTTATTACATTGTTGATTTTTACAGGACTGGAATCTTCATCTGAATATTCTGGCATTGGAGACATGGGTCTAGATAACCTAAAAGAACATATTTAAGACTTCATTAACAATAAATATGAATTTAAAACAATTTGAGGCATTTAATTTTACTGTATTTGGAGTATACAGTATATCATACACTTCTTTATCATTATTGCAGTAAACTTTGTTCTGTTATCAGTCAATGTAGTAGAATCCAATACAGTAAGAAGTAGATTGCTATGTCATTTCAAACTTTTAAATATATTACATTATCTATAACTAGAGTGACCATAAGTACACCATTTCACTGTATTGTACAGCATTTTCAACGTTTGTCCAGAATGTTAATCTTTTACAGCAAAACGTCGTTATTGTCCAGCAAAATGTTGTTATTGTCCAGCAAACAATCAAACATTTAGGTGCTACTCAGCTGACTCTCCTGTTGCATGTTTTGTCTCTTTTTACTAAGTGGATTTTTGCCAAAGATAATAAGAAAATTGTTTTTTTTTTATTTTATTTGTGCTGTTTATGTTCCTGTTGTTTGTGTTTTTTATAAGATAAGGCGTTTTCTAATATTCATCGATGCTCTAGATTTCATCAAAACTGTTCTTTTATCCATCCAAATGTTTTAGATTAGTCATACATCATATTCTTAAATTCAACCTAATTCTCAGATTGTTGTCACCAAATCCATCAACTCGATTATGTTGATGCACTGATGGATCACGTGACATAACCTTAAATGATTAATTAAAATTAAACAGAAAGTTTGCTTAAAATTCCTAATATGAATGAAAAAACTCACTGGGTTTTTTTTAACCAACCTATAAGTGGGCTAACTTTTAAAATAAGATTGTTAGCATTAGATATACAGCAAGCAAATGAAGACAGGTATATATTTTTTCAATTATTGTACTTGTCTTTAGTTTTTATGCTTATCAAAAGTCTTCGAATTGTTTGTTTTCATTAAATAAAGACAGTTTGACAGTTAAGATTATAAAATCACAAATGTCAGTCGTTGTCAAATAATTTTCATCAGATAAAAATCATGACTGCAGCAGTTGGCCATTTATTGGTCACGTGATCCATCATCAGTACATCATTTTGTTGAATATTAGAAAACGCCTATTATGTAAAAACATCGACCTTGGCCGATCTAATTTGTTTAAAATGTAAATGATTTTGTGGCCTCTCAAATTAGTTGAGAATAGTGGAAAGTATCAGCTAAGTAGTGAAACAATTAATATTCTGAAAATCAACCGAAAAAGTACTCAAATTAATTATTGAAAATACAATAAATTTATCACACTGATTATTGCAGCCTAGTTTAAATGATCTTAATTCATTTTTAAATTCAACTATGTTATGACCTGTAACATTTTTGTAGTATATTCTGTACAAATATTGATGCCAATGAATATGTAATAACTACATGAGTTTGATTTTGCATTAAAATAATCCGATTTAGTAAAAGTAACTATATTTTAGTAATATTTTTAGTTCAACGGTATCGGCACCAGAGTTTAGTGAATTTTAGTGGTCTCTCCTTTAGATAGGTATACAGCTAATGGGCAAACGCGCCAAGTAAAATTTAAAAATAACATTTAGAGGCCCCGTCCTTAGGTAATATACAGCTAATGAATAAATATGATTCATGTAAAAAGCCACATGTAAAAAGGAGTAAGCTTTCATGTGGTTTAAACCATTAAAGTGAAATTGCTATTTAGGTAAATCAACCCATTTAAAATAACATTAATAATAATTAATTATTAAATTAGTTTTTATTCTCTATAACCAGTAAAGAATGTATAGAATTCATGATTTTTTTTATATCTAGAGTTTTCCATAGATTTTTATGTTTTGGGGTCCTTGAATCCATTTGAGCATTTTTGTGATGATGTGTGTGTGGGTCCACGATAACTCAAAAACAGAATAAGTGAATAAACTAAAAATATGAAAATAATGTTGTTTACCTACATACCTGATACATGCAGAATTATTCAATCCACTTTCTATCATTTCTGGAAATAGTGAAATGAGTGTTAAAATTGTAGAACATAGGGGATGCACTGGTGATTTATAAAAAATTACCCTCTTCTCTAAAAGCATCAATTTGAAAAGTAAAACTGCTTTATGCTTCCATTGTAAGACAAAATCTCTTGCGGATAAACCTTTAAAAAAGGGCAAAATATATTATTTAGGCAATGCATTTAGGGAATCTATTGTATATTTTTGGTTACTATTATCTTTGAAAAACAAAATTAATTAAAAATATTGTAAATTTAGTCCATTTCATGTTTTAAATACAATAAATATATATTTATTTTTATTTATATATTTAATTTCATCAAGAAGACGATTTAAAAAACTGACATGTAACAAACATGGGCGCTAAAAAAAATAATATAAAATTATTAAAAAATGAATTAAAGTTTATTTTTTTTTTAATTTCATTTTTACTTCCCTCTATAAAAGGGAAGTATTGTAATCGTGAAATAGTCACCTTCCGAGATTATTTCAAATTTTCACGTTTCAGGGTCCTTAGATTATCAAAAACATGTTTTCCCATTCAGCTAGCCTGTCTGTCGTCTGTTGGCGCGATAGCTCAAAAACAGCTTTATAAAAAAACTTCAAAGTTTGCATGCATTTAAGATTTCTTTCTGGCTCAAACCCAGTTATACTTCCGATCAGTTAAATACAGGGTAAGCAGTTTTTAAAATGAAAATTATTTTTAAAAGATTTCGACTAAATTGGTATCTGAAAATTTTAGAAGTCAAAGATTACAGATCCTAAATAAGTTTTTAAAAATTCAAAATGGCGCTGAAAGGAATCGTATTTAATCAAAAAAGGTCCCACTTGAATGAAAAAAATAAAAATCGTCCTTTTGGTTTGTTCAACTGGACCATTTTAAAAGCAGCCAATCATTATTGTTCAATAACGGTGATCGTGACGAAGAATACTGAATGGACACAAAGTGGGAATTCAAGTGGAATCTAGAGGAAAATCAATGGAGAGAGAAATGTGAAAAGGGGTTTTTGGTTTGATGGTTTTAATTTTAAATTATTAAAATTTAAGTGTTTAGGACTTCCCTGCTTTTACAATTTCTATTTCGAGGGAAGTTCTGTGTAAAATACCGATTTTAAAATTTTATATATTGATGGCTAAGAGGACAAATAATATTGTATGTTTATTGTGTCAAAAATAATAACTATTAATTTTAAATGTTTACAATACTCTTCAAAGTTTACACCTTAGACTAATTTAATTACTGTCTTTAAAGTTTAAATATATCTACAAATACCCAATACAGAAATACTTTTAATTGAAACAAACATTAATTGAAAATTTTGTAAACAGAATACATTATTAATTTTCTTAATCATGTTTGTTTCGGTTTGTAATATAATAACAGAGATAAGCAATGGTGTGATTAATACATTAAATATTTGTGAAAATATGCATACAGGTGTTGATTCAGTTATAACACATCTAAATTTAATTATTTTTATTGTGGTATATATATTTAGTTCAAGCATAGATACTTACATTCATTTGGGTTAATTCTAATGCAAATCAATTTGCATAAAAAGGGAATAAGCAGCATTTTAAAAGGTTGACTTAATAAATGGTACATCTTTCTGTATCAAAAAATAATTCAAATATTGAAATTGTTTAAAATTTGATATAGCTTAGAAAAAGAGAGCAGAAAGTATTTAACATATTTTCTTATATACTACTCTGGGTATTTTAGCCTTTCTGTGTCTATTTTGTTATTATACCCAGTGCTCATAGATACCTTTCCTACAACTTTACCTAATGTTAAATATTAATTGGAAAAATAATCTTCTGACCTCTGGGTCTAGAGGATATTTCTATAACCACTGAGCTATCTACCCTCCTCAACAAGGTAGTACTTGATGTATTATAGTACTAAAAACATACTTAATACATTGTTATTGAAAAAATATTAAATCTTGCTGGATTTTCAGCAAACAAACTTGAAATTTATCAAGTATGTATGAACTATGGTGTCTACTAAAAACAGTCACTTTTTGATAGATGATGGCTCTTAATCAAAATTATTAAGGTTAACTAAAAATCTTAATCATATTTCAGTAGGTACCTCAGAGGTAAACTGCACTATGTCATTCTAGTCAACTTTTCAGTAGAGCAGATTGTATGTTATTTGAACATATATTAATTATATTTCGATAAGAAATGCAGTTAGACCTAATTATTGTCACAATATTTACTTATTGTCTACTAATCTAACCAATAAAACTTCATATTTTTTTAAAATTTTAATAAATTGTTGGTTTTTATGACATGTCTATGTTATGATAGCACATTTTCTATGACATAGTATCATATACATCCATGCCTATGAATAATAAGACTAACATGAGAGTTGAAAACACTATGTGCACATGGCTTTGTTTATCTCATAAGATTATTGAACAGTGTTATATTTTTTGGTTCTTTTATTGTGACATCACTAATACATTGTGTAGTACCCCTGGAAAGGTCTCGATGAATTTAAAAATATAACATAAAACTGAACTGCCAACATAGTGCAGTTTATCACTGAGGTATAGATTTAATATGTTAAACAATGTTATGAGTTTAAAAGAACATTTACTTACCAACAAAAGGTTGCTGTAAGGAATCACTTTGTGTCATAACAGCATTAAGGTGATAGTAAGTATCTTTTAATATAGAAACTTGACTAAAATCTCCTTCATCAAAATAAGCATGTGTAATTAAACATATTTTAACCTGTATCTGTCCATAAAGTGGTACCCTGCTCAGTACACAGACTGATTTTTGAACTGTTCCTCTGGTAATATCTGAAGTTTTATTCTTTATTTTCTAAAATTAAAAGTAAACCAGTGTTTTAACAAATACAGTACATTCAACACATTTATTGTCTACAAAAATATAAAAATATTCTTACTTCAACTGGTATCTGTCTGAAACAGGAGATACCATAAATAGTTTGCATAGGTTTGGTTAAACTCGGTAAATGAAAAAATACTGTGTCTTCGTCATAATTATGAGACCCATCTGGTAAAGCCAATGTTGGTAAATATTTCCAACCAGGCGGACATTCATTCGGATGACCGGGAACTAGCTCAGGAAAGGAGTATTCCACCTACATAAAATTATCAATTGATAAAATTGCTGATGCAAATAAAACGCATTTACTTACCTGACAACCTCTTTTATGATGAAAACCAATTACTAGTACATGTAATACGGGGGCGTCTTTTTCACCCATATTGATATAATATAAACTTTTGATAAAACATAAGAAAAAACAACCATAAACTTATTTGTATTGATGTCGATTCCACGGCAAGGCCATGAACGCAGTTTGACATTAATGACAATGACATTGATTGACAAGCATTTGTTTATTTACCGATTGGTAGTTCAATTGGCGAGTAGTTCTATTTCTAGTTTTTCTACTTTCTAGGTAGGCCGGTAGGGAGGTATAGAACTACTAGTATAAATAGTAAATAATGTAAATAGCAGAGAGAACCCAGCTAAATAGGAATAAAGAGAAAATCTTTCTTTGGTGTAGTATACTTTATAATAAAAATTTTGAACATAATAGAAATTGACGGACTCGTTTTAATCATTAAAAAAACTTGGTAGATACTTTAAAAAATAACAGCAACCTGATGATGCCCCAATTTGATCGAAATAATCGGTTATAGAATGATCGGCTCCTTACATGCCAAATCAAAGGGTTTGCTAATAATAATCTCCTCCTACAATTCATCCCATAAGAAGAGATTGTATAATTAATAATAATACTCTACCTAATTCATCCCCTGCTTACGAGTTAATTTCAACCCCTGAAGTCGACTAAGGACCGATTCCACCGTTGTGTTAAACGAAGTTTAAAATGACATTTTTACATTAACAATGTCATTTTAATCTCCGTTTAACATAACGGTGGAATCGGCCCTAAGCGTCTTATGTAGGGAAAGGGACGGAAATTATTATTATTTGCCGTGGCGCTCCGGGGCGACTTAAAGATGATTGATGGTGCAATTTAACTTACAGGTGAGGGAAATCCCACCCACCATCTTCGAAAACGGTAACGCATGGCCATTTTTGGGGGCTATATGGTTACTAAAAGCAGTGCTCTTGGTCGTTTTACAAATGATTGATGGCACCATATATTTGACTTGCAATTACTTTTAGGAAACCCCACTCATCAACGTCAACATGATATAGGCAACGTGCATGTGAATTTAAATTTGGAAGTTGTATGACCCGAAAATATGTTTTACTGTTAATACGCCACCCATCATTTCTTACAAGGAACATTCTCGAATATTCGATCAATTATAAAATAAGTAGTGATCCACACAAAGTTTGTAAAGTAGCTTTCTTTTTAAGTGCCAGTTTGAATTTAATTCAGAGTCGTGCGTAGTTATCGCGGACATGACTCGTATACCGAAAATACATCCAACATATTTTATTCAATACATCAGGCTCTAGCCCAGCCCTGACTGCCAAAGCAGCTAATCAATTAAAAATCAAACAATTCTTCAATAATAATGAATCATCCATTCAATAACCAATAATTTTAATTGAAAATCCAAATATAATAAGGCGGGTACCCTGTCGCGAATTAATTAAAAGTACAATAAAACCATGTCGGTTGCAGGCATAAAACATGTAATAATTTACGTTTTGTAAACACTTATATGAAATTTTGACTAGCTCTTAGATATTTTATACCAAACATATTACTTACCTTTAATCAAATGAAATGAGAAAATGAAATGAGCACATATACCATATCCATATGGAAAAATAGTTTTCGGGAAAGAAAAGGCACAATAATTCTTTATTTTTTTTTAAAGCTAGTTAAGAATTATAAACTCTAGCTTTACCAAAAAGACAATTAATTCAAAATTATATAAAATTTAAGTAAAAAGAGATTAATTGTAACCTTTAAAAATAAGATTCACACGTATATAAATAAATTTGTTTGTTTTCAAATTGTGGAAATGCAATTTTGACAGTGAATAACTATACCTAAATTTTTATGAACATAAATGATCTTATTTAATAATAATAATAATAATAATTTTTATTGTTCATTTGTACATAAAATTACATAAACAAGGAGACTAAAATGGAAATGAGTAGTTTTACATAATATACAAAAAAGAAAAATTAATTTGTGATAAACAATAATCTGTATCTACCTAAATAAAATAAAAAATGTAAAAAAAAACGAAAATGATCTTATTTGCTGGTACCAACACTACATTATAATCTCTATCGTACGATAATTTTAAACTTTAACCTAGTGAATTATTTTACAATAATAATTGAATAGATATAGCACCTGATTATCTGTTGCGACAGCAGTCCTCATAGATTTTATATGCTCAACGAGCCCAAACGCCAACCTCTGCTTTCAGGTAAATCGATAACTGGTCTGATTGTAAAAATGTGGTCGTCTATTTTTACCTTCAAATATTGCACTGCTTGTATTCGCTTCCTAAATAAAAATAATTTTTTTTTCACGAGGATTTTGTATGAGATATAAATCAAACTTTTAAAAAACTATTTTTTAAAAAATTCCAACAATAAAAAATTAATACAATGTGTAATTCCAGCAACACAAAAGGAATTACTAAACCATATTGAATTAATTCAAATTGACTTTTCAAAATTAAACTTCAAAAAATAGAAATATAATTTCTACTGAGATCTTTTTTAATGACAATAACTCACCGCTAGTCGCAGCCAAAGACACTGTGATTGATTCAACGATATGATGTTAAAATGAATTTCTAGAAAAGATTTGGCATTGACTAACCAACTAAAACAATCACTTTGCGAAATTTTCCTTTCTCAGGATTGCATGCGGCGACAATTAAATTTTAAATTATTCGAATACTATTTTTATACAGGTTGTCACACATTCAAAATAACATTTTTAAAATGTTACAAACAATAAAACAGTTTTTAAAAATGCAGTTTTAGATTGCTCAAACTTGAAGCCACACGTTACCCCACACGCCCAGATGATTCGAAAGACCATTGAAAGAGGTGCAACAATTAGTTCATCTCACAATAACCAACAAATACAAGATGTTTATTAAAGTGGAGGCATTTATACCCTGCAATTATGCTTTAACTGTTCTTTTCAGCTCGTTTAGTTTGGTTACCAAGTGTATGATTTTTTGGGAAAATTAATACTTACGACTTCGGTATGAACTCTCCTATTTATACTACACCCTATTTTATAAACTTTTTGTGGATCACTCTTTATCATGTAAACTTCTGACAAGAATGTGAAATCAATAAAGTTGACAAAACACCTAGCAGTGCCAAATTTGGTAACAGGTGTTTTGAAAATAAAATGTAACCTAACCTCTAATTTGATGTTTTTATTTAGGAATATATTTAATAAAATAAGGAAATACTTCCAACTATGTCATCAGGACATAAAATAAAACTCAAGAGCCAGTGTCACATAATACGAGCGACCACTTCATTCAGGAAAACAACTACTCTTTTGTTTCTATTTTTCGTTTTCCTTTGGTTATAATTCAATACCAGTTGTGTATTAACCAAAGTAGTTGTTTCCCTTAGGGAAACAGTCGCTGGTGTTATTAAGTGACACTGGTTCGTTTTATTTTATTTTACGCTCTAGTTACATTTGAGTTGGAACTATTTCCTTATTTGAAAATTGCCCGCCCATCTTTTTTGAACTGGGTACTGCGAGCGACCTTTGATTTTGCTTACTAAGGGCAGTTAGCGTTACCATTTTTACTGTGTAACTACTTATTCTCTCGCAACCTCCATCAATACAGGTGAGTGAATTTAACGCCTTTGCAGATTTCAGAGATTGGAATCGAAAATGTTTATTTCTTGCTGATGAGTCCTAATAAGGACCAAACCAGTCCAAGAATGACGTTCTCCTTAGTAAGCAAAATTAAAGGTAGAGTCTTGAAAATTATTTTCAATCTCTGCCGTTTTGTTTTCTTTTTGATATAATTCTATGCCTGTTCCGGTGTTAGCCACTGTAGTCTTTTCCTTAGAGAAACGGCCGCTCGCATTATTATGTGACACTGGTTTTGAGTTTTGTTTCTATTTTATTTATTAAAAGGTCAAATACTATTTTAAGTCCATAAATAAATTCACTGAACTCAACTTTATTTGGTCCGACCTGTGCAATGAACCGTATTCCATCTGTCTTCCACAGAATGCTGAGTAGCACCACACATCATCTACATACATTAAAGTCAACCCCCATTCCTTTTTAGGACTCTTGCAAACCAAACAGAACAGAAATGGACAGAATCTTGATGCACCTACCTTTATTGTAAATTAATTCTTCAGTGGCCGTCCTCACATGGTTTTTAAAATTTTCAATGATAATACAAAAAAAAAAAACATAAAATTTTACCTTGAAGTAAAAAAGTAAAAAACAATAAATATTATTTATTTCATCACAATATACATACAAAATACTTAATTTTGGTAAAAAATTACAAAACAGGAAAAGAATAACTTTTGCGGTGCTTCTGCGCCAAGGCTAGCAAGCACAAAAAGTAGTTTCTACTTTGAAGGTTTACATAATAGGTTAATACTGTTGATTCCTCCGAAACGTCATTATTAGCTCCAGGGGAGGACATAGGAGAAATATCAATATCAGAATGCTCAGAACTATCCATGGGAGGTGCTGGATTGATATACTCAGAAGTATTCTTAACATAGTCAGCCACTCTAGCTCTGCTATCAGCGTCCATCTCTTCAAACTCTTCTTCACTTTTGATAACTTCTACAGAAGGCGGGGTCAGTTTAAAAACTAGAAGAGTAGGGTCATTACTAGGAATTACTGTCAAATCTGACAGACTTAACACTTTCTGAGTTACGTCTTGATCTAAGTTAACTATAACAAGAACTCCTCTAGTAAGAATTAATGCCACTGCTTCATACTGGGAAGTATTAGATATACTAGTAGCTTCACAAATATAAAGTAAGTTAGTTGAAATAGTTTGTAAATTTTTCCAAAGGTATTTTAATCGTGAGTTGGCGTTTTGTTGGACTTTATCTACGAAAGGAGGAGATCTTACTTCAGGTAGATTATTCCAACCTGCTCCTTGCAGTAAACCTGAAAGAAATATTGATATGGGAAACTTTTAAAGGATTCATAAAAAATTTAATTTTTTTTTTTTTAAGTTTTTTGAATCCCGTCTTTCTGAACCAAAATAACAAAAAGTCGGTGTATGATATTTTGATATATTTTACCTTGGCCCGTTAATGCCACGAGTTCTGCAGCGCCACTTAAAGGTTTTGTTACAATGCCAACAAGTCCAAGACCCACTCCAGTTACAAGAGATATTGGGGAAACACCTTCTGTCATCATGAATTGTAGTGGATGGTGTGCTACGCCTCCTATTGCACCCAACATACTAATCCCAAGACCTGTCAAGCCCTAAAAAAATGTTTCATAGAATCACTTTATAAATAAACGATAAGAATGAGAGTTAGGGCCTATGTGTAAGAAATATAATACATGAATAGTATTTTTTATGCTTGTTATACAATACTACTACAATACTTTTATGTTAATAAATAAAGAAAGTATATTCTTTTTATATAAAATACTGGATGAAGTTCAAATTATATTAAATGAAACATTTTGCACAAGAAAAAGAATTGTATTATTATGTGCATAAAGTGTAATTATTGATAAAAGTTGTTTGGTTTAATTGCAAAAGAGCTTGACGGATGGTGGTTTGTCGAATTTAAAAATATTTCTATACCCCTTAGAAACACTTTCATAGAAAGATTAAAATAAATAAAAAAATTGGCTATAATTTGTAATATTTATACCTGCATAAAACCTTGAGCTAACCCTTGAGGTTTTAGCCTTCTTTGTTCCTCAGCTCTTCTAAGGTGCTCATCGTCCAAAGTTAGCCTGTCTAAATTTCTAGCGACGCTAGAAGCTAATTTAGTAACGGATTGTAACGTTCCTGCAGTGACGTGCCTCATAAGAGATGCAGAGCCTTGAGTAATGCCTCTTAGGAAAGCCATCGGTCCGATAATAAAACCTAAAAGATGGGAAAAATAAAAATTAATTCTAAGAGATAAAACAATACAAATTATTCAACTAAACTTTGTAATAGGCACGTTAGTTTGGTTACATAAAAGGAAATTTATATAAAAAAAATCAGTTTTGAAACGTGTTTATCTTCTATTTACAGTTATTCCTGTGAATCTTTGCTTACACCGCATTAAATTGTTGTTGATAACATAAAACATACTGTTTTTGTATCATTATTTTCTGTTATGAGGAAAAGCAAGTCAAAATTAGTTTGTTATGATGTCTTTTATATAGAAAAGTATGTTCATTTGATGATCACACTCAGTAGACTTAAAAGAGATAGATAACTAACAAGGACAATTTCTGCTGTGTTGTTCTAACTTGATAAGGACAGTACTTTCTGTTGTTTGACATCGTTTAGTTTTATGACATTGTTTTTGTTACCTGAGCGAATTTTGAAGTCGCAAATATTATACAGATTAATGTTCACAGTATGTTAATAATAATAAAAGTACTTTATTGGTTATAAATAAATGGCCATCGACCTAGGTCTTTCAGACAGTACAAATTGTATGGTAATATGTGAGGATTTACACGCTATGTGTAAGATGAATAGGAATATTAAAATACTTAAAAAAAATTATGTGTCACTAATTATTGTTTATCGGCAAATTCTTTCAAGATTTCTGTTATTGTTCTCACTAGGTATTTAAACTTTGCTTGTCTAATTTGGCGTTGAATCGAAAAAATGTTTATTAGCATTTGATTGTTTCGTTTTTTCGAAAATGTTTTCGACAGTTTTCTGATTCTTTCCAGGATAGGCTGAATCTTAGTTTTTTCGTAGAGATATTCATTCGCTGGATGGTGTGTGAGGTTTTCTGGATGTCGCATCTTGGTAATGCCCAACTTAATATTTTGACATTCCAGTATTCCAAACACTGTACTGCATAACCAGAATACCTTTTGAAAATGTAAGAGAAGTAGCCACGTTGATTTTAATTTTAAGAAAGATACTGGACCAGTAGAAAATAGTAGTTTGTGCAACTAGAGTGGATATGGAGAACCCACTCGAGTTGTACAGTATATTTGTTCTACGACCCATTCATAAAAATCTACAAATTTAAAAATAAAATAAACATGAAAAAAAAAAATATTTAATTTTATTAGTTACCAGCCGAGATTAGAACTCGGGTCTCTCGCGTGATTTAGGGTTTTAGTTCTAATACTGGTATTTAAATTAATTTCATATAGTTTGATTAAAATTTTAAATTTATTTCAAAATGTGGACGAAACAAAAATAGAAATGCTACTATTTATCGATTCTACACAAAAATAACTCATATTATTGTATATTTAATATCAATAACTAAAAAACATACTGATAATTAGTTTGACAGATTTGTCACTTATTTAAAATTTTAAAAATAATAGTAGTTGGGTGACCAAAATATGAACTATGATTGGTGGAATAGATATAAAATATATCCGTTCAGTTAATGTACTACTTAAATTATATAAAATAAACGATTTGAATTTGAGTTGAAGACAATAGCGTACTTTTTCGTTTTGTAGCCTGTGCGTAGATAAGCTAATATCCATGTGGGTGTAGAAAAATTGCATTGTTATATTTTAGTAGATAAAATTAATTATATTTACCTCTTAATGGCAGACTAACAAAGTCTCTTAGGCCAGTACCCATTGCCCTAGCTAAACCTCCAGGGCTGCCTAAAAGTTCCAATGAACTAACCACCCATCCAGCTCCAAATATTGCATCAGAAAGGTAGTGCATAGTTAAAGCGTGTCCCAACCTAAAATATGTATGTTAAATAGTAGGTATTTGAGAAAAGAAAAAAGAAGCACTATTGTTCACCTTTTTTTTAATTTTACAGAGCCAAATAGTGTTTTAAATTTTATATTTATTTACATGTAACTAATGTTAGTGCTGGTTAAATAACTTGTATAAGTTGAGACCAATAAATGAAAAAAAAAGCACCTATTACATTTTTAATGCATTACCTGTAAGGTGTTGTGAAAAGTCTTCTTCTCTCTAATTTTCCAAATTGCAGAGGTGATTGGTCCAAAGCTATGTACAATTTTACAGAATAATGAACTGACAGTGACAGCAATAGAGGTGAAATACTTAAACTTCTTATTGTTAAAGGTCTAGCAAGTATGGCGCACTGCCAGAGAATAAAATCTGGCACAAGAACCTGAAAAGAAAGGTAAACGTGTATGGTTACTGTATGGTTAATAATAACTGGGAGATATTTTGGAAATAATAAATATTTTTCTTACTGAGCTGGAGGATGCCAGGAGTCTTTGCAAGTTTCTTTTCTTTTGCCACAAAATAAGATTTGTTGGAGCAAACACATTGAAGTATTCCATTAAACATGAAACATATGTATCTTCTATGTACAGAGATATTGGATTTATATCTATTTTTATTGATTTCATTCCTAAAATAAAAATGTGATTTTTAAATGGTATTGAATAAGCTAGGCGTCCTTAAAAACTTTTGGATTAGAGATTATATGAAAAGTGACAATACCGTCCTCTACTGTGAGCACAAGTTACTACTCATATACTCGTATATATAATCCACAAATGTCAGGCTCACCCGTGACCATTGTACAGTTTACATTTTTTGTTTATGTGTCTGAATGTGAACTGATTTGGATAATTTTGACCGAGCTTGCGTTTTAAAGAGTTATGATTATTTGATTTGCTTTCTAGCCCATGACAATCTAATAATTCCGTTTATTTACTTGTTTTATTCATCAATTAATAAAATTTTAGCATTGTTATTACATTTTTTGCATAGTGTTTTCCTGTTTTTGCACCTTTATCTGTATCAAAACAGATTCAGAGAACCCCAAAACGTAAAAACCTGTCAAAAACTCGAGTACTTTCCTTCCGTATATAGACAGGAAAGTAACACCCGTATGCATAGTCGATCACCAGCGATCCGCTGGCGAAAGCCCGAAAAGGTGGCGATTTTCACCGGCATCTCTCGCATATTATTCATGATTCATTTCTTAAAACTCAAAAAACAAAGAACGAATATAACATTTTTCCCCATAAAAAAACATGAAACCCAATTTTTCCTATAAAATAAAATGAAAACTTGCGAGAGATGACATGCCGGTGAAAATCTCCAGCAAGTCGCCAGAGATTCATCTCGGCGGTATCAGCAGCGATCCGCTGGCGAATCGCTGGCGATCGACCATGCATACGGCTGTAAAAATAGCATTTCTTTCAAATCTTAGAGTTCCATCAATATATTCATAGGTTCTATTGGATTTAACCTTATTTTAGACATTTACGATAAAATATAATAAATGTATTAATATTTTATCAATAGTATCTAAAATTAACACAAGTATATAAAAGTAACTGAAAAAAAAAACTACTAGTTATTTTTCAATAAAAAAAATTAAGACTATTCTGTCACCGAGTTATAACTCGGATTCTAGATATGTCCTGTTGGCCGAGTTAGCAAGGCAACGTGTATATACAGGGTGGCTCACGCTCAACGGGACGGAGCTTTATGGGAAAATTACCAAAGATATAAAAAATTCGTTTGGGAGGAATACGTAGGTTACAGACGGCTACAATTTAAAATTTGTTAGATGTATACAGGATGTCCCACATAAGAGAAAATATACAAAGTTATATTATTTTTAATGGAACACCCTGTTTTTTATTTTAGAATTAAAAACTACATCAAAAATAATGTCAGTTAACTAAAGGTTCCCTATTACTATTATTATTAGTTTTCGATTTATTTGAATTTTTAAGTCTCCCAGAAATTATTTGTTTACTCTTGTTTGAATAATTTTTAATGAACTAATTTTTTTTTCTTATGTGGGACATCCTGTATACATCTAACAAATTTTAAATTGTAGCCGTCTGTAACCTACGTATTCCTCCCAAACGAATTTTTTATGTCTTTGGTCGTTTTCCCATAAAGCTCCGTCCCGTTGAGCGTCAATGTGAAAAGTCCGAATGCTTCCCGGGACGGACGGTTCTTAAATTTTTCAGTAAAATTGTTTTCACTTTGATGGTTTTAAAATGGTGTCCATTTCGTAGGAGTAATTATGAAAAATTTATTTGGGAATGTTGTCCAAAGAATTGACACGGCCCCCATAGCCCCCTCTGGAGCCGCCCTTGGTGTAAAGAGATCTATTGTTTATATTATATCATCAGGCTTAACAGTCTCCATTAGATCCTTCTTGGAAAAAGCCTACAGACTATCTTAAGGTAAGTTTTAACAAATTTACATATTGGTTTATAAATAATACGAATGACTTTCAAAGCATCTTAGACTAATGCTGCGTTTGAGAATCCACATCGGATGCATCTGAGATGTAAAAATCTTTGATCACGTGATTCAGTATACGTAAATGTAATGGGACAGATGTGTCCGATGTGGATAAAAAAACGCTCGAGATGTAAAAAATGCATCCGATGTGGATTCTCAAACGCAGCATTTGAAATGATAAAATCTGTCGATACTTATTTCATTTTTTTTTTTTTTTAGATAGATATGGCTCTGATTCCATATAATTTTTTTTCATATTGTTAAAAATAACTCCGCTCCGCTCTAATTCCGATTTTTTGACATCTCTTGTATATGGTAAAAAAATTAAATTTATTACTTCAGTGGTAAGGATACCACCTTCAAAAATATAATGGAAGAGTAAATTTTCTTTTTATTGTTTCAGAAATGTTAATTTCTCCTGATTTAAAAATACATGAAAAGGCCGAAACGGACCTGCAAATGCACTTTATGCGCAGGGCGAATTCAATTTGGCTTACTTTTGTTATTAAGGGACTGTTGTTTCATTTTAAATATACAGTTCACTGGATAGTGGATACCATCCATTTGAAAATAATTCGTTTCGTAAATATTTATTTACGGATAAACTCCATACTGCAAAAAAGGTTAGCTTCATATTTTACTAAGGAGAAGGCCACGTGCGGATTTAGTAGGCTTAAAGCCACGTAGTTTTAAAATACCTTGACAACTTAAAAAGAAGAAAATCCAACCAATAACATAACCTCAAAAATACAAATATTTTTACCAGTAAAAATTAAAATGTCCTATATTCGGGGTCCAGATTTATCAGACAGCGATGATGATGATGGTTATGTTTCTTATAGCCAAGCACCAAAATTTACATATAAACAAGTTATAAAAGAACTAACTCCTGAAGAAAAGCTAAATCAAAAGAAACATCAACTTTACAATGCTATTTGTACTGGAAAAGTGGATACTGTAACACAAATCATTGATGAAGGATTAAATGTGAACATAAATTTACAATCAAATTGGACACCATTACTTTTAGCTGTTTCTGTAGGAAATGCCCAACTTAGCGAGTTGCTGTTAAAAACAGGAGCAGATTCCAATTCAACTAGAGATGGTTGTACAGCTTTAATGATGGCCTGTAGCTGTCCTAAAGAGACCTCGCCTTATTCAGAATCCTTAAAAGTTATAAAAAACTTGGTCGGAAAAGGGGCAAATGTTAAAGCAACGAACAGAAAACGAATGACAGCACTAATGTTTGCAGCTGATACAGGTAATCTTCCAGCAGTAAAATATTTATTACCACTAAGTGATAAAAATGCTGAAGATAACCAAAGATGGACAGCATTATTTTGGGCAGTTAACAATAATGAGGTAGACGTTTTTAAATATTTACTTGAAGAAGATTTAGAATTTACCACTCCAGATGTAAGAGGAAATACACCACTAGATATTGCTAAAAGTAATGATTTTACAGAAATAGTAGATCTACTTTCAAATGAAGAAAATGATGAAATATTTCATGTAATGGATGCAAATGTTCTCTCCTTTGAAGAAATGTTTGCTTTAGCAAGAGAAGGTGAACAACCCGCATTTTTTGTAGACATTTGTGATATGTTATGTGGTATGAAAAGTGAATCCATGATAAAAACATTTGCAGATAAAAATATTACTCTAAAACAGTTTTTATCTACTTCTGATGAGGAATTAAAAGAAATGGGTGTTACAATGCCTTATCAAAGATATCGAATTTTAGGGGGCATACATAAATTTCACAAATACCCTTATCATCCAAAATCTTTACATGTAGTGCCTTTAAATGAAACATATAGCAACATAGATGTGGGTATTCAAATTTTATCTGCAATTAAACAGATTAGTGTCATGGAAGCAGGGTTAAATTACATAATGAAACATTGTGATATGGAGGACATTACTCAAGAAGAATTAGTTTCAATGAGAAAGAATACTGACAGTATTAAAAAGAAGATAAGATTGTGTAGTAGAGTTGCCAAGAAATTACATGAAAAAATTAAAATTTGGGATAAGCAAATTGGTCCTACAGATTTAATAACTAAGGATTCTAAGAAATACAGGTGGCCTTGGAGGAAGATAGTTTTTTCTCTTACTATTATTACTATTGTTACAATTTTTAAAACAAGAAAATGATTTTTAAACAAAAACTGTTTGTTAATATTTATAACATAAGTTTATTTTCAATATATTGACACTATATGTAGTTCAAATATAAGACCTAAAAATGTTTTTCGATATTGTATATTTTTATATTGGTTTACTTCATTGGTATAAATTCCTTTCTAATTTCTTGACTTTATTGATCTTATTCTTTAGGTTAGTTCTCTAATAAAATAATTTTCTATTTTTTTCCACAGAATTTTTAATAAAATGTGTCCATATAAAAAATAAAATTGAAATGAAGATTTTGAAAAGAAAATATTGTTTTATTACTTTAAATATAAAGTTCTACAAGGTAAAGCTGAATATTTCTTTAAACTCGAGATGTATGATTTGTTTTTTATTTTCATAATTGATGAAAATTCTAAACTTCCTAAAACCTGTGTAATTTTTCTTTAATATAGTGGCGCTGTCTGGTAAAATTTACAGGAATGTCGTGGAATTTTAGGAAAAATGTCAGAAAAAATGAGTGTTTTAATGAATACAGGATTTCCTCAAAGTTGAATATATTATAACTACACACAGTATGTTAAATTATCTTTCCTGATTCCAGTAGAATAGTATAGAAACACAACAGTATTGATTAGAGAGAAATAGAATAATAGGCGAACCGCAATATGCATGCAATATTCTATCCTATCATCAAAAGAGTAGTCCAAACCAATTGCTTTCTTTATCTGTCTCACGTCCAAATATAATTAAGCATCTAATCTTTATTCTGCCAGATGGATCAATTAACTTACTATAGTGGTAATTCTGTAATTCAATGCGTTTATTTTAAACAGGTGTTAAATTTTACGATTATAACAAATTGTAATTCTGTAAAAATAAAATTAATTTATGTAAACATAAATATGTTAAAAGTAGTTCAAATTTGTAATAAAAGTATCTCAATATCTGTTAAATAAATGCCATTCTTTTTGTCATATTTATTGTATCTGTCTGTTTTTGCACAAAAATATTGAAAAAAATAGTGATCAAATGTACTTTATAAACTATTTGGTAGGTCATCAATTTTTCACAGAAACAAAACTAACCCCAGTAACCCTTCTACAGCCAAATCAATTACTAACTACAAAAAGTTTATATAAATAAATTAGAATTTGGGTAATTTCAACTGTTAAAATTACTTCAGTACTTTCAAAATGGTTCTCTTTTATGTTTTTCTTGTATTATAAGTTGAATTAAAGAATCAAAAGTCATAGTTTCTTGTATACAAGAAGATTTGTGCTGAGGGTTTATATAGGTACATTAGCCATAAAATTATATTCTTGGATAATTCCAAATTAACTATAAATATTTTGGTTTTTATATTTCATGTAACAGCTCTACAACGCATGATTGATGATTGGAGGATGAGTATTTATAAAATCAAAACTACAATAGTTGTTTTTCTTGATCTGCTGCATGTATTTGAAACAATAAAATGGGGGTAGATTTATTTGGGTTAAACGGCCAATACTGATTTAATGAATTATTATTTAACTAAGAAAGTTGAAGTGCAAAATATTAATGAAGTCTAATGAATTAACACTTAACCATGAATTTAAGGATAAAATATAATAGCTATTTATGTTACCAGTTCGTGCAACAAGTGAACATTTGCGGGACGCGTAGAACAAGGTCCCTCTAAATAAACGAGTTACACAAAACGGCATTTCGTTACATACAAGATTTTTTGTAATTTTGACTAAAATATTTATTTATTACAATGTTCTACATGTAATCCCAATTACAGAGCAAGAATAAAAGAACACATACACTATGTAGACTAAGTGGTACAAAATATACAAAAATTTGTAAACAGCTAGTAGGTAAAATACAATACAATTCAATTTTTTTCTTAAGTTAGGAAATTACATTTTATTTCCCTAAGTTTGCATGAGAAGATGTCAATGTCACTACTCACACTATTCACAACGCGACTAATATTATGAAATGAAGAATTTTTCAGAACACTTGGGCGAGGTACAGATATGTGAAATATGTCAGAATTTCTAGAGGATACTCTCGGAATGCAGATATCAATTTTTCTCAACAATTCAGGAGAATCAATTAAACTGTTAACAATTTTGAAACCTAACACATAATAATGGTATTCACGTCCTTTTATGAGGCTTAAAAAGTGATATCTTTGAAGAAGATTTTCGTGTGGTACTCCGATTGGCGGATAAACACCATCCTCCTTTAAACACAGTAATTTTAGAAACCGTCTTTGAACTGCTTCAATTCGATCCGTGTGAAGTTGGTAAAATGGACTCCAGACGACAGACGCATACTCAAGCTTTGATCTTATAAGAGAGTAATACAACGGTTTTAATGTAGCTACATCTTTGAAATCCCTGGTACAGCGAGTTATAAAACCATACATACGATACGATGTTTCAATCATTTTATCTATGTGACATATAAAGGTCAATCCTGGATCAAAAATTACCCCAAGATCTGTAAAAGTATCTGGTCGCTGAAGTGAGAGATTATCTATTAATTATATTTTATTTGGTCGGTTTTTAAAGTAAAAGACATAATTTTACATTTAATTGGGTTAAGTTCAAGTTTATTATTATTACACCATTCAACCACTAGATTTAAGTTCATGTGAAGTTGTTCACAGTCGCCAATACTTGTCACACGCTTGTATAATTTTAAAGCATCTGCATACAGTAAAAACTGCTCTTTAATTACACTCGAAATATCATTGATGAAAATATTAAATAGTAACGGGCCCAGAATGGAACCCTGAGGAACTCCAGAAGTTGTTGCAAATTTGACAGACTTAAACCCATTAAGCTGTACAAACTGAGTACGATTTACTAAATAGCACTGAAAGAGATTTGTCAAAGGGGACAACCCAAACCCTGTAAGTTTTCCAAGAAGAATACCGTGGTCAAGTCTGTCAAATGCCTTTGAGAAATCTGTGTAGATGACATCAGTCTGGGCGCGCTCATCAATAGATTCAGCAATGTATTGTGTGACGGTAACCAGGTTGGTGACTGTTGAGCGACCTTTCATAAACCCATGTTGATTGACTGATAGCATTTTACTAACGTAATGATATAAGGTTTTCTCCAATAAAATTTCAAATATTTTGGAGAAATTGCATATTATGGATATTGGTCTGTAATTGGTTATATCTCTTTTATCCCCCTTTTTGAAAACTGGACATACTTTTGAGGTCTTCCAAATATCTGGAACTGTTGATGTCCCGAGGCATATATTTATGAGGGTGGCTAAAGGAGGAGTAAGTTGAAGGGCACAATCCTTTAAAATAAAAGCTGGAATATGGTCTGGACCAGTTGTCTTTTTAGGTTTAAAGTTATAAAATTGTGTGGCAAAAATGACTAATAATTAATTTTTTGTACTTTTTTTAAAACGTTAAATCGTTTGAAATTCATAAATAAAGCTAATTACATGAATAAGTATATTTTAAATTTTTTATGAAAGGCTATAAAAAAAGCATTTTTATTAATGTTCTAGAATCTCCAGAATTATTGACTCTATCAAATAAAAAGGAATTTTTATTATTTGTTTTTAGTAGTTCAATTATATTTATTAAGAACATTGATTCCCAAATTTGGCCTAAGAGGGTTTTGATGTATTAAGGGTTATTGTATATTTGTCATTATAGACCAAATAAATTATACATCTAAAATACTATTATACCTAATGACCCAATTGAGGAGCCGCTACTACTTTTATACAGCAACAGTATCATTTAGTAACTTAAAATTAATTTATCAACAGTTTTAGATAAAAGAATTAACATATAAATAAAAATGAAAAAAAGAAAATAAAAACAAAGCCATGTGTCATCATGGTAAAAAAAATAAAAGGTAGGATATCAACAGTGTCAAAAATAGGACGGCCACGCGCATGAAATCACGAGTAGAGTTTGTATAGGCGCGAATTTAAAAATACTGACGAAGTGTCAGGAAAATATATGCTACTTACAGAAATTTTATGAATATTAAGGGATAATATTTTAGAAATTACATGAAATATATATGGATATTATTATAGGATAGTTAAGGAAAGAACTATGAAGGAACATAAATGCAAATAAAAGAATTTGAATAGTTTTTCCTTTTTCTTTTTTAATGTTTATCATATAATTATATAAATGCGAAAGTTTGGATGAATGTATGGATGGATGTTTGTTACTCAATCACGCAAGAACAGCCGAACGGATCTGGATGAAATTTGGCACAAATATAGACTATAGCCTGGAATAGCACATAGGCTACTTTTTATCCGGAAAAAATAAACGGTTCCCATGGGATCGATTTGTTTTTGTTCTTCACAGAGCAAGTGATCGGACATAATTTTTTGCATAGTGGTAGTGAAACATAAAAATTTGAAATACTGCTACTGAGCATAAATAAATAATGACGTGTTTCAGGGCTCTTGGTTTTTAACATTTTAAGGAGGGGAAACGGGGGTTAAAAGTTTGCATGGAAGCATCGATTTTTTTTATAGGTAGGAACTTGAAAATTGGAATTATAGCTGCTCATCACAAATAAATAAAGGTGTTTCAGGTTTTTGGATTTTCATATTTTGGGAGGGGAAAGAGGGAAAATGGAGGTAAAAGGGAAAATGGGGGAAATAGGGAAAATGTGTGAGGAGTGAAAGTTTGTATGGTAGGAACTTGAAAAATAGAATTATAGGTACTATTCATAAATAAATAGACATGTTTCAAAGTATTTGGATTTTACACATTAAGAAAGGAAACGGAAGGTAAAAATTTGAATAGGGCTTTCGGTTTTTAATTGTAGAAATTTGAAAATTGGAATTGGAGCTACACATCATATGCAAATAATGACTCAATTCAAGGTTTTGGATTTTTACATTTTAAGGAGGAAGCAAAAAGTAAAAATAAAAAATAAATAAAAATAAATAGAAAAAAATAGAAAAAAATAGAAAAAAATAGAAATAAATAAAAATAAATAAAAATAAATAAAAATAAATAAAAATAAATAAATAAATAAATAAAAATAAATAATAATAAATAAAAATAAATAAATAAAAATAAATAGAAATAAATAAAAAAAAATAAAAAAAAATAAAAAAAAAAAAATAAAATAAATAAAAATAAATAAATTTATAAAAATTTGTAAAAATTAATAAAATTAATAAAAATTATTAAAAATTAATAAAAATTAATAAGAATTATTAAATATTAATAAAAATTAATAAAAATTAATAAAAATTAATAAAAATTATTAAAAATTAATAAAAACTAATAAAAATTAATAAAAATTAATAAAAACTAATAAAAATTAATAAAAAATAATAAAACTTAATAAAAATTATTAAAACAAAAAAATTATTGAAAATTACTAAAAATAATGAAAATTAATAATCATTCATTTGTCGAATTTTTTTGGGAAGGAGGGTAGAATTGCTTATGTAGCATATTTTTTTTTTTATAAAAGTCTCATGGATTTTAAGAATTTTAATCTAGGGAACGGCATGCTCCCCTGAGCCTCCGCTGGAGCCACCCTTGGGCCACTCCTCACTTCTGACTAAGCTCTTACTGTCGAGGAAAGCGAAAAACCACAATATCTTTCTTGAATCCTTTGCTTTAATTGTTACTGTTACATCCGTACCGCAATTTTTCAAAGTTTTTCACTAAAACCACTCACAGAAAACAAAGTTTACAACATAATATAATACAAAAATATGTTTAATACCTTATAAATCACTATAAACTACTGCAACTAATACAAAAATATGTTTAATACCTTATAAATCACTATAAACTACTGCAACATGCGTCTGTCATATGATATTTATTTTGCGCCAACTCTACTAACTCTACGCATGACGTCAGCGCCGCCATGACACCATGCGTGATATCCCCCCTGATGTGTCATAATAGTACGATCGGTCGTTTCTCTCCTGAAAACAACTACTTCTTTGGCTAATACCGCAACACGCATTAATTTACATAAAAAGAAAAACAGCAGAGATAGAAAATTATTTTCAACAAACTCTGATATTGATATCTAAGAAGAACGTCATTCTTGGACTGGTTTCGTCCTTATTAGGACTCATCAGCAAGTAATAGACATTCTCAATTCGTCTCTAATTAATAAGTTATAATATCAAGTTTTGAATATATTGTTCCGATTCAAAATTACTAGACTACCATGTTATTTGAGTAAATACATACCTGTGATGTTTGTGGACCTAGCCCTATCGTTCCAAGTCTCTAAAGTAAAATCAACCATTAATAATGCATTTTCTTTGGCATTTTCAATTAATGTAGCTATTGGAATGTTGAGTGTATTCATTCGAATGGGTTCTTTTATTTCTTGTCCTATCAATAGAACAGGAAAGTCGTAGGATTCCCTCGAATACAACTGATTGTCAAACTGGATGTCTGATATTAAAAACTTAACTTTCATGATCTAGAAATTAAAAATATACCATATACCTACCTATTTGCATTTTATATTATTCAAAATTGCCAACACTTTTATATCAAAGATGTTTTACATATAAAATGAGTGATGATATGATACCGAAAAAACAAGTTACAGACCAGTAAACTATAATTAATGTCTAATAGAATTACGCGATATTTCACAAAGTGTTATTTTAAAATATCGGATAGCTGACATTCATTACATGGTCTTCTATCGATTTCATAATTTTAAGGAATGTTTAACTAATCTGTGATTTAAAAATCGCGATATCATCCAACTCAATTTTTCGTCTGCATTGACGGTTCTTTACAGGTCAGTGAATCTTTAAATACGTTTTCTGAATTAGGCTGTAAGTGTGACTTAAATTTTAGAACATTGGGTGGCAGTATATAAGTGAATAGCTGTAAACATTTATGATACAACGAAGAATACAAGCAAATAAGTTTGTTTGTAAATAATAATAAAATAAAACTTTACAGTTAAAAGTACTTCAGTTTAAAATAAAAGCATTGATTAGAATTATTAACGTCTTCCTGTCTTTTTTGTACTTACATCAGTTTGTGTGGCATCCACGATAATATTATCACAGACAAGACTAGCAACTTCCCATCTTTCCAATCCTTCCGATTTTAAATCAGAAATAAATATCACAGAAAAAGTTTTGATGAACATTTTTATTTTGAGACAAGTCCAATGCTCCTTCATCGGCAGAGTGCTAACCAACATCGATTTCCTTAAAGGCGACATCATCGAGAGGTTTGACTCTGACAAACTTTTTGGCAAATTTTCATCACTAGGACAACTACACCTATCGAGATTGTTTTTAATAGCTGCAGAGTGTCTTTTATTGGTATCAGCATTTGCTGGGCTCTTTTTTTGATCCGCTATCGAAGATAGGTCATCAGGGTTAGTAATTGACAAATTAGGTGTTGGTAAACCCTGTTAAAATCATATAAATTAATTGATGAGTCACAAGATAAGCGTTTACTATAAATTCAGTACAAAAGCCAAAGCATTATAAGTTTGTAATGTTATATTTACTAACACTGGAGGCTGTGAATGCTATTTAGTATGCGGTAGTGTGTAATGAAAAAAAAAAAAAAAAATGATTTTTCTCCTAAAATACACACAATCAAACTTATATGGAATCACTGTGCATTTTCGAATAAAACTTTTTGTAAGGAAAAAATTTGGTATCCAACTTTAAGATAAGGCTTCTTGTTCTAAACAAACATGATAATAAAGAAGAAACGACTGCTGCGATTTATTATCTTGTGAATTTTGGGTTCAGAAGTAACATCACAATCCTCCGGTAATTTTATTTCGGTCCAAAAAACAACAAAATGCCTTCATGCTGGACTAACAGATGTGCAGAGGGGAAGAATTATTGCTCTCATTGAACAAGGAATGCCCTAATGAGACATAGCAGAGGTAGTAGGCGATACCCAGGGTGGTGTATCGAAAACATATAATCATACTATTTTATCATCAATACTAAATTTTCTTCGATTTAGTGAAATATCTCATAAGTTATTATCATCTTACTTGTACAAGCGAAAGCAATTTGTACAAGTCGATGATAAAGAATCTGCTCCATTGGAAATTTTATCTGGTGTTCCGCAGGGAAGTATTTTAGGCCCCTTATTATTCTTTCTTTATACATCTAACTTTCCACTTGCACTAGAGTATTGTCATTTTTCATTTCAATATACGGACAGAGTAGAAGCTATTCAACGTATAAATTCAGATTTAGAAAAGATCTTTAGTATTTCAAAAGATCATTGCTTGAAAATTAATCCTAATAAATCATCCGCTCTAATATTTGGCAATGAAAATATTTTGGACGCCGCGCAACTAATAATAGAGGGTGCTGAAATACCTATTACACCTCAATGTAAAAACCTAGGTCTTGTTGTAGATACAAAATTGCGATTTAAGGAGCACATCATGGCTAAATTAAGAAATGCTTATAGTAACCTCAAAATGATTTACTTTCAAAGACAATTTTTATCTTTAGATTAAAAAAAATGCTGGGCGATGCATTGGTAATATCCCACTGTAATCACTGTGATGTAGTTTACGGGCCATGTTTAGATAGTATTGACTCTCGAAGAATTCAAAAACTTCAAAATGCATGTATTCGTTTAATCTTTGGGATACGCAAGTATCAACATATTTCTCATAAATTTAAAGAATCGAAATGGCTTACAATGTATAACCGAACAATAATGCATATGGCATGTTTACTACATAAGTTATATAATACTCATACGCCTCCTTATCTACATAGTAAACTTACATACAGAACGGATATCCATAATCTAAATATTAGAAAAAAACTATCTTGCGGATTCCTACACATAATAAAGCAATATTTAGGAGATCCTTCTCGTACGCCGCCGCTGTCAGTATTAATAAAATATTTAAAATGGACCCAAAACTTCTTCAAAAATCTCTAGGATCATTTAAGAAATCCTACAAGGAGATTTTGTTAAGGTCTCAGTGATTCTTAATAATGTCTCTTTCGGTAATATTAACTCTCTTCCCTTTTCTCCCTCCCTTTCCTTCCTTCTTTTCGCTACTTTTTTATATATATATATTTTTTTTATTTAAAATAATTGTTCATTTGATTAACTATTTTATTATTTTACTGGCGCTAGTGGAAGAACAAGAGTGAACTCTCATTCACGACTGAACTAGTCTGTCCAATTACCTACAGTGATATATATTATGTATAAATAAAAATCTGATAAAATGTACCCATCTACTGTAGTTAATAAATGATTTATTATTATTATAGGAACTTGGAACTAGAAACTCTCAAGAACAGGCTCAGACAAAGTCGTCAAATAGTCACAACTGAACAACAGGACCGCTTTGTGTGCCAAATTGCTAGAAGAAATCCCAGTGTTTCTCATCCAGAGCTACAACGACAACTTCTGGAAGCTACAGGTGTGAACGTTTCAGTTGAAACCCTAAAAAAAAAGACTTTGCGCTCGAGAGTTGTACAGTAAGAGAGAGTTACTGGTACCCACCGTCATCTACGCAAAACAAAATTGACCGGCTAAATTGGTGTCTTCAATACCAAAACTGGACAATTGAGAATTGTCAAAATATTCTTTTTTCAGATGAGACCAGAATTGGCCTAAGATCAGATGACCATCGAATTCCGGTTTTTAGAGCTCCAGGAAGATAAGCGAGACTCCACGCTGCTAGATCTGTTCCAAGATATCAAAGAGGAACGGTAGTGTTCTGGGGAGGTATCATGCTGGAAGCAAAAACTCCATTGTTACCACTTCAACAAACTTTAACCGGTCCAAGGTATGTTGATTTAGTATCAGAACCAATCGTCAGGCTTTGGAGAGCTGCAATTGGGGATAATTTTATCTTTATGCACGATAATGCACTTCTCCATACCAGCAGAGTGGCTACAGAATATCTTTAAACGAAAGGTGACACAGTTTTAGACTGGCCTGCATGTTCACCAGACCTAAATCTTATTGAACACTCCTGGGACCAGCTCAAAAGAAGTGTTAGAGCACGTCGAAACAATGCAGGAAATGTCGCAGAGTCTATTAATGCAGCATTAGCAAAATGGGAAAATATACTCCAAGACAATGTTCAAAATTTAACAAAAAACATGCCAAGGCGAATAGAAGCTTGCATAAGGGCTAGAGGTGGTAACATGGATTGTTAAAATTACCACTTTTCATTTTTGTTTTTGCTTTTCGGCTATTAAAAATATAAGTCTCATTTCGTTTCAGAAACCAAAAAATACCATTGTGTTTATTTTGCCAACTAATTATTTATTTTTATTGCTATGTGGGTTATTTGTCATTAAAAGTCTTTGGTAAGGACTGTGTTTTATTCATGCATCTCAAAAATTATGAAAAATAATAGATGATTCCATATAAGTTTGGTTGTGTATATTAATTTTGATATCGAGACAGGCAAAAGCCTAACTAGCAATTATTAATTAATTAGTTAATTATAGACTGACTTTGAATCACATACAATTTTATTATAGAGCTATAAGCTACTGTTGAAATGTCTACTAAAATAAGAAGCCATTTATAAAACCTAACAAAATGAGATAAAAATGGTAAGAAGTTCAAGCGACTTCCGTATCTAAAAAAAAATTGGAGGGTAGACTAAACACTACTGCACTTGGGCTTCATAGCCTATTATGCATCCTAGAAGAGCAAATTGACTTTCTCTTAGCGTGTCAACCAATCACTAAGAGTTGTCTCTTAAGGCGCCTTTTGTCCTTTTAGTCGTCTGTACGACAGACTTAGAGGATCTATTTTTTTTATTCAATACCCCGGGGCGACTTTCAAGGTACTTACCTGGCTGTTCTGTTGATCATTCTCTCTCATGCTCAATCTTGTACGAATATCACTAGCACTGATTTCCATCTAAAAAAAGATGACAAACGAAATATAAACTATTTGTAATAAGAGACAAAAAAATGTGATTACCTACCTCACCAGCTGAATGTAAAGTTATAAATGTTGTGCAAGCCGTGTTTATAATTACAACTTTAATATCTCCATATGATGGAATTTTGACGTACTGTTCATAGTTATGTGTTACATTAATAGCTTGCGACCACTCACAATGACTAATAGTACCTAAAAGATAAAAGTCTAATATGTACAGTTTTGTTTTCCAAATTAATGGATATGTTTGGATTGTAAGCATGTCACCTACGGTTTAGTTGCAGAAAAGATTTACATAGAAATACAAATTCAATCTTAAATAACGTTTCTGCACAAACTGTAATTAATTATTTTGCTCATAGTGATAAAATAATTAAAAATACTTAATTTATTATGTAAGCATCAACATATATCGTCGGTAAATCCGCAGAACCTCGCATGAGAAGAAAACTAAATTTTACAGGCTGTTGTTTGTTTAGCAAAATTCTGGTTACAAAAATGATGAAATATATACATAACAGGAGTGTGTAAGATGGTCTTAAAAGATTTAAAAAACATATTAATTAATTAGATACGAGTAATCGAATAATGTAAAATTCTCATTTTCGTCAAAACTGTCTTGTAGGTTTTGTGGATTTACCGATGATATAGTAATTATTCTAACCTGGATCACGTGACAGAGATAATTGTTCTGGAAAATGGTACTGCGGTAATTCAGGGAATTTCTCGCCTAACAATGGCATGTTATAATACTTTTTATGTTTACTACGGATTTTACAGTGCCAGTTAAAGTGTGCAGACTCATCCGCAACTCCATCTTGTACTGATTGGCCACACAATATTGATGAATCTGTAGATGCAAAAAAAATATATTTGTTGTTAATTTTATTTTCAAAAAAATATTTGCTTGATTATAGGAAACAATTAGTTTAAAAATGTTAATCTTCTTAAGGACTGAGAAAAAAAAAATGAATTGCTTTTATTCTACAGTAACAAAACAAATTCATACAATAGATTGAAATGGAAAATGTAGATGCAAGAAGTTAAAAATCCTACTTTCTATAAAATACTTGTACCTGTATTATTATATATTAATAATTGTGGATAACTATCATAGAGCAAAGACAGAAACAATTGTCCTTTGTGTTCTTGACAGGTCAGCACTACGGCGAGCGGATGGGGTTCCGCAGTTATACAAAATGCTTTTTTCAAAAACGGTTTGTCAACTCTTATTGGACACGACCATCCCAAATTTGCATCAGTACAGAAACAAAAATATAATGCGTATTCTGTTGTGAACTCTGCCGAATTTACTAAAGTGTACCAACTGATTATAGAGACACCGCATTGGCTAAAACATAAATTGATTTATTAAAGTATTAGGAAAAATCATAGTTTAATTTTTAATAAAGTTTTCACTGTTAAGGTTTAAAAAATATACTTCCTGGCCTTAATTTTAATATTAGTGTGCCTAAGGGATGTAAAGACGTCTTTAGAAACGAAGGATTATAAAAAATGCTCGAATAATCACTTTTACTTTTGATATCTAAACCACTTGGAATCATTGATTTGCCTACGAATTTCCTTCGAAACAAACATTTTCAAAAAGAATATCTATTTCTTGCTTATGAGTCCCAATAAGGGAAACACTACAAAAATGATGTTTTCCTTACTCTTTAATAAGCAAAATTAAAGTTTGAGTGGAGAAAATTATTTTAAATATCTGCTGTTATCCTTTGGTTATAATTCAATACCTGTTGCGGTATTAGCCAAAGGAGTATTTTTTTTTTTCGAAGGAAAACGGTCGCTCGTATTATGTGACTTATGAGTGTGAGATTTATTTTTCTATTGTATTATTTATTGTTAATCTTTTTTTTGTTTTTATGTCCGGAATGCGACTTTAATTTATTAGAGAGATTAATATTCATAATATATTTTATTAAAAATTTGTCATTCTTTTTTGTCCAATATCATAATTTTTTGTTGTCTGTGTCCTCCTTTTGTAAAATTACATCCGATGACCCTATGCATATAGAAATTTGTAAAAAAAACAGAAAAATGAGTTAAAACACTTTTATAAAAGTTGAAAATGGATATGTAAGATTTTGAGGATGAAGCAAATGCGGCTTTAAGCAATGTAATACCTGAAAAAACTAAGCCTATGAATTTTTGGGAATGGCGAGACTAAATTTTAAGAATAAATAATGTACAGCATGTTAGAGGACAGCAGAGTTTCTGGGCATTAAAAATGCATACGAATATAACGGGTATTCGCGATTCAAATTAATTTTCGCGCGCCTGTCATTTGTCACTTATAAGTAGGATGTTTATTTACATGTGTTTGTTTTTGGTGGATTTTGTATTTGTGACTTTTTTAACTGTTTTTAGATAATATTCTCATTGTAATAATATTTTTGAGTTTCATTTAGTGTTATTTTAAGAAGTCTCGTGCTTTCGTCATAAATATAATATTTATCATGTGTATGACTTAATTTATTGGAAATATTCACCTATTGGTTGCTACCAGAACATCTAGAAATATGTAGGTATTTACTAAACCCAGGACATGTTTTATTATGTGGTTTAAAGGACATTCCAGGTACCAAACGTTTATTATTGATGAACTTATTTAAAAATCTTACTAGACTTATTTTTATATTATGAAGTGAATTATGTAGTACTTTGTATACATGTAAATGGTAATAAAACAATCACAAATCAGATTACAGATTGATTCTAAACAAAGTTTTGCAAAATTTCAATATTGTGAATTTGTAGATATCCATTTATCGTAAGAAACAAAATTTTACGACTTGCACTTGGAAAAAAATGAATACTTGTTTTGATTTTGACATTAACACCATATAGATTGCAGTTTGCTGGGGACTTTTTCGCAGACTTCATTTTTAATATAAACACTATCACATACTATAAGAAATAAATAAATTTAAAGCTAAAAAGTAAGAAAAAACTCGAATTGTAATTGATACAAATTAAAATGTAAACAATGAACACGAACGCCAATGTTGCCAAATGATGAACTGATTTTAAAACAAAATTAATAAATGAACTGAAATTTAAAAAAAATCCATATAATAAATCGGTTTTATAAAAAAATCCTTAAATAAATATAGAGTATGATTACATATTACAATACACAAATTTTGATTCTTAAATAAAAGGTCTCATCCACTTCTTCAAAAGCTAAAATCCGACGACGTAGCGTAATTTTGCTACTTCTGGCAACACTGAACGATATCCTACTTATAGGGACCTTCTACAAATTTCCTCCAGAGGGCGTATAATTTAGCTTGAATCGCGAATAGTAAACTTAAAGAATAAATAATGTATGGTACAGCATGTCCGAGGACAGCAGAGTTTCTGGGCATTAAAAATGCATACGAGTATAACGGGCATAGTTTTAGATCCTCTGCGACTGTGCTAGTAGAAGCAGGTGCTGATTTTTCGGTACTAAAGAGACACGGTAGATGACGTTATGGAGAAAAATATAGGGCAGTAAAGCAGCAATTGCAGCACCTGTAAATGTTAAAGTAACTGTAGCCAACACCAATCATAGTATATCGGCGAATAAATATACTACAAATTTTCATTAAACAATGAATGAGAAATGGTAATTTTGATTATAAAAAATAATCATGCATATATAAAGGACCCCACAAACCGCATATGGAAAAGTGGCGACCTGAATAGTATCCATGGGACGACCATTCAAATCCTATGACTGGTTTTTGAGATACAGGGTGTTAAACTTAAGAAATACCACTTATTTGATAACGGTTATTTCAGGAGAAAGCCAATCGATTATAATTATTTGTGCCAAATCTTATTGTGACATCCTTTGGCATTCTACGAATATAAAAAGAGGTTATACATTATTTTATTTTACAGGGTGAGCCACAAATAAGTAAGGGCGTGTTTTTGATAATTACGTTTATTGTTCTAGAAGGTGAAAATATTTATTAAAAAATTAATTATTGCTATATTTATCATGTCTAATGATAATTAATACAAAAATATTAGGTGATACAGGGTGATTCGTAAATATTGACATAAGCCAATATATTTTTTTATGAGTATTAATGTGAAAAGCAGTATTTTTATATTCGTCGAATGCCAAAAGATGTTACAATAAAATTAGCCACAAAAAATTGCAAATAATTAGCTTTTTCCTGGAATAAGAGATAACAAAAAGTGGGTATTTCTTAAATCAGATCCTGTATCTCAAAAACCTGTAATATTAAAAAGCTGTAATTGTTGGGAATTTATTTTCTACAAACTGGTTGATACACCAGTAAAAAAACACCTCTATAGGACTAAAAGTACAGGATGAATCACTCTGTATAAATGGCACCTTAATTCTTTTGTATTATCACTAACAATGAGAAATATAGCAATAATCATTTTATTGTACATATCCCAACTTCTAAAACAATGAAAATAATTATCAAAAAACTTGTTACTTACTTACGATTCACCCTGTAGAGACAAATATTTTTGGACTCCTGTGTATATTCGTGGAGTGTCGAGTGATGTTAAAATAATAGTAGATACACAAAATTATAATTGAATAGCTTTTTCCTGTAGTAATTGGTAATAAAAAAGGGTGATTTTCTAAATTTAATACCCTGTATCTCAAAAACTAATCATAGAAAAAAGCTATAATTTTGGAAAATATCTTCTACAGGACAAATGATACGCCAGTGAAAAAATATGTAACTTTTACAGGACTAATCAAAAAGTAAAGGGTGCTTAAAAAAAATTGTTTTTTTTACACATTTAATAAATTAACTATCAATATATTTAATAAATCACCCTGTACTCAATAAATTAGATAATTGTACACATGGTAAATACACAAAAGTCCCGTAAAATTACTGCGTTTTACATTAATAAAAAAATATATTGGCCTGTCGATATTTACGATTCACCCTGTATAAATGGCACCTAATATCTGTTGTATTATCATCAAATATGATAAATATAGCAAAAATTTATTTTTTAGTAAATATTTTCACCTTCTAGAACAGTAAAAGTATCTATCAAAAACATCTCCTTACTTATTTGTGACCCACCCTGTAAAGGAAAATTACTTTTGATCCCTTTTTATATTCGTAGAATGCCAAAATATTTTACAATAAGATTTTGCACAAAAAAATATAATTGATTAGCTTTCTCCTGAAATAATCGTTATCAAATAAGTGGTATTTCTTAAGTTTAACACCCTGTATATTAAAAACCAGTCATAGGATTTACATGGCCCCGTGGACACTATTGCTAAGGAGGTCGAGAACTGCAACATATCAAAAATTTATGACATTTAACAGGTCGCCACTTTTCCATAAGCGGTGTGCGGAGTCCTTTGTTATTGTTTCTTGTTGTATTTTAGTAATAAAAGTTTTTACTAAATTGAATTGTTTATTATATTGACTCTACATATTAACGAAAATAGAGCGAATATCGATACAAATACAGTGATTCCCACAGGCGAATACTGACAGTATTATGTTATGTTACTTATTAAGTAAGGCTCACTAAAAATATTTACTAATGAATAAAACTTTATTTGTTAATGTCATTTTAATATATTAAATTCGAAGAAAAATATCTAGAATACAGTAAAATAAACAAACCTTTTATCCAAACAAGGGGCCACCGTGAAACTATACCGTTCTCCATTTAAAGGAAAATCAAATTTACTATCTCCTTCAGGCACTGCCAAACACAATACTTGTAACTGTGTTGATACTTGATTTGTTAAAACATGAGTAGATGATACCTATGATAAAAACGTTTATTACTTATGTACAATTTGATGTGAGTTTACTTTATGTTTATTAACCATTTTGAGGCTAGTATACTACTTACTTTTAAGAGCCTGATTTCGTTTGCAACAGAACTTAATATGGATACACTACAAATATGAGAATCACATTTAATAGCAGTTTTAATAGCCCCATCAATGGGAAGCGTACCAGAAATTGTCGGCATATAGAAAGCTTGGCTCCAATCCGATTTGGCCAACTGTAACGGTTCCGAGTAGTACCATGAACCTCCCATAGAGACGCCTAAATTGAAAGTTTCCTAAAATAACAAAATATAAAGGATCTGAAAATAAATATCGATATATGCATAAATAACATTATTTAAAAAAAAAAAATTTACTTCTAACTTAGGTGGTGCCACTATTCCATGATGAGGTATCCTGCACAATTCTGTACCATTCAGCATTAAAGATATCGGAACACCTAAAGTATTTGCAGTTAAACACCATGGCAGTAGCTCCACTAACAACGAGCATGAATTTGGACATGCGTTTTGATATCTAACCTATAAGCATTTAATAATCTTAGAAATCAGGGTTTGTTAAAAATATGTATTCCAACATATTAATTACAGTTTAACATTTATGTAGATTTGCAACAGAAAGCAAATAAAATAGATTCAATTATAGTAAGAAGCATATATGCCAAATATCAAAATTGTAAGAAATAAAGATAAATAAATTTTATGTTTTTAAGAGAAGAAAGTATCAAAGTTTATTCACTAACAAGTAACTTCTATTCTAGTGACCCTAAGTTGGTTGTGTAATGAACTATTTCTGATATACAGGGTGTTTTAGTAGATATTAAAACTGATAACGTGAAATTCTCAAATTTAAATATTAAGAATATTCTCCTTTTACCGACCAATAGTCTACGCTTCATTGTTCCTAAAAACAAACAAAAATCACACATGAATATCATTTTCCTTAAACACAGTAGGGGTGGTCGCGAACGTGGAATTAAATTTACGTCAAATTGTAACAAGTTTGTCACTCTAAAGTTTAGAGTCTAAACTAACATGAAATATCTAATTTTTTCTAACGAAAACAAAAACAATCTTAAAAATAAAAATGTTCGAAATGCGACTCGTCCATCATAATCAAAACGCTTTGGCAAAATTGTTAACAACGTACCTACTAGACAGCTGTTGACATTAGCCTAAACTCAGCACAATGACATATTTAAATTAAATCCTTTCTAACTAAGCTACCTTAACGTGGCATAGGTATATGTATTTCAAAAACACCCGGTATACCAATTATGTATTTTTAAAGCTTGTAATTAGTTTCTGTAATTAATTTATAAGCCATTGATAAAATAAAAGAAACTTTGGCTTTACGACGCCCTGAATAATATAATTTAAAATTAAATTGAGTGCATAAGGAATTATATTACCTGAACGTGAGTTAAAGGTTGATCGTCCACTACCCACTCAATATCATCCAATTCGTCTCCGAAAAATGGCCACGTTACCTCGGAAAATTTATCCAGTACTGACAAATTTTCTTCAATATCCCCATTTTCAGATTTCTTAAAAAACGTTGGTTGGTCCACGAGACTGTAGTTTAAGGGTATGTAGGGGTCTGAAGTTGAAGTTTGATTACTAAAAGGAGTTAGAATTATTTAGAAAAATGTCTAGTTATGTAGTTATAATAGTATATTACCCAACGAGGCGTGAAATTCATCATTACTAAGAGCTAATAATTTTAATAATTTCCGCCAAGGTTTGTACATTATTTTATTTCCAATCATTTAATTGTAAATCATAATAATTAAAATATATAATAATAATATAACAGTATAACATCAATTTATTTAAGTCTTTATCTACATGTCAAAAAATAATTAATATTTACAACACTACCGAGATTCCTCTTTTCGTGTGGGTCCAGGAGACCATGGAAGACAAGTCCGCCAATAATAACCATTTTTGATTTTAATTTGCAATGTTTTGCATGTTTTGGTATCGGTAATGGGAAATAAGTAAGGATATGTCGTGTTTTAGTTCTGATTTTTGTTCCCTGAAAAATCTAGAAAAAACAGGGTTGTCCTTGTGTGTGCGTTTGTATAGTCTATTGTTATTTACTATATCCCACAGGCAGAGTGATCTTTGCACCTTCCATCGAAGCAGCACTCGCGAATGTAAAGTTTCGCGTTTGTTGCCTCGATGGCCGATCCACCGATCAGTTGCCGTCCGACTAGTTTGTGTAAATATCTAGTCGGTGTGAGATATTATTTAGTATGTCTGGGAGTGTTAGGGAGGATGTTGCTGTCTGCGTTGGTAGATGTCGAGTTTTGCGTGGATGCAGCCGTGTTTTCTACGCACGTTGTCTCCCCGTTATATGTTAAAGATATCATCTCTCACATTATCGGGAAGGCACCGCTTGTAGAATTTTTCGGCTGTATCTAGTATGTAGTCTTTGATGAGTGGAGTCTCCATCTGTCTGTGCATGTCGGCTATTCTGGCATAGCGGTCGTATCCCTGACTCTGCTTCATTTAGTATAGGGTAGAGCGTCTTGATTGCAATGTGGTTTTTCGCCACCCTGTCTTTAACATGAAGATCGAATGTTAATCCCCTATCTAACTGAAAACCCAGGTATTTCATTCTATCGCCTGTATGTATGTTTTGATCACCGATTTTTAGGGGAATATGAATGCCCCTAGATCTTCTCTACGTTATGAGCATGCTTTCCGTTTTTGCGGGGTTGATTTTCATTTTGTTTTTAGTTAGATAGGGTATTAGTATCCTGTTTATATGGATGTCAAGTGTTCTTGTTTCACTCTCAGCAGAATGGTTGCTTTTGAAAAGACAGATGTCATCGGCGTATAGTGCCGTTTGTACCCCATTACAGCCCATAGGGATGTCATGGGTCATAATCGAGTACAAGTGAGGCGACAATACTGAGCCCTGGGGTACTCCCGCCAGCGCAGAGTAGGGTCCTGTGATTGTACTGTTTATTTTAATGTTGAAGTGTCTGTCAGTTATGTATGAATGTATTATTTTTACAACGTGCACGGGAAAATCATTCTTAAGCATTTTATGAATTAAACCACAGGTCCAGACGGAGTCAAAAGCTTTTTCGCTATCATGCGCCACAAGCAGCATTTGTTTGTTGAAATTTGACGCCTCTTTGGCACTATGAACAATTCTTACGATTTGTGCAACGGTGCTGTGTCCACTTCTGAACCCGTACTGTTCCTGTGGGATAATTTGTAGTTGTTCCTCTATTTTGTTTAGTCTATTTAATACGATTTTGTCTACTATTTTTGAAATTGTGTTTAACAGCGAGATGGGTCTATAACTGTCTATTCTGTTAGGATTTTTACTCGCTTTTAGAATGGGTATAATATTTGCAATTTTCAGGCAACTAGGATAATGTTGCAGCCTGAAAATTGCATTTACTATGTAATGTAGTTGTACAACCCCCTTTTTAGGTAAATTTTTAATTAGGATGTTGCTAATGTCGTCCGGGCCTGGAGCTTTCCTATTTTTGAGGAACTTGATTATTTCCCCGATCTCCTTAGGGGAGGTGTAGAGTGTGGCACGTGTACCGGATCCATCGCCCCCAATTCATTTACAATTTGTTCTATTTGATTCTGATGGTCGTTGTTTATTTGATCATTTCGGAAGTTTGTTTGAAAGTGCTCGCCGAAGGCTTGAACTTTCTCGTTGTCTGTTGTGAGTGTATTTTGTCCTAGTTTCAAAGTAGGAAGTTGTGAGGAGGGCTATTTGTACCTTTTCACAACCCCCCACAGTGAGTTGTCCTTCAGGTTAATTTCGGACAGGGTTTTTTGCCAAATATTGTTGCGATGTTCGTTTATCAGTTTGTTAATGTGTTTAGCGATGTCCATTAGTCTCACCCTGTCTTCATCTCTCCTGTGTAGCTGCCACCATTTCCGTATTTGATTTTTGTTTGTAATGAGGTCAGTAATTTCGGGTGGCAGCGTATCTTTGTGTGGTGGGGTAGTTTTAATTTTTGTCGAGTCGTCTCTAGCTTTTTGCACGACTGTTATGAATTCTCGTGTTTTTTGTTCTAGAAGTTGTGTATTGTTTATGTTGTTGTTTATTATTAGTGTTTGTTCAATTTTTTGTCTGTATTTGTTCCAGTTTGTTGTCTTGTAATCGAAGTATTGTTTTTGTCTTCTGTTAATTTTCTGTGTCGTTCGTATTTCCAAGTACACTGGATCGTGATCTGAGTTTAGTGTACTAATTGTTCTTATATTTTGTACGTCAGTTATGTTTTTAGTGACTGAAATGTCCAGTGTACTTGGGGTGTCCCCGTTGAAGGGTGTGCATGTAGGTTCGTCTGTGTAGTGGATTATTAGCTCGTTGTCTTCGGCGAAGTCTCTCAACAAATTACCTGCAGGGTTTGCGTGGATACAGTTCGCGTCTCACTCGGGATGTTTGCAATTCAAGTCTCCAGCTAGAAAAACTCCTTTTTCCTTGCCGGGGGGTTGTACACTCCTATGAAGATGGTATTATGGCATTTAATTATTGCATGTTCTACATGTTGTGAAATATTAAGGTTTGGCAGATGCGCGAATTCGAGATTGTTTTTGACAATTATAGCAACCCCTCCTGCTGCCATTTGTCGTACGTTGTGTATGGCTTGTCCTTCTCTGTCTTGTCTTATGATATTGTAATCTCTGATTTTAATTTTGTCCGTTTGTTTTAGGTTAGTCTCCGTAAGTATGATGATGTCAAACTTATGCTAGTGAATGAAGTTCGTTACTAAGCCGCGTTTGCTTAACAGCTCGTTCAGGTTATAAAAACAAATTCTGAGTCATTGTAGTTTGTCGGATTGAATTTAATTCCTAAATTTATACGAGTTTAGATTTCTTACAAAGTTATTGTATGTGGTAAATACGTCTCGTTCGTCTCTGCATTGTCTTAGGGAGTTGTTGAGGTCCCTAACGGCTCGGGTGAGTTCTGAAATATTAACAAGGCTATTAAGTATATTGAATTCATCATTAAGGGCGAACATGTCATCCATGGTTCCCTGTTCTGCATTGTTCGCGGTAGGTCTGCTTTGTTGTTGTCTCGTAGGTAGTTGGTTGTTTTGTTTGGGTGGTCTTAGTGAGGGTAGGGGGGAAAATTCCTCTTGATTTAGCCTGGTAGCGCTAGGCTGTTTCTTTTCCCAGGCGGTCCCTTCTGGAATTGGAGCCTGCACATATCTTCGAGGCTGTTGCTGCTTCTTCCTCTCTTCCATTCTGTCTACCCTTTCTAGGTAGGCCGTACACTTTGAGTAATTAGCCGGATGATCCCCTAGGCAATTTACGCAGGTGGCCAGCGTCTCGCGGGTTTTCACACAGGTTCGCGTGTGGTGGTTCTCTGCGCATTTCAAGCATTTCGGAGGGTGTTTGCAGTTTGCCGTGGCATGACCCCATGCCTGGCAATTGTGGCACTGTATTATGCTTTTGGTAGATTTCCTTAGCTCCCAAACAACTCGGGTGTTTTCGACCACCCTGATGTGCTTATTGAGGAAATCCAGGATGATATCCGGGTCTGTTATTATAAGGAATAGGGGTCTATTTTTCGTTGAAATTTTGTAGATTTCTCTTACATTAATGTCATAGGAATGCATGAAATCTTCCTCAATCTGTTCGGTGGTGATTCCCGTTGTTAATCCCCTTAGCACGAATGCATGGGATTTCTCATTTCTGCTAGTGTAAGTGTGGTAGGAGATTTTGGATTCTTTTACACTGCTTATTAGTTCTTTGTAATCGTTTTGTTCCTCGACGTATATTATCGTGGAGTTGTTAAAAATTAAATTTCTGCTAATACGGCATCCATCAAGTCATATGCAAATAAATTCACATGGTCTTCTGTAGAATTCGAAGCCGGTGTCTCTTTACAACAAAATTGGCTCGCAAATGAATGCGGTGCCATAGACACCTACGCTACCATAGTCGATATTATAGTTATTTTTAAAAGTGCTGCCAAGTATATTAAAATACTCTAACAAAGTTGGCTTTGACATTTTATAACATTACTTTCGTCATTATTTAATAGCTAATATGCCAGTTTAGTGTGATGTCATTTTGGTTCCACTGACATTTAATTCTAACCAAACTTTGGTAATTGGTATCTAAACGATTGTATATTTGATGCATGTTATCTACTTACTTTAGGAATATATTTATAAAAGTGAAAAAAAAAACGATATAATTTAGGTAAACAAAACGCATTCAAAAAATCTACTGTCACTTTAATTGTCAATTACATCATAATTAAAATGGCATATTACCGGCAAAAAATGAAAGAGTGTGATGGATTATTTGTACAAGATACGCCACAAGATATACAAGAAATGGCAAAAATGGGCCTCTCGGTTCGGGGAGGTTTTGTAATATATTCTATAAATCGTCTACTGTTGTTAAGATAGGTATAGATAATTGGTTCCCAACCACGGGTGGAAACCAACATTTGAAACTCGTAATAGCCTCCTTTCCGACTTTTAAAAATATTGTAATTATTGAATTGTTACATAATTAAATTACCATGATTGTGAATAATAGTTATTTATGTACCAAGTCAGCAAAGTGATTCTTTATCGAACTAGTCTGAGACTATGAGCACAGCGAGAGAAGCGAGGCGCTAAAGACACTTTGCTGACGTGGTCTATACAAACTTTTATCGCCAACCGTAAATAATTATAATTAATAAAAAAGGAGATATTATAACTTCATATTTTAGTATGACAAAGTAAACAAACAGAAAAATAACACCGAATACAAAACAAATCAGTTAACTACTATTTCTGTCAGACGGACATGGCCCTGTTGATAAATATTTGCGACAGACAAAATATTTGATTTTTATAGTGAGATAAAGTGTTTGTTTACTTCCGCAAATCGCTATGGTAATGTATGGCTTTGTTGACGTTTGGTAATAAAATAGATTACTTATTGATAAGAGATTTCCTATAGTAGTCTCTAGCTGATATAGGTAAAACCATGTTTAATTAAAAAACATTCTTTATACTTACTCTATTTTGAACGTAAGCTGATGAGAATGGTCAATTGTTCCAGGACAATAAAGTTGCTGTATGCGCCCTCTACCTTCTACAGTCGAATCTAAATGGACGTTCAAAGTGGGTGTTTCGATGTGAACATTAGAACTTATTGGCAAATTTGATCTGACAGTAAATAACGGCCATAGAATAGCTAATATTCGTTTGGTTTCATCAACTTCTTGTGTGACAATACGACACCAGATACTTAAAAATTGACCTCGTTCTTGTAAAGGTACTGAAAATCATTTACAATATGAAATTATAGGATATGTACAAGGTGAACACTTTGTCATAGAGGCAGTATTGTTATCTTCTAAACCATAAGAGATGCATGGTCGGTTACTCAATTGAATAAGCAATTTAAAAATAACAAATATTCAACGTTTTCAAGGATGGTTATAAGATGTTTATTTTATTTTGGATACAAACCCATAAAAGTATTCGCACACTACAAATCATTTACAAATTGTAACAAATTGAAATATAATTAAAACTATCTACAAAACTAAAGGAAAAAATTCATCTAACTAAATAGGTTGCATTATAATATGTGATAAAATCAGTAAGTAATAGTTTTTTGACCGCAGATGCGTTATGAAAAAAGATATCTACTTTCACAACATTAGATAATTTTTTTTTTTTTTTTAATTTGGTGTCATCGGTGTCGACTACTACGGCTATTAGCCTCGTGTTCTGTGTAGGTTTTGTTACTGTTTCCCAGTGCCACTTTAGGAACAGCACTGTTAATTAGAACCCAACAGTGAATGGTCGAGTGGGGAATCCTACCTATGCATTAGAATATTTAATTTTTTTTAATTAATTAAAAATCCCGGTGAGATTCGATCCTGAGACCTTCCGATCTTAAAGTCATGACTCTAACCACTGAGCCAACCCACCCCCCCCCCATTAGATAAAGTAGTGGAGAATTTAAAAAATAATTAGTAAATGCTTGATATGTAAAAAAGGTGTAATTACTTCTAGTAGCATGGTTGGGAGTAATGAGTTTCACGCAATTCGTAATTTTGATACAATCTATATTATTTAAAATTATAGGAGCAAACATAACATCTGCAATTTGCCTATTGTGCTAAAGGAGAATTATTTTTAAAATAGAACGAATCCGTTGTCTATCTGTTTCAGGGATAAAATTTCCTTTTACAGTAAAAAAGGAATCTATTTGAAAATGTACACCAAGTAATGCGGAGTCCAAATGACAGAATTGAACATTAAAATACTATTGACATATGCCATATGCAAGGTTCTAATTGTGAAAGGATTTCGTAGCTCAAAACAAGTTCTGTATATGAAACCTAATTGTAAGTAGTTACACTTATTTTTTATACAGTAATCGAATAAATTATTTAAGTCTTGTTGAAGTCGAATCCGGTCATTAAGACATAAAATTGAGTGATAAATTTTTAAATCATCGGCATACATAATGAAATAAACAAATTTAAACTAGGTAGAAATATCATTAACATATAGATTAAATAGTAAAGGACCCAAATGGGACCCCTGAGGTACCTCTGATGAAGTGACCTCAATATTAAATTTAAAGGTTCCTAAAGTTACCTGTTGTGATCTATTTCTGACGTACGAGTCAAACTAACGCAGTAAGCTACCATGTATACCGACTTTAGCCAGTTTCTAAACAAGAATCGAAATCCTTGCTGAAATCAGTATACACGGCATGAACGTTATTTCTATCATTTAGACTTTTTAATGAAATGAAATGGAGTACATAGATTCTTTATGTACAGACAGAAACAAAATTAAAGGGATGTTTTGTTTGGTTCTTAAATCTTCTTAAAAATTGTTGAAGTAAAATTCACAATAAGTTTTGTTTCAAAAGAATCATCAATTACTAATTACCAATAGTATACCTGTAAAAAAGTCTACACCCTATATAAGATTTTTATAGATTTTCCTATCAATAACAGCATTTGTGGCTTTAACAATCATTAGCCAAAATAAATACTTAAGATATTTGTTTTGTTGCTTTTATCACAGTTTAAAGAATATATATATATATAACAGTTGCCGCACTTGTCTAAAAGTTCGAAACAACATTTTATCTGGTCGGTGGTATAGCAGTCTAACGCGTTTATATTCATTTATAGGCAAGTTTATGGTCCGAGACTGCCGGGCTTCGAATCCCAGAAAAGACCATGTGGATTTTTAATTAAATTGCATGGTTCGGTATAGGATTTAATGTGTGCCGTATTAATAGAAATTCAATTTCTGTTGATATGACATTCAGATTATAAAATCGCCATGCATTACTGTCTCGATGATGGTGGGTGAGGTTTTCCTCACCTGTAAGTCAAATGGCACCATCAATCATCTTTAAGTCGCCCCGAAGCGCCACGCAAATAATAATAATAATAGCCGTCCCTTTCCCCGCACAAGCTCAGCTTTTGGGGTTAAAATTCACTCGTAAGGGGAGGAATTAGGGAGAGTATTTTTATTATTACATACCCTCTGTCTCGTCTGGCCGCGCACACTGAAGGCATACTGGTATCAGCCCTCTGCCGTATCGGGTGGACCAGTTATTTGCGTGCATCGTTTGAGATCGCATTGTACACGGTGTCTCAGATAATTTTCGTATTGATTTGTTATTTATTTTGTATTAAAATGGGCAGTAAAAATATTTGTTGAGTGGACGGTTGCGAAAATCGGTTACAAAGCGTATTGTCATTTTTTAGATGTCCCAAAGATCAACAAAGGTATGTATATGACCACTTTGCTACTTTTTTGAGATAAAAAACATTTTATTATTTACATCTACAAGTGGTAAATTAATTACATATTTACATAATAAGCCATTTGTATACAAAACATTTACCTTTTCCCAAACAATATTCACACAAGTATATCAGTCTATGACATGCCGATATCAAACCCTACCTATGTTATGTTGGGAATGGGGTGTTAATACACTGCGACCTAAAAGATCTATTGTGACCCCTTCTGTTGCTAATGCACCAAGGAAATATCTCAATGCCTATAACGACCCTTCCAATCCTATTTTCTCAAGGAAGTGTAGGATTTGGAGTGGCTTCAAGTTAGGTAAATCTCCCTCTTATGATTGAATGACACATTTTTTTGAAGCAAGTTGCGATTTTTTAATGTTGTTTTAAATGCCACTCACGTTTAAATACTTTGAAAAAATAAACGGTCTTTTAAACACACATTGTCGAATATTGTTAGGTTCCTATTAAAAATGATTGAACAAAATATATTGGTTTTGAGGAAAGACATTGATAATATCGTTAATTTCAGAAACCTTCTGGTTTTTTCCAATTAGTACTATTCAGTTTAAAATTTTTTGAAGCCGGTGCCCAAATGACACTAAGGCTTTCCGAAAATTCACCAAGAAAAAGAACATTAAAGGAATCTGTCAAAACACTGGAAAGGGCCATGAGTACTCACATATGTAGAAGGAAGCTAGAAACAGAGGTGAACTTGGAAGATGTTGTAAAGTTTTTAGAAACCAGATACTGAGAGGAATCCTGTCGATTTTTAAAAAATCAATTATATTTGCGCTAAAATGATCCAGGTATACTATACGAGTTTAAGCAGTTTGCTTTAAGTGTTTCTATTATATTTCTATTTATCTCCGCAGAGGTTCCATCTTATTTTAATTTTATTTCTCTCAGTTCATGGCCAACTTCAGCTTCTTAGCTTAACGTTTACTACGAAAATTCGCCAGTGTTTTATTGTAGCTAGTTACCTATATCATATATACCTAAATCCCAATATACCATACCAATTTTCACGGCTCATCAAGCCAACTGTGGAGTTCTGTAACACAACAGCTCACTCCGTACAACTAAGACACCTTTTCAGGGAAATGATGATTTGTCCTTTGATCCTGCATTGACGAACCCTAGGGGTTCTGAGCAGTCAAGAATTATTACTGATCCTACATTCTTTCAAATAAAGTTTTAATTAGTTTCAAATAACACTCCTAGTCCCAGACACTATTCCTTTTTTCGATACGTGATTCCTATTTGGTCCAATTTCGAGTTTTATGTTAGTTTAAAATGTACATATATATTATCTTTATATGCTAAAACTACAGATTAAATATTTTTTAGTAATTCAATAACTCTCTTTATATTTCACATTTGCGAAACCCCTCGTACACTAATATTCGCCGGGCGAAACCAACCTACGCTTGGAAGTCCCCTGTAGAGACGCCGTTTTACGATAGAAAGCAGATGGCCACGGCCCGTTTTTGATCACGAAAGATCTAACGCCCGACGGAGAGTGCAGCAACTGATATATTCTTTAAACTATGCTTTTATGACCAAATTATATAAAGCTTTTTTTGCTTTCTCTTGTCGCCTTATGCAATATAATAATAAAAAAAACCTTTTCGTAAAAATTTATGCCGAAAAGTGTTCTTTAATGAGTTACAATATCTTTTTATAATTTTAAAGACTTAATGAAGAATAAAATGATAAAAGTATAATTCAGGTAAAATAAAGTGATCAGAGAAACAAATATACTGCCTTGGTAAGTTTGATTGCCTCAGCTTCGCTAGTTAAACAAACTCTAAACATTTACCTTTCACTAACCAAGGCTGGGAGCCGGTATAATGAGCCTTCAAAGGAATATCTCCAGTCCAAGCTGAATCCAATCCATAAAACCTCAACCTCAAATGATATTCTTTTTCATTATTAAGAAAAATTGACGGAGTCGAATTATAAGACGAGATAAACTCTGTGGGAGTATTTCTAAATTCCGCTTCCTTATTTTCTTTAACCGCTTCTACTACTTTCATTTCAAAATGTTCCATCAACATATTGGCTACAATCAACTGACCAAAAATGGTGATCATCTTCTGAGTGGCTGACAAAGATTTTACTGATACAAATACCGAAATTTGACTGTCTGTTTTAAATTCAATCACTTCCATACCTTTAAAACAATAGATTGGTTAACTTAATGTTCTCAAATAAAACACAAATATAAGGAAAAACTTAAAAAAAGGAAATAAAGAAGATAGATTTAATAATAAATGGCATACAACAAAAATACTAGTTGAAAATTAATAAATTAATGTGTGAACAGAAGAAGCACAGGTATACCAATAGATAGGAAAAAATTAGATTTGAATTCAAAACCCAACATAATTTCACTTACCATCCTCAAAAACTGTAAAAGGCTCCGACCATTCAAAATTATTCAGCTGCTCCACAGCTATTTTCAACTGTTGCTTTTTCTTCTGAGATCTCCAACTATATAAATGAAAATGCCTATAACGTAATTCGATCTCCTCATCTGTTTGGTACTGTCCAAACCTCAAAATAGTACTAGTATTATTGCAAATTATCAATCTAGTCATTACTATAAAATCCTTTTCTTGATCGTCGCAGTCTTGATAAGCTTGATCCCAAACTTGAGCGGCCACGGCCAAAGTGTGAGCGATATTAGGACCGAATTTCATTTGTATCGGCTTAGAAATCAAGTTGCAATCCAAATGATCAGAAAAATTAATTTCAAGTTTACAAGTAAAAGGTTCTATCAATGGTTGCTGAGTCAAAAAATTGTAATCTAATACGTTACATTTAATTGATGTATTTATTTCTGTCGAAAAGACATCTAGATACCAACCCAGTAGATAAGCACTAATGTTGTATAGAGATAGTTTTAAAAATTTTTGATTTTCTGGAAATACATAGTCCGTATGGTAATTTTTTAAATAGACTGGTTTTTTAAAATCGCAATTTCTCTCAAAATAGTTGAATAAGGAAACGTCAATTTTGGATATGTAAAGAGCGGCAGTTATGCTAGGAATAAGACTTCTGTTGAAGTACGAATCGATTCTCATACAAGCTGCTAAGGCTCTCGGAGATATCTGACTGGTTGGATTTGGACACGAACATGATGTAGGGCCTCCGGCGTTGTTTATCATAGTAATCACCTAAAATATAGAAGAAAAAAAACCTGTAATTTATAGTTTCTATGATTAACTAGAAAATTAAAGTCAATAGTAGGAAGGTAAAACAATTTTAGACAATATGATGATTATCTATCATTATAAAAATAAATATTAATGAAACGAATTTGGAAATTTATACCTCTTGCTTTGATTACAATAATTATTGTTGAAAACATACCACTCTCCAAGAGGAAGCCACTGTAGGTTGAGGGTTAGCACTTGGCAACTTTAAATGACACACTTCACTTTCTGACATATAGAACTGAGTAAATGGCAAATAACAATTTCTACAATCAGACCAGTACTCCAAATGGCACAAAACTTGTAATTCGTCCTGTTGATGAGAACCCAGCGTTATCTTATAAGGTACTGGAAATACTCGGACTTTGGTCAAAGCTCTAGGTTGTGGATAACGCCAAGCCATCGCAGATATGTTTTTGTTCCAAAACATAACCTAAAATATTTATCAGAAATTACAAAAATATAGTAACGAGAACTGGTATAAGGCTTTGTTTACGTGAAAATTGTCGCGAATAAAATACATGTAAAAACAATGACCCTGGCCTTTCCAATTCGTTTAAAAAATAACTAATTTTGTAGGTTCTCAAATTAGTTGGCAATAGTTGAAAGTATCAGCTAAGTTGCGGGGCAGTTTGTACGAATTATTGAACATACAATAAATCTTGAATGAGTAAAACCAAATTTGGTAGATTTTCACAAAACTTTTATTTTAAAAAATAAAAATTAAAAACACTACACATGACATGTTTCGAAGTACAACTTCTTTTTCAAATGTGACTAATTTACAATTCGGTATCCAATATATATGCGAAATAATTTAACAAAACAAAGTACTTATAGTCCAATTAAATGACGAAAAAAAGCCCCTTCGAGCTTACATTAATTTGTAATTGGATGAAACAAAGTGGACTTGTGTATTTTGATATGATCTTTCCGAAAAAAAAAAAGAAAAAATGATGTAGCTGTTTTTCAATTTTTTTTTAAATTAGGAAAGAGGAGGCAAAAATAGTTCGGAATTTCATTACACAGGTAGTTTTAATGGCGAATTTCTCGCCGCCAGAAGTGCTTTTACCAAAAAGTTGTTTTTTCGTTTCTTTGATCAGAATCATGAACATGAAATTTGCGATGAATTTGTGGCGAAATTATAAATGGTAGACATATGTGCCCATGAGAGAAGTTGCGTATTTTTTTGTGGGCAAATAAAATAAGTCCCGCGGCGAAATCTGCCATAATTTTTCGGGAATTCGCAGGAAACCGGAAGGCGTAATTTTTTTTTTTATTTTTTTCCCATATGATTTTCTCCGGGTTTTCCGAAAACATCTAACAAAAAATATATTTGAAGAAACTAACTGCGCCATCGGAAAGAGCACAAAAAATATACAAAAAGGTATACTTTAAAAATGTTAGGAAATTAATCCTAAGCTTGAGTGTAAGTTCCAACTTGGTGATAAGCTTGTTTTTTGTTCTCTAACATCTGGTTTTCTTCTCGGTTGATGCTCCATCCTCCTTTTTTTTGGCATTGTCAATCGCGGCCCTTTTATGCCTATCCCAGGTTTTATAAATAAACTCTTTTCCGTAACGTCGAGCTACGTAATGTTTGCGACACCTCTCATGCAATATAAAACTTGGTTCTAAAGAACTGAAAAAATCATCTCCCCTCTCTTTGCTGACCGTCTGCAGACCTTTCAGTCCTGTCGGTCTAATTGGGGTAAGTTCACCCTCTGCAAGTTTCTGATGACATAATAAACACAGGCCAGATATAGCAACCTGGAAACAAAAAAATTATAGCACTGTGATAGAATTTTCTTAATTTAAGAACGTACTTTCTCAATAAATTGCTGAAGAAGTCCGAAAAACCACGTGTACACAGACCTTGCTGAACACGGTTATTAAAAATCTATGCCGATGAACACTATCAAGCGATTCAATTTGTAATAATATGACCGTTTCAAGTTTAAACTTGTCGGCTAGCGAACGCTGAGACCTTGGCTATCCTTGATACGACGTCCGGCTAATTTTACGGTAATTCTATTTTTTGCACAAAACTCAAGAAAAGTCTTATAAGTCAGTAAAATACAATTTTAGGCCTAATAAGTTTAGGTATGTAAGAAATTTAAAACTGGAAATCACAAAAAAATCAAATTACAGAAATGCCCGAGTTTTGGATCCCGCGGAGCGCGTGTAATGGGACCTTTGTCGGAAGAATTCTACAACTTAGAAGAAACATACACACTTTAAACTTTGTATACACATTCAGAAGACATGAGATTTGAGTTTGCTCAATTTTCAGACCAAAAAACTGAAAATCGTCAATTTTAGACAACTTTTCTCAAAAACCGTGTTTTTTGGTCGTCACTCAATGAACAGTGATCAAAAAAATAGATAAAATATTTTTGCAGAATTTTCCGTAATGTAGTCGTATTCTAGACATAATAGAGTATTCAAAAAAAAAGTTTTGAGTCATTGAGTGCATTTTTGGCATTTTTGTGCCACTTCAAACTTTCGAAAAAAAAAACTATTTTTTTTTAGGGAAAAAAATTTGTTAAATTGTTTGATATCTTGGCCAATTATAATCCGATTTCAGTAAAATTTACACACCTATAAGATATCATATTTAAGAGTAAGCTTTGTAAGTGGCATTAAAAAAAAACAATGAAATTAGGCTTGCGGTACACTTTGCCCTTCCGCCATATGCCCAATTTTGGGATTTCTCTTGCCCCCTTCTGAAAATCAATAGTCACATCCCTTAAGTTCAAAACGAATTTTTGTTTCTTCAAATATCTTAATTTTTACCAAAGTTATGAAGAATTTAGTGTTTGAACATTTAACAAATTCAATTTTTCGACCTTCGCCGCCTCAAAATACTAAACAAATTTCAATCGTCCATACCGCGAGAACGGTGTATCGGATCAAAATTTCTCAAGAGACATAAAAATTAGCATTTTTTCTAAGCTTTCAAATGTCGTAAACTGCGTTTAAAAAATATTGATTTATTTGCGACATGCGCATGCGCAAAATTGAAAAATTGACAAAATCCAAAATTTCGGCACTTTCGAAAAACTGCTACATTTTGTTTTGTCTTTTTTCGAAAAGATCACCTCAAAATACATAGAATCCATTTTGTTTCATCTAATTACAATTTAATATAAGCTCAAAACCGGTAATTTAATTCGATTATTAAGAATACATCAATAACAACAAAATAAACTAACTATTTAAAGTAAATAAGGGTACTTAGGTAATTATGATATCAATCAGATAACAATCAGATAACAATAAGATAGTAACATTACCGGGATTATCTCACAGAAAACTAGGAAAGAGATTTAATAAATTTAATAAATGTATCATACTGATTATTGCAGCCTAATTTAAATTATCTTAACCTGTAACATGTATTGCAGTCATATTCCGTAAAAATATTGATGCCAATGGATATGTAATACCTATACAATTTGGATTTTGCATTAAAATAATCAGATTTACTAACGGCCTCCATTTTCAGTCCATTTTAGTAGTTCAAGGGTATCGCCAGGCAGAAAGCTTAGATAAATCAATAAATTGTACGAAATGTTTGGGTTTCAAATATTATAAAATAAATATAAAATAATCTAATATTATCGAATATTATCAAATATTATCGAATATTAAAATCCTATAATATAATAGGTCACTTTTTAACATAATCCAAAATAATTCAAGATATTAATTTTTTTCGGTCCAAATCATTTTTTTTTTAATTTTACGGTTAAAAATTACCGTACAAAGTTCTTCAGATACTCAATTTTTTCGTTTGACATATAGTTTTTGATAAAATTAAAAAAAAATATAGTCACGATTAAAAAACATGCTTAAAAATTGATCCAAACAAAGACTGACACTAGCAATAATGAAATATTCCTTAATTATTGATATAATTTGTTTAAATAAAATAAAAAAACTGCACCATTCAATTGTTTCTCTTTTATTAATGGTTTTAAATTTAAAGCCGGTATTTTAACTATATAGTACCGACCCTTGACCAAATCGCATAAACTTTGAAGCTAAACTAAAGTGATGAGGTAAATTCCACACCAATATTATCCAGGGCCGGATGCTCCCGTGTTCAGTTTTCGTCTGCCACGCGCATGACGTCACTCATAGCCCGACTCTTATTAGGGAGATGGGAGTACTTATTTTCTCTGTAACGCATTTATTACAACAGTTACAACAAAATGTTTAATACAAAAGATGTTTATTAGGATTCGAATCAGAAAAGTATTAAAAAATATAAAATGAATAATTTCATGTATCTTTACTTTACGAGTTACTTTTGCTGTAAAATTGGTCTCTGAGATTTTTGGCACGAATCTTGCGGGAAAGGTTTTTTATATTAAGTTTATCTTTCCTCTTGATAAGATGCAACCACTTTTTGCTAAGGTTAGGGCCTTTAGGAAAACTAAAAAACCTAACATCTTTGCACGCATTCCGTTTAGATTCGTTGTTGAAATGACATCTCACAATAACACACCGCATTTTAATATTTAACTTCTTTAACCAAATATGCACGATATACCCAACTCTACAATTGATTAAGCACAACGTAAGCACAGTCGCTATGAATGACGTTGCTTAAGGACCGCCCCCTGTGCGCGACATCCTACCTTTAGTTGGGTATATCATGAATACTACCTGTTTCCTTAATCTGCTAGTTAAAATGTACACTCTGAAATTGAATGTTTTAATTCTACAGGTACCTTACACTCTTATTAGGTACTTTCACTTTTATTATAATGTTATTGAGAGAATCTGATTTTCCGAATACGAAAATAGAAATCGACTTGTCTCAGAGTTTTTTTTGAAAAATTATTAATACAATTGTTTATCAAACCTTTAGTATTATTGAGAGATTTCAAATACTAAATTTCAATTCATCAATAATTTTTTTCCGATACCTCATAGTCATTAACCTTTTTCATTGCACAATATAATATGATAAACATTCTTACGAAATATTAATATTATCATGTTTGTTCCCCAAACAGAAAACATAAATTTTTAAAATCCATTTGGGAGCATCATCCCTGTTCCGGCTAATACACAACCTTCCTTCATGTGTAAAGCGAGACGATTTTCTACTATAAATTGCAACAGACTATAAAAACTAGTTGAAACTGTGTGTAAAACTAGTTGAAACGCGTTAAAACTGCGAATTATGCCCCTTCTTGATGCAATAATGTTATCATTTTTCAACTATTTAGCAGTCCAGGGTTGCCATATTCAAAAAACTCCTAGATGTAGGCAATACGTATTTGTAAATTTTTTTATGGGATCTCAATTTACAGACTAAAAAAAGTTATATAAAAAAATGTCTATTTCATTTCTGCGCAAGTGGCAAATCGCATTCAAATCAGTGATCTATAAGTGCTAAAAATTGAGATCGCGTTTTGGGCAAAAATGGCAGCACTCCTGGGCCCTCTTAAGTCGAATGATGAAGCCTCATATAATTAAGAAAATAGCAGCTTGTGCAACAAAAGTGTGAAAGTGTAATAATTTTGTACTACAGGCTTTTTAAAGAATTAAGAGAAATTTTTATCATAATATTAAAATATTTCAAGGAGCATCAAAAATTTGTATTTGACATTTATAGATGCGGGTATCAAAAGAAAGGTCTACGATGTACCGAGTTATGTACAAAGTCGGAAAATATTTCGACTAAAATCAAGCAACCAAGTCTTAGCTTCAACCCGGAAAACCAATTACCAGAGGACTTTAATATTTGCGAGGAAATGATTGAAAAAGATGAGCTAGAAAACCATTTTAATCAAGAGTCGGACAATGAAGATCAAATGAATTTGGCAAAAAGAGCAAGATTGACCTAGTAAATTAACTTTTTTTCATCCATTTTGATATCTAAATTTTAAATACATCCATGAATTCATCAAAATTTAAAAAAGTTCATAAGGTAATCGATTCTACAAAAAACAAATATTTGTTTGAATATTAAACATTCGACTTAAATGTTTGTAGCAATACTATATACAAAAATAAGAATTCTGGGGAAAAAATAAAAACAGTTCCTTTTATATTTTTTTTCCATGCAATTGAATGGTGCAATCAGTTTTTTATTTTTTTTTTAAATTTAATCAAATTTGATCAATAATTAAGGAATAATTCAATGTTACTATTGTCATTTTTTGTTTTAATCCATTTTTGAACTATTTTTTTATTTTGTCAAAATAAAAAAAAAATAATGAGTACTTGAAGAAGAAGATTTTACCGTAGAATTTCTTTAAAAAAAAAGTGTTTTAGACCAAAAAAATTAATTATCTCAAAAAATTTTGTATTTTTTATTTAAAAAAAAGTGCTTATTTAAGATATACAAAAGTATAATTTCACTAAATTTCATCAGATTTAAATTATTTTTGGAGAAATGAAAAATAAAAACGAAAAAAAAAAAAAAAATCAAACGAACTTTTACATTTTTATGGAAAATTTTGAGGTTATGTTAAAAACTAATCTATACAAAAGCTGTAGATTTTTGCTTGTACTACAACTTTTGCACAATAAATTTATGTTTTTGACGTCAACTTACGCCGGAAATCGCGATAATACCATTTTTACCTCTTTTCAACCCCTATAACTTCACCCAAGTAGCATTATAGTGACAGAAACTTATATCGCCACTTCGATTAAGTGACTATTACGTTATAGTCACTAAATGTACCCCTATATAGTGAGAAAAACTTCATTTTATATTTTCCCAGTTGTAGCCACGTGTATTTCGCCACTGGGAATCACCTCAAAGTTTTATATTATTTAGTTGCCTCTGAAGGAAACGTTATAGCCACTAAGCGGGACCACTTTAAAGTTGCACAAACTTGAATGTGGAAAATAAGAGTTACGGCCACCAAATCATATCACTTAAATACCACCTAAAAGTGGCAGTAATCTTAAAGTGGGTTTGATAGTTTTAGTAACGTTTCGGAAACCATAAATATATCTTTAAAGTGGCGGCACTTGATTGTATAACTGCAGTAGTTCTTGCCACGTTTTTGCCACGCTCTTAAGTGATTTCCACATATTGCGTGGAACAAAAGCCACTTCAAAGTTACTATTACCTTCAAAATTCACAATGAAGTAACCGTTGCCTATTAGTGGCCTGCTTTCTACATTGTCCGCCTTTACAATAAAGAAAAATGCACTCCTTCTGCGACCAACTCACCTCGGGGGAACTTATTGGATTTCGCCTCAAACTTTCTCGTTGTGAAAAATTTAAATGGACTGGCCAAAATAAGGTTCCTTCGTTTTCCCACATAACGGAAACAACGCAGAAACAAACACCCCTCTTTTCTTGAGTCGATACAATTTTAAAACTCATATTTAAATCTAAGGTGTGCACACAAACACAATATCATGGAGGAAGGACAATATAAAACATTAAATACATAAATTTAAGTGATCTGTGACATAAACAAATTTAACCGGCGAAATCTACTGTAAATTTTGAGGTTAAATGGAATAATACTACTATTACAGTGTTGCGATATCATCAGAGCGCAATTTCCCTGAGAAAATATAGTATACAAATTTTTCTCATAATCTTCTTGAATGTATACTATATGTGTACAGGGTGTTGTTATTTTTAGAATAGCACTTAAAACGTTTATTAAAAGAGATAAAATAAATTGTTAAATACAAAAGTTATAAGTGTTTACTAGAAATTACTATTAAGATAAACAAACGGTAACCAGAAAGGTAACTAACAAGTATCAACTTTGCGAATTAAAATGGGATTCCTATATATTTTTAACTATGGCGATTCCAAATATACTGTACCTTAATATTTGATTACGCCGTTTTACGCTATTCAAGATTAAAATTGCTTTAAATTTACATTACCTTGATCTATGTTGATGGATGACATATTTGTAATCTAAGGTAAGTTTGATTTTCCCCCTGACATTGACCTTATTGAACAACTCAAAAACTCTGAAATAAGTGGAGAAATAGCTGATCTGGCAACAATGTAAATAATTAACTTTATGGTGGCAAACACTAGGTGGCTGCCACGTAACCGCCACTTTGAAGTGGTGAAAAATATTTTGGATTAGTTCCAGCTGTCACTTATTTGATGAACGTAACTACAAAGTGGCAACTTTAAAGTTTTTTGTTTCCTGAAGCAGATATATTTGTAACCATTTTTAAGATCGCCCTTATTTGAAAATATAAAGATGCTATTTAAAACATTTTTTTCGTCCGTATAGCTTCAATGCAATAAAATTCAAATATATTTAATGATTTTAATTAACCAAGATTGATAAAAAATACTGTTTAAGGCATCTAATAAATAATTTCTAAGATGAAAAATTTACAGATTTGTAACTTTTTAATTAAATATAGAGTATTCCAATGGCGCGTGGCCATATTTCGAGCTACAACACCTATATTTGACAGTTAACTTCTAATCGTTCCAAATTTTTGCCTGTCAGAATTCCTGAATCAATATTTTTACTTATTATTATTATTCAGTATGTACCTACTTATTAGTTTACTAAGTATGTCAGGTTAGAGAATAAGCAAGGAGAATGGGAGAAATAAATTGCAGGACGGAAACCGAACTACAAATATCAATCAAAAGACAAGGGCATTAAGCAAAGTTCAGCGTTTAGTGTCGGCCACCGTGTCGCCAAGTTATCGCCACGAGACATAAACGTGATTATATAAGTTCCGGAAACTTGGCTGGAACGTGGTTGCCACCACACTTTAAAGTTTTACTTGGGCACTTCAACCCCCCCCCCCTCCAGGTTGCCTTATTTTTTTTTACTTAATACAAGCCCCTCTACCATTTACACTATCAAAGTTCAGTCAACAAATTTTATTTTTTCCCCCTAAATGAGTTAATTCAACTGGTGTAATATGGGAGAAAGTTTGAGACATTCAAATCTCCAATAATGACAAGTTTGGAGTAGAACGATACACAAAATTGGATATTCAATCTAATGAATATGTTTTTCATTCAAAGTTGTAAACAATAACATCAACCATTTTTCGTGTGTTTAATTTTGATAATATAAATGGTGTTATATTACAACATTGAAAAATACGTTCTACAAGTTTTTTAAACTTACCTGGTAAGGTAAAGGCAACTCATCAGCATTCTCGGAAGCAGCATCAACAAATTGAAAAGCGCCCGCTCTCAAATCATCCTTGTAGTGCTGTTCTTTATCAGAAAATTTTCTTCCTAAACTTTCTGTTGATGAAACAGACTCTTCTAATTCTTCATCATTACTAGATGAATTAAATTCATGTATCTCATTAATAACTACATCCAAACATTTTAGTTGTTCGGGGCTGATATCAATCACTAGGGGACCACTGTCAACGATTATTTGAACCTGCAGAGCGTTAGAAATAAATATAACTATTTACAAATATTAAAATAGTTAAAGATTATTCTCGTAAGCTCGCAATATTATAATTTACCTGGGGATCGTTTTCGAGACTCTGCCAAGATTCCCAAAAAAGCGAAATGTCAATTGATAAGGTCCAAGGGTTTAAGAGAAGTTTCCTGTACTTTCTGTCGACAACGGTTAGTGTTAGACATTTGAAATTTGTTTTTATGGAAAGTTTTTCTGGTCGGGTGGTAAAAGCAAAGTTACTTAAAACGTTTTCCATGCTAATTTGAATCTATGAAATAAAACGAATAAGTCGAAATGTAAAAAAATACGTCATAAAATGTCTTACCTCGTTATTCACAATATCAGATGTAACACATAAAACAACTTGATCAAATTTAGCGTTGATAATATTGATACCTTTCAACGTATTCTTAATTTTTATAAAGTTGCTGTAATCATCATAAACACTTGTTTTTCTAGATGATGGTTTACAATACGAGGCTTTCTGTGAACTAACAGAAAAATCTATTCTTTCAAGACTTTCCGTCGTTACTGTTTGATTCTTTCCCATTCCTTTAGTATTATCTATGATCTAAAAAGAAAAATTATGTAACTTTGATACTATTTATGGCCCTTTATAATTTTTATCGAAGCAGATTTTCTTTAAACTAATCTCTAAATAAAAAAACAACTCTGTGAGTCGGTAATATTAAGTCATAACAATTATGATAATTTTGTTACATTTAGATGTAAACCCGTCGGCGAGTAAACAGTAGTGAGAAATAATACTACCTACTTTAGAAAAAAATTAACATTCAGTTCAAATGTTTATAACCTAAACAAAAAACAAATCTCTACAAAATAACTTTCTTATACAACGCAGTCAGTATTATAACTCTCTACCAAAACAATTTAAAGTACTGAAGAAGTAGAGAGTATTATTATTATTATTATATTGTTTTAATATGGATTGTTTATGTTTATGCAGGTACTGTTAATTTCCTTAATACTTGTTTCTATATATAATAAAATCTTTATTAACTAATTTAAATCTAAATAACAATGTCTATTTTTATTACATGAAGTGTTTGTATTTGGTAGAACAGCTATGCTGGACTCTTTTAGTGTTTCTATGCTGGACTCCGTCGAGAATTATTAAAATAAAGACGTTTATTATCATTATTATTTGTAACTTAAAAAAGTTATACTATAGTGTAAGAGCTTATGGAGATTCAGCTTTAATATTAGTAGAAAAGCTGACAAGAGTGAGTATACTTTCTATTATATTTATTAATAATATTATTATTATTTTTTTTTAATTTGGATTATTATTATTATTATTAATTATTACAGTATCTATTTTGATATTTTCTCAACTCATTGGAATAGTTCATAGATTAATAAATAATAAACGATAGGATGATGATGAAATTTTGTAGTTTGATAAAAAATGACATATTAATGAGATAAGGATTTATGTATAATTGTGTAGATGTTCGGAATTTCGCAAGCAACTATTTGTAAAAATGTTTGTTCACTTTTTGGGATTAAACATTAATCAAAATTCCACAAGAAACAAACAGAGTATAGGCACAGTTTATTGCTAAAGAATCAGTTAGCTCACTTGGACCAGTTGAATGTTCCAAAATAATATCCACTCCAGGGATACAAATTCAGGATGCGCAGAAGACTGCTGTTTGAATATAGGCGGTTGTCATATTGTAGGTGAGTTTGGGCTACGCACTCTTTTCACTATATTCACTCCTAAAGTACCTAAGGCGTTCGGGAACGGAAGGAGTTAAAATAAAAGTTCTGTTTTGACCGTTCGGAGATCGTGGAGTGGAGTGTGGATCGGGCATGCGCATAAGTCGATTTAAATCGATAATAAGATAATTATGACTAATTCTTAAGTGAAAATACTTTGTATGTGGTTCCCGTGCATACCATTAATATGGAAGAAACTTATACTGTTGTTACTGATAAGTACGATTAAATTTTAAGTATTAATATATCACATTGACAACTGACATTGAACTCTCAGAGTTAAAGGAGTAAAACCATATGCGCACTCCGTTTACGCCTACTTACTCCACTCTGGAATGCGCAGCCCAAACTCACCTTGTATTGGTTATCATTTGATTCTGTATGCGCTAGGGATACAAATCCGAGTTGCGCAGTGTATAAACTGGAACATTGAGATCAAAAGTGCCGACGCAGAGTGAGCGAACTGATTCTTTAGCTATAAACTGTGGTATAGGTATGCTTTCTGTTCATTATTAAGTAGGTGAATTTTAAAGAAATTATGTCGCCATCAAAAGTGTCCTGAGCCCAATTCTATCGTATGGCTAGTTTTTGAGACGTTAGAAATCCCTAATTATTTGAAATGGACCCCAAAAATCACCCTTAAATATTTTTGGAAGTTATCCGCTCATTAGTAGTAAAAATACATATTTAACTACTATAATCAAAATACATATTGTCACTTACATGGCGATTCATGATTCCGCAGATCTTTTTCGGTCAGAGTAGGTATTTGCACTGAACAAAAATAGCTGAAATACCGAAGAAAAATAAATATAGTTTAAAAAAACTAAAAAATACGCTTTTAGAGCATATCAAACTAAAAAGTTAAAAATAATTTTTCAAATAAGCTTAAAACAATAATAAATGGAAAATACTAGTATTATTGTGAAAAAAACGTCGGGCGCTCGATGTACAAGAAATATGGATAAAGCGCCCTACGCTTTTTTCACAATAATACTAGTATTTTCCATTTATTATTGTTTTAAGCTTATTTAAAAAATTATTTTTAACTTTTTAGTTTGATATGCTCTAAAAGCGTGTTTTTTAGTTTTTTAAACTATATTTATTTTTTACTTTTTAGTTCGATGTATTATAAAAGCGTGTTTTTTAGTTTTTTTTAAACTATATTAATTTTTTACTTTTTAGTTCGATTAATTATTAAAAAAAATTGCTGAAAAAAAAAACAATTATTTTTTTTTCAGCTGTGGACGGGATTAGAACCTACAATCGGTGAGTCTGGCGATCGACAGACCCGTGCCTTAGACCGCTCGGCCAACGAACGAACTTGAGGTAGTGGGATATACTGACAGTAATAAACCACTCGCTTTTAGTCCAAAGGAGAGTTACAAACATACATACATACAGGTGAAGCTAATAAAAGCGTGTTAAAAAATACGACCATCAAAGTCTCTCAACATTGAATATTGTATAGTTCTCGATATGTACCTAATATATGAATTTTAAACAATAAATATATCTATACTGACATAAGTAGATATGTTCAAGAGAAATACCGTATATTAAATATTTTTACACACTGTGTTGGATTAGGAATATACCCCTTGTACTATTTGAAGCATTGAGATAGAATAAAGAGATGATATGAGGATGCTAAAGTGTCCACACCATTGCATTGCATCAGTGAACAAATAATTGCTTTTAATTTTAAACCAAAAGGGAACATATACTTTTACGACATATTTGGCAAATGTTATTAATATATCAGAAAGATCATTTGACGCTACATATAACCGTAATATCGTACTCGCACAAGTCAACCAACGAACATGTGACAACTTGCCAGGATTCCTTTTTCCAAGTTCTTCTAAATTTTTTTCGGAAGCTACAGCTAGAGTAATATCCAATAAATATTTTTAACTGTGCTTAAAGTGGTTGGATCTAATGTTATATTTATAGAGCTTATATATTACTTTGCAACAAAACACCAATAGGTCCTGTTGTTTTACCGTCTAATTTATTAATTAAATGTCGAAGAGGAAGTTCATTTCCATGAATTTGGCAAATGAACCAATGCAAGTGTCGTTTTAGGTTTAACTCAATCAGTCTTAGTATCCCTCCCTTCGTGCCGGTATTAATCACAGTTCCATCAGATCCTAATATGACAAGTTGTGACAGATCAATGTTTGATCTAAGATAATTTTAGAATAAAAGTTTTTTTAAAAAGGAGGTATTTTTTGAAATATTTGCTATATTTATTCTCTCATGCGGACCCTGAAGATGATCGAAAATTGGGTAAATATTTTTTTTTTTGTTAAACTGTCTAGTTATGATCAAGATTTGTGACCTAATGAGTAAAGCAAGAAAAAAAAGTTTGCTTGCTCTATTAAAAAAAAAACGTATTTTTTTAATGTTTGGCCATTCTTTGTGTTACATGCTGATCCTGAAGATAATCAAATATTTAGTAACTCTTTTTCTATTATTAAACTGTATAGTATTGAGCAACTTTTGGCTCCAAATAAAAAAAAATTCGCTCCACCCTAATACACATACATTGATATTATCAAACCTTGGTAAACTGTCTTAGTTTTTGGAATAACTAGAAATTAAAAACATTTAATGGATCCTAAGTATCAAGTAGTCAATGAGATGATAAATCTGTGAAATTCTTCACTTCTTAATTGCCTTCTTAATTTTATGTACATTGATAGATTTTAATAGTAAATTCTCAATCGTCTAAAACTTATAGGTTACAAAATATACAGGGTAATTTTTGTGAAAATGTTCGGAATAATTATATATATTGTAATAGTAGATATAAAAAAAACCAAAACTTGCAGGCACGCAGGCAGTCTAAAGCTTTATATTTTAACATTACTAATATATAGATAGGGTGATCCTTAACACGGAACCAGATCAAAGCAGATTTAAAATGCTCTGATTGTGTCGATAACAGCAAGCTATAATATTTTAGGTCTGAAGTGACAAATTATGGAGTTACAGGATGTTAAAGATTATCTATATTTCCAAGTTGAAGTATTTATGGCCTTATAATCGTTAAATACTTGTTTTTTTTGTGTCATCGGCATCGACTACTAAGGTCATTAGCCTCGTGTTCTGTGTAGGCTTTGTTACTGTTTCCCAGCGCCACTTTAGGTTCAGCACTTAATTAGAACCCACCATTGAATGGTCGAGTGAAATACTTGTTAATACGACTTGCCTGCATTTGCATAATGACAATATAAAAACACAGGCTGGAGATTTGAGAATTACGAACATTTTATCAGCATGTATTCAAGAAGCCCTTGAAAAATCAAGAGAGGAATAGCTAAGCTGTAAACTATAAAAATTTCAACAATCGTTTCGTGAAAATGACAGTAACGCATGATCTGCTCGATTTACTTTATATATTTGAACAACTGATAACATGAAAGGACTATTTCGTATATGAATGTGTAACAATAAGTAGATATGACATTTATACTTAATCATGAACTACACTAAATCTCAATGATTTCATAAAAGAAAACTCACAATGAACAAACATAAAATTAAGAAGACAGTTCAGAAGTGGAGAATTTTCAAGATTTATCTGCTCAGTGACTTCTTCATACTAAATATTTTTAATTTCTAGTTTAGTTTTTTTTTTGTCATCGGCTTCAACTGCTAAGGTTATTTCGCCTCGTGTTCTGTATAGGCTTTGTCACTGTTTCCCAGCGCCACTTTATGAACAGCACTGTTAATTAGAACCCAACAGTGACTAGTTATTCCAAAAATTATGTCAGTTTGACAAAGATTGTTATTGCCTACTTAAAATTTATGTATATTTATAAGCATTTTCAATAAAGTACTCACAAGCAATTAATTTTATAGTCCTTGGCAATAATTTTATATGTTGTTTATTTTTTCACCTTGCAAGTTCAACTGTGACCACCCCATAGGGAAAGCGACTTAAAACAAATTGTATTGGGGGCTTTACCTAGGTGATGTGAAAAGAAGCTCACAATTTGATTTAAATATACAATAAAGAGGCACTTATATGGCAATGCTCGAACCAAATAAACCTGTAATCCGATCACAATTCATGTCTCTAGATCCTACGCAGACCTACCGTATAATGAACTTTTTCTAATGAAATACTGTATGACCCAATATGTGGAATTATAAGATTTTTTTAATGAACAACTCGCAACAATTAGTTTCTATTCTTTGGCAACAATTTCAACATTTCTCGTTGATTTTTTCACCTCATATATTCAACTGTGATCAACCTGAAAGTACGAAATGTTTTGTCTGTCTCCAAATAGTACAATTCCTAATCCAACACATACGGTGTCAAAATATTTAATATACGTTATTTCTCTTGAACATATCTACACCGTGTGCCTGACAATATTTTGATTATAGTAGTTAAGTATGTATATTGACTACACAGAATGAGCAAATAATTTCCAAAAATATTTAAGGGTGATTTTTGGTATCCATTTTAAAGAATTAGGGATTTCTAACTTCAACGTCCTGTATCTCAAAATCTAGTCATAGGATAGGATTGGGCCCATGGACACTTTTGATAAGGATATCAAGTAATTTGACATTTCAAAGTTGACCCAACTTTATATAAACAATCATTTTTTTAGTTCCAAGGAAATCCGCATAAAAAATATACAAGCGCTGATGTATTATTTGTATATATTGTTAAATTAACAAACCTAAACCTCTATTCGATTTTTTTGGGATTATTCTAATTATGAACACAAATAATTGCTATACAGATCTGTAAATGACATATTTAAATGACTCTGCCTTACAAATTAAACTTTAATAAATTTGGGTAACTGTAATTAGTACTGGTAGTAAAATATAACGTCTGATATTTTATACTTTTTCCGTTGAGCCTAGTTAAGTAAAATGCAGTTAAAAAAACATTAAACATTTTTCAAATTATTCTCCTCGACAGTGTCATTGCATTTTTACTTTCCTATCTGTATACAGATAAGGAAAGTATAGGAATCATGATTTTTTACATCTGCGAAAAACATTCTTGAAAACATTTTCTCCAATCTTCTGACTGAAGTTTATTTATTTCATTTTTAAAGGTATTAATCGTTTCTTCGTCCAATGTAAAACGTAAATCTCCTAATTTATCCTTTACCCGCGGAAATAAGAAGTCATTAGGTGATAGTTTATTTGTTCGAGCAGCAGTGTGATCTATTAGAAAGATTGTCCTTCTTTTTGGACGTTTTTTCCGAACCTTTTAAAGAATCTGAGACAAACAAACTGTAGTGTACCATTCTGAGTTAACAGTACGTCTAGCATCTAGTGCTACAGTGGAAACGTGCTCAGTAAAGAAAATTCTTCAAATAAAAGTTACTTATTATATTATTCTCTATAATTTTTGCCTTATACAAAATTTTTCTAAAATGGTTTGTATTTGAGAAATTTGACAAAATGTAAAAAATTCTAATTTTTAAGAAAATAAATTAAATAAAAGTTGTTTGTGATATCATTCTCTATAATTCTTATTCCATGCATATTTTTTCTAAAATGAGACTTATTCGAGATATTTGAGAAAAAGTGTAAATTTTGAATTTTGAAAACAACTAAAAAACGGATAAACAGAAAAACACCAAATTTTAAATTTAGGCTTCAATCTACATATATGAGTATATCTTGGTTCAGGACTGCACGATTCTACGATTGGCTCCAGATTGTATTATATTTTTTTTTGTGATATAAAATTCTTTTATTTACAAACTTATTTGTATATTTGTGGTTTTTAATTATGTCATATATAGCCTAATTCTAAATCTGACGGGAAAATTATTCTAAAGTTGACAGAAACCGATGGCTCTGTATATCACGTAAAGTCTAATGGCCTGACTTTGTTAGAAACATGTGTATTTTACCTTATCTCTAACTGATAATAGAAAAGCCCATATGGAGGCAGAAAATACAATCTTGGTGGGTTTTGCAATTTCAATGTCCAAAGTAGCGCTTTTTGTTAATCCTTTATCATATTTAAGAGTGAAAAATGCTGGAAAGATGCCTGTATTAGATGCCGGATATCCACTTCTTGTATCTAAGAGACACACTTCATAATCATCTTCATAAGGTATATCACCAATAGGTTGATGTTCTGTGACACCTACTTTAAATTTTAAGTCGAAGCAAGTTATCTGGATTTTTCTGGCTAGACTCTGCTTTGACATATATACGTTTGGTTGACGGATAGAAATAAATATCTGCAAAATAAAATTCATAATCTACAATGGAGAGGTGGAATATCTAAAAGAAATTTAAACAAAAATAAATAATGTATTGTTATTGATTTTAATAAAAAAAAAAATTGATTGTCCTGCACTGTTAATCAATGTCACCAAGTAGATTTTAAAAGAACTGCAGAAACTTCGGATCGTGTGTTGACACACAGTGGCTATACCTTATTAGTCAGCAAGAAAAAGAAGCAATAGATAAATAAAATACATTAGTCGCAATTTTAGACCTTCATCGTATGCATTCCAAGGCTACTTACCAGCGGCAGTAATTTTTTCCCTTCACTATCGTCCATGTCTTCCTCTTCAGCATCATACCCTATATCATAACTAAATGCAGCACTACTAACACTATTTCTTCTGAACCCTGTTAGCGATTTCTTAGTCGACCTTCTACGCCACCATTGTCTATTAAAATCTTCCACATCAACTTGGTAAATTCCGAAATTGATTTTACCGGCTGTTACAAGCATCTCGAGTGGAATATTGTTATGACTAATATGCAGAGGAAGAGATTTATTTTGATAGGGATATTTTTCGCTTTCTATTAGGATTTTATCCCTTTTCGAAGAAATTATGCTTTTCACGTCTGAAGTATCAATGCCAGAATCTTTGCAAATATCATTTATTTCGTTTTCGTCAATCTCGTAATTTATATCTTCAGACTTTGAGTACGGCAACGTTATTTTCGGTCGTAGTTCATCATCAAGCTGCAATGGTTCCACCAAAGCCTCAAGTTCCATTAAAAGGCATGATAGAAGTCTAATTTGTTGTAATGATAGATTTATTATAATGTCACTAACGAAATTTATTTCTATAGAATGTCCGCAAATGACGGTCATTTCCTTATAAACCATTGCAGGTGCCAATACTACCTGTAAAATAGATAATATCAAAAGGTAAAATATTAACTGCGGAAAGTTTTCTAACAGACGAGAGGTTTTTATTTGCAGAAATTGATTACGAAAAGTATTGAAATCAAATATAAGAAAATACAGGTATAAAGGCATGGCCACTCAAACTCCACCGCCTTTATTGGGCATGAGAAGGACGAAAGCTATATAATTATAAACCACAAGCCAGATAGGGACTATTTAAGGGGTGATTTTAATCACCATCAAACTATACCGGGTGTTCAAATTAAAGTGTTACAGTTAAATATCGCCGAAAATATGCATTTTAGAAAAAAAAGTTTTATAGTTTTTTGGGGGAAACATTTTAGCTAAATTCATTTTTTTACTTAGATAATATTTGTACAAGATAAGCTACCACTGCATAAATCTATACAATGTTGATGTCGCTCTAATAAAATCATTGTTTCTTTTTCTAATGCAGGCTTTCTCGCTCATATCTGAATCAGCAGTAGCGTATGTAAACGAATTGCGTTGGGTTATTATTTTAAATGTGAAAATAGTGACTGCAAATAGATGAAAAAATACTAAATAATGTTTTAAAAGATATGTACGTTTTTATTGAACTGAAATCAAAATATGACATTATTGTTATGTCAAAAAATATAATAATAATGCAAAAAATATTTTATTGCTTCTAAAACATTTAGTTTTACAGAAACCTACTGTTTTCACGTAGATCTACTGTTTTTGTCTCTAGCAAATTTTGTTCTTAATTTATTAAGTTTGCCTCATTCTTCAGCAAATGGTTAAAGAATATTTTCTCTAGTAAATGTTCTGCAGTAAAAGCAGCGTAATAAGCAGCCACTATTGTAGGTTTGTTTTTATTTAAACTGCAACAAAGAATTAATAGGATAACATAAAAAGAATATGCATGTACGTATTTGAATTATTTGATTCAAACTGATCTGAAAGAAATACCTATTATTTTTCATTAGTTTTTTTTTTGTTTCCTGACGTTAAGTATATAATAAAAATTTATTTTTCGTTTCTTATATAATAATAATAATAAAGCGTCTTTATTCATCAAGTTTCAGTATAAGTGTAAAAATATACATATATAAGGTAGATGAAAAGGTGAAGTTCAGCTTGTGCTGATTTACAACTTAACCTGTAAATAACATTAAAATATAATAATATAATATAATAGAGAGAAAAAAAAGTATAAAAAATAAACAGATTTTCAAAACCAAATTCGTTGCATTATATAATATATTTTTTTTATGACCATTGCTTATTGAACAAAGATTCTTTTAGGCGTTTCTTGAAATTAAGCAAGTTATATGATTTAAATTCATTTGTAAGTTTATTGTACTCTTTACATGCAATATACGAAAAACATCTTTTAAATAGAGCCGTGTTATGATTCGGTACCACCAAGGTCATTCGATACCGCGTAGGAAATTCATTAATATTGGAAAATGTCTTTAATTTGTTAACTAAATAATCAGGTTTCTGTATGAGTAAAACTTTGTGAACTTGGGTTAATAAATGCAAAAGGCGATAGTTATTGAAAGTCAACCAACCTGATTCTTTCATTTTCTTCGAGATATGATCAAATTTTCGAATTCCATAGGCAAAACGTAGGCAGCTATTCTGAATTTTTTGTAAACGAGCGGAATCGGATTGGAGTAGGGCTGGACCGTAGATAGAATCTCAATAACTGAGTTTGGAAAAAATGAGAGATTCACAAAGTTTAAGTTTGAGTTGTGTGAAAAGCAGGTCTCGGTTAGGGTACAACTGTCTTAAGGTGGAGGTATGTTTACTAAAACGAAGATCAGAATCTAACCAGAGACCTAGGTTTTTTCCTTCATTCGTGAATTGAAGAAGAGCATCGCCTAATTTAATTTGTAATGCGTTTATTGTTAATTGTCTTAATTTTTTGGGGCCAAATAACATGATGGATGATTTTTTAGAATTTATTTTAAGGTTGTGAGCTGTAGAAATATCAAGAAATGCATTTAAATCGTCGTTAATAAGATTTTGGGCAGTAAGTAAGCACTTATTATTAAACGAGTGATATAACTGGGTATCGTCTGCATAATGATGGATCACACAATTTTTAATAATTATTTGTTTTTTTTTTTATTTACTACACTGTAAATTATAATTATTTCCACCTGTACTAAAAATCTACTGTTAAGATTCAATGATCTATTGTTTTGTTTTTTTTTTGCTAATTTTCATCTGGCAACTCTGGCCGACAGATCGATAGAACTTGTATCATTATTCAGTTCGGAGAGAGTGGTTTTTGTGGAAACATATTATTAGGAGTTATTTCTAAAAAAATTATCAAAAGACGAATATTAAAAATGTTACTCGAGGAGGAAGAGGATGATGAAAACTTGTTGTATTTTTTATATAAAAAAAGGCGATCAATTAATTCAATGTATAAAAATAGAAGTACAGAAGGAATTTATTCTGTGTTAATAAACACTCATTTAGCTCTAAACGAAGACAAATTCAGACAATTTTTCAGGTTAAATAAAAATCAGTTTAATTATATATTAAGTTTGCCTCATTCTTCAGCAAATGGTTAAAGAATATTTTCTCTAGTAAATTTTCTGCAGTAAAAGCAGCGTAATAAGCATCAACTACTGTAGGTTGGCTCCATAAAAAAAAACATCAAGATAATCATTGTTTTTATTTAAAATGAAACAAAGAATTAATAGGGCATCATAAAAAGAACATGCATATGCCAAACACTACGATTTTGAATTATCTGATTCAGACTGATCTAAAAGAAGTAGGTATTGATGTTTTCCAGTGGATACTGTTATTTTATCTACTATTTCGGAAAAAGAAAACTTGAATGACTTTTCGTAATACTTTTTAATCAAAAAAATTATTATCAATCAATAAGTTAAAAAACCTTAACTACCAGAACAAAAGCAAAATACAAATCAAAGTAATAGTCTGTAGATAATAAGGGTATGTAAATGTAGATACATCAACACCTTCCCTCATTGAATAATTTATTATCTTCTATTATTAGGCCAATGTTCTTCATTAAATATTCGAGCCTGGGTCCTGAAAGAGGTTTTGTCAGCATATCAGCTAACTGATGTTCTGAATCAACCTTTTCTACGTTAATGGAGCCTTCGGTTACCAATTCTCGAACAAAAAAATGTCTTGTTTGGATATGTTTTGTTCTTCTATGATATTCCGGATTTTTTGCTAACTTAATAGCTGCTTCATTATCAACTAGTAGATCCGGAATACACTGCAGATCAATTATCTCGTTATAAAGACGTTTTAGCCAAATTAGTTCTCGGGCTCCTTCGCTGGCGGCTACTATTTCTGCCTCTGTTGTAGAAAGAGCTACAGATGTCTGCTTTTGGCTTAGCCAGGAGATAGCACCATTGGCATACTTGCAGACAACACCCGTAGTTGACTTTCCTGTTTGATCATCTCCTCCATAGTCGGCATCACTGTACCCTTGTAGGTATCTCTTCTTACTATTAGCTGTGTACGTAATTCCAAGTTCCATTGTACCTTTAAGATATCTAAAAATCCTCTTCACTTGCATCCAGTCACTGTGAGTTGGTTTTTCTAGTGATCTTGATACAATTCCGATTGCATACGCTATATCTGGCCTAGTTCCTACCATAAGGTACATTAGGGCTCCAACCGCTTGCCTATAAGGAAATTTTTCTTCTTCATTTTGATCTACCTTCCCTGGTTGGTTAGTTCCTTTGACAATTGGTGTAGACACAGCTTTACAGTTTTGCATTCCAAAGTGCTCTAAAATTTTCTTTATGTAAGCTGTCTGACTGACACGAATAGAACCATTTTTGTCAGTGTCAATTTCTAACCCCAAAAAATAGGAAGCTGCCTTCGCTGTAATTTTGAATTCTTTCTCCAAATTCATATAAAATTCCTTTTCCAAAATTTTATTACTGGTTGCCAGAAGTCCGTCATCAACATATAGACCTAAGAGAAGAATATCTGTCCCCTCTTTTTTGATAAACAAGCATGGATCGGCATCAGATTGCTTAAAATGTTGTTTTAGAAGGAAGTCTACGATTCTCTTATTCCAACATCTTGGTGCCTGCTTGAGTCCATAAAGGCTGCGTTGAAGGCGACATACTTTACTTGTACCATCTTGATATCCCTCCGGCTGTTTCATGTACACTTCTTCTAAGTGTCCATAGAGAAATGCGGTGGAGACATCAAACTGACTTAGGCTCATTTGTTCACTCGCAGCAATACTTAGAAGAGCTCTTATAGTCCCCGATTTAGCAACAGGACTGAATGTTTGATCGTAGTCTTCGCCGTATTTCTGAGAGAATCCTTTTATCACCAATCGGGCTTTGAATTTTTCGACAGAACCATTCGGGTTTGTTTTAATTTTGTAAACCCATTTACAGGGAATGGCTTTTTTTCCATGAGGCAGATTTTGCAGAACCCAAGTGCCATTTTCTGACAAGGAGCTTATCTCTTTGTCCATTGCATCTTTCCACTTATGACTAAAATCGCTTTGTATAGCTTCTTGAAAGTTTTGTGGTGGTTCTTTGTATTCTACAAATGTTGCATAGGCCTCCATTACAAAATTTTCAAACCTGGTTGGTGGTTTTATCTCTTCACGCTTCCTCAACTGTCTTTTTTCAATCAAAGGTCTTTGTTTTGAACTTTCTACGTCTATATCGTCTTCCTCTATTTCTTCGGTGCTTAATGTAATTGAGTTTTCATCGTTTTCGAAGCAACTTTCTAAGTTTGATTGTTCATCTTCAACACCTTCAATTTCTGTTTCTCTTCGGATCTTCGAGAATTCATTAAATCCGACTAAAGGTTGTTCTTCGAAGATGACATCTCTTGATCTTATGAGTTGCTTAGTTTCTTTACACCATACGCGATATCCATCATCGTTGTCATAGCCGAGCAATATGCCTTTTACAGCTTTCTTGTCCATTTTCTTACGACGTGGTTTTGGTATATGTGCATAGCAGGTACACCCTATAACTCTTAAGTGCTTCAGGTTCGGTTTCTTTTTCATCCAAACTTCAAAGGGAGATTCGTTACTTTTACTAGAGACACCTGATCTGTTTAGGATATATGCGGCAGTATTTATCATTTCAGCCCAAAGAAATTGTGGTATGTTATCTCTAGCGTGCATAAGAGCCCTTGCTGTCTCTACAACAGTGCGGTTTTCTCTTTCAGAACACCCATTTTGCTCAGGTGTATAGGGCATGACTAACCTTTGCTTGATTCCATTCTGCTGTAAGACATCTCGAACTTCTCTGCTGGTAAATTCACCTCCGTTATCGCAGAGCATTTCTTTGACTATGTGTCCTCGGACTTTGGCTTCAGCTAACATTATTTTTAGTTTGTCAACAACTTCAGATTTTTCTTTCATGAAGTAGATGTATCTAAATTTACTGAAGTCGTCTTTGAAAAGCACAAAATATCGATTTCCTGATTTCGATTCAATGAAAGGCCCACATACGTCGGAATGAACAAGTTCACCAGCTTCTTTTGCACGTTCTCGAGTACCAAATTTTAATCTATGTGCTTTTCCATAAATGCATCCTTCACATAATTCACTATCTAGTGGTACTTTTATATCTAATTCACGATCGATAAGAGATTTTACATGTCTCTTATTTTGGTGTCCAAATCTTTCATGATATAGCTGCAACAGGCTACCAGCCGACAACTCGTTTATTTCTTGATTTACAGGAGCTACGTTTTGAAGAGCTAATTTAAACAGTCCTCCGAATCGATTTCGAACACCTACTAATTTGACTGTTCCATCGATTAATAATTTGCAATCTTCTGTTCTTGAACGAAACTCGCTGTTGGGATGTTTGTCTTGTGCAGCTAATAGAGAAAAAAGGTTTTTCTTTATGCCAGGAACATACCAGACACTAGCTAGTTTAAGAAGTTCTGATTTGCCATATACAGTGGCTTTTACTATTATTGATCCTCTGCCAACTGCCTGTATTGCGTCACCATTGGCTGTGGTAACAGTATAACCAGAATCAAAGTGTTCAAATGTTTGAAAGATATCATATCTACTGGTGATGTGATTTGTAGCACCATTATCTACAAACCAGTTGTCTGGATCATTTTCTATACTTAAAACTTCAGAACTAAGTGCTACTAGTGTTAAATTTATGTCCTTGTCTTGATCCCTTCTATTGCTATTGTTTGTCTGGGGCTTTGGAGGACGTCCGTCGGCCTTCCATTTGGTACATTGACGAACTCTATGACCAGCTTGCTTGCAATAGTGGCAAATCAGATTCTTCTTAGGCTTAAACTTTTTGTTGACTTTACTTCTTTCTATAGCTAGAACTTCTTCGGTTTTGCTATCGCTTCTGTTACATAATGCTTTTTCGTAGGCGCATAACTGATTTGTGAGATTGTCTACAGATCTCTCGGATTTCGCCATCAGTAGCCAGCTAGACTTAAAGGAGAAATATTCTTCAGGTAATGTACCAAGTATTTTGCAAATAAGTAACAATTCGGGTAAATCACATGTACACTGATTCTGTAGCGTTAATTTATCTTTAGCGATCTCTTGTTGAAGTTCATTCCAAAGGTTTTTTAACTTAGATGTGTGAGTAGCTATATCATCGCTCTGTTGTCTTTTATAACTGAAGAATTCTGTACACAAATCGTAAGTTTTGTCTTCTGTTTTACCGTCGAACAACCTATGCAGCTCTAACCACACTTCTCGTGCTGTATTAAACCTCATAATTTTTTGAAGAGTATCTTCTGTCATATTTGTTGTAAGTACTAGGAGTGTGTTGGTTTCTGCTTTGGTAAAATACGCCAACTGTGTATCATAGTTTTTACGGTGATCTTCAGTAGCCTGAGCAGGTAAAGGTGCTGGTTTTACTAGCTTGCCTTCTATTACATCAGTTGCACCTGGTATTCCACGTAGCAAAATATACAACTTATATTTCCATGTACTCCAGTTTGTTTTTCCTTCTAGCAAACCAATCTGAACTTTAGTTACTTCCATAATTGTTCTTTTTAAAAGAAACTACTTGCGCCGGAACAAATATTACTTATTGTAACGTTAGGTACAGATTTAAACAATACGGTAAGCCTGGGCCCATAACCTATTGATGTTTTCCAGTGGATACTGTTATTTTATCTACTATTTCGGAAAAAGAAAACTTGAATGACTTTTCGTAATACTTTTTAATCAAAAAAATTATTATCAATCAATAAGTTAAAAAACCTTAACTACCAGAACAAAAGCAAAATACAAATCAAAGTAATAGTCTGTAGATAATAAGGGTATGTAAATGTAGATACATCAACAGTAGGTACTTATTATTTTTCATTGGTTTTTTTCCCGTACGTTAAGTATATAATAAAAATGTTTTTATTTGTTTTTATTCTTTTACTTTCTAATTTGGGTAGAAAAAAGTTTATTTTTCGTTTCTTATATACTTGTTTTTTTATTTACTACACTGCAAATTATAATTATTTCCCCCTGTATTAAAATCTACTGTTCAAATCTACGGTTTTTTTTTACCCATACTGTTCCAAAATCTGGCAACGCTGCCTAAATCGAAAGAAATTTCCATCCTAATCACCCTCAAAATGAACCGATGCTCGAGGACAGTGACCCCGAGTGCGACATGCAGCAAACCTTTGCCCCGAGGCAGATTCAGAAGTGTCTCCAGGAAGTGTCGTCTTGACGACACTTCTCGTGTCGCGCCATGCGAAATGTGTTTCATATAATTGTATGTATTTTAGATGTGAAGCGACACTTCTCGGTCGCGCCGGCGGTCGTCTGTCGCGCCTACCGAAATGGTACCTTTACTTGAACATTTTGCTGCACAAAACAAAAGTTGGACATATTATGGTTAGCTATAAAAAACGAATTTGGCCAAAATGTTTTTCCTAAAAAAATATAAAACTTTTGTCTGAAACGTTTTTTTATAATAGTCCAGGATCCGTAAGTAAGGTCGACCTTCGCCCCTCTGTTTAATGGATAAAAGTTTTTTTTTATTAGATAAAATATAATAATAATAATAATATTAATAATAATAATAATAATATTAATAATAATAATAATAATAATAATAATAATAATAATAATAACAATAATAATAATAAAAAACGAGTTGCAGTACTTAAAAGGCAATAGATAGGATAAGTAGCTAGGTAGAACAAAGATAGATGGATAGCAAAAATAACCTAGACAGACGAAATGTAGTGTAAAAACTAGTTTCAAGTACCTTAAAAATATAGTACCTTCATCAAAAGTAGATAACAACTAAATATTACCGATATATCGAATTTTTCGCCGATGTGCCATAGGTGTAACATTTGTTGATCAGTTTGCGGCTGCCCTTGTTCTATACTATTCCATTCGAGGGCTGGATTTTCACTTACACTCTTGAAAGTCGATCTAGTGCTTAAGTCATCACTAAAAATGGCGTGGGCATCATCCCATATGCTTGTACAGATAGAGATTCCTAGAATATTAAGCTCATATTGTCTGTCTTCAACATCGCTTCCTAAAAAAAAAGAGTTCTATTTGGAAACCATAGTTTTAGAATAAAGTACCGTAAATAGGAGGATTTGTGAATTTTAACTGATTAATAAGAAAAGCTAAATATAATTTTCCTGTAAACGTCCCACTTTTCATTCTACAGGGTGATAAAGTAAATTTCTTAAATACATAATTTTCTAAATATCTTCCCTTATGGTAAAGATTTTAACTTAAAAAATGTAAATGTTAATCGCTATTATTACTTAACACGCTCTAATTTGATAAATTAGGATAATCCATTGGCATAGAATCAAGGACTAAGAACCCAAACTTTTAGAACACCCTATATTTCATAAAAGTTAAGAGTAATTAATATTTATGCCTCATGTAATTTGTCATTCCTTTTCCGATTTTTATCAGTTTTAGTCCTACTCAAACATGAAATCTATGTCTGATTTCATAATGAATATTAAAAAGTCCATAACTAATGGGACCAAGATATTATGGACTCAAAGGCACCATTAGTTAATGGATTTTTTAATATTGATTATGAAATTGGTCCTAATAAAAATTAGCTTCTATGGAATTTCATAATGTACATAAATATCATGTTTGAGTAGGACTAAAACTGAAAAATCTCGGAATTGGAATGTTCAGTTTATTGAGTGAAGTAACAAAAAATTACATCAAGAACGTACCAGGTCTTCAACAATAGAGCATGGTGGAAAAATACAGGTGAAGCGGTAAGCGGTACAAAATTCGGTCAGTCTTGCGCATGACGTCACTTTCGAAGCAGATTTTTATTATGCCTATGCGCTAGTTCAGTGTGGTGTCATTTTGGTTCCACTGACATTTAATTCTAACCAAACTTTTAACAAAAACATCAATAAATTTGACATATACGTTTTTACTGTTTTTAGTTTATTTCTAAATATTTTTTACAGGTCATAAAAAATAGTTTAAAGGTATGTAATTGGTAACTAAACGATTGTATATTTGACGCATGTTATCTACTTACTTTAGGAATATATTTATAAAAGTGAAAAAACGATATAATTTAGGTAAACAAAACGAACAAATCGCACTCAAAAAATCTACTATCACTTTAATTGTCAGTGGAACCATAATTACATCATCACTGAACTAGCGCAATTGCACTAGGTGTAAGTTTTCTGCACTAATCGCATTTGAGTTGTTCAGTGTAGCTTCAAATGTTTGACTGCAGCACACCGTATAGCATATATTTTTGACGAGTATGACAGTTCGAATACAGTGTTGAGTGTGACACTAGTGCAACAAATAAAATACACTATATGTCTTCAATGTGAAAAAGCGAGTTTTTAAGTTATTTCAGTATTTTCTTGATAGTGCTTAGAACTTTATAGTTGTATTTGTCTTAAAATTTGATATTATTTTTATATATCAAGATGTCTTTTTAGTAATTATTGGTACGTATTATTCAATTAATTTCTAATTAAATTGATAGTGTAATTGATATAAAGTTAGGTTGTCCTATTTTTGCTGTATTATTAGATAAAAAAAAATAGTTTCTAATTATATTATTTTTACCTGGTGATGTCCATAAAAGATTAGGTTCTAGACGTTTTGACTATCATATTGTTCTCAATAAATCAGATAGCGATGCCTAGGTATGATGATTTAAATCCTAGACGTATCTAGTATACTCTTCATGTTTTGTGTCGGAAGAATTCAGTTTCAGATGAACACTATCTTGTTTATCCTCAAGAAAAATGCATATCAACTAATTAACTTAAATATATTATGCTAAATTGGAAATAAATTCTCGTTTTTGTATAAAAAAGCGCACAAAATATATTTTAATTAGAATTTCTTTCCACAAGGGTCCAATACCCAGACAACACACCAAATCGCAGAGATATCCACAGAATATCTTTTGTGGATATCCAATATATCCACAGGATATCAGAAATATTCCGTGGATCTAAATATGGATATCCAAATGTCCGTCTATATCCAGAATATAGAAGATATCCTATGGATATTCAGCAAAATAGCTAATGAGTATCTTCCAGACAATACAAGAAATCCCAGAGATATCCACAGAATATATTTTGTGGATATCCAATATGGATATAGAATTCAGATATTCAGCAAAATATTTTATAGGTATCTTTAGTAGAGGTTCATAAGTAACCAATGATTATTGAATAACCTCGAAAGAAAATAGAGATAAAAAATATTTCCAACAATCTGCCTTTGATTTTGCCCACTATAAGGGCATTAAGGAGAAAGTCATCCTTATTAGGACTCTTTAGCAATAAATGGAAATTCTCGACTCCAATCTCTAATAGAGTGTGATTGCCAAAAAAATTCGATCGAACTCATTTACGGCGGGTTGAGCATGAGTAGATACGAAAGTGGTATCGCCATCTATACTTAGGAAGCAAAATCAAAAATTACATCTAGTAGATATCCACGATGGTTTGCGTCCGCGCTTAGACTTTGATATATTTATATTTATAGTGGATGTCCATGGGATATAGAATACACCTTAAAAAAATTAATTTTAAATATCTGAACGGTACTATTAGCCACAATGGCGAGCACAATGGCGTAATTTTTTAATAATTTGCTATATAATTACTATTATTTATGGACATTTGCATGTCTATAAATTACATTTCATGGATATAAAATAGATATCCACCATGGACTGGACATTCAGTGGATATTGGTATGTTCATTAGATATCCAAAGGATTTGGTGTGCTGTCTGGGTATCTGCCTATAATGAGTTTTCTTTGAATTTTCTTGTATTATTGAGCATTACTTGATGTGATTTATCAGTTGTTATTTTCATCTAAATATATATTTTCAGTTTTACAATGATTATAGAACTAGGAAATAAAAGAATAACATCTTGACCACATCTTGACAATCATTAAAAAATGTAAACAAAGCCAGTGCAGTTTGTAGGCGCCCTGACAATACCGATGTTGACGTCATAAAACCTGCGCACCGCTTCACCTATATTCTTAAAGGTCAGTCACTATGCGCTGGTTCAGTGTGATGTCATTTTGGTTCCACTGACATTTAATTCTAACCAAACTTTTAACAAAAACATCAATAAATTTGACATATACGTTTTTACTGTTTTTAGTTTATTTCTAAATATTGTTTACATGTCATAAAAAATAGTTTAACGGTATGTAATTGGTAACTAAACGATTGTATATTTGATGCATGTTATCTACTTACTTTAGGAATATATTTATAAAAGTGAAAAAACGATTTAATTTAGGTAAACAAAACGAATAAAACGCACTCATAAAATCTACTGTCAGTTTAATTGTCAGTGGAACCATAATTACATCATCACTGAACTAGCGCATTAGTGCCGCTCTTATTTTGACATCTGAGCATGCGCAGATCACTTATATTGTAGAAATGACTTTAATTATGATTGTGCCTATCCTTAATTAAGGATGCTTAAGGACAGCAGTTAGTGGCGACCTTATAGTTTTCGGGTGCACTCGCCAACATTCGTATCAGTACGAAGTTTTTTAATATTAAATATTTATATCATCGTCATCTAAACTTTCTAAAATGGTAATTTCTAATGTCTCTTCCATATTATGTACTATTATAAACAACAAAAAAGATGTACTGTAATTTAAATTTTTTTAAATAAGGTTACATATATGTATAAGGACAAAATGTCAAAATTTCAGGTTTGCAATAAGTCTTATTTTAGCATGGAATTTATTTGCCTCTAATTACGTTGTCACTATTAGTGGCTGACGTTATAGACATTTGAAAAAACTCTCTAATACCCGAAACCCACGTGATCTGATAACCATCAAAACCCATCGAAAGGGCCTGATTTAACATAAAAGGAACTAAACTGAACTGTCAGTCCTGTCAGAAATGTTATTAGGCATTCCAACGACCTGTCAAACAATAAGTGCCAGTGGGAAATTCTTGTATATCTAAGGGGGTAGCGACATAGTCTTGCAACTTGGACGCTATTTTTATTCAAAGTAGTAGTCCCCAAGCCTGCCAATTTATGAAGAAATGTATAGGCGGGTTTTTTAAATATTATTTTTATTGTGTTTGACCAAAAATATTTAAATATAATCCATTATTCATGATTTTACGTAAAGTAGATAGAATACACCATATGTCGCCACCCTTAGATATACCAAACCTGCCCACTGGTAATTCATTTGTTTGGAATGCCTAATTGGCGTTCATTTGGGGACTGACAATGCGCTAGTTCAGTATGATGTCATTTTGGTTCCACTGACATTTAATTCTAACCAAACTTTTAACAAAAACATCAATAAATTTGACATATACGTTTTTACAGTTTTCAGTTTATTTGTAAATATTGCTTACAGGTCATAAAAAATAGTTTAAAGGTATGTAATTGATAACTCAACGATTGTATATTTTATGCATGTTATCTACTTACTTTAGGAATATATTTATAAAAGGGAAAAAATGATATAATTAAGGTAAACAAAACGAACAAAACGCACTCAAAAAATCTACTGTCACTTTAATTGTCAGTGGAACCATAATTACATCATCACTGAACTAGCGCATATTTATATTATATTTGTTTACATTTTATAAACACCTTTATTCCGTTTTTCATTTAATATTAATAAAGCAATTAGTTATTTTTAGAGATTATTGGTGGCTTAATTCTTTTTGTTGGTAAGTACAAATTTATTTACTGTAACTCGTAAAAGTTAATGACTGTATATAATTTATTTCAGGTAATGTTACACAGGAATAAAATTATTTTATATTCGTAATTGTATTCGAAAATTTGTGGAACGTTTTCCAGGGTGAATAAATGGAATGTGATTCTTATATGTCGTCATAAACAAATACTTGTTCAAAATAAAAAAAAAGGAAAAAGCTCTAAAAGGCCCACAGTAATAACAAAAGCTGCTGAAGATGTGCAAGTTAACATGGTGCAAATTCCCAATAAATTAGTAAAAAAAAAAACAGCACCTCAAACAGGTATAAACGGTGTTTCAAAGACTGACGAGTGAAATTCAAAACATTTTTTTTTAGGTTTGTCGCTACGAACTAGCCATGAAGTATTGAAAACATTTCTAATAATGCATCCCCTATAAAGTTTCGGTATTGCACCTTAATTTTGTTAAACCTACCTATGGCATATTACAGATCGCTCAATTCAAAATCGTTTGTGTGACGTTTATGAACTGGAGCACCTATATTAAATGAAATACAAAATATAACTGAGGAGAAACTGCATAATGTGTTTAAAAAGAAAAAGAAAGCTGGTTTTATAGATTTTGAACAGATAGATAGGTACTGTGAATTAGTATCGTTTGTGCACCACCAATTACTACTCAATGTCCTTTTAAATAAAATAGTTGTTAATAGGTATGCCTTTATAATTTAAAGTGAGAGCTGTAAGGTAAAACTAATATGTGCTTGTTTCATTAATAATATTAATATTTTTTGTATACATATAAGTAACATAATGTATCTTATATATGGTTTAAACCCTGTAACAAATAAATAATAGAACAAACTTAAAAAATATTTGTTTATTACTTCCCATTGCCCACGTACAATTCCAGTAAGTTTTAAATTTGTTTACTTAGACTGCAATAATTACCAAATACTGCCATTGTATTCACCCTATCGTATTTAAAGTTTCAGCTGTAGCTAAATATCTTAGAGTCAATCTAAAGTAAATAATTTTTAATTTTATTCATATTTTAATGCATAACATTTTTTGTCCATAACTTTCTTGTGCCCTGTTCTGGTAAAGGTTTTTTTTTGTAATAGTGGCAATAACTAGTACGAACCATATTTCAGTTTATTATTCTTTTCGTTAAATACGAACTAGATATAAATAAATAAATAGCTCAGTTTTTAAGGTTATGTTATATATCATAATTTTAAAGGTTAGATTATTGCATTTGACTAAATCTAATTAAAATATCGAATTCTAACATTAAAATACAATAATGTAAATTATTTTATAATCGTAATATTAATATTATGATTGTGTGTTGTAATTCTAACAGTTACCTAACAGAATTTTGTTCTCGTAGTTGCAGACCATAAAAAAAGAAGAAAATCTATTTTGTAATAAAATACCTACGGCACTGACTCACTTCTAGGGATTTTTACTTTTATTTTCACCAATCACTGTCATGACAATTTGGTCACGTGGGTTTTCGGTATTGCTTAAAGACCCAGTATAAGAATTAGATATTTTTTAGTTAGGGGGGGATTAAAAATATAATAAAAATCAATGATCAACAAACTTTAGTCTATAGCAAACAGGGTAAAAAAGAATAATTTTCTGACTACCCTAGTACTACAGAAACTGAATGGCATATATTTAACTGGTTTGCAATAAAATAAAGTGGCAAAAATGTCTAGAAAAATTTAGGATTGTTCTACCTTTATTCTTTCTTTAAGATCAGCTAACTTTACTCTTTCTATAAGAACAGTTATTTCTAATATAAAAAATATATATCTGACGTGTCCAAAACGCGACTCTCCAGTAAAGTTATCAAATATATTGAGTATGCCACATCTAATCAATAAGTGTATTATTGAAGATAAAAATTTTCTACAAATATTTTATTCAAAATATTTTTCATATCTACATTGTCAACGAAAATATTGAAAAAAAAATTGAATTTTACACTTTCCCTCAATTTTCTACAGTCTATTTTAGAGAAATCATGTATGGAACAAAAATTATAAAAATAGCAGAAATATACACTAAAGTAGAGTATAATATATCCCCAGATGATCCGACAATGCCCAAAATGTAATCAACTTAGCGCAGAATGGATTAAAGATTGTTTAAAATTGTGTGATTCCTATACTTTCATTAGTGGTCTCTGGAAAGTAAAAACTAAAATTCCAATTATTCTATAACTTATAATTTACCTGGAATATTCAAAATTCTAGAATGTGCAGCTTGTTCATAAATGTCAGGCCTCAATGGCGTCCTGCAAATTGGATTAACAGCGGAAGGAGTTAAACTAATTCTACTAATTTGAAAAACGATCGCGTCCTGTAGATAAAGACTGTCAACTAGATCAACTGAAGGAATTATCATCCTGATATCCTGACATTCCAAATATGCCAGCGGCATATTTTGATTATTCAAAGTCATGAAAGAAGAGGCATCATTTGATGTTTTCGGTCCTGATTTGTTGACTGGAATTTGAATAAATGGCACCAAAACTTGATAGAAACTTCGTAGAGTATTCAGCGATATTACAAAATCTAAAAATGTAAAAAAAAAGAAATGCTATAGTATAGAAGAAGTAATCAAATTATTATAACATCTTCAATCAAGTGTTAAAATTCGTTCCTATCTACGTCAATGATAAAACTATTAAAGGAAATTAAAAAATATATGCATTTAACAAATTAATAATATCGAATTTTTATTATTCATTAATAATATTTTCTAGTAATTTATTTGTTACGATGGTATAAATTAAAATATAATAGATATCTTGAATTATAAGTTCTTCTGTCTTCTTCTTTTGAGCCATATTGCTCCCTCATATTCGCAGGCAAGAAGGGCTACTAAAAGAGCAACAATTCACAACTACCGATCCATGCAAATACTACTTTTAGCGTATTTTCGAAAATCTTAATAAATTACAAAATTGCGAATTAATAAAGTATACTGATTTTATAACATGAAACATTACAAGATAAATTTCACTTGATGGAAGATACTAGAATTATTGATCAAATTGCAACTAACCTATCGGTTGTATATTAATAACAATCTCTGTGATATATCTCGATTGAGACAACAACTGGGGATTCACAGCGGTGTTTCGTTTCGGTTCTGTATTGTACCTCTTCTGGACCGCACCCCACAAAGTGTGGGTATGTTGACAACTAGCTCGCGTTATAGTTACACTTATAAAACCACTATCTTCATGTCGTTCGCTAGTAACGACGTCTTCTCTGAGTCTCATGACTATACCAGAAAATGCACCTGGATTCCAATTTGAATTTGGTGTTGATCTACGAAAGATGATTGAACTTTAGGCGATTTTACACAAGTTTTGTCAGCTAAATCCGTTGCAAAGATATTTCCTGATGCCCCTCATTTGAAACTGCTGTTTGAAACGTAATTAATTTTATGTTTATTTTATTAACAGATCTTATAACTTTATGAAAAAAAGAATGAGAGCTAATTATTAGTTCTACAGAATTGTTGGATTTATTACTATGTTGTTGTTCTAAAGGATACATAAAATTCAATTCGAAATAACCAGGAGGGATTATAAATAAAACTTAAAGAGGGAGGTAAAAGATGTGTATTTCATTCTTCCAGTTGAGAGTGGGCCGTATAGGCTTTCCTAGCCTCTTCAGCCGCACTGAAGGAATCAGAGATCGGGTCTGAGGCGATGGGGTGGAAAGAATGGTGGTAGATATCAGAGAGGATGTTACTGATTCATCATTTGTCTATTACTATGAGAAAACTTCTGAAAAACTCATAGCAGGTCAGGCGGCAGTGGGGCTCGAACCCACGACCTTTTTCCGAATGCTAGGGAGATGGGTTATCACAGAGCCACCTCGCTTGATTAAACTTGAAGCTGCTTGAAGATCTTTTTTGGTTTCTTTTATACCGTAGTCCCGAAAATTTGAAAACTGCAGTCAAACAAGGAAAGGGAAATAATTGAGGCCCTTGATGAGTCACTTCTTTAAAATTTTACAGGAAAAGCGAAAAATAAAATAAAAAAAATATTGTTTTTTCTATTTTCTTTTTATACAGAACATCTTGTATTTGCATAAAAATAAGACCTAAGCCAATTTCCTATTTTCATACAACAAACCAAAAATAAAAATTTAAGAAAAAACATGATGCTAAAAATGGCACGTCGTGTTTTTGCTTGCTATTTGCAGCTGTAGAGCATGAATCAACATGCCCGTGCCAGGACAGATCTGGACAAGTACATTTGATACTTTTGTGGACATCTCTTAATTTTTCAAATAATGATCCCTATTAATACCAAACAGATATCGAATAATGAAAATAGATTTTTTGGTTTACTGAAATATAGAGTGGTCCTCCAGTAATGCCTCGGTCTGTAGAGCCAAGACTATTTGATTTTTAAATCTGATTTCACAACGAGATGTACAACATAAAAGGCAACAATAATTGATCACCCTGTATTTTATATTAGACATAAATGTATCAGAAATTTTGAATCTAAAATTTTATTGAAAGAACTGGAGTAATAAACATGGGATTTTTTTTTATTAATTTTTTTTTAAATTATTCAAACTAATAAATATCAAATATTTATTAGACCAGTCCTTTCAATAAAATTTTAGATTCAAAATTTCTGATATATCATTTATCTCTAATTCACAAACAAATGACAGTCCAAAGTAGTGATTGGTCGCTTTGAAAAGTCCATGGACAAGTCCGACGGAGTAGTCTGAGTCCAAACACACTTTACAAAAGTGGAAAAGTGTATTGCACATGCGCGAAATTAAATTAACTAATTCGTCTGAATTACTTACAAACAAAGGCAAAATTTAGTTTAAAAAAGAAGAAACGACAAATGTTTATTGGCTTTTATAATGTGTTAACGATGTTTTTGAATTTTCGTTTCATATCTTATTAAGATACATAAACTCGTGCAAAAATTACCAAAAAATCCAAAGGTTGGAAGTATTTTACAAATGATTTGCTTAAAAAATCCAAAATACAAATGCAAAAATTGTTACCAAAGCGTTAAAAAACACATCCAGGATGGAGCTTTAACTGTGTGTATTTTATGCTCAAGGTCGACTACTTTTCATTGTAACTTTTCATTACTTTTCACTGCCTTTCCGGACATGTTCGTCGGAATGGTCCAAAAATTACTTTTCATGAAAAGTCCCATCTCTAGTCCAAAGTAATACTTATAGTCTACAAGTATTACATTAATGGGAAATTAAAAAATGAAGAGAAAAATGCTCTAGTTAAAAAAAAATCGATGATGCAGTTAAAAATAAAAATTGACCTGTGAAAGTTTATTAAAACGCATAAGAAATGAGAAGTTACTTACCTTTTGTAATGCATAATCGACACAGATCCTATTTTACTTTTAATCTTCAGATAAACACTTTGAAAGTCCAAAGAACTCACAATATCTTCAGCATCAACTACAAGTTTCAATCTAGGCTGCAATGATTCAGTGTCATCTCTTAAACTATTCTTGTTTGATAGCAAGTCTAAGGTAAATCGAGTAATAGTCCATTGCACCCAAGCTGTCAATTTTATATTATCATCAACCACGTTTTCTTTACTTAACAAATTGACAGGTGGCGTATGTTCACTGATAGAATCTATTGATTTTTCTCTTATAACATGTTCAGGACCTGACATGTTAGAATTATGTTTGGCTATCATAGGAACAACTTCCGGTGTTTTAAGTGATTCACTAGTCTGCTCTGGCGCTATATTTTTAGCGACCTCCATTAATCCATATAAAATACTAGCAAATAAGTAAACTTGTACTTCTGAAGTAGATATAAGAATCGGAGTCATATCTATATGAATATAAATTCCTAAAGAGCCTATATCAGATTTATTCGGGTCAACTGAAGTATCACTATTAGGTTTAGTTGAAAGCCCTACAGTGGCGCTTAATGAAACTGGCTTTAAGAAAATCAACTTATTCCCGAACTGGATAGTATAGCAACTCAATTCGGATATCGATATGGTCCAGGGAAAACTAGATTTATCTGGAGACCATATTGCGCTGGGTAATGTGACAGGAAGATTTTTTAGGTATTTTTTTATACTGTGTCGGTGCGCGCTACGAATATTTGAGAAGGGCAGAACTATGATCATGATGTCCGGGGGGTGTTCCTTATTCACAGCTGATTCTACCGCTTCCTGGATACCTAAAAATAATAATTTGACTTCAAATACTATTACTACTGTGAAAAACATACATTTTTGTATATACCTTGTGAACCAATTGCAGATAGTGACACTAGAGGAAAGTAGATAGTGCACTGAGATACATCCCCGCAAATAAACATGCCTTTCCAAACATGAAACCATTTCTTCAACAAATTATAGATCTTCTCTTGTAAATCGACAGTTTCCTGTCTTGTTGCTTCGACTTTTCGAGGAATATTTTGGGGATCTCGATCAGAACTACTATGTACCGATTCTAGTTGGCTACTTAATTTGCGTTGTGTTTCTGAGAGACTTCCACTGGCATCTGATATAGTCTTTGCCGCGTTGTCTGCAAGAAAAACAAATTATCGTAAACAAAAAAAGAATACACTTACATCTTAATTCATTTATAATCTTTAAATTTACCAACATGTCAAATCTTAAAGATAGAAATATAATTATGATGAATATCCAATAGATTTGTAAAATATATTAAATAAGAAAAAAGTATTAATCGGCTTTAAATATGTACATGATGTTGCCTTTTCCAATTTAAAATTACAGTTAAATTTATTTTGTAAAGTTTATTTATTATTTTTGAATATAGTTGTTTTAATTTATACCCAGTCCTGCTCTAATCCATTAAATCCCTCTCTGCCGTATTTGAGTATTTTACATCTTCCATTTTTTAAACATACTGGCTAACCGACCGCCGGCAGTGCTTGCATTTGCTGAAAAGAAAACCGTCTTCCGACGGCATGGTCTTCTTCATACAGGAAAGCCGCCGCAAATCTACACTGATTTGTTGATCAGGGCGGCATGCTATCAGTGAATTGAAAAATGCCGCCGGACGACGGTCTACTGTATTTAAAACATTGAATGCCGGTGGTAAGAAAAATACTTGTAAAATCGTCTACATTTTTGTGGCAAATGATTATATGTCGTACGCGTTTTATTTGTACATCGGTCTCCTTTTGACAGAGTAGATGAGCTGTGTCCAGGCCGTTGGTGTTTATGCCGGTCGGCGTAGCCAGGTATGGATTGAAGTCGTTACTTCGTCTTCTTGTTGCCACGGTATTATTATTATTATTTGTTCATGTATGTGAAATTTGCTTCTAAGATTTATAAAATACTACTGCTAGTCACGGCGTAAATGAAAACAAACAAAACGCATTCACACAAACACCTCCCACCACAGCAATTACAAATGATTAGTGTTGTCCCCGATACGCCAGTTTTTTCCGGCGGCATTTAATGTTTCAAATACAGTAAAACATCTTTACGTCAGAAGTTGGAGCTTTAACAGGAACAGAACTTACAGTTGCTTCCAATTTCGTCTTTCACTCCACCTCATAGCAATTTATTTTATCATTCTTGGCCTCTTTCGTTTTTTCCACAACTTGCCTTTCTATTTTCTTTAATTTCTTTTCCATCTTTTATTTTCTCCTCCATAGAAGAAATAAGTATCAGAAGAAACTGTATTTTTCAAATAGATATCAGAAGAAATTTAATGTCTTCTAGAAAACATTTTACTTTCCAAATCAGAAGAATTTTCGTTTTTTTTTTACAGAAGTCATGTCAGTTGACATACACGTAATTTTTAAAAGGAAAAAAATATTAGAAGAAACTTTATTTTCTAAGGAAGAAATATCAACAGAAACGTTATTCTCTAAGGAAGAAATATCAGCTGTAACTTTATTTTCTAAGAAAAAAATTGAAGTCATCCAAAAATAGAAACTTTTCCGGATCCAAACCATCGCTTTAAATCGCTCTGCCAACTTTGGTTTCTTTCCTGTCATTTTCAGTTCACAATATTCTAGTTCCCAAGGCAACTCCGTCACTCTTAAGTCACTCTTTTTTTTAGACATTATCACCTACTATTTATTGACAGTATCCCCCTTCTGACACCAATGTAACGTTTATTTATTTAAACGATTTTTGTTTGTTTTCAAAAAGTATGTAAGCTTGAAATCTGGAAATATATGAACGACATCGTGTCAAGGTGTTCTATTTAATGAAAACATTGTCAATTTCAAATAAGTAGGTTCTTAACATTATACCGGGTGTTCAAATTTAAGTGTTACAGTTAAATACTGCCTTTTATAAAAAAACGTTTCAGACGAAAGTTTTATAGTTTTTTAGGGAAAAAATTTTGGCAAAATCTTTTTTCATAGCTAACCATAATATGGCCAACTTTTTTTTCGCGCAGCAAAATTTTCAAGCGGTGTTACTCAATAAGTAAAAGCCCAATAAAAAAAAATGTTTCCTTTAAAAATTACTTATTATTTTATGAACTTTAAGAATATGTAAAAAAAAATGGGTTCCAATTTGAAAAAAAAAGTTTACCTCGATATGGTCAGCTATAAAAAAATGAATTTAGCCAAAATGTTTCCCCCAAAAACTATAAAACTTTTGTCTGAAACTTTTTTTTATAAAATGTATATTTTCGGCGTTATTTAACTGTAACACTTTAATTTGAACACCCGGTATAGTGCTGGCAAAATCAAATCTTTGGGTATGCTTTGTCTGTGTTGGAGTGAATAATAAATCACACTTGAACACAAGAAAAAACTTATACATTATCAATGTTGCAATTTACAACTGGAGTGACGGGTTGGTAGCGAATACTGACCAGTAAATGACGACCACGTCATTAACTATGTTTAAGCCATTTACTATTCGCTCTGACACAAGCAAAGAGGGACTGAAGGTTTGATCTTGCCAACACTTTATATGAAACATTAGCAACAAAATTTTATTTATTTTCAATTAATAGTGCAAATTTACCTGTAGTGATTTTAGTGCGATATTGTTTCGGACTGTACAGCAACCATCGACACAGCATTGGATCTATACAAATTCTAATTTCTTGAATATTGAACAACAAAATTGGTGGATGATTTTGACTTTCAGGAGTAAGGGGAAATTGAAGTGTAGCAGTAAAAAGTGGTTCATTAGGATCTTTTAGTATTGGTCTAAAAAAATAGATTAAAAACTTAAAATCTATATTAGGTCTATAAGATATTCAGAAATATTTCAATGTCACTAGTAGAAACACACAAAATAAACAGTGACTTTGTGTTTAACTTACGAGTTTTCCGTTTTCCCTGATTTCGTTAAATCTGATGGTTTGGGATCTGGACCAGAGATAAACAAAATTTGTTGAATATCATTCGGTAGATTTGTGCCTGATTTTTGTTTAATAGGTTCAAATATGAATCCTTTGATAGAACCTAAACTCATGTCAATAGACATGGTTGTTTTCGTTTTTACACTTTTAAAGCGAATCATCTCAATACAAAGTTCCATAAATGCCAAATCTAAAAATATTACAAAAACCAACTATTATTGTAAAGAGTGAAATTGAAACAAGCTAATAATATCTATTTATCAAGCAAATTCGGATGTCTGTATAATACATGACAAAAGTTACTCACTATTATCCTTTGAAGCATCAGACAAAATTGAAGAACAATTTATGATCTTGACAGCTCCTTCTGCGTCCATTTTCAGCATTTTATCCAAAATTAAAGACACAACCATCATTTTAGCATTAGTCCCATTCAAAGTAATAGTCTCAGATTCAAAAGTCTGCTCCGTATGGGAAATATCCGGATGAATCCAAAATTCTGGCTTTGCAATGCTCTTAGTGGTGAAAGACAAACTAGATGGTGTTATTATTGTGGTATGTTCTTGTGCATTGAGAATCAACCGGCTGGACAGTCCCACTACTTTAATATTTTGGCGAGCGAAACATGCATCGAATAGTTTCGCCGGTGGATCTGGCAGTTGACAAGTAGTGTGTACTAAACGGTTAACATACATTGGCGAAGTAGAGCTTATATCGAGAAATTGGCATTCCACCGTGAGTTTCGGCAATGGAGATAATTTTGACCTCTGAGATGGCTTCGATAATACAATTTTCTAAAAACAAACAGAAATAAAAGAAAATTATACGCTATGACATTTCGGAAGAACTACATTCAGTAGTGGCCATGGAGCAAATATTTTTAGCATTTTTTGAGTATTTATTATAAAAGTAAAGTAACAAAAACTACAGGAAAAAACTTATTTACATTATCAAAAAGGAGGCCAGATTTGGATCAAAAAGATATAATTATTAAGTATGGAGATTTTCAATAATGAATATAATAAAAATCAAACTATAGTCTATAGTAAATATTTTGAGAAAATACATTTACATTTGTCAATTGCATTCTAAAAATGAGTACAATTGAAAAATACCAAAGAAAGTTCAGTTGTTTATGTTTATTTATTTATTATTTATTTTATTATTACATTACTCAACAGGTCAAGACCCAATTACAGAGTAAGAGTACAAGAATATATAAATACAATTAATTTAGAAATAATATACTAATTGATTGAACAGCAGGTGAGAAAAAAAGCTAAGAGAATTATTTTCTAGCATTTCATGAATATATGCAAAACTAAAGATTTCAGACAACATTATTATAGAAATAACACCTAATAATATGAATTGAACTATAAAACAAATCAAGCTGGCAACTTATTGATTCATAATTATTACACATGGTGTACATAGGGGATTATAAGAGAACATTTGTTCTGGCTGTATTCAAGTAAAATGTACGGGTGTTCCTGGAAGCTATTCGAGGAACTGCAAAATTAAGACTATGAATCAAATATGTATTGTATTGCATCAAGACTCCGAAACTTATGTCTAAGTAGCAGATCATGATGAGGTGTACCTATAGGGGGATAAACTCCATCTTGTTTAAAACTAAAAGTTTAAATAATCTCCGTTGGACTGCCTCAATTCTATCAATATGTAACTGATAGGGCTCCACACAACTGAGGCATATTCAAGTTTAGATCTGACAAATGAATAATACAATAATTTTAGTGTGTTCAGTTCCTTAAAGTCACGACTGTAACGAACGATAAATCCATACATTTTGTACGATGCTAATACTATTGATTCTATATAGTTGTTCATTGATAAAGTGGGATCAAATGTAATTCCAAGATCTGTGATGGTAACCGGTCTTTGAAGAATCGTATTGTTAACGCTATAGTTAAAAGTTAAAGGGAATTGATTCAAGGTATAAGACATTACAAAACACTTAGAGGAGTTAAGAGGAAGGTTTTTATTGAGACACCAATCCTTAACACGTCGCAGATTATCTGAAAGCCTTTCACAGTCCTCAAACGTTTCGACACGACAGAACAACTTTAAATCATCGGCGTATAGAAGAAAATTTATATCTGTATCTAAAATATTGCTTATATCATTTACAAATATGTTAAAAAACAAAGGACCTAAATTAGAACCTTGCGGAACACCGGAAGTTGCCAAATATTGAGTCGGCTTGAAACCGTTGATCTGAACATATTGCTTTCTGTCGGAAAAGTAAGACATAAATAAATTTAACAGTGATTGTGAAAAACCACAGCATGAAAGTTTATTTAACATGATACCATGATCAAGCCGATCGACCGCTTTGGAAAAGTCGGTGTATATTACATCCGTCTGGATTCTCTTGTCGATATTTTCTGCAATGTACTGTGTTACAGCTATAAGATTGGTAATGGTGGAACGGCCTTTCATGAATCCATGTTGATATCATATTACTGACATGATGATAAATCTTGTTTTGAAGTAACATCTCAAACACTTTACAGAAATTACTAATAATTGAGATTGGACGATATTGTGTAATGTCTGATGTATCATCCTTTTTAAGTATCGGGCAGATCTTAGAGCATTTCCAGATAGATGGGATAGAACAAAATTTGAGACAAATATTTAAGAGAACTTTTGGGCGAGAATTAAAAGCGCAGTCTTTCAAAACAAAGGATAGAATATTATCTGTTCCCATAGTCATTTTAGATTTCATTGATGTTAACGTATTTCTAACTTCATCTTCGGCAAAGGAATTTATGTTTAAATTTGATACATTTAATGGATTAACCTCGGAATTTGGCTCAGTAGAATCAGTGTAAGACTTACAAAAAAAGGTCAGCAAATCTATTAATAATTTCAGTGGGATTTTCAAAATAATTTTCATTGTAGCGCATTCTGGTGGGCAAACGAGTCGAGTGTGTTTTATTTGAAATAAATGACCAAAATTTGTCGGAATTGGATATTTCATCTTCAGATTTTTTTAATAAATTGTTTATTGACCAGAAGACAATTTATGATGGAACGTCGACATTTAACTCGAGACGAAATGTTACGTATCGTAGGAGCATTCATATATTCTGGTAGTGGCCGAATTCGGAGTATCGTAAAATACCAGGACATCAGGATATTGGCGATGTGGCTGATAGATACGAAGGTCGTGAAGAGCAACAACACCTGTCCAAGAGCGAATTTTTTGTGTAGCACATCAATAACAGTACATGAGCAAATCTCGTCTTGTATGGACTGAATAGCATGATGAATGGGGTGAAGCAGCATAGTCCAACGCCCAAAAATATGATTTCGAATGTCACAATTTCAGTGACAAAGGTAAACAGCCGTAACTGTTATACGGAAATTTTAACTTGACCTGTTGGTTCAAAATTCTATTATACACAAATTAATTGCTATGACAACACTGTAAGCTACGGTTTGTTAGAACAGTGCGCGTCGCAAAACTCACAGTCTGCTGAGCGCCGCACACGTCCGCTGAAATCAAACAATGTTAATACTATCGGAATGGTTTGTTAGAGTCAGCACAGTTCGACAGATAGCAGTGTACGTCGACTGATTACGTCGAAATCAATTTGAGTTTGATTTGGAGGCACTCGTTCAGCTGAGCATATCAAGTGACTATCAAGTGAAATGAGGTTTGAATAATTTGTGATAAAAAATCGTCAAAATTTTCGTCTGAAAAGAAAAAAATATTAATTGATATGGGAATGCCTTCAGACGAAATGCTTCCAAAGTATAGCTTTCAAAAGCAATATAAAGTAAGTATACCAGACAGGGAAGCGTGGACGGGAGGACCTCCTATTCATGCAGATCTCACCTGGTATACAGACGGCTCCAAAACCCATGAAGGTTCAGGAGTAGGTACCAAGCCAAAGACAGGAATCTCACTGAGCTTAGGTAAACATGCGACAGTATTCCAGGCAGAAATAGCAGCAATACATCACTGCGCAAAAGAAGTATTAAGACAGAAGGTAAATGGAAAAACCATTGTCATATACTCAGACAGTCAAGCGACGTTAAAAGCACTCAGTTCCATGCAGGTACACTCAAAGCTTGTGTGGGACTGTTTGGAAGCCTTAACAGAGCTGGGTAGTCAAAACAGACTAACCTTAGCCTGGGTACCAGGCCACAGGGGACACAAAGGCAATGAAGAGGCTGATTTACTAGCCCGAGAAGGAGCATCAAATGCTCTTATTGGCCCAGAACCCTTCTGTGGTGTAACAAAAACAACTATCAGAACATGCACAAAGCAGTGGATGTTTAAAAAATCTCAGGAGTGGTGGGAAAACTCACCAGGACAGAGACAGGCCAAAAAGTTCTTAAAAGGACCATCGTCTAAACTCACCGAGCATCTACTAAGCCTTAATAGGAAAAATACTAGAATACTAGTAGGTCTATTAACAGGGCATTGTAGGCTTAACAAACATATGTTCAATATCGGTCTGACAGAAGAGGCCTTGTGCCGATTCTGTCAAGAAGAAGAGGAAACGGCAGAACACGTATTGTGCTACTGCGAAGGTCTAGTAAGACTGAGATTCCTTACACTTGGAGAAGAAAAACCAAGGGCAACTAGCTATACCGGAGAACTACTTCCCAGTCTATGGAGTCTACTACAAAAGACCGCATTAGGCAAGGTACTCTAAACAATGATTAAAGGATATCCACAATAGATCTGAAAAGGTCGAGGTGGGGGAGGCCACATGGCCCATAGTCCTAATTAAATCTAATCTAATGGTAAAGAAGCATCCCGCACTTTATCAAGTGAAAATCAGAAGTTGCAGAGACAATATAATTAAAAATATTGCTAAAAATTTTCCTTGGTTTTATCTGTCAAATGTTTTTATTTTTATTGTTTAGCACACTAAATATGTTTCGGAAAGTACACCTTTTTCCATCTTCAGGTGCAGTCAATTTATAAAAATTATAGAGACGAATACAAAGTTTAAAATTTTTTAAAATAAAAGAACATTCTTTTATTTAAAAAAAATTGTGAGGTAAACAATAAAAATAAAAACATTTGACCGATAAAACCAAGGAAAACTTTGATTTATATAAAATTCTGCTACGGTCAGGAAATTATCCTTATTTAAAAATATTGCTTTATTTTGGTTATTACTACTTAAAAACTAACAATTCTTCTTAGTCTTCTTCTTCCACTGATATAATCGCTACTAGCGCGTTATTTAATTCATGGAAACTCATTTTTACTGTCATGTATCAACAGAATAAGTTGAACAGATTTATATTCTAACAAATTACTTCTACTAAAACCGACGTGAGTCGAACGCGACAGATTCTGCCGTACGCGTACGTCGAGCATCGCTCACTATCCTAACAAACCGTAGCTGTAGTGTGTTTTGCCTTCTTACACACCGCGGAATTATTTTTTTCAATCATGAATAACTTCTAAAAATATTATTTAGTGTTAAAATTATCTTAATATTTTACAGTGAAATGTGTCAAATTTCCATATGCATACACGACAAAAAAATCTGAACGGTATAATAGTAGATTTCTTAGTGACAGAAGGGAAAACAATAGATCATTTAGGTCGCAGTGTATCAATGACCCATGCATATTATAGTAAATATGTTTTGATTATTCAGACAGTAAAAATTTAAACATGAATATTAATTAAATAAAAAAACGAACCTTTCGTCTTTTAAAAAGCATATCCTTAGTAGGTTGAAAGTAAGGATGGTCCATGAGTTCAAGTTCAATAATAGGCGCGAAAAAAGTAATTCTCATACTTCTGGTAGGTATAAATTCATTGAGGGCATCAAAATCTTCTGAGGAAGCCGGATGGAGATCTTGTAGGGATTTTTCTATTTTTGGAACTCCATAAGGCTGGTAATCGTAATAGGAAGCTGAAAAGTAAAACTATCTAGTACTCAATTTTCAAAATGGTTCTTGAATATAATACCTGCAGCCTGTACAGAACCGAGTCTATGAAAAAGTCCAGAACAAAGACGTAATTTAAAAGGGCCAATGCACATTCTCATACTAGCATTTTCCAGAAAATTACTAAAAATAAATTTAAGTAAAATAAATAATTATTTGAACAAATAGTTTTGTGACATAATTGTTATTGTGATAGCAAGTATTCTAGATCCTGCAGATGTTTGTCACATCAAAAGTTATAAGATTAGGTATTCAAATAGTTATTTTTGCATTAAATTCCGAAATCAGTATTTTTCAACGGCACATGAGATTGTCAACTTTTGGCCAGGATCGTAGGTCGAGGAGAAAAATTTAATCGAATGCATCTTAAAATATTAATTCCGGCACGAAATAAATACAAGATTTTTTTTCCATCTATACAAACAATAATGTTAATAAATAAATATTGGTTCCATTTCGATATATTACAGTAAATTTCATGTAAAAATTCAGACAGACATCGCAATTGCTTTGTCTTTCGTAATCTTGGAAAAGTCTTCATAATTTTTATGCAGTCGTTTTGAAGTTTGAATTGTCAAACAATTACTTCAGTTTTACCGATGTCCAATAATTTAACAACTCATTTAAAATGGATTAAAAAATGTGGCACATGCTGCAATTTCAAAAAAATAGCCTATTTTACGTATTATTAACAACCAATAAATGCTAGTTGGACAAAAAATATATTTGAAATAAAATAAGATCTGGTATATAAAAAATATAATTAAATCATGTTATGTTTAGATATTAATTGCTTAATTTTGGATCCACCAAAACATAAAGATCAGTTTGTAATAATTCAAAATTCAATGTTTATATAATTAAAAAAGAAATTGTTGCAAATTTTCTGTGACCATATTGTTGCAAGTTTGCATTTTAATATAATCATAAAAAGTGGCTAATAAATCTTTTTTTTAATTAGCTTAAACTGTTTGAAGACCCTAGAGTATAAAAACAAAATTTTCACTTTGTATAAAAATTATTAAAAAAAATACCTGAATTCGAAATCGCTTTCTAATTCTGACAATACTTCACTAGAAGTATCACTCGGTATTTCCATTTGGTACAAATAATCAAATGCAAATGCAGGAGTACGTTCTAATAAAACAGATTCAGTATAAACAGTCATATGGTAATCCCAAGAAGTGTTATATTGTCTTCGTTTTCCATTATTTTCAACCGCCTCGGCATCAAAAAGAGAATCGGACTTATGACTATTACTTTCAGAACCTAAAATTGTAGATAAATTTTAAAATGGATATTAGGAATTGCCTTTTTTATGATAAATAAAATAAATCTATTGCAGATCAAATAAATATTTTTTAAATATTTGAATATTTTGAGACATTTTCTGCTAATGAATAGGAAAACTGTTTAACCACAATAATTGTCACATTTAATCATTGTATAGTGCTAGCAAGATCAAAACTTCAGTATTCAAACTATTCCCTTCTTCTGAAAGCCTAACAAGAGGCTAGGCCAACCAACTCTAAAACTGAACCAGAAAACTGAAGTCCGAATTATTAGAAGCCAGTGGTAATAACAAAATATGCAACTTAAAACAAAAAGACTAAATTAAAACAAAATTTTTAAGACCGACAATGGCAACTTTAAATACTCAATAATTATATTGCTGAAATTGGCATTAATCTTGATAAACTTATCTAATTATCAAACACCAGAAAATGTTATCACAAAATTGTATTTTTCGTTTTTTAGTCAGTATTGGAGACAATATTTTGTAAACAAAAAAAAAGCAGCAACTAGGATTAATAAAACAAATTGTGAAACATTTCAAAATTAATTTAATTTTGACTGGATACCGGATATCAAATTCGATAAATATGGCAAAAGTTATACCACTTTTCAATAAGTGGGATATTAGACTTCCAAATCTTATCTGTCCTATGAAACATTATTGAAACCTACATAAACAACTCGAAGATTTTTTTAATAATCTAATTCTTTTTTCAGCAGAAAGTGTCGATTCAAACAAGTAAAATATCATCTACTACATATTTCGCCACCGACATTAATACTAAGATATGACGATGGGTATCAACCATAAGTACCACATCTATGCTGGAACAAAACTGTGTAAAGGGTATGGTATTGAATAATACTTTTGAGTCCTGCAGCTGATATTAATAATTGTGGATTGTCCTAAGGCTCTTTATTATTTCTTCCACCCTGCAGACCCCTGTGCTATCACCATAATTCGTCTGCAGCCCTCAAGGCTTATTGTGTCACCATTTGAAGACCCTGCCATATTCATTAGTCGGCATTCATTCTACCGGAACACTGACTACTGAGGCTGACAGCCAAGGCTCTATATTAAACCAGTTTTGTTTTTAATCTAGACTAGATGATCTCTAAATCATTAAGATCATATCTTTAAACTATTTTTTTACGACTAGTAAAATGTATGTAAAATTCAATGGTAGAATAGTTTGTTTTTGTCAAAATTAACTAATGGAAATACTAAAATGTAGTTAAATTATTTCCAACTGTGAAATATGGTATGTTGTCATATGTTCCACCAAACTATTCTTCATACCCAACATTTCGTGTTTGGTAAATAAATATTTTGCTTCACAGTTATTTATTAATTACATAAAACTTACCTATTTTTAAATAATTTATGGAATGAGAACCTTCAGGAACTTCTGCATGTGAGCAACTGCAGGGTCCCATTGGAAGTAAGATTGCTTGGCAAACACCTCCCATGGAGTTCAGCCATTTCAAACCATGTATTATGGTTTCGCAATATATTCCTTGTAATTGCAAACAAATCATAGGATTATAACGCATTTTTTTTGGGTTACTGTAATAAACACTGCGATCCACACTTGTCTCAGATACCTTAAAAATAAACAGTATTGTAATACTGTGGAGGTTCAATTAGATAGAAGATTAAGTATTACAGTTATGATTGGTCCAGCTGTTCTTTGAATGTGCACTAGACCTAATTTGCATATGATTAAGGAAATTTTATTTAAAACAAAGTATGTCTGGATATTAAACATAATGTGATTACTGCTCCGACCAGTATTTAAACAGCTGGTTTATTTTAATTCAGATAACATTTGTTTTCCATTATCAACTAAGGAATTAATGAGTCAATAAAAACAATTATCTTTTTAATATTATTTGAAGGAAAACTATTACATAAGATATTCCATATATTATCCAATTACTAATAAGTGTAAATATTGACTGAAAAGACAGCATTTCTCTGTTAAAAAATTTTAGTGCAATCGATCCTTACCAACATCATTTATGCAAAACTAAAATATTGCTTTCAATTATCTTCTTTTTTTTAATATCCTTGTAATACTGGCCTTAATAATAAAATTTCCAATAAAAGAACAGTTGGTCAGATATTTAGATCAAGTTTCTGGTTCACAGTTGATATCCCGATTATGCAGATTATCAGAAAATTAATTTAGCCAGAAAACAAATGTATGCCGATAACCAGGATAACAAACAACAATGATGTTTGAAAGTGTAATACACTAGTCAAGTTAATGTATCCATCATTCAATGACTATCCTTTGTAAATAATTTTTCTGGTTATTTGTCCAAATGTTATTTCATGTTGTATAATGCTTTTCAGCTTACGCCTTCTTCTAATACATAGGATAATATGTATGTATGTTAGCGGTGAGCATCTGCTTACATTCTCGAAGTCCAAACACATGTGTGTCAGGATAGACGTGCGAGAGAAGGAAGACCAGCGCAGTAGGCAGTACGCGAAAAGACAGTGGCAATACCACACCAACATTATATTTTGGGAATACATGATCGTAAATTAAATAATTTAAAAAGAAGTTTAGACCTTTCTATTAGGGATGAAACATCACTTCTGTTGATATGTATTGTATGTATTATAAAACAGCAGAAAATTATTGGAGTTTTATATTAGGTATCTGATATTAATGGGCAAAGAACCACTACTGGCCCAAGTATTTTTAAATATTACATAAAAAATTAATTATAACAAGACAAAAATATGGAAATTCTTTATTCTGGTAAAATGCCCAATGAGAAACAGCTAAAATTAGTTATCAGAAATGCAAGTAAATAACTACTTGTTGATTGCAGGTTTATGACTAGCTGTTTACAAATTTTTGTATATTTTGTACCACCTAGTCTATATAATGTATGTGTTCTTTTATTCCTGCTCTGTAATTGGGATTGCCTGTAGAGCATTGTAATAAATAAATAAAATAAATAAATAAATGACTAAATCGAAGTCGGTGACCTAGATTTATACATGCCCTATGTCAATTTCAGTGACGTACGCCTGATTTAACATACATTTTCAAAATTTAATTATTTTTTTTAAATAATACTTTTGAATGTTCTATCAGTCAAAATATTAATCTATTTTAATATGTACATGTATTTAAATAACACCATGTATTAGTAGAATAAAATCTATTAAAACATAATTTTGCTGCTTGCCATAACATGCTGTTTTTTACAATTTAATAATAAAATTTTAATCTACTGTATAATTTAGTATTTACCTTAAAAGTAATAGATAGATTGTCAATAAAGGTTCCAAAATGTACAATGTGTCCCTCAAAGCCCTCAACTTCATCAAATTGCAGTTCATCGTCCCAAGGTGCTGGTAAAACAGAAGATACATATGACCAAGCCCAACTACCCCATGAATCTTGGCCAGCTTCATTGCCTGAAAGAGAAGGTTTAGAAAAAATGAAGTACAAGAAATTCTAATTCTAATCATTTTATTTGTGAATTTCAATAAAACTATAATGTCAACTGGGCAGGTCGTTTAGGTAACATTCACATACATACGTAACGTCACAGACCATCAAAATGTATCACAAACAATAGTTTGACGTGCCTGTCCATGCCGTTGCCTCTCCATTCGGTCAATGTGAATGTATCAAACAGAAAGGCAAAGTAAAAAATGTTCAATGTTTCAGTTATTATTGATACAAAAATTTGAATTTTGAATATTTTTTTTTTATTATGCGTGACGAAAAACTGTTAAAATAAGTGCGTCAATATATCTTACTTCAAACAAACCAAGTTTATCCTTTGCACTAATTGCTTCAAGAAAAGTTGTGTTATTCTTTAGAATTGTATCTTCAATTCTAATAAAAAGTTAAAAAAAATTTTAAGTCATTCTTAGATATTTATAAAAACATACTTCATCATCTAATTATTTGAACAGTATCTAGTATTATTCTTCTTTTTGTTTTCTTCCATTAAATATCTTGCACACCTATTTTCTTTGTTAACCTTCCTACCAACCCATAAAAATTGCAATCACTCCAAAATTCAAATTTGAGATAACACGGTTTGGGGTCCCAGGATCCCAAAAAAAAAAATATTGGGTGACGTTTTTGTGCACGATACAGCACAAACAATTTGGCCGATTTCGATAGGATTTGGAAAAGAGTTTTTATGGGCCCCTGAAGAGTTAATTAGATTTTGGGCATAGTCGGACCAACTGTGGGAGTACTTTATAGAGGGTCGTTTTTGTATTTTTTGAAACATTTCTGTTGCTTATGATTTGGGAAGAAATTTCTTTGGATAATAGTTTTTTGTGATGTTATTTTCTATGATTTTTGTTAAATACATAATGTCCTTAAAATGGACCGTATTAAAGATATCAGATGAAATGTACAAATTCATTTTTTGTTTTGACCAGGATCTTACTTTAGTGGAAATTCATGTGTTGGGACACATCAGATATAAATGCGAGAACAATCAAAATCCTACAATTAAACTATTTTAAAATTTTAATTGCCGCCGACTTTGAGGTTTAGGTGAGAAAATTGCTGCTGCTTTATGATGCAGCAGTTTTTTCAGTTTGTTTCTTCATTATCCAAAATTAATTATTACAATCAGTACACATGTTCTTTTTTTTAATTTCTGTATTGTGCAAATCGCGATGGTGACGTGACGTTACCGTTCCGTTACATGACGCTGATGTTCCGTATAGAGCGAATTGACCTTTAAGGTGAATTCAATTGCAAGTTTAGATATTTTTGGTTATCTATGTGTATAAACAAGGGACTACATGAATATAATTTTAAAGATTAATATCACAAAAATGTAGTGAAATACTGTTTTTTTGCTAAAAATTGATAATAAAATACCTCTGGGTTCACGTGAAGTAACAGATGCGTCATCTGAGGGAATATTTTCAGTTCCTATCTGTTTTTGTTTTAAAGCGTATATTAGCATCAAAAGTCTCATGAACATAGGGACTTGTTGTTCCGTCATACTAAACTCCATGCTAAAAAAAATGTAATCTATAAATTACTGACAACTAATTCGAACTAACATAAAAAATAGTAAAACAGAAGCTAAATGGTATAAAGTAACATGATGGACTTATAAACAATTTAAAATCTTGAACAAATCTTACTTACAGATGTTGAGAATATCAGTACTTACTTATTGCAGTATATGTCAAATCTTGTAATAGATGCTCTACCTGAATGTGCAGAGTGATAAGTTTTGAATAAATGCATAGTCATTGAACACTTGTAAAGCATAGGTTCCATATAAATTTCAATTTTACCAGAAGCATTTCGTTTATCCAAACATAATGTTAAATCATTAATAGTTATCACTTTTCTTAATATAACTTCTGCAGGAGATATATCTAAAAATAAAAAAAAGCTCTATTACTAAATAAACTAACTTTAATAATTAAATTCAGTGTTGTGTTTCCATTGGTTTTCTTTTAATCAATATAAATATTGTCTACCTATATAAGCTGGTTCCCATTTGTCATCTGCTGATTCAAACTTTAAATGTTTCACATTCATAGATAATACTATGTCTTCTTCAACATATTTTAAAATCAAATTATTACAATAAATGCAAATATTGCTTACAATTTTATTTATTAGTAATTGTACATAACCTTGTGGAGCCTCTATTTCTTTACTAAAATCAAATCCAATGTAATTAATTACATAGAACAGTAATTTTTACTGGAATATATTTGAATTTTTGTATACCTGTCTCTATGAGGTTTTTCTGATTCTGTATTCTCTGGCCTTCCCTTATCTTCGTCTCCTCTTAAATTGAAAATACATTCTGGAAAACAATGTATTAGATTTTCAATTGACAAAGTATTAAATTCATATATTGCTTAAATAAGTTGTACTTGCCTATTGTATTTATAGTAATTGTAATTGGTTCTGAAGCTAACTTTGTCCATGGTACATGTATTAGAAGTTCCCTAATGCTACCAGAAACAAAACTAAAAGGTAAGTGAAGTTCTTCTTCTAAAACTTGCAAATTTAATTCTAAATTATTAAAAACTGCGTCACCGCCCCAAAATGATACCTGGAAGATATATTTACATCTAATACTTATTAATAAAGGAACATTACAAATTTATTGTAAAATTAGTTAATTAGTTTACCTGGGAGTCTTCCGTTCTGAAATTAGTTACATATTTATTAACGTAACTGAGCAAAATTGGAGTGATATATGATTCTAACTTGAACATATCTCTAGGAGTTAGTACTGGGGGCTAGAAAATAGATTTGTTTATAGAGTTTATAGGTTATATTTTTTAGTAGTATTTACCGACTACACATATCTACGTTAATGGAAATAAAATATGACCAAATTAATTTAATACAGACTATTAAAACACGTTAAACTAAGTTTTGTTGGCATATTTTTATAAAATTGGTGATGATAACACAAACATCTGATTTTTAAACGTCGCACGCAAAATAGCCACTACTAAATATTTAAAAATAAATATTCCTAAATTTGACCATTTCACAACAATACAACGTTGTCGGATTGAATAAATTTATATTTGAATTTTTTTGTTTAAATTGGATGGCACAAAATTGAACGAAAACATTTGATCGAATTGGAAATATTATCGAAAATAAATCTAAAATTCATTAGATCGAAAGGACAATATATCAAAAATCAACGATTCTGTCACGAAATTGCGCGCATAAAAAGAGTGCTTAAAATAGACTCTGGAGCAATCACGCGGACGGGGGCTACGTATTTTTTTTAAATAAAATTATAAAAAAAACTAAACTAGTTTAACTAACCTGTGCGGCCTCGAGCCATTGTGGGTTGCTTTACAAAAAAATATACACAATATGAGAAAAATTAAAAAACAACTAATTTACCTAAGAGATCGGCCTGGAGCCATCGCGGATTTCTTCGCCAAAAAAATATACAAAAATGGTAAAAATTAAAAAAAATTAACCAATTAACTAATCTGTGCGGCCTGAAGCCATTTAAATTTGACCGTTCGTTCACGCATAAGTTTGGTAAATTAGTTAGGTTTTTTTTTTAATTTTTTTCTCACTTTATGTATATTTTGTTATTTACTCAACTGCTTTTTCTATAAATCTATTTTCGATCAATTTTCAATTCGATCATTGCTTTTTTAATCATTTTCTTTTCCACCAATTGTTATTCAACATATTGTTTTTTCGGTCAAATATATTTAATCAAATGTTTTCAATCAATTTTATGTTTTGGTCCTTATTTTCCATTCTAAATCAGCATAAAATAATTTAAAACACAATACACGACAAAATAACCCACTTTTTTGAAAACTAAATAACTTTAATAGGCAATACCCAGTAAACCACAAATAGTCGGCATTCGCTCGGCCTGACACCAGCAAGTACGGGAAGCCGAGTACTCAGATTGCCGTTGTCGGGGTTGCTTCTGAACCGGGAGGACTGTACCATATGTGACGTAATTTAGAAGTAGAAACCGCATGTGGTCAATATTTGGCTTTCCAGATATATATGGGAGGCATCCCTTACGGGCCGAACTATACATAGATATATGAACGCGGTCACAGTGTAGGGGGCTGCCGACATTCGGCTAGGTGGATATATCGGGCCGAGTCCGGCATCCGGCAAGCTCCCTTCGGCCCCGTTACTTACGGTGCAGTATAAACACACTACAACTCGTTCAGATTAAATAATAATATTAATATGATGTTCTATTTGTCAATAAAATGATGCATACGTAACAATACAAGAAAGTAATATCGGTTGCCTAGATGTCAGTAATGTTTTACCGAAACATAGTTTTATAAATAATCTAGTCAAAATCAAAAAAATATTGTATATAACATGTGACGAAATGCCATTTTATGTGCTCGTTCATGTTGCGGGATCTTGCTCTGTTGGTCCCGTTAATATTCACTTGTTACATAAAATAAGGCATTTCGTAACTGCATGGTTTTATAGCTATTAAAATAAAACACTTTTACTTCAATGCCACCATGCAAATAGCAAATTAATATTGATTAATGTCCAACACTTATTAAAAATGATAAATAATTACTCAAATCGAAAAGGTAGCCACGTCATTCTTTTGTTAAATCTTATTTGTGTCACTATATAATAATTATAAAGACAAAAGTTATTTTTCTTCTTCATAAATATAGATTACCTACAACAAAAGTACTAAATTTTTATGAAAGTCCCATAATTATACAGTAAGTTGACCGAAGCATGAGGAATAATAAAGATGAGGCGTCTAATTATATTTGGACGTAAAGCGATAAAGAGAGTAAGCCCTGTCAATGGTAAGCATGGGATATTGCGGTCCGCACTCGGTGACATATTATTCTATTTCTGACTATTCAATAGCATATTTTGTTTCAGTACCATTCTCTTGGGATCAGGAATGAAAAGTTAACATATTGTTATGTGAGCCATTTCATTATTCAGTCATGCTCTAATCATACAAGTCCCTCTCTGTCTTATTTTTAGCATTTGAGGCTCAACTTGTCCGATTATTATACATAATTAAACCCCTTAAGACCAAACCTATGTGACGACTATGGCGGAGGTACTTTCGCGAACTTTCCAGAGTCAACGGGATACTATTTCTAGTCTATTCTAAATATAACGTGATAGTGTTTCTAATTTTTGGTGAGAACGTTCTGGAACCTTCACTATAATTTTAAATTGGTATATAAATATTGGTGGAGAATAACGCTGTATCAGTTATTATATGGACAGTGAATAAGATAAATCGTGAACAGCTATTTTTTTTTCCTTTTAAGTGTCAGTTTGGATTTAATTCAGAGCCACGCATACTCCATCACGGATATGACTCGTATTTATGTCTTTGTCAAGCATGGCCTACTTTAGAAAAATATTTGTGAGTCACCCTTTATTAATTTATATGAATTAAACAAGTATTAGAAATTAAAAATTTAAAAAAACCGACTTCAAAAACGTGCAGATGCCATCACCACATCTTAACCAAATTTATATGGGACTACCCCCGAGGTACCCCCTTACTAACAAAAAAAGAATCATATAAATCGGACAAGGTGGTAAAGCATTATCGCTAAACATACATAAAAAATGAAGAGTTTGAGGATTTTCTCATGGATCCAATTATTAGATTTTGACCAAATGTATATGGGACCACCCCTGAAGTAGCCCCTTTCTAACAAAAAAAGAATTATTGAAATCGGACATTGTGTTAAAGAATTATCGCTGAACATACATACATACATACATACATACATACATACATACATACATACATACATACATACATACATACATACATACATACATACATACATACATACATACATACATACATACATACATACATACATACATACATACATACATACATACATACATACATACATACATACATACATACATACATACATACATACATACAAAAAAAATATCGCGACGAATTGATAATCTCCTCCTTTTTTGAAGTCGGTTAATAAATACTTGGCAACGTTGTGCGCAAACTGTAAATATATGTAAAGTAAATACGCACGTGTTATTAATGTTGGCTAACCTGAAAAATGATTGATAAACTTTGGATGATGAGGAGTGGAGGGAGGTACAGAAATGTCAGTTTTACAAAATGGCGAATGTGCGTGATAGTGATACTTCTTTGTGGCTTCACAATAAACTCGGAATATCAAACGATTCTTGGACTGGAGGTTCAATATGCTCACAACTAAATGCTGAAGTTTTAAGAAATATTAAAGACTGTTTCCCAGATCTACAAACACAAGTCAAACTGAAATTATTACTGAGTTTCTTTCATATCCCGCGCAGAAATTTGGAAGAAGTATGTTTATACCTATGTCAAAACATAAACAAATTTACTTTACTGAAGAATAAATTAAATTTAACTTGTTTTTTAGTGGAAAGCAGAGTTGGAACAAATTTTGGAAGTAGCTCTTGGAGATTCTGAGTTATGGGTTGCTATGCTAGCAGATGCGTTAAAAACGTACCCTTCCACTGGGTCTTTGAATACAGAAATTTCAGATGTAGACGAAGTTCGGCCTATTTTCAATGATTTAGTTACTGATTTACGAAGACTTGTACGCAAACAAAATGATCATACAATGCTTCCTATGGAGTGCCACTACTTAAATAAAGGAGCACTAGTCTCTGTTGTGAGTAGCAATTATTTTCTATTATTGCTTTTAAAACTTTGTTTATTAAATAGTATAAATTAAACATAGGAACTGTTTCTTTTTTAAATTGCACAATTTATAATATCAACCTGTTGCAGCCTTTCTAGTCAATGGCTAGCTGGTATATTTTAATTATAAATTAAATGTGTACTTAGTGTGTTACATAAGTTTTTATTTTAAATTCCTGTCATTCTCTTGTTTAAGCCACTTGAGACTTTTTATTGCACCTCACAGTAAAATATAATATGTATAACTGAAACATTTCATAAAAATTACACTATATTATGAACAATATTTCTAAAATCAGTTGAATATTAATTAAAAAATATTTAATTTTTGTATTTAAGGTTGGACATAAACCAGAACCATTAAAACATTTTACAATAAAGAAAAAGCCTAAATCAGCATTGTTGAGAATGGACCTTTTACAAAAATCTATGGATGCTGCATCAAATATGAATAAAAAATCATGTGCTCCTGTAATACCTGTTAGATCAAGGGGGATGCCTAGAAAAATGACAGATACAAGTAAGTTTATTTTAATTTTTAACAGGTGAAAAAAATGGGTACAGTTTCTATAATCTTGTTTATGTAAATAATACCTACTTATAAAGAGAAATATTTATCTACGTAAACTTTTCTAAAATTTACACTTCACAATTCTACTACCATTTGTCTCCAAATGAACAAATCAGTACTACAGAATGTATTACATTTATAATAGAGGTGAACAGTTTACAATATAACTACCCAATATTGTGGGTGAGGTATTCCTTACTTGTATCAACAATCCTAATAAGTCACCTCAGAACACCACTGAAAATAGTAACAAAATAGCTCTCCCTTTCTGACGCTAGCTTTTCTTTTAGAGGTTCATTCATAAGGGAGTGAATTATAGGAAGAATATTATTGTAATTTAATATCTTTAAATTAGTAGGTGTTATTATATCTTAAAAATCTGATGTGTCCAACACATGACTTTCCTATCTGAACAATTTTAAGAAAATTATGTTTATATCAAAAATTATAGGGAATAACATTACAAGTAGTGATGAGCGATATCGTGATAAGAATATTGATCCTCAAAGTAAACCATCACTTAATCACATTTCTATATCTAACTATGTTATTCATATATCAACCATTTATAAATAGATGGCTAGTATTGACATTACCAAGGGACCAGGACCTGATGGTATCCCCTCTTCTGTTCTCATATTTTCTAGTTTTGTTCTCTCAGGGCCACTTCACATTATATTTAATAAGTCTCTTGCTTCAGGAATATTCCCAGATTTCTGAAAAGTGAGCTATCTTACACCTATTTTCAAGTCTGGTAACAGAGCAGACATATCCAACTATAGAGCCATCTGTAATCTTAGTTCCATTACAAAGTTGTTTGAGAAGATAGTAGCTGATTACTTAAGATCTAAATTAAGTTTATCAATAATAGAAGAACAATTTGGGTTTCTTAACAAAAAAATCTACCTAAAATGCTACCTAGCAGTTTCATCTCTTAAGGATTGTCTCAAACTTCAGTCTTATCTGGCTAGGCTTGATGAATGGTGTGTGAATAATGCTATGGACCTAAACATCACTAAGTTACAATCGATATCCTTTACTAGGAAGATCAACAAGATTGATTATCAATATAATATCAAGGGTACACCAGTGTCCCAAGTTGCATCCATTCGAGATCTGGGTGTTATGGACTCCACGCTCCCATTTGTCAAGCAGATTGACAGAATAGTACCCAGACCACTTGTTATGCATGTGTTTATAAGGAGAAAGTATTAATGCTATCAGGTTATTGTACTGTAGTCTTGTTAGGCCTCTGCTAGAATATTGCTCTTCAGTCTGGAACCCCTAGTATACTTGTCACATTCATAGATTAGAACAGGTTAAGAGAAAATTTCTTCGCTACTTATCATTTAAGTCAAATATTCCACAGATAGATGACTATTCCTATGATTTTGCGGCATTGCAATAGACATTCTCCTTACCAACTTTGAGAATAAGAAGAGATCAGGCAGATCTGAAATTATTTTTTAAGCTCATTAATTATATGGGACTGCCCTACATTGATTTCAAGCATGTTGTTGGCAGCCCCAACTAAAGCACAAGATCAATAAACAGTTTTCATCAGTCCTACATGAGAACTAATGCTAGCCTCAATTCATTCATGCCTAGAGTTTCACGAAGCGCTAATGCTTGTGCTGATAGCCTAGAATTTTGTAATTCAATTTTTTCTAATTTTTTGAGGGTGTTAAAACTTACTGTGACATACATTCCTTAGTCTTAATAATAGTTGTTTTGATTTTGTACATGTTAATATATTTATGATTTTTGTTGTTAGTTTATTAGTTTATCATTATTATGTCATATTATTTAGATCGACTCTATTTGAGGGTTTTTTTTGTTTTTATTTGTAACTTTGTACTGAAAGTGGGCAAGACCCGTGAATAAATAAATAAAAACACTCACACACTCAGACATCATCACGAAAATAGTCAAAACGGATTCAGGGACCCAAAACGTAAAAATCCGTCGAAAAAATCATGATTCCTATACTTTCCTTATCTGTATAGAGATAGGAAAGTAGAAAAACACCAGCTAGAAGAAAAAATGTACATGCTTAGTGCAAAATAGTAACATAATTTTCCCAATATACAGTGTCAGCCATTGAACGTTTTCAAATACATGCTGCACAAGTGTATATGAAAACTGCAGAGTTTGCATTAGAGCCAGTAGGAAACGAATAATTTCAGCATTGTCAGTTTATATGGCATGACCACATTGTAAAGTTGGCCAGGGCGTATAAACTGACAGATGATATTTTTTGTTTCCTGCTCGGTTAATGTCAACTCTTTGGCACTTTGATATATTTATTAGTGTTTTTTTGTCATAATTTTTTTTGGTAATAGCTTTCCTCAGAAATATCCTTTTCTTACCTATCTCAAGATTAGTATGTGTTTTTATTACTGAATGAAAAATCATGAGAAGTTTTATGCTATATACTTGCTTGCCAGATGATTGTGGTTGTATCTACTGGAACATAGGCATAATTAATGTTTATAAATGTATCACATTCCAGTGAATTTACTGCTACCAATTTTTTTCATTTTATTAATTCAAATAATTTTAGAACTAAAAAGACAATAATAATCATATGTAACTATATCAGAATCACTTGAAGGCAACATACTACTTAAATCTTAATACTTATTCTTTGGCTTGAGACAGGTGATTGATGCAAATGACTTTTTTGATAAATTTTATTTCTTTGATTTTAGCTCCATTGAAAGGTATTCCGAGCAGAGTGCCCACTTCAGGCTTTAGGTCAGCTTTGAATAGCAATGCAAATAGACCTCCCCTATCAAGAGCACCAGCGGGCAGAAAGGAAGGTGGCGTAAAGTTACTAGATATAGCAGATCAACCACTCGGATATGCTGCAGCTAAGAAAAGGAAGAAGATGCAAGGTAAATTAATATTCTTTAATTATTAACTATCACATATTTATTGCATAAAATAAACTAACTAGTAATAAAAAACTTGAAGAACAATGTACTTAACCCTTGACATTTGGTGTTTATTGTTTGTATAAGATGTGAAAATCGAATATTGTTTTTAGAAATCGAGGAAGCTAAGAAAGCAACAGAAACAGCAGCTTTACAGAGTCCTCCACCTGCAGCTGGTGCAACACCAGATTATGCTGCTGGTTTGGCTCCAACTCCTACATATGCTCCAGCTACCCCACAACCTGTAGTGGTTTCTTCTGCAGGTAATTATATTTATATTAAACCCCTTTTAAGAGAAGTACATACATATTTTTTGTTCAAATTAATAACTTTAAATTTTATGGTAAAATATGAACAAAAAAATTTAAAAATCACATATTATTCAACTGGCAATAATTTACTGCTGATAATAAACGTTAATTGCCTTAATATTTTGAACAGTTAACTTGGACATGTTTGCTATTGTTAATTTGTTCAAAAAAACCAACAGATTTAGTGGACTGTTTTGGTTTTTTAAATTACATAGATTAAACAGTGAATTAATCTTAGTGCAAATCCGCTAATTTGTATATTATAAAAAACGCAAAAATTCCATTAACTCGTGAACAAGTAAGTAAAGTGAATCAGGATAAAGTCTTCATAAAAACATAAGATAATGGCAGGTTTTCTTTCTTTGCTGATAAGATTAGTTGGTTCCAAAATAGCTTGCACTCTTGAAAACACAATAGGGGATAGAAACACAAATAAAATGCTGAAAATGCTTTCATTAAAATATGTAAGAAATTTAATTGCAAAGATGGATCAAACATAAAAACAATGCTGCATTTAGGGTATAGTTGATTAAAATCTTTAATCTTATGAAGTTAATAACCTTTTATTATTGCTGTTTCAGCTATCTGGCAACAATAACAATAAATAAAAATGTTTATTTGCTGATGATACAAAAATTTATATTAAAACGAATTTTTCTGATTGCCTTCTCATGCAAAGGGCTTTTCAATCATATTTATTTATAATACAATACCTGAAATATTCTTTAGACCACCTAATAATGTTCCGCTATTTATATTGGCATGCAATACAGGAAAAAATAAATACTGTAAAAACACAGAAACCAAACTTATATTCATTAAATGAAATATATTGGTTTATCTTACTTCAATAAAGTATCTAATAATACATGAAAACAATAACAGTACATAAATGGCGAAACACAAAAATAGTCACTGGATCTAGTGAAGCCTAACTGTCGCCCTCCACACTTTACATATACATCTGCAGTCTTGGAAATTGAAAGCTCAATTTTGACCAAAATTAAGCTAAGAATCTGTTCAAATCGCTTTTAAACCTAGAATAAACAATTTTTTTTTTGTAACACCTATCTTTTTAATACTTTCTTGCTTAATAAAGTCGATCTGGGTTCTTTTTTCTGAATAGATTCCTTAATTATGTAGTACTTTCTACTTTAGAGTAATACTTGAGGTGTGAAAGTTCCATTAATATTTCCATAACTACTAACAAACTTACTCTAACAGAATTTAATTTATAAAAACACAACTACCACTAAATTGTAAAGTTAAAAAAAGTCACAAAATGAAAACTCAAATTTGATCTTAGTAGTTGTTTAGGACAGCAAAGCTGGAATATGCTGCATTAGTGTGAGGTCAGTGAGAACATACAAAAATAAACCACTCTGCCATTGATTTTAACATAAAAGTTTCTAGTTTTTTTTTTTAATAAATATTGTCTGAAGGTTGTAAAAAGTACCTTTAAGGTATATTGTTTAATGAGCAAGAAATGGTACTCTTCCTATGAGTACCTTAATTTATTCATTTGTTTATCGTTTTGCATGATTACTAAATATTTAACTACAATGTTATCTACTTACTTTAGAAATATATCTGGACCTTAGATCCAAAGAGCATTGTTGAAACTTTTGACTGTCTGTATTTTTAATTGGACTTAATATTGGTTTTAAAAATATATCTGGAAAACTTAAAATAATAGGCTTAATACTTAGCACCAATGGAAGGAGCAGGAAAAATTATGTAGGAGTAACGAAAAACTTAAAAATGAAAAAAAAAAAAGGTAGACTTAATACTGTTTGGCTCTGAGGTCCAGAATATTTTAAAATAAAGTAACAGTTTAATAACTACATATTTGGTGTATAAACAAATTTGTTTGGCTCATTTTTTACAACATCCCTAATGCACTGCATATGATTATATAATGTCTGGTTATAGGGAATATTTTTTCGCTGTCAAATAGTTAAAAGAATTCCTGAATCTGCTAGTTGCGCCTTTCATTTCTTACTATTTGTACTTTATATTTCATTTGTTTACAAAAAATATTTTTACAGTAATAACGGCGCCGCCTACGCCAGCACCTCAACCAACGATAGTACAACTTCCACCAACGCCAGCGCCTCCCACCCCAGCACCCCCGCCAACCCCTCAACAGATCTCACCGCCCGTTCCTGTACCTACACCTCAACCAGCAGTTGCGGTGGCACAGCAATTTATCCATACAATGCGACCTGTACCTCCTCTTTTGGCTACTACACCTTCCGGACAAAGGACGATCATATCTACAGAGCAGAATATTCAGCCTGTACAACAACAGGTACTTACTATCTCTAATATTTTTTAATTTTCATAAATGTGTATTAAAACAGTTCACAACTTTTAAAAAATATAAACGGCTATTAAATGTATACTTGTTACAGGTACAAACTCAGATTATTGGTACACCAGTTGTGGTGGCTCAACGACCCATGCAACAACCTCAACAGACTGTGACCCACATCAGAATCCAACCTCAACCCACCACAAATGTTTTGCAGAGGAGAGGGCTTGCTCTTACAGTATGTATATTATTCCTTTATTAACTTTTAAAATTTGGAAGATAGCTCATTGTTTTTTAATTAATTTGTTTTTTAGAGAGAACAAATGTTGGAAGCTCAAGACATGTTCCGTACAGCCAACAAAGTCACTCGACCCGAAAAAGCTCTTATTCTTGGTTTTATGGCTGGTTCGCGAGACAACCCGTGTCCACACCTCGGCAACATAGTCACCATCAAACTGTCGGAAGACCAAGAGAATGTGCTTCAACCAGACGACACTTACCTCACCATGTTAGTAGAAACCCACTTCCAGATGAACTACAACAACGGCGAATGGAAGAGGATAAAAAAATACAGGCATGTAGAAAATATGGTAGAGCAAATCGCCCAGAGTACACCGACGGCAGCTTTAGTGTGACAAAAGCAGGGTTTTATTCGATAGCCGACAGAATGTGGTTAGGACAAGTAATTGAAGTTGGTAAGGTACATCTTGTTAACTCAGAATGTTAATTGAATTTGAGATTATATAGATGTGAGTTCAAAAAGTACATATATTTTAAGTATATATTTGTGTGTTACTAAAAAAGTACTGAGGGTAATGCAATCAGACTGGTTCGAATATTATTTTTTACAAAAGTTGTGAGTCATATTTGTGCAGGAAAAGATTGTAGCAGCTAATTAAATATTATGAAAAATACCACTTTTCTCACAGATATGGTTGAAACTATTACAAACACCAACTATGTTAACTATTTACATTATTTTTTTGTCAATTTTTAAAAGTAATATTTCTTACGGATTTTTCCTGATATCCCTAACCTTATAAATATATTAGGTCAAAAACGATGAAAGTAGGGACTAAGCGAAATGAGATTACCTTTACAGCATTCTCATTGGGAGAACGATACAAAAAAGATTGAGCAGTTTCATTGCACTGCAACATTTTTCGATTTTCTGAAAATATAAATAAAAAGTTTTCCCTAATAAATAGTATTTTCTCTTTTTGAATATCGCCAGTGTAAATCGCAAAGTACATAGCTCCATTTAGAAATTCTCTGCAGGAGAGTCAAAAAACTAATTTAAATATTTGATCTAAGAATAACTATATCCTTGATTCTTACCTAAAATATCAAAAAGCAGAAATTACTAAAACATTAAATTTATTTTAAACACACAATACAACTTGCTCCAAATAAAAAAATTACTTTTTAAACACACAACAAAAGTTAAATAGTAAATTGCGAAAATAGAGGGATCGCTATTATTATTTTTATTTGCCGTAGTGCTCTCCTTATGATCGATGGTCCCACTTGACTTACAGGTGAGGAAAATCCCACCCTCCATAATCGACACGATAGTCCGCCGAGATTGAAATATGGATGTAGCATCAACAGAAATTAAATTAACGCAAAAATCAAATGGTATGCTGTGGGATTGGCTGCTAGTAATTTATTACTTAGTCATGCGACAAATTAATTATCAGGAAATATGCCTCACATTGAAAAATTGACAAGTATAAAGTTTAAAATATTTTGAAGGTTACTTAAGGCTATTTGTCATGACACTAAATTAAGTTATTAATTTAGAACTTAATTTTCCACCTGCAAGGATACCAATTTTCAGTACTAAATTAAGTCTACATGCAATTGCATAATCTCTTATGAAATTAGACAAGAAAGGCGTTTTTATTATGAAGTTGAAAGATTTAAGATAAAGTATTATTTGTTTTTAGTATTGTGTTATTATTATTTAGTTGTCTATTGTGTTATTTAAGGTGTAGAAAAAACATTTTTATTGAAGAAGAAGAAGAAGAAGAAAAAAAGAATCATACTTAAATGATAATCAATTTGTGATAACCAATGTGTTTTTTTTAATGGATAAATTTCAGATATGTCTATAAATTATAGTTGAATATTTTACAGAAAAGGGAAAATATGTTTCTTGTTTGATGTTTTTTATAACTTTCAAACTGATAAACTTTTAAAAGGTATCTATCTTTAGAAATTATATTCTGGCTTGGTCTAATATATGATTTTACAATGCAATTAGTTTCTTAATAAAGGTATTTATAATGGACAAATTCCTTTTCCTGAATCTGTTAAGAACTACACATATAATATGTAGTTGAATTCAAAATATTTTCAAAACTATCATCTAAAAATCCGCTTTTTATTTCATACAGTAGAACTTATTTTTAAAAAATATTTAGTAATTTAGTAGAAAATGGGACAAGTTTTAATTAATATATTTATTTAGTAACTAAATTTAGTACTGAATTTGCTGTTTCTAACGTGAAATATTTTAAAACTTAAAAAATTATATTAATTTAGTGTCGCCTTTAAATAAATGTTTGAACATTAATGTGTATTCATCAGAACATTAATTTTTATCAGGATTTGAAAATTGGATTTTGAAGAAGTGGTTTTTGAATGTACCTCTGCCAAAAGAGTATCGGATGCATAACTATATTGAAACATTTTTGTTAATTTTTCAATTTGATGTGTTTTTATTAAATTTATTGAGATATTGTTGCTCACTTTTTTTTTGACCTAAAGTACTTGTACTATTTTTACTCTATCTATAATTTCTTAAATAAATAGAATGTGGAGAGACCTTTAATGAAATAGTTTCGTTTTTGAGAATAGAAAAGGCATTATAATGTAAATAGTGAGTAGTGACTTAAATTATTCTATAGGCTGTATCTGTTATTCTAACCTAAATTACTTTGATTCATTTTTAAAATAAATTTCTTTATATTTTGTTTAAATATTTTTTAGTTTGCAGTTTACTATAATTGCCTTATTTGGTATAAATCTAAATTATATCGAATTGATTTCTTTGATAGATACGAAAAATACCAGTTATTGCTAATTATAAGAAAATGGCTATGGGGTAGCCGTCTCAAAAAAAGTAATTTGGGTGAAGAAAGTCAATCTTTTTGGTATTTTGAAAGTTACTTTTTTCAATTCCATTTTGAATATTCTTAATCGGCTTTGTTAAGCTATATTAGCGATTTATATATTTAGAATGCCTTTGCAATAGCTTGCATATTTGGTATTTAAATTACATTAGCTTGACATTTGTAAAAATAGCTTATCCTTTCAAATACCAAAATTAAAACTATTATCTTTTGTCCAAATTTCTAGATCATTTTGTATTACTCATTGTTACAAACTATATCACTCTCATATTTAAAAAAATAATGTCTTCTAACGTCACTAACCCAACCAATGTGGAGAAAACAAATTAATTGCCAAATAAAATAAAGTTGTAGATTTTGATATTAAAAAATTATTGCTTAAAATAATGTGACCAATTAAAAATTATTTTTTACATCTACCTCAAAAATGTTTTTTGTGGTACGTGGTAAAATAGAAAAACATATTTTTGTGTTTCGAATTAAATGTATCATTTTTATTTTGCAGTTTTTCTGAAGCGTTATTTTCTTCAGATCGCTGCACGTATATTTTAAAGGTGTACCATAAGAGTAATTGTTTATTTTTGAGTGTGACTGAAATATTTGCTACATACATATAGTTTTATATATTGAAAAGTTTAACATTTATACTATGAAATTTTAAAACCTAATGGAATTGTAAATAACTATTTATTGTTTTTTTTTTCTCTGAAAAATAGTTGTAATAGTATTCAGTTTTTATTTGAAGTTGTTAATTTTTGTGAAAGACAGTTGTAAATATTGTTAAAAATATATTAAACGGATGTTTTTAAAATGATCTTTTATGCAGCAGTTTCCTTTAGTTTTTATCATGATCCCAATATGTGCTCCAAAAATCCTATGTGTCTTAGATCTTCCAGCAGTAGCGTACCTTGACACAGGGGGCATCGGTGCAAGATATTTTCGGGGTCTCCTGGGTAAAAAAATGCACATAAATAATATATAAAAAAAAAAGCAAAAGTACTTAAAAAAGTAATAGGAATATATTCGCAAGTTTAATAAAAACTAAAAATAAATAGTAAAATAAAATAGAGCGACCTCGGTCGTGTATTTTATATATTAAAATAGTCCTATAACTTTAAAAAAACATTTGCAAGTCTGACAAATAAAAAATAAATTAGGGGAGTGTGGTATATATTGGGACATTTTTTAGGCCATATTTGGATGCGTTTCAGCTAGGACAGTTCAGGTCGATATATTGAGACCAAACTTGGGTATATGGCCTGTATTATCCAATAAATATGAAAACCGCAAAACAAATTCGTCTTCCCATCCTGTAGCTGATATGGAGGGGGTCACCTTTAAAAAATAAAGTTACAAGTTTTTCAAGAAAACAATTTGAGCTACGATTTTTTTCTACATACAAACCAAACATTTTTTTTTTATATATTTTTCCAAAAAATTTTTTGGACCATAGTTCGAATGTGGGGGCTGGCATTTGAAAATAGTTACAGAAGAGAAAAATCTAATTTTCGACACTTTTATAATAGACTTTTTCTACACCCGTATTATAATAATGCACTTATATGCCCATAATCCGTTTCATAATGATACCCATTATGATACAGATTTTTCATTATGATACAGATTTTTAATCAATAGAAACCTACAATTTTTCAATCAAGCATGATGTTTGACGTTTGTCCTAAATTCCTATGTAATTGTTTTAGTTGTCAAAACGTATTACATTTTCGTAGATAGCTAAACTTCGATAATTATAATATTAAAATGTCTGATATCAGCGATATAGAAGACTCCTCCACACATATCGGAGAAAGGAGAAAATGCAGTACAAAATATTTTGCCCCAAAAATCTGTGGTAATACCAATACCCAAGGTAATAATTAATTACAATTTTGTAGAATTTTTTATAGAAATACGAGTAATTACTGTTATTGTGTTCAATGCCAATATAAATAGAATATTTATAGGTCTTGATTATTTATCGGGTGTAGAAAAAATAGCGTATGCAACTCTCATGTAATGGTTATTAAAACACTCGCATAAACCATACGAAACTCGCCTTTGGCTCGTTTCGTATCCCGGTTAATGCTCGTGTATTAATAACCATCATTACATGATCGTTGCATAATATACAATTATTTACAACGTTTCTGTATATCTTATCTCCACCGTCTCATAGAGGACGATATAGGGGTGGAAACCCAATTTTTTTTTTAACTTACTAAATACATATCTTAAAAACAGCTTAAACTCAATCACAGCTATTATTATTCTTCATTTTAACACTTCTAGCCAGTTTTATAAAAGCACAGAAGAAAAAACATCGAGCACCAAATCAGTATTAAAAAGAAATTTCGCCGTATGGCGGTATCGATGCAAAATCTGTGATTAATACATGCAGTGGCGTGCCGTGAAATTTTTGGAAGAGGAAATGATTGTATAAAAATACAGGGGGTCAGTAAGCAAAGCGCCGCAGGCAAAAATTTTTCGCGGCGCATTCACCATTTTGACAAAATCTTGCTTTTTTCTTAGTACTACGGATATTCGAGATTGAGATTTTTGAAGTATTACTATTACTTTATTGCCTAGGGTAGAACTAGAAACTATGAAAAAACTTACCATTGAAAAGCTTCCTTGGTTTATTTAAACGTAAAAAAAACATTTAACTGAAGTTTTTTTTATTTTTTCCAGCATTTTTCGTCCAGTGGACACAGCAGTTGACATTTATTTATACTTAAGATCTATTCGCCTATCCTCAATGGCTGCAAATTTATCTATAACATCGTCGTACAATTTTGGATATTCTGATAACTGTTTAACAAGCTGTTTTTCAATGGATATTAGGGCTAAATTAGAGTCTGTCTTCACTTGTTGAATTTCGTATAAAACTTTTAATGCGCTTTAAAGCTGAAAAACTTCGCTCAACTGACGCACTTGTGGCTGGGATGGTTAATACTAATTCACACAACTTGACGACTTCACAAAGGAACTTATTTAAACCAGTAATAAGAAAATTTAACACATTGATGGGCGTCTTTTTATTACTAATTTCAGTTGTTTCATAAACAACAATTAACTAGGACTTTAATGCTGGAATATCGAAAAAATTTCCATAATTTAATTTTGGTGAATTAAAAGCTTCCGATGGAAATTTTGATGAATGGGTAGTTACTAATATTAAAATTGCACAATTTAACAAATTTTAATTGGTCAAAGTTTTGAAATCGAGAGTTCATAACATATGCGTAAGGCGACGTAACGACCGCTGCCTCTCGGCCGTATTTCACGTTTACAGACTGACTACTGTCGCGGCAAAGCAGGGTCAATAACACGAAGCGAAACCACTTGGAAGATGAACCGTCTATTTTAAGACGTGCTTCCGCCGACGGACTCGAAGTATATGGTGTGTGCGTTTACACAATTAATTTTCTCATGGGTAGTACGTGCGTTTACACATTACACCAATGAATTGTTAGTACATTTACGAAGTTTACGTAATTTTTTAGAGAAAATATAGTACCTAATTTAATATTAATTCCTATGCATTATAAACTGAAAAATATTTTTAAATCTCAAAGTGTAGGGACCGCACGCCCCTTTTATGTCAACCAAATGATTTGGTTGACATAAAAGGTACACTGTAACCATAGGCGCCGGAACTCAAAAATTGCTTTGGGTGCCCGGCCTCTATGTTACCACTCCCCCCATTCTCCCCTCCATATCCAACTTAAAGGCATTACCGGTTTTTTAAAAGCACTTTAAAGCGTTGATATGGAATATCAACAATCGTCAGGCTGGAGGCTCTCATCTAGATCGGAATATCTGGCATCTGACAATCCTATATGATATATGCTCGGTGCAGCCACCACTGGTATTCAGTAGTGCTACGGTGCTAGAGTGCCAATGAAATAAGTAGAAACACAATAAAAAACATTTGTTAACTATCATGAATTTAGAAGGAGATTTTTGATGATTTATTAATACACATATAAAGGAGTATTGTATATACACAGGGTGACCATTTGAAAACAAAACAGGGCCAATTTTGGGCATCACAGATCATTTACAAAAAAAAAAAACGCTTGGACCGTCAATTTTTTATTTTAGGGAGAAACTTTTTTTGCCAGTTTCACCTTCTGAACGGAAACCCTCTAGCGGGGGTCACATTTACCCCTAAAATCTTATATGGAAAGAGGAGTGAATGATAGCTTATTTCAAAGTATTTTTACCTAGATTATAATCCCCAAAAGCTTACCAGTTACTCGACTAAATGCTGGAAATGCCGACCATTTGCTTCCATGCAATAGTAGAGGTTTTGCTTAAAATGCTCTCGGACATTTTGAAGCATCTGTGTGGTGACTTCATGACATTCATCAATTATCCGTTGTCGCAGATTTTCCAATGATATTGGCTGGGTGGCATACATTTTAGTTTTTAAGTGGTCCCATAAATAAATTTAACGGGGTTAGATCCGTAGACCGTGGGGGCCACTCAATACTTTCTCTTCTTCCGATCCATTGACCTGGAAACGTTTGAACCACATACTGACGAACAATTAGTGCAAAATGGGTTGGTGCACCATCTTGCTGGAATATTAAGTTGATTGCTCTGTACTGATCGTCATTCTCAATCAACTCTAGTAATGCTGGATAAATGGCGTTTTCTAATAATTCCAGATACATTTTTACAGTTAAAGATCCAGGCAAGAAAAGGGGCTTATTATATGGTTAGCAAAAATGTCAGCCCAGACATTCAGTTTTTCCGGATGTTGCGTATGCACTTTGTGAAATATTCTGGGATTTGAATCGGAACAATAATGACAGTGCATTCGTCTGAAAAACACGTTGAAAAGAAATTACTTCTTTTACCAGATATATTTTGTAGGAATGAAACTAGTGTTTTTTCAGTCTCTTCTTTTAATATCAGATGTTATCGCCAACTGTTTTGTACTCAATGTGGGTTCTTGAACAACATGCCCTAAAATCGCCACCTTCATTTACTACAGCATTTTCCATTTCACGTTATTTGTTAGCTATTGACCCCGTCTCCCAAAATTTTTGGACTAACTCCAAAATATAATTTCGTTGGACTTGTCGATTTTGATGTTCATTGTTAAACAGTTGGGCAGTTCTATTAGCACATTCATTGTTTGCAAAAAATTAATTGCACCCTCTCAGCAAATGAGTAAACCATTATCACTGATATGCCACTTTTATGCCGCCTCTACAACGAAATAAACTAAACCTTACTACTTTGCGGCGACCAAAGAATGTTATCTGATAATAATAATTGAAGGCCACAGGAATAATACTAGAATTGTTACAAAAAAATCCCATTTTTTTTTAACAATAATGCAAAAATTATGTTAAACCGGTTTTGTACTTTTGGAGAGCCACTGTATGGGCTACGTAGATAGTAGCGATGTATGGGCTACGTAGATAGTAGCGATTTAAAACTCAGGAGTTATAATCTAGGTAAAAATACCTTCAAAATAAAATATCTATCGACCCCTCTTTCTATTTAAGATATTAGGGGTGAGTATTACTCCCGATATAGGGTTTCCGCTTAGGGAGTTTTTTAGTAAATGACCTGGTTTCTCACCAGCACTACTAGAGAGCTGTTTCTGATTCTAAATAAACATTCTTTTCTAACGGTGCTTGGTCGGGAGCAACTTTCAAATGTTCTCCCTTTTCCCCTCAAGGATTTGCTCAATAGCATATGTACAGAGCTCTTGTCTTGATAATTGTGGACCGTTATTATGCTACATTTGAATATCCACATCCGATGGATGCATTTTTTGAATCTTGAGCGTTTGTTTATCCACATCGGACAGATCTGTCCTACTACAATTATGTATATTAAATCACGTGATCAAAGATTTACAACATATGAAATGCATCCGATGTGGATATTCAAACGCAGCATTAGTCGTTCTTTTTTACGTCATAGGGTTTTATACACCAAGAATAATAAACCCTTAAACCAAGTTCAACGCGTTGTCAATGACAAGTTATGGCGACTATTTTAGCATAAAAAATACAGCTCCGAACGATATTTTATCGAGGCATCCTATCGCTATACCAACTTGGGCCACGACAGCTTCTTTATTTCACTTATTGACACTTTTTGGCCACGTTGTGCTATGGGTGCTCCGCACCCAGTTTAAAACTGCTCTGGGTGCGCAAGCACCCAGAGCCCCGGGGATTCGGCGCATATGACTGTAACGGATAAATAATTCATCTACTGTTCAATGTACGGCGCTTTGTCCCATATACCATTTTCACCTATTAATTTTTAAAGGAACAAAATTCAGTGGAAATCAAAATAGGCTTGATCAATCTCCATTGAGAATGTTTGGTAAGTTGATCTATAATTTTCAAGACATTTGAAAATCATGAATTTTTAAAATTATTACGAATTTGAACACATTAAAAGAATTATCAGAGAGCCCCAAATATCTCAAAGGCACTTTGCACCGAACTGCCATATGATAGCTACGCCACTGTCTTCCAGACATAAATCAAAACTGAGTTTCAGTAATTTCATTGATAGAGTTTTAAGGAAAGTGTCTCAGATGTTGTTACTACAAAGAAAACCTTATCTCACCTTGAACCAAATGTTAACAAAAAAAATATATTTTCTCAGAAAAATAATTTATTAACTTTTTACATATGTAAAAAAACAAAGTAGGTACAAGTAAATAATTACAAAAAATTATAAAAAAAACAATTCTATAAGTAATAATGAACTATATTTTATTGCGTGTTTTTCGTGCAAATTGTGTTTATGTGAGGTTTGTTTCAATAAAAGCAAAAACTATATTAGGGTACAAATATGGTTTTCGCATGTGTTGGAACAAACCTATAATACTTCTATACAAGCGTTTGTATAATTTATATTTAATTTTTAAATGTTTCTTACTAACTGTAGCTGCTAGTATGCGTCTTAGAAAGAAATTACCAATACTGTATGAGCCACTAAAACAGAATTAAGTACAAAAAGTTGAATATACAGGTTAACTGTTCCATCTTATAACGAATATTAGTTATTAGTGCAGAAAAAATAAATTTATAAATCTTGAAAATAAACTATCGTTAATAATTGGATATATGGTTAAAAAACACCATAGTTGTGTATAAATGCAGTGAACTTACCTTCCGCATAATAAAATTTTATGTATACAGTACTTATTTTTTCCTGTTTGGCAGCTGTTATTTAATTGTCATGTGTCATATTCAGCAACAGCGCAGAAGTTGGTGACATGAGAGACATGTATCTTGCCTGAAACAAGATTAACGCATGTGTCTCTCAATGTACAGAACAAAAAAACAAGTACCGTATGTATTTTTATGCCTGGTACTTAGTGAGCTGATTAATTTAACAATCACATTAATACGAATTTCGGTACTTTATACAATGATAAATTAATCATAATTTAATGTAAGAGTATCTCTATTATATTTCACCACCATCTTTATATTGATTACACTGGCGGATCCTTGATACTAATAATCCTAGTAGTTACCTTTTACCATTGAAATCAAATTAAGAAAATTGACCCCCCGAATAGGTTCTGGATCCGCCTCCGATTGAATAAACGTTTAATATTATTGAAATAATAATACCCCCCCTTTAAGTCATCCCTTTACGAGTGAAGCTCTGAAAAAAGTTGTGCGGAGAGGGACGACTATTATTATTATTCCGTGGCGCTCTGGGGCTACTTACAGATGATTTGATGGTGGCATTTGACTTATTGCGATTTGAAATTAAATTATTTGTAATTGGTCTAAGATCCGAAGTGAGGTCGACCTTCACCCATCCGTTTAATGGATGAAAGTTTCTTTTTATTAAATAAAATATGTTTATAAATATACCGCAAATGGGTTGCCTAAGAAAAGACGGTCCAGACTATTTATTTTCTTAAAGTAAAAAAAAAAAAAACGACACCATGTAAAGTATTCCTCAGAATGCTTCGACTATGCCCAAACTTTAATCAGCTCACCGCAGGATGGATTAAAGTTTAAAATTTGGTGTTTTTCCTCTTCATCCGTTTTTGAGTTAACCTCAAAATTCGAAATTTGCACTTTTCCTCAAATATCTTGAATTAGGTCCATTTTAGAAAAATCATGTATAGGAACAAAATAATAGAGAATGACATCATAAGCAACTTTTATCATGATTCCTATACTTTCCTTATCTGTACACAGAAAGTAAAGTAAACAATGGCCGTGACCGTATTTTCTTAGGCAACCCATTTGCGGTATATTTAAAAACATATTTAATAAAAAAAACTTTCATCCATTAAACGGATGGGTGAAGGTCGACCTTACTTGCGGATCCTGGACTAAATACACCACCTATCAAATCCTACAAAGAACCATGGAAATTAATCAAAACTTCACATGGTTTGGTCTGAGATCCGAACCAGTGTCGCTAAAATACCGGCCGCTCGAAACATTGGGCTACAGAGATATAATATTGGCTCTGCATTTATATTTATTAAGAATTCTGGTTTGTCTTGTACCATGCTTAATTTAACAATCATAATCTTATATTATTTTTCTCTAGTTAGTTAGTTAAACGCTTTGTTATAATTTTCGAAGATATTAGGAATGGACGAGAAAAGGGGAGATTGGAATTGGAACATAATAGAACTGATTCTTTTGAAAATAGAAACTGACGATACAGCTGGTTGCAAAGATGTATGGGCTGTCTAAATAACGAACTTCAAATTACTCACTGTATAAACATGTTTCCAATTTTATCAAGCCTATACATTTTAATCCCAGAACACCTAGAAGGCCGATACATATGAACAATTTATTTTTGGTTCCTATCGTGTACAAAAATTGGTTTCTGTACAGACGCGTTGTTGGTGAACATACGCAGTATAGACGGCAGATATTTACAGTGTTGCCAAGAGTTTAAATCTTAAGTATATACGTAAAAACCTATTTATTGTTTTATTATATCATAACTGAAGCGCAGATGACAAAATATATAGTAAAAAATATATTACCAAAATTAATAAATATTTATTTGTAAACCATACATCAATCGTGTTATTAGCGGATTCGACTGGCTGAATGCGCATTTAGTTCGACTTTTTTAAGTGGTGTCTGTTCGACTGGCAGAACCTAATTAATTAAAAGTCAATTATTGCATTCGACTCAAATTTCTCGGTACCAAGGCATAGTAAAATTTTTGTTCAACTGGCAGGCGCTCTTGCTCAAAGTTCGAATTTTTTGGAACTGTACTTTTTTCAGTGCCAGTGTCATTTTGGAGGTTAGAAATTATTTAATATTTTTAAATATATTACCATCTCTGCTTTTATTATTAGTGAGAATGGAAAGTCTTTGAAATTAATAGAGATTTAATTTTTGGTTTGGCAACTATAAATAAATATCGTTAAAAATTTATTATAAACCTGAAATGTCAAGTGCTAACTGTGCCAGTCGAATAACGTAAAGATGCGCTACACCAATGTCGAATTCTAGCTCGTGCTTGCTGTGTGCACTGCTAGATATAAATTTGAATTATAAAAATGCAGCCCAAAATTAATTCAGAACTAAAAGCGCTTTGTCATCGAGCAAGAGCATTTGAGTCGAATGCGTTATTAGTTGTCATTTCAAATCTTAAAAACTATGTGTCAATCTGACTTTTTCTGCAAAAATTGACAATTGTTTTTAACAGATCCAGCTTAGTTATACATCGTTTACATTTTAAACTGATTTTTGTGTATTGATGATATTATTGTAGTGTTACTGGTTTAATTTATATTTATTAGAGGAGTCCCATTTGAAATTAATGTTTATCTTTAAGCCATAGTGTAAACTAGATTGAAGATATATAATGTCCCCCATGTTCAATCAGATTTTTTTTCGGAAGTAATAGGCTTCATCCTTTTATAAAGCTTCATTTTCCTGATGATTGCAGTTGGATATCGTTTTTATTTCTGAGCTAGGATTTTTTTTTTCAATATTTCAACCCCCTTAATATTTATTTATTCATTCCCTTATAAATCTTCATTTTTTTTTACTGAACATTTCATGTTGATATCGCTTTTGGTTTTTTATTTCTATTTTTTTTATTTCAACCCCTCTTGCCCCATTTTATTCAGATTTCTTTGTTGTTTTTGAGTTAGGATTTTTTTAAATATTTTAACCCCTCTCTTAACCCCACAATTTATTAAGATTTTTTTTTAGAATCAATATTTAATACCTTTTTGAGCTAGGATTTTTTTAAATATTTCAACCCCCATTACCTCCACAGTTTTATTAAGTTTTTTTCAAAATCAATAGGTATATTATTTATAACGTCGTAGGTAAAATAGAGTATGCAACTCTCATGTAATGGCTTACACACTCACATGAAGTGCTCATGTATTAATAGATAACATTATAGGATTGTATATTTACTATTTTCTAACTAAATCTCAACCAGCCTCCCTAAATCACACTCTATTTATAATATTTTTATCTACAATACATTATTTTTTGTCACCTGTACAATTATTAGGCAATTACGTCTAGCAGACATAGGTAAAGGTGCTTTGATCTTCTTTTACTCATTTTTAACTTTTAATAATTTTAAAACAAATGGTCTTCGTATATTATTTTAAAATAATTTTTGTGTGTTCCAACGTTACCTATTCCTTAAAATCATTCGTTTTCAGTGACACCATCTATGCCTAAAAATTAGGCAGATATGTCTAGCAGACACAGGTAAAGTGCTTTGATCTCCATTTATTCACTTTTAATAAATTGTTGTTTAGGCAACTCTGGTACTAAATCACTCAATTTTAATGTGAGAGAATAGCATTCTAGGTGATCTGTGATTTTAATAGACGTTCTTGCAACCGGCTGATAGAATGGTATATCATCATCCTATTTATACGTGCGCCCACAGTTTACTAAAATCTTTTATTATGAATATAATATAAATTATCATGTCGCTATCAGAATACCTCGTGTAGATTCATTTTCGACAAGATGAATTAAAACTATTTGTACTTGCACGTACTCAACGCTCTCTTAATGTTATTAGGATTAGTTTAACAACGGCGATTCAAAAATTTAACAAGCTCACTAAGTACTCAGTAGTATTATTATTATTATAGTATTATTATAAGTTGGAACGAACCTATTATTTTAAAACAGTCCTTTATAAGTTAATTTAAAAAAAAATCGTTAAGTTAGATTGGAATTGAGATTGTTTTTAAATTTGTATATTAAACAAAAATACAATATTTTGAACACAATACATTAATATCACATTTATTTGGAATGTTTTTTTCTTCTTATATAAATGTGTTTTTAAAATTCAGTACGCTTTAGTCCAGTACAATAGGCTTAAATAAAATATAATCTTTTAATTAGTACATAAATATCACAATATAGCTACAGAATGTCTATAAAAATGAAAAGCTCTGGGTGCTATCACGACAACATATAAAATACCAATAATTTATAAGTCATATCAAAATATAGTAAATACCGAATAATTTAATATTGAACAATCTAGTTGGTCAATTTAATAGAAAATATAATAATAAGGACTAAAAACTAATATAATATGGTACTGTAAATAGTGCCGACCTAGTTTATTATTGATAAAACATACAATATGGAAGCAGAGTATAATAATATCCTAAATGGTTGAATATATAGATTGGTTTAAACGGTAGGCAATGTTTTATTTTTTGTGGGTCCACCCTCGCGATAATTATCTTAAATCTCCACTTGGAGTTTTCCTTATAATTTCTTCCCACAATGCGTCTTATTAAAGTATCGAGTAAATTACGACATCAAAATAAATAATTATTTAATTTTGATATTTATTTAATAATTTATTCATTTTTTACTACTTATTAATTACAAATATCTGCCATAGCCATCACAATATACAACAAGTAAATAAAAATTTTAGATCTTAAATTGGAAGAAAATATTTAATAACTTCTTTGTAACGTAGACCATTGGAAAATCTTAATTGTATCACTATTCAACCACAATTATTAAAACTACTTTTTAATAACGATGATAGTAATTTTGTAGACAGCTTGTTAAAAAGGTACGATTATTTAAATACGTAATGTAGAAAACTTTTTAACATCAACATTTGTAGTTCGTGGATAATGATCATGGTCCCAAAATTTGGTATTAAACTATTATTGATACCAAAGGTAACAAGGTTACAAAAAGAACTGCTAAAAAAATGCTGTTCAATACTTAAAGATCAGTTCAAAAAGGCAGTAATTGATTAGTTTTATTAAAATGTCAATAACTTTGATTCGGTTTTTATTTATTTGTTGTTAGAGTATTGTTAATTTGTTTTAAATTTCTTTTGTCGCTTTCAGTGCTAAATATGTTATTATTTTGTTCATGTAAAAAAAATTATTCAGAACTGTAATTAAATAATGCATGGTCTAATGATGTAATTTACTCAAAACATTGGAAAATTATATTTAGCCAGATGGGGGCTAACAAAAACGAAACGTGTTACACATTTGTGTAATTTTAAAATGCTTAAATCAAATTTATCAAAAATATCTCATAAATGGCACCTTAAATAGGCAAAAATTAACCCAATAATATATAGAATTCCTATACTCTATATTATCTTGTCGGACACATTGTATATATAAATCTTGTTATTTAAAATTATAATTTCGCATTTTATTCGTGGTTCAAACCAATTTTGCCATTGTAATGACCAATTAGATCTAATTAAACAAGTTTAATGTTGTTTTCGATAAAACTAGTACTAACATTGAAATGAACATTTTCTATTAAATCGAATATCTATCTAGTATAAAATAAGGATTGATGTTGCCGTGAAGCATTAAAAACTTTACCAAACAAAAATTCATAAATTCTAGTTTACACTAATATTATTCTAAACCAAAATATAAACTCATGGAAAAATACTGATATTCTAGTGAAGTGAGAGCCAGTCATGTAGAACATTCTGCCGAGAAATGTAAGTGAGATAAAATAATGGAAGGTCAAGGAATATCACTTTTATGTCAAATAACTGGAAACGTTGCATAAAATTAGCAGATTAGTAAACTTAACTTCGATACAGGTCTAAATGATTGCACAAAAAGGCAGTAAGTGATAAAATTTGAGCAAGACAATCATGTGGGAAAAAACTATTTAAAAATTTGTCGACAACAAAGACAATTAATAATACTGGTTGTATTTTTGAATTTATTGAAATATCAAGTGATTAAATGTACGTAGCTGTTTCTAATTGGTAACAAACATATCTAATGGTAATGTCGGTGAAAAACAGTAAATAGCTATTTTCAGAAGGAAAATGTTTTCCTTTTACTCTTTAATAAACAGAAACCTCAAACTAGTTTTACTCTTGTGCCGTTACATTTATATTACTAATTTTGGAGATATTTATTTCTTCAGTTCTTTTGGAACCAGATCGCTCGAGTTCCAAAAAAGGAGGCCCACTCATTGGCAAGAGGAAAATACTAATATCAACAATTCAGTTATATCTACGATCATATATGGGCAAAGGCAACAATATACAAATAGAAAGATACGTTTGATAAAATATAACGGGCTTTCACATATTAAATTAATATTAGAATAAATAATCGTCATCCACAGTAACGAGAATAGAGTAAACGAGCAAAAGAAAATATGCTGGCATGATGTTTGGGATACATCAGATGATGAGTAAAAACATATTGGTAGTACAACATGAAATAGAGAGAAGTATACTTTAACATATCCCAGTCACTTCGTTGTTTTCTTTCAGCCAATTTTTTCGATATTGAACCTCGATGGACGCAGGGTTGTCTTCAGAAAAGTTAAGATCTACAGATTAACTGGAATTTTAAAACAAATTTATCATCAATAGTTTCAAACGGAAAAAGCAAAAAACGGTCTAATTTAATGACTTGATTTTTTTTTTAATTTTAAGTGTACGGACTTGAAAAAAATTTTCTCGACATAACCACTATATGCATTGAATAGGTGATTTAGTTAGCTTCAATTCCTTTTTTTTGATGGCCTCGAGATGACCCTTCCTTGCTGAGTTATCAGAAAATGAACGAAAATGCGTCATTTCCTCTTCTCTCGTCAAAATCTCAGGAAGGGGGGTTTCGGAAACTTCGATTCATTCTCTACAAGGTTCTGGCATGTTCTTTCACGAGAATTTTTTTTTATTCCTAGCATGACTTTGAAGAATTTCGGAAAACAGGCTTCTTGAGGTTTTTTAAAAAAGCACGTGCCACATTTAGAATATTGGGAAAATGTTGAGTATGCATCTTACAGGCCATTATTCCCCCGAGAGCCTTACAAAATTTCAACCTGATCCATGAAGCCGTTTCATTGTTTCATGCGAGTGAATTTTTGAAGAAATTGAAGGATCGCGTTTTTCTATCCATGATATTCATCAGGATTTTGTGCTAATTTTTGGTTGGAATTTTTTTTTATCGCAAGATCCATAAACTAGACACTTCAAGCTTCAAATTTCTTTTTTTTTTTATTCACGTACGACCATTTTTACCAAAGATACAGCCACTCAAAAAATCGCAAAAAATCTAGATTTTTTTTGATCCCTTAATTTTTTCCACTAGTGTACTAGTGTACTTAATCAAGTAGAATGCCCAATACTTCTAAATATGATGCATTTTCATGTTCCTAAGCTTAAACTACTACAAAACACATTGTCAAGATTCTTATAATTGCCAAAATTAGTCAAACGCTGCATTAAATGTGTAATGTTAAATCATTTTATTTCTTGTTTTGTCTTCAGCATTAACTGCTATAATTATTAGTAGCCCTATGTTCGGTACATGCTTTATTACTGTTTCACAGTGCAAATTTAGGGACAAAATCGTCAATGTTTGCATCAAGAAACTATCTATTTAAAAACCAAATGAATATTTTGTTTATATTCAATTTTATGTCAATGCACAACTTTTATCAAGAAATCACTAATAGAATCGTTTTCCATATTTTATGGTGTAACTTTTATGACTACTTATAATAAAAGTTACTCTGGTTACCTTAATTTTTCTAAAGCCAAGACAACTGTCCAATAGTAAAATTGTGGATACTGAAATCCTAAAAAAGAAGAAAAAACTATAAATAAGAAAAAATAGTGGGTATTCTACAAAAGAAAGGATCATTCGAATTGCTTGTTATATTTGTTGTTTATACCATTCGATTAAAGCGAACAATGAGGTTAAAAATGACAATCTGAAATTATTCTTCCAAATGATTGATGTACAAAGGCAATAAAATGCTATAACTCATGAGTTCCTTAAGCACCACGGATATTAAACCAAAAATTTTTGATGGCATCAATCACTACCAATATCTCAATATATTCACAAAATACAAGTTGTCGAAATAAGACACCCAATATTTTATCAGCGCATTCGATATTGTTTAAAAAATTACATATAAATTTTAACAAATGAAAAATAGAGTAAAGAACAATACTTAACTGAAAGTATTTGATAGAATAGTTAAAATAATAATAACTCTTGTTTAAGATAAAATACTGTACACATTAGAAACCTAAAACCAATCAAAAATATATACAATAACAAAAACATAAATATACAATAAAAAAGGCAAAAAGTACATAATTTCTAAGGCGGCAAAATTAAAATGTACAAATATGCATGCTATAAATAAAAGAATCACTCATTCTCATTATAATCTACCATCTCTCAGTATATACAGGGTGTTAATTAATAACTGTTACAGATTTAGAACTTTTAATAAAAAAACTAGTAAGTAATTTTCATAATAACTTATTTTTTTTTTATTAATCACTACAATAACTGAAAATGATGACCACCAACTACGATGTAAACAATGCATCGCTAATGCATATTTAGGTACAAACTTTCCAAAATGGCTGGCACTTTTTGGATTTATTGTGCGTAGCCATAATAGATTTTATATCCATAGATTCTTTTTATGGTGCTATAAAACGAGTATGATTTAAGTGACATCTGTACAGTCTGAAGATAATACAGGTTCGGAATTTTCAAAATGGAACGTACATCTTACAATGACTTGAACAAAGTTTAATATGCACATAAAAAAGACTGACAGAGGTCTCTACTACATATGTGCATGTTCCTATTATACTTTTTTCAACTCATTGTAGCTGCGTAAGAAATCCAAACAGCGCCTGGTATTTTGGAAATATTTTAGTATTTGACCATAAACATTTTCTTTTTAAAAGTTGGTAAATTTTTAATCTAATTATTTATTAACACACTGTATAAATAGGGCATTTTAAAACAACGGTAAATGATGTTTTCGAGCATCACTTTAAACTGAAAGTTAAAACTTCGAAATAAAAGACATTAACCAGTTGCTTTGAAATACTTAGTATACAAAAAAGTAGCAAATATTTATTTAAATTAGCAAATAGAAAAAAAAAAAAGAATTATCACAAATAGATAACATTGCGAAATTTTCTCCAATAATAAATGTCTACGTAATTTTAATTCTGTTAATTCAATCACATTTATCAAATAGGCACTTAACATGTGATATAAGTTATTATATTTATGTTAAAATAGTTCTTTTAAAAACCACCGTATTCTTCAATGTGACATATTTCTAAAATAAAAAAATAAAAAATTTGATTGATTGACCAACTTTGGTCTCCATCTTAATTTAAACAACAAAAATGAAAATTATTTCTAGTTTAAAAGAGAAAATTTAACAACAAAAATTTAAAATAAATTTCACAACCACGATAAATGGAATCAAAAATAGGTTTCATTATAAATACTGTTAAATAGTTTGAAGATTGTATGATTTTTAATTATTGTCAAATTAAAGATCCACTAAATTGTTTCTTGATATTAAGAAATTATCGAGTTTTTCTTTAACTCGACATTTTTTGTAATACACATTTATTTTATTATCAACTCTTTAGGCAGTCTAACATTTTATTTAAAAATGCAAAAAAATACTGTCTTTAGGGAGATTTTTTTTATAAAGTCATTCTACTTTTCTAAAATATATCTCTAAAATCTAACAATAAACGTGATCCAAAAATTAAGGATATGAAGCTTTTTATTGCTATTCTACCACTGGATAAAGCTCCTAAGCAGATACATTTTATAATGTATACCGTCAATATTTACAAGAAGTTTTCATAAATTATAATAACTGGTAGAAAGATAGCAAGAGTAGAAGAAATTACCCATATTGTATGTGTTCCCAAAGAGCAGGTGTGTCCAAAAATCTTAAAGAGATATAAACAAGACTTTTAGTTTACGATTTATTATTAGCAACAATTGAAAAAATAATGTCCAGGCCTCATCCTCATGGAGATGTAAAAGCATCTTTAAGTTTAGAAAGGTTAAAAGTCACTTTAAGAGCAATTTGTATTGTACGTCTACATGTACTGTAATTGTTCTTGCGATTGCAGAAAATAGCGACGGACTAAAAATCACTACAGTACACATTTTTGATATTTCACATATTTTGTGTTAACTCACTGGAATATGAAAGAATGAAGTAACTATCAAAGTTTTATTGAATTATTAAATATTATGTTTTCCTTAATTTGCTTTGTAAAGTCTAGGAAATACCCCAAGTCCATTCGCTTTCTTTATTGATTAAATAATGTAAAATGGATTAAATAAAAAGTTACTAGATTTTGGCACGTTGTAGATTAATTACATCATGTTGTTATGTCAGGTGGCAGTTATCAAAATAATTTAGAATTTGTCAATTTGTTAAAAATTTGTATATTTTGATATATCAAAAGTTTTTAGTGATCAATCAAAAACTTTAATCCTAAACCTAGTTCCCTATTTTAAAAGATACACATCTAATTGTGAGACTCTTGGAAAGAGGTACACTCAAATGGTTGCAGAGGCATTAAATATTTCGCAGAAAACTATATATAGACTTAGTAAAACAATTTCTGATATATGTGAAAATAATGTCTAAAAAAGTAAGACAAAGTAAAACAAAAGCTGCTTCAGTGAAACAGCAAGGTATTAAGAGAAAAAGAAATAAATCGAGCGAGATCAAACAATTTACGCGAGTCTATACTTTAAACAACATTATAAGTTGCAGGAATATGTTCATACATACTTTTCAAATATCCACCAAACGTGTTGATACGGCAGTACAGAAATTTAAGTCTACTATTATAAAAGATGCACAAGGAAACATCGAAAATTTAAATAAAGCACTACCGGATGAAACTAAAAACAAAATAATTAGCCGCATTTCTTCCTTTTTACCCACTAATTTAACTCTAAGTAAAATGCACTCCCTCTATTTAGAAGATCAAAACCCTAAAGTTAAGGACACCTGTAATATTTGTGATAAGTTTCAAGCAAAAATTAAAAGTTGTCAAACGGTTACTAGCAGAAACAAATTCGTAACATAATCAACATTTAAAAATAGCAGAAGAAGCAAGAAACGCAATGAAACAAGATTTGTTACTAGCAACTGAAAATAATAAATTAACTTACGACATGGAAAAAAGTATTGGGACTTCCAAAAATTCCGACCAATATAGTCTACTACAAAAGGCAGCTTTCTATATACAACGAAGGAATTTACAAAGGTTCAGATAGACAACCATATTGTTTTGTATGGAAAGAAAATACAGCAGGTAGGCCCAAGAGGTTGGGTCGTGCTTAAATGTGATGATTAAGAAATATGTTACGCCCGAAACAGAAGATCTGATTTTATGGTCTGGTTCATGTGGGAGATAGAATCGGAACATAAAAATTGTTCTGATTTTAAAAACCATTTTAGAAGAACACATTTCATTAAAATGTATATATTTAAAATACCTTATGACTGGCCATAGCTATTTGCCAAACGATTCAAATTTTGGAGAGATCAAGAGAACACTAAAACGCCAAATTAGATTCTACACAAACCAAGAGTTTAAAGATGTCATGGTGAACTACTCAAAAAGACGTAAATTTATAGTTCATGAGATGGAAAAAGAAGAGTTTTTATGCATTAAACAGATTGAAAAAATGATTACTAATGGAAAAACTGATGTTAATGGAAAAAAGTAAGCTGGTTAAAGGCAGGCTAGTTAAAATAACTAAAGATAAGCCATTCTCAATATATTTTAAGACAACACATAACGGAGAAGATAATCAAGAAGTAGACTTAAAAAAAATCTACCAGAGGAAGACACTCGCAGCCTAAGTTTGCATCCAATCTATCTGTTCTTTATCAAGATGGGAAACCCATTTTCGAAATGAAATTCGCCGATATCAAAAGCTTTATGCCTCTAATTCCCAAAGATGTTCAGTATTTTTATAAAAACCTGGATCACAAAAATTTCGAAGACAATATTGATGACTTTGGCGAGGAAACTGACTTCCAGATCGAAGACGCCGATGAATGATTCAGATTGAGAGTGTATTTGCTTTTAAATTTCTATAAAAATTTGTTAATTTTAATAAAAAAAAGTAGAACAGAAAACTTCTTTTTTTTTTTAAAAGGAACCAACTTGCTTTTTTATTTAAGTCGAAAAGGAACCAAACACCAAAACGTCAACATCGAAGTCTGTTTTTGAAAATTTAGAAGTGCTGCATGTAGAATAATAATTAATAACTCAAAATACAATGTATGCGATAAAAATACTTTAAAAAAATGTTCATGGTTATTTTTTAAAGAAATTGATACTTTAAATCACTTTCCTGTAAACTCACTCCAGTTGTGAAGAAAATGATATTGAATAAAAAAATTTATATGAGTTATCCAATAAATATTTTCTGTGCCTTTCGTTATAATACATTTTTTTAACAAAGATTCTCTTCTACGAATTTTCACCTGTTTTGGATTTTCTTTAAAAACTCTAAAAACCAATGTTCAGCAGGGAAATTTATTTATAAAGTATGAAAGTAAATTGTTCTAGTATTTGCAGACAAAAATGTAAAACGCAATCTTAATTTTTTCAAAGTGACTTCTTGAATTCGTGTAAACGCACCTTTATAAAGTTTCCAACAAAGCACAACTGAAATAAGAAGAAGACACGTGTAACTAAAAATGCGATACTCTTTTGTCAGAGGACTTGGGATATTTCTATCACTTTATATTGGCCAACCTGTTTCCATAAATAAATTAGTGTACCTTTTTACTGACTTAATTTGGTGAACTTTCTACAATAAATTACAGACAGCAATTTCTCTTGCTCTGTAAAGCTGCTTTAAACAATTTAAAACTCTACAGTGTTGATAGGCTAAAACTCTAATAACTGGTAAAAATGTTTACTTTTATTTTATAGTACAATACATTAATTTTTGAACTTGTATTAATCATATATTTATAATGATAATAAAGTCGTGTCTTGTATTTTTTTTTTTAATAAATTTAGGGTGTATGTACTTATTTAGTAAAAAATAAGTATCTCATAAAATTAAATTATTATTTTCATTATTCGCAATCCAGTTTGGTTTATTTAAACATAACATTTATAAAGAGGAAGTATAAATTCAGGTTTCTTAATCAATACTTTTACGGAAATTTGTTGACCTTGCAAATCCAGCAGTAAACATGGTTGAACTTGAACAAGCAAAAGTACACGAATCCAAACTTTTATTATAAATATAATAGAAATAAAAAATCACTTGTTTTTGGAGTGTCATATCAGTACCATCACCTCCCATAATGTAACCCCGGTGAGTCCCCATTAAAGGTTTCCTTTTTTTTTATTCATGCAATGAAGATTGTCTTTTTGTTATATTGTCTTTTGTAAATATATAATTTTAATCAGTAATTCTGTTTTATTGAGAAAGTCTACCATATACCTTTAATTAACCTCTCAGCTCGTTTAGGAGACACATAAATAAACGTAAGCATGGCATATGCCTAAACTGGTCCACCAAAAGAGCTAAGAAACTACGACACTAAGAATTCAAACATACATACATTGCCAAGTTTACTAAAGACATTATTTGACAAAGAAAATTACGGTCTGGTAATATTCAGTTTGAGTAATAATAATATTTTCCTACGACCACTTAGGAAAGTGACACATATCACACTATATAATCCTATCGAAAATGCCCTATATCACACGCGTATGAATAAGAATTTACTTTCCAACCGTGTGCGAATATGCTACTTTCCGTATCAGCTGTCACAAAATGTCAAAAGCATCATTTCTATTTTGATTTATGTAATGTCCATATTAATACTAAAATCGATATGATTGTTAAATTATTGAAATTGTTGCAAATTAGATCCTAGATATTTATCTTTAACAATTATTATTAAAATAATTTTAAAATAACTAAGTTATGTTTGCTTTTTATTCTGGTTAAACACATAACCGATTAGATCATTCAATTGACGCAAGGCCTATTAGCTCAGAGTATCAAACTTGATCAACTTTGCCATTTGAGACCTGGGGAGCGACCGCGTTCAAATCCTTGCGGGGGCAGAATTTTTTTTGTTTTTTTGTTTTTTGTTTATAAAATATGAAAATTGAATAAATACGATTATTATTGATTGTTTTTTAAATTCATTTTATTTATTATAATTTAAACCTCGTTTTACATTTCCGCATCAGCTGTCACATAATGTCAAACGCATCATTTCTATTTTGATTTATGTAATGTCCATATTAATAGTAAAATCGATATGATGAATAAATTATTAAAATTGATGTTTAAACTTAGATCCAAGATATTTATTTTTAACAATTATTAAAATAATTTTATAATAACTACATACATCTCATTATTTTGGCTTTTTATTCTGTTTAAACTTAAAAACGAATTAAAAATGCATTTGACATAAGACCCATTAGCTCAGGTTGTAGGGTAAGTGCAATTTGAACTTTGGCTTACACGACGGGTCCGCGGGCCCGCGTTCAAAACTTGGTGGTTGCAGAATTTTTTTTGTTTTTTTATTTTTGTTTCGAAAAATATGAATATTGGATAAATACAATTATTGTTGATTATTTTTTTAAATACAGTTGAATTATTATAATAACCTGGTTTTACATTTTTTGATGAAATTATTTTGTGGTCGTAGGAAAAATATTGTACATCACTTGTGTGAAAAGTGATTTTCCCACTCGTGTGAAAAATGTCACTTTCCACACTCTTAATGTAATATACTATTTCTGATACAATGAGTTACTAAAGAAATTCCCTTACTTCTAGCTAAAATATGTTAATGAGAAACGTACTAAAAGACAAAAAAGTTAAATATCTTTATATATGATTAGTTCAAGTTCAAAAATAAAAGTGAACGGGCTCAATCGTTCAATGGTCTTACATTTTCCAAATTCGAAAAGATGAAAAAAAATGGTAATTTTTTTTAATGAGATAATTTAATCAAATCGTTATTTTCACATGATATAACAATCATTTAGTTTTCGTAAATATTGTTTCACTAATCATTATATCACATCATATGGCCCAAAAATTTAGTTAAAAAAACAAACAATGTGTAAAGATGACAAAACTGAGACATTTTAATTTATATTCTTATGCACGTATTCCTGGGTATATTTAGGTGTAAAATTTATCATCAACTTTCTTTTTTAAAAAACGAACATAGTTCTGGACATCGAAAGCCGTTTTCAGGTACAATAGTATTATTTTAATTAAAAATACTTACGAGTAATACAATTTAATATCTTAAAAATATATTTAGAATTGAGTAATTTAAAATGTATTTTTATGATGGGTTAATTCATGACCAGGTGCATATTATTCATTAACTGGGAAAATGTTCGTCAAATATGTATGTTAACCTAGTTGAGTGATAATAAAATATTAATAATTTTCATCACTGAAATTAATTAAGTTTCAACTCAACAAAATATCAATGGTAGAAATGGGAGGCAAAAACGAACGCTTCCAAATACCGCCTCAATTTTTGGAGCCGTTTTACAATATTAAAATACTTCTAGAAAAAAATATTAAAATACCTATCTCACATTAAATTACAACAACGCCTTGGCTTTGAGTACTCTATGTTTTCATCCATAGTGTCACCTGTCAGCCTAAGAATATCGGTGGAAGGTTGATCGGAACTTATTTCTGTTTCTGCGATACTTCCTATGGGTGACGCTAAATTGAATTCGTTGGTGTCATTGCTGTTGTTTCGGATTTGCATCCGTTGCTTTTTCAAATCGGCCAAGGTGCCGTTGCCATTGATAGTGACCACAACATGGACGGTAACTGAAAATATACATGAGTTAATTTTTCGGATTCGAACCTGAAAACCTTCGATATAAAAGTCAGGACTCTAACCACTGAAATAATCCACCCAGGTTAAAATAAATTGTTACAATTTCAAAAATTAAACGTAAAACTGACATAACGTCAATTATATAAAGTAGAACTCAAAAATATAATAAATAATTACGAGTTTCACAATTTCGGCGAGATCGTCCCACTCTCTCTTGCAAATTGTAACAGAGATTACTTTTTACCACTAATAAAATTAACTTCAAATTAGGTGTCACATTTTGCCATACGTAACAGTTTTTTATCCCGCTAGAGGTCACTCAAAAGTAATGAAATACTTGCTATTGCTGCCGGTCTCCAGGAGGTTAGATTTCTGGGTATTAACTTAATACGACAATAATATAATTAGTCCCCTTGCCAACAAAAGTTACTTTTCTTATTTTTCATAAATTCACTTAAAATCAAGAGTTATTTCGACTAGCTGGTTTTGAAATAAAAGCACTGTATAAGCTTACCTTTGCCATTAACATCAGTGGTATACGAATTCTCTTTTATACTGCCCACTTCTTCGATAGAATCGTTGTCTTTACCTTCCGGGGCCCTTCGATCTTCGATCAGCTGAAGGTTCGAACCATTAACACTAGGTGCAGGTACATTATTATCATCATCATTATTGCTCAAGTTCAAATCGGATAGGTGGTTGTTGTTCAGTATTGATTTTGGTATTGAATTTGGATTGTATGGTGTACCACTTTCTATATTCTCTAGGCACTGTAAAATAAATTAGAGAACAATTTATTAGTTATAAAAGAACCAAATATGACACCAGTTGGTAATTAAAAATAATGGTTGGTTGAAGCGCTAATAAGAAGCTGGAGAAATGACAATGAATTATTAGATTCAGAGAAGCAAAATTGATCTGATGATAGGAACAGCAAAACAGCAACAATAATAATAAAAGCACTTTATTGGTTATAAATTTTACAACCAAATGGCCATCGACCTAGGTCCTTCAGCCAGTACAATTTGTATGGTATGTGTGAGGATTTACACGCTATATGTGTAAGATGATTAGGAATATTAAGATACTTTAGTTTTTTAGAGATATACATTCGCTGGATGGTGTATGGGGTTTTCTGGATGTCGCATCTTGGTAATGATTCTTAGTGTGGAAGATTCGGCCACTTGAATGTTTTTAAATGCAGGTTTTCGGCAATTTAAATAGATAGTGTGTCCGAATTCCAAGAGTGGTCTGCATATTGTTTTGTAGATTTTTGTAGCCGTGTAGGTGTTGATACCTTCTTTTTTGTATGTTAAGGAACGGAAATGTTTGGCTTTGGCTTTAATTATGTTTTTTTTTATCTGCGGGTGTGTTCATTGAAGTTCAGCTTATTATCAATAATAACGCCTAGGTATTTCAGAGGATACGGGATGGATTGGTTGGTTAGATTTGATGAATGTAGGTGATGTCGGTCTTAGGTCATGATAGGGTATCATTAATTGACATTTTTGTGGGTTAACTTATAATCTCCATTTGTTGAGCCATTGAGCAAATTCGTTATATTGATTTTGTAGTGCTGTGACAGTTTGATTCAGTGTATTTCCATGCGATATCAGGGCCGTGTCATCTGCGTATTGGCGGCTGTAACTTATTGCATTGAGGTGTAACTGACCTGAGAGAAAATCAAAGCAATATATGTTGTATAGGAGCAGATAGAGTGGCGACCCTTGCGGTACACCTTGATTTGCTATGAAACTTGGTGATGTGTGGTTGTTTATTTTCCGTTTTGAAGGAAGTTTTTGATTAGAAACATAAGACTATCAGGCACATTAAGAAGTTTTAGTTTTAAAAAGGAGGCCGATGTTCCAGACACAGTCAAAGGCTTTTTTGATGCCCAACAGGAGAATGGCAGATTCTTTAATGTTCAATTTTGTTGTTTGCATATCGGAAACCAGCAGTATAGTTGGTACCAGAGCGGAAATTTATTCTCTAAACCCAAATTGGAAGGAAAACAGCATATTATCTTATTACTGGATTCAGAATCACTAATTGGTATTATTTACAGAAGGGTAAAGCGCTGCTGTATTATGATGTACAAGCAATCTGTACTATTTGTATATTTTGTGTACTATTTCTGTACTTCGTGAACTCTTTGTGTGCCATATGAACTATTTGTGTACTATCTGGTACTGTGTAGGATTCCGTAGTATTCCTACTTGGCAAGCGTTAATGACTGGTGACCTGGAGAAAAATTGAGCAACATCATTTTTTTTAGGTTGTCAACTTAATTTTAATGGCTACGACCTCTTTTTAGCATATCAACCTAATTTTTATCTATTTCTGTAATAATGTAAGTAATATTTGAGTACTATATGTCTATTATTTTTGTACTATTTTTCCAGCGGTATTTCTAGATATTTACCTACATAATAGTCATCATCTACTTAAAAACTGCCCTGGCACAGTTGACTGATGTAATCCAGGATGCACTGATAAACAAAGAAACGGTCGTGTGTGCCTTCCTAGACATAGAAGGAGCGTTTGACAACACGCCACACGAATCAGTCAAAAGAGCACTTGCATACAGAGGAGTAGATAACATCACATCCAAATGGACGACTTAGCTGTTATCTATGAGAACTGCAAAGACACAGATAGAGCAGGACACCATCTCCATCTGCACAACCAGAGGATGTCCACAAGGAGGAGTTCTATCCCCACTAATGTGGAGCCTAACGGTAGACGAACTTCTATGCAGATTGACTGACCTCGGCATACCCTGTAGAGGTTATGCCGACGATATAGTCATATTTGCTAGAGGCAAGTTTAGAAATATCCTGTGTGATATAGTTCAACGAGGACTAGAACATACCAAAAGATGGTGCCGTGAAGTGGGACTTACTTACCTGGAACACACATGAGAAGTAGTAAATAAGGCCACAAAAGCCCTAATGGTATGCAGAAATATTGCGGGTAAACGATGGGGATGTAACCCAAACATACTGCGATGAATTTATACTGCAATAGTGAGACCAATCATCACTTACGGGGCTATAGCCTGGAGTAACAGAACTAGTTTAGCTACTACTAAAACTAATATCTCAAAAGTATAAAGACTAGCCTGTGTTTGCATTACTGGTGCAATGAGAACCTGCCCTACGGTCGCAATGGAGGTGATCTTAAACCTCACCCTTGATAGAGAATGTGGCAAAAAAGACGATATAGAATGATCAGGAACGGAGTAATCAGACGAAAGTCTACTTGCTTCAGGACTGAAGATACCTGGGACATGCCCCAGGATGAAATGCTAAAGAAGTACAGTTTTGTGAAAAACTTCAAAACCACAGAGCTGGGCTGCAAGAAAGAATAAAGCCAAGAATCCATCGCACTTGCAACCGAAAGACATGCTATTCAGTGGTATACGGACGGTTCCAAAATATAATAATAATAATAATAATAATACTCTCCCTAATTCACCCCCTTACGAGTGAATTTCAACCCCTGAAGTCGACTGAACGACTTGTGTAGGGGAAAGGACGGCTATTATTATTATTTGCCGTGGCGCTCCAGGGCGACTTAAGGATGATTGATGGTGCCATTTGACTTACAGGTGAGGAAAACCCGGAAAACCTCACCCACCATCATCGAGACGATAATGTATGGCGATTTTATAATCTGCATGTCATATCAATAGAAATTAAATTTCTATTAATACGGCATACATCAAATCCTAAACCGAACCATGCAATTTAATTAAAAATCCACATGGTCTGGTCTGGGATTCGAAGCACAGCAGTCTCGGACTCATAAACTTGCCTATAAATGAATATAAGCGCGTTAGACCGCTACACCATCGACCCGAAAACCATAGAAGGAACTGGAATAGGAGTGTATGGGCCAAGAACCAAGCACTCCGAAAGCTTGGGAAAATACCCAAGCATCTTCCAGGCGGAAATTCACGCCATCGAGACGTGTATCCAGTTTAACATCGAGAGAAACTATCATAGACAAGAAGATTAGCATCATGTCCGATAGTCAAGCAGCCATCAAAACGCTGAGTTCTTACGTAATCAGCTCAAAAATGGTCTTGAGATGCCTAGAACAATTGAATGAGCTAGGCGAGAAAAATAGAGTTACTCTCACTTGAGTCCCGGGACATAACAGGGGACAGGGTAACGAGATTGCAGATAGTCTTGCAAGGAAAGGGGCTCAAACACCCTTTGTAGGACCTGAGCCGTTCTGCGGTATCAGCAGTAATATAATATTAGGAGAGATTAAAAAAGAATTGGGCAGTAGAAGAACCAATAATTGGAACAATATCTTGGGGCTGAGATAGACCAAGATACTTCTGGGTGAATATAGTCAGAAAAGATCGGAAGCCTGCATCTGCCTGAGCAAGAACAGGCTACGTATTGTAACAGGGATCCTTACCGGGCACTGCCGACTAAAAGGATACCTAAATAAACTGAGAGTAGTAGAGGATAGTGAGTGTAGATTCTGTGAGGAGGAGGACGAAACCTCCATTCACATCCTAACTGAATGTGTAGCACTCCAGAATCCAAGGGCACTATATCTAGGAGGATATCAAATAGAAGAGGGAGACTTACCTAACTTGAAGCCACTTCAAATCCTACACTTCCTTGAGAAAATAGGATTGGAAGGGTCGCTATAGGCATTGAGACATTTCCTTAGGGCAGTGTCGACAGAAGGGGGCACAATAGATCTTTTAGGTCGCAGTGTATTAACACCCCATTATCAACATAACATAACTTGACGTAAAGTATAAAAAATACCGTACTTTAATTTTCTCTTGTTAGTGATCTTCAAAATTATTACAAGGTCAACTTTGGTTATTAAATAGAAGCATAATTATATTTTTAAATGTAGGTACCATGTTTTTATTAAAAAAAAACTATTGTCCAATCCATTTTTTCGCCATTCCCAAAGTTTTGATATAAATTAATTATCATTAAAACAAACGTAAGCAAAACAAAATTTACTTCAAATATTGAAAATGGATAGGCATAATACAAGTACAACTAATACGTTAAATACTGATCATTAACGTAACAAATGTATTGTTTTATTTTCTGTTTAAGATATTATTATAGGAAATAATATCATGATAAATAATTAAATAGTTATTAAAGTTTTTTGTTTCTACCATATTTTTTATGTATGAATCACAGAGATTTTAAAATAAACCGTAAATAATGACTCAAAAATCTAATATAAAATGCTTAATAAATTAATCAGTATCATAATAATTTACAGATGTGCAAGGTGTTTCAAAATATACTGAAAAATAAGTAGGGTTTACTTAATTAACATATTTCCAAAGACCCTCCATTTTTGTGTTCCAGTTCAAGTTAAAAATAAAAAAAAGATGTTCCCATATCTTTGTAATGCCTCTGGAAATAGTTTTTTTTTTAAATAATGTACTTGGTTTAATTTAATACGTTTTTAATATGATGAATTATAAATAAGTCTCTTTAAAATAGGCCAGTTTAATTTGCCAGAGACGCATTAGCTTTAACACAATATGCTATTTTTTATAATAAAGGCACAACAATATTTTTGGATACCTTAAACTAAAAAATACACTCTGCACAAAAATTAGCGCATCACTATTAAAAGGTTTTCTTTATTTGATTTTTCGATACATTTAAGTATATTAGTTTAGGATACTTACATGCAAAAAAGAATGAGTTTTTTATTTGTACAAGTATTAGAAATTAAAAATTTAAAAAAACCGACTTCAAAAACGTTGCAGATGCCGTCACCACATTTTAACCAAATTTATATGGGACCACCCCTGAGGTATCCCCTTACTAACAAAAAAAGAATCATCATCGGACAAGGTGGTAAAGCATTATCGCTAAACATACATAAAAAATGAAGAGTTTGAGGATTTTCTCACGAACCCAATTATTATATTTTGACCAAATTTATATGGGACTACCCTTAAAGTACCCCCTTTCTAACAAAAAAAGAATTATTGAAATCGGACACCTTGTTGAAGAATTATCGCTGAACATACATAAAAAAAAATCTCGACGAATTGAGAACCTCCTCCTTTTTTGAAGTCGGTTAAAAATAAATACTAATACTTTGAAATTGCAACCAACTTTCGCGATTAGTTGCTTTCAATATTTAGTAATAGCAGGGGAGCCCACGATGCTAAATGGGGATTTACTCGAGCGTCATAGAGACCTATTGGGTTGCAAAGCTTAGATGATAAGAAGAAAAAAATGTCATATAATATATACCTTTTCATCGGTGGGGGAAGCGGCTATTGATTTTTAAATATGTAAAAAAATACTGTTGCATGTACATACTCGAGCGCGTTAGATATTGATAGCATCAATGTCCTACGTATTTTTAATAATGTACGTATGTTAATCTGATCGTTTGCATGATACGTGTGGTTGTACGTAAGGGTTGAAAATAAAAAAAAATTATCGAGCGCGTCAGATTTTCTGAGGGGGTGTTAAGTGAACCAAAAAAAAGCTCTCATTCAATAATCTGACGATTTCGATGTGACGCAAACTCCCGGCCATTATTATAATGTGCAAAAAAATTCGCCATTTTGAAATACTCAAGCGCGTCAGATTAAGATATATATATATATATATATATATATGGTTCATATTTATGTCCTAGACGTGTTGTCGCATAATTTGACGATTATCTAGAGGGATTCGCCTAATCTGACAAAAAAAAAATATTTTTTTTATTTGCTGAACACCCTACCCTGTATAATAGTGTTAATGTGTTAGTGTAAACGTTAATCTGTTAGTGTTAATGTGTTAGTGTTAATGTGTTAGTGTTAATGTGTTAGTATTAATGTGTTAGTGTTAATGTGTTAGTGTTAATATATAATTTTTCTTGACCTCGTTTTGACCTAAAATCTGTCTTTATTCTTTTTAAAGCCGAAAAAGACCTCTCGTTCGAAGCATTATAAATTGGTATCTAAATTTGAAGTAAAGTTAAAATATTGGGGAACGTATTGTTTAAATTTTAACCTAATTTATATTTTTTAATTGCTATGGGGTCCAGACTCCTCCGGGCCCCTCTGGGGACCGGGCCCCTGAGCACCCGCCCCAAGCGCCCAGCGGATAAACCGGGACTGAATGAGAGAGGAATAGAAACGCGGAGAGGGAAATATAGGCATCACGCAGCTGCACATATTAAACTTTGTCGACGAATTTTTGTTATTTCGGCTTGCGGAAATCGTCAGATTATATATTTTTCATTATCCTTGAATTATTTCCTTCAAAATAAAAAAAAAATAAGATACGCTCGAGAATGTCGAGATGACGTTTTTTTTTTCTACAACTTTGCTGTCCTCCCCTTTCTTTACGTCACTCTCAAATTGTCAGATTAGTGGAATATATACTTTTTAGCATGTACTAAACTCACCCTATCTTAATCTGACGCGCTCGAGAAATTCTGATGATCAATTTTTTTTACTAATCTGATCCTTTATCCTTCACGGGCGGCTTTATATATGGGGCTCATATTTGGTGGAGGTACTTAACCGGGTACAACGTATCCCCCTGTATATTAATCTGCCGCACTTTAGTAAATCCCGAAATCCCCGCTTGGGCTCCCCTATTATAAAGTTAACTTGGTTTTTATGGTATTTAATTTTGAAAATTATTGAAATGAATAATCCTGACCGCCAGAGAAGAAATTTGGGACGTGACGAAGTGGTTAGAATTATTACATTACTTGAAAAAGGACGTAGTCAAGTTACATTGCAAGTGCTTTTGATGTTCAACAATCAACAATTTCCAGGATAGCTGCCCGGTTTGGAGAAACAGGGCAATATGACAGAAGGCCTAGCCAAGGTCGTCCAAGGGTTACCACAGTAGCGGACATCCGATTTTTAACATTAATCGCTCTTCTAACTAGACACTGTACAGCGCGAATGCTCCAAAACGAACTAGTCGTTACCCGCAACACAAAAATTTCTGTGCAAACAAGAAATCGTCTTTGGGAAGGAGGAATTAGAGCCAGGGTGGCCGACTTGTGTCCACGCCTTAGCAGGGAGCATCGTGTTGCACGGTTGGAGTTTGCCAGAAATCATGTGAATTGGGATATAGACGATTGGTCCAATATTCTGTTTTCTGATTTAGCCTGTTTTCATCTGATCGACGAATTCCAGTCTACAGGCGTGATGGCTCTGTTATGATGTGGGGAGGAATTTCTTTTGCGGCTCGTACACAGTTAGTACCAGTTATGGGAGGAAATTTAACAGCTGCAAGATATGTAACGGAAATTCTTGAACCCTATGTTGTACCTTATGGTCCATTTATTGGTGACAATTTTGTTTTTATGCAAGACAACGCTCGCCCGCACACAGCTTTAATTATTCATCAGTACCTTAACGAAGTTGGTATTCCCACATTGGATTGGCCAGCTTTCGAATCCAAATGGGCATGTCTGAGACAATTTATCAGGACAAGTATGAAATCGACCAATTGTTCCACCTTAAATCAACTTCAAAATGCTCTAATCGAGGAATGGGACAATTTGCCGGAACAATTGATGCAAATCCTGATTTTAAGTATGCCACACGTCGATGTCTGGAGTACTTAGAGCACGGGGTGGTAATACAAGGTATTAATTTTGTTTTATTTATCGATTGCACCCAAATTACTTTTTTTAAATTTGTAAAAAAATCGAATAAATTTATTTGGTCCCTTCTTGAGTTTAATTTTTTTGCCATTATTGCATACAAATAGTTCTTAATTTATAAGACACCAAACTTTAAAAAAAAAAAATTGCAAAAATTTTACGTTTTGTAAGAAAATTGACACCCACATGGATATTAGCTTATCTACGCACAGGTTACAAAACGAAAAAGTATGCTATTGCCTTCAACTGAACGAATATATATTTCACATCCATTATAGATGGTGAGAACATTGCAAAAAAATGAAATCCACCAATCACATTTCATATTTTGATCAACCGACTGCTATTATTTTTAAAATTTTACACAAATGACAATTCTGTCAAACTAATTGTCAGTATATTTTTTATTTATTGATCAAACGTACATTAAAATTTGTTATTCTTGTGTAGAATTGATAAATAATAGAATTTATATTTTTATTTCGTCTGTAATTATAAATAATTTGTTAATTTAAACAAAACTATATGAAGTCAATTTAATTACGAGTATTAAATCAAAAAAATAAACGCGTAGATGGTTCTGTGGTTAGGGTTCTTGCCTTCCACATGGAAGACTCGAATTCGATTTTCGGATGGGGAAAATTGAAATGAACTTTTTTTTTCGTTTATTTTATTTTAAAAATTATTAAAATTCATAAATTGTTTTAAAATTAGTTATTTTTTCTTAATAACCTAAAATATTTTTTTTATTTGTAAATTTTTGTTAGTGGGTCGTAGAAAAAATATTCTGTACAACTCTAATTAATTTACCACACCTTCAGACAAAATATTTTTAAGATTCTTCCCACTAGTGGTTGATTGGTTGATATGATTGGTTAGATTGGTTTTGTTTGTTATGATGTTTCTATTCCTGTGACGTGATTACTTAGTTGATGAATAGTTTCCAGGTCTTCATAGAGTTTTATTTAACATTTATTAAAAAGCAACTTCCATCATTCTGATTACAATATTTAATTTGTTAATGATTTGACGGATCATATTATCCTAATTTATTTGAAATTTACTAATCGAAGTAACGAGTCAAAGTGTCATTGAAAAATGTCGCTTTTGTCGTACTCTACTTTTTCTCCGAATTTACTTTGACGTTTCTATCTTTAAGGATTTACACGTAGGTAACTATTTAAAAATGCTTTGTGAATATGCCATGACTGTTTTTGACAGATATGTTTGTGTTTGTATGCACAGCCCTAGAGTTCCATATATGTTATAAGATTGTCTAGTATATGGTTAGTTTGTTTTTCAAAGATAGTTGAGACCTTCTCTTGACGAGCCAGTTCATTTTGGTTTTATTAAACCTACGACCTATGATTTAAATTTTGTTTCAAATAGAGTAGCGTTAGAACATTAAATATATACTTGTTTAATTTTTTTAGACGTTGGTCGGTGCAGTCACAACGTTTTAAATTTCGAGATAGACAAAGATATTATTTTTATTAGCGATTCACGATTTATTATTTCGTTTGCATATTATTTATGACACACGGGTGAAGATTCGCCGTCCCAAATTCCAATTGCAATGCATCAAAGACAAAGGACTAGATACGTAATAAGGCTTTATTTAGGCATATATAGTTACAAACCAGTTTTGGTCGAGACATACTCTAACAAAGAAAAATTGTTGTTGGGGTAAAGCACGGGAATTTAGAGATGGACATTGGATAGTATGTTTTGTTGGGTATGGGGTAATACACTGACATTGTGCCTCCTTCTGTAGCCAATGCATCAAGGAAATAGTCTCGATGCCTATAACGACCCTTCCAATCCAATAAATAAATAAAATAAAATTAAAAAAAATATTCTCAGGGAAGAGTAGAATTTGGAGTGGCTTCAAGTTAGGTAGATCGCCCTCCTTTATTTGCTATGCTCCTACGCATAATGCCCTTGGATTAGAAAGTGAATGGATATTTCGTCATCCTCATCACAGAATCTGCACTAACTATCTTCTTTTACTCTCAGGGTTCCTTTTAAAATGCTCAGGCAGATACAGAAAAGATTGTTCCAATAGTAACAAATTCGTAAATGGACAGTGTAGTTATTAGTTGAATATGTTGAGCAGCTTTAAGCGAACCAAACTTTGATTTTCATTATAAGAGTTGAAGTTTATACTGGTTCCTCATTTAATTAAATAATTTTTAGGACCAATGCTTTTATTAAAAAATATAATGTATACATTTATTTAAAATTGAACGTTTAATTAATTTTCGTAATATACAATAATTCTGTGGCCGGCGCTTAAAAGGAAGTCGTTTTTTATGTAAATGAAGTTTTTAGTCAAGATATGTTTAGAAGAGTGTATATTTTAGACAGTTAAAACGATCTAAGTCTATACAGGGTGTCCGGGAAAATGTAAGAGGTCTCTCGGATTCAGATAGAACATTAAGAAATACGATGACCAGTTCCCATACATTTTTTTCCTAGCGGTCCTCCCTACGGAGATACGGCCTCCAAGAGGACGCCACTGGAAATCATTTTTTCTTGAATATCTTTCAAACTACGTAATATAATTACATGAAAATTTAATATGATAAACAGTAGTAAGAACCTATTAAAATACTGCCCTTAAAACACAATTAGCTTGTTTAGTTTACCAGGGGTGGACTAGGTTATACATATTAATGCTTACATTTTTAACACCCTGTATGATAAGGAGTTAAAAAAATAAATTTCGATACATTGAACAGTGGCATGCGCCTGGCGACATAAAGAACTGGAGGGTAGCCTAAGAAAAGAGAACGAAAGGAAGCTTGTAATTGTAACAACCAGCCGAGATGTGTTGAAGAAGGAAAGAGAGCAGAGAAAGAAAGGAGTGGCTTAGGAAGAGGAGGTGTGTAGGAGGATGTCTAACTTAACAAATTTGCCTAGTATCAAAGATACGAAGAAGATGGTCGTTGAAGAGAGCTAATATTGCAAAAGGACCTAAGTGCCATATATGAAAAGTTATCCAGGTAATAGGTTGGCAACACTGTTGACAGATAACATGACAGTTGACAGATCACATGACACGTGACATATGCCGCGCCTACGCAGTTTAAAGTGAACCCAATACGGTCATTAACTACTGGTGTCACATAACCCACTTCCCTATTCAACTTTTCCCCAAATGACGTCACGCTTGTGCATATGACGTTGTAACGAAAACAAGTATTGTAAAAAGTAGTACTTATAGGGGTCTATTCTGTAACAATTCCTTTATATTTAACGGCCTTTAAAAATATTTTCTTCTTTACTTCTGTCATTATTTAAACGGATATTTAAAATATATTAAAGAACTATCTTAAAGAAATCTGTTTAAGTAATGACAGAATTAAATTAACGAATACGAAAATATCTTAAAGGCCGCCAATATTTTTAAAGGCCGTTAAATATAAAGGAATTGTTACAGAATAGACCCCAAAGTCCCATAGAAGTGTGCCAAATTTGGTTGAAAAATATCGATCCCTTCAAAAGATAAAAGGAGGGACTACTTACATCCGCACTGTATATTAATATATAAAGTGAAAAATAATTGTAGAAGTTTAATGTTCAAATACTGCATCACAATAATGCACCCTTTGGAAGCAATCCAGAAAAAACATAACATTTTGTAAGCATAATTATTTTTATCAAGTACAAGGTCAGCTACACGTAACTCAACATTCATTATGTTACTTTGTAGTTTCTACTCCAATGAGAATATTAGTTGAATAAAATGAATTGTCATGAAATCAGCAAATATCTATCTATAGTAACATAAATAGTTTGTATTTTTTTCAGATTCATCGGGACGATTTATTTTGGACTAATGAAATGAAACCAAAGCTAGAAAAATTTACTACACCTTTCTCCTACCCGAAATAATTGATGCTAGATACCCGAGGAAGATGGAAATTCGCAATCCAACACCAGAATAATTGTGTAAATATCTGAAGCCGTCTAAATTCTTATAGTTACTGGCGATTTTGTAAATAAACTTTAACTTAGAATGTCTAGTTTACTTTTAAACCATATATTTAATACCTATGACTCTAAAAAACATTGCAAAATTTACTATTTATATCAAAATCCCGCAAGGCCTGTTTTAGTTTTGATAAAAAAAATAAAACCAAAATAAAATATAATGAAATAAAATAAAAACCCTTCCCTCAGACCATGAGTACTATCTGTGTATCGTAATAACCGCGCTTGAACACAAAAAAGTGTTAAACGATATGCACATTCGATCGCATTGAAAATATCGCCTGCGAATTTGAACTTGCCGTACGAAAAGTTTGTCTTACCTAATCTCTTTCGCATTCATAAGCCTTGCCCTCAGTTTTGATAAACATTTCGAGTTTATGTATTTCTTCAACGCCAGTTCACATAGAGAGCATTCTTAATTAGCTTCATATAAATGATATAAAATTATTTTCATGCCATCAGTCTTTAAATAATATAAAATTATTTTTTTAATACTTACTGATAACAGTTCTATATAACAGTTCTATTTCAATGACTTTCGTATCACACTGTGCGGGGAAAGGGTCGGCTATTATTATTATTTGCCGTGGCGCTCCGGGGCGACTTAAAGATGATTGATGGTGCCATTTGACTTACAGGTGAGGAAAACCTCACCCACCATCATCGAGACGGTAATACATGGCAATTTTATAATCTGCATGGCATATCAACAGAAACTGAATTTCTATTAACACGGCATACATCAAATCCTATGCCGAACCATGCAATTTAATTAAAAATCCACATGGTCTGGGTTGCGATTCGAAGCCCGTCTGTCTCCGACCATAAACTTGCCTATAAATGAATATAAGCGCGTTAGACTGCTACACCACCGACCCGATGACTCCGATCTGAATCCGAGAGACATCCCATATTTTCTCGGACACCCTGTATATGTTGTAAAGTAATAAAAATAAGGTACAAAAAAGCATATTATATAATAATACAAGGGTAACCGCGAAAGACAAAACGTCACAATTAAACATAAATAGTCAAATTTTGTAACATAAAACAGTTAAAACAAAATATGTCTACATATTTTTTAATTTTTACACGACCAAATCTCCTAAAAAGATCGTCGATTTGGATTCTAAAAATCCTTATTGATGTGTCCCAAAATTTTCCAGCGCCATTCTCCAAAAATGTGTAATATCGACATATTACTTTTTAAGCGCCGACCATAGAACTATTATGTTAGTTTCTAGTTGTTATTTTTCCTTTACTAGGTAAATACTAACGAATAAGTCGCAGAGAGTATGATACAAAATTGGGTTTCTTAACAAACTCTAAAATGTAAAAATAACTTACTCTTTTGTATGACAATATTTGAACACTTGGACATTCTATTTTGTTTTTCAAAAACATGGTAAAATCCGTAGGTATTCCTTGTTATTCTCAAACTCTTCTATCTTTTACCCATACACATAATGCAGTCTTTGTCTTGTACGGAATACCTGTCACAGTTTTATTTTAATAATATTTTTAAAACTAGTAGTATAATTTTTATCTTACACTTAATACGTAAGAGGGGATAAACAACAAACTATCTTTTAACAAATGTGTGGAATTATTTCGGTATGATCCACGAAATGTTACGTAAAAATGTTTTGCATTATTTTTGGATAGATAAGTTGATTAATAATCGCATTCTCGTTTAGTTTTTATAATAGTTATGTTGCTATTTTTTTAGTTTTTATGTTACTGCTTCGTAATACTTGATATTGCACATATTATGAAAACATACTTAATGGATTGGGTACGGTACACTGATATTCATTAACTTTTTAAATAATAGGTATAAACAAATAATTCTTGATCGTCAATTTTATTAAATAATAAACGATATCGCTCGAGTTATGAAAACACCTATTATTACGGACTAATCCAGTGACACTCAAACATTTTAAAGACATGAGACATTTTTGGGATAAAAATGTAATGGCGACCCATTTTCACACACCAGATGGGAGGGAATAAACTTGATAGTTTAAACTATTTTTTACATTGAGAGACAGATGAGTATGATTAACATTAAAAGTACTATAAAATTAAAAAAATAAAAATATGAAAAACAAACAATGCCAACAATTCGGAATTTAATCATAACTGATATTAAAAAAAACAAACTGTAAAAAGTACACTTATTTGGTGGATAGGACATGTAAAAAATTCAGAATATTTCTGAAAATTTTGAACTTTTAGTAAAGATACTATTCATTGTAATAATGTAAATTATTCACTGTTGTTCAGTGAAAATTAGGTTTGGGAACGAGATTAACGTATTTTCACCGGTACTTCGGAATCCGAATTGGGAAGATACTATTACGTCACACTTCGAGCATCGACTTCACCGTTTCAAAACAACTAGATTTCAAACCAGTGGCGTGTACGATTAATAATCACAAGCCAATTCACAAGCGCGGCACTACTGACACTGTTCAAAAGCGATGTTACCAAGGCGATCGATAACAGCGGCCAAGTGCACGGTTCGTAGACAATACGGTGGTCTCGTCCGCTAGGGACGAGGGTGTAACATCACATAATGAAAAATCAAGGTCACAGCAAATATTCTGCTGCGTTTCGTACATAGTTTTTTAATAAACCTAATATTTTATTAATATTTAGTTCTGTTTATATTTATATTTTTGGACTATTTTCCAGTTTTTATAATATCGGTAGTTTGATTTTTTGAAAGATCATCTACAATGTAATGATTTCTACAAAATTTCAACTGAATTACTTTTTATTTGAATTATAAAGAAAAATGCCAAGTGCGCATCGTGACGCTATGATATCTTTTCTAATGGGGTTGCCCCCTACCTTATAAAATGAAAATATAAAATTTACAAATTCTAAATCTTAAAACTCTGTAGTAGAATACGCATAGTTATCTAATTATATTGGATGGGAATACTTATAGATACCAGTATCTAAACTAGAATGAAGATATATAATGCTTGGCATTCTATATTATTCTCCACACAGTTCAACAGACCCTTTAACCCCCATTTTCAATCACATTATTTTTATCAGAATCAATAGGCTTCATCCCCTTATAAAGCCTGATTTTTCCTTTTTTTGTTTGAGTTAAAGTTTTTTTAATATTTCACCCTCCCCTCATCTTCCCATTTTTATTTATTTATGTATTTATTAATTCCCTCATAGAGCCTCATTTTTACTAAACATTTCATGTTGATATCGTTTTTGGTTTTTGATTTCTATTTTCGTTTATTTCAACCTTCTTGATCCCCATTTTATTCAGATTTGATGGGCAAATCGCTTTTCGTTTTTGATTTGATTTTTTTTTTAAATTTTAGCCCCCTTTAAATTCCTCAATTTTAGAGCCGATCTTTTCACCTCTGAGCAAAGTTACAAGTAGGTTTATTTGACAGATTTACGAACAATAGCCCTATAGTTTAATCAGCAAGTAACTTTTAACTTTACTCAGAGGTGAAAAGATTGGCCCTTTTTAATCAAACAATTTCTTCCCTTTATAGAGCTTGATTTTTGTTAAATATTTCAAGTTGATATCATTTTTTGTTTTGAGTTAGATTGTTTTTTATATTTTAACCTCCCCTTTAAACCCCCCAATTTATTCAAATTTTTTTCAGAATCAATAGGCTTCATCTTCAAGTTGATATAATTTTTTGTTTTTGAGTTAGAATTTTTTATAATATTTCAACCCCCCTTAACTCCCCATTTTTATTCAGATTTTTTTCAAAATCAATAGGTTTTGTCCCCTTACAGAGCTTGATGTTTCCTGAAATTTTCAAGTTGATGACGTTTTTTGTTTTTAACTTATCGTGCGGACAAAAAACATGACTTTGGACGGATAAAGTAAACCTATAATACTCTTCACATACTGTGTGAATAGTATAATAAATATATGGTTACTAGTTACTATGACTTCTATCAAAATATAATTAGGCAAATCTATATATTCTAATACATTTTAAACCCTATATTTAGTCGAAATTTTGCATTTTCATGTATAGTTGTAACAAAGTTACTTTTATTTAATATTTGGGCACATAGAATTTGTCGTAGAACCGAATCAATTATCGTAAATTATTCTTTAAACCAGAGTTTTTAAACATATTCTATGTATAAATCAGATTACATTTTTTATTAGTAGGAATCAAAATAACGAACATAAACCAACTCTCTTATATACGGCTATTAATTTGAAAATTTTGACTAAATTCAACATTAGAAGTTTGATTGTTTAAATATGAATCTTAAAAAACAATTTTTCTTTTAAAAACTGATCGTAAGATATGTCACAAGTACGTAGATCGAAACCTTTTTAATTTTGTATTAGTTACTTTTCTTAATTTTGAGTTTATTGGAAAATACTTTAAGTACTTTAACTCTTACCTTATAGGAGAGGCAAATAACCGGCGGATACTTTTTTCTAATCATAATGGCCGATACTTCATAAAAAAATGAAATTCACAAAAATCGACCCTTACTTTCACATAACTAAGGTAAAATAGCATTTTTGAAAAATGCCCCACCGAGGAATTCACTGCTGCGCACAATAAAAATAAATTCAGATTACGATCTAAACCGAAATGAATATATCGCGTTTATTTCTTAACAAAACTTTCTTAATTTGTTACCATTCCCTATCAGGTAAGTTTGAGATCGTTTTAACAACCGTTGTTGAATTTTTTAAGGGCGCTACTCGATCTAAGGGGAAGGAAATGACTAACTAAACTAGCAAATGCACGTACAAATTTTCCAGAAAATATGCCAAAACCAGAAAGAATAAGTATATAATCATTTAAATTGTTTATTTCTTTAATAAACTGTTTATTTCTTGAGTAAACTTTTAAATTAATTACCAAAATTAAAAATTCTTTGTGATGAAGAAGTGCATATTAACAGGAATAGTAAAAGCCCACGAGATGCGTCAATGTTAGACAAGACGCAGAGAACGATCACCTCAAACAAGCAAAATTAAATGAGATTTCCGTACTTCTTTCACTGCCATTCAGCAGTATACGGATGGCTCTTAAACAATTGAAGGAACCGGAAAGTATGGATAAATATCTACTATTGCATTGTAAAATGTATCCAGTTCAACATCAATAAAAACTATTGCATACCAGATGATTATTATCATTAAGTCCGATTGTAATCAGTTCAAAGAAAAGAAACTTTTAAATTTGTAGACATAAACAACAATAATGCTGCTTAAAAGACGTACGGCACCCCCAATGGAACGAATAAAGAAAACATTTAATAAATAAATTGTTTTGATTTCCACTTGATTTTCCCATCATGTATGTGTAGAGTGATCCACAAAAAATGTAACTAAGTAACCTACAGAAAAGACACACGCCAGAGAGTACAAATTTTTCTTCTTCTTTTTTAACAGTTTGGATTTTATCCGGAACATGACTAGTACATATCTTTCTTTTTCGGTCAAGGCCTACTTTAGAAATATTTTTGGTGGTTTTTATATATCCTATTTGACCAAAATAAATAGGAATTTTGAAAATTGCTAGTTTGTATCTTGTGTCATAGGGTCCCGTATCGTCGATCCAATTCTTACCCGAGTTGCAGCTCCGCAACGATACCCTATGTGTATGGACACCATACATGTACCCCCAATTTACCGAATCCGCAAACACTAATTTATGCAATCACACATGTGCAGTCACTCTTACGTCGACACAAGTCCTTGTGGTTTTACATCTGGCATTCGTACTCGAGCGCCAGTAAAGTTATTTTAATTTTTAATATTAAATTGTCACAAAATAATCAGGAAGTAATCCTAAAGTTCGGAGACTAGTTACTCTTTCTCATGGGAACAACTTCGTACATTCATATTTCCGTAATTCATTTATACCCGAATGAAATACCTACATAGGTACGCAGAAATATTTCAAACATCACAAAAATCCAAATTAATTCGCGTGCCCAAACTATGTCTTATTAATATTTCACACCCACGTACATCTCTTCTAGCTTTCTAAAAAGTCTTTATCTTCTAATCGAATTTCATTATTATTCATCCTAAAAAGACATAGTTTAAATTTCAAATATACAGCCGTTGCAAATTTCAATCGATTCCAAAGAGCTTTAGCCAATTACGTAATTGTTTTACCTATGGGCGGAGCCAGGAATTAAATACATAAATATAAGCGTTTCCCGCAAAAATAGGCAGTAGATCTTTAACTTTTCTGTGTCGGTCCAGTGTTTCATTAGCAAAAGGATTACTTCAAGTTTTAAAATCATCGCACCACGACTGTCTGAGTCGATCAACATAAGGACTTACTAAAGAGAGAGGATTCTAGCAAAGTGGTTGAGAAATAAGCCGGTGTTAGCGCATTCTCTACTTCCTTGCGATCCTCCTGCTTAGAACCCCTCCGTGGGATAATTACACTGGGTGAGTCCGTTCTGATTACGTGGGAGACGAGGGGTACATCGTTTCCCATTTAAAAGTGATAAGGCTGTCTCCATTTAATTTCCCTCCATTTTCATTCCCGCTTGCCGCATTTTTAGGCGCGGAACCTGTAACGGATTTTCTTCTTTTCGCAGGTCAGACTGACAGGTGTCAAGGGTCGCAGCCATATATTTCTTTATAGTGTCATTCTCAATAATATTGTTGGTTGGTAAGGACCTCCGGCTTTATTTGTTTACATTTTGAGCTTTTAACTTTCTCTGGCGAACGACCTTGACCTTGTTTGTTTTATTTTACAGCCATTTGGAGACGCTTTGTTTTTTTATTTAATTAATTATAAATATCCTATCCTAGTGATTGTCGGTTACTTGCTAATCGACATTCACCTTCCCCTGTCGAACCCGCTTGACTGAGGGAGGCTTTTATTATTTTTTTAATTCTTAACGTCACTTAGTTAACTAACTTAATATATTTTAAATCATTTCAATTCAATTTAACTTATTACAAAAATGCATCACAAAAATTCAGATAATTTCACTGCTGAACTCAGAAAGGCACTTCCTTCAGGGCACGGTACACGGGGAGAGTTCTATGGCTTTTCCCCAGAGCAAAATGCCACCTTGTGGAGACAGCCGAACTCGGCTATAAATTTAAATGATTTTCATAACTTTCAAATTGATGACACTACCCGACGGTTTGCCAAATCCCCGCCGTCTGGGCCTGAGAGTACCCAATTCGTTTGAATTGGGACTCCAATCACTATCTACCCCCATCGAGCGTCGGCCTACACACGGCAAATGTAGGTCAGGGGGAAGTTTCCCTGGTGAAATGCAATTGAAACCCCCCAATCTCAATTTATTTGAATGAAAACATCATAAACAATTATTACAAATCAAGTTTAACCAGCTATCACTTAAATAAATTGAAACCCTCCAATCTCAATTTATTTGAATGAAAACATCATAAACAATTATTACAAATCAAGTTTAACCAGCTATCAATCAAATAAATGTTGGTGATTTCGAGGAGTTCGCTACGCTCTCCGAATTATCCACCAGTACGGCCATATCTCCCTCACGACCCCTTCTTAGCGAAAGAGCGGGGCCAGGGCAAAACGACCTTCACCCGAGCGAGACCCGACGACACTTGATTTTATATCTCAAATTGACATCTAACTGATAAATAATTTGTACCCGTTAATCTATAATGAATTAAAAATATCAACATTTCATTAAAACATTTAAATAGAACAAGTTTTTTCGATTATTTACTTATATTTTTTACTATTAATAAAAATAACATAAATGCAGTTGTAAGTTGTTGGTGTAAACGTAGGTAAATATTCACTGATTATAAATAATTAAATCAATTTAAACCATCTAAAGACTCATATGTGTATATGTGCGGCATTAACTAATTGATTTAATCATAATTTAAGCCTTATCGTAAAATTAATAGGAGAAAACTAAATTGCATAAAAGTTTCACTTTTTACATATTCAATGCATTTATACACAAATCAAGAATTTTTTCCATAAGACTGGACAGTGATAGCGATGGAGTAATTCATTTCTTCCAATGCTGTAATATAATTTTCATAATTTTCTCTAATAAGGAACTTTTATTGTACCATTAACATAAATTGTTTCTTCATAATTAATATGAATTATTTTATTTCTTCCTTATTTCATTCAAGAGGTATTCATCATAATAATAAACTCTTGAAGTATTGTAAAAAATAATATAAACATTAATATGCACAATTTCAACATTTCTAGCAAATATTCTCACGAAATATACATATTTTGGTATGTAATTAAATTTTGATTCATGACAATATTTTTTTAAATATATAGTTTTGTACTCGTAATTACACGATAATAAAAAACTATATTTAAAAATGACATGAATCATAAAATATTATTTAATAGTTATTTCAGAGCTGAGGACTCGAGGGCGGTATTCGAATACTTGAATAAAAAAGGATCCGTGATCCGGATTTTCCAAAGAAATCCTAAAGGATTCATATTTGAGTCACCAATATTAGGATCTAATCCTTTTAGAGACCATACTACGCCGGCGCGACGAGCCGATAGCTTTGACTAGTAGCGAGGTGTAAACAAAAACAGACTGAGACTAAATACAGAATGTTAATGTAGAATTTGTGTTTACTTTGCACATTATTACAGTTAGTTAGGGGGCGACATTAATTAAGTGAGGTATTTTGAGGATTTTTTGACCCCCTGGTGAGATTTCGTAAGATTTTCTTCAGCCAGAATTAGCAAATGATCTGGTATAGGACCATAACTATAGTAAAGCCCCAGACAAGTGAAACAATTTTCTATACCCACATGCATATTAACTATTTTTTAATTTTATACACAATGCTATATGTAGGCGAAATGTCTACTAAACAGAGCGTAATCCACTTACTTCGCTCACAGTTGTTAATTATTTTGTTTCCAGTTGACTATTTTTTCTTATTTTAAATTAGTGGCAATTTAGTCAAACTAAATATTAAGCTAAAATATAATCAACAATGAGTGATTCTTGTGAAAAATCGATAAATAATGGCAATCATATTCACAGGGTGTGGTTGGTTGAGTGGTTAGTCAGGACTTTCTACTCATATGCCGCGTTTGAATATCCACATCGGATGCATATGAGATGGTTGTGAATTTTTTATCACGTGATAGAGAATTAGATCTGAATGTAGATGTAATAAACAAACGCTCTAGACTTTATTGGTCACGTGATAAAATGACAAGTTAGAAGTTTATACACAAAAATTAAACAAACTAATCACTTTTATATTCATGCTAGCATAAACAAAGGATAAATTGACAAACTTGGCTTCACAGAACACTTTCCGGCATGGAATGAACATCTCACTTCAAAGCGAGATGTAAAAAATGTAATCTGGACATGTACATCTCGGATAAACAAACGCAGACGTAGATGTGTCCGATGTGATAAACAAACGCTCGAGATGTAAAAAATGCATCGGATGTGGATATTCAAACTCGGCAATAGTAGACAGGAGTAATATATAATACATGCTATGACAGTGATTCATATTTTGTGATCCGAAAAAATGGTTTCGAATCACATCCCGTGAATCGGATTCCTGATTCGAATATATTTTTTGAGGATTCGTCCCAGTTTTTATTTATGTACCAAGGCTGATAAGTGTAACATAAAGGTCAAGTGCTCGAGACATGGAAATAAACTTTGCAGAGGTGCTTATATTTGCTTATTTTTTAAATACAGGGTGGCTATGTAAGTCAAACATCACTCACTCTGTACATTAATACTGACACTGTCCTTCTTCTACTTTTTCGCAAACAACCCGTCCACCAAAAAATGGAATTTTACCACGTAATTTTCCGTTTTTCCTTTGATATTTGATTTTACCGTTAAAATACCTAGAATATGTTCCATTGTACTTTTTGATCTAGGTACTGTCTAGAAATGAAAGGTTAAGTACTATTATTTGCACTTTTAGCGGTAGTGGAATACTTGCTTTTCTAAAGACAAAAATTTATAATTGCAGCCAATCTAATGACACTTATGTGTCTCTCCAAAACTTCCGCCTAAGCTTGCGAATGTATACTTGGAAGCTATATCACGATAATGCACTCAGCACTTAGTAGAAATCAACTTTTCTTTGGACACACTCCCTACAGTTTTGATCTTGCTTCCTGCGATTTTATATATTTCCGAAAATCAAGAATGAATTAAAATAACGACGATTTGACATGTGTTAACTGCAACTTGGGAAAGTGCATAAACGTATTAAACACGAGTTTATAAAAAATAGTATCCAAATGTCATAACTTTTACTCAAAGCCTTTTCAAGGAAAATAAAATTCAATTTCTAAACCGTCATATTAGACGGGATAGATACAGAATGAAAAAAAGAAGTCAAATATCTAGGCCTAATCCTGGACAACAAATTTATCTGGAACATACATGAGAAATAGTAAATAAGGCCACAAAAGCCCTAATGGTATGCAGGCACATTGCAGGCAAAATATGGGGATAAATCCGAACACACTGTGATGGATGTATACTGCAATAGTGAGACCAATCATCACTTACTGGGCCGTAGCCTGGATTAACAGAACTAACTTAGCTACTACGTGAGCTAATATCTCAAAAGTACAAAGACTAGCCTGTGTTTGCATCACCGGTGTAATGAGAACCTGTCCTACGGCCGCAATGGAGGTAATCTTTTGCTGATTTCATCACAGATCCCATCAAGAGATCTTGACTAAATGTATATGCCACCACCCCTGAGGTACCCCCTTTCTAACAAAAAAGAACCATAGAAATCGGACAACATGATAAAGAATTATCGCTGAACATACATGAAAAAAAATATTCCGACGAATTGAGAACCTTCCTCCTTTTTTGAAGTTGGTTAAAAATAAACTGCTGATAATTAAAATGTTAAATGGATTTGTTATTGTACTGGGCGTCTGACATTTATTTATTTAAGTGATTTATTCTTTAATTATTTTATAACGTAACAATACTTAGGAGCATTCCAAATAGAAGAAGGCAATTTACCTTTGAAGACACTCCCAAATCATACACTACCTTGAGATAATAGGATTGGAAGAGTAGTTATAGGCATCGAGACTATTTCATCGCTGCATTGGCGACAAAACAAGCACAATATATTATATTTTAGGTCGCAGTGCATTAATATCCCATACCCGACATAATAAACTTTTTTAGGTCCCTACCTACCATGTACTGTGGACTTTTTTTATTTTTATTTATTTGAAGGATTGAGTGAAAAGTGATTTGGATAAATTAGAGTTTTCATGCGAAACAACAAAATGATTTTTCAAGCTTTAACTTTCGCCGTAAAACGCACCAAATCACAAAGCATATAGATGTTCCACCAAGGTCATAACCGACAACTGATATTTCTTATATTACTTACTCCAAAAACTAGAGGGCGCCACTTTACCATATTTATGTTTTTGGTTGTTTTCTTAAAATATAAGTAAGGTTGTTGTGATTTTCCTGATATTAATTTTGTTATTTGGTTTGGGTTCATAGTTGTTTGTTAGTAATATGTAAAATTGTGAATTTTCTACTATGCACATGCTACATTGTAAAATTTGAGAAAAAATTTTCATTGATTCACTAAGCATCAATTTCAAAATAAAAAAAAAAAAAAAAAAAAAAAAAAAAACGCAAGCGGGTTAAACTAATTGATAATGAATTAAATAGAATGTGCCATTTGTATTTTGAATGGACATATTTAATGCAATACCCATTTGTTATCAGCTAATAAATATATTTATAAAATATGTTACATTATAATAGTGTTAATAAAATACGTCTCAGGGTAAGAACATAGTGGAACAGTTTAGGTCGCTACACTGCTCGTCTTGTACATTGCAATCAAAGTGCTGCAACCGACACTCGCCTCTTTAAAACATATCATAACAATTTTAATATGCCGTCCTTGAGACAACCAATCAATGAGCTAGTTTCAGACAGCTGACAGCAAAAAAAATTGATTTGTTTCTAATTTTACAGCAAGGTACGCGGCGATGTGTATGGCTAGGTGCATTACTCCAGTATGTTTTTACGTTTTACCAATATTATTTCCATAGCCGTGCGGCATGACCTGATTAACTATGTTTTTACTCTAAGTCTGTCTACTTCACATTTAAATATTGAGATTGTAAAGGTTTCAAAGTCACGGTAGGGGAAGCAAAAGCGATACTAGCGGTAGCTGCGGATAATTCGTGCATTTTAGGGCGATATTTTGTAATTTTGGCATATCAATTACACGTATACATTTTACATTTTTTTTTTTTTTTTTTTTTTTTTCAAAAAAGTAGGTAAAAACAATACAATAAGGAACCGGTGTTGCTGTGTTGAAAATTGTAAAAATACTAGCAAAAGAAACAGTGAAAATTATAAAAAATTTCAGTAGCAAAGTGGAAATTTAATCAAAGAAATAAATGGATAGGTTACAATAAGTAGAAAAATTACCTCTGATTTTGTAAATACTAGACATCAGAAACTTTAAAGGATTTAAATAAACAATAACTTATCATTTTACGATGTTCTTAAACATCCTTTTATTCTTAAATGTTCACCAAGGACTACATTTCAAGATTTCTGCCTTTGATTATTGTATGTGGTTGGAATGCAATTTTGTGACTTACCAGTTTTAATCATTTATTCCGTTTTGTTTTTTCGAACAAAATGAAAATACAGATAACAATCTTTCTGTTAATACATTTTAACTTCACGATATTATTTAATGGTATTTTTTGATTTTGACAGAATAGGTTAATTCTTCAAAGACGTCTTACTAGACTTAGGCAACTTCTAATACATTTTTCCGTAAATACTGTTGCCTGTCTATATTTTATTATTGATTATACTTAATTTTTTTTAATTTAAGCGATGAAAATATATAATAATAATAATAAATTAATGTTTTACTTGTTTTACAAATCCATATACTTTTATTAAAACTAACACTATATACTTTTTAATTACGAATTCTATTAAAAATTGTATTGTCAGTATACGCAGAAATTGTCCATTAGTACCTAAATAAATTAGCACTGCTGTCGCGCACGGAACGAATACCAGACCCGTTTTTAACACAACATTTTCGTTGTAACAAACAATTCCTCAACTTTGGCACCATTGACGTACGTTATATTGTAAAATAATATAAATTAAGTAGGATTGATTTATAATTACTATTAAAAATTGCAATTTGTCCATTGTCATTTCAGTTTTGATCCCAAACACAAGATGGCGCTAACTTGGATTAACAGTTAAACAATGGTGTGAAGTCTCTAGAGCAGCCACACTCAACCTGCGGCCCTCCAAGCTTTTCTGTGGCCCTCTAAGCTTTTTTGTGCAGCCCCAAACACGATTATTAGTAATTGAAATGGTTGACCTACAGTCCTGTCCTTGCGACTTTTCAAAGATTATTAAAACAACTAAAACAACAAGAGGACCCTTTTTTTGTAGAAAGTATGTAAATTAAAACAATATGAGAATACTTTTTTTTTAGAAAATATTTAAAGCGGATCTCTATTTTCACCCATTGCCCTGTATTTACATTTCAAATTTCAAAAAGGTGAGAACTCTAGTTATCGCCCAAAAATATTGTGGCCCGTGTAGCATAATAAACAGATTTATGTGGCTCGAAAGGAAAAAAAAGATTGCATACAGCTGCTCTAGAGGCCTAATACGGAAAAACTTTATGAACAAAAACAATTGTTTGGAATTATCGTAATAAATATGCAAACATTACTTACATTGCTTTCTGCTTGTAATCTAAGCCTGGCCTCTTCGACAGCATCTCTTCTAGCTGTTAAACCCTTATCCCGTAATGATGTCCGCCTAACTGATTGCGCCCTAGTATTACTTTGAGATCTCCTGACTTTTCGTTTTGCTTCCGCCTGTTTCTTTATTTCTTGTTCCGTCCTCAATTCCAATATCCTATCTTTTATTTCGGGATCTTCACAAATATCTAAAAAATAAAAATGAATTGTTACAGTACTTACCCATTTAAACTAGAGATGGGACTTTTCATGAAAAATAATTTTTGGACTAGTCCGACGGATATGTCTGCAAAAGTAGTGACAAGTAATGAAAAGTCACAATGAAAAGTGACCTTGAGCATAGAAGACATACAGTTAAATCTCCATCCTGGATGTTTTTTCAAAAATACTTTGGGAACAATATTTACATTTGTATTTTCGTTTTTAAAGCAAATCATTTGTAAAATACTTCGGACCTTTAGATTTGTTGGTAATTTTTTAACGAGTTTCACTTAATAAGACATGAAACGAAAATTCGAAAACATCGTTAAAACATTATAAAAGTCAGTAAATATTTGTCGATTCTTCTTTTTTAAACTATATTTTGCCTTTAATGGTAATAAATTCAGGCGAATCGGTTAATTTAATTTCGCGCATGTGCAATACACTTTTACACTTTTGAAAAAAGTATTTGGATTAGTACGTCGGACTTGTCAATGGACTTTTCCAAGCGACCCATCACTAATTTAAACTAAAATAAAGTTTTAACTGAATTTTTGATACTATTAGTATTATTTTATAGGAACAGTATTACTATTTCTTAAACGGTACCAGATAGAAGCTGGTTAAATTAGACAAAAGTTGCTCAGTTTTATGCTTATTAAAATGGTGAATGAATTTATAGAAATTACAATTTTCAATATTTGTCCGATATTTTGAATCTTCCTGTAGATATCAAGAGTTTCTTGGCACCATTTTAATGAGCACAAAACTGCGCAACTTTTGTCTAATTTAACCAACTTCCTATCTGTTACCGTTTAAGAAATAGCAATACTGTCCCTATGAAATAGTAGAGACCCTGTATAAGAAGCGTATTTTTAATGTACATACTTATGATTGTTATACAGTGTCTGCTATTGAATGCTTTAAGATCCAAGTGAAAACTATATACAGAGAGTTAGCATTAGTGTGAGAAGTAAACAAATAATATCAAGGTAGCCAGTCGTTCGCATTGCTGTGTTCCTATCAACGAGGTTGAATGTGCATTACACAGTACACACGGCAACGTTAATATTATTCGTTTCCTGCTCGCATTACTGACGACTCTCTGTAGTTTTCACTTCAACATTAGCAGATGGAAAGTGTTCAATGGCCGACACTATAGAATTTTTCTTAATTATCCGAAAAAAGTTGGTCGAGAAAAACGCAAATTTGTTTCTGGGGTTTTCTGAAAATTTACAAAACAGTAAATTCATATTTATTTCTCTATTTCAATTAATATTTTGATCGACTTGTTTTTCATATTTCAAAATATAATTTGAGAAACTTAAAAATATGGTCGTTCCACCATTTTCCAGTCAATTTTAAATAGTAAGCATTTTAATACAAGTTTCCAAGAATAAATTTAATTACAAAAAATACACCTATTTCTTTTTATTATCTAATCATAAATTATTTTCATATTGTCTATATTATCAATTATATATTCATTCAATTGACATTTATTAAAACGCGTTTAACTAAGTTTTTATTGTTTGCGAATAAAATATCAGGATAAACAAAATATTTACCTGACGGTGTTTCATCATGCTTGTTTTTGGCATTCAAATTTGCCCCAAACTGTGCTAATAATTCCAAAACTTCTGGCTAAAAAAAAACATTAAAACTACATGAACTGGATATATTTATTTGAACTTACGTGGCCCCAACAAGCTGCTGCATGACTAGGTTGCCATTCATCCTTGTCTTTGACGTCTGTTCTAACACCACATTCTAATAGGAACTCAACTACTGAAACATACCCATTGGCCGCTGCAATATGTAACTAAAACAAAAACACAGTTCAAGCCTAAGTCTAGGAATATGCAGGTACAGAAATGTAAACGCAGACCATCCATTTTACAATGAATTGGACAAGGTTATATTACAAACAAATACAGCCGCTGACTCCAACCAACACTCCCACTCGTTTCTAATAGATTTGGCTTAGATGGTCAGCATTTAAATGTCCGTATCTGTATATTATAAATTAAGCAATATGAAGAAATGATATGTAGTTGCCTTGCAGAAGAGATCGAGCAATAAAATTGCGTGATCAACATAATGTGTTGAGGGCTGGGTGATAGGTTATAGGTTAGGGGCAGGTTTTCGCAGATAATTATGGGATTATTATGGCAGATGAACCATGAACCGTGCATACTTGTAATAATTATTTTAACAAATAATAGAATTATTTATAATTATACAATTATTATTTATTTACAAATTTCTAAATATTAACAAACAAGAACGCAGCGACACAGCAAATATTGTGAACTAATAAACTAATTCCAAGGTTTGAAATAAATAGTTCAGAGCTAAGTTAATTTTTCGTTTCTTGTTAATTTCATAAACCAAGTTAGGTCTTCGTTTTCAATATGACATTTGGATTTGAATTAAAAGTAATAGTAAAATGTAATAATTACAGCTCGATAAGAGTAGCTTTGCTGGTAAAGCTGAGCATAATGAAGGAGAAGCGTATAAATACAATTGCTGCAAACAATGTTCAGGCAAATCCTGTCTTTTAAGTAAAATCAGATGCATAAGTTTTTCTAATTTACAATTACTTCAGACATGGAATCATATAGGTATATTAAAACATTTTCATAATTTATATTTTTATTCGAATTCTTTGTTTGGGGGTTTGCTGCGGAAATCGATTATTTTATCCAGTAAACCCATAAAGAAATAGTTGGAATATAGTCGTTTCTCGCAATGACGGTACACTATTCATTTTCAAAAAAGGCGATTCCCACAGTGAGAGGGTTATAGATAGAAACGTCAATGTCTGTTCAGAGAACGAGTAGACTAGGATGATGGCATGAGTTTTCAATCAAACTTTAAATCGTTACTGTTCTGGTTTTGAGAAATTACGATCCACAACTGTCGGGCGCATGCGCAGTAGATAAATAGCGTTCTGGTTTTTCTCGGATTACTTTGGATCTCCCAGTTCAGTGCTCTGGTTACATATCAGAAATAATCTGTGATTGTTGCAAACAGTCAAACTGTGTTCATGCTTTGGATTGTAGATTGACTCGGACTGTTTTGACCGCGCATGCGTTTTTGAAGTGTTACCAATATTTTATTTGCTTTTTAGACCATACAGAACATATTACAATACCAAATTGTTTATTTTTGTGTGGACGAATGTCTCTTGTTCTTGTTTTATTTGTAAATTATTGCAATTATAGAATTACTAATTTTTTAATAGTATTGTTACGATAGTTTATTTTAAACAACAGTTTATTTATTAATAATTTATTTAAACACTTATTTATTTTAAAACAAGACTATTCCAATTTATATATATTTCGAATGTCTTTAAACTGTTCACTATTTATCTTCACAACTGTTTTTATACGACTGACTGCCCCGTTGTTCCTCCACCAATATTTATATACACATTTAACATTCTGGTGGATTCTAGAATGCTCTCCGCCAAAACTAGAAACATCACATTCTACACCTGGAATGTACTCGAAAGCGTCTTCGCCATAGTCGTCACATATGTTTGGTCTTAAGGGGTTTAATTATGTATGATAATCGGACAAGTTGAGCCTCAAAGGACAAATAAGACAGAGAGGGACTTGGAGGATTAGAGCATAACTGAATAATGAAATGGCTCGCACTACAGTATTCTCCCGTTTTTGCTATTCCGTTGAAATGTGACGAGCATGATATGAGCTTTCAAGAGGAATTGCATTATTATAATAAACAAAACACCAAACGAACAATTCTGTTTAAATTTTATGTATTTTGGTTTTCCGACAATTTCAAACAGTCGGGGATTTTTTGCTTTGACGCACACGCTCCGGCGCAGAACAGACCGTATGAATATAAAATTTAAATAAATGAGGTTATGTTTCATCAAATCATTAACAAATTAATTATTATAAAATATATTAATATTTTTCAGGAAAACTTTTATGAAATCTATAGAAAAAGATGTAAATAATATCATATAAATAAAAATTTTCCTTGGTTTAATCAGTCATTGTTTTTATTTTTAATCGTTTCAGCGTGTGAAAAAAAAGATGGGGTTCTGTTATTTTAAAATTTTGTAAACTGTAATCGTCCCATTTTTTTTTTAATTTTAAATTTTGACTGCACCCGAAGATGAAAAAAAAATTAATTTCCGAAACGATTGAAAATAAAAACAATGACCGATTAAACCAAGGAAAATTTTTATTTATATAAAATTCTACTACGGTCAGGAAATTATCCTTATTCAAATAAATAATATCTGTTTAGCAAAATTAAAATAATTAAATAACAGTTCATGAAATATCGCTCAACTCTCAAAGACATTAATTATTATGACGTTTCTACATTTTAGATTTTATATGTAGGTAAATTTAATAATGCTTTGTGAATTAGCCTATTGAATATTAAAAAAATAACTTTAAACCAAAATTTTAGAGACCGCTATTTCTAAACAAACTTTTGTACAAGATTGTACTGATTTCACCAAGACGAGCAACATATAAATGAGCTTTCGACGTTTTGTTGTATGAAGTTTTTGCCACTGCCTACCCTAGGGTCACCCGCAAACCTACTCTTGTTGAACTGTAGCAATGAGAGCCTATTTCAGATATTGATTTTACATATTTTTTTAGTAAATTTTCAAATGAAAGGATAATTAAATATCATGCCACCTATTCGTCCAATAAGGAATAAGATTTTTTTTTGTGTCATCGGCATCGACTACTAAGGCCATTAGCTTCGTGTTCTGTGTAGGCTTTGTTACTGTTTCCCAGCGCCACTTTAGGAACAGCACTGTTAATTAGTACCCAACAGTAAATGGTCGAGTGGGGAATCCTACCAAGGTATCAGAATTAATTTTAAATAATTAAATTAAATGAAAAAATCCCGGCCAACGGTGGGATTTAAATGAAATGAAATTACTGAATGAAATATAGTTGAGTTTTTAGTACAACAACATTTATAACATTATTTTTATTCTGATACATACCGGTGTAGCGCCCTGAGCATCATAATAATCCAAATTTCCACCTGCAGCTGCAATTTTCTTTAAATCTGTAAGCATCTGTTTCTCAGTTGCCGCCCTAGTGTCATCTATAAGTTGTTGGGTAACCCCCCGTTTTGCCATTTCACTTTCGATGTAATCCAATGCAGTGTCATCTTCACAAATGTCATAAGGCATATTTCCATCAGCGTTGACGGCCAATAGGTTAGCTCCTTTTGTAATGAGAATTCTGTAAAAAATTCGTAATTGTTGTTAAAAGATTAGATTCCAGTATAAGAAATAATACAGTAGCGATAGTGAAAGCTTGGGTCGCCTCATTTGATGTTGTAGAGGTCAGAAATGTATTGACAGTTGCCTTTTTTTGCCGCTTATTTCTATAATGAGAAAAGTAACTGCAAAATATAAAATTGACACTGGTGACGCCAGGCCGATTCGTCAATCAGCTCGAAGAATACCAAAGGCCAAGAGAGAGGAAGCTGAAAGGATTGTTCGGGAAATGGAGGAAGACAGGGTGGTAGAGCCTTCTACCAGCCCATGGGTCTCTCCAGTAGTTCTTTTCCAGAAAAAGGACAGAACTACGAGGTTCTGTGTGGATTACCGTCAGTTGAACAATGTTACCAAAAAAGACAGTTATCCTCTGCCTCGAATCGACGATACCTTGGACACATTGGCCGGAAATAAACTACTTTCTACCTTAGACTTGAAGTCTAAATATTGGTAGGTGGAAATGGACCCAGTAGATAAAGAAAATACAGCTTTTACCACCGGATCTTGATTGTCAATGGCATGCCATTTGGACTACGTAATGCCCCCGCGAGATAAGACTTATAAAAAATGTATTGAGAGGGTTATCCTGGAAAACATGCCTGGTGTACTTAGACGACATCATAGTCTTGGAGAAGAAAAGTGTTCAAGCTGCCCAACTGATGCTAAACCCCAAGAAGTGCCAACTATTTCAAAATAAAGTTAATTACCTGTGTTTTATAGTCAGCAAGGATGGTGTGCTGTAGATAAGGAAAACGTCGCTTTTATCAAAGAGTGACCACAATCAACTGATAAACATCAATTAAGAAGTTTTCTTGGACTATCTACGTACTATCGAAGATTCATCAGAAAGTTTGCAGATATTGCTAAGCTGTTAACACGACTCACAGAAGAAGCGAGATAATACTGCTGGGACCAAGATTGCCAAACTGCCTTAGAAACATTAAAGAAGCATTTAACAACAGCACCAATACTAGACTACCCACTACTAGTGGATACTGATGCCAGTAATTTGGGAATTGGAGGAGTTCTTTCACATATTCAAGGGGGAAAAGAAAGAGTACTGGGTTATTTTAGTAAAGTGCTCTCGAAACCTGAGCGAAATTACTGCGCCACGAGAAGAGAACTCCTGGCAGTTGTGAAATGCGTGGAGCAATACCTATGGAAGGAAATTCTTAATCCGTTCTGATCATGCAGCCCTTATGTGCCGAATCTCTTTTTAGAAGACCGTGCCCAGAAGACTGCGTTCACTACAACAGAGCTGAATTCAAAAAAAGTAGACTACTAAGAAGAACTGTAATCAACAATGAGTGGGCCCTTGCCAAACTTAGGGAAGAACAAGAGAGCGATTCCGTTTTAAAGAAGATTCCACAATGTAAAGAGGAAAATCGTCGACCTACATGGAAGAATATATCAAATCTCTAGTAGTTAAGTCATATTTGGCTCAGTGGGACTCCTTTAGGTTTATTAAAGCGAGTACTAGAGAATGATGATGGTTCCGAAAACAGAAGATAGTTGGTAATTCCAAAGACTAGAGTAGCCGAAGTACTTCATTAGTTACACGACAGTTCATCAGCAGGACATCTCGGTGTTAAGAAAACCCTTCAGAGAGTTCGTGAAAGGTTTTATTGGATTAACAGTTCCGATGATGTAAAGGACTGGTGTAAGAAATGTACCAACTGTGCTATTAGTAATGGCCCCCCTTCGAAAAAGGAAGGCCCCCATGAAGCAGTACAACGTAAGTAGCTCATTTGAGAGGATTGTCTTAGATATTGCTGGACCATTTCCCATGTTTGAAGATGGTAATAAATACATGATGATGGTTATGGATTATTTCACGAAGTGGGTGGAAGTCTACGCCATTCCAAATAAAGAGGCCGCAACTGTTGCAGACGTGTTAATAAAAGAATTCATCAGTAGATTTGGAATGCCTTTGGAGATCAACAGTGACCAAGGCAGAAATTTTAAAAGCCAGCTTTTCCGAGGAATCTGTGACAGACTAAGCATGAAGAAAACCAGAACTCCACATATTCTACATATATCTCTAAGTGATTTAGGTGTCTTCTAAGGTCGCAGTGTCCCGTAAAGCGTCCTATTATGGCCTTGAGTTCGATTCTGCTAAGGTTTAGCAGTTGATTTTGGCTGCTCTTGGATGGACCCTCTACGAATATTTTGGACTGTTTAAGTCCAGGAAGTTCCAACCAGAGCCTATAGTGTTCTCTATTTATTTGTTCCGTTAGCACCCATTTAACATGTTGGTATGAGATACCACATGTGGGTTTTGGTCCAATAAGAGTTTTTTCAGCTCCCTTCCTTGCTAGGAGGTCTGCTTTCTCGTTTCCAAACACTCCCTCATATACCGGCACCTATTCAAGGGGGACCTTGTTATGTTCTGCCAGGGCCTAGAGGGACTGCTGGCAATCAAGTATTAATTTAGATTGTACTTCTACCCTTTTCAGTGCTTTAAGGGCTGTTTGAATGTCTGTCATTATAAAAACCCTCTTATCTCTAAAAGAGTCATTTAGCATAACTTTGGCGCAGGCATTTATTGCTGCTACTTCAGCCTGGAAGACTGTTGACAGTGGCCCCAGGTTCAGACTAATTGTCAACCTTGAGTTTACATGGTAAATCCCAGCTCCTGTGCTGTATACCAGATTGATTCGTTTTGTTTTTCCCTATTTAATCTGATTTTTGCCCTTTCTGGTATTTGAATATTGAAAGGTTTCCTGAAGTCATGTATAATAGGCGTTCTATCCTATGGTATTCTCAATACCGGATTTTGTTTTGTTTTTGTTTTACGATTAGTAAGTTTACCTGCAGTAAAATTATTTAAAATCCTAGACGCCTTGATTGCATGTAGGCGGTACATACGAAGTGCTGTTCTATTTCCGCGAAGTAAGCGATGATATTTTTGCAATAAATTTTGTCTGCCATTTCAATCTAGTTGTTTACAAGTTTAGTTTTAGGGATTATTTGAAACTTCTTTAGTCAGTTTAAAACTAAAACTATAACCTTAAAGTTTGTTTATATTTTTATTTTCCGACGTTTTGAATCTTCTGTGTTTAAAATCAAACCCGGCTTTTCGAAAGCATATTAAACTAAGCTTCCACGAGTTGATGTTAGCATGGTGATGAAGTTTTATGCAAATAATATATAATTTTTAACTGGTAATATTTGGAAATATTGTAACCATTTGTATTTATTCTATTGGCTGCGTACGAGAGCGAATAATAAACAACAATAGTATTTTAACACTAATTTAAAGGTTTCTTTTTAGACAATCAAAATCTTTATTTATTGAAAATATGATTAAAATTGCTGATGCGTTGTTATAGTTAGCTCTACAAAATATATAATAAGAATATACCTGACTAATTTAAGATGTCCGCAGGTAGCAGCAGCATGTAATGGCGTCCATTTTTCGCTGTCCTCAGAGTTGACGTTAGCACCATATTCCAGCAAAAGCAGTAACATAGATTCGTTGTCGTCTATACAACATTGATGTAAAGCCGTAAGACCGTCTTCATTACAGGAATCTGGACTGACACCCTTCATTAATAATCGGCGAACTATAAGAAAAAAAAACCGTTGCTTTTAGTACATATGGACCACCGTATTATAAATACTGGGACGGACGCGAAGGGTAAACACAAGGGGTGAACCACTCCTGAAATACTTGTACGTTTTCACTCGAAATCGCTTAAAGTCCCCCTAAATCTAAGAAATCATCACGGAAATCCTGAAATCCCTACAGAAATTCCTAAATCGCTACAGAAATCCCGAAATCATGGCCAAAATCTCTAAATCATCACCGAAATTACTTCTAAAACAATACTTTTAGTGCGTTGAAATCAACATGAACCGGGGAATCAGTTATTGTTGCCCAGAGTCCGGGTTTGATGATCCGAGTCCGGGGTTTACATTTAATTTCTCCCGGGAGAGGCCGATCTGAAATAAACGCAGCAGGTGGATAAAAAAACAAATGAAGAGCAGAAAGGTCATCTGAATATTCCTCAAAATTATTTCTCTTTCTCTCGAAATAGTACAATAATAATGAGCATTCAATGGAAATTATATAATGTGATGATCATATAAAATTAAGTGGGATTTCGACGAAATCGCCGAATTCATACGAATAACCAAAAATTCGCATGATTTCGGAGAAATCACCCATGGTTCTATGTAAATTTGATGATTTCGCAGAAATAGCTCTTAATTTTATACGATTTCGGTTCGGTTCCAGTGAATGATGTATATATTTTTTTGGATTCTTCACTTGATTTTGATAAATGTTTTTTTGGGGCTCTTCACTTGTTTTTTTATTCACCACCTACTGCGATTATAATTCGGAGCGCAAAATTCATTTCGAAGTGATTTCGGGCACGATTTTTGTTTGTGATTTCGGGATTTCAGTAATGAATTCGGAGATTTCGAGAGAATTTGAGGGATTTCGTAATGATTTCTAGTGAAAACGTACCAGTATTTCCAGAGTGGTTCATCCCTTGACAAGGCACTCTAATAGCTGATAAAAAAAGTTACCAACTAATCCATTAGTAAGCTTAATTAGGAGGGTACTATCGCAATGGTCGTTCTTTTACTAAAGCCCTCTAATACACCAGGTGACTGCGAATAAACTTCAGGTGGCTTTATTTCTGGTAAAATTTAAGTTAAAATCTTGAATTTTTGTGGCATGAGACAGTGTGTAATTTTACTTACTTTTATCTCACTACCCCTCCCCACTTCACCCCAAGTTACACTTAAGCCAACATTTTCAATAACACCCTGTATATAATAATAATATAATAATACTCTCCCTAATTCACCCCCTTACGAGTGAATTTTAACTCCAAAAGCTGAGCTTGTGCGGGGAAAGGGACGGCTATTATTATTATTATTTGCCGTGGCGCTCCGGGGCGACTTAAAGATAATTGATGGTGCCATTTGACTTACAGGTGAGGAAAATCCGGAAAACCTCACCCACCATCATCGAGACGGTAATGCATGGCGATTTTATAATCTGCATGTCATATCAACAGAAATTGAATTTCTATTAATACGGCACACATCAAATTCTATACCGAACCATGCAATTAAATTAAAAATCCACATGTTCTGGCGTAGGATTCGAAGCCCGTCTGTCTCTGACCAGAAACTTGCCTATAAACGAATATAAGCGCGTTAGACCGCTACACCACCGACCCGATATTATGATAGAGCACTTTTTTAAGTACACCCATAATAAAAAAAAATTACGAGTTACATAGTATACCTTTTGAGATATTTTATTTTAAAACGTTGAAAGAATATTTTTATTCATTGCGAAATCTCGAGCTGTCCATGGATAAAATGAATGTGGAATTATGCCCGCCTATGCACCGTCTCATACCCCAAAAATTCAAGATTTCAACTTAAATTTTATCACATCGAGTTTTCGCGAGGACACCCGGTATAGACATATTCTTAAAACATCCATTGTAGACAGGGTGAGTCGGGAGGAGCGCACCAAACTCTAGGAGTATATTATACACGTGAAAATAATGTAAAAATTCATATGTTCTTATCCGATTTCCATTTGTTTTCAAGTTATGGCGTAATTAAAAATGTTCATCTAGCTTTCCACTTCTGAATTTTAACATTATCAATGTATGCCATATGTTCAAGGCTCAAAGGCATTTGATAATTCTGACGGTTTGATGAACTGTCAGTGTACAGTGAACAGTAACTGAACGTTTAATTTCGAATTTATGTGATTGTTGCAGAAAATGTTTAGAAGTCAATGGCGGTATTTTTAAACATTTATTGAAAGAACGCTATGATTAAGAGAATTTTTATGTGTAAATTTGTTTATTTGTTAATATGCTATAACTTGAAAACAAATGAAAATCGGATAAGAACAAATGAGTTTTTTTACATTATTTTCACGTGTATAATATACTCCTAGAGTTTGGTGCGCTCCTCCCGACTCACCCTGTATAGTAAATACCTTCAATGTATATTAAAATAATTTATCTAAGTGGGATTTTCGAAATACTTCAATTAACTTATATCTATTATTTGAAAAACATTATTCACAGTATTAATAATTGCACTTTTATCACATAATGACTGTTTTTTTTTGTACAATTATGTTAATTACATTTATTAATGCCTTGTTTTAAAAACAAGCGATCACTTGTTAATCCAGTATCTATTCCTCAATTATTTATATTCCTACAAAAAAACTTTACTTTCAAAATAAAATAATTATCGGTAGAGTAATGAAACAATGAAAAACTTCCGGGAGAAAAATTTTAAAGACTAGATTTGAGAAACCTAGATATTCGAAATAATAGAAGAAAATTCAGAAGAACAATGAGCATTTAACAAGTACACATCTTTATAGTATTTTTAATACAAATCCCGATGCACGTCAGCAATGACGTCGGTCATTCGTCATAGTATTACCAACTAATTAAAATGTCCCTAACTAAGCTAATAATCCGAAAATGTCACGAATATTTACGAGCATTCATGAACGTAGTCATATTACTAAAAAACCGAAAAATGTAATGGTGATTATTTTGATAATTTTAGAATTATTTCATTTAATTAGCTTATACACGTCCTATTCTTGATAATATCAAATTTATATTAATATTATTACATGATTAGTATCCCAAAAACCATACTTTATATTAAATAATTTTTGACATTCTGTACGCCAATGAAACTCGTATTTATATACACAAAATGTCATTACGGCAGTTGGTATACCTTGTTGCTGTGTTGCCGTTAGCTTTTTAAAACAATTCACCATTTAGGTTATGTTTACAAGTTGATTTTAAAAGTAAACATAATGAATTAATGCTGATTAGTTTTCTTTTATTTCTATATACAAAATGCCAAAAAACTAAAAAGTCGTTATAAGGAGCATGTAGCTTCGTTATATAGCATTTTGAATGAGAGTCTGATATAATTTACCTTCAACTGCTGTAAAAGTGTTGTATGAGAAGTAAGTTAAACATTATAGAAATGTATATAAATATGAAATTGATTTATTATCTGTTTTAGTGTGTTGCAGCAACTCTAAATATTTCTACTGTCAGTAGTATTTCGCAAGCAGCCAAGAACAATGAATGAATAAAATTGCCACTTAAAAAACGTTCATCTAAAGAAAGGATCACTAACACATAACTCTGGATACAAGTGGAATCCGAAATAAAGACAAATCTATTTATCCAATCAATCATATATTCCTAATAAAAGTTTAATTTGTATACCTATTTACAGTAATATAGATATTATTATTTATTCATTTTTATTTAATATTAAGTTTTACGATACTCCCTATTTCCCCCTCCTTAAAATGTGAAAATTCAAAAACCTTGAAATGTGTCATTATTTACTAATAGTGAGTAGCTACAATTCTAATTTTCAAGTTTCTACCTTTAAAAATCTGATGTGTCCAACACATGACTTTCCTATCTAGTAATATCGGGCTTTTTCGGTTATTTTGTACAACCTATTGTAGCACCTCTGTAAATATTTAGAGGTTAACTTAATATATACATTTTCCACATCTGTATCTGCAATGTGTGGAGGGTGGGATAACCCAAGGCACTCAGGCCTCATTAGAGGCCCCTGAGAAGATAGGCACCTCCTAGCTCGTGAGCCAGCCTACAGATTTAATGTAGTTGACAACGTCGCCAGGAGGTGCTTCTCTTATATCAACCGGTGTTAGCCGATACTCGCCGAACACAAATCTTCTAATAAATGAGAGCGTCAAGCAATCGTAAAGGATATCCTCGATGGTCTCATCTTCTTGTTCGCACCCTCTGCAGAGTGCGGATTCTGACAGCCCCATGATACGGAGATGCTTTCGTACTTGGCAATGACCATTCAGAATGCCTGTGACTAGGCGCAGATTCTGTCTAGTCATAGACAAGTATTTGTTTCCTGCAGTGTTGTCAGGATAACTTAAGAGCTCCCTGGCAACTCTGCAGTTTCTTGTTTCATCCCATCTTTCCTTGCATTTCACAAGGGAATGTTCTTTGATTAAGTCTGTCACTACCGATTTTGTCAAACCAATAGAAGGGCCAGGTCCAAAAAGTATTTGATTGGCTGCTTTCTTGGCTAGTGAATCAGCAAGACGGTTAACCTTCGATGTGGCGTGACCTTTAATCCATCTTAAGGTGACCACGTTGTTGATGGATACTTCGGCCAAAGCTTCGTGACATTCTAGTACTAATCCTGAATAAATTCGTGGTCTGTTCAGGGTGAGTAGTGCTTGTCTGCTATCTGTATAGATAAGCATGTTCCTTCCAGTGATATTGTTTCTGGCTATTTCTTTTGCTGCTATGAGAATTCCCGTTAGCTCTGTTTGAACTATACTGGCATTATTGCTCACAGCCCATTTTATGTTTAGGTTTAAGAATCTGGAGTATATTCCACATCCTGAGCCTTGTTTTGTTTTAGAACCGTCGGTGTAGATATGAATCGTACCTGCCACTTCTGGCTCTTTTATTTGTTCTATTATAACTTTATATGGCTTATGAAAGATATATTTTGGTGAGATGGAGTCCATGTTCGCTTGAAGCAGTGGGAGCGTATCCAGCGCCTCCTGCTAACAGTGACGTCTCGCCTCACCAGATCCTGCATCAGGTTCTATTCCGACCGTGAGGAGGAGTGTCATTGTCGTCAGAGCAACCTCCTTAATGTAAATATCAAGGGGAGTGAGACTAAGAATGACTTCCATGGCTCTAGTCGGTGCTGGCTCCTGTTATGTTGAGACATTTTCCACATACATCTAACTCGAAAATTTTGAAAAGTTTATATTTTATAATTTTCATCCAATTTTCCATTGTGGTCCATTTTAGAGAAATCATGTAAAAAAAACAAAAATTAAAAATTTAAGTTTATAATGAATAATTCAACATTAATAAAAACTCCTATTTGTTATTTCAATAAAGTATTACTTTCATAATTTGTGATTTTTCACTTTCTCCTTTACCATTTCCCACAGAGCCACCCCCGAGCGCCCCCGGGGAAGTCTAATGCCAGAATTGAATTCGGCATCCCCGAAAACCCCCGAGTAACGATTTTGTAGTGATTTTCATGGACGCAGCCATTTTCCCCCCAATCACCCCCAGACAACCCCACAGAGCCACCGCCGAGGAAATCTAATGCTAGAATTGAATTAGGGGGGGTGGGTGGCTCAGTGGTAGAGTCTCTGTCTGTGGATCCAAGGGTCCCAGCTTCAAATCCTACCGTTGGCCGGGATTTTTTATTTAATTTAATTATTTAAAATTAATTCTGATGCCTTAATAGGATTCCCCACTTGACCATTCACTGTTGGGTTCTAATTAACATTGCTGTTCCTAAAGTGGCGCTGGGAAACAGTAACAAAGCCTACACAGAACACACATGATTGATAATTTAAACACAAAACTGAGACTGGCATATTAGGTACATACACCTAGGCCATAAATCGAAAAAAAAAAAGCTTACCACGAAATATATTTAGAAAAATTGTATAATGATGACAACCACATTTATGACAACGATTACAACTGACATATTGGTTTGTGTCACAGTTATGGTAATCCATGTACCACAGTGATACTACAACAATGTGGTCTTGATACTTATTAATAACAAAATTCTGCAAACTCGATTGGTGTGACATAGGATTTATATTCCTTTTTAAATATTTCAAAAAACATATATTATATAGAAATGATGCTTACAAAGATTGCGAAATCTGTGATTTTTTTTTATTTAAAATGGATTTCGACGCTAGACATACATGGAATAATTATAAAGTTCGAAATAATCTTATCTACATTTATGTCATAATTAGTATTCAATGTGTTCGTTGTTTCTACTTCTGTTTAAACTTAATTAGGAGATTTAGAGAAATGCCTGAGACTTTTCATGTGAAAACTTCACTTTCAAACATCACTTTCACTAACATTTACGTAAACCTGTTTATTAGGCAATGATAGATTTATCGGTAAAATGACAATAAGCATTAAACAAAAATAAATTCAGTTTTTATTTGTAAAAACAGGAATTTTTTTCTGTGCACAAATGTTTATGCGTTATTTTTTTTTCCTGTAAAATTAGAAGCTAATCACATATTTTTTATTGATAAAAACCGACTATCTTTGTAGTTTTGTATTGCACTTCAATTCTGAAAATCTCATTAAATTTGAATCCTACATACCTTCATCTATATCATTTCTTGCAGCAGCTTCCAACAGAACCACGCTATCATTAAAACAAATCCCCCTTTTGTTCGATTTTGGTTGCTTCCCATTCTTCTTTCCGTGTTCCTTTTCCTTCGAAATCCAAAACTTCAGTTGCAACGTTCTTCTTTTCCTCGCTAGGGATAGTCTGTCTTGTGTTGACATTCTTTCCACGATGGGCATCTCTTCGATCAGTTGCTGATGCTCCATGATAACGGTTTTCTTGGTTAACTAGGAATGTTATTGAGAACTTCAGTCTTTACTGAAAACAAAAATGATCAATGAAAACATGCTGTGGTATAATACATACATTTTTAAACAATTTTCAAAATAAATTTGCCCCAAAAACTCAGTTTACAATAAAATGTAATAATGCTAAAAATAAAAAAGTTACAGAGTGAAACATCATTACCATATATACTATCTTATTACACAAAAAGGTATGTATTCGATTACATTTTCATTAATTTATTTTAAAATATTTTGGAAATAAAAAAAAACATGTTTAAAACTTAACTAAAAATCATTATTTTTGTATGTACCTACATATGGATGAGTACTACTTGGTGTAGAAGTTAGTAATACTATTTTAGTAACACCCAGTATATCTTGCATTAACAAATCAAGATATTAATTAGATAGGTTTAGAAAAATAAACGATAAGCAAGGATCTTATAAAATTTATCAAGAGTACAGAATACATACATGGATTAAAAACACTAATCTGGTGGTTATTAATAAAATATCAGTTAAATATTTATATAACTTTATCACTTTGATATCAATTGACTATTACGCTTACATATATCGAATTGCTTAAAAAATGTAATAAGAGACATCTTATAAAATGATAAACATAGACTAAAATTCTTTAATATAATTCAATACATCATTTTATAGATATAAAAAAAATCATCATTCTATTTTATATGCAATAATGATGACCACAAATATTTGACATTGAAATCTAGTTAGTCGCTTATAGATGTTAACTTTCAATATTACTATTTATAGATCTTTTTAACAGGTACCTAAGTAAAAATAATTATGAATACTAATCAATATTAAACATTTTTTAATGTATGTTATACGATGGGATGAATAATTCCCAACCTAAGAGAGAGAAAAAAACTAAATACGCAGTCAAACATTATTATATGTCGTTCTTATCTATGGACCGATTCGGAGACTATAAAAGCCACGATATAGTGGATCTCTACCTGCACCCTGAAAAGGAGAACTCCTATAGGAGGGAATTAGGAAAATAAAATGGACTAGAAAAATGTAACTTAAGATAAAGTCAATATTAAACTAAGTGTTTTCGGCTAGTTCCGGCCTCTAGTTTTTTTTATTTTAGTTATGACCATTGAAAATGATGTAATAGACTCGCCTAAAGTAGAACCCAGCTCAGTTTTAAATTCCGGGGCCTTATTAACTTGAAAATATTTTATGACAGCTCGAATTTCGAGTTTCTCCTTTGTTCAAAAAACTGAGAACTTATTTAGTATAGCAGCCTGTCAAATACAAATCAGTGGACATAAACTTACAATATTTCACAGATAAGCCAATAGCATATATGACATTAAATAATATTTATCTATAAGAGATAGAACATTCATTATGTATATTTTTCTCTACTTGCCAAAGTCCATTCTCTAATTTATCCAATATAAGTTTACCGGCGCCACTTTAGGAACAGCGAACAGCATCTTTAATTAAGAAACAAATAATTATATCGGCTTAAATTATTTGTAGTTTCAATGAATTAATTAGATTTGAAAAGAATAATAATTAGAACATTGCATATACTGCGTATTGATATTTAAATTAAATAAATATTTTAAAAAATACTCTACACGATACTATTGGAATTGTTTTGGATCATAACCTAACTCACTATACAAAATATTTTTCTAGTGAATTAACATTTAAAAGGAATTCTACTTGCTTTTTTATCTTGACATAAATAAGCCCTGAACAAATATTATGTTTTCATGTATGAATGAGTATAGTATCAAAATATTTTTAATATTTTTCCTAAAATAAATAAATATAACAATATCTATTTATTTGGAAAGTAGGTATTTGTTTCCTAAAATAAGACGGTATTTTTAATTTTTGATTTCCACAAAATATCGGAATAGAAAAATACGCACTGCTTACATTATATTAATGTAAAATATTATCAAAAAACTTAAATATTAAAAACTATAAGTAAAAATAGATTTGCACTACTTTTTACATTTTTGTTTAATCATTTTTTTTCTGTTATTTTTGGATAACATTTATATATATATTTTGTGAATATCATTATTTTATTTATTAAGTACTATAACATGTACATTTTTAACGGTTAAAATGCCAGTATACAGGAATTTAATATTACATATTGGTATTTAGGACAAATATTATATGTATCTATTTTTAAAGGAAAACTCGAAACCCTTGAGACAAAAAAAAAAACGATATAATTCCAGGCCTGTTGCGGTACTAGCCAAAGGTCATCGAGTTTTTTCATTTCCTTTTTCTTTTTATCTATTTTTGTTTAAATAATACATCAAAAATTTACTTTTCAGCTTACATACTCGTACTATTTTTTACTGCAGCTTTCTTTGTACATGATTTCCCTAAAATGGACCGTATTTGAGATATTTGAGAAAAAGTGCAAATTTCGAATTATTAAGATAACTCAAAAACGAATAAAGAGAAAAATACCAAATTTTAAATTTAAATTTTAAGCCATCCTGCGGTGAGCTGATTACATTCTGGGCATAGTCAGAACATTTGTGGGGCTACTTTATAGGGGGGGTCGTTTTTCTACTTTATAGAATATATCTGTTATTTACACTAGGAGAAGAAAATTCTTTACATAAAAGTTGCTTGTAATGTTATTCTCTATACATAATTTTCTATAAATTATTTTCCTAAAATGGTCCGTATTCGAGAAATTTGGAAAAAGAGCAAAATTCGAATTTTTAAGAAAATTGTTATTCTCTATAATTTTCATGTGAAGACTCACGAAATTATTAATAAATAATTTATAGCCATATTGTTCGAGCAATCTATTGTGGTGTAAACGGTTAGTTTTGCAGCGCTAACAATATTTCTCCCAAACGTGGTCATAGAATTTCGTCCATTTAATTTCACCTTGTACAAAACTAATTGTATTGAATGTAAATTGCGTTTGTTAAGAAAGAAAAGCGGCAATAAAAAACAAATGCAATTGAATTCATATTCGAACACCTCGAGAGTAGGTATTTGCTTTCACTTTCTGTACCATAACATTTTTAACGCCTATGCTAACCAACCAGTTCTGATACTCACGTGTTCAAATTATTATTAGTTTGTATTGGACGATAATTAAATAATATAAAGATTATTCATTTATATCGGTTAAACAATCGTTAATATAATATATGTGATTATTGAATGTATTATTTAAAACAATTAATTTTTCTTCGATCACTATCAAAAGTAGGATTTGACAGCTTTTTTCCTCTAGAGTTCTGTAGCTCGCCCAATTTTATTTAAGAACGTATATCAAAAAATCTCGGAACTATTATATCGCTAAAAATTTAAATGCATACCTTGTGACGTTATACCAGTTAAATTTGATAAACAGTGCAAATTAAATTTAAGAAAATAGTTCAAATAAAAGCTGCTAGCGATGTCATTTTTTATAATTCTTGTCCTATACATGATTTCCCTAAAATGGACTGTATTTGAGATATTTGAGGAAAAGTGCCAATTTCGAATTTTGAAGATAACTCAAAAACGAATAAAGGGAAAAACACCAAATTTTAAATTTAAACTTTAAGCCATCCTGCGGTGAACTGATTACATTTTGGGCATAGTCAGAACATTTGTGGGGGTACTTTATAGGGGGTCGTTTTTCTACTTTATAGAATACATGTTATTTACGCTAGGAGAAGAAAATGCTTCAAATAAAAGTTGCTTGTAATGTTATTCTCTGTAATTTTTGTCTTATACATAATTTTCCTTAATTCGAGAAATTAGACAAAAAGAGCAAAACTCAAATTTTTAACAAAATTGTTATTTGTGATTTATTTCAAGTCAACTTTATATCTGAAGACTAACGGAATTAATCATTTCCATGAATCTCTTTAAAAAAATGGCATTTATTCCCATCAAAACTGACAAGCTCCACTACCTCGAGTTTGACATATGACGTAAAAGTGTAATGCAAAGGTGCCCAACTTTAGCATCGTCATAGCATTTCCTCTTTATTCTATTTTAATGGTGTATACGGATGAATAAGATTGTTTATATCTTCAGAACTAAATCATCATATTCTACATTACATCATGTCAGATATAATAAATGATGTATATTATAAAAATATTTCGTGATATAATCGATTCGTTAAACTTTCAATTTGTAGTGCAGTGGATATCAAGTAATAAGAAGCGAGAAAGTAAATATCTATAGTGTTTAAAATGCGCTGAAGGAATTTTTTAACAATAAAACGAGCCTTTTGTTTTGTTTGCGATTATATCATTGATTGTTCAAACCCACTCAACTCCTACAAGTCTAAATAATTGTTGTTTCTTCGATTGCCTTTGAAAATATTATTGCAAATATATATTATTACCACTCATTTATGTGTTCTACGTATTCGAAAAATATTTTTAAATCACAAAATATATAATAAATTTATTGTATGTTACTTTTTATAATAAAGAAAGCATTTAAGTATTCCCCAGAAGCTAAAGAGAGGACCATTTTAAGAATTTTCAAGAGTTCCAATAGTAGTTTGTGCAATAAGTGGCCATATCGAAGGAAGACGCAGTTTATATAAAATTAAAAAGAATCATATTTAAAATAATTTGACTTTTATCAATTTATAAAATAAAATAACTAAAAAAAAAAATATTTTTATTAATTAATCTTCATCCTGGATTTGACGTACCTATCGTATGCGGACTCAGTTCGCTATTTCTAGACCAGCGTTACTCAAAGTGTGGTTCCCCAGGGCTCCGCAAAGCCTTTTTGGGGGCTCCGCGAAGAAAATAATAGTCATAATAAAAAAAGCAGTACTATCGCTACAAAAGGGACGGACTTGGGTTGAGGACCTTTAGAAATATGTTTAGGGCTCCGTCAAATATTTCGCTTTTCAAAAATACAGTTTTCGTCCGTATTTTTTATTCGAATATGTGCTTATAGATATTAAAAATATATATATAAAATTAAATCCAAATAATATTATTTCCAATTTTTCTTATAACAATAATAATAATAATAATAATAATAATAATAATAATAATAATAATAATAATAATAATAATAATAATAATAATAATAATAATAATAATAATAATAATAATAATAATAATAATAATAATAATAATAATAATAATAATAATAATAATAATAATAATAATAATAATAATAATAATAATAATAATAATAATAATAATAATAATAATAATAATAATAATAATAATAATAATAATAATAATAATAATAATAATAATAATAATAATAATAATAATAATAATAATAATAATAATAATAATAATAATAATAATAATAATAATAATAATAATAATAATAATAATAATAATAATAATAATAATAATAATAATAATAATAATAATAATAATAATAATAATAATAATAATAATAATAATAATAATAATAATAATAATAATAATAATAATAATAATAATAATAATAATAATAATAATAATAATAATAATAATAATAATAATAATAATAATAATAATAATAATAATAATAATAATAATAATAATAATAATAATAATAATAATAATAATAATAATAAATGGGGGGTGGGTTGGCTCAGTGGTTAGAGTCATGACTTTGAGATCGGAAGGTCTCAGGTTCGAATCCCACCGTTGGCCGGGATTTTTTCATTTAATTTAATTATTTAAAATTAATTCTGATGCCTTGGTAGGATTCCCCACTCGACCATTCACTGTTGGGTTCTAATTAACAGTGCTGTTCCTAAAGTGGCGCTGGGAAACAGTAACAAAGCCTACACAGAACACGAGGCTAATGGCCGTAGTAGTCGACGCCGATGACACCAAATTAAAAAAAAAAAAAAAAAAAAAAAAAAAATAATAATAATAATAATAATAATAATAATAATAATAATAATAATTAATAATAATAATAATGTGGGTTGGCTCAGTGGTTAGAGTCATGACTCTGAGATCGGAAGGTCTCAGGATCGAATCCCACCGGTGGCAGGAATTTTTATTTAATTTAAAAAATTAAATATTAATTCTAATGCATAGGTAGGATTCCCCATTCGACCATTTACTGTTGGGTTCTAATTAACAGTGCTGTTCCTAAAGTGGCGCTGGGAAACAGTAACAAAGCCTACACAGAACACGAGGCTAATGGCCGTAGTAGTCGACGCCGAAGACACCAAATTAAAAAAAAAAAAATAATAATAATAATAATAATAAATAATAATAATAATAATAATAATAATAATAATAAAAAACTTTAATTATCATAAATAATATATAAAATACAAGATACTAATAATTAAACATATAAATCATAATAAATAAAGTGGTTGAGTCGATAAGTAAAAAATTTACTTGTTTCGACAGAAATACATAATACATAATAAAATATAAATACATTTCTTAATACTATGGTAAAATTCTAAAACTGTAATATTAATAATGGCATATAAAGTTAACAGAGTAAGTATTGGGGTAAACAATAAGGATCTTAGAAGAAGAGTATATTTCAAAATCGTGACACTAGTTTGTGTTTTTTTTTTTTTTTTAAGTTCTACATTCTTATTTATTTAATTTTTTTTTAATTTTTTCTATGAGTTCGGATATTATTTTTCTATCCGATTGTACTAAGTGAAATTTTAAAACTAGTTTTGTTCTTTATATTTTTTAAATGAGAAGGAACATAATTATAAATTTTATTTGACAAGTATGAATATGATCGTTGTGATCAAGATTTTTTTACAGTAGGTGGAATTGTGTTATTTTTCTGTCTTGTGTTGTAGGTATGTAATAAGGTATATTTATCGGTAGAGAAATGAAATTTTGTATTCACTACTAGGTAAAATAGTTGGCGTAGATCCAAAATGTGACTTTCTTTGAATAACATGTCAGAAGAGTACCTTCTATTTTTGGATAAAATTAATTTCAAAAATCGTTTTTGTATAATTTCAAGTGGATTAATGTGTACTCTAAGTGCACTTCCCCAGACCACTATTCCATACCGCAGATGACTTTCAACCAATGCAAAATATAGTATTTTCATTGCTTTTAATGGGAGGTATTTATTCAGGTACTTAAATTTATATAAAATTGATTGTAATTTTTTTATTACAAATTTTATATGAATATCCCATTTAAGATTAGTATCAATAATCACTCCTAGATATTTAGTATTTTTTATAGCATTAACTTTGAAGGAAGTATCATTTTTGTTAATTCTAAGTTGCTGATAGGGGCAGATATTCGTGTTGGTGCAGCTAAAGGGTAGAAAATGTGTTTTATCCATATTTATGGTAAGTAGCTTATAGTTAAACCATTTGATCAGATATAGAAAATCCTTTTCTGCTTTATGTTTTAATTCGATCCAGGTATCAGCCTTATAAAAAACCGCTGTGTCATCAGCATAACCCAGTATATCTCCTGTTGTATTAAGACTAAATATACTATTTATGTACAAGTTAAAGAGGATCGGCCCTAGAACCGTACCTTGTGGTACCCCATAGTCGATAGGTTTTGTATTACTTGTTGTACCATTAACTTTTACTGCTTGATATCTATTATTTAAATAGCTTTCTAACAAAAGTAAACATTTTCCTCTAAGACCAATGGATTCAAGAGTATCCAGGAGTTGCTGATGGCTTACCGTGTCAAAGGCCTTCGCAAAATCAATGAAAATACATAGACAAGGGTTTCCTTTCTCTAGCGCGTGGTGTACTTTATCTGTAAGAGCTAATACTGCATCTTCATGTGTTTTCTTTAAAACCATATTGCCTACTTGAAATTAGATCATGTTTGTCTATGTATGATAATAACCGTTTTTTTTAGTAATTTTTCAAAAATCTGTGACAAGTTGGTAATAAGGGATATTGGACGATAATTCGTGACTACAGTTTTATCTCCTTTTTTTATAAATAGGAATAACAACTGTTTTTTTGAATGAATCAGGCCAAATTCCATTCTCTAAGCAGAGATTTACGATGTAGGCAAGCGGAGCCACTATAAAATCGGCCACTGTTTTTAGAGTTTCTGAACGAATATCTATACCTGTAGATTTCTTATCTTTTAGTTCGTGTATTATAACTTTGAGTTCTGTTGGTGAAGTAGGAAATAAATTTATACTAGAAGGTATTCTGTTCTCCCGTAATTTAAAATTTGGGTCCCGTTTTATTTTTTCAGCAAGATTTTTCCTCATTTCCGTAAATCTCCTATTGAATTCGTTAGCGATTTCAACAGAATCAGTAAGTAAATCTCCATTTTCTTTTTTTATTTGTTTGATGGTACTTTCTTTGTTATTAGATTTACTTAGATTTTTTACAACGTCCCATAGGTGTTTTGAATTATTTGCATTTCTTTCTATCTGTTGTTTGTAGTAATTAGCTTTTGTTTTATTTAAGATATTTGTAAGTTTATTTCTATATAATTTGTACTCTTTTTTTATTGGTTCGTTATTAGGAAACTTTATAGTTTTTTTAAACAAATCACTCTTTTTATTTATAGATGTTAGCAAGCCATTTGTAATCCATGGCGCAAGTTTAGAATTTTTTCTTGTACATTTTTTTATTTCTAAAGATTTGTTAATGTTTTCAGAAAATATTTTAATGAATATGTTTATTGCAGTATTTGGATCAGTCTCTGTGTACACAGACTGCCAGCTGATTTGAGAAACATTTTGTATTAATTTTTTAACATTTAAAAATTTTTTGACCATAACTTCTGAAGGAATTTTTATGTTCTCATGTAAGACAATTTGAAGTATTGTTGTAAAGTGATCTGTTACATTGCTTTTTACTATAATCGGAATAATCATATCTGAAATAAAAGTTTTAGATTTTATAAAAATGTGGTCTAGGCAATTATCAAGTCTGGTAGGTTCGTTAATTGTAGAGATATAACCGAATTCACTAAGAATATTTAAATATTCAATACAGTTGTCATCTGATTCAAGGATATTAATATTTATATCACCTATAAACAAATAAAAATGTTCAGATTCTGTTTGATTGTTTTATAAGTAGTTTTGCAATATTTGATTAAACTCCTTTATATTGGAAGCTGGTGATCTGTAGAGTGCACTTATTACTATGTTCTTTTCGATTAGATTAACTTTAGTTTTAAGAATTTTAATGTTACCTAATTGTACAATTTCATATTCATAATCATATTTACTCTTTAGGTACATCAATACTCCATCATTTTGATTATAATCTCCTTCGTTATAGATCATATTGTAACCCGGTAGGTTATATAAAGTGCAGTCTGATAATATTCTAGTTTCTGTAAAAACAATACAATCAAATTCTTCATCAATGTTTTTTAAAAATATTTTGAATTCATCTATATTTTTGTATATTATTTTAAAATTGTTATTTAGTTTGTTGACCTTTAAAATTTCTTAACATTCAATTTCTGTATCTAAGGTGTAAGTTTTTACAGGATCTAGTTTGAAATCATGTATATATTGATCCATATCTGATTTTGTTAATTATACTAATTTTATATCTAGTTTAAAAATAATAAAAAAAATGTAATAAACAGTTAACCAAAATTCTTAGATTTACTTTAGTCAAGGAGCAGTTTCATAAAGGGTATTTGCTTTATATAGTAAAAATTAATTTAGATTTGTTTAGAATTTGATCCAGATCTTGTCCTTTTTTCAAATTGGTTCTTTGGAATAGGATTTTTTGGCAGAGTGGGTTTGGGTTTCTGATTTTTACTTTTTGGAGTTGCCGTATTTTTTTCATCCGGTTTATCTTCTGTTTGAATGTTTGTTGTATCACGGTCTCTATTGTTGAGGTCCTCTAAATTATTTTCCGTATTATTTAAATTATTTGAAGAAGTGGATGGTGCACTAAGTGATTGGCTTTGTTCTTTTGGAAGTATAGAGTTCTGTAGTTCTTCTGCTGTATAGGATTTATTTCCAACGTATAATTTTCCTCCCTTTATATAGCTTCTTTCGTTGGCGTTTCTGCGGGCCTCTTTTAAATAATTCGTTAAGATTTTTATTTTCTCTCGTTGTATTTCTGTGAGATCCTGTACAATTTTTATATTAGTTGATTTTAATTTGTTGCAGTTTTGAAATATTTGTTTCTTTTTTAGTGACGAGATTAATTCTAATTTTAATGGAGAGGTGTCTGAATTCCCTAACGAATATAAGTTAGAGATATCCTGTTCAAATAAATCTATTTGGAGTAATCGTTTTATTTCCTCACAGATGAAGGCCACACTTCTTTCAAATTTTGGTTTGACTGAGATGGATGTGATCGATAAGAATGATTAGGTAGGTATATTCTTGATAAAAATAATTGAACAATTGCTGTCATGTTAGTGTTATCGATTTTGTCAAATCGATTTAATTACACTTTATTTAGTTTTTCTCCTATGCAATTAAAAATATTTCTATTTAAATTTAATGAACAATTAGATAATGGATACTATTTTACAATAGCAAAAAATATCGCCAGCAGTATTAAAAGGTAAATCCGAAATAAAACAGACTGTTTAGATAGCGGAGTCGCTTTACTTTTGCGGCCTGGGTACTAAAAGTACTTTTTAGTAGTTCATTTGTATTATATTTAAAAGTTATCCTTTTCGATTATGTTTTATGTCCGAAAACCGACGTTTTGTGTCACATTCGAATAAAATCTACTATTTTAATATATTTATGTCAGTAAAAACAGAAAAACATGTTTAGGTAATTAGACGCTCGAACGTAATACTAAATAAACAAATATTAAAAAAAAAAAAAACAGATTTTAAGTATATCAATATTAACAGTAAAAATGTTTTTTTTTTAAGACCGGCCAGAAAGTATACACTTTCTGAACAATTTTTCGTCCAGAAAATAACGTTTTGCCGATCAAGACCGGAAAGTAGACGTTAGGCACCGATAATAGTATATTACATTACGAGTGTGGAAAGTGACATTTTTCACACGAGCTTTTTCCTACGACCACTTAGGAAAGTGAAACATATCACACTATATAGTCCTATGGAAAGTGCCCTATATCACACGCGTATGAATAAGAATTTACTTTCCACCCGTGTACGAATATGCTACTTTCCGCAGTAGCTGTCACAAAATGTAAAACAAATAATTTCTATTTTGATCTATGTAATGTCCATATTAATACTAAAATCGGTAGTCAAGGGATATATTTTTATACCTAAGCCAGTGGAATAGCGCTCTCAAAATATATACCTTGTTTTAAAGACCCATGAAAACAATTATTATCCTTTTATAGTGATGTATCAGAAGAAGACACAGCTAAAATTTCAGCCCTTTTTATCGAAAAACTAAAAAGTAATTTTTTTTTTGTAAAAAACGCTTTTTTTCAAGCTTTATTTTTTCAACTCGGATTATTTTACAGTTTAAAGTGGTATCTAAAGAGGATCTCTGAATTTTTTTGAAACAAAATAATCAATATTTCAATTTTTACAAAGATTTTTATCATTGGGGTTCGTACGTACCCCACGAGTCCAGGTATGTTACTCAGGAAGCATGCCAGGTGAAGGTTAAATATTGAACTATCTGCAGTAAAGCTTAACGCCAAGGTTTATCGATTAAAAAAATATTTAAATACGAAAAATTTTTCTTATCTTATCTTTTTTCCGGTTTTTCGGTTCGAATAAGCTTATCTTACACATCTACAAATTACTCGAGCAAAACCAGTAAATTAAATAAGCACATCTTATCATGGGTTGAATTTTACTTTTCATCATAACAAATATTATCAGAAAGCTTCCTAAAAAAACTTAAATAAATAACCTGTTTTTTTCCTAATATTTCCTCTTTACCCAACCCAAAAGTATGGATTACGGAGTAAGTGCTCGAAATTTTTTTCTCAAAAACATATTTGCGCGAAAATTTTTTTACTCGAAAATTCATTTGCCCGAAAAAAACAATATGCACTACGAGTTAATACCATTTCATCGAAAGATTTGCACGGATGAGGGGATGAGTGGTTGGTCGAAAGGTGTAGGTACATCACAGAACTTATAGATAGAGGTAGTATACAAAAATCGCTATTGTTCTGTGGTCTACATCTGTCAAAGTTGGTTTAGAACACATACTTTGATTACTATATGATGCAAAAGAGAGGTCCGACACGCCCAATATAGGGCGCGGCCATTTTGAACTCTGTGACACAGTTTACAGCTAAAGAATCAGATCGCTCACTCTGCGTCGGCACTGTGGATCTCAATGTTTCAGTTTATATACTGTGCAACTCCGATAATACAATATATGACAACCGCCTATAATAAAACAGCAGTCTTCTGCGTATCCTGAATTTGTATCCCTGGAGTGGATGTTATTTTGGAACTTTCAACTGGTCCGAGTGAGCTAACTGATTCTTTAGCAATAAACTGTAACTTCAAAAATAATATTCACTGACACTGACAGCAGCAAGCAAAATATCAGGTGCGTTTTAATCATCCGCTTCTGCTTCCGGAATTGTCGGTTTAGTCGTTTTAACCTGTCAGATTAAAACAAGAAAACCGACAATTCCGAAGCAGAAGCGGATGATTAAAACGCACCTATTAAAAATATTGAGCCAAGATGTAGGCAACACGTAATAAGGGTTCAAAATAGCGGAGTTTTCTATCTCCTTTTAAAAGGCACTCAGAAAGCTGCGCAGTGCGACCATTCTCCGTATAGTAAAAGAAAATCAAAGTATGTGTTTAGAACACATACTTTCATTGCGTTCGGTCTGCCAAGTTCCTTTAACTCCTTTAACACTTTTAACTCCAAACGACCCTTTTACCGTTCGGTTTAGTCCGATTAGTGACAGTTTAACACGCTTAAATGTCATTTAAAAGCACCCTAAAATTTGTCCCGCTCCAGCCCCTGACTATCCGAACTCGCCTTTTGATTACTATACGAGGCAAAAGAGAGGTCCGACACGCCCAACATAGGGCGCGGCCATTTTGAACCCTGTGACACAGTTTACAGCTAAAGAATCAGATCGCTCACTCTGCGTCGGCACTTTGGATCTCAATGTTTCAGTTTATACACTGTGCAACTCCGATAATACAATATATGACAACCGCCTATAATAAAACAGCAGTCTTCTGCGTATCCTGAATTTGTATCCCTGGAGTGGATGTTATTTTGGAACTTTCAACTGGTCCGAGTGAGCTAACTGATTCTTTAGCAATAAACTGTAACTTCAAAAATAATATTCACTGACACTGACAGCAGCAAGCAAAATATCAGGTGCGTTTTAATCATCCGCTTCTGCTTCCGGAATTGTCGGTTTAGTCGTTTTAACCTGTCAGTGATAGTCGGTGTACAAAATCACCATGGTCAAAATCACGATAAGTCAGAACGAAAATGACTGCCTTCAGAAATTACGAACGGCCTATGAATCTTTGCAAGTAGTTGCAAGTAGATTTTTATTGTTTTATGTTCTGAAGTTGTTGCAGATATTTAAATAAACCTACTAAAAAAAGTGAAGATCCCATTTTTACGTACGACCTCACTGATGCAATCGTACATCGTATAGTTAAATCGTACGGTTGGCAACACTGAGACAGACAGTAGACGTGGATAGCAGTGAATATTTTGTAAATATAAATGTCAGTTTTATGTATATCGAAGAATCCTGAATTTAAATTTAAAATTTCGAGTTCATGATTGTGTTATCCTCTAGATGAACTAAGCGAAATAGTTGTGGCTGTTTTTGTGTTTTTGTTTTTTGTTTTTGTTAAGGACAATTATATTTTGTAATATTACTATAAGTCGGAGAACGTATTGCATTAGTAACACATGCCACATGAACAAATTTAACAACCCCAATGTGGTGTTCTTTAATTAACCAAAGTAGTTAAGATCTATTCATGTAAGTAACACAAATAGTAATCAACTTTTGTCACAAAGTAGGTGTTTATGTATTATTTATTGTTTTAGAACAAGAAAATGGCTTCAAAACGAAAGATTTGATATAGGAAGAAAAATATCTGAATTCCCATTATTGAATTTGCACTCAACATTTTTAAATAAATACCAAAATAAAAACAAAAATGCAGTGTTACAAACAGAGCTGGGGAGGATTCGAATCACATAGGATTCGAATCCTTTTTGAGGATCCGAGAGCGGGATTCGAATACTTTAGAAAAAAAAAGGATCCGTGATCCGGATTCGCAGAGAAAATCCTAAAGGATTCGTATTCGAATCATCAATATCAGTCTCGGATCCTTTTAGAAACCAAACTACGCCGGCGCGAACGGCCGACTCAAGCTTTGACTTGTCACAAATTGTAAACTAAAAACTAAAACAGACTGAGACTGAATAGAAAACCGATGTGTTTGGCGTTGTGCACGATTAGAGAATTAACAAATAATCTGATATAGATCCTCAATACAGTTAAGTGAAAAAAAATTCTGCATCCACATCCACATGTAGGTATATTATTTATTTTTCTAATTTTTGCACGATATACAAAATAAATATGTGGGCGATATTAGTCCATTGAACGAATATAATATATAATTATATCCATTCTATGTTTTCTATCAATTACAATTAATTCATTACTTAATGTCAAGTTGACTATTTTTTTTTATTATTTAAAATGACTTTTAGTTATTAACATAAAATATAATTAAAAATTAGTGATTATTATGAAAAATCGATAAATAACGGCAAACAACTAGAGTTTTTTTATATTTACAAGGAAACTTAAGTAAAGTTTAAACAATTTTTATCTTCATACGAGTATGTAGTCAGTAGAGCGCGTCACTTAGGTAATCGCCTATATGCTAAATGTGACAGCCAGCTTCGTTTTTCAGCTTCAAGTTTTAAATGTTTTTATTTATTTATTTATTTATTTATTTACGGGTCAAAACTCATTTTACAGAATGATATAACAAAGTTTCTTAACAAATATAAGACAATTGGCAGCATTACGAGTTATAAATAATAATATACACGGCAGTGGCGTAACTACCATAAGACAAGTATTGCAAATATTTGAAGCCTAATATTTAGGTTTTTTTTAAACTCTCGAGAATTTATAATAATTTGCAACTTAATTACTACTTAGTTTAAATTGAAACTTGATTATCTTTGATAAAAAGAAATATTATGTTGTCATATGTAAAATAAATAAAAAAAATTGAGGGCCATTTTTTTATTTCAATTAGTATTTGTGATTTGTAACTGAAATCTTTATGTATTTTGCATTAGGGCCAAAAAAATATAGTTACGCCATTGACACACGGTGTCTCAAAAAAGTTTTATAGAAATGCGAAAGTTTTATTTTACTTTTTACAAAAAAAATTCTTGATAAAAATTCTGCATCGCTAAAATAGTAATTTATAATGAAGAGTAAAATACTTTTAAATTTTAATATAGAGCAAATTATGAATTAAAACGTTAATAGGAATTAAAAAATATGCTTCAGTTTAAATTATTGCACTTAATATTAATTGACTTCTATTTACTTAATTTTAATAATTAATCCAAAACCAATGCTAAAATGTGTATTAGAATTTATTTAATTTTACAATTTTATTTTTATTATGTATTTCCAAGTGATGCAGAACTTTATATCAGGAATATTTTCTTTGTAAAATGTAAAAATATATTTTTCCTATTTGTATAAAACTTTTTGAAATACACTGTATGTAGGAGTACTTTCGAGTACACCTCTAAAAGGTCACAAAAATGGCACTCCATACTTATTAATTAATACTACAGTATAACACTGACAGTGATTCGTATCCGTGATCTGAAAAAAAGGAATCGAATCACTTGATTCGAATCCTTTTTTTTTTTTTTTTTTTTTTTTTTGGAAAAAGGATTCGAACATTGGATCCGTGATTCGAATCACATCTCGTGATTCGGATTCGTGATTCGGATTCGAATCCATTTTTCGAGGATTCGTCCCAGCTCTGGTTACAAATAACAATCAAAAATTAAAAAATATTTGTCATGAATATAGATTTACAATAATCAATCGATAATAAGACTGTAAGTGTAGTATTCTTTTTAATAAATAATTTAGCGTAATTACATTGTTTAAGTTTATTTACAAGAACATGAGAGTTCAGTCCTTTATTATCAGATTTTTAATTTCCCGCTGCGTTGTTTGATATCGATGAAAGCGCCACACAGTGGGTCAGATGTTAACTGCGATAAAGCTGGTCGTTGTTAAGCATTGGCTTCTTATGGGCGTTTCCTATCTTTATCTACCTTATCTCTGCCCCACAGGTTATATCAATTGCTCAAGTTTTTTTTAAATCTTAATTAGAATACTAGGAAAATATTCTTATTTTCTTTAATATACTTTATATTCAGAGTCAACCATCTCAGTTCATGTGAGGGACTAGAGCACCCCAATAATGTGATCTAATTGAAGGTGGTCTGCGATGTTTTTTATTAAATTATCGCAGTCAGCTTAAATGTTCCTTCCATTTTACCGTGTAGAGATGTGGACTGTATAAAAATGAACAATCTTGTAGAAAATCTGATAGGTTGATTGATTGTTGTGGAATGCAGAAATTAAAGTGATGGCATCTGATAACTGATTTATTTTAACTACTTATACTTTATATTCAATAACCACATAACAATTGAGTGATACTTTTACATAAAACCATATCGTTCCTGTCCAGGGAAAGTATCGTAAGCGACATTTTTTGGGATTTTGGTGTTGTCCGAATTGTCTGAGCTACGTCGACTCAAAAAATTATCGTATGCTACAAAACTTATAAAACATCAAATTTCTATTTAAAGGTTTGCCATCCTATACACCCATAAATCATAAAATATCACAAGCTACAATATTATCAACATGTTTCACTTTGTATCCACCATAATCTTCTTAAAATATCGTAAACTTATGTCACTTTATTCTACAGCCAAAGTTCTAAAACCTTTTAAACATAAGCGGAAAAACAGTTTTTTGTGTTTCCTGTAAAATTACTTAAATGGCGCAGGGACGATATAGAAAACATGCTGATTTGAAAGTTTTTTATATCATTTGTTTTAATGCTAAAATTGCAACTATTTCGCGCCGAGATTGATGTTGTTCTTTTAAGCTTGGAGGTTCAAATAGTTCTCAACTTGAAAAATGTCTTATCGTATCGAATCGAAGTATGTCTTTTCTCGATTGATTAAAAGAAATGGCGTGATTTGTCAAAGTTCAACGTGATATGTTATAAACTGTTGAGTGAGCGTTTGAATTTAGTTAACAATTTATTTTAAAAGGGGGTTATGCCAGTGAGAGTGAAATAGATTTATAAGTGGAAGCGAGTCGAAACATGTATTTTCTACAAAGTGAGAAAGCTCTATCTCTCCTAGGTTTTTTAAACTGCTTGCATGTAGCTTGTTACCAAGCGGAAGTTTTTTGGAATATACTCGTAAAATACGTTAAACGGCATTTAACAGGGTTGGCTTGGATTTTAGTTTATTATTTATACAATTTAAATTTTTATTTTATGTATGATTATTAAATTAGGTAATGTTTACTACAGATTGAATTATGAAATATATTGTTCTTATGTTAACAATATAGTATTACTTTACATTACTTATACGGAGGTGGATCATAAAGAGAGAAACTAAATTATCTGTTAAAAAATGCTTGTCACTTTTGAACTTTACCATATCAGTTCATGTCCGTCCATACTGTATACCTGAGTGCGATCAAAGGTATTTCAAGGTTAATACAGTGTGTGCCATAAAGTTGGATCCATATGGGATTTTTTTTTTAATATTACGATTGAAAAAAAACGGTATAGAGCAATCATCCATACCAAAGTTGGCTACTGACAATAGCTTTTTGTCGAATTCGTATTTAAAAAAAAAACGATTTTTCAAAAAAATACCAAATTTGACAGATAACTAATGCAGTACCTAGCCAACTTTAATATGGACTATTTTAAGTTTTTAAAAGGTGAATGCCTGTTAGTCCTTAAGGTACATGCCAATGGAAGTGACATGCTTTACAAATAATATTCCCCGGTAACGCAGTCTAGTCAAAACAGTTAATCACTTTGGTTGTGGTTTGTGCAGCTGTTGCCTAGAACAACGTGTTATTCGGCTTATATCTTAAAACTCATAAATTGCCTAATATTAAATATCATATTTCCTAATAATGCCCTATGGATCCAACTTTTTGGAATTGTATATTCGACACATTTATTGTAAATTCGAAAAAAGATTCTATGCGCAACAAATGTTCTTTCGTGCCAATGTAGTTTCGTCAAAATATATTTTCGTCTAAATACATTTGTTTACTTGTATAAAATGTTTTATTTGTTGTAAACCAAATAAAATATTCTATTGCTATTTGCTATGTATCAATAACAATAATTATCTTCTATGCTTCATACTTTCTAATATTTTAAATGAGGAAGCCACTTTGTAAAACAATACACAACGATTTCTTATTTAGGGACTATTCATATTAAAATTTTTATAAGGAATTTTTTATTTGTATTATTAGTGTTTTTTATCTTAATAACAATTAATTAATATTTTTTTTACTTTGCAATTTTACGTTAGTAGGTCGTAATTAATATACCGTGCAACTCGAGACTCATTGCATGCAATAGAAGACATATTTTCTTCCGCCAAAGAATGCAACATCTAAATCACTGTTTCTACGAATATTTAGCTTTATTTTATTTTTTTAGTTGGTGTCAATATTATCTTATCAAATAAATATATTTGAACAATGTTTTTTTATTCAATAAGCTTATATAGGTGAGTCATTTTTACCATGGAACATAATATACCTTGCAATGAATTGAATAAGGTATAATAGGAACATGCCCATATCAAACAGAGACCGCTGTTAGTGTATGTTTGGCGTAAGTAGCGGGGCGAGCAATAGTCGAAGTCGTATCTATGCCACTGAGAGCGGCCTCCCTTTCTGTTATGTGCATGTTTCTAACGAACTTTGTTTAACTCATTGTAAGGTGTATTATGTTATGGAGGGTGGGCCCTTGCCAGTGTTTTGCCCCGGGGTCCCACCATGACTCTCGGCGGCCTGGGTGTTTGAGCCCCTTTCTTTGCGAGACTATCTGCGTTACCCTTTACCCCGTTAAGTCCCCTCACAAAGTGAGAGTAACTGTCTTTTCCTTACCTAGCTCATTAAATTTGTCTAGGCATCTGCAGACCGAGGGTTGAACTACTTCCGAAATACTGTTACGTTTTTTCTAAAAATCACCAAAATCACTTAAAAATATCGAAATGTCCGAAATCATCACCGAAATCACTTTGAAATCAATTTGTTACTTAGAAATATAAACGCAGCAACAAGTTCGACCAAACATCAAATGAAGTGCTCTCATAATTTGAATATTCAAGAGACAATTTATAGAAAAATCATAGGAAATTTTATATAATGATTTTGCCGATATCGCCGACAAAAGTCTGAGCAGCCTTTTTCTTGTTCTTTGCAAGCTTCTCGACTAAATACTTCCATGTGTGAGAAGGTATTGTTATGTCTACATCCATTTAATATCTTTTATCCTTTCCTAAATTAGTTCATTTGTGTCTACTAAATCTTTATTTCTGAATTTGAATATATAACATATTAGAGCATACAAGAATTTGTTAATAAATGTTTCAATTATCTTCAAATAAGTTTTATTTTATTTTCAGGTTTCAGCTCAATATAGTAATATTATCATGCAGTTTTACGTAATTTCATTTTATAATATAGAAATATAATAATTAAGTTTGAACTAGTAAATTGGTACAAAGTTGTAAAGTAATAAACTTTATCTATGTACTACCTGATAATTTATTTAAATTTTGTATAAAAATAAAATGGAATGACGATAAGTTGATGATGACAAAATGTAAACTATTCTGTATTATTTATTTAAACACTGTCCAACGAGTTTTAACCCAATTATAGAACAGGAGTACATTCGGAAGAAATCATGTTTTAAATAGCTTATAGATAACAAACTAAAACTACAACAACTATATACTAAATTATTTTAAACAATGTGTTTTTAAGTTTTTAACACTGCAGATATATCCAACTATTCACTAATAATATTATAATTATTACACATGTTAAAAGGGATAAAAACTTCAGAACGTTTGTTAGAAGAGTTGCGGTGTAAAATGATTCAGCGTTTGAGCGTTTTGTGAGGTTTCTAAAACTAAGCTTTTCTATAAAAGAACTTTACAATTGATTTTAAAATTAACATCTTTGTAGACGATAATTATGGAATAGAATATTCCAATAGAATAACAGACTGTACTTTCTCCACGGCCACAGACACAACAGAATAGGAGTTGAATATAGTAAAATGAAACTTTGAACAAAATGAAATATTTAATCTAATTTATGTTAGGCCAGTTTTTATTTAAATTATTTTCATAATTTGTCAGTTCAGGAGGAATATGATCAAATTCCACATAAGAAATCACTTAACTTAATAAACGCCGCTTATCTTTATTCAGTCAAATTCAAACTAAATACTAATACGTCGCATAGAACTGTTAATCATGAAATTCATGACTATCTACGATTCGGGTGCGGTATTCACAGCCATTAGCCAGTAGCTATTACATAATGAATATTCTGTCTCTAGAGTTTCAGAATTTTCAATCTCAAGAGCGAAAATGTTTTATTTTTGTTATTATAAGTGGTTTCGTAAGAACTACATTCAGTAGTGGCCGTGGAGAAAAGTACTTCCGTTTTACGTAGAGACTCGTGAATCTGTGTTTAATCGGTAGATCATTTTGAGTAATACGGTGGGTAAATTTGGTCTGCTCGAAAACTTAAATATTTAGGGAAATGCATTTGTACAGACTCCAGCCGAGAAATGTGTATTTGATAGTAAGGATCCAAATAAACAAGGAATATTTGAGTTTTGAGTCTAGGTAGAATAAAAGAGAAATACAATGATTTAATAGTTTTTTTTTTTAATCGCGGCTCATTCGCACTTTGCTGGTGTTGAAATTTTATCTATATAAATGTCTAGAAAGCGAGCATCCATTAAGGATATATTCGAATATAATTGGCTGAGCTTTTAACGTGTATGACATTACGTTAAATTTGGCTGGATTCAGTGTTAAGGCAATAACAGCAGACAAAAATTTGAACCTTGTATCATAATGGCTTCAAAATCTTCGTATATGTGTATAAAAAAAAATTAAAATGTGTAGTTTATTTAAAAAATAGTATAACTGGATCAGTATTTTAATGAATCCAGATGAAGAGTAAACAACAAAGCATAAATAATCATATATGTTGGTCCTTCATAGCTAGATAACAAGTTAAAATATTAGCTATAAAATAAAAAGAACTATACACTTCAGACTCTGAATTATCCTACAAAATGATGGAATTTAGTGAGAAAACACTTTGTAAGACACCAAAAGGTATACCTAATTAAAATTCGAATTCTATAGCTAAGTAATGTACAAAGAAAATAAAAGCAAAGACTTGATTGAAAACGTTATGGATTTTGACATACTTAAAATTAACGATCAAACATTATATAATGGTACAATTACCAAGAAAATCGATCTTATTCTTGAGCTCTACAAAAGAGATATATTGGCACTTGAAAAGTTATGTAGGCAATCAAGACAAAACAAATTTGTTTTAATGATCTGAATTTCCCTTCAGCAATTTTATAAGTAGAACATATTTCGGAACATATAAAGATTAAAGATGCTAGTAAAATAAAAGTTTTTATATTTAACAAAAAAAAATTCAATTTAAAGTAAGATCTGACGTTTTCCTATTAATATCAAATTTATAGAATTAATTTAAAACTTAAGTATCCTAATTAAACTTCAAAAAATGATACTAACAAACGAAAATGTATGTTTGAGAGTATAATAAAAATCGTCAAAGTAAATAAATGGAATATATAAAATAATAAAAAATGTTTCCAAAGTAGGTCATGAAAAAAAATCAAGCATGTCGGAGTTTACATTTCTTCTTCTTTAGAAATATTTTTGTGGGTCATACGTTAGGAAGTCCGTTCAAAATCTATTATTCTTATTTCTAAGTCTAAATAACCTATTATCCTGAGTTGAAAGCCAGAACAATAAAAATAAATATTTTGTGGACTTTCTACACTTCCGTATAAACATATAAATTTAATAACTGATTTTCCAAAACTGTTATTGCTGAAGATTGAAGAATAATTTAACACTACTTAATACTTGAAAATACATATTCAGATTCATAATTGGATTGAGAGCAAAGATAGAAATCTCTCATAATATTCCACATTTGATGCTAGCAAATTGCCAATTTTTTTACCGACTTCGATATATACTTCGAAAAGAATATCTAAACCACTTTTTAATAAAAAAAAATGGCTTCTACTGTTTCGGTTGTTCCAATCATAATCGATCCATCCCTGGCGTTCAATTCATATTTCCGTCACCCGTGACCTATTCACTGACGTTGCTGCAAACAAAGAAGGGCTAAAACTTGCTTAGCCCTCATTCAGGTGTCCGAGCGGCAGATCGAGCGACGTCGGTCGCACGCGAAGGTCGCAGATACCGAATTTTTATACGCAACAGACTACGAAAATTTCCAACATACGTTGGTGCATTTTTGGTGGCATTTTATTTATTTGCTTTTTATTTATTATATCGCTACATCAAACGTCTTAAGACTAACTCATTTGTAAATTCGAAAATATTTATTTATGTTTTATCACCATTTTCAATTTTAAAAGACAAGCATTCTTTGAAGTAATATAAAACTCTTTTTTTGTATTTTAATAGAAATATATATTGTTTAGAGTGTATCTAATCCTACTCCTACTAATATATAAATGTGAAAGTTTGGATGGATAGATGGATGTTTGTTGATCAATCACGTCAGAACGGCTGAAAGGATATGGACGAAATTTTGCAAAAAGACAGGTTATAGTCTGGAATAGCACACAGGCTACATTTTATCCCGGAAAATGTACGGTTCCCGTGGAATAGATTTGTTTTTGTTTTTCACAAAGCAAGGGCTCAGACATGATTTTTTGCATAGTGGTAGTGAAACATAAAATAGTATCGATATTTCGAGCAAGTCACACGTAACTTTCTAACTCCAGGAGCTACATAGTTTTGCTCCAACTGCAGGTCTGATGGTGGGCGCATTTCAGCAGTCACACCCCATGTTTCGGCCACCCTCTCAGACGAGGAAAGCGAGGTGAGAGATGAAGATGTCAGTACCACCCAACGTACCTTGAAAATAGTTGAAGAAATACAATCCGATATGAATAACATTAAAACGAAAAATTCTGATTTCATTCATAGTGTAACTATTTGTAGCGACCAAATCACTTTTTTCGAAAGTGAAATGAAGAAAATCAGCAAAAGATTAGATATCATTGAAAAGCTACAAAATGAAAATGTAACACTAAAGAAAGACGTTCAGAACCTCGAGGATTGAGTTGCATCACTAGAACAACAGATTAGATCGAAGATCGAACAATCTAGAAATTTTCGGTATTGAGAAACTAACGAAAATCTTCTAAAAGTCGTTGAAAAAATTGGTGAACACATCGAGTGTCCAAGTGATGTAGATGTAGTATTCCGAGCAAACACGTTTGTCCAAAGTCATTGTTAAATTAACATCTAAAAACAAAAAGGATACCATTTTAGCTGCAGCCAAAACCAAATGACTCGCAAGAGGTACCCAAACCCCCAAATTATCTGTAGACAACGTGTCAAATCAGCTGTTTATTAATGAACACCTGACCAGTCATTCCAAAGCTATTTTGAAAGAGGATGCAGCAAAAATTGCGCAAAGTATAAATACGTATGGGTACGAGATGGTACTATTTATACTAGGAAAGATGATAATAGTCGTATTTTAACTATTTTCAATGAGCTTAGTATTAGCAAAATGCAATAAAAATTTTCTTTGCACAAACTTATTACTTTTTTTTAACTTTTAATGGTTATATCATTTCTGTATCAAAATGTACGTGGACTGAAGTCCAAGCTCTCAACAATTTTTAAACATTCTTTAAATTCTGATCAACAGATTATTTGTTTAACTGAAACATGGTTAAATAGCTTTATTTTATCATCTGAAGTGCAAAGTGATACATTTAACATCTATCGTCGAGATCGAGAAGACAGTGCATCCACCAAACAAGATGGTGGGGGGGTGTATTAATAGGTGTAAAGTTCTGTGTAGTGTTGTACGGCACTAGTGGATGACATATTCTGAAGATTTATGGATCACAATAACCTCTACCGGCAACTCTTTTAAATTTCACCTATGTTGTGCATACATACCCCCAAAAGATTCAATGTCATTAAGGACTCTTTTAGGGGACTCACCGCTGTCTAACCCGGCTGACGTGCCGGAGGAGGAAGAGGGCCCTACATCAAGGAATAGGGGGTACGTTTAAAAAAAAAAATGAAGGTAATCCAAGCAAATATACATCACTGTTGGGCGGCAACAGCTGTCCTACAACGATATATAATAAAACAAGACATTAATCTTGCTCTAATCCAAGAACCACTTATATACAAGGGGCAAATTAGAGGGTTGCATATATCAGGGGACTATGACCTGATTTATTCAGCGTCTGGACACCCAAAAACCTGCATTATTGCAAAAAAAAGCTTGAAGGTGTTTCCACTATGGCAATTTTGTACAAATGACCTAGTGACAATATCCCTAAAGCTAGACGGAGGAACTATTCTGATTGTTGGATCCGTATATCTACCATATGACCAACCTGGGCTCCCCCCCACCAAGGAGATGAGAGAACTGGTTAGTCATTGTGAAAAAAACAAAATCGAACTTCTTCTAGGGTGTGATGCCAATGATCACCATATAGTGTGGGGAAGCACTGACATTAATAACCGAGGAGAAGCTCTTCTGGAATTTATTGCATCCAATAAACTAGAAGTTGCAAACGTTGGAAATTAACCAACCTTCGTAACATCTGTGCGAAGGGAGGTAATTGATATAACCCTAGGTACAAAACGGGCATGTTCATTGGTGGGGAAGTGGCACGTCTCACCAGAAGCGTCACTTTCCGACCATAGACATATCCTGTTTGAGATGGGTACTAAAACCTCGGGTGAGAAGACATATCGTAATCCTAGGACCTGTAACTGGGGAGCTTTCAAGGAAGAACTCAAACAGGGACTGGAGGACTGTCCTCCGATACCGAAGAATTCAGTGGAAGTTGAGTTTATGTCAGAGTTTCTGACACGAACCCTAACCAACACATTTGAAAAAAACTGTCCTTTAAAAATTAGGAAAGAGGATCGAGACGCTGTATGGTGGAATCGAGACCTTTACAAAAAAAAGAGCAGAAGTTCGTAAACTCTTCAACATATCTAAAAGGTCGGGGAACTGGGAAGCCTATAAGGCGTACCGGAGAGAATATGGCTATGTCATTAGGAAAGCCAAAGAAAATTCCTGGAAGAAATTCTGTGACGGCATTGAAAGCCTTCCAGAATGTGCGAAACTCAGGAAAACTCTACAGAGAGATAAGCAAGGATGCATGGGATCTCTGAAAAATCAACAAGGAGAACCTACAAAAACAGAGGAGGAGACCTTAGATTTACTACTAAAGTCACACTTTCCTGGATGTAAGATTATTCTTGACAAAGAGAACAGGAGTACTGAGGCACTAATTTCTAGGGCCTCAAAAACAAACTGGTCTCTTGCAAACTCAATAGTAAACAGAACAAAACTTGTGTGGGCGATAAATTCCTTTCAACCATACAAAACAGCTGGACCTGATGGTATAATCCCGGCACTTCTACAAAAGGGCCAGGAAGTACTGGAGGGACCACTGTGTAAACTATTCCGAGCTAGCATAGCCCTCGGATATGTCCCACAAAGCTGGAGGTGTGTAAGAGTGGTCTTCATTCCCAAACCCGGGAAAGCGTCCTACGAGGAGACCAAATCTTTCAGACCAATCAGCCTAACGTCATTTCTCCTAAAAACATTGGAGAAATTGATCGATAGATATATACGGGATGATGTTCTACGGGATAAACCGATACATCGATAACAGTTTGCCTACCAATCTGGAAAGTCTTGCGATGCAGCCATACATAGGCTAACTCAACGGGCTGAACAAGCATTGGAAAGCAAAGAAATAGCACTAGGAGTCTTCCTAGATATAGAAGGAGCCTTTGACTCGGCTTCATACAATTCAATACTGGGATCTATGCAAAGGCGTGGAGTAGCCCACTGCATTACGAAGTGGGTAGAGTTCATGCTTAATCATAGGACCATTACCAGTAATCTCCTTAACACAACAAGAGAGGTCTCAGTTAACAAGGGATGCCCGCAAGGAGGAGTGCTATCTCCTCTTATGTGGACCTTGGTGGTTGATGACCTCTTATGGGAGTTAGAGAGAGAAAACTTATACACGCAAGCATTTGCAGACGACATAAGCATCGTAGTAAACGGTAAATTTGGGACTGTTGTATCCGAAAGGATGCAGCGGGCACTAAATATCGTCGAAAGATGGCGCCTAAAAGAGGGACTGTCCACAAACCCGACAAAAACCTCTGTTGTTGCATTCACAAGAAAAAGGAACCTTCAAGGAATGAAGGAGCTTTATATGTGGGGACAACATCTAAAAATGGCAAAGGAGGTTAAATATCTTGGAATCACTCTCGATGACAAGCTTAGCTTCTGTAGCCATATAGAAAAAACAACAGAAAAAGCTGTAAGAATACTATGGGCCTGTAGACGGATGGTAGGGAACGCATGGGGGCTTAAACCAAGTATGATGCACTGACTTTACACTATGGTTGTAGTACCGGTTATAACTTACTCATCAGTCATATGGTGGCACAAGACTAAAAGCATAACAGCTAACAGAAAATTAGACAGGGTACAAAGACTAGCCTGCCTAATAATAACAGGGGCATTTAGAACTACGCCCACAGCAGCAATGGAGCTACTGCTAGGTCTTCCTCCACTACACCTTGTGGTGGAGAAGGAGGCTATGGCGGCGGCATACAGGCTGTTTACTAATGGATTTGGATGGGAACTTTCGAGAAAAGGACACCACACAATGATATTAGAGAAATTAAAACAAAATCCGGTACTAAGAATGCCATCGGATAGAACGCCCATTATTCACGACTTCAGGAAACCTTTTGATATTCAAATACCAGAAAGGGCCAAAAGCCGGGAAAAAAGGGAAAAACAAAACGAATCAATCTGGTATACAGACGGTTCGAAAATGAAAAACAGCACAGGAGCTGGGATCTACCATGTGAACTCAGCGAGGACAATTAGTTTGAACCTGGGGTCACTGACAACAGTCTTCCAGGCTGAAGTAACAGCAATAAATGCCTGCGCCAAAGTCATGCTAAATGACTCTCTTAGAGATAAGAGAATCGTTATCATGACAGACAGTCAGGCAGCCCTTAAAGCACTAAAAAGGGTAGAAGTACAATCTAAATCAATATTTGATTGCCAACAATCCCTCCAGGCTCTGGCAGAACATAACAAGGTTACCCTTGAATGGGTGCCAGGACATGAGGGAGTGTTTGGAAACGAGAAAGCAGACCTCCTAGCAAGGAAGGGAGCGGAAAAAACTCTTATTGGACCAGAACCCACATGTGGTATCTCATACCAACATGTTAAATGGGTGTTAAAGGAACAAATAAAAAGAGAACACCATAGGCTCTGGATGGAACTTCCTGGACTTAGACAGTCCAAAAGATTCATAGAGGGGCCATCCACGAGCAGACAACAGACAACATCAACTGCTAAACCTTAGCAGAAGCGAACTCAAGGCCGTAATAGGACTCCTTACGGGACACCGCGGCCTTAGAAGACTCTCTTAGGGATATCTGATGACTCCCTATGCAGAATATGTGAAGAGGAGGACGAAACTCCTATTCACATACTATGCCACTGCCGGAACCTTAAATGGGAACGGGAATGGTACTTCGGGGTACAATATCCGGAACCTGAAGAAATCGCGAAAGCGCCCATCAGACATATTCTTGAATTCATCAAGAAAATCAATCTGATGGGATAGAAACTGTGAGGGGTACAATAAGCCTAGAGCTTCAGTACAAGTGGGCTTTGAACCACGCCCTAATTCAGATGATGATGATGATCTTGTCGAAAATTATAGACCAATTTCGAAACTTTGCATTATTTCTAAAATTTTTAAATGAATTATAACGGATTATCTAAAAGCTGACATCAAATCAGTTATTATTCAGGAGAAGCACGGGTTCGTTAAAAATCGTTCGATAGAATCCAACTTATTTTTGTATACAGATTATCTCTTAGAAAATATGGAAAGAGGAACACAAGTAAACGCTATCTATACCGATTTCAGTAAAGCTTTCGACAAGATTGATCATGCTATTTTGCTTAAAAATTGGCTGGTGTCTGTATTCATGGCAATTTACTAAGATGGTTCAAATCATACATCAGTAACAGATCTCAAGCAGTCTCTATTGGTAAGTACCGTTCTCGGCTTGCTACTATCACATTAAGGGTACATCAAGGTTCACACATAGGTCCCTCTGCTATTTATAATATACATTAATGACATTGCATCATGTTTCAAATATGCAAAAATTTTATTGTATGCTGACGATCTAAAAATTTTCCTAAAAATCACTAGTGTCTTTGATTATTTACTAATTCAACACCACTGTCAAAACAATAACCTTTTTCTTAATCCAAAGAAATGTCATTGGATCATTTTCACTAGAAATAAAAATATTATTTACAATCAGTAAAAAAGTTATCTTTCACATTTAGATTAAGTATTAATTTCTTATTTTTTTTCCATCTTATTTAATATACCTTTATATCATTATTAATCACTAATACTTTTTGTATGGTTAGATTTAGGTTTATAATAATTGTGAAAACTGTTTTTGGGTTCGTCCCGTCTTGTTTTCCTTTTTGTAAATAAATAAAATAAAATAAATAAATACAGCTACTGAGCATAAATAAATAATGACGTGTTCCAGGGTTTTTGGATTTTCACATTTTAAGGGGGGGGGGGGAATGGGGGTTGAAAGTTTGTATGGAAGTATCGAGTGTTTAAAGGTAGGAACTTGAAAATTAGAATTATAGCTTCTCATCGCAAGGGTTTTTAATTTTCATGTTTTAAGGGAGGAAGGGGAGGGGGTGAAAGTTTGTATAAGGGTATCGATTTTGTTAAAGGTAGGAACTTGAAAATGCAATTGTAGCTACTTATCATAAATAAAGGTTTTAAGGTATTTGGATTTTTACATATTAAGGGGGGAAACAGGAGGTGAAAGTTTGTAAGACTTTCGGTTTTTTAAAGGAACTTGAAAATTGGAATTGTGGCTACTGATCATAAGTAAATAATGACGTATTTTAAGGTTTTTGAATTTTTACATTTTAAGAGGGGGGGAGAGGAATGGGAAGTCTCGTAAAAATAAACAATAAATGAACAAAAAAATTATAAAAAAATAATTAAAGATTATTAAAAACTGGAGTTCGATTCTCGGATGGGGAAAAATAAAATGGAACTTTTTTTGGTTTTTTTTTTCGTTTATTTTATTTTAAAAAATTATTAAAAGTCACAACTTATTTTAAAATTAGTTATTTTGTCTTAATAATCTTAAATTTTTTTTATTTGTATATTTTCGTTAGTGGGTGTAGAAAAATATACTGTACAACTCGAGTGGATTGTCCACATCGCACTCAGACGATTGAGAACTCCGCCTACGGCGTCGTGCTCAAATTTCGTCTTTGTGCGATATGGCCATCATATCCACTCTTGTTGCACAAATTACTATTTTAAATTAATTAAATTTATCTACTCCTATTAATTTATATATTAATTATTCAACTGCTTTTGAGCAATTGCGTAAGTTTTAATAGTGAGTTATTATAACTCACGCTGGGTTTCCTACGATAATTCGGCATATAGTGTGCGCAGTAAATTCTTGGAAATGTTAAAGTCGATGAATGTTCCATTGGCGTAAAATGTTAGAAAGATTTTTTAACAACTGGAAAGGAATGAATAATAAAAGATTTTAAAATTATTAAATTGTCAACGCCTCTCAGTAGGCGGAACAGTCAATTATTACGTTGCACAGAGGGGCAACGTTAGACAAAATTCACCAAAAACTCTAAAATCAAAATTTAGGTAACTGACAAAAATAATCATGGTAAACCTACTGCAATAAATCCTTCTTTCCAAGTCACAATAGCCTTGGATTGTCCGCGTGATAAAACAAAAGATGAAGCTTGTCAAAAATAGCGTCTTAAATGCGTATATTACTGTAATTTTTTGAGAACAAATATTATTGATACATACGGTCTACTTTTTGTGCTATAATAATCGAATTAAATTTGATAATAATCATGCAAAATAATCGACGTGATAAATAGATTATTATTGTATAAAAAAAAATGTATTGCTGAATTTTACTGTTACAAATTTTACTGTCGCAAAAATTAACAAATTTATTCAAACCCAAGATTTCTTTTAGACAAAAAGTAACAAATTCTGACGTATTCAGTGTAGATTTTGGCACAGTTTCTTTTTGTGAACATTCTTATTTATAGTGATATTGCGATTAGCTGCTACTTTTTGCCTATAATACCGAAATTTAGACAGGCGCAAGAGGATGATATTTTTGTAACACTATTACTAGAAACGGCAGTCGGGGAACTTTTTTCATAATTTTTTTAATTCCTGTTTTGTTATCTGCTGCGTGATCCTAATTATTACATTTATCTATAATATACAACTTATGAAAAACACTAATTAAATCAGAATTTATCGGTACGTTCATTTTGGTTTTTTTTTCAGTCTTCTTTGATAAGAGTTTACTTTCCGCACACTTGTAAAAAAACTATTTCTGCAATAAAATTATTTTTTTCTAATATAAATAAATTTGCTCTCACTGTTTGTTGTGTTGTTTTACATTAATTGAAATTAGAAATTAGTCGAAGAGATCTGTGGGACAAGATTAAAAAAAAAAACAAAACCGACAATGTACATATCTTAAAGAATACGTAAGAAATTTAACAAATTGCCCAACTGACAAGTTTCAAATTATTTCAAACCAAATTTATTTTTGATTTTAAAACAAAATGGCAGAAAGCTTGCTGAGTCGTCAGTTTTTGCTGATACCAATAAAAGCCTGGCTAGATATCAAAGTAGTCTTTACCAACTAAACGCACGCTTTAGATCGATCAAATATTGGACGCCTTTTGAGTGATTTTTTATTTAGTTGCGAAAACTGCTGATTTGCGCAAGAATTCGGTCGAAGTTATCTGTTATGCGGCTTAAATGGAGCTTAGAAAATCTGGTAATGTGCAAGCCTCCAAACAATTACAAAAAATTTATAAGAATACTGTGAGAGCTCTCAATATATAAGTGCTTTAAATAAAGTTATGACTACAGGTACTAAAACAAAATTGCCACCAGAGGAGGCACTTTCAGTTTTAGTGGAAGCGAACTTATCTCATAATCAATATAATATAAGGTTTGTTCCAACAGCGAATCTGATCATCAGAAGGACGTCAGACGCATGCGCATTGAAAATAGTCCGTTCCTACAGAGCCACGGATGATCCGATGAACTGTCAGTAAAACGTTCCAACGTATTTTCTGATTCGTACATGAATGAGTCGGCGGATTGTCAAAACGATCAGAGCTTCATCGCTTGTACAATTTATCAGCACATGCGCATTTGAACGTCTCTTCTCGTTCGTAATATTTTTTTGTAATTGTTGGGATTTTAAGTTAGCTTGGAGTGGCTTGGGTTTCTATTGCTTTTAATTGAAATGAATAATTTTTGTTCTTATCTTGTATGCGGATTTTTTTTGTAAAATGCGTACTTATTTTTAATAAAAATAAACAATCTTAATGTTTCAAAATTATACATTCATATGGAGGGTTAGAGACAGCTAAATAAATGTATGTTGTTGTATTTTAAATAATTTTAAAATACCAATTGACCAAACATATGTTTGGTTTGTCAAATTCCATTGCATTTTGCGTTCCAACAAGGACAAGTCGCTGATTAAACAACGGACGAATAAACGGACTGACATGCGCAGTGATTAGTTTACGAATGCATCCATGCACGAGTCAGAGACACATCAGAAAGGCGCTGTTGGAACAAACCTATTATTAGAGAAAAGGACAAAGCTAGATATCCCTTATGTAAAGTTGTGCAACAAGCCAAGCATGTTGCCCTAATAATATAAAATTTAGTTCTATTTGTGTAGAAGTTGAACTTCAATCCCTACCTCAGCACGCCACCAAGAGAAATATTATTACAAAAAAAGAAATTTTGGGTAGGTTTAATCGAAAAATACTAAAGAAAGTATTGTAGATATAAATAGGGTTTTGATGGCTCCTTTTGACAAAAAGTATTACCAGTTATCATAATATTAATGCGGATTTATTTAAAATGTATTGCCTGAAAACAGCACAATTACTCATAGATAGATAGGTAAATATTCTTGGTATTATATGACACCAATAATTCACTTAATTTTAAATCACGGTGCAAAAATTATTCGTTCCGTACCTATTTCCAGTTGGCCAGCACTCAGAAGCGGCTGCAGAACGTAGAACCAAAGATTTTAAAAAATATCGAGAAAGCTAATGAAGATGTTTTCAAGGAGCTTCTTCTCTCTTCAGATCCTGTTATTACTGGGATTATAAAAACTCAAAAATTAAAGACAAATAATTTTTCGAGCGAAGGTTTATCCATGCTTCTACCACCGGATGTTGGTGTCCAAATTAGTCATGTTTCTGATAGTGATAAATCTTTGGATTATAATTTTGATGAAATATTAGTCTTAAACAATTATTGTTCGATTGAGTTATAGACCTTAGTTTACTATTTTCAATTAATACATTGTTAAACCACCGATATATTATTATAAAAGCTTTTTAACTAAAAAAAAATGTTAGTTTAGTATTTTGATAATGTTTGAAGTGTGTCCTGTAACAAAATATTCTGTTGCGTTTTATTTTTTCTTTATGTCGCCACTCTTGAACTTAATAATTTGTCTTCAACAAATAATGTAATTTCAGAAAGGATAATTTTATTATAAAAGATAGTGATTAATATATATCTACTAATACCTACTAAGATGTTTTACAACTTTTTAAGAAATAGCCTATACCTACTTTAAAAGGTGTCAGTTATAATGAAACACCCTGTATAGTGTCAATATAATATCTCTGTTGATATAAGTTTGTTACATTTACAATTTAAACACATGCCAGAATACAACAGTATAAGCTTTAATGCTCTCCAGAATTGTTGGTAAGTTTTGATCATTTTTGTCCCTGTGTGCGTTGATGGGAATAATGTCAATTTGATATTTTAACAAGATAATTTTGACGTTTTCAAATCAATTTCTAATAATAGTGCTAAAAAAAGATGAATTTAGATAGTGAAGATGAGTTATTATGTACACCTCCAGAAATAAGAGAAATGCAATACAGAATTTATTATCAGAAAAATCAAAAAACAAGTATAAAGGTGTATACTAAAATTTTCAAGATTGGTGTAACTCGTTTACAGAAAATGTAACTTTGGCATATTTTAATGAACTTAGCAATAAATATAAATCATCGCCTTTATGGACTTTCTACTCCGTGCTAAGAAGCACAATCAACATAAATAATGGAATTAATATAGAGAATTATTCAAAATTACGTGCGTTTCTTAAACGTCAATCAGAAAAACATATAGCTTAAAAGGCAAAAACATTTACGCCAGAACAACTTAATAATTTCATAAATAAAGCTCCTGATGAGAAACATCTGGCGACAAAGGTAATAGCTTTTACAAAGATTTAAACGTTTTTATCATATAGTAAATTATATAATTCTTTCTTAGTATTTATTGTTATAGTCGTAGATAAAGTATAGTATTCAACTTGCGGTAATGGTCATAATTCACTACATCTGCGTGAGTTATGACCTGCATTACCGCTCGTTAAATAATATACTATTAAAAATATATCCTTGCGTTATTTTGTATTGGTGCACCCGGTACGTTTCTAAATTGACTTATACTGATAACTTCTTGACTTATTTCACAAAAAATTGTAAACCTATCAAAAATCAAAATATTAGCAAGTTACGTTACTTTTTGTACATAGTGTATATAAATAAATTCCTTTCTTTTTTACCTGTGTTTGTCCGTATCTGAACAATATCATATTTAAATGTTATGCCATGTCAAAACAATCATAAACTGCTCTACTTGTATACCACGCAAATACAGGGTGGCACTTTGGAAAATACGGTAAATATTATATTGGGTGGGTACCTACTATTTTTAAGTTTTAGCTTCCTTGCAATTTTAACACATTTCCATCACAATACCGACACACAAAAAAAACAACAAAAAACGATAAAATTTACACAATGACTAAATTCACTGGAATGGAATACACTAGCTCAAAAATTATTTACCTTTCAATGTCGCGATCGTTATCAATTTTTATCTTAAATGTGTTGGCGAAACAGTTTTATCAATTTTTGATAATGAAAGTATCTTTAGATAAAACGCGGAATGGCGTAGGATTAGATCACGACAGTTTATTAACAATTTAATGCTAATCTAATTAACGATAATAGAAAAATGTAAATTGAGATACAGGGTCGTTCGATAAAAATATACATGTCACTGTGCGTTTACTGTTTTGATCAATAGCGTAACAAAATGATAAATCAACGTGAAGCGTTAAATTTTAATTAGAATTGTATAAAAAAATACTTAATTATACTTAACTTCGATGGGTTAGGCAAATAAATTCGCATTAAAAGGATAATAAAAATGCATTCAGTTATACATTTACCATACATTCAGATTGAAATATAATAAGTAGGTATCTGAAAATTGATTCGTATTATTAAATAATTAATTTAATCGAGGAGGAAACCACTAAGGTCAGTCAAAACGTACCTGTGTTTCGGAAATCACCTAAAATTATTTTATATGATTTCGATGATTTCACTTAATTTTATATAACCTTTTTTTTGGACCCTTGTCTTTTGATCTGCATTTACATTTCTGAGCGAGGAATTAATTTCCAATTGATTTCGACCTAATTTTCGATGATGATTTGGGAAATTTCGAAAAAATTTGTAGTGATTTCGAGTGAAAACGTTTGGGGGCTTGATTCACCCCTCGGTTTTAATGTAAACAAAATATTAAAAGTATATATATATTACATATACATATACCAATAAAAACTCCCAGGCCGGATATTTTGGTAATAGAGATATTTTAATTCTGTGAAAGCCAGTTCATAGAGCGCTAAGAGAGCTTCAGTTTTAGATATAAATTAATTTTAAATAGGTCAATATGTAGATGGCGCTGCGCTCAATATATTTTTTTCGATGGGAGGATCTTTCTTATATAACGCATCTTGTAAAAAATGCATTTTTAAGCAGATTTTGTTGTTTAAACTAATTCGATAAATCTAGCCATTTTTGATATACATAGTGGGTCACTCAAAATAGTCTCATTCTGTTTTTCGGCATTATTCATTGGATTTTTAGAAAATGCTAAAACAAGTCGATTTTTATTCAAAATTGAACACATTTTTACAATACAGACATCTGTCATGTGTCAACCCCCTCCCTTCTACTTCTCCAACCCCTTAATTTTAAATAAGGAATGTATCATGTACGGTACATCATTGAAAAGGTAATTTTATGGAGAAGTCAGAAATATGACTGTTTATTGCGATACTTTTAATTTTAGCGCCCTCTATCGGGATAAAACACCTGTAATGTATTATAAAGTGTGACACTTAATTTAAAAGCTAATTTAATTACTAATTCAATGAACCACATAACATTAATATAAATATTTCCATATTGCACTTGCAACAAAATAAAGTTAGCAATAATGTTTAAAATAATGCATGACTAATTTTCAAACTATTGCAAGTGTAATATAGAGGATATTTAAATTAATGTTATGTGGTGCATTGAATTAATAATTAAATTTGCTTTCAAATAATGTGTCACAGTTTATAATACATACAGTTTTTTATCCCGATAGAGGGCGGTACAATTAAAAGTATCGCAATGAACAGTCATATTTCAAAATTTCTCATAAAATTACCTTTTTAATGATATACTACACATAGTAGTGTCACACTCTATAATACGTAGTAGTTTTTTATCCCGCTAGAGTGCGATAAAATTTAAGCAACGCAATATACAAAAATATTTCTGAATTTCCCAAATTACCTTTTCAATGATGTGCCATACATGGTACATTACTTATTTAAAATTAAGGTGTTGGACGAGTGCAAGGGAGGGGGTTGACACATGACAGATGTCTGTATTGTAAAAATGTTATTAATTTGGAATAAAAATCGACCTGTTTTAGCATTTTTTTTAAATCCAATGAATAATGCTGAAAAACAGAATGAAACTGTTTTGAGTGACCCACTCTGTATATATAAATGCATTTTTTACAAGATGCGTTATATAAGAAAGATCCTCCCATCGAAAAAAATATATTGAGCGCAGCGCCATCTACATATTGGCCTATTTAAAATTAATTTATATCTAAAACTGAAGCTCTCTTAGAGCTCTATGAACTGGCTTTTACAGAATTAAAATATCTCTATTACTTACCAAAATATCTGGCCTGGGAGTTTTTATTGCAACACCCTATATATGTTTCAAACCGTATGATAAATAAATATGTAAAGGAAAATAATAAAGTAATAAACAATGGCGGCTCATGGGGGGTTCACAGTGACAGAATATAGGTATCAGTACAGATGTATGAAAAAACTTTCAGTGTTTTAGAAAGTTTATAATATACCTTTCTAAAACACAGTTTTTTACCTGTACCGGGATCTATATTCTGCTACTGTGAAACCCCAAAATTTTGGTCACGAGCCGCCCCTGGAAACACCATACTGAAGAAGGCGCTGATCAGTGCCGAAAGCTCTAACACATGAATGTCATTTAAAAATCACCCGAATACATACAGGCACCTAAAAACCCAAGAACTTACCACAAAAAACTTTAAATTAAGGTGCAAGAAGTTAATGCAAAAGAAAGCAGACTTTCTTTGTACTATTATAAATCGTTACTTCACAATGTGCCAATATTTAAATTTAGTCAGATTATGTTACGACATTATACGCCGAAAGAATGTGGTCTCTTCAGGAAAAGCCTCAGCAGATTGTGTAGCTTCATGATTTTACACAATATGCCAACGCTTCATGATATGATTAGGATCTTCGTGAAAAGATGAATTTCACTATAAGACTACGACATATTTATATAAAAATGATCCCTACATAAAATGATTGGGACGACAGACAAACAGACGGACAGACAGAGAGAAACCAACGTGATTCATAAGTATTTCTCGTTGCCAATTGCTAATATGACAAATTACTTGAAACATTCTTTGTTTTCATCATTAAAATTTCAGTTTTTTCATGTTTCGTCCTAAGTATTGTAACATACCTCAGCCAGGTACCTTCCTAATTTGTTAATTCCATTTTATTAAAGAAAAGTTGCATTCTTATTAAATTCGAATTCCTACATTTAACGTAAAATCTTCGTTATAAATAAAAGCAATATTTCTGTTCGCGGTATCTCTAATATTACAGAAAAGATAAAAAGTTATCCCATGAGAATCCGATCCATAAACCTCCATTCCATAAACATATTTCTTTTCACGAAGTAATCATTAAAACATTTAACTCGCTTATATTTCTAGTTTCGATGTTAAGACCGATTTTCGACAATATTTCGATACAAAATACCGAGAAGTTCTCAATGCACGAAATAAATTTACCACCCATTGTTCCACCCAAAATTCGTTCCCAGCAGAGCTACGAAAAACTGACGTCACAAAAAGCCATCATAACGGGTATAAAGACCCAAACCCAGCTCGACATTCATTATGATTTTATATAGAATTCAGATTATTTTATATTCAGTATTCAGTACCTTTCCTAAATCGACGTCTATCCTATAATACGTCCTATCCCCCGAAGGCTGTCAACGTCCCACACCTTATTTCCAGACGGTTGCCGTCCCTAAATATTTCCTTCATAATATCCTTGATGACACCCTTTGTACCGCAGCCCCACCAAGTATTTTCTACCGTATATCTGTCCCGACGCCGACCGTAATAAATACCTTCCTCTCCACCACGACGCTAGGCGCCTCGACGCAAGGCGACGCTCAACGCTGCGACGTACCTAAATCGACGCCGTCTGAACGCTAGATACAATTAGTACATAATGTCTAGTATAGTGAGTCAAAAGATTTATGTAACTTTCTTTGAGATACCACCGGGGTTTCGTTTGAATACGGGCCTGATATTTGCTTCAAAATATTATCAATGTAACCAATAAACCACATGGATTTCGTGCATACACCCCATTAAAACAATACAATTACAGAGAATACATATCACATTCATTAAATAGTAATAAAATCCTAAATAATAATAATAATAATAATAATAATAATAATAATAATAATAATAATAAATTAATTTATATATATACATATTAAAAATAATTAATTAAAAATTTAATATTTATTCCTCACATATACATAAATGGTTAAAAAATTCTGATGGAGAAGTAATCCATTCTACATTTAGTCTATTAGCAGATCTTGTCACTCTAGGAATAAAAGAATGAGAACCATAATTTGTTCTATGGAAAGGTTGGGAGAATGTATTAATATTCCTAGTTACTCTAGAGGAGTGTTACTCAAAGTGTGCTCCGCGGAGCCCTGGGGATCCGCAAAGCCTTTGTGGGGGCTCTGCGAAGAAAATAATAGTCATAATAAAAAAAAAGAAGCAGTACTATCGCCACAAAAGGGAGGGACCTGGCTTTTTTTTTAGAAATGTGTTTAGGGTTCCGTCATATATTTCGCTTTTCAAAAAAGTTCCGTCGCCAAAAATGTTTTAGAAACACTGCTCTAGAGGGTACTGAAAATCCAATTTGGGATAACAAGTAGGGACAATCGGCAGATGAGTTAATAATGTTAAACAATATTTTAAGATCCCTTTGGTTTCTTCTGGTCAGAAGGGCCTCAAGATGACAAAGTGTGTGTAATTCGTCATAATTGTATCTGAAGTTGACCTGGACGATACCTGATTTAAATGCAACAATGCGTAACAATATAAGGTCTAACTAAGGCACAATAAAGAATCTTTAAACATATCACATTATGAAAATCAGAAGTAGTTCTTCTAAGGAAACCCAACATTCTTAATGCTTTATTAAGGAGGTCCTTTCGCCACACCTCTCGCCTCCAATGTTAAAAAAAAAGTTATTAGATTATGACTAAAATTAATTTTTTTCTAATAGTTGAAGTCCTTATTTATCTAATACTGAACTTTTAACTATACCTTACCTTGCAAATTTGAGAAAGTAAGTCCTCAACAACAATTCTCGAATTATATTATTATTATTTATTGATTAGATGGAGTAGAAAAACACTAAAAATAAGGTTTTTGAAATATTTAGGTTTTGTTTTTACAATAAAATATATAGGTTACCGTGGAATTTATTGAGAAATTAATATTAAAAAAAAATTTTTAGTAACCTAGTTGAAAATTTTTTGTGATTTTTTAATATTAATTTCTCAATAAATTCCACGGTAACCTATATATTTTATTGTAAAAAACAAAACCTAAATATTTTAAAAACCTTATTTTTAGTTTTTTTGTACTCCATCTAATCAATAAATAATAGTCTACTTAATTATAATTCGAAAATTGTTGTTAAAGTCTTACTTTCTCGTAAGACACTGTACAAATACTCACATTAAAAAAAAAAATTCTCAAAAATTTGCAAGGTAAGGTATAGTTAAAAGTTCAGTATTAGATAAATAAGGACTTCAACTATTAGAAAAAAATTAATTTTAGTCATCATCTAATATTTTTTATTTAACATTGGTGGCGAAAGGACCTCCTTAACTGAGGTTGTTATATAAGTTTGGAAAGAAAGGGTAGAATCTAGTATCACACCCAAATCTTTTACCTCTGTAATAGTATCCAGTGTTATGTCATTTTATAGATATATTCAATAAGACTGTTTTTCTGTTGAAATTGATTGCATGACATTTACTTGTATTTAATCTCATGCCATTAGTACTACACGATTGGACCAAGTTATCCAAGTCTTTTTGAATGCAAATATAATCATGTAAGGAATTTACAAGCATGAATAATTTTAAATCATCAGCAAAGCAAAGGAACCGAGAATTCCTAAAACAATTTTGTATGTCATTGTTATATATAATAAAAAGTAGAGGTTCCAAATGTGACCCTTGAGGGACATCAGATGTAGCTGTAAATCCAGAGGATAGGAAGCCAGAAACACGAAGAATTTGATTGCAGTGTGTTACAAAGCATTCGATCCATTTCAGAAGATTATCACCAATGCCAATGTTACTTAGCTTTCGAATCAATAAATTGTAGTTAACCCTGTTGAATGCCTTTGAAAAATCAATGTATATAGCATTAGAATCCAAGGCATTTGATAAATAATCAACATATGACAACAGGTTAAGTTGGCTTTTTAGAATGGAAACCAAACTGCTGATCTATGATAAAAGGATCAAGCAGTTTCAATAAATACTTTGTAATAATACTATCAAAGAGTTTTAGGAATCACACTTTGAATGCATATTGGCCTGTAATTAGTTATATTTGATTTGTTACTTGATTTGTAAATCAGTGCAGTAAAACTTGATTTCCAGTAATTAGGAAACATTCCATTGTGAAGTGAAACATTCCATTGTGAAGTGAAACATTCCATTATGAAGTTAAACATTAAAGATAATATGCAGTGGACGGGATATAACAAAACTACAAGTTTTCAATAAGGAAGGTGGCAAACCATCAGACCGGATCCCTTACTCATATCTAAACAGCTCAGGTGTTCAAATATTTCTGAAATATATATCTGAAAATTTGCAACATTTAAATGGGTTGAATATGGTTTATCATAATTATGGCATGGTTGATTGGTACAGACTGAGCTAAAATAATCCTGAAACATATTAGCTAAATCTGTACCCATAGAGCATCTAGTGTTGTTATAGTACATTTCGTTGGATATTACTTTTTCTTTTCGAATTAACAAAATTCCAAAAATTTTTAATATCATTACAAACAGATGATTCAGTAAGTCTAATGTAATCATTGTAATCCTGTTTAAACTTAAGTTTACATTGAAAGCGCAAGTTAGAGAATACCATGTAGTCATTAGAAGATCCCCTAAATTTAAATCTAAGGTGTGCCTCTTTCTTTAGAACTATGAGATTTTTCAATTCAGGTGAAAACCATCTGGAAAATCATCGTCAAGTGGATAATTTTTTCAATGGAACCAAGAAATGAATGACAGAATACACAAAATAGTAAAAAATATTTACCATTTCATCAAGTGATTTATTTAAGAATAGTGAATCCCACTGAAATAATCCCAGATGATGTTCAATGGATCGAAAATCTACGAATTTGTAATCATACTCATTAGCTACATGTGACGAGTTACAATAATATACAGCAATTCATTATAATTTACAATAATCTGTTTTTCGATGGGTGAATTTGAGATTTCAATAGCAATAATAAAAATCAATATTTAGAAATATACATGGTTGTATTAAGTCAGTTCAGTAGAAATTATAAAAATCAATACTTTAAAAATATACAGGGATGTATTAGCTTGGATAAATTTTACAAACCCAGATGGTCAAATTTAACAGTAAGTTAACTAACTGGTGAATGGACACTATTCGTTAGTTCAAGAGGGGCACCTTATACTAAGCCACCCATTCTACTAGGTTTGAAACAAAGTATATGTGAAATCAACATAGTAAGGTAACCAACTGGCGAATTCACGCTGTTTGTTACTTCCGTTGGTCATCATCTCTATACTCGTCGAAATAATTACCTAAGAGGGTACAACAAGCTAAATAAAAATATAAACATCAACACAGTAGTTAACCAACTGGCGAATTAACGCTGTTCGTTAACTCCATTGGTCATCAACCTAAATAAAATATATCTTGATAGCAAATGAACATGGTCTGCGTTTGAACTGTACTCAAGTGAGATCTCAGTACTTAAATAGTTCATATTAATTTTAATATAATTTGCTAATTATTGCATCACTTTTAAAGTATGAAAAATAAAAGAGTTTAAATATAAATTTGTCTGGTTTTATTTATCAATTTACAACAAACTTTGTATCGATCCTGATCTACCCAAATTAACATTATCACAATGTGGGTATATAAATTATCAATTAACTAGACGATCATCACTTCTACCACTAGAGGAAAAAGGCCCAATACAGTAAGTATAGAATTTAAAGTAAAATAAAATTAAGAGGTAAATAATAAAGATTTCAGATGTAAAAACAACAATCAAATGGGGTACCAGGGGGTGGGCCGTTACAGCATATATTTTCTAAAATTTAATATTGTTTTTATCACGAGATAATGGCTTTCTTAAGCTAAAGAACTGCCTTCCCGTCGGGACGAGAGAACAATTTTTTCTCGTCCTACGTCTCGTCTCGCGGCATCACTACTATGTTCAATTTATAAAAGAAAAAACAATTATCAAGTTGCCAAAAATTTGGAAATTGATACAAAGAGAGAATCTATATTTAATACCATGCAAAAGTTTCTTCAAAGAAATAAATCCTTATTTGCAATATTTTGTTAGCAACTACTGATGGCAAGGACAGGACGTCATAAGAATTTCATAGTGTATTATTTGAAACAAGCAGTCCCAATTGTACTCGCTGTACAATGCATGTACATCAAATATTAACTTATTTTTATTTTTGATAAGAAATTAAAAACTCCTCCCTGTTATTAGAAGTAGCAACTTATTTTATTTATTTAATTGACAATGTATAAAATAAGCTTACAAAAGAGTACATAAATGTAATTAGTTCTTATTATTAATATTAAAGAAAGCAAAATATTTTGACATTTTGTTGTTTTTAAAATTTATAGTACCTATTCATCATAATATTAGTTAATACAGCTAAACACAATTAATTTGCCTTTAATACTTTTCATAATATAAAGCAAATGAAACAGTTTCGAATTGTTTTTTATTTAAATGAAGTCTTAAACCATTAACAAAGTATTTTTTATTAATTCGATGGTCTCTAAAAGGGTAAGCATAACATGTACATTCTTTATTTTTGTCATTACTTAAAAATTGTTTTATTTTTCTTTTTCTTTAACTGCGATATTTCATTATCTAATATACAAATACACACAGGTAATCTAGATATTGGAATGCCCTGAGGTGACTGAAAATTAGGTCATCAACTTCCGAAAAGGCATGTAGGTGAGATATTTAAATAAATTCTTACTTCTGAGATAATATACAATATTATCTACTTAATAATTTTCATTATTCTCGTAAAAAAGATAATTATAACAAAGAAGGTCATAAGGTGAACGTGCTACTTCTTATACAGATATTTTTCAAAAAATTAACAGAATAGTAGTATCAAGGAGCAGCTAATGTTATAGTAATATTCCAATTAGATAATAAACAGGCTAATTTAAGAAGAAAAATCTATTCATTCGGTAAAAACTTACCTCTTAAAACAGGTTATCCCTTTATTCAAACCATATCAAATTTACACCTTTTCTGTATACACTTAACTGAAATATATTAAATTAAGGAATTTCACATGCATATTGTACTTTTCATCAGGACTTTTCTTATATTAAAAATCGGAAAACGGTTTTCCGATAGGGTTCACTGAATTTAAATAGTGCACAAGTGCACAGCGCGATGCATTTTGTTTCTCTTTCTCGTTCTTTCACTTTTTGTTTACAACTTGGAAATGGCTCAAAAATCGTCAACGGGTTTGAAACTTTGACAGTTAAAAGCGGAAATTTATAAATGCATTTTTTAAATATATTAACTCTGTCCACATTTTTTATTTAAATTATCAAAATCAAATATTTATAAAAATAATGGAAATATATAGATAAAATTGGATTCTTGATTTTTATAAGAACTTTCCGAAAAAAAGTGGTTATTCAGAACGCACTCCTAGTCGTTTTTGAACACACTATGATATGACACAAGCAAAATGTCTTGTCAAAATTTGAAGGTTATGATTTATATTTTAAAATTTTATAAACAAAAATAAATGATACCGCTATGATGATACCCCCTAACGTACATCCTACTTTATTTATAAACAAGGATTCCAATTATATTTTATTTAAAGTAAGTTTATCATGTTAGTTTAATAAAAAAATTATCTTATACATTTTTAGACAGCAATTTATTTTGCAGAACTTGGATTAAATGTGTGGTTTATATCACCTAAAGTTTTTGACAAGATCCCTGACAATATTACATCTCCTGATAAAGAAACTTTAGAAATAATAACTTTTGTGTAAGTAATTCATTGGTTTATAACAATGGATAGGTACATGAATGTATATCTTAAAAAAATAAGTGTGGCACTCGGGACTGCCGCGGTAAAGCTATTGCATAGCATTTTTTTATCAACTTATGCAATTATAATTATTTATTTATTTATGCAGTATTTTTTTTCTTTGATAATAATTTAAGTTTTTTCTTTGATATTAATTCAAGTTACACTTTTTGAACATAGTGACCAATAAAAAAACAATTTTTTTTTCTTTTATTAAATAAATGAGAAGTTAATATTGTTATTATCTTATAATACACGTAGGTTATTCAGGAATTTTTAACATTGAAACTATAGGTTTATGGTAACTGAAATAAGAAACATAAGTTTGAGACTTGATATCCTCTAAATATCTGGAAAATACCGCGTCAATGATGGTCCCATATTTTGTTGTGGATTCTTGTGGATCATTATTCATTTTTAAATTCAATTTTTCCGAAATTTTGTCTAAAAGAGATAGAATCAGTTATGAGCAGTTAGCAGCTAGTCTACAGGCATACATCTAGTCGCACGCACACAAACACCCTGCCGAAGTCTGCGAACTGAGACGACGTTAGACGATGCACAGCTTTCAACGCCGCACCGCTGTGCCGGTCGGAGTGGGGGGTGTTACGGAATTTCTTGATTCGGTCGCCGCGCTCAAAGCCCGCGATAAAAGCTATACAATAGCCTAATAAATTAAAGTTCTTTGGTAATATCCATCATTTAGTTTTTATTTAAAAACAGCATATGTTTCGAAAAAATATATATAACATTAAAAAAAAAGAAATGCAATGGACACAACAGTTTAAATTATTTATTGATGATACCATATCTTTTTGTTTCATATCATGTAGGAATATTCATAATATTATTATGACTGCACCAGAAGATGGAAACATTTAGCAAATCTAGGTTACATTTGAATCATCAGAGATTCTGTCAAACATACATTTTCAAGGGCAAGGAAACTTTTTTGAAATAAAGATATCCTTTATTTAGATGTTTTTTTTTTGAGAAACAGATTTTCTTTGCCCTCAAAATTAAAAGATAAATCAAAACAAAAATGGACGTATGACAACATGTCAGGTGTAAAGTTCAAATTATAAACGTCAGCTCAGAGTGAATATGCACATCAATACGACTCTAAACCACAAGACTACCGTTTTTTTAACATATGTTGTGCTTTTAAATAGAAACTTAGTGACCGATATTACCAAAGAACTTGGTTTTATTTCTAAAAAAATCTACTGTTCTCTTTCTATAAATGTAATTTGTACCTTTTGTTTTAAGGTATCTTCAAGATTACAAATCCTTAATTAATCACTTAAATGCAATACATTTATGGCATAAGATGCCAAGGGTGATAATATTAGCTGGATTTGAGACATATACAAACTTGTGCAAAGAAAAATACAACCCACTCTTATCAGGAATAGTATCTTGCTCCATTCTAGATAGTGCTTCTGTGTGTTTCAAGAAAAATGAAAAACCCACTTTCATCATAGCTTCAACTGAAGAAGTTCCAGGCACTTACATGGATAGATTTCAAGCTATTCATGACTTATATTTTCCTAATGTCATAGAACAAGGTGATACAACTATGGTATTGGATCAAATTATAAATTATTACAATACTAAATAGTTTTTATTAACAGTTTTTATTTTTATATACCTTATAATAAATATTAATGTACAAGTAAATACATATTTACTCTAAAAATACAATTAAAAAATTAAGTAACTACTAAAACTATTATTTTTCTTTAATTAGTAAATATAAATTAGTGACATCAAAATTGATGTTAATTTTAAAACATTTTGATTTTAGATTATTAATTTGGTTGAAAACTCACTAACAAAATATTAATTTCAATATTTAGTAAAAAATATTGTTATATACATTAATAGAAAGTGTAAATAATTTCAATAAAAGGCAGTGTAAAGGCACTAGTTAATTTTTTATAATATTGTTCTGTATCTTAGGAAGAGATTGTACAGGACTCTAAGAGTTGATTTGAGATCCATATTAACCACATCTAAAAAAAATTAAAATTAAAGCTAGATTATCTTATATTTCTGAAAAGACCATAACATCTTCAATGAAGCCGACATAAAGCTAGTTTTTAAGGCAAATGCTTTAAATCATTTAAAAGGCAAAATTAGTATCTAACAAAAAGTGAAATTGAAAAAAAAATGTTTTTTAAATCATAAAATCTTTGTAAGTCAGACTGATAGGGTACATGGAACCTATAAAATGTAGATCTTATAAATTCATAAAATCTGAATGTGTATATAAAATATTTAACAATTACTCCTAATTTTAATTAATACTTGGAAATACTTTTAGTACAATTTTCTCATATATTTTATACAAAAAAGAAAAATTTTACCTTCTGGTCTTGCTTTAGGTTTCTGTAGACCTGTTTCTTCCATTAATTCGAAGGCGAAATTGACATTGTGAACCTTTTGATCAAATTCGTGTGGAGTCAAATGAAAACTATAATGTGGCACAAAAAATCCTTCCAACAAACCCATCAGCATAATCAAATATACTCCATCATGAAACTGGCTTTCAATTTCTGTTACTTCAAAGTTCATCTTATTCAAGTGTTTGTTGACAAATGTTACCAAGGACTAAAAAAAATGTTTACTTTCATCAAAAATTTATCCAATTTAGAATGACTATATACAAAAGTTTACAACAAGCTCACAACTGTTTGATTGTCACTGCAAATGATAAACTTTAAGTTCTTTTTTCTTCTATTTTCAAAGTAGGTACATACATTTTTTTGTCTATTAGGCACTGATGATAATTAGTTCATTATAGGGCAAAAAGAATAAAAATGCAATTTTAAAAAATTTAGAACGAACTATATTTTAAACAGTAGGTATAAATTGGTAGGGAGAGAATGATTGTGGTTAGATGTTTTTAATTTACTGAATGTAACGATGCTAGCTCATTGAAAATATCTATTTTGTATCTATTAATAACTTACCTTTTTAACTACTTGCAACTTGTCTGGAGCATGATCAAATAATGTATCAAAAGCATCTCTTTCACACCTCATACCAACATCATCATATGTTTTTGTTAAGCTTTCTCTTACAGTTTTATGGCACAACTTCCCTTCGGCTTTTTGGACAACCACCACTTCCACAGAAACATGTTCGGGAAGTCTTACTGGAGGTCTAAAATGCCTTGCTAGTGCTACTAAAAGGTGAGTAATAGCAACTATATTTTTTGAATGGATCGATTCCACATTCCATTTATTATGAGACTGTCTTTGAATACCTAAAACCTAAAATACAGAAAATTACATAGTAGGTACATGACAAAAAATTATATTGTGCATTTTTATAAAAGGATAGTGATTTGGATCTTGAGAATTTTTGATTACTAAACAAATATACAATATTTTCATATGTAAATAAATTACTTTGTCAACATTCATTGGCATTGAAGTTACTTACTACACAATTCTGTGGTGCAATCCTTTAGTGCTGCCCACATTAAATTACATTAGTTTGAACAGCAATGTTTTTTTTTTAAGTTTTAAGATAAAATTTTGAACATTTGAAAAGATTGATCTTAAAGTATAATCAAATTATTTTATATATTAAATATTTACCTTATTAAAATGATCAAGAACTACAGTTAACTTCTGCTTCTGTCCTTCTTCTGACTGAGTAACTTCAGGAACATCCAGCTTATCGCCAGTTAATTTTTCAAGAAGTTTTTGCAACACCTGGCCATCATACAAATCTTCTGATAAATCCTGAACAATAATTCTTTGAGAAGCAAGTTCGTCATTTATCCATTCTTTTAGAACATCCAATAGATCCAAGAATTTTGGATCCTCATAAGCTCGAGGGTCAATCATACATCTTTCTTCATTATCCTCTGAAATATGTGAATATTTAAAGGGGGTTACAAGTAAATATAATTAAAGCACTACATACCTAAGTTATAGTCTTCGGGTGGTATAATAGGAGCTGTAGGGCAACCAGGCGAATCAATTGCATATTTACCTTCAGCCTGAACTTCTTGAACTACAAAATTAAGTAAAATTGATCAAATAAATAATAAATTACCTTGTTCTATTTACTTCCAAATGTCAACACTATCATAACCATATAAGGCAATGTGGCACTTAAAATCTTTGATATTGAGTTCCAATTGCTTACCTTCCTTTATGCGTTTCTTACGTCCTAAAGTACCAATTTTATCCCAAATTGTTTCTTCTTTTTCACCTTTTAAAGGAATTGGACGAGGAGATTTCGGTCGTAGAGTAGCCATTTCTTCCTTGTAAGCCCCTCCTACTGTGTTGTTTTTGTCATTGTTCATCATGCCTGGTTCCTTCTTTTTCAAGGCTGCAAATGTCAAATTTATTAAAGCGTACCTATGTTGACGATAACGGAACTTTAAGATATAATAATTTTCCTTTGCCATATGTTTACCGTCAAAGAGCAAACCGTAATCAGTATGTGAAACCCAATGAACTGGAGTGGGGTAGAATGCTTGTCAATAGGCTTGAGATGCGACTCTATGGGCGAAGACAGGTTATTTTTCATCTCACTCGGGAGTATTTATAACGACCATTTTCTATTTCACTTTGTTATTGTCTGATCCACCAGCCTGTGGATTGAACAATAACAATGTGAAACAGAAAATGGTTATTATAAATACTCCCGAGTGAGATGAGAAATAAAAATGGCTGCGCCCATAGAGTCGCATCTTGTTCAATTGATAAAATATGCACATTAGCTTTCTACCCCACTCCAGTTCATTGGTGAAACCGGGCGAACAGCGGCATGCAGTGGCGTAGCTAGACATTTTTCATTAGAGGGGTTTCTGAAAACTAGGAGGTTCGAGGGGGGTTTTATCAACAAAGTGAAATATTTTAGATAAGATTGTTGAAATAAAACAAAATAAACATTTTTTAAAACGATAAAAAAGTTAATAAAAACAAACAGTTAATAGTGGAACCAATACGATGGTGGAAACAGTGACGCGAACGCCCTCCATGGGGAGGATACGACCCCCCCTGTTGCTACACGCCACTGACGGCATGGAAGTATTGTTCGGGGAGCCTGTCTGATTTGTCACCTAACAAATTCTCATCGGGTGCGCAAGCGTTTGAGGTTAGAACAATCCGAGATTCTGGAGCTGTATTCTGTAACTATGGCAATAGAAGGGTGAGTACTTTCTCACTATTTAGCCTTGCTACGCATGTCACTCGACTAAAATTATAAGGAATCATGTGAATGGTGAGAGCAGTGCTGCAAGACATACGATAATTATCGTATTTATACGATATACTGAGAAAAAAGTTGGAAATTGCACAATTTTTCGAAATATTTATTTTCCAACTTACGAGCTAGATTGAATAATTTCTGTTGCATACATACGTTTAATACATGTTTTTGTAATATACTATTACACAAGTACAATTAAAAATATGTTTAATTACAGGGTGGTTCACAAATGTATGACGGTCGTTTTTTGCAAAATCTCACTAATTCTACTGCGACGTCAGGGAAGCATATTTTCAAAAAGTACTACTTAAAATGTTACATAGTGCTTCACAAATAAATCACAATATATTTTTGTAAACACTCAATTACTACAGTTGCGCCACAGTTAAATTATTTGATTGAGTTAATATATTTTTATGTATGGTGAGCCATCCAGCCAACCATCAAAAAATTATGTTTTGAAATTATTAAAAAGTCGACCTTGCATTTATTTAATGACCAGGGCCGCCGAGATCCAGTCGGGTCCCGGGACGATTTTCCAGGTCGGGCCCCGCGACAATTTTACAAAAAAAATTAAGCCTTTTCAATCACATTTCTAAAAAAAAAAAAAACAGTTCTTTAAGCAAAAACTTCTCCTTTTTAGTTAAAACAAAAACTTCTAGGAGTGAAAAAAAGGTGCTCCCTCTTGTACTCTTGTGGCGAACTTCTAAAAATATAAAAAACATAAAAATATGCATCCCTGCATAGTAAATTAGTGAGATTTTGTAAAAACTATACCGTCATACATTTGTGAATCACCCTGTAACTCAAAATATTTTTAATTGTACGTGTACAATAATGTATTACTAAAACATGTAGTAATCGTGTGTATACAACATAAATTCAATCTAGCTCGTAAGTTTGAAAATAAAAATTTTGAAAAACTAGGCAATTTTCAACTTTAACATCCTGTATATCGAAAACTAATCATAGGATTGGGTTAAGCCTATTGACATTTTTGGTTACTATATTGAGTACAATACCAAAATTTCAGAAAATTTTTTAAGACGATCCCTGAACCCCAAAGGTGAAAACAAATATTGGAGATCAATTCCCGGCTGCTCTATAATATACAATATACAAAACCAAAACCGAAAAGCGTTATCAACATGAAATTTTTAGTAAATATCCAAGCTCTATAAGGAGATGAAGTACACTCTGAATTTGTGAAACAAAAGTAAAGTCAGCTTCAAAAAATGCAAATAATGTAAAATGTGAACAAAAGATCCTAAAATATAAATATGAATTTCGCTGACAATCAAAAACTAGATTTTCCCTAAGGTCACAAATTTTAAATCCGTGACAATGTATACAGAAAACATATATTTGAAATTTGCAGAACAAGTCTTTGGATAGTTTTGAGGCAGATAGCGTTTAAATTCAAAAAAGAAGACAATCGGGAGGCTCTATGTGAGAGAGCTGGTGTCGTTCACAAAAGAATACAATTTTTTAGAAATTATACCCAATTTAAATAAGAGTACTCCTCATATGTATATTTGGACGAAACTTGGATGTAGGTGGAACAAAAAGAATTTGTCAAAACGAGATTATAAAATCTATAAAATATAGCAATCTGATGCTTGATAATATTCTAAGTAGGTACTACACTACATAATTAAAGATATTTATAAAATTTGTACCGAAAGTTTATTTTACTTGCATTCCCATATTGCACCACAAAATCCTAACTTTTGAATAGTGAAATCCTTTGCCGCGTATATTTAGGGTGTTTATATTAGAGTAAAATGAAAAAAAAAAAAAAAAATGACAGCCGAAATATTCAATATGATAGTTGGATGCCATTTTTGAAAAATTCTGGATGAAAGAGGGTCGAACGACACATCGTTTTAAAGGTACTTTTATTCATAAATGAATTCCAGATTTGAAAACATTTGAATTACTCGTAGGTACAATAGCAACAACAAATTTTGTTCTCAACGTCTTGGAAACGAGTTACGCCTAAGATAATAATTTGAAGGTTCAAGATCTAAACCTCCAAACATCAAACATCAAGTCTAGAGAAAAATAGAATGAAACTTACCTTTCAAAGTACCAACTGAATATTCAGTAGATTCCCATTTATCATCTGATTTAATTTCAAATTGTTCTGTTCTACTGGTATTTCCTTTATCCATAGTATTAGTTTTATCGGCACTATTGATGTTTCCTTCCACAGATTCTTGTTTGCCGTTTAAGACACTGCTGACCCGAGGAGGTGGAGCTGGACCAGATTTTTTTCTCAATCCAACCCCCAATTTTTTACTCAATTCGTCCTTAAAATGATCTTGTTTTTCATTTTCTATAATCGTATTATTATCTTCGTTTTTGTTATCTGCCGTTTGAGTGTTACTTAATATATCACTTAATTTATCAATATTTTGACTTATAGGACTTTTTTGAAATTTTTTATTCAATTCGTTTTTAAATTGATCTTTAGTTTGATATGTCTGCGATTGATTATCACGAAAGTTATCTATTTTAGCGTTATCACCAATTATTTTGGTATCGTCTGTATTTTTTCTCATTATTGTTGCTTGCAAAATAGTTTTTGGTTTCGGTGCAACCAGGGGTTTACTGGACATACCACTTTTAGTAATTTTGTCTTCTTCAGCAGGTTCGAGTGATTTTTTCTTGACACCAACAATTTTAGGTATAACATCATCATTTTCATCATCAAATTCTTCAGATAAACGCGCAGGGGTTAATCTTGTTTCTACTGAAGACTGTCTAAATAATATTACACTCGTGGGTTTTTCTATTTCATCCATGTCTTGTTCATTAATATTTATACAAAATAAGTGGATTTTTCAACTACTATTTCATTTCAAGTGGTAACACTTTTGAATTATCACTATGTAAATTTATTATTGGGCGTGTAAACCGTGAACGAGGAAGCTAGACTTCCTTTAGATAAAAACCCTACCACAAAATGACAGTGTTATGTGTAATCATTTCACCGTTAGGTAAGCATATTCAAATACAGGTGAACTTAAATAAATATCTTTATCAACAACAGATTTTGTTTATTTAGCACCGTTTTCAAAATAAAGAGAGATATTAAACTTGAATTATAGGAATGTGTGGATTATTTTAAATTAAATTTATTAGGAATAGTGTCATATTATGTGCTGATCGATAAAATTAAGTAAGTCAAAAATGATCATGCATAAACTTTGAATTCAATATGACTACTGACTCTGCAGCGCTCATCAGGACCAATGTATCTGATAAGTGCCAAAAAAGATTGTTTCTTTAATACTGGGAACTGAAACATTATGATTTTATATTATAGTATTTGCCCCACCTGATAAAGCAATTACTCGTTCTTGTACCCCATGACATTAGTGTGAAAATTTGGCTCCGTCAAGAAATAGCGCTATTGTTGAGCACCTTATTAAAATGGCTTGTAACGAAATAGCGCCTACTGAAAATAGCGCGTATCGAAATAGCATTTGACGAAATAGCGTTAATTAAAATAGTGTTAGTCAAAACAGCTCCCGAAACAAATAGTGCCTAGAGTCATCTTTTTTTACATACGATTAAACATGTTTTTTGTTAATTTACCTAGCCTGTGTGGACAGGAGCCATGGAGGGTTGCTTCGCAAAAAAAATTATATATAAAGAGAAAAAAAAATGTCACACGTCTTCTTGTCTCACTTGCGTGGAAGTCGTGGGTGACGCCAGGCTGTTATCTAGAACAAGGGTTGTTCGGGCGCTAGTTTTGATAACTGCGACCTTCGAGTAAACCTAAAGTGGACTCAAAGTAGCCCTTGTGAAGTAAGTAAATTCCAGGCGGTCACTTACAAATGGGGTAGTACCTTAACAACGGTAATGTCCACCTTACTCAACATAAACGGTGTAATAACCTAGTAACTTTTACCCTAAAGGTGATTCTGGAAGAGTTAGATAAAAAGGGGTATAGTTAAAAGAAAAACAGGAAGTTTATATAAAAAAATATATTTCAAACGGCAACCACGGTGGAGCAACACTAAACCCAAATAATATTAGTCTTTATTTACAATCAATTACCCACAACAATAATAATAAAAATTAGAAAATAAATATGAACCAGTAAGACGGGTGCTCTTTATAAGCGGAGAAGAGCTGTAACAGTATAAATTATATAGTGAAAACGTTTATATAAAAATAAATTAAATATAAATCGGTAAATGCGGAAATTCCTAATAAATAGTGGGAAGCTAAATCAATTAACATATTATAACTGAATCTAGTGAAAATGTTAAGATAAGAATAAACATTTAAACATAAATCGGTAAATGCATTCCTAATAAACAGCGAGAAGCTCTAAATCAATTAACAGTATAATTATTATTGAGTATAATTAATTTCCGGCTCGTGGGGGGGTTCACAGTGACAGAATATAAGTATCAATACAGATGTATGAAATAAACGTTGTGTTTTAGAAAGTTTATAATATACCTTTCTAAAACACTGACAGTTTTTTACCTATATCTGTACCGGGATCTATATTCTGTTACTGTGAACCCCCAAAATTTTGGTCACAAGCCACCCCTGTTCCAGAATATATATTTACAAACGGGAAGCTTAGAGAGAATAATACATAAATAAAAAAACTAAAAGAATTAAAAAAATGTAATACATGAATGTGTTGTACGCATAGAAATAGTGGTTGTACGAGAACTTTTCGCAAAAAAATAAAAATCAGTAATACGGCCCCACCTTCAGTGCCAACTAAACAGGGCCCCCGCAACTGCGCGTGCACCGCACGCGGGCGCACCTCTAAAGGGGCGCCAAACCGGAGGTCTGTATACAATTCGATGTTTTAATTTTTTTAACGATTCCAATGAACAAGGCACTATAAGAAATGAAAAATGTTTTTATCTCAATTCATGATAATATAATCAATAATGTTATCGAAGTTTATGTTCGTTGATATAATGACCTATTCCTATTGTGATAGAAACATATCTATTTTTAAAATCAAATATTGTTAATTCTGTTTGCAACATGCAATACCATGAATACCCGTATAAAGTGTAAACTTGTCGATTTTTCCTGTCCAGACTCGAGTACTGTACGAACGACGAGTAAGTTTCAAATTAGATCTTGTCGATTTTTTCTGTCCAGACTTGAATACTCTACGATCTACGTTTTTCCTGTCCAGACTCGAATAAGTTTCATATTAGATCTTGATTTTTCCTGTCCAGACTTGACTCATCTACGAACCACGAGTTTAGATAAAACTGCAGGAGGCGACGTAATCCAAATAGTTAATATTTTATTCGGCTACGTGAAGGTCAAAAACCAAGACGCAAAGTTATAGTTATAAATATTCGACGGAGTGCTTTATATTTTGTGTTAATTGTGTTGTAATTAAATTTTATGAAATGGTAAGTACGTACCCACATAATACCTGTATTTTACTTGATTTATGCTCGATTCGCCTGTTCTCATTTCGCCTGACCAATTAAAATTTCCAGATTCGCCTGACAAGATCAAATTGTGGTATCGTTTCGCCTGACCATAAGTTGGATGGTGCGTGCTTTTTTTTATCATAAGGGCCATTTTCAAAATACATGCAAAATTTTATTTATAAGGATGATTTGATTTGAAACAAAAAAAAACTGCATTTTTGACATTAAGCGTTTTGTACCAGTGTTTTTAAATCAATTATTTTTAAATTTTCTAAACCATCTTGATAATTTTTCCTTTAAATCTTTTTTCATAGATATACTAAGTTCTTTTATAAAGTAATGTATAGTTGAAATTATTACTGGAGGAATTTTAGTTTTTAAATATATTTTTTTGTCCTGGCCGGTTATTGGGACACATAAAAAACTTTCTAAATTCAAATAGTTTATTCGCTTTACGCTTCGTCAATTTGAAAAAAAGTTTAGTTTTTATTTTACTAACTTTTTACTATACTGGGTGCTCTATATTTTTTGTTTATATCAAATTAAATAACTATAACATTTTAATTTAATTTTATGTTCATTTCTTATTATTATTCATTTGTTAGTAATAGATTTCTTTACAGCAAATACATATTTATTATCTGAGCAGGCCAGGAGAATCGCAACTATTTTTTTCCGTTTAATTAACATGTACTCAGACCAAAGCGTACCAAATTTTTGTCAGGCGAAACGGGAATATACCTTTGACTTACTTTGGCTATTAATAAGATATTGTGGAAAATACTACAAAAGTAATTCAATACTTTTCACATCTGAAAATCGGGAAAAGTGATTTTTTTCGTGTGTGGCAAATTATAGGTCTAAAAAATATGTTTATTTTTCTGTTAAAGTTTGTGCACTAAAACCTGAATTAACCTCAATATTAAATGCCTTTACCAATTTTTGATCTAGTATTACTTAATTTCTAGGAGCCACAGAAGAGAAAACGACCTTCTGGTGCAAAATTTCGAGAGCAAAAAAGTTAGAGTCCAAGAAAGGGAGAAGATGGCTGGCAGTATGAAACATTTCTTGCGGAAAAGTCAAGTTTCCAACACTTTAAACGATAGAGGAAGGTGAAAATACAGTTTCTGAAGCGGCGGCACCACCATCTTCTGCAACATGTGAACCATCAACATCATCATCACTTATCGAAAATATATTATCTATAGAGTCGACCATCCCAATAAAGACGGCTATGAGAGACACTTCTGACGATGAAGTTTCTACTGAAGCGGTAACTGAGAATACTGGTATTCTTATATCAGAGGACCCTAGTTTATACCAACAACGAAGTCAGAATATTGGTTGACCGTGGTCCTCCTTTGATAGGAAACAATTATCAATTTCCAGCTAATAAAGACAAAGACAAAAGAAAATTTTCAAGTAAGTACTTTGTCAGAAAACTAGAAAATTGAGAAGAAGCAAATAGAATTTGGTTCATTTACTCAGTTTCGAAAAAATCGATATTTTGTTTTTGTTCTAAAATTTGCAGTAAGACTTTCAATAGTTTTTCTGATTGGCAACATGTGTCCTTAGCCATAAAAAGACATGAAACATCAATTGTACATAATATGTTCACATGAATACATGGATGAATTTAAAAAAAATATTAAAATTATCCACAACCGTAAACGATCATCACTTACGGGTTTTATAAACTGAAAAAAATATTGGCCTGACGTTCTGGAAAGAATTGTTGCAGTTGACAAATTTTTATCCAATGTCTAGCGTTCCAAGGTTCTTCTAAAATATTTTTTGAATTTGATAATGGAAACTTTTTCAAAGCTGTCGAGATGATTTCCTCTTTTGAACCTGTGATGAGAGAGCACATTAGTCGAGTGCAAAACTCACAAACAAATTCTTTAAAAAAAGATACAAAACGAAATTATTGAATTAATGTGTTGTAAAGTAAAAAATAATATTTTGAATATGGTTCGCAGTTCCAAATATTATTCAATAATTTGAGACTGTACACCGGATACAAGCCATACAGAGCAAATAAGCCTCGTTTTGCGTTATGTCGTTCTAAATGACATTTCTAAAAAGGCTCAAATACAAGAGCGTTCAACCCAATATTCGACTCGACAGGGGAAGGGCTATTTGATTTTGTTGTTGGACTTGAAAAATTTGAATTTAGATATTAAAGACATGAGAGGTCAAGGGTATGATAATGGGGCGAATATGCGCGGAAAACATACTGGTTTACAAAAACGCATACTCGATGCTAATCCCAGGGCATTTTTTGTCCCATGTGCTGCACACAGGTTAAATTTAGCAGTATAAATGATGCTGCTAAAGTTTCAAATGAAACAGTTAACTTTTTCAATATTATACAAGAACTTTATGTATTTTTCTCTTCATCCACAAAAAGGTGAGATATAAAAAAGCATGTCCTTAAGTTAAATCTAAAACCCCTAAGTGATACTAGATGGTCAAGTAGGATTGATGCTATAAGGCCGCTAAACTTTCATTTAATTCAAATTTGTGATAGCCTTCTAGAAATAGCAGAAAATGATACTTTTAACATAGAAGCTAAGCATAAAGCAAGTTCTATGCTATTAAGTATCCAATCTTTTAAATTTATTTGCAGTGTAATAATTTGGTATATTTTATTCCAAATTGGCATTGTAAGCAAAATGATGCAAAGTGTAACGACTGATATTAAAGTGTGCCAAAACTATATAAAGAATCTAGTTAATAATTTTAAAAATTATACAGATGATAATGTTTTCGAGGAAAAACTTGCTCAAGCTGGAGAACTAGCAGCCGCTCTTGAGATAGAGCAAGGTTTTTCTCCATTAAATACTGTTAGACGAAAGTATAAACCAAAACTGTTCGATTATGAACAGAAGCATGAGACACCTCAAGATCCAAAAACAGCGTTTAAAATAAATTTCTTTTTAAAAATAATTTACCTTAATTTCCTACAGGAAGAGTTACCTGTTCTTCTTGAAGAAATTCCTCTACAGCTGAGACAACACTTATGGTTCATGCATGATGGTGCACCAGCCCATTTTAGCATTGATGTACGAAATCACTTAGATGCAGTATATGCAAATCGTTGGATAGGTAGGGGAGGTACGGAACATTGGCCTGGTCGATCGCCGGATTTAAATCCTCTGGATTTTTGCATTTGGGGTTTTCTTAAGTCACTAGTATATTCCACTCCCGTCGAAAATGTCCGAGACCTGAGGAACCGAATTATAGCCCGCTGTGAGACAATAAGAAATACACTAGGAAAATTTGCGCGAAGACAACAATCAATGCGGCGAAGAGTTGAATCTTGTCTTACGTCTGAGGGAGGTCATTTTCAGCATTTGTTGTAGCTTTGCGCCTATTTAAAATTTTATTAGTGTTATTTTCTGTTATTGTTCTAGTTTAATGTTATTGTATTAGATAGTTCTTGATAATGTATTAAAGAAATGAAAAATACGCATTAAGATATTTTATTTTTTTGCATAAAAACGGCGCCCCACACGAAAAAAAGGCCAGAGATATTTTTTGTGACAAATTTAATGAGGAATTCAAAAATGATTTTTAATTTGAAATATCTCATGGGCGTACCATTTTTTTCTTTGAATTGAGATCATTACTCGTATGCACGCCAATGATGAACATAAAATTCTTAATTGCATGTCAAAAAATGCGGAATAACTACCTCTTAAAATCCACCAAATTTCATTTCAGAGCAATAAACAAATCGTCAGTTTTTAAGAAAAACTTTAACACCCTGTATTCGGAAAACGAAGCATTTTCAGACGTTTATATAGCAAACTATCATTATTTTTTTATGCTGAATCACCCCCTGAAGTTTGTCGCACTTATTTACTAACACCCTGTATATTTGAAAACAATCTAACTTCATCTCTACCAAATATTACCATTTCGTTAAGAATCCTGCTTACTTTACCTGTATCTGTAGCTTCTGGTGAGAGATCTTTCTCAAAATTAAAAATAATTTGAGGTCTACCAATGTCACAAGAAAGATTATCGGGTTTGGCAATCTTAGCTATAGAGCAAGAGATCCTCGATAAAATTGATTTTGACAATATTATAAAAGAATTTGAAGCAGCCAAATCCAGAAAAAAAACCTATTTAATTTTTGGATAATTGAATGTTTTATTTGTTTTTTCGTTTGTAAGAATGAAATATTGGTTTTTGAAATATCTATCGTTTCATTACAAAATTAAAATAAAATGTGGTTTCGCAATTCGCTCAAATGTTAAACGACTACAAGAATATTACAGCAAATCAGGAAATTTAAAAAACATATGTAACAGCTTAAAGTTGTTATTCTTTAAAATATTATATAAGTACTACATATATTCAAAGGGCGCCAAAATATTTCCGGCACGCGGACGGCGATAATCCTTGCGGGGACCTGCTACTAAAAGCTAAATTAATAACACACTTAGGCCCGTAGTTATAAACAGATCTCAGCTGAGTCGAACTTGGGATGAGTTCCAGGTGGTTCCAGTGGGACACTGGGAATTTAGAGATGGACAGTAGCAAAAGCTGTTAAGTACATTCACAAATTTGTTACACTACCCATCTCTTATTTCACGTTATATAACCGAACTTCGATTTTCGTTCAAGCTGAGTCGGACTTGGCAGAGATCTGTTGGATGTTGATAAATTAAGTCGGCTAAGTAAGACTGCGATAACACTCAACTTGCTTCGCTTACGTAACTTCAGAACTCACAAAAAGGTATTCCGAATAAAGGTGGGAAATTATTATTTAGTTCCGTCTTTGAAACCACACTGCAATAACATTTGACTGGCCTCTCTTAATAAAGTTCAGAATTCGGGACTAGTAAAGACTAATTTTTCTAGGACTATTTGTAGTAACTTACATGCACTACATATCTTTTTCATACTTGCATTGTATCACTTGCGTCAAACACCCGTTATCCCTTGATATACTTTTATTGCATGGCAGTTCTATAAAGACAAAAGATGGAGCTCCTCACCTCATTGCTAGGAATCAAATATTATTATTACTCCGATTTTTGCTTTTTTATACACAGGACATGTCATTCATTTTACAGATATAATGATATACAACATACATCCTTCAATTAACTATTTCTTTATTTATGATGGTATCAAATTATAATTAAAGACCCACACTATTGCAAATAATTTCTTGCTAATATTTGACTGGCGGCGGTCCATCAGCAGAACATCAAAATAAATCTTTATAGAAAGGTTACGTGTTAAAATTCTCGGAGAGCTGTTTTATACTTTACGCTCGGACCAGTTCGGTTTCCGAGTAGCCAATATTTACAAATTGGAGCACTAAAAAAAAAAAAAAAAATGTCCTGACACTTGCGAAAATAACTGATAATTTACCCGAATTTAAAAGTTTAAAGCTGGATTCGAATTTCAGTAATTATATATTTTGAACTAAAGGGGCTCTAGCAGATGTTCAAATACGGGAATTTTTAAGAAATAAAAATACGGGGGTTCTTGAGAACGTTAACAGGTGGAAATTAACTGAAACTAAACATTTTTATAATTAAACTAAACTGTTTTGTTTCTTTTGTATAGAATCTAGTGAACACCTCGAAAAACCAGAACAAAGGAGTTCTGCCTTTCTATTCACTGCGGCTTCAGTTATGTCTGTACTCACGCAAGCTTCACTTTTTAGGATTAAGGGGTAAATTGTATGGAGATTATTAGTAATGATTGTTGTAGGTATATCACATTCTGTAAATAAACATAAATAAAAACTTTATAATTCGATTTCATAATTTTATTAAATAAATAAAATCATATTAAAAATATTTGTCTATGAAATAAAAATATAGTAAAATTTTGTACAAATAGCCTTATAACTAGTTTAAAAAACATGTAATTACAATTTACGAACTTAAAAAAGGTTAATATTAAAATCATTACTATAAAAAAAGGAAAAGGTTTAGTTTAAAAAATTCTGAACAAAATATATTTTAAAAGTAAACTCAAATTTTCTCTTATTTTTTCCAAATATTGTACTTTGTAACACTAAAAACTCATATCTGACCACTATTCTATTTTCTGGATCTTGAGTTATACATAATTCAAATTATTGTAATTTAATTATAAAACGAAATGACTAATAATATAATTACACTATTTTTATAAAAAAAAAAAATTTGACAAAGTAACGCAGATGCCTCTGGTGTAATATAAAGAATTGATTAAGGAGTTCAATATCTAGGTTGCCAGATAAAGGGTATTGTTAAGTTCAAAAATTAACAAAATTCTTCCTTCATATAGTTTTAATTTATCCAGTGGTTCACCAGAAATGAGTGAGTTTATATCATATAATCTTAATTTTGTAGGAAAATGTAAATTCACACCACAAAAATATGTTGATGCAATAAGATAAATGGAATAATCAGTTGCATGTCGATAAAATATATAAAAAAAATCCATCTCCTTTTACCCAACATTTTCCTGAACTCTAAATATTCTCTATTTAAATTCAGCATATTAAAGTCCGGGAAACAGGTGTCTTTTTGTACCTAATTATTGTATGCTGACTAATCTTAAGTCAAAGCAGATGCCACCTAGTGGATGACGAAAACGTCCGTCAGCTGCTCCAGTACCCAGATAGCACACGTCTGAAAGTCGTCTTCTGGCCTAGGAAATTATTAAGATTTACTTAAATATAGGACTAAAACCAGAAAGAGAAGAGCAGTGCAGTTTTTGTTACCGTTGTAACACGTTCCTGGAATACTTTATACAGGTACTAAATGAATATTTGTTCATATTCATTTCCTATTAATATTCTGTTTCCTCTAAGTAAGAATAATTAAATGAACTTAAAAGTAAAGATCTTAATATAAGTTTTAATTCAGATATTCGTCAATTGAGATTTTTTTGATTTTATGGGGACTTCGAGAACTATTAATATCAAAAGCACACTATTAGCCGCTTTGAGTGACGTTAAAGTAAAATTGTCAAAGTAGACGATTAGGCATGCCATGCCCTAAATGATTAGTTATTGTTAGGAATACTAAAATCAAAGCTTTAACAAAATGAATTTAAAAGCTGTACATATTCATAAAAATTTAAGAAAATCCTTTTTTTTTTGTTTTATAATTATTGTTCTTTTTGTTTTTACTAACTTTTGTAAAGTATAACTTTATGTGACCAGAATGCTCTTACATAAATTTCTTTTTCGGAACTGCTGTTAATACAAAGTAACTGCAAATCAAAAAGAAAGAGAAAAATCAATCCAGTTATCAAAGTGTGCATAAATACGATACGAGTAAAAATAATGTACCAATATGAAAAATGAGTTAATAAATATTATTATTATGAATGAATATTGATTTGTTAAGATCACAAATCAATTTTTGATAAGTTGAATTTAGATTAAAATGACCAGGCTTTCCGGTTTAGGGCAGACTTCTCAGATTTCAGTGGTGTGTCCACATAATGGAATAATAATTTAAATTTGTAAGTTCACTGTAGTAAAAATAATTATTTGAAAAAAGAGGTATTTGTGATTATATTAAAAAAATTAAACTACTCTCTATGATCGGCAGTATTGGAAAATTAATTATTTATTTTATTTATATAATAGTTAAAACACTTTTGTTATAAAATTGAATATATTGTTAATAAAAATAAAAAAATATTACCTCCTTTTATTTTTTTATTGAATTATTGCAGTCTCTAAAATGACATGTGTCAGCTAAAAAATTGCAAAACGGCATAAATATACCTTGTGTCTCTAAAAGTAGTTAACTTGAACTTTACCTGTAAAACAAAGTATACTAGACATTCCTGTAAACTAAGCATTTTCCTTTTTTTTTTTTAGTATTATTAAATTTAAAAAAGAAGTTATTTTTTTCATTAATTCACCTCCATTGGAGATGAAGAAATCTGATCTTCATTCGTTTGATTTGTGAAACTAACAGATGAACTTTGAGTATTTTTTTCTGTTTCATCACTGCAACTGGTGACATCTTGCATAGGTGTATCTTTACCATGTTCACTATTTTGTAAGGTTCTTTCATTATTAACATCTGCATTGCTGCTGCTTTCTATATTTTGTACTAACCCATCATTCTCATCATTCTCATCATTAACATCTGTATATGCATTGCTTTCATTATGTGGTTGTAATAGAGTAAAACTCGCACTAGCAGTGCTTCGTTCTTCATTATGTCCTTTTTGTGTCGATTCATTCACTTCTTTTTGGTCATGGACCCTGGGATCAATAGTTATCGATTGTGTACAATTATACGTCTTGTAGATTCCTATTAGATTATCGCAAAGTTCAAACATGTTAGATCTGAGAGATATAATGATGAATTGTGCGTTTTTCGTTCTTTCCTAAAAATGTATTAACTTAACAGATTTATTCACTTTCATATAGATATTTATTCTACTACATTTTTATTAACTGAGCTTGAAAATCTTTGCATGGCATGGGAATTGAAATTAAAATAAATACCTTAATATAATTTCCAACAATGGAAACATTTTTGAAGTCTAAAGCTGCATCAATTTCATCCATGACATAAAGTGGTGACGGTTTATAATAGTGCAAAGCAAAAACTAGTGCAAGAGATGATAATGTTTTTTCACCGCCAGATAAATTCGCTATTTTTTTCCAAGACTTTTTGGGTGGCCTTACACTAAAAAAAAATAAAAAATGCTAAATGGAAGTTACACTTAACAAAAACATAATCGAGGGATAAGAATATTTCAGTATATTATTCTTGTGTGTTATACTTACTTGAATTGTATTCCTTCTGAAAATGGATCATAGTTATCCACCATTTCAAAGTCTGCATCTCCACCCAAAGTTATCATTTGGTACATTTCTTTTAATTTCATTTTTATAATATTATAACCAGTCATGAACTCTTCTCTCCTCTTAACTTTTAAATCATCATACAATTTGCGCATTGTTGTTCTTCTTTGGTTAATTTCTTCCAACTCTTTGGAACGTTCAATGTATTGTGATTGCTTTTTACGATATTCCTAAATTTATAAAACAAAAGAAATTAAATTTTTCCAGAAAATTTAAGAGATTATTTTAAAAAATTGTTTGTTATATTATATTACCTCAATCGCGTTTAAATTTGGTTTAGCTACTTTTAAATGATTTTCAGCATTTTCTAACTCTTTTTGAACTTCTCTTTCACTTTCTTCGTCCAGCTCTTCATGAGAATATGTTTTAAGTTCAGTAATAGATTCATTTGGTATAGCTTGTAATTTCAAATGTTTAATCTACAACAAATTTTTCTTTTAGATTTATGGAACCACCTATGTACTATAATATTAATTTTACCTTAAGATGTAGTTGATGTATGGAGCCTTTACAATCGCTCACTTTACCATTGACCGTTTTAAATTTTTGATCAACATCTACTTTTTCAGACTTTAATGTATTCTCTTTTTTAATCAAGTCTGCAACCTCCTTCTTTATATCTAAAAAGAACATCATTCAAACGTTTGTAACATGTTTCTTATTATGTTATTTTTGTAGATTCCATTAATTTAAAAGTTTTAAAACAATAAACTTCTTTAAAGCCGTATCATGATTCAGAAAAAGTCCTGTAAGTTTAAGTGTGTGTGTGTGTCTGTGTGTGTGTGTGTCTGTGTGTGTGTCTGTGTGTGAGAGAGAGACAGAGACAGAGATATAGAGAGAGATACAGAGAGAGAGAGAGAGAGAGAGAGAGAGAAAGAGAGAGAGATAGAGAGAGAGAGAAAGAGAGAGAGATAGAGAGAGAGAGAGAAAGAGAGAGAGAGAGAGAGACTGTCGAATGGAATTGTCCCTGTAGGGCAAACCCTTTCCCTGTCCTCTAAATCATCGTCAGGAAGTTAGGGTTCCTTAGGCCCATCCCGTCTGAACTTAACCTCCTAGCCGTGTGTTTACTAGAGGCCAATTTAAATACAAATTGGGCCCCTCTATATAACCCGTGGTTACCGCTAAGAGTGGACTTTAGGGTCAGTCAAAAGGACCTATAATCTCACTCTTAACAATATTCAACTTAACAATAACTAGATTTTGAAATTTATTGAAAATTATCTCATCTAATTTAGTGAAATTACATCTGACGATTCAAATTTTTTTGGGTTTAAGTTGAATTATTTTTGCTTTTTTAAGATATGTCAATAAGTTTGTAAACGAAACGAAAATAATGAAATGCTCAAGACAACATCGGATACTACAGCCAGCTGTGTCCCTTAGAATGTCTTATTCTGTACATCACGATATTTTGTAGTTACATCTCCTGTTATCTCTGGGACATTCAAACGTAACAAAAGATTACTCTTTATTTAGCTATTATTATCATCAAACAAATCACCAAAACAACAAAACCTTTAAAATTTTCGTGCATAGGGAAATCGTCGTGTGGCGAACCCTATTCTAAGCAATTGTATATGAAGTTGCTGCTTTATTTCTTGAAACATATCTACATTGTTATCATTAATTTAGTACCTCAAAAAGATTTGTTATTTAAAATAGCACAGTTGTAAAATTGGGCACATCACTTTATAAGAGGAGAACCAAAACAGATAAAAGCATAGAGTATTTACTTGAACTTATTGTGCCTTTACGTTTTATTGCTTTATTGCCAGGCTTATTTAAATGGTAATAAAAATAACTTTCTCATGTATTTTTAGGTAGGTGTATTTTAAAATGTGTAAATGTAACGGAGCATTTGTAGCACAGATAAACCTCAAGGTCAGAATTAAAACATACCTCCATAAGTTTCTTCACCCTCAGCCAGTTGTTCTGTTATTTCTTCAATACATTTTAACAATTTAGCTGCATCTTCTTCAATTTCAGCTCTTTCATCTCTCATTTGTCTTAGCCGATTTTCCATTCCAGTCACATCTTGTTCCATAATCTGAATCTTTTTTTCAGATTTTTTAGAATTTCTAAAGGTAAAACATGAAATATAAATTTTATTATTTATTTTAACAATATCAATGAAAATATTGAAATTTTATATAAAAAAAACAACTATAGAATGTTTTTTCTTTAATAATATTAAATTACAAAATTACCTCTCCGCTGTAGTAATAGATACTCGTAATCTTGTAATTTCTCCCTTACACTTATCAATGGTATTAGCAGCGTCTTTGATTTTCTTATCAATAATACGCATCTTTCCTGTCGTTTTATCCTTAATTTCTTCTGTAATTTGATCAACTTGTCTTTGCAAAACCAAAGCTTGCTCAGCAGCTTTATCATACACCTGCTTCTTTTCTTCCACAATTTTAGTTAGTTTCTTTACTTGAACGGGGTCTGCTTTTGTTACATTTGATTTCTGTTTTTGCTCTTTAAGTTGTTTTTCCAAAACTGGTTGCTGTTGATGCAAACCCTTAAAAAAATCAATATATTTTTTTAAGTTTGCAAAGTGAAACAGTATTTTAAGTATGCAATCACAAAATACTTTGGAATAAATCAGATATTTAGGAGACTACCATCAAATAGGCTTAAATAGTTTTCCACAGATATGTCATACAGAATAGGAAACTGAAGAAGGTCTTATCATAGAAATAAACTCAGCCCACTAAATATAGAAACTTACAAATAGTTGCTGCTAAAACTTATTTCTTAAATTTATGGAAAATTTATTATAAGTTTACGGAATGGTGTAGTAACTTTGACAGCTGACACTGATGATAGATGCAATGCGACGTGATATTTGTATGGAAACGATAGATTTATTTATTTATTTACGGATATACCTTTTACAAAAAAAAAGATACAATATGTATAAGAAAAGGAGAATATTAATATCAAACAGACATTATAATCATTAAATATACAGTGAGCACCATAAGTCTTACCCTCCCTATCTAACTCGTTATTGGAGTCTTGTTAGGAAAATCGCCGAGACACGTCGATTTTTGATTTCTACAATGTACATTTTTGTATAAATGGTTTACCCTTAATTTCATCCCTTACTGGAGGGGAGCAACCCTTTCGAAAAATTTAAATGGCATGGGGTGGTGAGTGATAGCTCATTTGAAAGAGGGTTTTATTCTCTATTCAACCGTGTAAAAACATTTGAAATTTGCTTCATTAATTCTCGACTAATTGTTGTTTCAGAATAACGGAAATTAACGTAGCGCACTCATCCTTAGAATTAAAATTTGGCCCTGCATGATTTCGGTTTTAGTTTAGACGTGAAGTAAGACTTTTTGCCATTAGAAGGTCACTGTTAGTCTAGTTGCTTTCCTATTTTGTGAGGTTTTGTTATTTTTAAACATTAATAAATCAACACGTAATGAAGCAAATTTCAAATTTTTTTGCACGGTTGAATAGAGAATAAAACCCCCTTTCAAATGAGCTATCACTCACCACCCCATGCCATTTAAATTTTTCGAAAGGGTTGCTACCCTCCAGTAAGGGATGAAATTAAGGGTAAACTAATCATGCAAAAATGTACATTGTAAAAATCAAAAATCGACCTGTCTCGGCGATTTTCCTAACAAGACCCCAGTAACGAGTTAGCTAGGGGGGTAAGACTTATGATGCTCACTGTATAATAATAGTAAAAAGAAAGAGAAAAAATAGTTAAAAATGTATGTTTCTAATCTGGCGCTTAAAAGACGGTAAAGATGAGTTGAATATTTCCAAGTTATCATTGTGATTATTAGCAACCCTAAGTATTTTAGGAATAGTTTCATTCTGATTATAATCTGTAGAGTGTAATGGAATGCTAAATAATTCGGATACGCGTGTTCTTCTGTTTATGTTGAAATTCACCAGCCTTAATAAGTCTGGACAACAAATTGAACCATTTAGTAACTTATGAAGAAAGCATAGTGCTAATTCTGTTCTACGATGCTCAAGAGAATTCAAGTTAAGCTTTAGTAAAATACTAACCCATCTTATTGGAGAAAATGAAAATAAATAAAGAAATACTTAATGATCGAACAACTGGAGAAGACCGAAGAATGTAGAAAAACCTACACTTTTACTATTTTTTTCATTTTAATTGAGCCGCACTATGACAACATCAGAACTTGAAAACCATTTAAAAGCCAATGAAGACCTTCCGGCATATGTATAAAATACATATTATATTGAAATAAAATGTTTTTAATATTGCGATTGACCTTCTTAGAAACTAATTCATATTTAAAAAAGGAAATAATTTATAACTCAAATGTGACCGAGATGTAAAATACATCAAACAAATCTCAAAGCCATAGTCAACAATATATGTGCGGCTATTTCTCTTTTGATAACAACTACTCCTTTGGCTAATACCTCACCAGGTATTGATTTACGTCAACAGAAAAAATCAGAGATACAGAATATTTTCAAAACTCTACCTTTGAGGAGAAAGTCATTCTTGGAACGGTTTCGTCCTTATTAGGAGTCTTCACTAAAAAAATAGAAATTCTCGACTCCAGTCTCTATTGGAGTCTAATGGCAATACCACAGTTTATAGCTAAAGAATCAATTCGCTCACTATGCACTTTTGATCTCAATGTTCCAGTTTATACATTGCGCAACTCAGATTTGTATCCGTGGCGCATACAGAATCAAATCATAATAGCCCAACAGCCCACTTCAAATTTTTACCGTCATCTGATAACGGCCAAATACCTAGAGATGAACCTAGATGTAAAACTTAAATGGAAAGAGCACATAAAAAAAAGCGTAAAGAACTTGAACTAAAATTCAAAAAAATGTATTGGTTCCTAGGAAGAAAATCCAAATTGACAGTGCACAACAAACTGCTGATTTATAAACAAATCCTAAAACCAATCTGGATTTATGGCATACAGCTATGGGGATGTGCCAGCAAGAGTAATATCAACATGATTCAAGTTTTCCAAAATAAAGTCCTAAGATGTATTGTTGATGCACCTTGGTTCTACCGAAACGATTATCTTCATAGAGACCTGAAGATGCCAACAATCGAAGAAGAAATAAAGAGGTTTGCTGCGAAACATGAGGGTCGACTCCACTCCCACGTCAACGAAGAAGCGCTGCAATTACTGGACAACTCTACACTCAACAGGAGGCTCAAAAGGAAGAAGCCATTTGAGCTAGTGCAGTGAACGTTAATGTTAGTGCTAGTGTAAAACAGTGTAATAAATCTTCACGCCAACTTGTGATGCTTTCCTATAGAAACAATTAAGACAGCCCAATGGGGACTTCTTAGATAAGTAATTAGTTTGTAAGATTTTTAGATTAAAATTGTAGGTTAGTCAGTAATGACTAGTAACAATACTTTAACAAAAAAAAAAAAAATCCGATAACGAAATTAAATATACCCCAAAAGCATGTAAAAACATTGTACTTTACCAAATGGCATCTGTGCCATACCCAATCCTGAGCAAAGTGGTTAAAAAAATATTTTATTTTAAAAAAAATCACATAAGGCATGACAGCGCTAATTTTGTTTGCTCTTAAAGTTTTCCAGAAAATAACATATTCAAATACATATATTTTGATATATATCGTTAAAGGGAAACATTTTCTTCCTCTTAACATCGCACAAAAACATCTATCCACGATTAGTAGGTAAAAATCATTAAAAATATGAATTTTTTTCTTCAAAATTTGGTTCAAATAAAAATGCAATTATATATGATTATTTATCCATTCTACACAAAAATAACTCATTTTAATGTATATTTAATTTCAATTATTTTAAAAAATATACAGACAATTAGTTTGACAGGATTGTCACTTATTTAAAATTTTAAAAATAATAGTAGTTCGGTGCCCAAAATATGAACTTTTTTGCAGTGTTCTCTCTGCCTAGAATGGATATGAAATATATGCGTAGATAAGCTAATATCCATGTGGGTGTAGAAAAAAAAATATTAATAATTCAGGTTTAAAAGCTAGGTTCACAATGAATTAGGATTGTAATTTTCAGGGAAAACACAATTGTCGCCTGTCATGTCTTATGTGATTTTTTGAGTATAAAATATTTTTTTTTAACCACTTTGCTCAGGATAGGGATTGGCACAGGTGCAATTTGGTAAAGTACAATGTTGTTACATGCATATTTCATTTCGTTAACAGATGACGGTCGAAATCTGCAGTGGGCTCTCTTACTATAACCAATACAAAATGACAACCGCCTATATTCAAACTGCAGTCTTCTGCACATCCTGAATTTGTATCCTCGGAGTGGATGTTATTTTGGAACATCTAATTGGTCCGAGTGAGCTAATTGATTCTTTAGCTATAAACTGCGGCAATACCAAATTTGATCGAACACAATAACAGCGGGTTGAGCATGTGTAGATATTCAACGAGCGAAAATGATATCGCCATCTATACTTAGTAAGCAAAATCAAAGATCTCTGTAATATTACGATTGAAAAAAACGTCGTGCGGCAATTACCTCTGCCTATTTAAAAACTTAAAATTACCTACATCAAAGTTGGCTAGTGACATTAGTTTTGTCAAAGTCGAATTAAAAAAAAAATATGAACGGTTTTTCAAAAAAATTACCGAATTTGAAAGATAACTAATAGATAGATAGCCAACTTTAATATGGACTCTTTTAAGCTTTTAAAAAAAATCCTATATGGATCCAAGTTTATGGAACACACTGTATATGTATGTTTTTTTCTGTTAAAAAAGGTGTTTAATTTGTATATAAATTATTAATGAAATATTCTAGGAACTTTAATAATAGTATTAAAATATTTTTGTTTTTTATGATTAAATAATTTCTAGGAATTCCTGAAATATCGGGTGTCCTGTTATATTTTAAAACTTTTTAAACCTATGTAACTTTTGAACTAGTTGCGATAATGAAATGCAGTTTTCATCACTCTTCTTCTAATTTTTGTATTTATTTTATTCATTATTTTTTGGGTTACTTCCAATCTAACCGAATATGACATTCCATAATTTCGGGAATAGCTAGGACAACTATGTTGTTTCAAATAGAATATGTTGTATATTTTTCTTAATTTGAAAGTCTATTATTTCCATTTTCCGAAAATGCCATTCATTGCAGCATAATTATGTGATGATTTTATTTGCTTTTAAAATAAATACTGTCCTTTACATGTTACTTCAGTTGTTATTATTTAAGATGTACATATGAAACTCGATGTAACAAGGAGTGAAATACCACTTTATTGAACAATGAAAAAACCAGTGGCCTAGCCAGGTGGAGGCCAGGGGGCCAGCGCCACTTTAGGAACAGCACTGTTAATTAGAACCCAACAGTGAATGGTCGAGTGGGGAATCCTACCAAGGCATCAGAATTAATTTTAAATAATTTAAATTAAATTAAAAAATTCCGGCCAACGGTCTGTTAATTCCATATTTGACAACCTTCCCGCTATAAGTTTTTTTAATAATAGTAATAGTGGTTCTAAAAAATCATAAACCGCCCCTTTAAATCTTTGCCCCCCCCCCCATCACCCCTTGTAAGAATAATTATGAAAGTATGACACTTTATTAAAGGCGAAACAGTGGGCCATTGAAGAAAAATAATTTGAAATAACAGTTGCCCTATCTCCGGTTAAGCCGGATGTGAGCAAAAAAACGACGAGTACACAGAAAAAACTTATAAAAATTAAAAGAAGACTGGTGAAAACCGCGTTTATTTCAACTAGTTCAAAGTTACAGGGCTTTAGAAAGAAAGTTTCAAAATATAATGGAACACCTGATATACAGACAATGAAATCCTGAGAGTTTAAAGCATATTTATAATGGTAGGTTTGATAGAAGTTTAAATTTAACACTGTAAGCAAAGTGTGATTTTGTACATTTTCAGATAATTTATTAATGAAAGTTCTTAGATAATATTTAAATTGAAACTTTAAATAGGTTTTTAAGTGAATGTTAAAAATAGGTTAATTTTGTAAGTTTGCATAAAGCATGGCATTATTTTTTCAAGTTTAGAGTGCGACAAATTCAAACTTGCAGAAAACTATCAATAAATATTTAACAAACTTGCAAGTAAATTTATATTTATAAGCTTGCGGCGAATGTATTTTGTTTAGTGAGAGTGATATACGAAAATACATATTAGGTAATTGACACTAAAAATATACAATCGTTTGTGGGATATCACAAGTGATTAGAAAAAGGAATATAAACATATCTTTTATGATTTGAACATATTAACATATGAGCCTAAAAAAAATAAAAATGTTTAAGTCAAAATCAATGACAGAATGGTTTATTTGAATATATTAATTCAGTGTGTATATAGAGCGTTATTCTATTTTACACACTTATATCATCATTTAACCTTACTTTTAACTCCATTGAAAATTTCTCCAAGTCAAATTTCATCTGCCTCAGTTCAGGTTGTAAAGCATTAATTTGACTTTCCAGATTGGTTTGTTTTTGTCTCAATTCTCTAACTCTTTGCTCCATTTGTTCAATATCCTCTTCTAAGTTTTGAAGTTCTCTAGGATTTACATTTGAGACTCTAACAGACTGACCCATTCTGCCTCTGCTTACCTGCTTACCTCCACCGCTCATGGTTCCTTAAAACAAAATTAGAAATACCTGTAGTTACCCATAATTCTATTAGAAGAAACAAAAATGACATTGCCCAGTATAAAAGCAGTGTTGAAGACTAGATCGAATCATATAAAATCTTGCAATATATTAGGCATATCATAAAGATAATTCAATTACTTATTTGAAAATAAAAATAGACACAAGGTTTTTCTTAAAATGCTTTATTTACATTTGAATATGATGGAAATACACACCTGTAGTTTCTATTAAATCTCCTTTAAGAGTTACAACTCTAAATCTTTGTGCACCATAAGCAATTCTTGAGGCTTGTTCCAAGTCACAGGCTACTAAAGTATCTCTGAGAGCATAGTAAAATGCGGTTTTAACATCTTCGTCTTCTACCTTTATGAGATCATATAAACGATCCACATTTTCTGGACTAAAACATATAAAATAAGATACCATATATAGAGAAAAATAAGGATTTATTATGGTTATAATTATCTTTCTATGTGTTTTTTATATTATTTAATTACTTAAGATGCACGGTCATTAAAATGAAAAATAAATACTCATCCACCCATGCGCATCCCTAAGGGACTTAAGTGTGTTACACTGTTCAAACATCAAATTATTGTTTAGTTTTTTTTTTAATTATTATATTACTAACATTATGATACTCGATCTCGAGACAGGAATGAAACTTCCTACCGAGGTTTGTATACTATTTTATTTACAACCATCATATTTCGATCAAAGTTAACAAATCTCAGTTTTGTTCTGAACATATCTAAAATATTACATTTAACGACAAATTACCAAGCGCGCGGTTTTCTCAGAATAATCAAGTCAAAAAAATGTTATATTTTTTTTTTTTTAATATAAAAAATATTCATCTAGAATAGATAAAATGAGGTCGTGAAGTAGAGGTGTGTAATGTGACACTTCCCAACCTTTAATAACGTTAGTAATGACAACATTACATATATGGTTGCAAATGAACAATTTTATTATATTATTATAAACATGAAGGAGATTAAAATCAATTTTTCTATTAAATTATATACAGGGTGGGGACTTTAACTGGCGCAAATTCGCTACAGCTTCAAGTTGAAAAATGCGGATAAAACGCAAAAACACGTCGATTGAGTTTTTTTGTATGCTTTCCGGTCATACCAAAAATTTTACCCCCTTTACAGGGTAAAATTCACCCCGAATTCATTTTTTTAAATGGGATGATACCACTTGTGGCACCTTGTTGGAAAGATCTTTCCAAAAGAAAATGGATTGTGCCATTTCTTTTTTTTTTTTCATTTTTACCCAATGGTAATTTTCTAGCGTGAAAAAATTATTTCATATCAAAAAAATTCTTCTGATGCTTACAAAACCATTCTAAGGTACAGTTTTAAATGGTCAGTATTTTCTCAATTTGTTTTTAGAAATGTGTATGAACCGCTTTATCTCAATTTGGACTTTTTATTGTAAAAAATGGACTCTGAAAAAATGAAGGTAAGTATAGGTACAAAAAAAATATCGCATCTTTATCAATTGTAAGGCTGCAATGAATCAATTTATTGTCTGTCGAATTAGTATTCTTTATTTTCGTTAAAAACGCCGGCGTATTTAACGGAAACTTAGAAAATAGAAATTTTGATGATGATTGGGTTCGGGGATCGGATGCATACCCAAGCAGAAGTTGTGGCATTATTTCAAGCGCGACATCCAGAATTGCCTCCGTTACACCGGGCTACAGTAGGCAAAATTGAGGCTCATTTCAGGTTGCACGGGCATTTACAGCAAATTCCTCGAGAAAGGCCACAACGAGTAGACGAAATGTTCTTCTAACATTTGAGGAAAATCCAATCAGTTCTGCCAGACGAGTAAGTAGGGAATTTGATTTGTGCCATAAAACTGTATTGGCTATCTTGAAATCTGCTGGTAAAAGACCCTTCAAAATGAAGCCTGTGCATGAGTTTATGGAAGATGGTCCCGATCGGAGGGTGGAGTTTTGTGAAACCATAATGAAACAAATCTATGATGGAAATATTTTACCGGATTGGATATTGTTTTCCGATGAATCAACTTTTACCTTAATTGGAGAGGTGAGTCTTTTTGATTAGGCACCTATCGATAACTCGCAACAATATTGTTAAATCTGTACGCTTTAGGAACGTTAGTGATCAAAGATCTTTAACTTTTGTGTCTTCATTTTTAGGTAAATCGTCAAAATTGTAGGTACTATGCAGAAACAAATCCACATTGGATAGTTGAGCAGCATAGTCAATATCAAGGAAAAATCAACGTATGGGCTGGAATAATTGGAGATAGAATTATTGGACTCATATTCTTTGACCAAAATTTAACCGGCGACAGATATTTGGAATTTTTACAAAATACGTTGGTACCTGAACTTATCCAAACGTTTCCGACAGAAGATGGAACCATTAATCAAAGAATTTTCTTCCAACAAGATGGGGCTCCACCCCATTACGCTCTCAATGTACGACAGTTCTTAAATGACTTTTTCCAGAACAGGTGGATTGGAAGAAGGGGATTTATTGAATGGCCAGCTAGATCTCCTGATCTTACTCCATTAGATTTTTATTTATGGGGCTCTTAAAATGTAAGGTATACGCCACAAGACCCAATAATATTGAAGAGCTAAAGGATAGAATTAGAGAAGAAATTCGGCAAATTACACCAGAAACATTAAGAAGGCTTCAAGCTGAATTTTACCACCATGTTGCTCTCTGTCAAGAAGTAAATGGTGCTCATTTTGAACAGTTGTTAAAATAAAAAGAAATAAATCCACCTAGCGAGTAGAATATGTATTATTTTTTATTTAAATGTAAAACAAAACTTAATTTTCCATGAATTACCTTCCATTTTCATGTTTCTTTGATTAATTTGGGTATTTCTAACCATATAGATGGTTGACTTTTGTGTAAATTTTTAAGATAAAAAACACTGACTATAATTTTAGAGCCCAGTTTATGCACAACTAATTTTTGTTGAATTTCGTCCCCGATTCTTCTTTTTTCACGCTAGAAAATAGCATAACAGTTAAAATGAAAAAAAAAAATGGCACAATCAATTTTCTTTTGGAAAGACCTTTCCAACAGGAAAGACCTTTCCAACAAGGTGCCGCAAGTGGTACCATCCTATTGAAAAAAATTAGGTCGGGGTGAGTTTCACCCTCTAAAGGGGATGAAAAAAAAATTTTTTTTTGGTATGACCGAAAAGCTTACAAAAAATCTCAATTGACGTGTTTTTGCGTTTTATCCGCATCTTTCAACCTGAACCTGTAGCGAATTTGCGCCAGTTAAAGTCCCCACCCTGTATATATCCAGTAGGTACAAGAGTGTTGAGATAATTCCTTTAGTAGTGCTTTTTGCAATACCTTAACTAAGAATCGGTTACTCTTTTAGCGATAGCTTGGTCACTATACACAATATATTATTATTCATTCTATATTTTATATGGTTAAAGACCTGACTTTCTAATTGGCACGAAAGGTTGAGGACATTTTCTGATTTTTAATTTGCCTGTTACGCCACAAGATGCAATCAGAAATAATCATAAAATGTTCATTCTACACCTTATTCTCGACCTTCCTGATTTTTTTATTACTTTTGGAGGTAAGTTGAGGGTATAATAATCAAAAGAATTAAAAAGCTTTTATTCCTGATTTTTTTGAGTTGAAGGTAAGTTGGGAGACAGCAGTTTAAAAGGCGTTAAAGAAAAAGTAAAGCAAACCAATGTATAGACATTTTTTGAAAGCATGCCTCAACAAGCTTTAATTTTATATTTACAACTTTTTGAAGCAAAATGACCATAAATTGCAAAACCATTAAATACAAAACTTACGTTTTAATTTTACTGTTAGCACGATTCCTTAGATGTTCTTGTTTGTCTAGAGCAATAAATGTGGCTCTGCCAAGGTCGTATCTCTTTAAGAATTCGATACACCACTGAGCAGTTTTTACAGTATCGACCACAATATTGTCCAAGGGTCCACAAGCAGTAGATATAGCAACATCATATGTTTGTTCTATAGCACCCAAATCACCCTGAAATAGTTAATTTTTAAAACCCCAGTACTTGAAGGCTACTGGCAGTTATTAACTCCTAAATGATAAAATAGCAAAAAAGGCAGTTTACCTACAATGGTTTGATATTTTTTTAAACTCACCAATCGCCCATAAAGCCCTGGGCAGTTGCCATCCCTCTTTTGTGCCATGAGTCCATCCAAAACCTTTCCTTTAGATCGAGAGGCCTGCATGCTACTTCTCTTTTCCTCTAACTGCATTCTATTCCTTCTAATTTCATTAATAACCTGTCCTTCTTCCTCTTTCACACCATTTAATTCTTGTAAAGCATCATTTAAAGATTTCTCTGTTGCAGGTATTTTCTTTTTTAAAATGGATATTTGTTTAGTCCTTTCTTCAATTTTGGAATGAACCGATTCATACTCTTGGTTTAAGTTATCAAGCTTATTCTTTTCATTTTCTTCATTACTAACATAAATTTTTAGCTCAGATTCAGCTAGTACAAACTAAAAACAACAAGTTGTTAAAATTGAATACAAAAATAAAGGGCAACTAAAACTCGACAACCTTATCTACTTCATTTAAGTCAAGGTCCATTTAAGTCGACTTTAGAGAATCTTCAAAGATCTGGATGATAGTAGAAGTGTTAATATATAAAACATTAGAAAATAAACGACTATACAATCCCAAAATTATACAAAATTTGAATTTACATAGTACTAAGAGAACAACGATAACATTTTGACAAAACAGATTAGAGAAATCAAATATAAGTAATGCTTATTACAGTAAATCACTTACAACTGATTTTGTTTCATCAGCGGTTTTTTTTCAATCCTACTAGTTTATTTTCTATAACTTCTTTTTTTTCTTGTAAACTTTTTGTTTCTGTTCTTAGAGTAGATAGTAATTTTGTTTTTTCTTCTTCAAATTTCTCCTTATTAGCCGATACTTCCTCTATTTTCTGTTCACATTCTTCAATGCCCTACAAGTTATTAAAAAAATGCAAAATTATATAAATAGTTATACATTTTTTGTAAATAAAGAGGAGAAAATAAACAAATTAAAACATAAAAAAACCGCAAAAAAATAAAACCAAAAAAGAACTGAATAAAAGGAATAAATAAAAACTAAAAAATAAAGCCAAAGTTCAAATTAAAACAGTTTTATTGTAGACACTTACCGCTTTAGTCTTTTCAGGAACCTCATTTAAATTTTCCAATCTCTTCTTTTCTTCGAGTATAAGCTCTTTAGTTTTCTTACGAGTTGTGTTCGTTTGTGTCATTGTTTCTATAAGCTGAATATCCTTATTATTTGCTTTATTAAAAGCTTCAGTCAATTCTTCTTTACGCTTTTCCAAATGTTGATATGACCTAAAAATTATTAAAAAAGTAATATTAATTAAATAACAAAAGATAAACTCAACTTTATTTAAGATAAACAATTTGAAAGATTAAACTATAATTAAATAGGTCTGTACAATAATAGTAATATGACCAGTTTAAATGTGGTAACATCTAAACAGAGTGTCAGTCATACATATACAGGGTCATTATATATGGACGGAACACTTGATTTATGGCTTAACTATAACTTGTACGATAATTTGACTTAGATAAAAGTTTTTATTCATTTTATGTACTATTTATTGACGTTTACAGATTTCCCGCATGCGTAATGGTTTTCAAGATATGACGTCATCGGGCAATATTTTAAATGGATCACCCTGTATTTATATTTTTTTCGAGTTCGTATGATCTGTATGAATTCATCAATGGTATATTAAGTGGGTCCCAGACTTACGGTCTTATAATAACAATTAAATTAGATTATACTTTAATACGACACATTTATTTAAAGTAGATGTTCAAACTGAAAGCCCTTGGCTGCCTGGCAATATCCTAATCTATCAACAAATGATCTTAAACTGTTTTGAATAGATTCAGGAATTATTTCTTGAGTGGCCGCTCTGATTTGATCTTCCAGTTCTTCCAGAGATTGAGGTAGATCCTTATAAATTATAGACTTTAAGTGACCCCAAAGAAAACAATGGAGTTAAATCTGGTGACCTTGCCAGTCACTCAATATATCCTCTTCGGCCTATCCATCTCTGCGAAAATATTGTGTTGAGGTATTCCCTAACCCTAACATAGAAATGAGGTGGGGCGCCATCTTGCTGGAACCATATTTCCTCTGACAATTGTAAATGAATAGAATAGAATAATTTATTAACCTTCATTACATAAAAAGATACACAAGGCAAGTAGTACAATAAATATATAAATGTAAAATTTAACAATAATAATAATAATTTATTTTTGCAGACCTGTATCACAGTTTTATTGATAAATTCCGTAATGGAGTAAAGAGCTTTTTTGTAGGTATATTTTAACGTTTTTTTTTTCAAGATTCGTATGTTGCTTCAGATTTTAGTTCTTCAGGCAAAGCATTATGGATAGTAATACAGTTATATAAAGGAGACCTTCTGAAAGTCGTTGTCTGGTAGCTAGGGAGTCTTAAATTGTCATTCCTTGTGTGATGAGAATGAATTTGAGATTGTTTAATAAATTCAGAGAGGTACTTCCTTGTAAACGTAGTACATTTGAAAATATATATACATGGAAATGTTAAAATTGATTTCGTTTTAAAAATGTTTTTGCAACTTTCGATATTTTTTGGATTAAATATTAAACGAAGTATTCTTTTTTGGGACACAAACATTCTATTACTCTCTGTGGCTTTTCCCCATGACAAAACATTATAATATAAATGAGAATAAGCGAATGCATAATAAAGATCAAGCAAGCCTTTTTCATCCAAATAGTCTATCATCTGAAATATTGCATAAAAAGTTTTATTCAGTTGTCCACATACATAGTCGATGTGATGTTCAAAGCTCATGTTTCGAGTCCAACCATGTACCCAATAGTTTGGCATGCGTTTCAAATTTAAACGGAAGTTCTTTACTCATTGACTCTGGTAAAAAATTCTTTATATGGTAGGTTAAACATACCGTTTTGTCTTCATTAAGAATTAAAGAGTTTTTGTGGCACCATTGTTTCATTTGACTGAATACAGACAATGCATTCTCTTGAAGCTCCTCCGGAGTCCTGCCTGTGACCGTTATTGTAGTATCATCTGCAAAAATTATGGTCTTACCTCCATGTATATGTGTGGGCAAGTCATTTACAAAAAGCAAGAATATTAACGGTCCCAAAACAGAACCCTGAGAGATACAGGGTACATTTTTGAAATTTCAGAGTTTATTTTAACTAACAATTTACGGTTTCCTAAGTAGGACTCTATCCAGTCTAGCAGTTTCCCACGAATTCCCAATGTAGTTAGCTCTTATTTAAAATGAATTCTTTCTTTAGGGTATCAAATGCCTTTGACAGATCGAACATAATTGAAATGACATATTTACCTTTGTCCAATTCATTATATACATGGATTAATAATTCATTAGTTGCAGTTTCGATAGATTTTTTTTTCTAAACCCATGTTGGCTAATTGTATTTTATACTTATCATTAAAATCAGTTATAATATTATATACACATCTCTCAAGTATTTTTGATAATTCTGATAACAATGAAATTTGTCGATAGTTATCTATGTTTGATGTTTCTCCTTTTTTATGGAGAGGAATTACAACTGCCAGTTTAAATGCCTCTGGAAAAATCCTTTTTCTAAAGATGTTTATTAAATAGGTAAGTGGTTGCAGAATTATAATTTTAATTGATTTCAGTATTTTGGGTGATAATGCATCGATTCCAGCACAATTTTTCTTTTCAATTTTATCAAACACTATTTTTATGTCTTCCATAGGAATGTAATTAACAAAAATAGAGTTTACAATATGTTGACCTACTGTACAACTCTGTGATATATTGTTTTGAAAATGATCATTAACCATATTGGTACATATGGCAGAAAAGTGAGAAGCAAATAAGTTAATTCTTTTGTGTCTGTGATCTGTATGTTATTATAGTGCAAGGAGATACTAGTGGTAGGTTAAGTTTTTTCTGTTTCGATTTTCATTTATAATTTTCCACGTCTTTTATTGTATTGTCGGCTCTGCTCACTCGATCATTTAAAAAGTGTCTTTCAGATTTTTTAACTTCTGATTTAAAGTGTTTTTTCAGGTTTGCAAATTCAATTTTTAGTTGTGCACTATTTGATAATCGAGTAAGTTGATGCATATCTATTATTTCATTGTGTAAGTGAGCTGTCCCTAGTGTACCAATTATTCGCAAATGCCCTTTGAGTAAAGTTTTTTAAACTCTTCAAAGGACAGCTTGCATCTAGAGCCCATTGAAGGGTTTTTGTAAAGACAGTCCATGCCTCATTCACATCTTGTAGCAAATATAGGGCATCCCACTCGAAATTTGCTAAATATGATGATACATTATTTAGATTACTAATGCTAAAATAACCTGATTTTTATATCCGGAATTACTCGCTTGTCATTACATCTTGATTCTAGTTTTACTGAGAGGATATGTCCCTTGTGATCCCCTAAATATGGATCAATTACACAACAGTCGTAGGTTGCGAGAGGAAAATTAGTAATCATATAATCAATTGTGCTAGTAGAAGTAACTCCCTTAATATTTGTAAATATACGAGTTGGTTTAAAGCATGTGACAGGCTTCTGGTTCACCTACAGTGAATCAGCGAGTCTGTGTGGCGCTATGAAGGTGATTCCCGAATAGGGGTTGCTCAGGCGCCAGTTTGCTCTGCGACCCTCTGGTACACCAGAGTGTACTCAAGGTAAACTCAGTGGAGGTAAAAATAATTCCAGGCGGTCACTGCTAGGTAGTCACTATAGAATAAATAAAAATAAAACACCAGCAGTAAGAGAAACACAGGAATAGGTAATAAAATATATATTTACAAAAAAATACAACGGTAATTAAATATGAACGGCTACCTGTGTTCGGAAAATTTATTAAAAATAAATTATTACACTTGAAAACTAATTAAATATTAATGGCTCCCTGTATCCGGAAAATTTATGAAAAATAACTTATTACAATTGAAAACTATTTAAATATTGATGGATCCCTGTATTCGGAAAATTTATGAAAAATAAATTATTACAATTGAAAACTATTCAAATATTGATGGATCCCTGTATCCGGAAAATTTATGAAAAATAAATTACTACAATTGAAAACTATTTAAATATTAACGGATCCCTGTATCCGAAAAATTTATGAAAAATAAATTATTACAATTGAAAACTATTTAAATATTGAGAAATAATTACGGTTTGCTAGCACAGGAGGCCAAGCGGTCCGGGAATTATGAAACCCCCTGTATACGGAAAAAATTTATTAAAAATAAATTATTTCAAATGAAAACTAATTAAATATTAACGGCTCCTTGTATTCGGAATTTTTTTTAAAAATAAATTATTTAAATATGACGGCAATCAAATGTAAGCAAATAAATGAAATCAAAGTTTTCGGAACGTCCCTGTATCTTAGTTCGGACCGATCGACGCTCTGGCAATTAAGTTGAACGAGAATTATAATTTTCAGCGCGGTGTTTGGAACAAGAATGCGATGGTTAACGTAAAAATTATTTTGAGATTTGCCCAAAAGTCGATCAAGACGGTGTGAATTGATTTTACAGAAATCGTCGGCTTCGTTCAATAATTAGTTGTGGACGGGGAACGGAATGATTCAAATACAGCTGAATAAATAAAAAAGAAAAGAAATTTACATGAAGTGAGACGCGAAAATTAATTTAGACGTCTTTTTGGGAAATTAGATAACGTCGTCAGGAGAGAGATCACTCTAACCCGGAAACGGATCGAACCTCCGAAAAATAAAATAGAATAAAAAAAAAATTTGGGAACGGGTTGAAACTCTCACTTCAATGTTAACAGGGCGGTTTCTAAGAGAGATTGGATATAGTCGTTAACAATGAGAGCACTCAGAGTCTAGCCTATGTCCAGCCTCAAATAAAAAAATGCCAACGGTTTCCCACTGAGGGATGAAATGAAATATCCTGAACATGAATCAAAATTTTTCACTTGTCGCACGGGTGTCCCAACTAATTATATAAAAGTCAATAAAAAATAATATGCGGTATCCTACCTTAGAAAATAAACGGGGTTATTCAATAATCTTTCGAAATCACGGCACTCACGGAGTATTTTACTAGGCACTGTAGAAGGGCGAATAGTTTTCGGCTGTCGGCAATCAAGAGGCTTACGGTGGTCGGCAATCAAGAGATGTAATTCCCAGATGTGATTGATTTTATGCTTTTCGGTAAACCTGAGTGGTGGATACCACTACTACAGCCGACTGTTTATAATTTAAAAATAAAAAAAGTGTCCTACTAGTACCTTGACAAATAAAAGTAGATAATTGGTACGAAATCGACTCTACAAAATGCCCATTCGGATTTCGGCAAATATAGGAATATTTTAACCTACGATGGTACTCGCAATTGTTGAAAAACGGTAATTCCTGGGAAACACAAATACACGTCCTCAGGCGGGAATTAATTGAAATATAAATTTTTAAATTAATTGAGAGCAAAATTTAGTGACTTCGTCACAAGCATGTTATATTTAAATGAAATGAGTGTATAATATCCATAAGCAACTTTGTATTACTATCATTTTGCTTGTCATAATGAATGTTGAAATCACCGGTTAAAACTATGTTTTTATACTTACTAATTGCATAGGTTAAAGTAGACGTTAATCTCTGTTCAAATATGTCAATGTCACCTGTACCTGGTCTGTAAATACATATGACTACTACATCTCTTTTATCTATTATAAACTTATAGCTAGAAACTTCATAGTGGCATTCTATAGCAAATTGATTTATGGGTGTAATCTCCTCTATTACAGTAATATCGGTTTTTACCCTTATGAATGAACCTCCATGAATATGCTATTTTCTAGAGAAGTGTGATACAAGTCTGTAATTTGGAATTGTAATACATTCAAGATCGTGGTTCTCAAACCAATGTTCAGTTACACAAACTACATCAAATTTGTGGTGGTTAATGAAAATATTTAAATTATCCAGTTTATTAGATAATCCTTGATTATTAACATGAAATAAAGTTGAACTTGGCTTTAAATTATGAGATTTTTTATTACTATTTTTGAAAGGAAGGTGATTATTTAGGGATTCGAAAAAACCGAATTATTTGAAGCAAATGATGTGTTTTTAATACCTGTATTTTTGTAGCGAAGATTATCTAAAAAATGTTGACCTTTTTTGAAGTTAAACCTTTCAAAAGCTACTCCTACTGGCCAAAACGACTGATCATAAACAACACTTTTTAACGAGTGGTCAATAACAACCAAAAAACACTTGGTATCATTTTTTTGATAATAGGTTTTGAGAGGTTTAACATCAATTTGGTTAGTATTAGACTTTTTAGCGATGTAACTTTTTACTTTATCTTCAGACCCATGATCTTTTACGCGGGATATAAAAATCCATAACTTCTTTGTGCTTGATGCGCCCTCAAATGCATTGTCTGTATTTTCTTCTTGACTTATACGGGTTCCGATTTTTTTCACGTTTTTTCTTACGTTTATTTTCCACTTCTATAAATGGTTCGTTACCTACCTCTAATCATTTATGTGAGTGGTCTCTTCGACGATCATTATGACTTTTTTTTCTATAGCTTTGAATCGGTGACTGCAGAGGTGGATTTTTACTACTTAGTTGAGATATAGTGTAGAATATTGGCTTATGATGAGTAAGTAGATTATCTTTATGAGAAGAATTTGTCGCGTGATGCTAATTGCTCTTTTGTGTGGATGCTAAGATGTTGGAGGGTATCTTTTGAACTATTTCAGCAAATGGTTTTCTACTTGAGAGACTCACACTGGTGGGAGCATTGAACATTAGTGTTATCATATCTATATTTGACTCTTTGAGATTAATTATTTCATGTTTTAGTTGTTTTATTTCGATTTTAAATTCTTCTTTTAGTTTTAGTATTTCGGCTTTTAGAATATCAGTAGTTTCATCTTTTTTGAACAATCTACTATTTTTAGAAAAAAAAAAAAGAAATAATTTTTAATTGATAAAATTTAATCTCTTAGGGATTTCAGTTCAGCTTCAATTTTACTTTTTATTTCAGTTTCTGGTTGTAGGAAATCAAATCAATTTGGACACAGAAATAATAAGGTTCTGGAAGATTTAAGTATTGCTGCTTTGTATTCAGTAGTAGAGAGCCTAGCACAAGTTTGACGGTATTTACTAGTGCATTTATCACAATTGGTTAATGGTTCTTCTTTGGATTCAGTGACCTTACATTTACTGCAGGACATTGTAAATATGATTAGCACGATTGGGAAATATACGGATTAATTCTGGAACTATTTGTCCTCGCAGAAGTTGTAAATAGCGATCACCATTTAAAGTTTGTCTCAGAAAAAAAGGTCCAATTATTCTTCCTCCGACTATACCAGCCCAAACCTTTAGCTTTTGTGGATATTGTGTGTGACCTATCATCCAGTGTGGATTATGATCAGACCAATAACCTTCAATTATGCCGATTGACAAATCCGTTTAGACAAAACGTTGATTCGTCGGAAAACACAATATTATTCATAATATTGTTCCCATTAATTCTATCCATCATTTCTTGGCAAAACTGCATTCGTCGATCAGGATTATCTTCATTTAATTCTTGATGTAATTGAACTTTATACGGATGAAAATGATTTTTTATCAGTATCCTTCTTACAGAACTCTGGCTAATATCATTATTTAATGCAAGTTTTGCTATGGAAGTTTTAGAAATTAGAGACATTGTCAGAAAATGTAGCATTAAACAAATCGGCAGCTTCTTGTAAACCTCTCTTTCTATCTCCAAAACCAACCATCATCAACAGTGTAATTCTTTCACGTTCACTTAGTTCCATTGTTAGTAATAATAATCAAATACTTAATCTATACACTAAAGATATTTGTATTTACTGTGATTTGACGTTAAGATTTTTTGTTAATAGATCATGATATTGCCAGGAAACCGAAAAAAAAAATATATAAATACAGGGTGATCCATTAAAAATATTTAAAATGCATCTTATTAAAGTATAATCTAATTTAATTGTTATTGATAAGACCGTAAGTCTGGGACCCACTTAATGTACCATTGATGAAATCAGGCAGATCATACGAACTCGAAAAAAAATATAAATACAGGGTGATCCATTTAAAATATTGCCCGATGACGTCATATCTTGAAAATCATTACGTATGCAGGAAATCTGTAAACGTCAATAAATAGTACATAAAATGTACAAAAACTTTTATCTAAGTCAAATTATCGTTCAAGTCATAGTTAAGCCATAAATCAAGTGTTCCGCTCATATAGAATGACCCTGTATGCAAATATATAATTGTTGTTAATAAATAGAACTTACTTAGATTTATGTTGAAGTATTGTTTCTTTTTCACATTTTTTTTCTCCTATGTTTTTCAGCTTATCTTCAAAGTTTTTTTGAACCTCCACAATTTCTTGTTTTTCTTTATCAAGTTGTTCTAATTTTTTCTCCAGACCATATCTAAATAATTGAAAAAAAAGTACTTTACTCAGTCACATCATTTTGTTAAAAACTGTTATGTAAAAAATATAGAAAGAAAAAAGAATAAGTGTTAAGCTTAATTTATAACCGCCGTAACGTAACTTAAGAACTTAACGTAAGAAGTTGAAATATTGAATTTACGTATACTTATTTATAATGTTCTTAACGTAACTTAAAAACTTAACGTACCGTAGAAAGTTCGCCAACTTTTAACTTAACAACATAACTTAACTTAAGACCTTACGGTTAGCCAATGAGATAATTCTGCGTTCAGCATGTGATAACTGTCAATTATTCTCTTTTCATTTTTTTTATAAATAAATAGAAAAATACCATTTGTAAACTATCATTCTCCTTTTTGATGGACATACATTATCATGAATGATTTGTGTTTATGTTATTGGGGAAAAAATATCTATGAGATATGAGTGTAGCTGCATATACCTATAAACATCAAGTCTAGAACTGAAATAAGACACAAAACTTTTTTGCTAGGAAAGATTAAATTCTCATTATTGCTCAAAAACAATCAACATCTTCGGTAAACTATTTTGTTTTATTATATTTTTATATTATTGCTTTTAAAGTACATTTATAAATATACTTTATTTTTATATCTTAGGTTAAGTTTCTACGGCGTTAAGTTAAGTTATGTTACGGTGGTTATAAATTATACTTTATTACAATGTGAAATTTTAATTTTTTTTTTCTATTTCAAAAATTGACAGTTACTAAAAACAAATAGAAAATTATACACGAAAATAATTTTAAAAAATTTCTCAAATAAAATTTTAACTTAAATCCGTCATTATCTAAAATTAGATATAAACATAGGTTTAATATTTTTTTTTAATTCATACCCAATTTGGAGAAGAAAAAAAAATATTCTATTCGCGGTCTTTAAACTTTAAAGTGCCGTTACTTATTTGAAATTTGGCAATGTTGCCTAGTAATTGACGATGGTCGGGAAGGGTCTAATACCATTATCTTAAACTGAGTTACTTCTTAGATATATTATTCGTTTACATGACTTGTGATTGCAACTGATTATAACCACAAAATAGTAATAATACAAGAAGGGTCTAATTTAAAAACCGAATGAGGTTAGGTACTGTTTTAATTTGTTATGTTATAATGAATGATTTCTTATAACAACCTTTAAATGTTTATAAAAAGCATATTAAGAAGTAATCTAAAAGTATATAGAAATAATATAAGTAATCTTGTAGTTTACAATCTTAATCTAATTGTGGCTTGTTCACGAATGTAATCTAAACGCCTTTGCTTAAAGATATTTTATTTGTGTCTTGTGAGAAGACGAAAAAGTGCTTTGTACCAAATTGTTTAAATTCAACATATACTTCTCCAAACAGAACATTTGTGCCCAGAGTCTTGAATAAGGAAAATTGAGGTATCAGGCTATAGGACTTTTTAAGTTGTAAAAAGTATAAAATACTGTTGTAAAGATCACTTCAAGATAAGAAGCTACATTAAACACTACTTTTTTATAAGGTAGCATATAATGCAAATATAAATTTATTATTTATTAGTAAACCGCTGTAAAAACTGATATAAATATATAGGGTAGCAAAAAAAGTCTTGCAACAAAGTATTTCCTTTGAAACGAATAAATGTATAATTTATGAAATTGTAGGGTGATTAATGGGATTGTATTATGGCTTTTATATCACATTTATGTGACAACAGCGTTTAGCGTACCGCCGCCATCTTATATCTTTTTAAATAGCAACGTAGGTCGAGTGATATATCAGAAAAAAAAGCTTTTATTTCTCTTTTCAAGAATACTAAAAAAGTACATTTTTAATGTAATACAGTCCTAATCACCCTAAAATACCTTGTTGCCAGACTTTTTCGCTACCCTGTACGTACAGGATCAGAAAAAAACATTAACGTAATTTAGTCCCATACATCACCCTACAATTTCATAATTATACATTCATTCGTTTTAAAGAAAAAACAACATTATGCGACTTTTTCGCTACCCCATATATAACGTTTATGAGAGTGATCCAAACTATTCTGAAATCTTGCTAGCTTTCTCTTATATAACAGAACAGGATGGAAGCGATTTTCTGAATCCATAACTTGATTATTCCCTAAGAAACAACCTTACATTGTTGGAAAGTGTCAAAATAGTAACTTTAAATAAGTACCTGATTTTACAATTTTAACTACTTAACTAGGAATTTTTTTTGAGACAAAAATTTATTTCATCATATATTTTAGTTAGTTTTCATTATTTATATATTTTCTTTTTATAGGAGAATTCCCCATTGTAGGTCTATTGAGAGTTTTAAAAAAAGTATATAACTTACATATTTTTTTGGTATAGAAAATTCTTGCTAGTAACAACTTTATTTTCTGTTTGTAAAAATCCAACTGCCTCTTCCATTGGTTCTTTTAATTCTTCCATTTCTCTCTCCACTAATCTTAATCTGTTTAACTTCTCTGTCCTATGTTCTGTTAGATATTCTACCCTTTCATTAACTTGTACCAACGGTTTCTAAGAAAAATTAAATACTAAACATTAGTTATGATTTTTTAAAACTACATAAGAGCAACGATTACAAAAATTTTTGAAACCAATGCAAATATAGAATGTAATTTACTTGTTTCATTCTTATATTGGGATTAATCAATGCTTTAAAACATGTTCACTAACCTTATAACGTGTTGTACCTATGATATCTTCTAAATATTCCAACATGCCAGACTCATGTTCATTGTCACCTTTGCAACTCATCATAGCAATTTGCTCAACTTCTCCCTAAACAAAGGTAACCAAAAATAAACCGTATACAAGAAGAAATTAAAATATACCTGTAGGATGAGAAATCTATTGTGGTCCAAATCTATACCATGGCTTTTTAGCAATTTTCCAACTTCCTTGAATTGAACACGTTTACCATCTAGAGTGTAATAGGAAGAATTGTCTTTACTAGCAGATCGAGCAACTATAAATTCACTGCCAGGAAGAATTTCATAATTATCTCCATCCTAAAAATAATAAAATAAAGCTCAAAATGTTTTAAATCTTTTATAAGTCTATTGACTAACCTTATCAATAATTAGCGCAAAATGTACAGCTACTGTACAAGTCTGGACATTTCTGTATTTGTTAGAATTATGTAATAGAACTGATACTTTTTTGGATCTAATCTTTGCTGCTCTATACCCAAAAACGAACAACATAGAATCAATAACATTACTTTTACCACTTCCATTAGGTCCCACTATCGCATTGAAACACTGAAACAAACATTGTTTACCATAATATAAGATAAATATATATGATACTCCTACCTTGTGAAAAGGTCCCAAAACTTGTTCGTCCGCATAACTTTTGAAAAAATTGTTTACTATTTTAGTTATAATAAGGCGAGGCCCAGTTGGATCAAATGATAAGGTCGGTTTAAATGGTGGAGGAATCCGAATACCATCTATAATATCGCCATCATCGTCATCAGAAAAATGAAGTTCATCATCTGATGGTGGGCTTTCTTGAATTTCCTGCAGCATGGACTTTCTTTTCTTGGATGTTTGTTTTTCTGTCATCTCTGCAGCTACAAGAACTATTTCAACCCAACTGAGTTCGTAACTGTTTTCAAATAATGATTAAAACTTTGAACACACTTAAAAACAATCAAGTATATTATGTACATTTCACAGAAATTATTTTAGAAATTCTAAAATATACGTAAAATAAATTTTATGGATAATCTCATTAATTTTAATTATAAATAGTATCCATATCACTCAAAAGTATCCTACTGGCAGTTCACAGCTGAGAATAAGTCCAGAGCGGACCAGTGGAAGACAACAAAACCTCGCCAGATCATATTCATTTCTTAGCTAGGTCGCTTCGGGAGGGACTGTGCTAGGGCCGCCCGCAACACGTAGTGTCTGGGCTACATTTTTGCCAGATCGGCGAGCTTTGTTTATAGTCTTGTCGCATATGTGATGTGATTTCAGTTTTGTAGATTATTAGTTGTGTTAATTCGCCAGCACGTGCCCATTGTACATAAAAGACAAGGATGTTAGTTTTAAGTTAATACTCGTATGAATATAAGTTTGCTGCTAAAAAGGATCGCAGAATATAATTAATGTAGAATAAGTTGGTTATGCTATGATGTAGCAATAGGGGGGAGGCAGACTTTTGCAGAACACCCATTGTCTTTAATCACAAGCCTCCACTGCTTTAAAAGAAAACAAATTTAAACTCAAAGGCAACAGAAACAATAAAAAACTCTCATTAAATTTGAAAATTAACTGTCATGTGTCAGAGACATCTACTTATTTTAGTTTTTTGGCCTCAACCCCTTGGGTATTTAGCCAGCGCAGGTAATTTATCTTATATTTTAAGAATATTCATTGAATAATGTATGGAATTTTCCATCTTCCCACTGAAAAAATCCATTTTTAATGTTTTCCATTGATCATACTAATACTTGACCTTAGGCTTGACATAATAGACAACACAACATAGGTATAAACTGGACAAGTGTCGAGCATTACACAAACCCCTGAAACGTTGCTCTGGATAGTAAATGAACACAGGTTAAACAGTTCAGGAACTATTCTGAAATTTATGTATATACATTTTTTTTTTTAATCTAAGTATTATCTATTTTTATTGTAAATGTGTCAACAAATTACATAATTTACTTTAATAACTTTTAGATGATTTAAAATACTAGGACGTCAGATAGGAATAAGGAAGTTTATTCTTATCAATTCTCTTATTATATAATAACAAATTAGTATAAGATGAGATATTGAGACCTAACATTTTTCTATAAAGAATATAGATGACTACATCATCATATGCTGTCATATGTAAATAAATATTGCAATTAAATGCTTTTTCCACCAAAAGCTTTTATTACTGAATGTGACAAGATTGAGATTGCATCACCTTTCTCTTCTAAAACCCATTTGAAATTTGAATATTATTCTATATTCTAGAAACCATTCCAGAGGAATCTTAATTACACTCTCCACAATTTTACCCATACAGGAAGTTAATGAAATTTAAAAAATTAATTAAACTATCACAAATATTTATGGCTGTGGCACAAAGACATATCATATAAACTAGGAACATTTAAAATAACAAAATGGTTAGTCAAAGGTTAAAAAAGAGAATTGAGTTTTGAATGATGAAAAGGGAATATTGAACAACCTTAAATCATTGTGCAAGTTAGCTAATCTAAGCATTCTTGGAATGCAGCTGTTAAAAGCTTGGTTTGATCAATAAAAAGGTATATAAAATGTTTGCGGTTTCCTAGTTGAACGAGTTTGAACAAAAAAAGATTTATTTTTTCCGGAAGTTCAGGACAATTACATCTACTTTTTATAATCTTAAATTGCAAAATAAAGCCTCTCTGTTTTCGCCTAGCTTTCAAGCAGAGGATTTTCAGAAACTGTTCCATGAAATCATGTTCACAATAAACACCCAATTTAAAAGCTACATATCTGAGAAAGTTGTGCTGAACACTCTATTTTCCTACTACATGTTATATAGTGTGGAGACCAAACGGAAGAGTGATAGTCAAGGTGGGGGTCTGACTAGCGAAGTTTAATTGCAGTTGTCAGTAAAACCATTATAAAATTGCAGCAATTTAAGTTGAGCTATATTAAGGAGATTAATTAACAACGAGAAAGATATATTCAAGGATATATTATCTTTACCAGTAGCTCTATCCTTCAATGTAAATTCCAGGTAAATTAGGAGATTTCTGAAAAATCGGGAGGTTTAAGGGTGGATTCATAAACTACGTTCAGTTCGAGTTGGCAAGACATAACCACAAATTCCACAAAATAAAATTATATTTATGAATCCACCGTAAAGGTGGATTCATAAACTACGTTCAGTTCACGCTCAGTTCGAGTTCAACATAAACAGAGCAGAATGACACGGTAAGTATGTTTTGGATAAGAAATTATAACGGATTCATAATTATTTTATAACCAACACCATCTACAAATATAATTAAAACAAAAATAACACCAAAATATAATTTTATTTTGTGGAATTTGTGGTTGTCACTCGAACTGAGCGTGAACTGAACGTAGTTTATGAATTTACCCTAAAGCTTAGTTTAAAAAGCGGGAGGGAGTGAGGAGTGAGAAAAATCGGGAGACTCCCGCCTAAATCGGGAGGTATGGCAGCCCTACAGCAGGGGGTCCCACACCCCTGAGTTGTCTCCCATCTAACTACCTTATTCTCGCTTTTAATTTATTAAATTATTTTTTGTTAATAAAAGACAGAGGAAACAATTTCTCCTAAATTTCAAACTCGGGAAAAAAGGGTTAAATTAAAACAAAGGATTATATTAGTAATGCTTTAAATACCTGAAATTCTTAACTAAAAGAAAACACTAACACCAGTACAATACAACCTCACACTTTAAAACATACTCCAAAATGCAAAATACAATTTGTATTTTTTTTTTTGTATTATACAAACATTTTACAAACACCAATCGTCAATCAAAAACCGTCATGAAAATTTGAAAATTTTCTGTCATGTGTCACACCTTGTCACAGACTTCTTCTACTTCAGGGTCTGTTTTCACTTAAGTAGACAGGTAGCTGATATGAAACGCATTTTGATTTTCACCGCTTGCATTTTTTAAAAATTTTTTTTTTTTTAATTTGGTGTCATCGGCGTCGAATAGTTCGTATACCAAGCAGATAATTAATTAAATAAAAGACCATTTTGTTTTTTAAATTGGTGAAAATTATCAAAATAATGTGAAAAAAGTACTTAAGTACAAGTAACATGGGTGACAAAAAACGCAAGATTTACCTCGTTCCTGGTTGTAAAACGGGATATAAATCAGATGTAAAGTCTTTTTAAAGCTCCTAGTATAAGTAAAATAATGCATGTATTTCTAAATATAATATTTATTATTATTATCATTTATTATGAAGTTTATTTTATTACAAGTTTCTATCTAATATAAAATTTTATAGTCCTAAATCCTGACTTACAAACAACAATAACTATACACAGTAAATTCAACATATTAGAAAAGAATATTTGTTATTTTTAGAGTTTTAACGTTAGATGAAGAGTTACTACTACTTTTTTTGTTGAACCCCAATTTTGTAATTGTAAATGTTTTTTATAGGATCCTAAACATTTAGAAACAGTGGCAGCATATCATTCATAGGGCTCTGATAAAGGACTTTCTAGAGATGATGCTATTTACGAGCTACACTTTTCAAAAGATATTTCCAAATATTATGAGACTCTTTTTACTTATGGTACTGTTAGCAAAATAAAAAGGGGAAGCCAAAATTAAAGAATGAGGCAATACCATGAACATATCCCAAATCTCCCATTTATACTTGTATTATAACAATAAGAAATCTTCCTTTATGCTTGTATTACAACAATAAAAAATCTGTTAACAGTGTTTTATTTTGCTCTTAAAACTATATTTAGGTACAATTCAAAGAAAATTAGCCACAAAATTGTACTAACAATTAAATTTCACTATTTAACAAATCTTTTCGAATTTGGTCATACCTACCTAATTTGCATTTTTATATAGATAAAATTAAATAATTTGTCAATTGAAACATACAAAACTTATTTAGAAATAAATACAACAGTATTTTATGTGCTTTATTTAGCAATAAACAAGTTTATTGCTCAATAATGTAAAATTCCCATAAGAAGCCATGTATTTTTAACACCAGCACCCCTGCGGTAAATTGTATAGGCTTAATTAGCGTATGTTTTTTTGGGGCCGTATTTCGGGTATGCCGTTTCGCCTCCTTCTCTCTAGCCTTTATTCGCTTTGTGCGAAGTCAGCAGAAGCGATACTAGTCATAGATAAATTAATAAAATATTAATTTATCTATGATACTAGTGCTAGCTGCGGATATTTCGTCCATTTTAGGGCGATCTTTTGTAATTTTGGCATACCAACTACACACGTATTCATTTTATATTTTTTCAAAAACATAGGTAAAAACAATACAATAAGCAACCGGATTTGCTGTGTTGTAAATTGAAAAAATATTAGCAAAAAAAACAGTGTAAATTATAAAAATTTTTAGTAGCAAAGTGGAAATTAAATCAAAAAAATAAATGGATAGCTATACAATAAGAAGAAAAATTACCTTTATTTTTGTAATAATAACAGTAACGCTGGAAGTAGTAGTAGTAGACATCAGAAACTTGAAAGGTTTTAAATAAACAATAAATTATCATTTTACGATGTTCTTCAAAATCCCTTTAATATTAAATGTTCAGCAAGAACTAGATTTCTGCCTTTGATTATTGTATGTAGCTGGAATGAAATTTTGTGACACTGATAGGAAACCAGTTTTAATCATTCATTCTATGTTTTCTTTTGAACAAAAATGAAAATATAAATAACAGTCCTTCTGTTTATACATTTTAACTTCACGCTATTATTTAATGGTATTTTTTTTTAGTTTGGCAGAATAGGTTAATTCTTTATTATTATTATTAGAAATTATTAGACTTAGGCAACTTCTCATACATTTTCCTGTTGTTTTCCTGTAAATAATGTTGCCTGCATATATTTTATTATTGATTTTTATTGATTATACCTATTTTTTGTTTAGTTTAAGCGTTAAAAATATATAATAATGATAAATTAATGTTTCACTTGTTGTACAAATCCATATACTTTTATTAAAACTAATATATATACTTTTTAATTACGAATTCTATTAAAAATTGTATTGTTAGTAAACGTAAAAATAGGTCATTAGTACAAAAATATTTGCCGTTGCATAAATTTTGGTGCCCGCCACTTATTAAATAACTCTACACAGTAGTGTCCTGCTTTACCGACATAAAAAAAGTAGAACATTCGTGGAGCGAGAGTAAATAGGTTCTTTTGTTCGTCCCACTGGTGTAGTTGGGTGTAGTAATGAACTACACCAACCCACACCCATACCTTCCGTTTGGTCCGGTGTAAAACCCACTATACCTTCCTGTCGGCGATGTGGTGTACACTGGTGGATATTTTCTCCACCAGCTATTTAGCAGGGGGTCGATTCTCGACTCGTAGGAATTTTTTCCTATAGGAATTTTTGACATTTTTATATACATCGAAAATTTATGACAGTTTCCTACATATAGGAAAGTGTCACAAATTCCTATAGGAAAAGGTTCCTACAAGTCGAGAATCGACGCCCAGGGGGTCGATTCTCGACTTGTAGGAACCTTTTCCTATAGGAATTTGTGACACTTTCCTATATGTAGGAAAATGTCATAAATTTTCGATGTATATAAAAATGTCAAAAATTCCTATAGGAAAATATTCCTACGAGTCGAGAATCGACCCCCTGGGGGGCTATTTTCAAACTCGAGAGAATTCATTTCTCTCAAGAGAAATGTCATACGTCAACGTAAAACCGTATTTTTAGGGCTCTTAGGGCCAGTGTGAACTCACTGACTGTTTCTCTCGGTTTATTTAGAGAGAATTAAAATCTTCCTAAGAATTTTAATCCTCGATGCCTTTAAAAAAAAACATTTCCACATTGACGTATGACATTTCTGATGAGAATCTTGAGAGAAATGAGTACTCACACGGTTTGAAAATAGGTCCCCTGGAGTGAATTACACTCGACGATGTGTATAAGGAATAAGGAGGAAGTAAATTAGGGTAAATAAGGTGGTGTAACTGGTGTAATTTACACTGGTGGACACTACACCAATAGCGAACGAAAGAACCTATTTAGTGTTCTGTGGTGGAGCGAGCCGAGCCGAACAGAGGCCGAACCGAGAAAAACGCGAGAGCGAACGAGAACTTAATTTTTCAGATTTAGAAATTTTCACCCAGAGCAACTAATTTTTCTATATTTTGTCAAAAACCGACAGTTTCAATTCCCAAAATGAGTGATGATATTCAAAGAAAATTACAAAATGAATTAGATAATTTCAAGAAAACACAGAAAGGTTTGTTATAATGTTTTACTTGTTGGGCAACCTAACCTAATTGAATTTTTTTTAAGAGTTACAGAAAACTATTCAAAACAGACAGCAACTTGATGGCCAGTTAAACGAAAACGAACTAGTAAAACAAGAATTAGATTTACTTCCAAGCGATGGTAAAGTCTATAAATCTGTAGGACCAGTTCTGATCAAAACTGAGTTAGTAGAAGCCAAACACAATGTTAGTAAGAGGATAGATTATATAAATGCGGAATTAAAACGTGTGGACAATATGATTATTACTTTAGAGAAGAACCAGGATGGCCACAGAGAAGGATTACAAAAATTACAACATCAATTCCAACAAGCTCAAGTTAAAGCCGCTTTACATGCATAGTGTTTCAAAAATGATAACAGTTCTAATATGAACATTTTTGTTTAGCTTTATTTAACATTTGTAGCTTCATGGCTTTTACTAATGATGCCTTGAAAGGCCCAATTAAATAATTTTTGCATAATTGGTTTTTAGTTATATCCACACCTAAAATTTTGGATGTGAAAGTTTAATTACTTCATATTTTGGAACACCATTCTATTTATAATAAAAATTCCAAACATTAGGTAGTCCTTATTTCAATAAAAATTCACAATTAAAATGGCAAATATCTATAAATATATTAATTCAGGACTCTTCTAAATGATTTTACACCTAAACCTAAAAAGTTAATAATGGAGGTTATGTCTGCCCGAAGAAGTGAAAAAGAATTACCGTTGTGGGGCCTTCATAATGTAATAAGTTAAAAAAAACATTTATTCATACTAGGAAATTTTGATGTAATTTTTTTTGAATTTTTAAATAAAATATAAAACAACTTATTAGGTTCACTTTGTATCAATATATGTATTTAAGCCATTAAGTAGTGCCAGTACTTTTATGGGCAATGTACAAATAAATGAAGAGTCAGAGGACTCTTGAGCATACTATAAAGTCAAGATGTTCAGGCCTTTATAGGAGACACATTTGTGGTCTTAAGATCAAAGTATAAATACTCTACCTCAAGTTGCACATCAGAGCACTTTTTGGACACCTGCTTCGGTGAAAACTAGCAGTTAAAAATAAAAAAGAATTGGTTCATTTAGAATGATATAGCAACCATTTACTCTGATGCACCAAATCTTTCCTAGGATATAGGATCAAAATTACCCCACTCAGATTACAAGCATTGGTCATACATTCGATAGATATTAATTGTTTAAAAACAATCACAAATACACATTACTGTTTGATTATACATGCTAGTGAATATTTTATTAGATCGGAATTGGCCCAAATAGAAGACTTGGAGATATGCCAAAGGCATCAGATCACCTAGGAAATTTTGAGTTCAAACCTATGCTATATTTTTAGCTATTTTTATACCCTATTAAAATTATTATTTTTACAAAAATCAAATTTTTTTCTAAAAACACCATATTTTTAAAATATACAGGGTGCTTTGCTAGCTTCGAATGAAGCTAGCAGAGCACCTCAGTGTTTTAGGCTTTTTTTCTAAAAACAACCTCACCCCATTTTACTTTCCTATCTGTATACAGATAAGGAAAGTATAGGAATCATGATTTTTTTCGACGGATTTTTACGTTTTGGGGTCCCCTGAATCCGTTTTGACTATTTTCGGAATGATGTCTGTGTGTGTGTCCTGTATCCACCATAACTCATGAACCGATACAAAGGAAAAACACCAAATTTTAAACTTAAGCTTTATTCCAGCCTGCAGTGAACTGATTAGATTGTTGGGCAGAGTCGGAACATTTGGGGGGGGGTACTTTATTGGTGGTCATTTTTATATTTTATGAAATATATCCGTTATTTACGTTTGGAGAAGAAAATTCTTCAAATAAAAGTTACTTATAATATTATTATCTATAATTTTTGTTCTATACAAAAATTTTCCTAAAAATGGTCCGTATTCGAGAAATTTGACAAAAATGTAAAAAAATTATTTTTTTATAAAAATTGTTCTGATAAAAGTTGTTTGTAATATAATTCTCTATAATTTTTATCCCATACATAATTTCTCTAAAATGGACCGTATTCGAGATATTTGAGAAAATGTGTAAATTTCGAATTTTGAAGAAACTCAAAACGGATAAAGGAAAAAAACATTAAATTTTAAACTTAAGTTTTATTTCGGCCTGAGGTGAAATTATTAGATTTTGGACAAAGGCGGAACATTTGGGGGGGTACTTTATGGGAGGCCGGTTTTTATATTTTATGGAATATATCTGGTATTTATGTTTGGAGAAGAAAATTGTTGATAAAAATTACGCACAATAGTATTATCTATAATTTTAGTTCTATACAATTTTTTTTTAAAATGGTCCGTATTCGAGAAATTTGACAAAATGTAATAAAATTCAAATTTTTAGAAAATTGTTTAAATAAAAGTTATTTGTGATATCGATCTCTATAATTTTGTTTTTTTTATACGATTTTTCTAAATGAACCGTATTGAAGGAAAAGTGCTAAATTTAAATTTTTCAGTATTTTTGTTTTCAATGAATATCTATAGAAAAATGTTTCGAGTTAGATGTATGTGGAAAATGTATATATTTAGTTTATCCTCTAAACATTATATAGAGGTGCTGCAAATAGGTTGTACAAAATAATCGGAAAAAGCCTATAATAACTAGATAGGAAAGTCATGTGTTGGGTCACAATCAGATTTTTTTAGATTATAAAAACTATTGCAAAAAAAAAATTTTAAATAAATATAGTGTGCTTTGTTGGGAAAAGTCAGTAGAGCACCAGTTTAATTTTTTTTTTTTTCGAAAACTGTCTCATGGCACATTAATAGGCTCTTGAAATATAAAGCTTTTTGACAAAAAAATATTTTTTAAAAAATGGAGGGTGCTTCGGACAAAGCCAGCTGATCACCTCAGTTTTTAAAGCAATTTTCTAAAAACAACCACACATTTTAAGGCTCTTGAAATATTGAGACTTGTTCTTGAAAATAAATATAAAAAATTGTGCTTTGTTAACATCGAACGAACCTAGTAAAGCACCATGTTTTTTTAGTTCTTTTTTTTTAATATTAACATCTTATTTTTAGGATCTTGAAATATATACATTTCGTTAAAATTGCTTTTAAAAATACAGGGTGCTCTGCTATAATTTTTTTTTTAGTTTTTATTTTAAGAGCCTAATAAAGGCCTAAAAATGTATATTTTTTTTTTAGAAAAAATAAAAAAACTGACGTCAGCAAGGAATGCATACTTTTAAAAATGGCAATTTTTTTCAGAATGTCTTATATTTCAGGAGCCTAAAAATAAATGGGTGGCTTTTATAAAAAACAGAGGTGCTCTGCTGCCTTCGATTAAAGCTAATAAAGTATCCTGTATGTAAAAAAAAGTAAAATAGGGGGATTAGAAAAAGAATTATTCACAAATATATTTATATTTCCATCTAAATATCTCTTTAAATTCGATAATAATTAACGATTTGTGTTTCACGATATCTTATGAGAATATCTCAAAGTACAATATGCGCAACATCCAAAATTTGAATAATGTATTGCTCAAGTAATCAGTATTTATTACTTTGATACAGCAACAAAGGGGTGACAGGTATCTAGAACAATTCTAACGAGATAACGAAATGAGACTAATGAACTGTAGAAGAAGTTAAAAATTATTCAACATCATCCTCTTGAAGACCACCAGTATTGCCTTTCATCAGACGGGGTGCTACACATGGCAGTCTTTGGATAAGTAAGTGGAACACATTGGGTTGTAGTGTCTGCTGTAAGACTTGTAATAAATCGTTTGGTTGCCCACATACAGCTACTGCATTGCCAAGATGGTCGACTCCATTTTCAAGGTCACCTGCCGCCAATAGTTCTTCACCCAATTGAATCTCTTGAAGGAAAAATTTTTGTACTGCTTCATGATCTTTCATATCAGGAAATACTGTGCTAGCTTTCTTGCAATCAGATGCCGCCCTTTTGGCGCGTCTCCCTACAAAACAATAAAATTAAAATATTCACATAACCTTTAAAATACCACATACTTTCTCTTAGTTTCTTTTTAAAATTTGGATCATTGTGGCGTTGTTTGTCAAAATAAATACAATATCCTAGAAATATAGTAGCTGATACACCTGCACAAATTCCTATAACTGCCTTTGGAGATACCATTTCCGAATTATATCCAAAATTTCAAAAAAATTACCAACAAACGCCAACGTCCATCACCCACTCCTCAGTATTAAAGATGGCGACACCATTGGGCGACACTGTCATCTGTCAACTTTTGTATCGATTCGAAATTACACTGGAACTGAAACAGATATTCGCATTGATCCATTTCAAAATATAATATATATCATATACTTATAATAAAACATAAAATAGTACATGCTATTTATATGTACATAAAACTAACATATTTAATTATAATTTATCCTTTTTTTTGTAATAAGAGTCGTCGCTTAACTATTTACTGACATCCCCTTTATCGTAAAAAATTGACTTGCTCTGTTCGTAGTTTGTCATTTGTGTCAATTTTGGTGGATGTCCGATGTCAAATGTCAACATTCGAAACATACAACAAAACTTTTATTCATTCTGTTTTATTTTAATTAATAGTTTATTTAATATGGAACATGTAGAAAAGACCGCTAAAGATTACAAAAAATATTTACAGATAGATCTTAATTCTGCTGTAAGTTTTTATATTCCAAAATAATTAGTAATAATTTAGACCAATTGAGGGCATTTCTAAATTAAAATATATTTTTAGGTAAATCCTTTAAGTAATTCTATTGATGAAATGTTAACTCAACTTGAAGAATTTGAGATTATGATGACGTTCCTTGTCCAAGATAGGAAGGATTACAAGGATATTTTAACTTCTATTCCAAATTATAAAGCTGAGTTTACAGATCTCTGTAATAAAATAGACACAATAGAAAGACTTATATCACATATAAAGAGTAATTTAGATGAACTGGAAAGTGAAGTTGAAAAGGCAGAGACAAATTTGGGATGCACCGAAAAAACTGTTAAAGTTACTCAAATTTTCACACCATTATTTGTGAGTCCCCATTATTGAAACAAAAAAATGTATATCAATTTGTGATTATTAAAGTAATTTTTCTCGTTTTTTTTTTTTTTTCAGAAGAAAAATGTAGATAAGAAGAACTCTTTTCATCATTCAGAACTATTCAAAACTGAAAATTATTTTCAATAAACACCAGGAATTTGGAAGGTGTGAACACTTATATTATTATTTTAATAGTTTTCGGACCTTCTTAAGATATCAGTTTTGTTTGCCATGTTTTATAGATCGTGAATAATAATTGATTTCTGACAAATTTATGGATATTATAGTCAGATCTAACTTTTATATTTTAGTTTTAGTCACAAAGATATACTCAGATATATTTTATATGAAATATTTTTTATTGTTATAAATAAAAAATAATATTTATAAGACATATATTTTTAATTATTTTAAAGTCTAACCCCAATAGCTGTAAATATACCCAAATACATTTAATTATTTTAAACTTCACATGATCTGGTAAAACAACGAATATATGGCCTTTATAATATACTGATCCAGACATTTTAAAATTAATCTATTGATAATGAAATTTAGTTTATAAAATAACTTTCACCTGCAATACCATTTATTAATACTCAGGAAAATAAGACAAATTGTTGAAATAAATTAAATGTCAAAGTTATGTGATGCACTCTTAGCTTGCATCGTTTTATATTACAACAAATTTTTATTTAGCGTTTATATGGAAACAGTTTTGTTCATTACAAAAAATATGCCAACTTCATGAATGAAGACATCTTCCAGGCATTTAAGCAACTTAAGGCATTCGCTCCTTCATTGCTCATCCTTAATTTGCTTATGCATGAACATAATCTTCCCGCACTTGATTCATAAAAAATAACTAATAACTTTCATGACTAATAACAACTTAATTGTCATTTCTGTCAAATATGCAATACCAAAAAAGGCAGCAAATCACCTACGGAATTTTGACTTAAAACCTATGCTATATTTTTAGGCTAGTTTAAGACTATTTTTAACCCTATTCAAAAAATTTATGCTCCTAGTTTTTTTACAAAAATCAAGGTGCTCTGCTAGCTTTGAAGGAAGTCAGCAGGGCACCTCAGTTTTTTTAAGCTTTTTCTAAAAGCAACCACACCACATTTTTGGGCTACTTTTAGACTTGAAATATTATAAAACTTTACTAAAAAATTGCTATTTTTATATAATACATGGTGCTTTGTTGGAACGAAGTCAGCAGAGCACCTCGGTTTATAAATTTTTTACCTGAAAACAACTACTTATACTACATTTTTAAGCTATTTCTAGGGCCTTGAAATACCTATTATAAAAGTTTTCTTGAAAAAAATTAGTATTTTTAATAAAATACACAATGCTTTGCTGGCTTCGAACGAATGCAGTAGAGCACCTCAGTTTTTTAAAGCTATTTTTCTAAAAACAAACAAACCACATTTTTAGGTTCTTAAAATATCATAAAACTTCTAAAAATTGTTATTATTAAATAATACAGGGTGCATTGTTGGAACAAAGTCAGTAGATCGCCTCAGTTTATTTTTTAATTTGGTGTCCATTAGCCCCGTGGTCTGTGTAGGCTTTGTAACTGTTTCCCAGCGCCACTTTAGGAACAGCACTGTTAATTAGAACCCAACAGTGAATGGTCGAGTGGGGAATCCTACCAAGGCATCAGAATTAATTTTAAATAATTAAATAAAAAAATCCCGGCCAATGGTGGGATTCGAACCTGGGACCCTTGGATCCACAGGCAGAGACTCTACCACTGAACCACCCACCCCAGCCTCAGTTTATTATTTTTGTTTTCTAAAACAACTACTGCCATGTTTTTAAGCTATTTTTAGGATTTGAAATATAAAAACTTTAGAAAAAAATTAGCATTTTTTTTTTAAATATAGGGTGCTTATTTTCTAGCTTTGAACGAATCCAGCAGACCACCCCAGTTTTTTAAAGCTTTTTCCAAAAGCGACCACACCACATTTTTAGGCTCTTGAAATATTACAAAACTTTACTAAAAAAATTTGCCATTTTTAAATATTACAGGGTTATTTGTTGGAATAAAGTCAGCAGAGCACCTCGGTTAATTATTTTTTTTTCTTCTGAAAACAACTCTTGTGTCCCATTTTAAGTTGTTTTGAGGCTCTTAAAATATTATAAAACTTTTAAAAAAAATTAGTATTTTTTTTAAAACTTTTTCTATAAAAATTTCCTCATATATTTAGGCTATTGAAATATTACGTTTTTAATTTTTAAATAATACAGGGTGCTTTGTTAGAACAAAGTCAGAAGAGCATTTCGGTTTTTTTTTTTTTTTTTTTGAAAACTACAAATATAAAACTTTTCGAAAAAAAAGTTAGTATTTTTTAAATAATATAGGGTGCTTTGTTAGCTTCGAACGAACCCAGCAGAGCGCACCTCGGTTTTTTAAAGCTTTTTTCTAAAAACGAATTTTTCTATTTTTTTTTTTATGTTTCGAAAAGTTTTATAATATTTCAAAAACCTAAAAATAGCTCAAAATGTGGCATACGTAGTTGTTTCAGAAAGAAAAAAATTAATAAATCGAAGTGCTGTGCTGACTTTGTTCCAACAAAGCACCCTGTACTAATAAAAAAATAGATTTTTTTTAGTAAAGTTTTATATTTCAAGAGATAAAAATAGCCTAAAAATTCGGCGTGGTTGTTTTAAGAAAAAAGCTTTAAAAAACCGACGTGCTCTGCTGGATTCGTTCCAAGCTAGTAGAGTACTTTGGTTTTTGTAAAAAAGCAAGAAGCATAAAATTTTTGAATATAGTATAAAAATAGTCCTAAAATAGCCTATAAATACGGCTTAGGTTTCAACTCAAAATTCCCTAGGTTTTCTGTTGCTTTCTTTGGTGTAAATAAGCATTGTTTTGGGATTGCTGCTTAAGTTATTAATAAAATTTTACCCCAGTGAGTAATAATAACAAAGCACGTATCCTCGTAATAATCGTTTTTAGGAGGCGTTCAATAATCTTCCACTGTTTCAAGCGAACTAACACAGCCGTATGCATAGTCGATCGCCAGCGACTCGCCAGAGATTCATTTCGGCGTATCGCCAGCGATCCGCCGGCGAAAGCCCAAAAAGCTGGCGACTCGCCAGAGATTGTCACCGGAATGTCATTTCACGCAAGTTTTTATTTTCTTTCATAGGGATTATAACCGGTATCTCTCGCATTTTATTCATGATTCATTTCTTAAAACTCAAAAAATAATGAACGAATATCAAATTTTTCCCTATAAAAGAACATGAAAACTTGCGTGAAATGACATTCCAGTGACAATCTCCGGCGAGTCGCCAGCTTTTTGGACTTTCGCCGGCGGATCGCCAGCGAATCGCTGGCGATACGCCGAAATGAATCTCTGGCGAGTCGCTGGCGATCGACTATGCATACGGCTGATAGACTTCATCGTACCGATATAATATACAGGATGTAACTAAATAAGTGTAAAACATTTAAGGGGATGATTCCTCATCGAAAACAAGATAGGATCTTTCATATAAAGAAACTTCATTGGAGCATCCCTTGTTAAAGGGGGTACATAAAATTTGTTTAACAATTTTTTTCACAAGCAGTAAGCAAGTTACAATATTGAAATTAACCTGACATTTTCTACTACCAAAAAGACACTTAGTCAGTAATTTATTTGGTTTACCCCATGGTTGTAAGGAGTGGAAAACGCAACCCCTAAAATTTCGTTCCAACGTAACTTATTGTCTTATTTGTTGACCATTTAAAAATTTATTTCCGATAGCCTGTTTCATTCTAAACAAAAAATGTCTCCTGAATTTTTTGCCCAAAATAAACCAGTTCGCAGCAAAAAATTATTTTACGAACAAGATAGATATCGCCATAATAGATATCGCCATTAGCGATACTGACAATTACATTGAAATCAAGCTGTCAGTTTGTAAATTTTTGAAATTGAAGTAATACTAATTGTGTATTGTTGTTCTGTTCGTAATTTGTTACTTTAATAATTCACTTATTAAAATGGCATACACAAATGAGGAAATGGCTGATATGCATTACGTTTACGGTCTGATTAGATTTTGGGTAGAGTCGGAACATATGGGGGGTACTTTATAGGTGGTCATTTTTATATTTTATGGAATTTATCTTTGGAGAAAAAAATTGTTCAAATAAAAGTTACTTCTAATATTATTATCTATAATTTTTGTTCTATAAAAAATTTTCCTAAAATGGTCCGTATTCGAGAAATTTGACAAAATGTGCAAAATTCTGATTTTTATGAAAATTGTTGAACTAAAAGTTGTTTGCGATATCGATTTCTATAATTTTTGTTTATACATGATTTTTCTAAAATGGACCGTAATGAAAAAATTGTAGGAAATTTAAATTTTTCAGTATTTTCGTTTTCATTGAATATCTATTGAAAATTGTTTCGAGGTAGATGAATGTGGACAATGTATATATTTAGTTTATCCTCTAAACATTTATAGAGATGCTGCAATAGGTTGTACAAAATAACCGGAAAAAGCCTATAATAATTAGATAGGAAAGTCATGTGTTGGACACATCAGATTTTTCTTTTGATTCAAATTAAACTTTCTTTACCTTTCTAAAACTATTTACATCTTTCTCAAATTAAATTTTTACTACCAATCCTAAAACCTATGTAACAATCCCAATTTCTAATAATAATTCAAATGAAAATTTTCAAAATCCCACTACCATTTGATTTGAGTCACAACCCTAAGATCGTTCCGAGCCAATTTAAGTTAAACCGTTCCAATATTCTAGAGCAGCGTTACTCAAAATGTGGTCCGCGGAGCCCCGGGGCTCCGCAAAGCCTTTGTGGGGGCTTCGCGAAGAAACAAAAAAAAGCAGTACCTACCGCTACAATGGGACCTGGCTTGAGGACTCTTTTTTTTTATTAGAAGTCAGTAAGAGGAAGGATTATACGATTTTGGTATGAGGACTTTTTTTTAGAAGTCAGGAAGAGGAAGGAGTATATGATTTTGGTATGAGGACCTTTTTATTTTTTTAAAGGTCAGTGGAAGGATATGCTTTGAGAATTTTGTTGTAGGGGCTCCCCAAAGAAACGGGAGGGACCTAGCAAGAGGCTAGAGCACGGAGTATTTTACTCGGAGGACTGTTTAGGGCTCCGTCAAATATTTCGCGTTTCAAGAAGGTTCCGTCACCAAAAAAGTTTGAGAACCGCTGTTCTAGAGCACTTAGGGTGGTGGCTCCTTCGGCTTACTACAAAAATTTCAAAACTAATGTGACGATAGTCTAATTTATTTATAGTTTATTTATTTGAATCACTTTTCTCTCTCAGAAAATTCGTTTGCCCTCGCAGCTGTCTCGAACTAAGGTAGTTGGTCCATGATATCTTTCCCTCGAAGGTTGGGGCTTTAGCACGAGCAGAGTTTACAGCTCCTTCCAATTTTAACTTCGACTCCACCTCATGACACTTATTTCACCGTCCTTGACCGGTTCTGAATGTTTCAGTTCTTCTATCTTCTTTTCCATCTCTTTTATTTTCTCCTCAATGGAAGACATTATTTTCTCCTCAACGGAAGAAGAAATTTTGTTTTCCAAGTCGAAGGAAATTTCTGTTTTTAAAGCAGATATGTCGGAAGATAGTTTGTCTTCTAAGGAAGAAACTTTACTGTCTAAGGAAGAAATGTCTTAGGAAACTTTACTTTCTGAGGAACTAATATCATTTTTTATAGAGGAAACATCGGAAGAAACTTTAGTTTCCAAGGATGTAATGTCAGAAGAAACTTTAGTTTCCATGGAAGAAAATTTACTATCTAATGAAGAAATTATAGAAAACGCATCATCCGCAAATAGAAATGTCTCCGGATCCAAACTTTCGCTTTTCATTGCTTCTTTAAGCCGCTCAACCAGCTCTGCTTTCTTCCCTGTCGTCTCCATATCACGATCCTTTAATTCTCGACGCAATTCAGTTTTAAATCACAGTTTTTTAGCCATTATTGTCCAATATTTATTTACAGTTCCACTTCCAACACAAATGTGACGATAGTCTAATTTATTTATAGTTTATTTATTTAAAACACACTATTTACAATTTATTTATGACGTACTATTTAATTTATATAATACTAACTAACAATTCTAATTTATTTATTACAATTTAACTTTTCATTTCAATACTTTATACTAAACTAAACTGTCCACCGATGAGTAGGGCTATTTATACTAAGTCCAACTCTGCTACGAGAAGTCTCTAGACGCTCCCGAAAATTCCATCTCTGACTCAACGGTACGCTCCGCCCGTTCTAACCGTTTCTCGAGCGTCAGCGACATTCCTAGAATATTCCGTCGTTTCGAGCATGAGTCGGGTGCCACAGACGTGAAGGTCGATGCTTTAGACAGGGTCGGCTTAGGAATTTCATAACACTAATAAATAAACAATAATAAAATAAATTTTGAAAATATATATATATATTATATATATATATATATATATATATATATATTCTTTCTGTCTTCTTATTTCCTGCACCCCTGCCTTCTGCTCTATCTCCTGCCTTTCTATAACTCCTGGGGGGCTATTTTCAAACTCGAGAGAATTTAATTCTCTCAAGATTTTCACGAGAAATGTCATATGTCAACATGAAAATAGTATTTTTAAAGCCAGTGAGAACTCACTGACTGTTTCTCTTGGTTTATTTCGAGAGAATTCAAACTCTCCTAAGCATTTTAATTGGCACTGGCTTTTAAAATACAGTTTTTACGTTGACGTATGACATTTTTCATAAAAATCTTAAGAGAATTCACTTTTTCTCGAGTTTGAAAATAGCCCCGCTGGTATCCTGCTCTAACTCCTACTTTACTTTTTCACTGCCTGATATCTTCTGTTTCCTCCTCTTTCTGCACAACTCTTCTTATAGATCTTTTTTAACTTTAACTCTTTTACATTTTTTTTAAACTTTTATTATATTTATTATTATTATTTTAATTTCAATTTCAATTTAACTTTACAATTATTATTCTAAAAAAAATCCACATTCTAATCTAATCTAATCTAATCAGACAATCCACATTCTAATTTTTAAAGACGTTTCTTCGGGTTCATTTTCCAAAATCCTACTACCATTTTGGTGTCACAACCCTAAGGCCGTTTCGAATTATTTACGACGCCAACGATACAGGACAGAAACATGAAATCAAAGGTCCAATGACGGAATCAAGGCAATAGATTTTTTGGAACCACGAGTCATGAAATATACGTTGATTTAAAAACAAAATTTATTTTTAAATTAAAGTTAAAAATAATTGAATAATACAATCTTAACACACAAATACTTTTATAATTGATATTTCATATTCTTAAAATAATAATGTATAATTTCAATGAATTATCCCAAAAATTACTCAACAATATGTGCTTGTTCTAAAATTTCACAATCCTTTACCAGAAACATCCATTCTCTCAGACAAAGAGTCAAATGTAATTTCTTAATTTTAAACACATCGTGGCTTCCTTCATATCTTTTCTTGTAGAGGGGATACCTATAATACATGTGTTAAGTGTATAGGCACAGCGCTTAGCTTACTAGCTAGTACTACCTACTTTCTCTTTACCTTACCTCGGTAAAGTGGTACTATATTGCAATCTGTTATATTCAGACGAAATCGCAGGATAATTCGACATTAAAATTAGAAAATTTGTGTTGAAAATTCGCACGTTCGACTGATATATTTCGAGAAATTTTGTGAATTTACTATGTGAAACTAATTTGTGCGCGAGATAAACCGTTTAAATTTCTTTGTGGTAGGTAAGGAATTTCAAGTGATTATGATAATACATTCGAACAGCTGATGAAGTGTGAAAAAAAGTGTCTAGAAGATGAATTACTTTATTATTTTGTTCTTTGTTTTTATGGTTTATCATTCAGGTTAGTATGCGTATTTTTGTATTTTTTTTGTATTTAACGATTTTAAAAATATTGAATTATTCCATTGTAATTAACAAACACACAGAAAAAAGACCTTCGACACCAATTTTTTTGCACTACTATTTGTGCGGTTAAAAATTATATTTTTGTTTAAAAATTAAAAATTAATTGCGACTATTTGGAATTATTATTGTTTATAACAAAATACCAAAGGTAAATTTAAAAACTACGAAAAAGGGGACAAATTTGTCAACAGTGCTTTTACTTTCATTTTTTAAATTTATCTTGTTTAAGTAATATGTAGTAAAAATACATTTTTGACGGATATTTTAACAAAATGCTTTTTACTATTCGGGGATATGATCAAATTAAGATATTTTAGAGTTCATTAATCATACGGGTCGAGTGATATATTTTTTGAAAGGATTTCTAAATTCGCTTTACAAAAGTCGGTATGTATAGGTACTATACAATATGCTGCAAATGAGAGAAATTAATTCCTGAAATTTTTAAAACATATTTAAACGTGCGCTTTCGGTGTAATATTTTCCATACGTGAGGTCATCTGTGTGAGAATATAAGCATGATAATTGTTAATCTAACCATATCAATTAGGAGAAGTAATTGAGTTCGGTGTACAGTCAAAAATATTCATTTTTATAATCATTTATTGTTAGGTAGGTATATAAAATTGCAATCACATTTACAGCAAACGTATAAAGTTACGACTTGAATTATAACTTTAGGAGTTATTTGTGTCTTCTTCATTCGAATGCATTCTATTCATTCATCTAGCTACATCAGGAATTCCCACCTATTTTGGGCAATAGACCCCTTTTCCAAAATGAACTGGTACTTCAGACTCCCATAGAAAAATACATTAAAATCGCAAAGTAAAGATAAAATAATAAAAACTTCAATGTGTTGAATGAACCTGGTGACTTTCTACCAATCTAACTAAATCTGGTTCAATATTGGTGAGTTGCAGGCTTAAATCTCCGTGTTCGTTGATTTTCAAACGGTTTCTTTGTTTTGTCAAAATATTTGTAACCACACTAAAGCCTTTTTCGACTAGGTATTATGATAGAAAAGCGATTAGGTATTTTTCAGCAATGTTTCAAAATAGAGGATGTTTTAATGTTGCAACCAGCACTTCTGATAGCCTTTGTTGAACTTTTACTTAAGCTCCTCGTCTGTGATGATGATCAACTCTTCTTGCATTATCACATTGGCTTCTTCCATGTCTGTGATATTGTACGGATTTATTATCCATTGAGGAATTTGAAAATTTAAGATAACCTCAAACCTTTTAGTAAAATCTTTGTGTAATGCGTCCAAGTGAGCGATATATGATCAAATAACATCGTCTTGAAGCATTTCTGGTAATTTTGACAAATGTGGAAACTGTGAATATTCTTTTCTACTTAAATTTGGTTTATAAAGGATAAGTTTACCCACAAAGGGGTCTATTCTGTAACAATTCCTTTATATTTAACGGCCTTTAAAAATATTGACGGCCTATAAAAATATGTTCGTATTCGTTAATTTACTTCTGTCATTATTTAAACAGATTTCTTTAAGATAGTCCTCTAATGTATTTTAAAGATCCGTTTAAATAATGACAGAAGTAAAGAAGAAAATACTTTTAAAGGCCGTTAAATATAAAGGAATTGTTACAGAATGGACCCCAAAGGCTGATATATTTTGTTTTAATCAAGTTGAGATCGTTACCCTGCAGCTACAAATTACTGAGGCCCTTCCTATGGGGCCTCAGTATTGCATTCGTGCAGACGAAAAAATTGTCTGACCCCCATTTTTTAAAACTTTTTTTCATGTTTCTGATCATTCTGAGTCCGAAAATGCAAAAAAAATGTTCGTCTGGTCGTCTGTATGTATGTATGTATGCCGGCACTATAACTCTATAACGAAAGTTTTGATTGTCTTGCGGTTTTGATTTTCTTGAATAATTACTTCTAACTTAGAACCCTATTGATTTTCAGAATTTCCGGTTCATCCTAACTACTTTAATATCAATTTTCTTAAAATCTGCCTATGCATTCCTTATGTGACAATTTTAGGAATTCCAATTATTTCTAACGTCAACATTCTTTACATTACATAAATTGCAAACATTCTCTAACGACCTGTCAAACAACAGCTGTTGATAGTAAAGGTGAAATTTCTAATGCGGGTTGCGACCTTCATACTTGCAACAATATCTATTTTGGAGGCTATTTTTATTCGAAATTAGTCGCCAAGCCTGCCAATTTATGAAAAATATATAAGCAGTTTTTTAAAAATGACTTTTTTATGGTGATGCTATTAAGCTTACTACTATTTCGTCCATAGCCACAAAAACACTTTCATCAAATTTACTGGCTCTCTGTCGCCACCCCATAGAATAATTAACCGGCCATTTTATTTGGCAAAAATCAGAATAATGCTTGGCTGTGCCTGTCAAGTATCAAGATGTCAACTGTGATGTGTGAATGGCTCTTAAATGTCAAATTATTTAAAAATGTATACTTCTTTTGATATTTATTGCAAATAATTTGAAGTGAATCTCAATTCAGGCTTTCCATAAAGGTACAGCAAGGCAGATAATATAATGTTCTTATACAAAGCACTTTTTTATTATATGAAAGAGAGGTAGGATATAATGCTGATTTTTTGTAGATCATTTTAATTATACGATTTTGGATTACATATTCAACCAGCGAATTGTAAATAATAATTAGCAAAACTCCTAGTCATAAATTATCTCAATTCATAAAATTTTAAAATGAATCTTCTTATCTTGTGATTTTAATGACGTAATGTGATCAACCCATTTCAAATTTGGATAAATTATGATACCGAGGTATTTTGTTGTGTTTTTCATTCTAATTATAAAGTTGTCATTTATTTGTATGTTGAAAGAAGGTCTTTGTATATTACATTGCTCTCTATGGATCTACTTTAACACAAAAATAGTTTTGTGGCTAGAAGTTGCTATAACCTATCGTCGCAAAACTATTAATAATTTAAACATAGTAAGTAGTATTGATATAACATCAAGTAATTTTTTAAAATAAAGTACATTATCTCAAAACAAATAATTTATAATAAATGCGGATAAAACGAGGGGTAAAATAATAAATTAAGGGAAATACTTAAAAAGGGCAGATTTAAAGAGTATTATCACAAGAAAGTATATACGTTCTGTTTATTTATCAAGTATTGTTTAAGGTTACTTTTGAATACATTTATTGATGTTTTTTTTTAATTTCTGTAGGTAGTCTATTAAATTTTTTAAACCTTTAATAAAAATTGTATTTTGGGAACTTTTAGTGATGGCTTGCCGTACATGAAAGTCAGATTGGCTTCTTGTATTATAGTTGAGATATTGCGAATACATTGTTGAGGACCTCCGTAATGGCTGGTAAAATAAGCTGCTCACTAATTGTGTGGCGTTTTCCTGACTTCGCTATTATTAAAGATATATTATAGGACGCTATCAAACCATCAACGTCTTGCATAGATGATGACGCAAATCGATCTTGTTTTTCTCTAAATGTTCGAAAAAATGACAAGGGTTTACTTTTTTTGTCAGCATGTACTCTTAATAAGTGGTCCTCCATTTTTGAAGGCTTCATAGCATCATTACTAAATACTTTTTCACATATAAGACACATCGGCAAGTGTTAATTTGATAGAGATTGACTAAATCCAAATCTTAAGTAGTCCAAACTGTCTTTTCTGCATTTTTTTTTTTTCGTGTCTGGCACCACAAAACTCGCAGTAAACCTGCAAATAAAAAAAAAAAAAAAAAATGTTAAGGAAACTACTTAAAAAACAATAATAAAACTATTAAATTTGCACACGAGCTTATTTTTATCACTGGATATTTTTTTGCTTCCACAGTATCTTGAAAGTTTCAAATAAGAATTTGTGTTAATTAATAGGAGTCGATTTTTAGGCCTCGTCGACCCCCAAAATCTGTTTTCGTTTATGTCGACCCCTAGGAAACCGATTTCACCCCCCAAGAGGTCGGTATCGACCACTTTGGGAATCCATGTGCTTTACTTCTTATAAAAAGTATTCTTGAGGAGATAAATCTGGAGACTTAGGTGGCCATTCTATTGATCCTCTTCGCACTATATACCGATCTTGAAAGACGTTTCTTACCAATATCAATACAGCATAGTTTGGGGCACACCATAATGCTGAAACCACAAATGATTTCTGTTTGGAAACAAGCGATTTTGTTCGGAGAGCCAGTAGTCTTGTAGAAATTGTAAATATCAAGGACCTATTAAGGTTTGATAGAAAGCATTCACTTTTTTGGGTATAGAGTAATGTGGATTTTTCAGTTGCCCAATACCGACAAGTCTGATGGTTTATATGACTATTTAGGAAGATCTGCTATTTTTCCACTGTAATTTGGAAAAATTTAATTCATCTATTAAAATTTTCTACCAGGAGTTTCTGAAGTAATCTTAAGTTATGTATAAGTATGCCATTTCTACTTTTTATGCATCCTAAAAACTGTTCTAATGCTAATTGAAATGCTAGCACAACATCTACTTTCTTGTTTTCCGGTATTTGTCTCCTTATACCTTTGGGGATATCTTTAACATGATCCGCTTCTTTGATTTTTTCTCAATTTTGCTTATTGTGAGTTCAAAAAGTGGTCCTAAGTTGGGTTATTTATTATTAAATAGAGTACAAACATCTTTCTGAGTCCCGGTTTTATTTTTTTAAAACCAATAATTCTTAGACTTTCGTTTTTTCATGATGATAAATACAATAAACAACATAAAACCCTGTCAACGTACCAAATTTTACAGACACCTTATACAGGATGATTCAACATTGAGTGCAGAGATTTTAAGGGGTACCAGCCAAAAATAAGAAAAAAGTTTTATATAATCATATGTCCTAACTGGCTTCGTTTTCTAGATACAGGGTGTCAAAAGTTTTTTAAAAAAATCGGTATTTTTATCAATTACTCAAAAACCTTTCAGCCGATTTAAATAAAATTTGGTAGGCTTATTTGTCATCATAAGGGCCTTCCTTTGATGTGTATAAAATAAATTTACTAATTCCAGTGGCGTCTCAGGGGGGCTACCTACTTGATACTTATAGATAAAATTATGGTACCGCACTGCTTTTTTGACAATTAAAAATTATTTTTAGATTATGCCGTCAATAATGTAACTTTCTTGCCTTTTGAGCTTTACTCGTATCTAGCTTTGTTTCCAAGAAAAAATCAAAATCTGTGCCTGGCTCTATTAAAACAAGTAAAAAATTAATTACTAAATGATGGATATTGTCGCCAAATAGGTCTGTCTTAATTTTTATTTATGTTATGAAATTTCATTCATTATTCATTCCAGTGGCGTCTCAAAGTGTGATTTTATTTAATTAATAATTGTTAAAAATCGGATTTTTTTTAATAAACTTTGACACCCTGTATCTAGAAAACGAAGCAAGTTAGGACATACGATTATATGAAATTTTTTTCTTAGTTTTGGCCGGTAAATACCCCCTTAAAATCTTTGCACTCAATTTTGAATCACCCTGTATATACAATATACATATATAAAACTGGATTTTGATTTTATAAGGTATAAATACATTAATGAATAAGTATTTGAATTAATTACATACCGTTCCCTTAACATATAAATCTTCTGACACCATGCGTAATAATTTTACAGGAGAAGCAAAAAACCATGTCATGTAGATATGAGTTTATAGTAGATATTATACGTTTTTATGTGAGTTTGGCGACACTTTAGAGTTACAAATTTTACATAATATATCATAAAATTTACCTGACATGCCAACAAAGTAGAGATTTGTAATTTTAAGAGCGTACCCATTTCGCTTTTTATTAATAGACGGCAAACTAATCTTGTTTTCTGTAAAAAGTGTAGTTAGAAGGTTTTGATGTTAAGGTAACAATAACGTATTTATTAGGCGGCCAAGGAAAAACCTCTTATGACTACAGCTCAGAAAATAAATCGCTTGAATTGGGCTAAATCCAAGAAAAGTTGCGCTTTGGATAACTGGAAAAAAGTCGACATTTCTGTAGAGGATTATTTGAAACTAGTTTTTCCGAAAAAAGAAAGAAAGCTTCCGCTAATCATTATGTTAAATAATCGATTATTTATTTTGATAATCGCCCAGAAATCAACACTAATCGTCATTCAGATACTGTACCTACTTGATGATTTTCTAATAAATAAACCTCTTGAAAGTATAAATAGGTGGTTTCCTTTAAAATATTCATGTGCTGAATATACTGTCAATATAATGTAAAACGACTACACTGCGTCCAAACATATAGTTATCACGAAGACATTTTTCTGACTTGGATTTTCTGAAATACATTTTTCTGAGTTTTAAGTCGTAATAATCTATATAAAAATCAGAAAAAATATTGTGTGGCTCTTCTTCTTCTACGCTTCCGCATAAATGTATGTTACAGTACTTAAATGATGGAAATCAGTAGGTAAATGTTAACAATCCTTAGTGAGAGCGTGAGAGTAACTTATTTCTGATTTGCCTACTTCCAGTCAGTAAAAGTAAAATTTTTAATCTGGACACACTTTTAAAAGTTCTATTTGGAACATTTATTAAAATTAGGATTAGCATTAACAATAATCTATATAATAATCTATATAAAAATCAGACAAAATATTGTGTGGCTCTTCTTCTTCTTCTACGCTTCCGCATAAATGTATATGTTACAGTACTTAAATGATGGAAATCAGTAGGTAAATGTTAACAATCCTTAGTGAGAGTAACTTATTTCTGATTTGCCTACTTCCAGTCAGTAAAAGTAAAATTTTTAATCTGGACACACTTTTAAAAGTTCTATTTGGAACATTTATTAAAATTAGGATTAGCATTAACAAGCATTCTTCAAGTAACTTTGGCCATTGTCCAAGAAGAAAGATAGTTAGAAAATAAAAATGTAGTAACATCTATGCAATAAAACACCATTAATTATACTGAACTAGATATCGAAGGTTAAAGCGAAGAAGAAGCATGGAAAATACTCTATGAAATTAATGATACAAATAAAACATAAAGCAATGTGGCATCGGCTATAAAAAAATTGAGAATGGAAGTAATCTTACTGAAGAAGCTTCAAATGCCCCTTTGATTTTAATTCAAAGCATGCAATATTTTTACTCGTGTGTAATTTGTCAAGCAGATTGTGCCAATGACAATAATAAATGTATTTCTTGCAAAAATAACTTACATCGCGCGTGTTGAAATTCCAAGGTCATTTGCACTTTTTGTGGCCAAAAAGAAAAAATAATCGAACAGTGTTTGTCAATGATTGCTGGATTAGAACAGCAAACTAAAAGTAACAAGAAAACTTTGGATAGTTTGGATAATAATCATCCATCCATTGACAAAGGAAGTACAGTTGGTGTCCCTATTCCTGAGGTCGATAGGGATCGAGGAGATTTAAGATCTATTCTTGAACTGTTCTTGATGTTTAAAATATGTTTCATGTTTCAATTATCTATTGTTAGGTTAACATTTAAAGGAGACTGATATTTGTTTTTGTTGTTTATTTTATTTTGCAATAACAGAACTAAATAAAGTTTTGCAAATATGACAATACTAGCTGTACTGCCAGTAAATGATATTTTTATTATAGCTTTTTTCAAGATTCACTAAAGAGTATAAAAGTTTCATTCATGTATGTTTCCTATAACATTTCCTAATGGATTGTAAGCAATATTAACTGAATTTTTAACTGTCACTTAACATTAAACATTCACTAGTAATATATTCATGTTCATATTTAGTTTATACTTTGACTAACATACTCGGTGAATGCATTTACTGACTTTCTTTTACTGTAACACTTTACCTACATAAATATATGCAACTTAAATTAACAATAGTAAATTTATAAAATTATAATTCTTTAAATAATCAGGATGCCATTGTAGTAGATTTTGCAACAAGATTGGATATGATGGCCATATCGCACGAAGGCGAAATTTGAGCACGACGCTGTAGGTGGAGTGCTCAATCGTCTGAGTGCGATGTGGACAATCCACTCGAGTTGTACGTACAGTATATTTTTTCTACGACTCAGTAACAAAAATTTACAAATAAAAAATATTTTAGGTTATTAAGACAAAATAACTAATTTTAAAATAATTTATGACTTTTAATAATTTTTAAAATAAAATAAACGAAAAAAAAAAAAAAAAAGAGAAAAAGTTCATTTCATTTTTCTCCATCCGAGAATCGAACTCAAGTCTTCCATGTGGAAGACAAGAACGCTAACCACAGGACCACCTATTCTTTTATTTTTGTTGCTTTAATACTCGTAATTAAATTGACATCATATAGTTTTATTTAAATTAACAAATTATTTATAACTATAGACGTAATAAAAACAGAAATGCTACTATTTATCGATTCTACACAAGAATAACCCATTTTAATGTATGTTTAATCTCAACAACTAAAAAATATACTGACAATACGCTAGTTCAGTGTGATGTCATTTTGGTTCCACTAACATTTAATTCTAACCAAACTTTTAACAAAAACCTCAATAAATTTGACATATACGTTTTTAGTTTATTTCTAAACATTGTATACAGGTCATAAAAAATAGTTACAGGTATGTAATTGGTAACTAAACGATTGTATATTTGATGCATGTTATCTACTTTAGGAATATATTTATAAAAGTGAAGAAACGATATAATTTAGGTAAAAAAACGAACAAAACGCACTCAAAAAATCTACTGTCATTTTAATTGTCAGTGGAACCATATTACATCATCACTTAACTAGCGTATTGTATTAGTTTGACAGAATTGTCACTTATTTAAAATTTTAAAAATAATAGCAGTCGGTTGATCAAAATATGAACGGTGATTGGTGGATTTAATTTTTTTTAGTATTCTCACTACCTAGAACGGATATAGAATATATTTGTTCAGTTGAAGGCAATAGCATACTTTTTCGTATTGTAATATGTGCGTAGATAAGCTAATATCCATGTGGGTGTAGAAAAAATCATTATCGATTCTAAAGCAGATTTTTATTTCCAATTATTTCAGTTATAGATTAATTTATAGTAGTTCTCAACCAACTCTTGACACATACCCACTCAAATTTTATGTAAACATTATCTCAAACTATAAAAAATGCAGTAGGAACCCATATATTTTTTTATAGTAAAAAAATTAGCGATAAAAATTCCGAGAATCGCACACTAAACATATCAATAAGTCTGCTTCAGGGATATCCGGGTAGAGAAATTTTTATTGGATATTATTATTAGTTATTTTATGTTGTAATAACAATTATCACATTATTGTAATTTTTTTGATATTGTCCGCTGTCCGTCTAGATGTTAATACCTCCACGCGCTGTCATTAGCCGCTTGTGATAAATTGGATGCCATAAAAAAGAGATGAAGTAATAAATCATTGAGTACTCAATCAAAAAAGGTGCTTTTTATTAATTTGATCACTTTTTAATTAGATTTGATTAGCTATAGACTTTGTAATATATTCTTTATTCTTTTATTCAGGAAGCTGTAAAAAATGTCTTTGCAAGGTTACAAATATCTACATAGACCCCAGATCGTTTTTCGTTCACTGGACTTTCTATATGGATTGACGTCCATATCAAGCCCTAATATTATATGTATTATATGCAAAGAAAAAATTCATAAGAGGCAGTTTCAGTATGTGGTATGCGTCTAAATATAATTCAACAAAATTGTACTGCGTAATTTTTTTTTTATCGCAAAATATCTATAAAATACCACTGAACAACATTTTAAAGAAATTATGTCCATTGATGGCTTCAAATTCAATTTTGGGTCAAGCTACGGTGATGAAGCTGTAGATTTGCTCAAAAATGTTGATTTTTAAATAAAATTAATCTTTATGTTTTAGCAAAACTTGTAATAAAATGTCAATGAAATATTTATTTTCTTCCATTATTTTAATCAATTAACAACTAACAATTACAGATCATAAAAATTCAAATTTGATAGTTTTTTTTTTAGTTGTAATGTTATACAAATGACCTCTTTTACTGCAAATTACGTAGTTTAAACAATAACGAAAGGGTCGACCTCTGGGGTCGACCATGCCCTGTCCGCAATAAATATTATACATTAATAAATATAGCCACCCACTAGCCATAGCCAAACAAGTTTCAAATACGTAAAAAAAGTCTGATAACAAAAAGTCTTACTTAAAACGGTTATGCCGGGTTGTGCTATAAAATAAAAAAAACATTTTATTATCATCAGATAACAAGATAAGCAATTTAGCACTTAAGGCAAAATAACAAAAATTAAAATTTAGTAATGCTAACTAAACTAATATCTCATATTATAAATAAATTCTAACTAACCAAAGTAATTAAAATGCTTTTTTCTAACTTTTCTTTCGACAAACTCACGAACCAGTGATTTCAAGTGTAATTTGTCACTAATTTGGTGTTCTATAGCTATCATTGCCAATCCATTGAGACGATTTTGCGTCTGCATCGTTCTGAGATAATTTTTTATTATTTTTAGTTTTGAAAAGCTTCTTTCCCCTGAAGCAATGGCAATGTAAGTAGGATTCCTAATGCTATGCTGATGTTTGGTGCGAATTTAAGTGTAGCGATATACTTGAGAACTTCAACAGGGGTTTCCTTTTTTGTTAATAATGACGAAACAATGCTTATTTCATCGGCTAGTTCCAGGGCGTTAAGATCGCTTGAATTTCCATCAGTTAAAACTACTTCCAAATCTTTGCAATGAGCCAGTAGCTCATTTCTGGGCATGTCTTTTAGACCAAAAATATTATACAAAAAGCTGAAATAATTACTGTGAGTATTTAGAAAATTATATCTGGTTTCCAAGGCATTTATTGCTTGATCTATAGTGTGAAAAAAAATATATTTTATATTTTTGTTTGAGGTCTTGAAAGGGTTCATCCGGGCCCTCATACAAAAACGTTCTTGTTTTGCTTCTGACACGATGACGTGGTGTGGTGGTTTCAAAATTAGCTTCCACGTCAATCTCTGAAGCAAGCTCGGTTACTTCTAAAATGATGCTTTCAAAAGCTTCATTTGATCTCAGGTTTTCAAAGACGAGTTTGCAGTTGCTAAGCATATCAATAGCTTGTGACATATGAAAATTTACAGTTTGAAAAAGTTTGCTGATGGGGTTAATATGACTCAAAATTTTGTACCAGATCACAACAGAGCATATAAATTTGAACTGCTTCAAATTATTTAATAATCCGCTAGCCTCGTCTCTGATCATATTATCGATTTCTGAATCTTCATATATGCTGTACAAAGCATCGTGAATTGGACCAATTTGAAACCGCAGAGCTTTTAATGAGTCGACTCGACTTTCCCATCGCGTATCACTCAATGGATTTAGGTTGTAAGTATCAATATATTTCAGTAATATTGCCCAACGAAAAGAAGAGGAAGAAAAAAATGTATATAACTTTTGAACAATATTGAAGAAGTTGGCTGCCTCAAACGAGGATTTTGCAATATCGTTTACAACCAAATTTAGCGAATGGCTGCTGCATGGAACATAAAATGCTCTGGGGTTTATATTTCTGATTCTTGTTTGTACTCCCGATTTTTCTCCTCTCATATTGGAACCATTGTCATACCCTTGACCGCGCATGTTTTCTACTTTAAGCCTATTTTTATCTAGCTCTTCTAGTCAAAACTCCGACAATTCCTTAGCTGTTGATCTCTCATTGGGTAGAAAACCCAAAAAATGTTCGTTGATATTAACTTGAACTTCAGACTCTGATTCCTGTATGGAGACTAATCTTACCACAAATGTCATCTGTTCTACTTTACTTGCATCGGGAGTACAGTCAAGAATCACGGATTAATACTTGGCCTTTTGAACTTTCTCAATGATGTGGTGCTTTATGTTGTCATGCAATAATTCAATTATTTCATTTTGTATAGTTTTCCCTAGATATGTAGCTTCGATTTCTTCTTTATTGAGGACGTGTTCCTCCATTTTTGGATCAAACTCAGCCAATAACTGAATTAACTTCAAAAAGTTTCCATTATTGTGTTCATACAGTTTATCGCTTGTTCATCGAAGAGCTAGAAAACTCTCACCTAGCATTTTAACGACTGATATAATGCGTAAAATAACTTCAGACCAGTGATTTATCTTAGAATCCATGTCTCTGAGATACTGCATCTATTGTTTCACCTATTTTCAATCTTTGCTTCAATTCAAGCCATGCTTTCAAACAATCTATATGAGTTTTAGCATTTTCATGATGTGCTAAAGAGTCCCCTAAATGCTTCCAGTCTTTAAATCCCCGATTGCCAAGAGCGCTCAAGCTAGATGGTGCAGCGAAAGTCGACATGGAAAACAGTACAAAGCGTTTTGAAATACGGAATATACCATCCATTCTCTTAAAACCTCTTCTTCATTTCTAAGCCTTTTCTTGTAATGTTTTGGTGAGAATCTTCTATGTTGATCATCAAAAGAAAAATCAAAATTATACAAAGGTGCAGCTGGACCACGTTTAACCAAAAAAACTCTATCTGCTGCACGCATGATTTCGGGCCATAATCCTGGGTCAGAAGAGATATTTTGGACGGTAGCCTTTTCTAAATGTTTCTCTGCGAATTTTGATTTTTGGAACTGCACGGAACTGCATCACTACTCGTTTGAGATGACTTACCCAGCTCAGTAATGCTGATGGTTGCGTCCAAAGAGGGTGTCCATATCCGCAAAGTCAGTATCTAGGTGTTGGGCGTTGTTCAAATGTTGGTCGGTTGTGGGAGCGTTGAAACTACCTTCTTTCAAGAAGTTCTGCAGCGCATCTAACTGTTTTTGAAGCTGTGTTTGCTTGTTCAATCTCCGCTTTTTAAATTCGCTCCCAGAGGGTTTTCTCTTAGCATCAGACATTTTGGTTTCTGGAACAAATTAATTAAAATAAAAGATAATACTGATATCAAAAAAGCCATGATTTGATTTAAATTATAATTTCTGAAATCCCCCCTTGTACGCCACTGGCTTTAAAAAAATGTATTTTATTCAACTTCAGACTCAATTACCTTTTATTCGATACCACACAAGCCATGATTTGAATTAAACTCTAATTTTCGAAATCCTCCCCCCTTATGCGTCACTGACTTAAAAAAAATGTATTTTATTCAACTCCAGACTCAATTACCTTTCATTTGATACCACACAAGCCATTTTTTGATATAAACTCTAATTTTTGAAATCCCCTCCTCGTGCGCCACTGGCTTAAAAAATAAAATGCATTTTATTCAACTCCAGACTCAATTACCTTTCATTTGATACCACACAAGCCATTTTTTGATGTAAACTCTAATTTTTGAAATCCCCCTTGTGCGCCACTGGCTTAAAAAATAAAATAAATTTTATTCAACTGCAGGTTCAATCAACTTTCATTTGATACCACACAAGCCATTTTTTGATGTAAACTCTAATTTTTGAAATCCCCCTTTGTGCGCCACTGGCTTAAAAAAATAAAATAAATTTTATTCAACTGCTGGTTTAATCAACTTTCATTTGATACCACACAAGCCATTTTTTGATGTAAACTCTAATTTCTCAAATCACCCTTGTGCGCCACTGGCGTCAAAAATAAAATGCATTTTATTCAACTCCAGACTCAATTACCTTTCATTTGATACCACACAAGCCATGATTTGATTTAAACTCTAATTTTCGAAATTCCCCCTTATATGCGTCACTGACTTAAAAAAAATGTATTGCATTCAACTCCAGACTCAATTACCTTTCATTTGATACCACACAAGCCATGATTTGATTTAAACTCTAATTTTCGAAATTCCCCCTTATGCGTCACTGACTTAAAAAAAATGTATTGCATTCAACTACAGACTCAATTACCTTTCATTTGATACCACACAAGCCATTTTTTAAAATAAACTCTAATTTTTGAAATCCCCTCCTCGTGCGCCACTGGCTTAAAAATAAAATGCATTTTATTCAACTCCAGATTCAATTACCTTTCATTTGATGATACCACACAAGCCATGTTTTGATCTAAACTCTAATTTTTGAAATCTACCCCCCACCCTGTTTTGGGCTTATGTCTGATGGATTTTTTTTAGTTTTTAAAAACGAAAACAAAAATTAAAACACCTTCACAGAAGCCAAACGCACTGGACAATTTGTACAAGCACTTTTTTAAAGCTTTTTTGCACTATCAATTTAAACAAACTATTTTATTTCGCACCAGCCGAAGTCTAGTGCCAAATAATTCATTGTTTTAAGTCTACTTCCTTTTTACTTTCCTATCTGTATACAGATATAAGGAAAGTATAGGAATCATGATTTTTTTCGACCTCGAGTTTTCGACGGATTTTTACGTTTTGAGGTCCCCTGAATCCGTTTTGACTATTTTCGCGATGATGTCTGTGTGTGTGTCTGTGTGTGTGTCTGTGTGTGTGTGTGTGTGTGTGTGTGTGTGTGTGTGTCTGTATAACGCATAACTCATGAACCGATACACAGAAAAACACCAAATTTTAAACTTAAGCTTTGTTTCAGCGTCCAATGAGCTGATTAGATTTTGGGCAGAGTCGGAACATCTGGGGGGGTACTTTATAGGTGGTCATTTTTATATTTTATGGAATATATCTGTTATTTACGTTTGGAGAAGAAAATTCTTCAAATAAAAGTTACTTCTAATATAATTATCTATAAGTTTTGTTTTATGCAAAATTTTCCTAAAATGGTCCGTATTCGAGAAATTTGACAAAATGTAAAAAAAATAATTTTTCATAAAAAATTTTTCAAATAAAAGTTATTTGTAATATAATTCTCTATAATTTTTGTCCTATACATAATTTCTCTAAAATGGACCGTATTCGAGATATTTGAGAAAATGTGTAAATTTCGAAATTTGAAGAAAACTCAAAAACGGATAAAGGAAAAAACATTAAATTTTAAACTTAAGGTTTATTTCGGCCTGACGTGAAATGATTAGATTTTGGACAAAGTCGGAACATCTGGGGGGGTACTTTATGGGAGGCCGTTTTTATATTTTATGGAATATATCTGTTATTTATGTTTGGGGAAGAAAATTGTTCAAATAAAAGTTACTTCTAATATTTTTATCTATAATTTTTGCTTTATGTCAAAATTTCCTGAAATGGTCCGTATTCGAGAAATTTGACAAAATGTGCAAAATTCTGATTTTTATGAAAATTGTTGAAATAAAAGTTGTTTGCGATATCGATCTCTATAATATTTGTTTATACATGATTTTTTTAAAATGGACCGTAATAAAAAAATTGTAGGAAAAGTGCTAAATTTAAATTTTTCAGTATTTTCATTTTCAATGAATATCTATAGAAAAATGTTTCGCGGTAGATGTATGTGGACAATGTATATATTTAGTTTATCCTCTAAACATTTATAGAGATGCTGCAATAGGTTGTACAAAATAACCGGAAAAAGCCTGTAATACCTAGATAGGAAAGTCATGTGTTGGACACATCAGATTTTTATAAGCAGTTAAAAAAGGCTGTTCGATCTTGTTTCGCTTGGTTTCAAAATTGTTGTTTCCTGTACAGTCGTGTTGCCACGGGCCGAAAAACTTGTCAATTCTTGAATGGCGGTGGTTGAGTGGTTTGGTCATGTTGAATTGAATTCAACTACATTTTGCCTTAATGTTTAAATATATTATATTATTTGAATTATGTGCTTAGATCCAAATCATCATCATTTAATTCATGAATTAATTTAATTTTGTACGGATGGAACTTATGTTTATGTAAAATTCTGAAAACGTTAGATTAGCCAATACCGGGAACTGCAGAAAGTTGTCGGACAGATTGCGTGTTTGGCATAAGTTGGACATGGTCCAATACCGCTACAGCTGCTCCTTCATCATTCACAATTCCAATGGGTGCCCTTTTTTTATCCATTACTGAAGCCGTCTCAACAAATTTTGAAATCAATTCCATTACGTACTTATGGCGAACCTACGTTCAGGATGGTTTCGGTTAAATATCCTTGCTGCCGCTCGGGCACCATTTTGATTTTGGTAATACAGGCTAACTAGCTCAACACGTTCTTGCAATGTGTACACCATAATTTATTTTTAAAATTGTAAGCAAATCAGCAAAGTAGTAACTCAACAGATTGATTTTTAATACATGAAATGATAGAAGAAACGCGATAAACACCTTCTAAAAACAAAAAATGAAGACAAGATAAGGTAATGTTTTGATTTTTTTTTATTTATTAGTTCGAGAGAATTTATTATTGTATGAAAGTCAATGGAGGACAATTTGAACATTTGTTTTAAAAACGCAGTTTTGATTTTTTTCATTGTAAGCATGATAAAACAATTAATTTTTTTTTAAGAATGTGATTTTTTTCATACACCGTTGTAAAAAGGCTTCCAAGACCTTAAAAATGAAGTATCACTCAACCCCTCTTTCCTATTCAATTTTGAGGGGTTGAAGCGCCCCCTCAAAGGGGGTTGCTCGTTCAAGCATCAAATATACGTCAAAAGATGTACCCCAAAGAAAATCATCCGACGTATTTCGGGAAATTTTTCCAATTACTATGGGATAAGAAATATACGGGGTGGCTCGTCTGAGATGGAACACCCTGTAGAGTAAACTTCCACGTAAAATGCATAGTTGAACTTTTTTTTGAAAGACCGATAAAGTCCGTTTTTACACGTTTTTCCCAAAAAAAATATTTCCCTGGAAACTTTTTGTTGGAAAACCTCAGCAGCTATCAAATGTCAAAGTTTTTATTGCTGAAGCAAAAAACTCTGAAATTTCAAAGATCTCTAAATCCCTTATAACCCATACAGCATTTAAAATGGTATTTGAAAAAATTGTTTGGTTCATTTTGGTTCAGCAATAAAAACTCTGAAATTTCAAAGATCTCTAAATCGCTTATAACCCATGTAGGATTTAAAATGGTATTTGAAAAAATAGTTTGTTTTTTTTTTATTATCTTTCGAATGGCCTAAATAAATTTTTGAAGAAAACAAATTTTGGTTCAGCTATAAAAACTCTGAATATTTAAAGATTTCTAAATCCCTTATAACCCATAGGTATAGCATTAAAATGGTATTCGACAAAATTGTTTGTTTTTATTATCTTTCGAATGGCCTAAATACATTTAAAAAAAAAAAACAAATTTTGGTTCAGCAATAAAAACTCTGAATATTCAAAGATTTCTAAATCCCCTATAACCCATATAGCATTAAAATGGTATTCGAAAAAATTGTTTTTTATTATCTTTCGAATGGCTTAAATAAATTTTTGAAAAACAAAAATTTCGTGCTAGTAATAAAAGCTTAGCCCTCTCTAAATCCCTTATTATAATTTTAAGAAAGGGTAATAATAATTATAATGCAACAAATTATGATTTAATATATTCTTTAGGTCGAAATTTAAAATAATAATGTTAAAAATTTAGTAAGACCGCTGGCGCTTTGGCCTCCACCTGAATTTATTGCTGGCTGGCTACTTGCTAACATGACGCAGATAGAAGCATCTGCTTTATTGCTAAGAAAATTGGCAGATATAGTTTCATACAAAACACAAAATTAAACAAAATTCTAGCCTCAAAAAGAGTCTTTTCTAGAAGGTTGCAAAAAAAAATAATTTTTGGTGAAATTCATTGAAATTGGAGTTGCAGTTAGTGCTACAATAACCCTATTAACATGTAATTTGTTATTTCTATCTAGTTTTCTTGTTGTTTCAGATCAACTTTTAAGTAAAACAGAAAAGCAAAGGCATGATGGATGGTTCAATAACTTAGCCCACCCTGATTGGGGATCTGTAGGTAAGTTTCAACTATTTAAACAGTTTTTATTACATTATTTAACAAAAACAATATTGTGATAAACATTTGTGAAATGTATACTGCGCAAAATTATTAAAGGATTGCCTTAAATTTTTAAATATTTGACTTTCAATTGTACTGCCCAAAACCAAAAGCACTCTTTATAAAATCATGTTTTTAAACACAATGACCAGTTTTATTTCAATTGTGGTTTTTACAGCGAGACAGGTAAATCAATATGAAATTTTGATGAAATATATTTAGCTCTTAAATTCACCTATAAAGAATATAGGTACGGAAACTTTTTATTTTAAAATTATAAAATAATATTAATTACGACAAAGGGATGTAAAAAATACCTTTAATACTTTTCAAGTAGCTATTGTAATTACACTTATAAAAGTAACAGCTAAATATAAATGGAAGAGTATACATCAAGCCGCAGAAGATAATGCAGTATTAAAGATGTACTTCAGCAGAAGTCTCCTTTCGTAAAAAAACGTTTAATTGAAACAACATTTAATGCATATGTTTTTGAAATTCTATATGGGGGTCATAATCTTTTATATTATTATTATATACCTACTTATTACGTTTTGATAACTGCATTAATTTTAGTAATACAATTTCATGAGAACTCTATAATATCAAGATGATCTCACATTTATTAGAATCTTTAAAATTCATTACAATGAAACATCCGTTCTTATGTCATGTAGTTTATTTTGTGCAAATTAAAAATAGAATGATGCAAAAGGTCTAAAAAACGTGGTAACCATTTTAATGGAATTCATTGACTGATAAATTATCCAATACCTATATAATTGATTAGATCTAAACACATTAAAGAAGGTCGTGTGTATGTGGCTACGTTTACAATTCCTATATTAAAGTAATAGTAGTGCAGTGTAAAATCTAGGTCCTACATTTTTCTTCCCAATCTATAGTATAAAAATCAAAACTTTATACTAGACAGAATTCTAAGACAGGCATATTAGAGAAGGAAAACTTCGGGCAAGCCCGTTCAATTCCCTCCAATATGCATATCAAGCAGGCAAATCGACAGATTATGCCTTGTACAGTGCAAAATCTAGTAGGCAAGATCGGATTGCCTTCCTAGACATAAAAGGCGCGTTCAATAAAGTCCTTCCACATTCTCCATTCATTTCATTTGAAAGAAAGGGAATCAACAAACTAACCAGTAACTGGACCAAAAGGATGTTTAGAAATCGGAACAACATTTCATCACTGCAGGGAGAGAAAGTCACTTTAGACCTGCAAGGAATGGCCACAAAGCGGTTGGACCATTCTAGTGTATAATCTGTTAGATTATCTCCCTTTTCAGGGGGAGATTTCCAATGCTATACGATGATCTGGTTATCATAATAAAGGGAAAATATAAAAAGGTGATATCCAACATCCTTCAACAGGCTCTAAATATGATCAACAGATTATGCAAGAGGGAGCAGAAGTCTGTTAACCCCGAAAAACTGTTATCTTCCCCATCAACAAGAGCCGAAAACTTAACACGCTTTAATAACCTACATTGGCCGGGGAAACCATTCCTTTTGCGGAGGAAGTTAAATTCTGTGAATTATACTAGATAAGAAGCTCACCTGAAACCCCCGATTGAAAAAAAAACATCAATAAAGCCAAGTTATCCTACTGAACCCTCAGAAAGATATGCGATAAAGCATAGGTGTATGTGACAAAGCATAGGTGATCAGTCCTCAACTGATCTACTGAATGTACCAAACCGTGATGGGTACCTACGTACCGCTCCGTCGTCTGGTGAGGCAATTCAACGAAGAGCCAAAGCAAACTGGCTGGAATCCAGCGGCTTGCGTACGTCGCCATCACTGGAGCTTTGTCAACAACACCGAAAGGCCCCATGGCTCCTTTCGGTGTGGTTGACCATGCTGGATCTAACCCCTCTCCACATTTTGCTGAAAAGGGAGGCCAAGGCTCCTGACGATGGGTAGTCAATGGAATAAAATGGTGGGATAAAATGGGGCTGATGAGTGTGATTAATTACCACCACATCGTCGGCAAGGTCTGACTCGCTAGTTCCCCGACAGCATATAGAGAAAAGTTTTGGAGCAAGAGAGATAAAACTCTCTCCCAGGCGGATTATGCGCTGTACACGGACGGATCCAAAAATGAAAAAGGTGTAAGAACGGGAGTTTGGTACTTTGGCCACGATCTTCCAAGCAGAAATGCTTGCTATGGAATTGGGAGCGGAGGAATGGATAATTTTCTCCCCACCAACAAGACTCAAAGCTCTGGGTTCCATTCGAATTGACTCAGGGCTGGTTTGGAACCGTATAAATACCCTTGAGTGTCTCGATGCCCGGAACAAAGTTACTTTGATTTGGGTTCCAGGACACAGAGATAGGTCTGCAACAATCGTCAGACTATCGATTCTGTAGCGTGGAAGACGACTCATTCTATATACCTGCTCCGCTTTGAAAATAACTAGATTCAAGATCTTTGGATTCACCCAACTAGATCACACAAGCCTTAAATAAGTCTTACCCAATTCACCTTTGGCCTTCATCAAAATGTGTGGCTTGTACGGTAAACTATCAGTTAGACATAAGCCACAATAGATCCATCTGAGTTGCAGTGCCACTCATTTTCAACCTAACCTATCCAGCAGGCATACTTCCATATTCCAGGAACATGTTTAGTTTATGTATATGCGTAGAAAATAAAATGCGTACACAAATTCTGACATTGTTTCACTTGGAAAGAGAGAATCAGAAGAAACAGACAGGAGGAAGAAGCATAACAACTACTGGAAAAATGTTACAAACCAAGTACATGGGAAAATCTTCATAGAACAGTGTTCAAATGGAGCAGGAGCTCAACTTTCTATGAATAGGATCCAGTTACGAGTCTAGTGTCTAGTAGGTCATAACTGGGAATGTGAAAGGGGCACCTGAACAAAATAGACTTCTATAATGGAGACATCCCTCTCGGTGTGTATCAGAATGAAATAACTCTCAAAGAAAGTTATAAGCCCGCCATTGAGGAACTAACGAATTGATACTTACAAAACTTAGGATTAATTAAAGACACCCCCAGAATCGTTTCTGAAATAAATTGTCCTACTTTGATCATATAGTCTGCAGGGAGGGGTTAGAAAAGTTCAAAATTCAACTCAGGTCGTGGAAGTATATGGACGATTTCTTTGTAAAGCTTCAATAATAAAAAAACGATATTTAAAAAAACTTCTAATTATTAAAAACGTCAGTTCATTTTCTCGTGTAAACGTAGTGCAATTTATGTCTCTAAAGTATAGACATTTACACTCAGCATCCGTGATGCAAATTTAGATCAACTGTAATAAGCCGGCGAAGAATGGCCTTGAGAGCCTTAGGCTATCGGCTCGCACAGTGGTAGGCATCTCAATGATTCGGGTCAAATCGTGGATAATTTATATTTTTTCCTATTCGCAAAATGTTAAATTACGACATTGATGTATATTCTTTCATATTTAATGAAAATTAATATACTTTTATTTTATTTTTAATTGCAACTAGGTATATAAATTGGTTCAGTAATAGGATTCGGTTTTAGAGCTTCAACCTTTAGATAAAAAGGAGTTTCATAATTACGTTAATAGTGCAACATGCCTTTTTTGTTATATTGTTATTTGGTTTTAAATTATGGAAGTCCATTATAGGAACCACGCCCTATTAGTTTAACGAAAAACTCCCTCTCAGAATTTCTGTTTTCGTGTTTTCCTGATATAGGTATCTAGGTTGTGTTTGCATGATTTATTTATTTAAATGGTATTCACCCATCACCCATCTTTATTTTCCAAATATACATTCTTTGTCGCGCTCGTTGTACTTATCCCGAATGTTCTCTTTCAAACCTGTATATACAATGTGATCCATTTAAGATGGCAGTACCTTTGTAGATTTTACAGACGATTGAAACCATTTTTTTAGGATCATAGAGGGTCACAAATCTTCAATAATACGCCAGTTTAGAGTGATGTCATTATGGTTCCACTGACATTTAATTCTAACCAAACTTTTAACAAAAACATCAATAAATTTACACGTTTTTTTCTAAATATTGTTTACAGGTCATAATAAATAGTTTAAAGTGAGTAAACCTTCGAAAGCTTCCTCTGTGGGAGGGTTATGGTTAGTTATCGTCAATTGACGTAAACTTCTAATATTTGGTGGATACATCGATCTGGAATATTCTAGAATTTATCGGAGGGGGGTAAAATAATCAGTAATAAATCAAAAACGAAAATCGATATCAACATGAAATTTTTAATAAAAATCAAGCTCAATAAGTACATGAAGTCTATTGATTCTGAAAAATCTGAATAAAAATGGGGGGGGTTAAGGGGGTTTGAAACAATAAAAAAATCCCAAGTCAAAAACGAAAAATGTTATCAACTTGAAAGTTTTAGCAAAAATAAAGCTCTATAAGCGGATAAAGCCTATTGATTTTGAAAAATCCGATTAAAAATGGGGTCAAGGGAAATTAAAAAAATCATAAATCTTAAATGTAAAGCGATATCAACTTGAAATTTTTAACAAAATCAAGCTCTATAAACTCTATTGATTTTAAAAAAATCTGAACAAAAACCAAAAGCGATAATAACATAACATTTTTAGTAAAACCAAGCTCTATAAATAAAGGAATGAAGCCTATTATTGATTCTAAAAAAAATCGGAATAAAAGCGAGGGGGATAAGAGGGGGTTGAAATATTGAAAAAATCCTAAACAGAAAACAATATCAAATTGAAATCAAGCTGTATAAAGGGAAGAAACATATTGATTCTGAAAAAAATCGAATTGAAAATGAGAGTTAAGGGGAAGGAGGAGGGGGGGAGTTAAATTGTGAAGAGTATAATATAGAATGCCAAGCATTTTATATCTTGATTCTAGTTTAATTTCACTAAGACACTAATAATTGATTTTATGACCCAATTTGTTTATACTAAATAAAACACTAATTTATATTTTTTTACTGATGCACTAATTGATAATATTTATTTAAACAGAACGATATCTCAACTGTAAAGGTACCATTTCGGTAGACGCGACAGACGACCGCCGACGCGACATACGACCGCCGACGCGACCGAGAAGTGTCGCTTCACATCTAAAATACATACAATAATATGAAACATATTTCGCACGGCGCGACACGAGAAGTGTCGTCAGACGACACTTCTGAATCTGACTCAGGGCAAAGGTTTGCTGCCTGTCGCACTCGAGGTCACTGTCCTCGAGCATCGCTTCATCGCTTGAAGGTGAATAGGTTGAAAATTTCTTTCGATCTAGGCAGTGTTGCCAGATTTTGGAACAGTATGGGTGAAAAAAAAACCGTAGATCTGAACAGTAGATTTTAATATAGGGGGAAATAATTAAAATTTGCAGTGTAGTAATTAAAAAAACAAGTATATAAGAAACGAAAAATAAACTTTTCTCGAACCAAATTAGAAGGTAAAAAAAAGAATAAAAACAAATAATAACATTTTTAATATATACTTAACGTACGGAAACAAAAAAAAACAAGGAAAAATAATAGGTACCTACTTCTTTTAGATCAGTCTGAATCAGATAATTCAAAATCATAGTGTGCATGTTCTTTTTATGATGCCCTATTAATTCTTTGTTTCATTTTAAATAAAAACAATGATTATCTTGATGTTTTTTTTTATGGAGCCAACCTAGAGTAGTGGATGCTTATTACGCTGCTTTTACTGCAGAAAATTTACTAGAGAAAATATTCTTTAACCAGTTGCTGAAGAATGAGGCAAACTTAATAAATTAAGAACAAAATTTGTTAGAGACAAAAACAGTGGATCTACGTGAAAACAGTAGGTCTGGCAACGCTGATCGTTCCCTCGAATGGTTATCCTGTAAGTGTCTCGCGACACTTCTCAAGCTTGGGAAATGTACGACGCGTAACATTTATGCATATGTCGTCCTACTCGACCTTGGGGTCGCCTCAGTGGTCGCTTGTCTCCTGACGCGCCTACCCAAATGGTACCTTAACTGATTTCTAGATTTTTCTTCTTTGGTGTGCTGCTTTCTGATGGTTTTCCTCTGTTCCTCTGTTCTCCTTTCGTTGTTTTTCTATAATCTCTCCTGCTACTCTTATTTTCCTTTTGGTCAATTCTGCTTTCTTCTATCTGCTACACTTTACTCTTAAATTCAAATAAAACTTTTCTTTACCTTTCTTTTATATTCAACTCCTCTGCTCACCGTCTACTTCCCTGGACTTCTCTGCTTACCCGCTGCTTCATCTCTGAATCGATTCCTCTCACTGCTCTATCTGTCCTCCAAAATCTGTTTTTCACCTTTTTATATATTTTCGTTTATTTTTAATTTCGTCAAACAAATTCCAAACTACAATTCAATTAAAAACCTTTCTGACAGTTCTTCAAATTTCCTCTAATTCCTAAATCTTGTGACAAATCTCCTCTGACAATAAAAAAAATCGACATCCTGATTATTTACTTAAATTTTGGTTTTTAGCAACTTCACCACCCCAGGATAGTTAATAAATTTTAATGAAGTCACATTTTTCCATATCAACATATTATGTAGACTTGCTCACGTACATTGTATACATCCTTCGACTAAAAATCGCTGCTTCTGATACCTTCACCAGAATGATTGTTTGTAGTCAATATTCTTCCACGGGTCCAGCATGTTCTAAGAGTGGAAGGTTTACTTCGACTGATGACGGACATGGGCGTCTCATAGGGGTTTCTTAGGTTGAATCATTTGTTCGAATATTTTTGATAATGGAAAAACTGGAGGCTGTAAAAGGCCCAAATAAAGCAGAGAGGGACTAAGGGATTAGAGTAGGACCGGACTAGTCGAAAATGGCTCGCATGGCATACTTAATTACATAATTAACACTGTATTGTTTATTTATAAGACATTAATTATTACATTTTCAAACAAAATAATATGGGGTACTTGTGTGGAAATATTTTAATGGATTGCAAGAAAAAGTACTAGGCAATGAAAAATTGCTTTTCAATTCAAAAATTAGGAATTGATTTGTTGCCCTTCCTTACTATTATTATAATTTATGTTCTTATGTATACTTTCGTTTTCTTTTTACCTACCTACCATTTCGGCGATGAATAAATATTAGGCAAAAAAGTAAATTTGGTCCACATTTTTCGTAATTTGCTTCAATGCGTCATCGCCGAGATTTATTATGAATAATCGACAGGACATCCTGCATAGCATGTATAAATTATTGTTGGGATCTACGTTTAATTAATAAATCGTACAAGATTAATTGGTATAAAAGATCGAATAATAGTGATAAAAGGATGTCTGAAGTAGTGTCAAAAAAATTAGAACACGTGTTTTTATTTCTTGCTGCTACTCCTCCTATATTGATCTGTAATTACCCCAAGGCTGTGAGTTAATTTCTAAGATATAATTAAATTGAAATAAATCTTAATAATCGAAAAAAATAATACGAGTACGTATAATTTGCATAAATACATAACTAATTATTCATAAATAAAACAATGTTCTGTTTCACACGTTGCTTATTATTTCCTAAATTAAAACAATAATATTATGTACAACAAGAGCTTTTTATAAAAAAAAGTATTTTGTTTGACCGGAAAAGCTGTAGGAACATCAAAATAAAAATATAAAATCGTTTATGATATATTTATATAATAGTACATTATATACCTAGGGTGAGAAGTGAGCTATTATTTACCGAGCACTTTTATATCCTGAGGCGCGTAGCGCCGAGGGATATAATGTGCGAGGTAAATAATAGCTTTCTCAGCCGAGGTATATATAGAATTTTTTTTACTACTAACATTAATGTATTAGCAATTTTAATTTTGACATAAGTAATTTCCTAACAATTTGTTAAATATTTCGAAATATCAAGCAGACTGGAGCGTGTTTCTAATCAGACTGGCTTTATTTATGTAAAAATTTGGCATGTGTCAAATTTTGGTATGATTCTAGGAAATATCCCATTGCATTTTTGATATTTTAATGACATGGATTTATTGTTATTAATTAATAATTTTTAAAGCCGGTGTTGAATTTCCTAGTTAATATATATTTTTACTGTTTACACTGATATATATTATCATATTTGATTTGATTAGATTTGATAAACCCAGCTTTAGTTATTTCCTACTTATTTTTCAAATATTTCAAAATATCAAGTAGTCTAGGAGTTTAGTTGTCAAATTAACAAAATGAAACTAATGAAATTTAGTTTCATTATTTACCTAGGTTTTTTTTATTATCATTATTTACCTAGGGAGAGAAATATTACTTCTCATTAGAGGAATGGAGTAAATAATGGTGATTTCTCATGTTAGTAGTAAAAAAAATAATATAACCGACAGAGGGGTCTATTCTGTAACAATTCCTTTATATTTAACGGCCTTTAAAAATATTTTCTTCTTTACTTCTGTCATTATTTAAACGGATCTTTAAAATACATTAGAGGACTATCTTAAAGAAATCTGTTTAAATAATGACAGAAGTAAATTAACGAATACGAACATATTTTTAAAGGCCGCCAATATTTTTAAAGGCCGTTAAATATAAAGGAATGTTTACAGAATAGGCCCCAATAACAGAAAGGATTTATAAAAAACCATTTTATTTTTGAATAAGGATAATTTCCTGACCGTAGCAGAATTTTATATAAATAAAAATTTCCTTGGTTTATTCGGTCATATTGTTTTTGTTCTCTATAATTTAGACACAAGCACTACATATGTTTCGGAAAATGTTTTTCCATCTTCTGGTGCAGTCAAAATTTAATATAACATGGGGGACGATTACAAACAGTTTAATTTTTTTAAAATAACAGAAAACCCATCTTTCTGTTTCACAACGATGTATTCGAAATAATCATTTGGTTTAACACGATAAAGTAGGGAAATAAAAAGATCTATTTCCCTGTTCTGTGTTGTATGTTTTAGGACGCGGGTGAACAAATGATCCGTGCTCAACTAAATTTGCTTTCAAACGAACAAAGAACAAATATCTCAAAAAAACGGTTGCCTTCTTTCTGGATATCTAAAAAGAAAAAAAAAATAAAGTGATAATAGAGATTTTCATAGCCATAATAGCTTACTTACCTTTGGTAATATAATTACTCTCTATAAAACATACCAGCATATCATATTTTTCATAATTTTCATACGCTACCATTATTCGAAGAAATTGATAGATATCAATTAAATAAAAATACCAAAAGAACGAAAATTAACTGCTTTATAAACCAAAAGTTGATCCAAAAGAATGCCAAAGAAGGCAGCAAAGCACCTCGGGAATTTTGAGTTGAAATATATGCCACATTTTTAGGCTATTTTAAGGCTATTTTTATACCCTATTCAAAAATTTTATGCTCCTCGTTTTTCGTTCGAAGCTAGCAGAGCACCTCAGTTTTTTAAAGCTTTTTTCCAAAACCAACGACACCATATTTTTAGGCTCTTAAAATGTTATAAAACTTTTCGAAAAATGTTGTTATTTTTAAAAAATAATGGGTGCTTTGCTAACTTCGAACGAATCCAGCAGAGCACCTCGGTTTTTTAAAGCTTTTTTCTAAAAACAACTACACCACATTTTAAGGCTATTTTAAGGCTCTTGAAATGTTATAAAACTTTACTAAAAAATTGCTATTTTTAAATAATAGAGGGTGCTTTGTTGGAGCAAAGTCAGCAGAGCACCTCGGTTTATTATTATTTTGTTCAGAAAACTAGTTATGCTATGTTTTTAAGCTATTTTTAGGCTCTTAAAACAATATATAACTATTCAAAAAAAAATGTATTTTTTAAAAAATACAGAGTGCTTTGCTAGCTTCGAACGAATCCAGCAGAGCACCTCGATTTTTTAAAGCTTTTTTCTGAAAACAACTACATTTTAATTTTCTTTTCGCAATCATGAACATATTTATGACATAACCAGTTACATAATGTTCGACTTTATGTAACTCAAAGTAGATAGATCATTTGGACACTCGCTGCGATTACAAAAATGTCACTTTGTAAGTCAAATTAAAAGAAAATTTGTATTAAATACTTATTAAGATTAAGATAGGCTCATTGCAAAAAACCCTTAATTAACAATCATTTTAATTTCTACAATTAATTATATCAATGCGGAAAAAATAATCGAAATCAATGATGAACAATATACAAATAAGTTGTTTTAGTTGGGATTGATTGATTCAAAATTGGTGTAAATACCAATTACAAGGTAGTGTCCGTGTTAAAAATTCCATACCTGTTGATTATATTAAAATTGCAAAGTAAATGTTCAAATCAAATCTAAATATCAGTCATATCATAATACCTACTCATATGCAGAGTCTTCAATAATATTCATATCTCACGTGACTAAATTGACTAAAAGTAACATTGACCTATTTGACATAATTCTATTGTTAAATAAGTTGTTATAAAAATCAGTAAGAATGGCCTTTTTTTCAGTAAATTTCTTGTTTTATATGTAAAAATTACTATAAAATTATAAATCTGTAAATTGAAAGCAAAAAATAATAAACCGAGGTGCTCTGCTGACTTTGCTCCAACAAAGCACACTGTATTATTTAAAAATAGCAATTTTTAGTAAAGTTTTATAATATTTAAAGAGCCTAAAAATAGCCTAAAAATGTGGTGTAGTTGTTTTTAGAAGAATGCTTTAAAAAACCGAGGTGCTCTGCTAGATTCCTTCGAAGCTAGCAAAGCACCCTCTGTATTCTTTAAAAAATATTTTTTTTTTGAAAAGTTATATATTGTTTTAAGAGCCTAAAAATAGCTTAAAAATGTAGCATAACCAGTTTTCTGAAAAAAATAATAATAAACCGAGGTGCTTTGCTGACTTTGCTCCAACAAAGCACCCTGTATTATTAAAAAATAGCAATTTTTTAGTAAAGTTTTATAATATTTCAAGAGCCTAAAAATGTGGTGTAGTTGTTTTTAGAAAAAAGCTTTAAAAAACCGAGGTGCTCTGCTAGATTCCTTCGAAGCTAGCAAAGTACCCTGTATTTTTTAAAAATAACAAAATTTTTCGAAAAGTTTTATAATATTTTAAGAGCCTAAAAATATGGTGTCGTTGGTTTTGAAAAAAGCTTTAAAAAACTGAGGTGCTCTGCTGACTTCGTTCGAAGCTAGCAGAGCACCTTGATGTTTGCAAAAAACGGGGAGCATAAAATTTTTAAATAGGGTATAAAAATAGCCTTAAAATAGCCTAAAAATGTGACATATGTTTCAACTCAAAATTCCCGAGGTGCTCTGCTGTCTTCTTTGGCATTCCAAAAGCCGATGAGATAGACAAATATTTGACATGTATGTTTGTTTCTTGTCATAAACAATATAATTCTATCCATGGCCTGCTATTAAAATATGCATTTAATTTTAGCAAATTGTGATTTATTTGCGTGTGTCTGAGAAAAAGTGCATACTATTATATATTTTTGAAAAGGTAAAAAAAGACAACTTTTGTAGTATATAAATATACGGGGTGTTTCATTTAAAAAACTTAAGTCTGCTTTATAACTCAATAATAGTAAATACGTAACAAAAAATATCTATACCACAGCATTCTACGGAAAAAAAATCTATAAAAATGGTATTTTACCTTTTCGATAAGTTGAAGGATAACGGAGATACGAGGGGGTCCCAAAGCGCAACATTTTCAAAAATGCCCTGTATCTTAAAAACTAAAAGGGCTATGAAAATTTTGTTAACGGTATTTTTAGTTTTACGGAAAAGTTGCACAGTGTCGCGTAAACCGCAACCATCTATCTTTAAAAATAACGGAGATACCAAGCAAAAGTACCCAAAATGGGACACTTTGTACATAATAAAATGCATATTTTTTAATAATAGCTAGAATGTTTTTTAACCCATTTAAATAATTACCTTGACCTATGCTTGATATTTGAAACCAAATAATGACACATCAAAACAATGAAAAGGTTGTTTCGTTATAATTCATTTTTTATAAATGTATAAAAAAATATAACCACCAAAACAGTTTTAATTAAAACATTAACATATTATACTGATGAATGTGATACCTGGTAAATAAAGCTGAGGAACTGAATTCGAAAACGTGAGAGAGAAGAATATACGGAAGAAATTGAGGTGTGACGGATGGATGGGAAAGAGGGCCAAATAAATAAATATTGTATCACAAATAAAACTACTCAAGATCAATACCACAATATAATAAATATAAAAATACAATGGAGCACAACTAGTTCCAGCCTATGTTGTCATTATCAGGCCTGTAATACAAACAGTAAGTGTTATGAGAAGTTACTGTTAAGTTTATTTATTTGTTCATCGAAATTCGATCACTCAAGACACATTTTCAATTATATTCGATAATTCAATTCAACTTATTTATTGTCAGAATACAACCGGCGATTGCCTCTTATGGCCAACTCCTTACTCAGCATGCCTGGACCAATCAAAGCATTCGCAGTGCTCGTTGTTCAGTGGCGCGGCCCGTAAATTTAAAAATATGTTACAAATTTAAAATTATACAAAAAACGTCCATCTAGTAGCGTGAAGTAACTTATTAACGTATTTCAGGCTACTTAAAAGGGGTTCGATTGCTCCCAAAATGTTTGTATGACTCTCAACTAAGAATATTGACCTTCGTGTATTTTTATTTAACAGTTTTACTCCATTCAGTCCAAGGGCGTATCCAGGGAAGGGCGTGGGGGAGCAGCTGCCCTCTTTTCCGAATCCGAAAAAACCAATTTAAGATAAAACTTAATATAACATTTTTAATTTTTTATAAATATTTTTTTTTAAAGTTTACCAGTACGAAAAGTAGCTATAAAATAAAATATATTATTCCATTTAAAAACAAAAAAGTGCTGTCCTCAATTGTTTCATGTATCATTTTTTGCGGAACACATGATTTAGCTCTAAGAGGCAAAATTTTGGATGAAGGCGTGCTTATAGACTTGTGTCATTTATAGATTAAAGCAGGTGATTCACAATTAGGACACCATTCTCAGCACGGACCAAAAAACGCTTCATACCGATCACCTATCATTCAAAATGAAATAATTGATCTCTGTGGCGCTTCAATAAAATAACAAATCATAACAAATGTTAAAGAAGCTTGTGCTTATAGCATTCTGGCTGACAAAACTGCAGATATATCTGGCAAGGAACAGCTTTTTGTTGGATTACGTTTCTTTGATAAAAATACCAACGAAATCAAAGAAGAATTCTTAGGCTTTGTAGAGCTTGAATGACTTAATGTAGTAAGTATTGCCAACGCCATTGATGATTTTGTGACAAACTTAGACCTAGATCCTAATAAGTGTGTGGGGTTACGTTTTGATGGATGTTCCACCATGTCTGGAAAAGAGGCGAGGGTGCAAGCGATCTTGAGGCAAAAGTATAAAAAAGATTTCTACTTCCACTGCTCTTCGCACAAGCTTAACCTTATCGTGAACGACTTGAATGATATCCCGGAAATACGAAACAGCGTTGGAACTATCAAGGAATAATTACATTTTTCCGCGAGTCTGTTTTACGACGCAAACTTATTGCAAATATTTCTACATTTGTTTTAAGCTAGGTGCTCAGAGAAATATAAAAGCATTTGAGTTTTTAAGAAACAATTTGTCGATTTAGTTGATGCACTAGAGATATTAGCTGAGGAGCGACAAGAAAAAGTGTATATCAAAGGCACGCAGCGGCATGCAAATCTACGTTTGTTGTATATATGCTTTATTTAGTCAAAAAAACAACTAATACATAGTCACAGTTTATAGCTTAAAAGAATCAGTTCGCTCACTCTGCGTCGGCACTTTTGATCTCAATGTTCCAGTTTATACATTGCGCAACACGGATTTGTATCCCTGGCGCATACAGAATCAAATCATAATAGCCCAAGGGCCTACTGTAAATTTTTACCGCCATCTGATAATGAAATAAAATATACCCCAAAAGCTTGTAAAAACATTGTACTTTACCGAATGGCACCTGTGACAATCCCAATCCTGAGCAAAGTGTTTAAAAAAAAATATTTTATATTAAAAAAATTTTATAAGGCATGACAGCACTAATTCTGTTTGCCCTTAAAGTTTTCCAGATAATAACATATTCAAATATATCTTGATATATGTATATCGTTAACGGGAAACATTTTCTTCCTCTTAACATCGCACAAAAACATCTACACACATTAGTAGGTAACAATCATTAAAAATATGAATCAATTTTTGCTGATATAAAAATTTATTTGTATGCCTATTGTTGTGATTCATTTTTACAGGTTGTCATAGAAACGACAAAAAAACTACTATGATTATGGTTTAAAAGAATTGTCTAACAAGAGTTTATAATTATTATTGACTATCTCTGCCAAAGTTAGGTAAAAATATTAATAATTCACAATGAATCAGGATTGTAATTTTCAGTTAAAACACAATTATCGCTGTCATGTCTTATGTAATTTTTTGAATATAAAATAATTTTTTTAACCACTTTGCTGTGGATTACAAATTGGCACAGGTGCAATTTGGTAAAATACAATGCTGTTACATGACTTTGGAGCATATTTCATTTTGTTATCAGATGGCGGTCGTAATTTGCAGTGGGCTCTCTTACTATTACCAATTAAGCATTCCAACGACCTGTCAAACAATAGCTGTCAGTGAGAAGGTCTGGTATATCTAAGGGGGTGGAGACATAGTCTTGCATCTTGAACGTTTTTTTTATTCGAAATAAGTCACAAAGCCTGCCAATTTATGAAAAAATGTATCTTATTTTTATTGTGTTTGATAGTGATGCCGCGAGACGAGACGAGAGAGAGGCCTCTCTCGTCTAGTCTCGTAGGGCGAGAGAAAACTGTTCTCTCGTCTCGACGAGAAGGCGCTTCTCTCGCTCGAGAGAGCCATTCTCTCGTCTCGTCTTGTCTCGTTTCTCTCGTGGCAAAAACATATCAAATTTAAATTTGGAAAAGATATACTTAGGACGAAACATAAAAAAACTGTAAAAGTTTGAAGACAATAACAAATAATTTTTTAAGTAATTTGTCTCATCAGTACCCAAATTGGCAATAAGAAACACTTAGGGAAATTACCTTGGTATCTCTCTGCCTGTTCATCTGTCACAATCGTTTTACTTAGACACTATTTGACGCAAACAATTGAAATTTAAAATAATCAGTGGCCCAAATTGGGTGTTAACTAAGAATGTATAGCAGAGGCAGAAGTTGGAATGACTTTTGGTAGGTAGAGAGGGGGTAAACATCAAACCACGTCGGACGACTTCGAGAATTTTGCAGTAATGTTTACCTGCCAGTGTCGTTTCATAGAATAAGAACTGGACAATCGTATGATTTAAGAACTATACATAGTTATTAAACATGTATTATAATACCCAAATCATAATTCTATGAAATTTCAACAGCTATTCACAATTTATTAAACTATTTACTCGAAATTGTTATTAACATATAAAAAATAACTTTGTACGCCAATATATCGCATCCACTTCGGTTAACCTGTCAAGTTATTTGTATGAAGTAAGAGAACTAGCTAAAGACTTTCCAACTTCTGCCCCTGCTATAAATACTTTATCTTAGAAGTCAGTTGGGAAGGGGTAGGGTTTCATTTGGAAGTTAGAATTTTTTTTGTGTGATATCAAATGAAAACATTTAAAAGTATGTTAACAATATATTATATGTTCATTTCTTTTACTTTTTCTTTGACAGTTTTTCGAAAAAAACACTTAAAAATTGTTGTCTTTCTAATTTATCTCCAAAAGTAACCTCCGAAAAATTTGACTGCATGGAAATTATTACGATTCCGAGATAATTAAGACGTTCCATGCTTAAGACTCAGTGTGTATATAGAATAGGTGTTTTATAGTTAACTTTTTGACTGTCTGGAAATCTGATATTTTTAAATTTTAAGTTACGATAAGTAATTGAAAATTTTAAAGAAACAAAAAGTTAACTGCTCGAGAGAACTCGAGAGAGCTCGAGAGAAACGAGAAATTCTCGTCGAGAGATGACACTCTCTCGTCTCGAATCTTTTTTCGAGAGAAAATGTCTCTCTCGTCTCGTACGAGACGAGACAAGACGAGACGAGAGACGAGAATCTCTCGTCTTGCGGCATCACTAGTGTTTGACATAAAATATTTAAATGTAATCCATTATTCATGATTTTACGTATTGTAAACAGAATAATACATCGTACCTATGTCGCAACCCTTGGATATATCAAATCTTCCCACTGGCAGTTCATTTGTTTGGAATGCCTAATACAATATATGACAACCGCTTATATTCAAACAGCAGTCTTCTGCGCATCCTGAATTTGTATCCCTGGAGTGGATGTTATTTTGGAACATTCAATTAGTCCGAGTGAGCGAACTAATTCTTTTAAGCTATAAACTGTGACATAGTCAATAATGCACTTTTTCACTAAAAATAAATGTATAAATATAATGAGTTATTAATATAACTGTAGTCGTATAAAATAAAATACAATTAAACAACACATATAAAATATTAATATTAATAATGAATACTTCAATAACTAAATTAGCTACTTACATCTAACAAATATTGTTTTATTTTACATTTGAATTCATTAATTGATTCTATTTTCTTTAAATCTTCTGGCAAGTCATTAAATTTCTGTAAGCCTTTAAAAAAGATTGAATTTTGAGCATGACTGGTTTTGACGGTCCTAATATAAAAATCATTTCTAAGTCTTGTATTATGGGTGTGAACATGATGGTTATACGTAATTTTATGCTGGAGATAGTCAGGCCCGTAACCTATTTTTATTTTATATATAAAAATTAATGTCTGGTAAAGGAACATGTCTTTAATTGAGAGCCAGTTTAAAGATATCCGCAATTCTACAATAGGGGTCAATCTAGAACATGACAATAATATTCGCATAGCTCTATTCTGCAATTTTTGGAACCGATTTCTCTCATTTTGATTTAAGAGATATAATACTGTTGAGCAGTAAGTGAAGTGAGGTAGTATAAGAGAATTAAATAGAACAAGCCTTGACCACTTAGATAAATGATGTGAACATCTGTAAAGATAATTTATTTTAAATGAAATTAAGTATAAGGGGTTAAGAAAAGGTCCTTTATTTCTCACACGTCAATTTAATTGGCGACCGGTTTCGAAGCTATTGCTTCATCATCAGGCACACCTTGACTATTTCCATAAAGGAAGTGCTACATATAGTTTAACAAAACGAGTTAAAAAAGTCAGAAAAGTCATGTAATACCTACAATAGTATTTTTTTAAAAATATATTTTAGGTTAAACCGCGAGATGTCTGATTGAATAAATTAATTAAAACACATGTAAGACAATTATTAACTAAACAACACAAAATAGTTTTTACAAGCAAAAACAGTTAAAAAAATTTAAAAGAATAGACGTTAATTACAAAATGTAATTGTGTATTTTTTTGTATTTTTTTTGTATTTTTGTTTGTATTTTTTTTTGTATTTTTTGTATTTGTATTTTTTTGTATTTTTTTTTGTATTTTTTTGTATTTTTTTGTATTTTTTTTTGTATTTTTTTGTATTTTTTTTTTGTATTTTTTTGTATTTTTTTTGTATTTTTTTGTATTTTTTTTTTGTATTTTTTTGTTTACCCTTCATCACGTGGAGTCGGGTCACCAATTTATACTCGTATAGGGCCATTGGCTAATTCTCTATATAAAAAAAGTTTATTTTTATTATTTCTTCAATTTCATTTAATTTTTTTAATTAAACATGGTTATAAATGAAATAATAAAATAACGATTTGAGTTTTTATGTTTTTTGTTGAATCATCTTTTGTTTTTTCTAGCTTTTTCGGTTTGACTGATTTTCTCGCCTCCTATGAAAATCAAAAGCGTAAGAAACCTTCCCAATGCCATCGAATTTTAGTTCTATAAAATTGGCAAGGAGGAATAAAGATTTGTGTCACTCTGAAACAATCTAAACTCCATCTCCATAACAAAATAAAATAACAAAGCGACAAAATAAAAGCTCGTTAAACAAGAACTATCTGACTTCAAAGTGACTCGAACAGTGGTGTAGGTAGCCACGGGGAGGATTGGGAGTCAGAACCCTCCCCATGAAGCGTCCTCACGTCACCGTCTTCGCCATCGTATTGACGCTGATCACTATTAACTGTTTGTTTTTATTAATTTTTTTTATCGTTTTATAAAAAATTATTTTTATATAATTTATTAATACAAACAATTTTATTTGAAATATTTTACTTTGTTGATAGAACCATCCCCATAGTTCTCAGAAACCCCTGTCATGAAAAATTTCTGGAATCGAAGTTGTACTATATAAAGCTCTTTTGCTTCCAGTTTAATTTTTCAATCACTAATAACACCCTGTATGTATATACCTAGTCGGCTACCGGCTTGATAATTATAGCTCATAAAATCCAAACATTCCTAAAATGTGTTATAATTTTATTATGCGTAGGTATCTCCTATATCATTTTTTATAAGTTGCTGAAACCAGTATTTTATTACCATGTAATTTATTGAATTTATTCAGAAAACGGTAGATTGAAATAACAATACCAAAATGTTCAATTAAAAGTTGTATAGTTCATTTTTATTAATCGTCTAGTACCAAATAAAAATCGTGTCAATATGGGAATGCCAATTAAATTTGCTAAAATGTTGTCAAGTAATTACTCAGAAAAACTAGTTTCAAATAACAAATTTCACTGTAGATAATCAAAGTGTCAATACTGTCAATGCAATGCCCATTAATTAATTATTTACGAAAATGGTCAATTAAAAGTAGGCTAGTTCATTTTTATTAATCGTCTAGTAACCATGGTCAGTAATAAAAATCGTGCCAGTACAGCAGTGCCAATTAAATTTGCTAAAATGTTGTTACCGGAAATTAATAGTACCTACTCTCTAAATTTTTATTAATGCAGACATAATAGTTAAAACTATAAAATGTCACACCCAATCAAGGTTGTAGACATAATTTTTTAAGACGGCGTGTGGTCTAGATTTGAAATCATATAGGAACTTTATTTTCACCTTTTAATGAACGACAAAGTACAACATTCTACATGAAGATCATAATAATATACAGTGCGGGTCTAAAGTCCCTCCCTCCACATTTATTTTTTGAGTCGTAAAAGTTAGAAATTTGAAATTGCGATATGAACCCATAAAAAAACGAGAATAGTACAGTGCCCAACGTTAAAAATTTGTAGTACAGCAGTTGATAGCATTGAAAAGGTTTTGAAACATGCTTTAAAATGATATATCACTTGCCATATGATCCCATTTAAAATTATCTTCCAAACGGCTCCCGTCCGCCATTTTTAATGATTACGTCACATAATATCATTAAAAATCTGATGTGTCCAACACATGACTTTCCTATCTAGTTATTATAGGCTTTTTCCGGTTATTTTGTACAACCTATGGCAGCACCTCTATAAATGTTTAGAGGATAAACTAAATATATACATTTTCCACATACATCTACCTCGAAACATTTTTCTATAGATATTCATGGAAAACGAAAATACTGAAAAATTAAAATTTAGCACTTTTCCTACCATTTTTCCATTACGGTCCATTTTAGAATAATCATGTATAAACAAAAATTATAGAGATCGATATCGCAAACAACTTTTAGTTCTCGAATACGGACCATTTCAGGAAATTTTGACATAAAGCAAAAATTATAGATAATAATATAAGAAGTAACTTTTATTTGAACAATTTCCTTCTCCAAACATAAATAACAGATATATTCCATAAAATATAAAAACGGCCTCCCATAAAGTACCCCCCCAGATGTTCCGACTTTGTCCAAAATCTAATCATTTCACATCAGGCCGAAATAAAACTTAAGTTTAAAATTTAATATTTTTTTCTTTATCCGTTTTTGAGTTTTCTTCAAAATTAGAAATTTACACATTTACTCAAATATCTCGAATACGGTCCGTTTTAATGTATTGGATAAAAAATATAAAGAATTATATTACAAACAACTTTTATTTAAACAATTTTTATAAGAAATTATTTTTTTACATTTTGTCAAATTTCTCGAATACGAACCATTTTAGGAAAATTTTGTATGGAACAAAAATTATAGATAATAATATTATTAGAAGTAACTTTTATTTAAGGAAATTTTTTCTCTAAACGTAAATAACAGATATATTCCATACAATATAAAAATGACCACCCATAAAGTACTCCCAGATGTTCCGACTCTGCCCAAAATCTAATCAGTTCATTGGACGATGGAATAAAGCTTAAGTTTAAAATTTGGCGTTTTTCTGTGTATCGGTTCATGAATTATGGTGGATACACACGCACGCACGCACGCACGCACGCACGCACACACACACGATGATAAGGAAAAACATTTATAATCTTGCCGAAAACATATCACTCAATATGAATATTATGATCAATTTAGAGAAATATTCTCTTCAATACTCAATATTTTGTTTTTTGATATTATACAATTTTCTTGAATAAACAGCAGCATTATATAGATATTTACATAATTATTCCAATTTGCAAAGAAAATATAATTAAACCTGCACATTCACAACATGGAGGAATATGGGGTATATTCTGTAACAATTCCTTTATCCGTTAAAATATTGGCGGCCTATAAAAATATTTTCGTATTCGCTAATTTACTTCTGTCATTATTTAAGCGGATTTATTTAAGATAGTCTTCTAATGTATTTTAAAGGAATCCGTTTAAATAATGACAGAAGTAATTTAGTAAATCCGAAAATATTTTTAAAGGCCTTCAATATTTTAACGCATAAAGAATTGTTACAGAATAGACCCCTATAAAAGATAATTTCGACAAATCGCACCGACAGGACAATTGACCGACAGGCCAATAAACCGACAGACCAATTGACCAACAGGCAAATTTAGTGGCATTTAAAAAAAGTATACATAAAATGAGAAAAATCAAAAACAACCTAATTGACCTAACGAACAGCCAAGAGTCCTCGCGGGTTGCTTCGTAAAAAAATTATACATGAAATGAGAAAGATTAAAAAACTTACTTAACCTGTGCGGATTAGAGCCATAGCGGGTTGTTTCACAAAAAATTGTACATAAAATGAGAGAAATTCAAAAGACTGCTAATTTACCCAACATGTGCGGCAATTTAACTTGTCGGTCTGGCCTATCGGTAAATTATTCTATTGGTAAATAGTCCTATCGGTAAATTGTCCTGTCGGTTAATTGTCCTATCGGTCAATTGTCCTGTCGGTCGATCTATTGACTTGTCGGTACATTGGCCTGTCGCACCGGTCAGTTGGTAAATTGTACTGTCGGTCAACTGGGTGTCGACCAAATGTACAGATACCGTTTTTCCGGCTCGTTTCTATTATTCCGTTGGCATTTTAAAGATAAAATTGTTTGAGTAGTGGTAATTGCATTTCTATGATTTCTGGTTTTAAATTGCATAGGTTAACAGCAAATTATCCTGTGGATAAGGGATATATTTACAAAAATCAAGTTGTATGGTCGTAAATGGCACACATTTATATAAATATCTATTTATCTCGGTTTGATACGTCCAAAAAATACAGACTTTTTAACTTCATACTCCGATATAAAAACTGTGCAAAAATTGGTAAAAATGTATTTTTGATTTATTATTCTACTTTATGGAATATATCTGTTATTTACGCTTGGAGAAGAAAATTATTCAAATAAAACTTGCTCGTGATGTCATTCTTTATAATTTTTGGCCTGTACATAATTTTCCTAAAATGGTCCGTATTCGAAAAATTTGATAAAAAGTGCATAATTCGAATTTTTAAGAAAATTATTCAAATAAAAGTTGCTTTATCTTTATATTTTTTGTTCTATACATGATTATTTGAGAAAAAGTTCAAATTTCGAATTTTTAAGATAACTCAAAAACGCATAAAAAGAAAAACAAAATTATAAACTTAGGTCTTAATCCATCCTGCGGTTTTCGTTTTTAGTTATTTAGAAAGAATATTTTAATTTAATTTTGTCAACATCCTGTATTTTTAAAATAAAGCCGTTTACGACCTACGTTTATACGAACTTTTTGTCTTAAAATTGAGTAAGGAATAGCACCTTAAAATTTAACCATCCTGTATAATTAAACTCTAAAAGAAGTATACTGCAGAAAATTAAATAATTGGTATTAGAATTCCAATCACGCTTTTATCATTAATACTTATAAAAAGACAAAATAATGGTTTCTATAGTAAGTCATTGATTGCTGACAGCAGTTTCTTAAAGGTGCGGAAGTATAATACAAATAAATGTTTATACCTTTTCAGAACATCTTATTTATAGACTGCTAAGTCATAATGTACCTGTGCCTACCAAATTTTAAAATAAAAATAACCTTTTTATAAAACTGTTTAAAAATGACAAGCATTTTTGAACAGATATTTCAGTTATTCCCTTTATAATCCACCCCGTATAAATAATATGTAGTAAACATAAAAACAACAATATATTTTATTATTCAATCTGTACATTGCATTACCAAATTTAAAAATCTCACACAAATCAAAGCCAACCCTGGCACATGTAAAAATGCATTGTAACGGATTTCGTAATTTAGGAAAAACATTCAGTACACACCTGCAGCATATTTACTATTATTTACGCGCGCAGCTTATACAGTATATATAGTTTTCTCATTCATGGACATTTTTGAGTAATTTTAATATAAGTAACAACTCTCTCTCCCACGCGTAAATCTATCTCAGTTGCTCTAGTTAAAATAAATAGTTAAAAACAAATATTTTGTTTATTTAATAGTTACAACATTCACTCTATTTCTGTCCGTACGTTCGTTTTAACCAATCAGAAGACAGTGTCCAAACATATGATCCATTCCCTGTACCAATCACAACAATAGCACAAAAATGCTAGTCTTCCCACACGACATTCAACTCACGATCCAGGAGACCTATCTCAACCTCCAACAAAGCAACATCTTTTGTTTTATTCTTTACGTACACGTCGTTTCTGTTTAAAACAAATAAAAGAGATGTTTCAAACCTACATGTTCGTTATAAAATAGCAGAAGTAATTATTTTAATTTCAACATTCCAAAGCAAGTTATCAGGTAGCTCATCACATTCTACAAGTTTCTACAAATATACAGTCCATCTCGTCCTCTCTGTAACAGGAAGGAACCCTTACGTGGGTGATAACGATCAAAAAGAAAAAGAAATCGACGTCAGCTCATGACAAAAAGAAAAGGACAAATTCTTTACCAGAAATAATATTTATTAGCAAAATTGTTGCAACTACGGATAACGCAGTATTTAGCGCTTTAAAAAGAGAAATCTTAATTGGTATCTTCAAATCAGGAAGTCAAACCAGAAGACACAGTAGACTCTGGAGCATGGTTTCTTATTTCTTTTTATGATGGCGACATGGGAAAAGAACTCTTTGAAAAAGTGCGCTATCAAAGTTTCGCAAGATCAGCAACAAAAGCAAAATCAATTTAGCTTAGTTGGCACCAACGAAGAACACAGTACAGTGTATTTAGAACGTACTATCAAGTCTTAAAATGGCAAGGAATCCAGAAAAATCCAGAAAACTTGATAGCTGTAGCTGGAAAGCGGGCACTAGTATCTTCATATCAGGAAGCCAAAACAGAAGACATAGTAGACTTTGGAGCAAGGTTTCTTGTTCCTTTGTATGGTGGCAACACGGGAACAGAAACTTTTAAAGAAGTGCGCTATCAGTGTCGCAATATCAGCAAAAGCAAGGTCGCAAGTCCAAAATTGGTAGGAATTCTAAAAAATCCAGCAAAACTCCTGAAGTCTGTCCCTTGAAATTAAGCACCAGAATAGCATTTCCTGTAAATGTAAAAAATTAGGAAACGGAGGATTTGTCTGCAGGAAAGCGGTCATGCGAATATGTAACAGATGTTCGCATCGAGAACAATAATCAGGATGAGAACATTGTATCGATGAAACTAATTATCAGGAGTTTAGAAGATGATGTCGAGTATCGAGGATGAAATTGAGGACAAAGACATCAATATCAAACCGTTAACGACAAAAAGGATAAAAAATAACGAAAGAATAGGAGATGGTAGCCTGGCGAAATACTAGAACATATGTGGATTAGGCATAATGGGAATGATACCACAATAGAAAATCCTGCCATTTACTCTACATTATGGTGTCATGTTTGTCATCGACCAACCGTCCAAGAATTATATCGACAAAAATATGTAACTATTTTTTTGGTAAAAGGATTATCTTTTTGGCGTTCTACTCCTTTAATTATTAGACACAAAGAAAATATTTATATGTATAAAACATTTAAATTGTATCTTCTTTAAGTTTGACATACATTTTCGTCGTAAGAAAAACCGTTGGTAAATTACTTTGAATAAACTATTTTTTCGCGCCTTTAATCTAAGATGGCAGCATGCGATTTTGATCGAAAACTTGTTTTTTTCATCAGAGTACATAAAAATCATTTTTACCCCACCTTTCGAAAAGCAGACATCCCTACTGACTGACCTACAAGGCGAAACAATGAAGAAATCAAAAAAATATTGGTGAAATCACTAACGGTCAACAATAACTGAGCGCAAAGAATAAGATTTTTGCCAAAGATTATTTGCTGGGTAAGAACCCAACCAGGGGGGTGAAAAAGACTTGGGGTGGGGTAAACTCTGCAAGAGTCCACTACATAATTCAGAGGGAGTTAGAACATTAGTGGAACAAGAAATTTATATTTTATACATCATGAATTATCCTCATACCTCGCTTTTTGATTTTTACTTTTATTTTTATGTTTGTTTTGTTATAACTTTGTCAGTTATATTTATTTATGACGACTCATATATTTTTTTGTAATGCAAGTATACAAGAAATAAAAAAAATGTAAATGAACTGGAATTCTGTCAGTATCACTAAATACTAAGGCTGGTAACCGTTACCGGTTAACCGGTTCTGTAGGACCAAAAAATCGTTAAAGATCGTAACCGGTTTAACCGTAACCGGTTTAATCGCAACCGGTTTAACCGCAACCGGTGTAACTCTAATCGAACCGGTTAAACCTGTCACTTGTTGAGCCGTAACTGGTTTAACCGTACTTGAAACCGGTTTCAGCGAGACCGTTAACGTAAACGAACAAGTATAGTTTGTTTGAGCTATAGGGATGCGCATATTTCTTAAAACGTCGATACTGACATCGAATGATATACCAAAAACAAAGTATCGCCGAAGTGCGATGTTTTTAAAACTTATACATTTAAAAGTAAGTAAAACAAAAAAATACAAACAAATATAAACATTCCAAATGTAATAATAAAACAAAACTAAGAAAATTATAATTTTTTAATAAATGTACATCACAGTTATCAAAAATATGCTTCAAATTAAACTTTTTCATTGACTATTGTGCGATAAAAATTTGTTTTTTTTTTTTAATTGTGACTGATTTAAATAAAGATACAATATGCTGAAGAATGGAAAATATCGAATAAAACATCGATGTCGATCGATGTTAAACCGCCGAATCCGGTCTAACCGGTCCGCTTCGACCGGCTCGGTTTAATCGGACCGGTTATAGTAATAGTAAAAATCCGGTTAAAACCGAAACCGGTCAAAATCAGTCGATCCGGTTAACCGTTTATCACGTCAGGAATTGACATCCTTACTAAATACGGCCGATCCGACCAATCGACGTGGTTATAAGTTAAATATAAGCAAAAAACAAGCAAACATTTTGAATTTTATTAAATAGAAAGTCTTTATAAACCAATAACTTTTATCTAACAGTTCTACAGCCATTTTTGCAATAACGCGGAACGGAATAAATCAAAATCCTTTTACCACAAGTGGTATAGAAACATGTTGACACGTCACACGAAATTCATTCTCAGGATTTAGCTTTGCCTATGTTTAATTTTAAGCTCATTTTGTTGAACTGTTTGGAAAAGTTTTTGGTGATTTTATAAACTAATTTATAGTCGTTTTTTGTTTTGTAAATATTCTGGTATAGAACTGGAAAATTTGCGAAATTTTATATTTTAGATATATGGAACTTGTAAAATAACATTGGGGTGTGGGAATACTTCCCGATCCGGCCGAAAATCCGGGGATCTGGTCCGGCTAGCGGCCGTAATTCCGGTTCCGGCCGGATTGGCTAATTACTCGATCCTTTACACCCTAAAAAAATGTAATTAAAATCGAATGTCAGTAGGTAGCTTTTTTTTAATGTGAAGTTAACAAAAATTATTTATTTCAGATAGCCATCTCATAAGAAGAGCACCAGCCGCGTATTCGGATGGTGTGTATATGATCTCAGGTCAAAACAGGCCCAGTCCCAGGAAACTTAGCAGGCTCTTTATGAAAGGTACCGACGGTTTAAGCTCCATGAAGAACAGGACCGCACTTTTGGCTTTTTTCGGTCAACTAGTCACTTCGGAAATTGTCATGGCAAGTGAAAGCGGATGTCCTATCGAGATGCATCACATCGAAATAGAAAAATGCGATGAAATGTACGACAAGGAGTGTACAGGAAATAAATACATTCCGTTTCATAGGGCTAGTTATGATAGCAAAACGGGACAAAGTCCTAATAGTCCTAGGGAGCAGGTAAATATACACAAGATATTTTAAAGTTATTATTATTATTTTATTAACAATTTTGTTTAGTAAACAAAATAAAGTAAAACAACAACATATAACATAATGTTATAAAACTGTATTTTAATTTGGCTTTAGTTAATTAAATAATTTTTCGAAGAAGCACATATTTTTAAATTATTATAAAATTTACAATTTTGTATTATTTGTTCGTATGAATACAAATGAATAAAAACGCACCGCTTCGAGAAACTACCGGATTGATCCTTTTGCGGCGTATGAGTCATATAAAGGCAGTTTTCGATCGTTCTGGAAAGCCGAGAGAGTTCTAGTACAGAGATGGCTTTATATAAAGAGCGCGAGTTCGTCGACGGACAAGAAGATTGAATTTAAGTGTTGGACAGAAAAGTATTATATAAATTAATTAGTACATTATAAATAAATTATAAATAAAGTGTTTTAAATAAATAAACTATAAATAAATTAAACAAACGTTACAATATCATAAGACCTATGCTGACAGACGGTGCAGTTGTCTGAGTACCGAAAACCCAATAATTAACAGCTATACACGCAAACTAGAATAAATTAAAAGAACACCATATGACATAACAGGAGCCATGAATACCAGAGCCATGGAAGTTATTCTAAGTCTCACTCTAATTGATATTTACATCAAGGAGGTTGTTCTGGTTATAATGACACTACTCCACTGTTTCAAGCGAACATGGACTTCATCTCAGCAAGATAGATCTTCCATAAGCCATATACTGTTATGACGGAACAAATAAAACAGCCTGAAGTGGAAATTACGATTCCTATCTACACCGACGGTTCTAAAACAAAACAAGATTATGATTTGGAATATACTTTGGATCCTTAAACCTAAACATAAAATGGGCTGTGAGCAATAGTGCCAGTGTGGTTCAAACCGAGCTCACGGGGATTCTCATAGCAGGAAAAGAAATTTCTAGGAACAATATCACTGGAAGGAACATGATCATCTGTACAGATAGCAGACAAGCACTACTCACCCTAGACAGACCACGAATTTACTCAAGGTTAGTTACTAGAGTGTCACGAAGCTTTTGTCGAAATGTCCATCAACAATGTGGTCACTTTAAGATGGATCAAGGGTCACGCCACATCGATAGGCAAGCAGCCATCCAAATACTTTATGGACCAGGTCCTTTCATTGGACTGACAAACCTAACTAAAGAACACTCCCTCATGAAATTCAAGAAAAGATGGAATGAAACAAGAAGCTGTAGATTTTAAGTTATCCCAACAACACCGCACCAAGCAAATACTTGACTATGACTAGACAGAATCTCTCCTGATTACAGGCATTCTGACAGGTTATTGCCAAGTACGGAAGCATCTCCATAGTAAGGGACTGTCAGAATCCGTACTGTGCTGGGGACGCGTAAAAAAAGATAAGATTACCGAGCATATCTATAATTGCCTGACGCTGTCATTTATTATAAGATTTGTACCTGTTGGCGACGTTTGCAACTACATCAAATCTGTTGTCTGGATGACGAGCTAAGGGGGCCTATTAATTAAGGAGGATGCACAACGGGCCTAGCGAGACCAAATGTCATGGGGCAACCCACCCTTCACACGTTACAATAAGAAAGATTCCAATTGTGAAATATTCGCCGTAGATGGTCCTCGATGACATTGCAGTCTTTGGGCTCATTGTGTTTTATCCCATCTTAATTATTATTTATAGAACCAACTAGTTTTACCCAGTCTGTCACGTTTGTACTTGAAAGGTAGCTCTACTGTTCCTCCACTTAAAACACCTGATAAATGGAAAAAATATGGTCATGAATTTGCTGAAATCGTTGATAGTTTGCCTTCAAGTGTACCTTTCAATTAGCGATTTAACTGTACAATTGTTTACAGGTCTCCTTTATTAAGTACGTCCTTGGATCAATTCATGATTGTCCAAAAAGTACCAGTCTATTTCATTCTAAGTTTTCGCAATCCCACAGAGTGTAATACTAACTCTTTCTGGTTTCTTATGACATAATCGAAATACTAGGTTTTCATTATACACGCAGTTTTCATGTCGTATACTCGTACTGTTATGTCAAAAGTTCTGTCGAAAGTTCTGTTATCATTCTCAAATGGTTTCTATTGAAAGATAATAGTTATTTTATTATTTTTCAATCTGACCCTATTTTGAATAACGGCCGTTCCAATTCTATCTTCCTAAGGAAATGAAGGATTTGGAGTGGCCCCCAAGTTGAATAGTTCCCCCTCTTCTAATTGGTATGCTCCTAAGCATAGTGCCCTTGGATTCTAGAATGCTATACATTTAGTCAGAATACGAATTGAGGTTTCGTCCTCCTCCTCCTATCTTCTACTAGTTCCAGTTTACTAAGGTGTACTTTGAGCTGGCAGTTTCCGTACAGAAACCCCTTTTAGTAACGCATATTTGCGAGGCTTGTTCTTGCTTAGACGGATACTGACTTTTTGGTTATAGTCAACCAAACTAACCTGTACTAACCCCAAAAGATTAGTATTTTTTTTCAATCTTCCATGATCAGACAATCAAATTCGTTTTATGCTATATAGGTCTGCTAATGTCCTCCGTTCTTCAATCCAGGCCCATACCAGGCTCAACTTCACTTTCTAATTCAATATGTCCTGATGGCCACTTGGCTATTTGACATATGGATCTACTGGTTTTCAGGAGCTATTCTTGAACATTGTACAGTTACAAAAACTGAGGTATGTTTGAATATTGTAGAATTAAGGCTGGTGCGTGCCTGGGGTTTCAGGAAATATTCCAACCACAGTGTTTTCTGCACTCTGTATACCAGTCTTGTACTCTACTAGCGGGAAGTGGATTCCTTTCTCCTTTCTGTCCAGTATCAAAACTTCGACTAGAGTGTCGAACTTTAGTTAATGTTGGGTTCGTTCGTGTTTCTTCAAAATTTGATGCAAATTGTTCAAGATCCAGGTGAACAGCAAATTGTTCGTTGCTTTAAACTTTATACCGTCCTCTGGTCACTAGTCATCTGATAGTTCTCAACGTATTTTTGAAAAAAACGAACAAACCCATTACCGATTAAAATTAAATAGGTAGCCGCGGCGCGTGGTTTAATACATGTGCACTTATTGAGGAACCACCACTGTAAATAGGTCATAATGGAGTTTTATTCGGACCGAGTTGACATCTAAAGATTGAAGACAGTTCTATGTCAAGACCTGGTAGACATGCTCTAATAGATTTACAACATGGTAAAAGCAGCATTAACTTTATCGTCATTTGTTTATTAAAGAGATATTAATCTAAGGTATGTCATAAACAAACGTGGCAAGATACATATCTAGATATATAAAGGGATTCATAAAAACCACAACCACCAACAGAATATTTCTCCATTTTATGTAATACAAAGAAAGTATGCAACAGTGTGATTCCAGAGTAGATCAGGAACATCAACAGACAATAAAATACAATGCGTTTTGACCTTCCCAATAGAAAATATCGCTATGTATTTCGGACAAAGATGTTATTCATAGGAATAAGTGGAGCATAAACTGAGACGGGTAGGCAATAAAATTTACTGTAGTATAAATAAAAATCTAACAAACTTTATAATCGAAATAAAAGGTGTAATGTTTCGAGTAAAAGCAGCCCTGCTACCTGCTTCCGTAAAGTAAATAATCCATTTCATATAAATAAGATTAATCACTACTCCTCATACGAACTAATGCTTCAAAATTTTAGATATAGTTCTCGAGCAGACAGCTCTGCACTTTGAGACACTTACTATAAATATAAGTAACATACATATAAGTAAGTTTATTTTTGTCATAGTTTACCATAATGAACAATTTAAATTTGTTAATTAACCAGATAGACACCCTACTGAAATTACACGCAACTAAATTAAAATAAGCGGTACACAATTAAGCATGATTCATAAGAAAAACCAAAAAATAAGTAGAAGAGATAAAAACATAAACATTATTTATCTCAACATTTCATACACAAGTCCAGGCCCGGATTTAGATTTTTTAATTCTTATTTCTGAATTTGTGAAAAAGATGTTTATTTTTACGACTTATACTATAAATACATCTAAAAATTATCAACTCTGAAACTAATGATTTTGTTTTATTCTGGACAGTGAATTATATATAAAAATAAATAATAATTAAGATATTTTATAACAATTATCCGAAAAAAACTGACAAATAAGTACCAAATTTTATTTCGTTGGAAATAGGTCATATAATAATTTTAATTAATGAGATGAATATATTGAAGAAAAAACGTATGATGGTGAAAAAAGACGCAGCAAGAATAAAAAAATACACTGAAACACCGACTTGAGATTTAATCTTTTCTTTTCATATCCAAAAATTCAGTTGACATACCGGTTGTCCACAGTTGATAGAGAATATTAGATAGTCGAAATAATTTTTAAATTAATTTAGTACTTTTTTTAGTTAAACCAAGTTACAAGTTGGATAGATGGGAGTTTTATCTATAGTACCAGCGAACCGTGGGTAAATACAATGCGTTCATTCGAAAATGGTTCCTTTTTGACTGATGCAACAGGCAAAATGCCTATTTTAAACTATATGAGAGTTCCTCTCTTCAACTACCCAGTACCACATATGATGAAGACTTTTAGTACCGAAAGACTGTTTTGTAAGTACCTAATATAATGAAAAATTATTTGGTAATAATGTATTATATCATAAATTCATTCAGAAAAAACCTACAAACTAGAATAAAATTTAAATCATTTTAATGACCTACCATTGAAAGTACTCTTACGAAATTACGTCAGTTTTTGGGGACATCTTGGAAATCTAAGGAAAATTAGTGCTTTGGAGTTACCCTGTTGCTATTTTATGAGTAAACTAACTTTTCCTCAGAAAATCCGATAATTACTACATTTTAATGGGAAAACTGTATTCTACCTTCGTATTACTTAATTTTTGAAACTTGTTCTTTCTATTTGAGGATTTCCGAAACATAATGACTATATAGGTTTTAACATATTATATATGTAAATATTTTATAATACAAGGTCATCACTTTTTATATGTTTATATGTTGTCTTCTAGTACTTGGAGATGCACGCACAAATCAAAACCCTGCACTGTTAACCATTAGTGTTCTCTTCTTCCGATGGCACAATGTCGTTGCTTCAAGAATAAAGAAGCACAATCCAGACTGGAGCGACGAAGATATTTTCCAGAAAGCCAGGAGAATAGTCATCGCAACCCTGCAAGTATACTATAGAACCAATCAGTTAAAAACTTTCAGGATTTTGATAGTATGTTGAGGTCAAATATATTTCATATAGTCATGAGTTCTTTATAATAATATCGGAAAAACGATAACACCTAGGAATTGGAATTTATTCTTAATAATTATAAAAAATTGCAGTCCTGATGGGATACGAACGCTGGATCCAAAGGATTAAACTCTAACCACTTTAACTTTTAAATTCAGCCTGCTGATGACTGATTGTTCAATTATCATTCAGAAATGTAAATATTTAGTTTTAATCGGGAAAATAGCTTCCTTATGATTTTGTTGTCGAAAATATCTTTGGTATTCTCAAAACTTTTTTTTTTTCAAATTCCAAACAACCTATTTGAAAAGTTGTATCTAAGTTTGGTTTCTTGCCTAATTAAGTCATTATTTGTATAAAATGAAAAGAACACATTTCCTTATCTTTTTTTTATGAAATTACTGTTAAATATTTTAAGTTTCAGCATTATTTCATAATAGAAAGTCCCTTCATTAGAGGGTCCTATCAAGCCTGCATGGCAGTAGCATTCTTAAACAGTACCACGTTGTTATTAATATTTGATTCTCGACAACTAATCAACATTTTGAAAGCAGCAAAAGAATTTTATATAGAACTGCAGAGTTTATTTTCAGAATATCATAGTGTACGAATACCTACCAGCTTTTTTAGAAGAAGAAATTCCACCATACAACGGGTATAATCCTGACATTCATCCAGGAATAACCCACGTGTTCCAGAGTGCAGCATTTCGGTTTGGTCACTCACTGATCCCTCCGGGATTATACAGAAGGGATTCCAGATGTAATTTTAAGAAAACTCCCATGGGAGATATTGCACTGAGGCTGTGTTCTACTTGGTGGGATTCCAATGTAACTATCTTTAATAAAATGTATAATTTATTTTGTTTTATTTTTTGTTTCAACATTTTTTATAGGAAGTTTTAACCAATAATTCTATTGAGGAGCTTTTAATGGGTATGACATCTCAGCTAGCTGAACGTGAAGATTCTCTTCTATGTTCAGACGTAAGAGATAAGCTTTTTGGTCCCATGGAGTTTTCGAGAAGAGATTTAGGTGCTATTAACATTATGCGAGGTAGAGATAATGGGCTTCCAGATTACAACACTGTACGAGCTGCTTATGGTAATTTTTTATAAAATTTAAATTAGTCATTATTATTAGATATGCTATTACATTCCTCTAATTTTATTTTAGGATTAGAAAAAATTAGAAATTGGACAGACATTAACAAAAAGCTGTTTGAAGAAAGGCCCGAAATTCTCAGAATGTTGGTGTCTTCTTATGATAATAACATTGATGATATTGATGTATATATTGGGGGAATGTTAGAAAGCTATGGAAAACCAGGTGAACTGTTTACAAAGGTCATTAATGAACAATTTACTCGCATTAGGGATGCCGATAGATTTTGGTTTGAAAATGAACAAAATGGGTAAGGATTTTCATTATTTAATTCTTGATAAAAGTTTGTGTAAAGAAGAAGAAAAAAAAGAATTTGAATCAAATATACATGACCAGGAAAAATAGAAGTGTGAAAATTATATTTTTTGAAACATCACATTTAGTGGCAATAAACAAATATTATTTATATTGATAATCGATTAGGCAACTATTTTTTAAAGAAAAATGAACCCTTTGATTAGGCAATTTTTTGTGAGAAATATCGATTATTCGAATTATAAAATAAAAATTTTGATTATCCGAATTATCTATAATCAGATTAATCGGTTAATCTAAAATCCGAATAATCAGTAAAAAAAATAATTGCATCATACAGGGTTGAGCAAAATTGGCGGAACACTCGATTTGTGGCTCAATTATGGATTGGATTGCATTAAAAATTATCCCGAATAAAGTTTTTTATATATTTTATACACTATTTAATGACGCTTTGGGATTTTCATCGTCTGTCATATTTATCAAGAAACGACGTCATCGGATGAAATTTTAAATGAATCAACCTATATTTATATTTTTTCGGATAGATCTTTTTTTTCTGAATCTATCAATGTAGAATTTGAGGGTCTCTAATTATTACTTTACATCAATCGAAGTACACTCTTTCAAAGTATGTGTTCGAAATGAAAGCCTGCAACTGCCTGACAATATCCTAGTCTATCAACAAATGATCTTAAGGCATTTTTATAAACTTCAGGTGTTATTTCTTAAACAGCAATTCTTATTTTGTCTTCCAATTCTTCCAGCAAATGTGGCAAGTCCTTATAAACACTGATTTCAAATGGCCCCAAAGAAAAATCCAGTAGGGATAAATCCGGTGACCGTGTCGGCCACTTAATATGTCCTCTTCGACCCACCCATCTCTGTGAAAATATTGTGTTTAGGTACTGTCTCACTCTAGCATCGAAATAAGGAGGCGCACCATCCTGCTGGAACCAAATTTTATCATAAAGTTCTAAATGATTTCTATGATTTGTAAATAAACGAACTAACTCTGGAACTATCTGCTCTTCAAGAAGTTGCAAATAAGGATCACCGTTCAGAGTTTCTCTTATGAAGAATGGTCCAATAATTCTTCCTCTAATTATATCAGCCCAAACATTTAACTTTTATGGATATTGGGTATGCCCTTCTTCCATCCAGTGAGGATTATGATCAGGCCAATACCAGCAATTATGTTTATTTACAAATCCACTGAGACAAAATGTTGATTCGTCGCGATCTTTTCAGATCTATTGTGGGACTCCGTTTGTTTTAGAGTATGTCGTCTAGTCTGGTCTTTTTTATTAGACTTAGTAGCTTTGACAGTGGCTCCAGCATGTAGTTGCATGCATTTGGCTTTTCTTCGCCCAATGTTAGAAACCTCATTCCAGCCAGGCCTTCACATTGGCACAGGACGTGGAATGATGTTTCCTCTTCTTCTTCTTCACAGAACCTGCACAAAGTTGCTTCTTTTGCTGGATTAATGACACATGTGTCTTTTGAGGCGACAGTGTCCAGTGAGAAGGCCTACTGTTATCCTAACGGTTTGACGCTTTCGTGAACTTGGCCGATGGTTCCTGTATGAACCGTTTGGCCTGTGTCAGTCTTGGATAGTTGTTCCACCATTCCTGAGACTCTTTTTGCATCCATTGTTTAATGGATGCATTGCACAATGCCTTAGCAACTCCACAGAAGGGTTCTGGGCCTGTCATGGCCTTATCTGAGCTTTCTCGGGCTAATTCGTCGGCCTTTTCGTTACCCTGATATCCCTTATGGCCTGGAACCCAGGCTAAGGTCACCTTATTTTGACTACTTAGCTCTGTCAGGTCTTCTAGACAGTCTTTCACCAGTCGTGATTTGATTTCTGGTGAGAGAATTGCCTTTAGAGCTGCTATCAGAGTATATGGCAATAGTTTTGCCTGATACTTGCTGATTTAATATTTCTCTTGTACAGTGTTGTATGGCTATTAGCTCAGCCTGGAACACTGTTGCATATTTTCCTAAACTAAGCGAAATCGTTGTTTTCGACTTGGGTCCATAGATTCCAGCACCGGCTCCTTCCTTGGTTTTTGAACCGTCTGTGTACCAGACGAGTTCAGCCTGTACAGGAGGTCCCTGTTTTCAGGATTCTCGGGCTGGTATTTGAATTTGAAAATTTCTTTCAAATTTGTATGTGGTTATGGCTCTATCAGAAGGCATAGCTAGAATATTATCCCTTTTTATGCATTCACCTATCTGGGTCATCTTGGTGTAATTTAAACTTTGAAACTGAAGTTTTTGGCTCTTCCTTTACGCTTAGAAACCCATTAAGTGCATATTCTTCACACGTCCTGTTTCATTGAACTTTCTCAAATTTCTGGATAGAGTAGATTTAGAAATCGGGGAAATCATGTCGGGAAATGTTTCACTGAACAAATCACAAGCTTCTTGCAGAGATCTATTTCTGTCTCCAAACCCAATAATCATCAATAGTGTAATTCTTTCACGTTCACTCAGTTCAATAATGGTTTAAATTAATAAAAATTCTCAGTAGTATCAAATGTTGAGAGTTATATCATTATGAACAAAAAAATAATATCGGAAGATAACAGTGGGCAATTTAAAATTGTTAAATCTCGGTTATTAGGAATATTTTATTTATGTTTAACAATATGGAGAATTATTAGTGAAACAACAAGTATACAATATGATAACTTTCCTCCAGGAGAACGGTATAGAAACACAGTGTCATTGAATAGAGGTAAATAGAACAATACCGTCGCTGAGTGGCGTAGTTAAATCAATTACTCTCTTTATCTCCCTAACGTCCAAATATAATTAGGCATAAATATTTATTTTCACATGGTGTTTGTTTGAAAGTCACTTACGTGTATGTACTTGCATTGAAAAGAGTTCTGATAAAATGTAATTATAAATTATTAAATCACTTGTAGGATATTTAGCAAGCAAGAAATAGAAGAGATAAAAAAAATTACTTTGTATGACGTTATTATAAATAGCACCAGTGTTAAAACAACGGCCATTCAAAAAAATGTATTTTATTGGATGCATGGTGACCCCTGTCCTCAGCCAATGCAACTAAACAATTCTTTAATGGAACCCTGCAAAGTTATTACTGGATATGATTATTTTGAGGTAAATGAATAATATTTACACACCACTTTCTCATATTTTAGTTACCTATTATTTTTTTAGGGAAATGAGCTGGTGTACATCTATGCCTGCCTGTTTTTAGGCTTCGTACCCATACTTTGCGCCAGCGCTGGTTATGGAGTAGTTAAATTACAAAACAGAAAAAGAAGGCGCCTTAGAATTAAGCAAGAAGAACTGAGAAACGGCGATCTTAAACTACCGGTGGATACAATGATAGTTACAGGTAATAATGAATATAATACTTAGGATATATTATGTTGCCATTCTTTTTTATGTACTGGGTGGGGCAAAATTGGATGAATGTGCTTGTAATTTTTCAAAATTCTCAAAAGCCCAAACATTTTACAAAAATTAAACTAATCAATAGAAACGTAGTATTTAATGTATTTGCAAGCTAAAATTTGCTTACAAGTTTTTTTGATAAAAATACTCTTTTAGCTTACATTTGGAGTTGGTACTCAGTTCTAAAATGTTTTTACCTTGTAATAACATCAAATTTTTATTGGCCAAAATCTTAGATAAAAGAGACCAGAGATATAACATACACCGGTTTAACCTGCGCAAATGTTGCCAATTTCTAAAGAAAGGTTAATGAAGTGGGGGAACTGGGCGGAGACCCGAATTCTGTGACAGGGACGGAATTTGTTTATTAGCATCATAATGAACTATAAAATTTACTTAAAAGACGTTTAATGGAATTTTGTATTATAAAATCAAATTAACGTACTTTTTTAATATTAAACAGATGTAAAGAGAAGACCTTTTATAGAATATTTCGTTAGCGTTTATTTACGGACTTTTCTACAAGAGACTACAGTAAAATGTTGAAATAGAATATTGTTAATCGAGCAAGAAATGGTACTCATTGTCTACGAGTATTATAAAAAAAGCATGTGCGCAGGCGAATACTGCAAATCAAACCTTGAGTTGAACATTATATTTTTTGTACGGCTATTACATAATATTAAAAATTAGTCAAAATGAGAAAATGCTGTTTTGTATTGTAACCTCAGAAAATGGTATATTAAAGCTTCTTTCTTTAGGAATATTAATTAATATAGAGGATGAGTCACATAAAACTCTAGAAATGCATGTCTGATAACATTTTAAAATTTAAACCTATTAAAAGTCATTTGGTTGCTAGGGGTGGGTGATTATCGAAATAAATTATCGATCATTGAAAATAATCGATTATTTTCGATCAATCGATTATTTTTAATCTATTTTTTCGTATTTCCTTTAAAATCGACTACTTGATTATCTTTGAAAAATTAAAAATAATCGATTAATTAAAAAGCCAATTAACCGATAAATCAGTGTTTAAAAAAAATAAACGAATTATTGTTTATTTTAAATAATCGATTATTTTCATATAATTTCCATTGAAACAGATTATTCGATAATCTTTGATAAATCGAAAATAATCGATTAATTAAAAAGTGGATTAACCGATAAATAAATTTTTCAAAAAAAAACCAAATTATCGATTAATTCAAATAAACCATTTGTTTTATATTTCCTTTAAACTCGATTATTCGATTATCTTTGAAATATCGAAAATAATCTTTTATTAGAAAATAATTGCTTAATCGAAAATAATGGATTAATCGAAAATAACCAATTAATTAAGAAGCCGATTCTATAAACAATCGATTTTTCAAAACAAAATAACCAAATGATCGATTATTTTCAAATTTTTTTTTCATATTTCCTTTAAAATTGATCATTCGATTATCGAAAATCGTCGATTAATAAAAAACTGATTAACCGATAAATCGATAATTCTAAAAATTAACCGAAATATCGATTATATAAAATTACCGATTATATTCGATCAATCGATTATTTTCATATAATCTATTTTTTTGTATTTCCTTTAAAACAAATTATTCGAATACCTTTGAAAAATCGAAAATAATCGGTTAATCGAAAATATTCGGTTAATGAAAATAATTAATTAATTAAAAAAGCCGATTAAACGATAAATCGATTTTTTTAAAAAATCGATTATTTTCAATCAATCGATTATTTTGAATAAATCTACTTTCTTTTCGTATTTCCTTTAAAATCGATTATTCCATTATCTTAAAAAACGGAAATAATTTATTGAAAATGTTCGATTAATCGAAAATAACTGATAATAATTTATAGAAAATGTTCGATTAATCGAAAATAATCGATTAATTATAACGGATAAATCGATTTTCATAAAAAAATAACAGAATAATCGATTATTTTTGTTACCCCTATCGGTCCTTCCTTTTATCCGAGCATTTAGTTCCAAAATTTAGAGATTCGGATTTTTTGATCCCATTATCTTTGAAACCGCTTTTGATAGTTTTGATTGTATAATAAATTGCTAGAATATAGCTTTTGTTAGCAAACGAAGATTTTTTCGAGTTTTTTAAGGGTTTATATTGTAATATTTTATTAACAATCTGACTAACTTCCGAAACTTAGTATTTTTTTGCTTATACTAGATCATATTGTGCATTTTACTTTGTTTTAAGACTTAAGATTTAAATGTCACTTCCGATTTGACCGCAAATAAGATGAAAATGCGTCGTCCTGTATTTCATCTAATATTCTTATAAAAATAAAATTTCACTAGCAACTATGCTTCTTTACTTCTTATTTATATACCAAAAAGGGCAAAAAACCTCCTTTAGTCAATATTCTTATAAAACTACTTTTTAAAAACAAAATTTTGTTAGCAACAATGCCTATTTACTTCTTATTTAAATTAAATGTTCAAAATTTTGCTCTTCTGTAAATTTATATAAGTATTAGGAAATATGTTTTCTGAAATATGTATTTGATGCTTAATATTGAAACCCCTTAATGCGGATCTAAAGTATTCAGCCCAAAGGACCATGACGGCTTTATGTCAAAACGTTAATAAATATTTACCGCTGAAAACGAATATGTTTTTTATTGGCACTTATATTATTTGGATATACAATTTTTCAAAATACATCGTGACATTTTGCGATTGACTAACTAAAACACTTTAAATTGCTAATAACACCAACAAATAATTCAAAAAACAGCGGTCCATGATGATTCAACTCACGTGGAATAGAAATGTCGGAGCAATTCGGGTGGCGTCGTGGACACAATGATTTTTAATTGGTGGGTTATTTAAGGTTGGAATAGACAACATGCGCTATGTGCAATGTTATATCTCCGGTATCTTTAATCTAAGGCCAAAATATAAAATATATTGCGATTCCTGGGCAACGGAAAGGTGGAGTAATGTTTTCTTTAGCGACGAATGAAGCAGTCTTAATAAGATAAATTATTACATTTTATAAAATACGCAAAAACAAGTAAAAAAAAAGAAAATCCAGTATAGAACCTAAGTACAGCCCTTTCCAAACTTACTTTTGAGTACCTTAACATAGTCGAAAATAAATACGTACATATTATGTGTGTTAATATTTGATATTATTTTTTACAAAAATCTCAATTAGGTAATACTTAAAATTATTTATTAAATTAAATAGTCTAATAAAAAATCATTGATGACGTGATCAGGCTCACACATCACGTATACAAAATTTCAAATATAAAAAACGACGGGTTTCAAGATTTTCCTCTACAGTTACTTACGAAATAATGAAATAATTTCTTTCGTTTGTATACTGTATATAAACATAATATTTCTCTTTTTTTTTGTATTGTAGAGTGGCTTCACGCCAACCATAAAAGGGCGGTCAAAGTCAAATTTGGACCTGACGTTGCAATACACGTCTTAGAAAGAAAAGGTGAAAAACTAAGAACTATAAATTTAAAAAATGTGGATACAGTTGTAGTCGAAGAATCATTAAATGTAACATCCATCAAAAAACCAATACTTTTGCTTCACGTTCCAAGAGATTACGATTTGGTTTTGGAATTGGATTCTTTAGCTTCCAAGAAGAAATTCATGCATAAGTTGGAAGTGTTTTTGAATTCCAACAAGAAAAATTTATTTTCAACACCGGTAAGCAAGATAGAAATATTTTTTTTGAGTTGTGGTTAAAAAATTAAAATTAACCGACTGCCCCTTGACTACAAACATTTGAACAAATCGTTATAGTGCGGATGCTTCGGGACACTTTAAATTCCCTATTTGTTAATTAAATATATTTCTAGATTGTACGAGAATTACTATTAGCCAAAGCTGAAACCCGACAAAGACGTGAAAGAAAATTGGAACACTTTTTTAGGGAAGCGTATGCTTTAACGTTTGGTCTAAAGCCTGGAGAAAAGAGACGCAGATCGTACACAAACGCAGATGGTGAGGTAGTAACGGTCATGAGAACATCTTTAACCAAAGCTGAATTTGCGAGTGCTCTTGGTATGAAAGCAGAAGCTGTTTTTGTCACTAAAATGTTCAATATTGTTGACAAGGATAAAGATGGCCGAATTTCGTTTCAGGTAACAATTATAACGTGATAAATATTCTCTCGAGCCTTTAAACTAGGATTGCCACCTGTCCTTTTTTGAAATGGACAGTCCTTTTTTATAAACAAATTGTCTTGTGACTTTGTAAACTTTAAAATGTCCTTTTTAAAAACTATATTTCAATATTTTTCATGATCGACTCATTCGCAGCAGCACCGGCGCGTGGCCTACACGCTCCCACAAATAAAACCCAGTCCCAGTACTGTTTTTGCGAACCCACTTCATCATTTTACATATGTGCAGCTGTCGAAAAAAGTTTGGTTATATATGTTTAATTTTTAAACTATTTTGGTTATTTTGCGGTTTTAATGTTATTAGTTGAGGTAATGCAGAATTCAGACTGTTAAAGACTGAAAATTAAAACCAAATTTATGGACATTAAAAAATTGGGACGTTGTTTTAATCTGCTTTAAAAATACTCTAAATGTTGTTTAATATTTATTTCGTCTTAAGTTTTACATTTTTTTCTGGACATTTCCCTAATGGCCTGCATTTTTAATTTAAATCGTCAGATGTCATACCATAAAACCGCTTTAAAAAGTTGAAAACGTTGTTACAGTGCCATAAACATTGAAACCTTTCTTCTACTAATATACGAGCTCTATTACAGAGTATTAATAACGTATATACATTTTTTCTATTTTGTACGTTTTTTCTGCCTTATAGGAAAAAATAAAAAAAATGTTCTTAACTGAATCTGCCGATGGCCTGCGGCTGCCCTTAAATTTGGCCGAATTTGTGCCTACACACCCATAAGATCGGCCCTGCATTTATAAAGCCGGTACTATCTAAGGTTTATTTGAAATGTTGTAATGAAGTCAATTTTTCCTTAATCGGTTTTGTTTTAATTTTTCATTTTTAATTAATATTGAACGCGCTCGAAATAATTGTCCTAGGCTAATATCGTTTTGATCAACAGCTGCGCACCGCCGATCGACATATCGATGCGCGGTGGTACTGTCGTTGGTGGGAATTTCTCTCGCTTTCGTCACGAATTGAAAGGATTTGGAGATTTCGGACAGTTTAAGTAGAAGCCGCATTTTACGATTAGGTCCGCAGTTGATAGATTTTCACCGTCTCGTGTTTATTAATCCGATAGGTAAAAACAAAACCTTGTTTCAGTTTTTTATAGGAGAAACGTTTAATTTTTAGACCGCGTTTAGTTTAATTTAAAAACCGATTTATCTTTTGGAAATAGGAACGTTTAATTCGTTTTGAGTTAAAAGATATAGTAGGATTTCATTAATAAATATTAGAATTTAGTTCTTTGCAAATAGAATACCGTTTTTAAAGATATTGTCCCAGACAGCACACCAAATCTTTTGGATATCTACTGGACATCCCAATATCCACTGGAATATCCAGTTCATGGTGGATATCTATTTTATATCCATGAGATGTAATTTATAGACATGTAAATGTCCATAAATAAAAGTAATTATATAGCAAATTATTAAAAAATTACGCCATTGTGGCTAATAGTACCGTTCAGATATTTAAAATTAATTTTTTTAAGGTTATCAATATCACATGGACATCCACTAAATATATCAAAGTCTAGGCGCGAACGCAAACCATGATGGGTATCCACTAGATGTAATTTTTGATTTTGCTTACTAAGTATAGATGGCGATACCACTTTCGCTCGTTGAATATCTACTCATGCTCAACCCGCCGTAACTGAGTTCGATCGAAATTGGTATAGCAATCAGACTCCATTAGAGACTGGAGTCGAGAATTTCCATTTATTGCTGAAGAATCCTAATAAGAATGACTTTCTCCTTAGTGGGCAAAATCAAAGGTAGAGTGTTGAAAATATTATTTATCTTTGCTATTTTCTTTCGACGTTATTCAGTAATCATTGGTTACTTATGAACTTTTACTAAAGATACCTATAAAATATTTTGCTGAATATCTGAATATCTTCTATATCCTGGGATATAGACGGACATTTGGATATCCATATTAGATCCACTGGATATATTGGATATCCACAAAATATATTCTGTGGATATCTCTGGGATTTCTTGTATTGTCTGTAAGATACCCATTAGATATTTTGCTGGATATCCATAGGATATCTTCTATATTCTGGATATAGACGGCCATTTGGATATCCATATTAAATCCACGGGATATTTCAGATATCCTGTGGATATATTGGATATCCACAAAAGATATTCTGTGGATATCTCTGGGATTTGGTGTGATGTCTGGGGTTGTGAGAAAGATTTAAGGAATGTAACTTTTCTTTTTGTTAGTCTCAGACCGGTAATTAAATTTGATTTTATTGATAAATACTTTTGTTTAGTAAGTGCCGCGTTATAGATAAGTTGGGAATATTTAGAAACGGAGTTTTCGAGGAGACACTTTCCCTCTTTTAAGAGTTTTGTTTCCTCTTTTACCGCAAATTTAAATAATCTTAAATGGTATCCTGTCCCTATCAGAGCAAGCTCGTGATGACGATCAGCTCATTCTTGGATTAGGAACTATCCGCGTTAGATTTTTTTTTGTTTACGTGCAAATTGCAAATTTAAATAATCTTAAATAGCATCCTGTTCCTGTCTGAGCGGGCTCGTGGTGGCGATCAGCTCATTCTTGGATTAGGTACTATCCGCGTTAGTTTTTCTTTTCCCCCTTGTATTCTTTATTTTTTACGTGCGAATCGCAAATTTAAAAAATCTTAAATAGCTTCATTACCCTGTCTGAGCGGGCTCGTGATGACGATCAGCTCATTCTGGGATAATAGGCTACCCCGGGTATAAGTTTTTTTTTTTTTTCTTTCCGAATATTTAGTTCAAGTAGTTCTTTCACGATCCTGTCTCCTCGCACTTTCTGCGACCGTACAGATAATTTTTCCTTGCCGAAATAGTAAAGTACATTTTAGTTTAATTCCCGCTGCGATTGTTAAATAGTTAATTTTTGCTACGACCGCTCTTAGAAAATGGCATGGAAAATTATGTTTTGTTTAATTACCGAATAAGTAGAAAGAAAGAAAAGATAGAAACCGCACTTCGTTTTTTCGGGTCAACAACCGAATAGACGGTTCACTAGTTAATTTTTTTTTCGCGATCGATTCTACCATTTTAATTCAATTTTGACTTCTGATTGAGACTAGTCGGGATTCAATACAGTCCATTTTTTTTTTGTTCAAGGTTTATATTGACTATTATCGCAACGAGGGTGGGTGTTGAAATATATACATTTTTTTTTATTTGGTGTCATCGGCAGTTCTATTACCTTGCTTTATTTCCCCCTTAATTTTCAGCGGAAGCGACGATTAAAGCCCGTCACTTATGGCTACCGATTACCTGGGTCTACACAATCTTTGACCCCTGGAATTTTTCATCTCCATATGTAGCTACCCGAGTACTTTCGACGCCGCTTCGAGAGTTTGTGGAGTAAACCACAATAATTAATCTGACGCCCGAGAGCCGCCCGTAATGAACGCCATTCGTAAGGAAACGTTTTCTCTGTGGCGAGAAAACCCCTTTATGTCCTTTATTCAATTTTCAAAAAGGTGGCAACCCTACTTTAAACAAAGTTAATAAATAGGTTCAGCATTCATTATAATTTTCTAAAATTTTTAATCAGGAATTTTTGGACACAGTGGTACTTTTCTCGAGAGGAGCTACAGAAGATAAATTACGTATTATTTTCGATATGTGCGATAACGATAGGAACGGTGAAATAGACAAAAAGGAGCTGTCAGAAATGTTAAGATCTTTGGTGGAAATTGCCAGAACAACTAGCCTATCAGATGATCATGTGACTCAACTTATAGATGGAATGTTCCAGGTAATAATACCTATATTATACGGCAAAAATGGCTACTTCAAACGTCTGTTTTTTTATAAAATAAAATAATTAATTTTTAGGATGCTGGTTTGGAATATAATAACTACTTGACCTATGATGACTTTAAAGTACTGATGCAAGAATATAAGGGCGATTTCATAGCCATCGGTTTGGATTGTAAGGGTGCTAAACAAAATTTCTTAGATATGTCAACTAATGTAGCTAGAATGACCAGTTTTCAGATAGAACCTAGCTTAGAAGATAAGAAAAAATTTTTGAGGTTGAAATGGGACACACTAGTCACTTTCTTGGAGGAAAATAGACAGAATATATTTTATTTATTTTTGTTTTATGTTGTTACAATTTTGCTATTTGTGGAAAGGTTCATACGTAAGTAAAATTTATTGTTTTTATTGGTTTTTTGTAAAATCTTAAGTATGTGTAATAGATTTTAATAGTTTTTGGCTATACACGTTATTCAAGAATTGAAGGCACACTTTTCTGCATTTTACAGACCAATTTATTATCGACATACAGTCCATTATACTGCTTTGAATACATTCTGTAGTTTTTAAGTCTCTGTTATTTTTCTGCTGCCTTTACTTCTCAATGTTTGTTAAGTTTGTTATCATTTAATCTTTATAACTCACTTTTGTTTCCCATTCTGATTACAACTTTTTAATAGTTTTTTATAATTTTGAATTTAACAGTTTTTCAACATTTCATAGGATTATTTTTAGCTCTTAATTCGAGATTATTCCCTCTCTTTGTTTTAATATTTCGAATTAACAAGCCAACAGATTTCGATAACAGTGAAAACACGCAAACAAAATTTGGTCCAGATGAGCCGAGTGCTTTCTGAATTTTGGTCTTACGGTTTTGGTTTTGAAGCCACACAAAGATACAAATCAAAAAATTACTTATCAAATCGAAGTTGGCTACCTGAGAATATTAATATATTGAGATACTATGAACATTTCGTTCTTAGCATTTATTACTCAGCCCCATTTAAGCACAGTATGATTAAAAATAGTATATTGTTCAAAATAATTTCAAATTAAGAAAGTGTGTTATGATTAAATTTTTATATTTTTTCCAGATTATTCATTTATGACAGAACACACTGATCTCAGACATATTATGGGCGTAGGAATAGCCATTACAAGAGGATCTGCTGCATCACTCTCATTCTGTTACAGCATCTTACTTTTAACAATGTCTAGAAATGTAATAACAAAATTAAAAGATTTCTCTATACAACAATACATACCCCTAGACGCTAATATCCAATTTCACAAAATAGCCGCTTGTACGGCCTTGTTTTTTTCACTTTTACACACAGTTGGACATATCGTTAACTTTTACCATGTGTCTACACAGCCCATTGAAAATTTAAAGTGTTTAACAAATGAAGTGAGATTTCCATCTGATTATAAGCCGGGTATCACTTTTTGGTTGTTCCAGACCATCACAGGTAATACATGTTATATAGAATGTTCGCAAATATAAGAATCTAAACTGTCAGTTGCCATAAACCAGCGGAGTTCAAACTAGGACCAATGTATAGGGTGGGGTAGAATAAAAGATTTATTTTGAAAAGCGCGGGTATTATGCTGTGTCGTTACGAGGTATTGTCAGCCATATTCCACGCTGTCAAAGCATTTTGTCAAAATGGTAATTCTTATGAGCAGGCGCGTCGTGCTTTACACAACCATTTTTAACATTGGAGGCCCTGTTAGCAATGTCCTTTTGGCTAATAACGTGTTCAATTTTATGAACTAGAGAGTATAGAACCGTCTCTATTGATTTACCCGATTGGTAGTCGTACTGAAAATATTGTAATACAATGGCATACTCGTAATGCATAGTCAAAAGTGCATATTCCTTCATATATCTTTCAATATTTCCTGTAGTTTCAACAAGAAAAATACGGTGCGAATGTATCCCCTTATAGATTAGGGAATACACTGGGAAGTCTTGACATTAGGCCAGGTCACATGAGTATCTCAAGGTTAGTGACAGGAGACGTGCTAGACATGAGATTAGACCACATAACCAAGAGGTACTCTTTTAATACTCCATTTGAGATTTTAATACAGGAAAGAGCGGAGATCACCATAAGGGAACCCAATGCCCAACGACAGGAACAAACCTGGTATACAGACGGGTCTAAGACTGCGGAAAGCACTGGGGCGGGAGTATTCTCCACAAACCCTGATACTAACCATAGCTATGCTATAGGAATACATTCCTCGGTATTTCAGGCCGAGGTATACGCAATTTTGCAATGTGCAAAAACGAAAATAAGCATATTCAAATAATGTCAGACAGCCAAGCGGTACTTAAGGCCATATCGAGTCAGAAAGTTACGTCGAGGCTGGTATGCGAATGCATCGAAGAACTAAAAATACTTGCAGATCGAAATAGAGTAAAACTATTTTTGGTGCCAGGTCACCAAGGGATCGAAGGCAACGAAAAGTGACGAACTTGCAAAAAGAGGGTCAGAAAAAACACCGGAACCAGACACAAACCCAGGAGTATCAAAAAGTACAGTCCGGGGTTTCATAAACAACTGAATTCGGGAACAACATATTAACTATTGGGGAAGCACCCCAAAACAGGTACATGGAAAAGCCTTTATAGGCAGACCATGTCCCAAAAGAACTGGAGAACTACTCTTTATGAATAGGAACTAGTTGAAAGTGATAACAGAGGCACGCCCCAGTAAAGGGACACTTGAACAAAATTGGCATGTACAATGGGTAACTCATGTGCCGACTATGTCACGGCCAAACACATAATGTGCGAATGCAAAGCTCTAGATCGCAAAAGACAGGCACTTTTTGGACAACCCCAGGTTGATCCAACAACGAATGGAACCCACTCACCCAAGGATCTGTACAAACTTGTACCAGGTACAAAGGTGACAGAGTGGGTGCTATGAACTAACATGGGGTAAAACACAATAAGCCAATAGGCTTCAGTGTTATTCGGAGACATAGTCAGACGAGCCCAGGAGAAAAAAATCCTCTAGCTAATATATCATTAAGTAGATGGGACCAATTGGTATTTAATGTATTAAAATAACCAAAAAAGGTTGACAGCTATTGTGTGCACGTAGTTTAGATTCAAAAGGAAATACAAGTCTTTTCTTTTGAATTTAATGTATTATGCCCACTCTTAAAGATTAGCACTTTTGTATGGAGCAAAAGTAAATATTGTTCACTTGATTTTCTCCCTAGAAATAACCTTGGACGCCCTCCTCCAGTATACAGTTGTGGTTTCTGTGTGCCAGGCGAGTCCTTTTTCTTTGTGGAGCAGTTTTTAACCGACTTCAAAAAAGGAGGAGGTTATCAATTCGTCGCAATATTTTTTTTTATGTATGTTCAGCGATAATTCTTTAACACGGTGTCCCATTTCAATAATTCTTTTTTTGTTAGAAAGTGGCTACTTCAGGGGTGGTCCGAGTACTCAAATTTTTAATTTCTAATACTTGTTGATAACCAAAGATCCAGGAAAATAGTAGACCAGCAGATGTTTCAGTGCCTTCTCTTCGGAAAACTGACCGGTAGCCTGAAATCATCCATTCTGGATTTATTTTTATGACTTTATGAACCCTTGAAGTAGCCGATTGGTCTCCGATGAGTTAGCACAAATCCTTTTAGACGTTTTTTACTGCGTCGAATGCAAATTGAGTCCTTTTTTATGAGTCCCAATCCGTGCCTGTTTTTGTTGCTGTGGTTCTGTTACAGAGCAAGCGTGTTACTTTCCTTATTTTTTAGAGATTTAAGTGCTCTGTGAATAATGCGAGCTTTGCTCAGGTGGCAGTTTCTGAAGATACTATGGCTCGTTTTAGATCCTGTGTGCTCGACTCTATCTTTGTGTCCTAAAAAACAGGTCCCATGTTTCTAGATAGACTTATTCTTTAATGATTCTATAGTCTGTACAAGTATCGGCATATTGTCGGCAAATTAAATAGGTATAGATATTACTTATATGACTATTAAGAATCACGTTTTTGGAACTTCAAATTAGTTTCCTTGAACATAAATAAATTACAGTCCTTATGGACGGCTAGAATTTTTTTAGTTTATTTTATCGCTAGTAGAATAATTAGAACCTTATATTTGTAAACGTTCTGTCACTGAATACTAGGTATGCAAGTGGCATATTGTGTTAAAAAAAGTTAAACCTAAAATGATCTATATATACTTATATAATTTATTTTTTAGGAGTAACCGGCGTCTTATTATTTATCATTATGTGTATAATAATAGTTTTCGCCCATCCTACAATAAGAAAAAAAGCCTACAAGTTCTTTTGGTTTACACATAGTTTGTATATTGTATTTTATGTACTATGTTTGATACATGGTTTAGCAAGGCTGACGGGAGCTCCGAGGTTTTGGTACTTCTTTATCATTCCTGGTATAATTTTCACACTGGATAAGGTAGAGTACCATTTTTTAAATTTGTATGCAGTTTAAATATTCTCATTTTTGGATTTAGAAACATCAGGATAACATGAAACTTGTGTACAATATTCGTTGGTTGTAAAATTCATATTTTCGCATACTAATGTAAATTGTTATATGGATAGACTCAAGTCTTTTAACCACAGCTTAACTAATTTGAGCAATTTCTTCGTGAGAAAGGCCGTCGCTTTCGACCATACCATTTTTAAAATATACTATCGAATGTACAGTCTGTTCGCTATACTTACGCGGGTTTAGGATTAAACATTTTATGAGTATTTCCAGGTAAGTACCCGAAAGTTTGACCTGTTCTTTAAGGAAATATCAACTGGTTAAATGAAATGAAAAATAATGTACAACTTTTTAATTAAATAATAATGGAGAATCTTTTGTATAATTGAGAGCAGAATTAAACTTCTTCATTAATGGAGTCTAATGTGGCTATTATAAACCTAATAATAATTTTATATTACACTTCACACAGAAAATATGGTCTATGTATAATAAGAGGGTTATTTAGCTCAAATAAAATATTTTCTAACATAAAAATTTGTTCCATGTAGAGAATTTCAAATGAAAAATAAAAAAATTGAACTTGCCAACAAAAATGAAAATCAGTAATTATCATCCAAAATATCATAAATCGTCATCATCATCACCATTAATTGTTATTATGATTGGGCTTATTTCGTTTATTTTATTTTCACGAGTCCACCAATCTTCTATTAGTTTCTCGCACTTGGATATACAGTTCCGCCACACTTCTGGAGTTACAATTGAAAGTGCTTTTCGCCAAGTTTCCCGAACTGCGTCGTCACTATAACCGTTAGGCCCAATATGGTTGTCATAATATTGTTTTGCTATTCCCCCTATATATTCGATGGGATTAAACTGGCAATGATACGGTGGCAGACGTAAAACTTGATGACTGTAACTTTCAATAATCTGATCCACAACAAAGGTTTTTGGTTTTGCGTGTATATTTGCCAAGCGTAATAATTCTGATTTTAATATATATTGAAGAAATAATACTTCAGAATGGTAAGGTGCATTGTCTAAAATAATTACGCTGGGCTCACTTAAACCTGGGAGAAGTTTTTCATGCAACCATTTTACAAACATTTCTGTGTTCATATTATCGTGATAGTCATTGGATTTTGATTTAGATGAAAATATTAAATCAAGACCTTCTATAAAACCCGATTTCCCTCCTGCATGTAAAATTATGTGTCGCTTCCCTTCTCCATCGGTATGTTTGATGGACTTTACGTTATCATCTTGCCATATTCTCTTGGTTGCACCCCTAGAAAATATCCATGTTTCGTCTAAATATATAAAATTCGCCCCTTCTTCTTTAAATTTAGAATGTTTTCTTAGAAAGTTAATTCTCTTGTGCACGACAGAACTTCTTTCACAAAGGGCCTTTCTATTATCCTCCTTTTGAAATTTGAAACCCAAGTTATGTATCACTTGCCATAGACTTGTTCTGCCAATGTCGTCAAATTTTCTATTAATTCCGAGAGAATTGTATTTAAGGTCACATGTTCCTTGTTGGCCCTCATTCGATAAATGGTATCACGAATTTCAAATTTCTTTCCATCTGGAATATCTTTCGTTTTCAATGATGGGCGAGTTTTGCGGTGATCTTCTTCCGGCAGTTCACTATTGTGATTTTGTAATACTCCTCTTAAGTTGGTTTCACTAATTCCTAGAGCATCGCATACACATTGTTGTACAGACATTACCGATTTTAAAGGACCGCCATTTTCTTTTTCATCCGTAAAATACTTATGTACACTACAAATTAGACTATCTACATCTAACACACGTCTAGGCATTTTTAAAATTTCCACTAAATTTACAATATACATATAATGTCAACACTTGCAAAGAATCAATTAAACTGCAATATTTGTAACAAATTTAGTACCTACCCTAATGTTATTTTAATTTAAATCTGACCATTAGGGCAATTTTACCTAATTTCTTGGGAAGAGGCTTATTGGAACTGGTTGTCAATGACTAATTTGCATAATTTTGTTAATCCGAAACCCGCGTATTGAAGGCACACTTTTCTGCATTTTACAGACCAATTTATTATCGACATACAGTCCATTATACTGCTTTGAATACATTCTGTAGTTTTTAAGTCTCTGTTATTTTTCTGCTGCCTTTACTTCTCAATGTTTGTTAAGTTTGTTATCATTTAATCTTTATAACTCACTTTTGTTTCCCATTCTGATTACAACTTTTTAATAGTTTTTTATAATTTTGAATTTAACAGTTTTTCAACATTTCATAGGATTATTTTTAGCTCTTAATTCGAGATTATTCCCTCTCTTTGTTTTAATATTTCGAATTAACAAGCCAACAGATTTCGATAACAGTGAAAACACGCAAACAAAATTTGGTCCAGATGAGCCGAGTGCTTTCTGAATTTTGGTCTTACGGTTTTGGTTTTGAAGCCACACAAAGATACAAATCAAAAAATTACTTATCAAATCGAAGTTGGCTACCTGAGAATATTAATATATTGAGATACTATGAACATTTCGTTCTTAGCATTTATTACTCAGCCCCATTTAAGCACAGTATGATTAAAAATAGTATATTGTTCAAAATAATTTCAAATTAAGAAAGTGTGTTATGATTAAATTTTTATATTTTTTCCAGATTATTCATTTATGACAGAACACACTGATCTCAGACATATTATGGGCGTAGGAATAGCCATTACAAGAGGATCTGCTGCATCACTCTCATTCTGTTACAGCATCTTACTTTTAACAATGTCTAGAAATGTAATAACAAAATTAAAAGATTTCTCTATACAACAATACATACCCCTAGACGCTAATATCCAATTTCACAAAATAGCCGCTTGTACGGCCTTGTTTTTTTCACTTTTACACACAGTTGGACATATCGTTAACTTTTACCATGTGTCTACACAGCCCATTGAAAATTTAAAGTGTTTAACAAATGAAGTGAGATTTCCATCTGATTACTGGTTGTCAATGACTAATTTGCATAATTTTGTTAATCCGAAACCCGCGTATGTATAGCGAACAGACTGTAATGTAGACCATTGTAGTCGTTTTCTTTGGGTCTGTTCGAACACAAGCGAAAATTATAGTATGTCTTTACGCAAAAAGTGTATACTGCGCATGATTTGTACTGTAATATTATGGATTTCACGTGTTTTGAAACAGTAGGATATATTTGAAGTCAAACTGAATCAGACTAGTTCAGTGTCAAAAAAGAGAACAAATTTGACTCTACGAAGTCTTAAAAAATATCAATCTTTTCATTTTATGCCGTTTTAAAAATGATTTATATAACCATAGTTGAAGAAAAAGTATCAATTAAGATTAGTGAATGTTAAAGAGCGAAAAAACTACATGTCATCATCACTATCTCCTAAAACAGCGGCCCATTCACGATGAGATTTTCCTCTCCGCATGCGGCACTACACACTTCTAAGAGACTAATTTCAGCTTGTATGGCCTTGTATCAGTTGCCGCATGCATCACCGAGACGTACCTTAGACGGTATCACCGAAACCGACTACGGCGGAATCACAGTTTTGTAGTTGCCAATTGTTTGACCGTTTCTTTTGTGGTTTGTTTTTCTTTCAACAACAATTATCAGGCAAACTGCTACACCAATTGCAACACATATTCCATTAGAAAGCCGATATCGAGACGCCATAATCAACGCTGACAGCTGACCGCAATCCACTGAAATATCAGGCAGTGGAGTGAGACCGTCTCAGTAGGTTCTTTCGTTCGTCCCACTGGTGTAGGAATAAACTACACCAAGACACCAACGGACACTAAACCTTTCGTTTGGCCGGTGTAAAACCCACTATACCTTCCTGTCGGCGATGTGGTGTCCACTGGTGGATTCTCCACCAGTTATTTAGCAGGAGTGAATTACATTCGACATGTGTATGAAGAATAAGGAAGAAGTAAATTAGGGTAAATAGGGTAATGTAACTGGTGTAATTTACACTGGTGGACAGTGCACCAACAACGAACGAAAGAACCTAGTGTGTGTAGCGTTTATGTACCTTGAGACCGTTTTTTGTGAGACCTGTTTAGCGCCGCATGAGGCGAGGAAAATCTCATCGTGAATGAGCCGTTTATAGTTCTAATCATTGATATAGCGATTAACAGAACAAAGAAGTGAACCTGATAAGTTGTATCAATGCCCTAATAAGTGTTTTATAGTTTATTAAAAGATTACCCATGTCGGACACTATACAGTAAATGTGTCAAAAATGTATCCCTTTCATTTAGCGTGTTGTCATTTTTGTCAAATTGATCCTTACTTACATGCAGGTATAATTTTATTTCATATCGGTGCTTTCGATTTTATAGAAAAACTCCCGTTATGCATGGGTAAAAAAGGAACGTCGAAAATTGAGTATAGACCAGAGCTGGGCAGTACTCGAGTAAATTGTACTCAAAATTGTATTTGAGTACTCCAAGTACTCAGTATACTTGGTACCCATAAGTACTGCTTTCATCCTGATGGGACTATTACTCGAAAAATTTCGAGTATTTTACATTTTAGAGTACTCATCAGTACTTCTGATTCCTACAGCTAACGAGTAACGAGTACCGACCCGCGCATATATATTATAATGGTTCCACCCCGGAAAGGTTAAATCATTCCAATATCCTAGAGTTTTTAGAGTTGTGGCTCCTCTTTAGCTTCCTACAAATATTTCAAGAAAATAACTATATAATCAATTTTAAATTTGAAAAAAATCTAAAGCTTCCGTTTCACTTCACTTATTTTTTTCTACTGTACCTCCTGACTTTCTATACCTCTTATTCTTCTGCCTCGTCTCCTCTTATTCCTCCTTCTGCTGAACTTTCCTTCCTGCTGAGTTCTCCTTCCTGCAAAGTTCTCGTACCTGCTAAGTTCTCCTTCCTCCTATTCGATTCACATTTATCTTCAATTTAAATAAAACTTTCTTTATCTTCCTCTTTTTTTTTCTTATTTCATCTCTACGATATAAAATCTTCAACTTTAAAATAGATTTTCTCAACTTCAATATAATATTTTCTGACTTTTTTTTTTAAATTTCCCACCTGACATTTCTAAAACCATCTGACAATCTTCTCAAAATATATCATTACCATTAATTTTCGAAATCCCACTACCATCGCCGTCACAACCCTAAGGCCCTTCCGAATTTATTGACGCCAACGATACAGGACGGAAAACATAATCTTGATTGTATCGGCCTTTACTTGATGAAAATCCATATTATTAAAATGAGAAAACCAAACATGGTAGATTTCACACACACTTTTATTTAAAAAAATAAAAATTACAGAAGAATTGAAGAAATACTTCGAAACAATAATAATTATTGTAATTTTTAATTTTTTTAAATAAAAGTGTAAAAATCTACCATGTTTGGTTTTTCTCATTTTAATAAAATCATATGTCAAATGACGAAATCATGACAATATTGTTACACTGGTTTTTGGTATCGCAATTTATTTCAACTCAACTTTAACAACAATTATACAACTGATAACATTAACATGTAACGTCTATCATAAAACTGAAAACTGAGGTCAGGATTATCCTTATATAGCTTGCAGAACTGTCGTCTAGAATATTCTTGACGGGTAATGACATTTCCAGACATTTCTGGACTATTCTATCTTCTATTACTTGTACTTGTACAGCACACTGTAGGGCGATGAGTAACATTCCACTTCTTTTTCTATCTGTACGTTTCCCATAATAGCAGCAGGCTACTGCAGGGTGCTGCGTAACATTGCTCCCTCCTCTCTAATTATTCGCCCCGAATAACTTGATTACTGGGACCTGGTTGGAGCTAACGGGGAGGATCTGGACCACGATATGGCGCTAACTTTTCAACGTGAACTATCTTGGGTTTACTTCCCGCTGACAAGTGAATGCGGTAGATCAGGTCGTTAATTTTCTTGAGGACGGTGTAGGGGCCTTCCCAGTTCCGTTGCAGTTTCTGACAAAGTCCTTTTCGGCGCTTGTGATTGTACAGCCATACTGGATCGCCTCTCTCAAAATGTGTCCCTGTGGCATGCATGTCGATTCTGGCTTTTGCTTTATCGCTACTAACTTTCAAACGTTGCCGAGCGAACTCGTGTACCCTCTCTAATCTTCCTCTTAGGTTCTGTATGTACGTGGGAGGTGTATGGCCCTCTTCTTCACCAGGAGGCTGCCTTCCAAAAAGAAGATCGTTGGGAAGTTTCATCTTCCTTCCAGTAATGATCATGAATGATCGTTTCATGTTCAGAACTTCGGTAGGCTAGCAGAAATAGAGGAATTAAAGTGTCCCAGTCCTCTTGATTATCAGAGATGAACATTGAAATATACTGGCATATCGTTCTGTTGTCTTTCTACCATTCCGTCGGACTGAGGGTGGAGAGGCATAGTGCGGGTTTTCCTGATACCTAACAGTTTCATCAATTCTTGCCATAATTCGGATTCAAAATTTCGTCCTTGGTCAGAATGTAATTCGTTCGTCATAAAGGCTTCCGCTACTGTCGTCGTTTCCTGATTAGGAATAGGCACTATTTCGGGCCACTTTGAAAAATAGTCCATAACAACTATTAAGTATTCGTTTCCCTTCGCGCCACTGTGCGCCGCTATCCTTAGAAATATGATCCTTGTTGTTATATATCTCTCAAATGACTGAAACGATAATATAGTGTGCGTTTTTATAGTTGAATGAAAAATTACAAGTGGTTTTACGTTAATACCGCCTTGCTTATTGGATAGAATGCATCACATTTCGCTTAAATTATTCATTTTTTTCCATTTGATTAATAAAAACAAGTCTAACATTAAACAAACAAAATACTAGTTGACTAGCGTAACAAAAAATGACGATATTATTATTATTGATTTGTTATAAAAAAAAACATATTTTTCGTTTTAGGTGGTTAGTTTAAGAACAAGGTATATCCCATTAGATGTATTAGAAACAGAATTGTTACCTTCAGATGTGATTAAAATAAAATTCTACAGACCTCCAAATTTGAAGTATTTGTCAGGCCAGTGGGTCAGATTAGCTTGTACGGCATTTAATTACGAATTTCATTCTTTCACCCTTACATCTGCTCCGCACGAGAACTATTTGTCTTGTCATATAAAAGCTCAAGGTAAGGTATTTATTTTCATAGACTTTTTTCTTAGATCAACCGTTGTCTGTATAGTGAGAAGAACAATGTAATGTAATAGATTGTATAGTCTACCCGTAATACCGATCCTTTATTTATTTATTATTCATAAGAATACACAAAATGTGATTTACCTATTATCTCAAACTATCACATAAATAGGCAGAATTGAAAGTTATGAATGTGTGAAGAATGCTGACAGAGTTGCCATATACAACTTCTATGAAAGAATACCTTTAATTATACAAACTGCCTATTATTTTTGAATTCAACTACAGTAGGCGAGTTCGGTCAGTAAGGGGCTGGAGCGGGACAAATTTTAGGGTGCTTTTAAATGACATTTAAGCGTGTTAAGCTGTCACTAATCGGACTAAACCGAACGCTAAAAGAGTCGTTTGGAGTTAAAAGTGTTAAAGGAGTTAAAGGAACGTGGCAAACCGAACGCAATGAGTTAGACATGTTTAATAGCCGAAAAAAGTATTAACTTTTTGAAAAATTCCGGAGCCAGCAGTCAGATAAGAAAAGATGTTATGAACGACTGGTATGCAAGCAGTGGTTGAACCACAAAATTGAACAGACTGGTTAAAAGGACTCGGTGACATGACTTGTCTATCCATAACGCTGTGCCTGTGATTGACATATTATAGATGTTTTCCAAGTGAAGTACCAATGTCTGATCATGGAGGAAGGATAATTATGTCTGATTTTGATGCTTCCAGAACATTTCGACGTAAGGCCTTGTAAACAGGTGTATGATTTTCACATTATGTTAGTTTTTATTAAGTACAGTGGGCAAAATTATTTCAGAGTTAACTATTAAATCATGAATATAAATGAAGAATTATAGGAAAACATCAATATCCTACAAAAATACAGGGTAAACTGCATCTACCTCCACGGCTATATTATGCTCATTGGGATATTGAATTAAGACTGTTATAATGCGTGTTCACTCTGCCGATAAAAGAAACCCTTTAATTGGTATTTAATGCAGCATTGTACATAATTTTTAAAACTCCTTAATTATCTGGAATGAATCCATGACAGACAATATGGGTTTTGCCAGCAACTGATTTTATTCTAGCTATTGCCACTCACATTTGGAACAATTCCATCCAGCTCCACGGCAAAACCCCTTTTTAGTCCCTAAAACTCTTTCTGGCGCTAGGCCATGTTTTTTGATGGCCAGAGGAAAGATATCCTCATTTTGTCGCACTAATATCTGTTGATTTTGTTTCTATAGGAATAAAAACAAAATATTTGATTTTATAACTTATCACTAAAGTAACTTTTCAGAATCATTTTGTTTTAGGCCCTTGGACTTGGAAGTTACGTAATTACTTCGATCCTTGTAACTATAACCCTGAAGATCAACCTAAAATATTACTAGAAGGTCCGTTTGGAGGAGGGAATCAAGACTGGTACAAATTTCAAGTTGCTGTGATGGTAGGGGGTGGTATTGGGGTCACCCCATATGCATCCATTCTTAATGATTTAGTTTTTGGAACGTCTACCAACAGATATTCAGGAGTAGCATGTAAAAAAGTGAGTTTAAAAAAAAATTTTTTTGACAAATTGTAAATATTTTTGTTTTAGGTCTATTTTCTATGGATTTGTCCTTCCCATAAACATTTTGAATGGTTCATTGATGTATTGAGGGACGTAGAAAAAAAGGATGTTACAAACGTATTAGAAATTCATATTTTCATAACACAATTTTTCCATAAATTTGATTTAAGAACTACAATGTTATATATTTGCGAAAACCACTTCCAAAGATTATCAAAAACTTCAATTTTCACAGGATTAAAAGCTGTTAATCATTTTGGTAGACCAGATATGACGTCTTTTTTGAAATTTGTCCAAAAACGACATAGTTATGTAAGATATTTAGTACTTCAAATTTTATTTTAGAAATTACCTACAGTAGAACGTCTATAATTCGGACGTCAAAAATCTGAACCGTCATTAATCCGAATTCAATTCAGGTGGAAAACAATAAAAAGTTGAAGTGAATACCTACATACATGCATATCTGTTAAATAAACGCGTTGATGCAACAGGCTGGGGTCTTCAAATAAATTCATATTAATTAATGACTTTATTTATCTGCTCAATTATTTAACCACAAAAGTGAATTATTAACGGTTTTAGCAAGCGACCTTTTTTGGTTCTTTTCTAAAATCCGAACAGAGTCCGGTCACAATTAATCCGGATTATCGATGCTCTACTGTATATAAATGTGTGTTTCGTTTATTTAGTAGGTAGAATTTATATTAATATATAGCAAACTACAGAAATAACATTATGTGTCTACGAAAATAATGCATTCCTTGAAAGCATAGGTATTATTGGATACATTCGTCAACATTGGATACACTTTAATGCTTGTAAATTGCAGAAATGTAAGATATTAGTATGTTTACGTTAATTGAATCAGAACATGACCTTTTTTGTGCATTACATTTGTTTACCTGTTGGAAATTTAATAAAATTACTGCCCCATAGATTTTATGTGATAATTTTAAGTGATAACTTTTGTGGAAAATGAGTAAGATTGGAAAATGCAAAAATAGCTATTGAATCTCTGATTGTTTTTTTTTAATTTTTTTTCTTTAAACATCAAAAATAAACCTGACATTTTACTAAGAATTTTGTGATGTAAAAGTTGTTTGACTATTTTGACAAGGTGTTGATATTGGCAGCGAAGGAACAGTGCTTTTACTGCCACTGAGAGCAAAGATAAAAGTACAAAGTCTTTGGTGATAAAATTCATTTATTTTTGACGTTTTAAAGTGTAAATGAAAATTCTTGTGATCTGTCTGTCACTCATCGCAAAAGTATCTCTTTTACCCCTTATAAAATAGTATACTGCTTTTGTTGTTTGTAAATTTTACTGAGCAACATAGATATGTTTCGGCTTTATATTTATACTTAGCTTTAAAATTATCAAAATTTTAATTACTCCTTAAAAAATTGATATTAATTTTTATTCTAAATATCCATAGGAGTAAGGAACACATTACTTCCGTGGACAACCTGTATATTTTGTAAGTAAAAAAATCTGGATACCACAAAGCCAGGCCCATTATGTAAATGGAATAACACATACTATAATAATGCAAAACGATTTAAATAACATTTAAATTCTGATTTCAACTTTTATTAAAATAATATACTGAAAACTAAGACGATATAAAAGTATGCAACAAAAATATCACTCACCATTTACTCTGATGAACCAAATCTTTCCTATAGTGAAATGGCAATGCTCAAGCGACAAAAATTGGTTAAACTAATAAGGTTCCATGGCTAAAAGGATCATCATCAATAAAATTCAAGGATTAGTTGTTTAAAAACAATTGCAAGCGGATTACATACAATACTGATGACACCTCACTGAAAGCTTTATGACTAGTGTTACTTTACGGTCTTGTAGTACATGAAGTACTATGAAGTACATCACAGTAAATGATGAGTGCCTTAGTAGGTTGAATACCAAGATTGACAAGATGTAAGCCAAAGTGAATTTAAAGGACAGATAGCAAATTCAAAAACTATCTAAAGCACAGAAAATTAGTACAATAGATAAAGTTGGAAAATAGAAAAGATATAGGGATACCAAAAATTTTTTTTTAGTTTAAACGTATAGTTTTTAACAACAGGCAGCTTTGTTCATATTTAATTTATCATGCATAAAACATTTATGTCTATAATATGTTAAGTAGCATTAGTGAAATATCATAATACTGTATAATTTTAGGTAAGCAAAATTGGTGTCTTCAGCTGTGGACCCAGACCCCTAACAAAAAGTGTGATGTCAGCTTGTGATGAGGTGAACACAGCTAGAAAACTTCCTTATTTCATTCACCATTTTGAAAATTTTGGATAACTTGTGCATTACTTAATTTGTAAATAATGTGTATGAGTGAATTATTTTATTTATTCAATAAATTATTTTTATGTAAATCACTGAAATGTTTCTTTTCTCCTTAGTTCCAAAGTCTTTATAATGATTCACTAACATATTAACTTGGTTTGCAATTATTCACATCTTGACTTTCAGGTTCAACATTTTTAATTTCATTGTACAAAGCCTTTTCAAAATCCAACAGTTGTTTAGGTTTTTGGTAAACGATAATTAGTGTATTAAATTTATGAGTGAAGGATACATTGGCTTGCTCTAGCATAATATTTAATCTCTGCAAATCGGGAATGGGTAATTTTTTAAAATATTTTTTGTTAGTTGTTCTAACTACAAGGCAGTGTTCATCAGTATTTGCTGTTACGGTGTACGTTTCTACTGGATATGGTAAATTTCGGATTCTCCATTCTAAATTAATCCTTGTATTTCTTCTAGATACTATTGGCTGTCCAGTACTTTCCTTAATGACCTCATCTCCTTTACTGTTGTAAGTAGGCTCGGGATCTCCAATTTCAATATCCCATTTATCGTCATCGGCAAATTTGCCCATACATTTCCATGCTCTTCTAGTTAAAACATCAGTGTCCAAATTGTATTCTTCAACCATTTGCTGTCCATTCTCTAGTTCGTAATGAATTTTTTTCAAATTTTTGTCTTTTAAACAAGACTTTTTGGCGTTTTTCAACTGTGTAAACCAGTCAGTCATCTCTGTTCGCATAAATAAGCAAACAAGTTTTATCAATATTATAACTTTGCTCCTTTTTGAATGTTTTTATTTTGAAAGAATTGTCTGTCAAAGTCAAATTTATCTGTCAAATTTCGGGGCTACCAACAATAATAAAAAGCAACAGCGATACGCCCTCTGGGGGTACATTTTATAATAAATGTAAGTTGACAACAAATCTGTCTATTTTTTAAAGTCAAAAATATCATTCCGAATCTCAATTTGAGTCACAATATAATTTGAGTAACAAAGGTAACAGCGGTGTCCCCTGTACGGAAATCTTAACTTTACCTTAGGAAGATCGTTACCTGTTTTGACAAAAATCTATTATAAATAAATTAGTTGGTATGACAACTCTGTATTGTTTTGCCTACTTACCCAACGCGGGAAAAATAATTTGAATTATAATCTTATTATTTTTTTACATTAAAATATCTCACAAGTGATGAATTATTACATAATTTCATCAGCCGGGTGCTCCAATAATCGGAGATGGTCTTCGAATAATTTCCAATTGTTGAAGTTAAAATTATTCGTCGCGAAAATACGTCTAGGTAAATTTAAAACTTGAAATGCATTTTTTTATTTTGACCTTGCAAATTAGAATTTTTTGATAAGCTGATTGATCTTGAAACTATTTCCTAAAATCAATATGATTAAAAACGAGGCCAAGTATGGTAATGTGCGTTGTAATTATCCTGTTTTTCAACATTACGTAAAATCAAAAAGTAAACATAATTTATATTGGCGATTAAAAATACTTTATTAACCTAAACAACAGACGATTTCCATTTCATTGTGGTTTGATTTGAAGAAATGTCTGAGAAACGGGAAGAAACATTAATAATTGTGGGGATAAGTGGAGTAACATGTGGGGGGAAAACAACAACTGCCCACAAATTACGTAGTTTTTTACCTAACTGTAAAATTATTACCCAAGATGATTATTATTTCGATAATGATAATCCAAGACACAAATGGATTCAAGAATTAAATCATGTTAACTATGATATTCTCACAAGTTTAGATATGGATAAGATGCACAAAGATGTTTTAAATATTTTAAATAATGAAAAGTTGGTAAGAAATATCGATTTTTCTTTTAAATTTATCAATTCTAAATTTTCTTTATATTTATAGGTTAGGATAAATCACAACTGTAAGAAAATTGTAGAAGACATCAACTTCCACGATATTTCTAACAGTTTAAGAACTGCTAAATTAAAGGTCTTACTTATTGAAGGTTTTAGCATTTTTAACTATGAGCCACTAGTGCCTTTATTTGATCTGAAATATTACTTCACTTTAACAAAAGAAGAGTGTTTAAAGAGACGAGAAGTACGAGTGTATGATCCTCCAGATGTTCCTGGTTACTTTGAACTGTGTGCATGGCCAGAACATCTTTCACAATTAAAAGAAGTTAGGACAAAAGTTGATAATGTTGATTATTTTTGTGGAACTAATGATTTAGATGAGGTTGCCAAACATATAATGAGGGATATTTTTACTTTGTATAATAGCATGTAGTAAAAAGTAAAATTAGTATTTTTTTTTAAACACAGTTGTCATTCTGGGGAATTAGAGTTAAATATTTTGATATTAATTGCCGCGTTTGAGAATCCACATCGGATGCATTTTTTACATCTCGAGCGTTTTTTTATCCACATCGGACACATCTGTCCCATTACATTTACGTATACTGAATCACGTGATCAAAGATTTACTACATCTCAGATGCATCCGATGTGGATTCTCAAACGCGGCAAATGTATTAAACATAGAAATACTACAACCTACCTATATGCCTTATGTTAATCGGTTAATTTTTTTTTGTATTTTTTGGTTATATGTTTGAAATTAATAATTTTGTTGTACCTGATTTTTATATATTTTAATTGCAAATAGTTTAATTAAAAAATGTGATTAAACCCTTTTGTTACTGTTATACCAAAATTAAAGATTTACATTGCTAAATTAATGAAGAATTTGAAATTTTGTTAAATTAAGATGTATTTCAGAGGTATGATACTTAGCTGAAGAAATCTGTGATGGCAATGAGCAGATCATAATTAGAATTTTCGCGCGCCGTTTTCGATCAGCTGATACCTCAAATTATTCGTAAAAACCAGCATCATAATACAGCACCCTAATATTAATCTGCGTAATATCATAGCCTGTTATTTTCTTTTTAAAGATAATTGCATAGATCAGGGCGGTCCAACATCCTACATAAAGCCGCGAGCTACATGCGGCCCGCTATACATTCTTTACGGACGGCGGAGCAATAGAAATATGCCTAAAAACGAAAATATATACAAAGGAGCCATTTCTAAATCAACAATGAAATAACACATGCATAGGCTATGTGACAACCACAATAGACCCATCTGGGTTGCTGTGGAAGGCGATGAGATCATCCCACTCATTTTCAACCATAGGCTGTGACGCCAACAGATAGAAGGCCGCACAAAAGTTACTGGAACATTGGAGATCTTGATTCTTATTGGATCACTCTCGAACATTCGAATGGCCATTCGTGCGAATATAAGATTCGAGTCGAGCAGGATGGCAGAGTTAATAATGTAGAATAGAGACTCATAGATAGAAAAACGTTGAATATGACTCGTGAAGGTTATTGTTACGATAAAGTGTTTATTTGTTAATAATTTAGTTATTTTGGAAAGAAAAATAACGAATGAACATCGAGTTTATAATGACCGCTGTTAATCCTACTATTTAATCACAAACAACAATAATACACTTCAGTGCATTTTTTGTATGAAACTATTATCAAATTCAAGTGAGTACTATCAATTCCTAAAGAATATAATGTGAAACATTACACTACGTTACACAACAAACCGTTTTAAGTACACATGGGAGTCTAGAAATGCTAACATTACGGATTATAAGAGACAGCTAAAACGGCAAAAAAAATTTAAAGTCTCACTGATAACAAATGCAGCATTACCGCTTCTTACGAAGTAACACTGAAAATTGCGATAGCGAAAAAACCTTTTAGTGATGGAATGCTTATTAAAAATTGTGCAATCAAAATGGCAAAACAATTCCATTAAATTTAACAACACAATTGAAAAATGTATGTAAAAAAAAATCACTCTGTCTGGACGAAATCAGCCAATTTAAAATTTTTGTTTGAACTACGACATTTCAGTGTACTAGAGGAGATGCTTGATCTTATTCCCCTCCATGGTACAACCAAGGGTACGGATATTTTTGAGATGTAAACAAGGTGAATATGGGGAATTCGATAAATGTTGAAGCCAGAGCTATGACAGAAACTAAAATTAGATTTGCAGGACTCTCAAATCAAAACAATATCAACTGTCCTCTGATACACTGCATTGTTCACCAATGTCCTTACGTCAAATGAATATCATGGAAGTGGTTGTAAAAATAACTAATATAAAGGAGGCAATCATGCTTTAACTCAAAGAAAGTTTTTGGACGCAATAGATGCTACATACGGGGACCTGTTACTTCACTCACCGATATTCATTGGTTAAGCGCCGGAAACTGTTCACTCTATGCAAGGAGATTCTCACTTTACTTAAAAAAGAAATGAAGTGCTACACTACAGAACTGGAAAATTAAATAGATGCAAAATTTCTATCAGACCTTGTATTTTTAACAGACCTGCCATCTCATCTTAGTGAATTAAATTTGAAGTTATAAGGAAAGCAGTAGAATATTGTCAATTTAGCTTCTCAAGTATTCATTAGAAAAACATAAGTTTTCATTTTTTCCAAGCTGTAAGGAGCACTTTGCAGATCTTATACCATTGCAGATGAATTTTAGAATCGATTTTAGGATATACGAAGGATAAATTTCAGTTTTTACTCAGCCACTTACTATGTTTGTTGACGTAAGCAGAGCAGACTTACAACTGGTGTGTAATTTGCAATCAGACCTTTTTTACCACGAAAGAACCGATATAGAGGCGGATACAGATCTGAGCACGTAACGCGTATGAGGCAAGCCGAGGCCGAACCGAATGCCTCGTGTGACGCATTTTGTATGCACGAATGGTGGACGCACGAGGCGCTCTTCGCCACTGATCCAGTAAATTCGCGAGCACGCAACCGTATGCCCAGAACATTCGTAAAATTAAAACAAAAATGAAGAATGAGGATGACGTCGCGGAGTTGAGTGCATGTTTTATTATTTTATCAGACACATTAAAGAAAAAAGGAGAGAAAGGAATCGATGGCCGACTTTCTGTCAAGGATATTCTTTTTGTACGGTGTTGTAATGGAACTGGCGTTTTGCTCTCTTAAGATATCATTGCCTCCCTTTGATGTACCGCCAACAAACGGATCGAGGCGAGGCCGTACGGCGCACACAACGAGCCGATTTGCCGCACCTCGGAAGCCCGTCCACATCTGCATGCTCATGCGTCCGCGGCTTGCCTCATACGCGTACGTGCTCAGATCTGTACCCGCCTTAGGATTGGACCTTTTTAAATTACTCCCATGAGAATTTTACCCCAACTTGCAAAACTTATGCCTGGGCTCGATAAGGAAAGCACGTATTTCGCGAAAGCAGCTTTTCCAAGGCCACATAACAGCAATTTTATTTACAAGGCCACTTAAAGCTGGACAGCCCTGGTGTAGATGACATAAGATATTGCAAAACAAATGCACTATAAAACCAATAAATGTAATTGACACCATTGCCGGAAATGGTGCTCCGACTTCTGTATGACCGTTGGTGGTGCAAATGGTACCCATAAAAAATGATGAGTTGGCTCGGCGGTAATTCACTGCATCGTTACTGAACAGCTGGCATTATAGGTGTTAAATTCGACACTGTCACGAAATAGCGCTTGAGCTTAAGCAATTATTAAAAAAGCGCTCGAAATTATTAAAAAAAAAACTTAACTAATTTACCTAACCTGTATAGCCTGGAGCCATCGTGGATAGCTTCGTAAAAAATTATACCATGAGCAAATTTAAAAAACTAACCAACCTAACCTGTGCGGCCTGGGGCCATTTAAATTTAACCGATCTCACGCACAGGTTAGATAAATTAGTTATACAAGGTGTCCGCCGGGAAGGTATACTACTTTGTTTTGCCGCCATTTTGGTAAACATTAGTCTTGACAGTTCATATTTGGCAGTCGTGAAGTAGACACGTGGCAAATTTATTATGGAAAAATATTCGATAAACCAACGTGTTTTAATCGTTAAAACATTTTATAAAAATCAATCATCGATTACTGTGACGATGAGAAAGTTACGTGAAATTTTTGGAAGAAACAACGTGCCAACAAAACGCACTATTTATCGTGTAGTGAATGATTTCGAAGGAAGAGGGTCTGTAGGTGATAGGCCCAAGCATGGACCACAACGTACTGCAAGATCGGCTGAAAACATTACTGCTGCTCAAGAAAGTGTTCAAAACAATCCATCAACCTCAATTCGACGCCGTGCTCAGGAGCTTGGTCTTCAAAGAACAACTTTGGCCACAATTTTGCACAAGGATTTGCATTTGTTTCCATATAAGATTCAGTTGACACAAGAGCTTCTTCCACAAGACCATTTACGCCGCCGTACATATGTCAATAGGATGTTACAGCTCGCCCATGACAACCCCGATTTTCATGAAAAAATCATAATGAGTGACGCGGCACATTTTCATTTGAATGGATATGTGAATAAACAAAATAGTCGGTTCTGGACATTGGAAAATCCTCAAATTATTCATCAGTCACCTTTGCATCCATTAAAAGTGACAGTCTGGTGTGCAATTTGGTCAGGAGGAATTATTGGACCTTACTTCTTTGAAAATGAAAACGGCGTAACGGTAACTGTGAATGATTGAAAACTTTTTAACGCCACAACTGCATGCTTTGGGCTTAATTAACATGTGGTATCAACAAGACTGTGCCACATCGCATACAGCCAGTATTACAATGGAATTACTGCGAGACCTCTTTCCACAAGTTATTTCAAGAAATGGTGATGTTGATTGGCCTCCACGATCGCCTGATTTGACTGCTCCGGACTTCTTTTTGTGGCGATATCTGAAAAGCAAGGTTTATGCAAACAAACCAGAAACGCTTGAGCAACTCAAACAAAATATTCGTGATTAAATTAATGAAATACCGCGTGAAATGTGTGAGAATGTAATGAAAAATGTGCTCAAAAGGGCTCGCATTTGTGAGGCTAACAGAGGCGGACATTTATCTGATATTGTATTCCATACATAATTACCGACATTAAATAAAACATTTATCAATATAAGATCCATTCTCTTTCATTTTATCAAAAATTATAAACAAAGTAGTATACCTTCCCGGCGGACACCCTGTATATATATATATTTTTAATAATTTTATGCAAATATTTTTTGCAGAGCACCTCATAATGGCCCCAGGCGCTGTTTCGTTCGGGCGATGTTTTGACCAGCACTATTAAACGCTATTTGTTCAGGCACTGTTTCGATACGCGCTATTTCGTCCGTGCACTATTTCTAAGCACGCTCAAACAATAGCTCGCTTTTGATACGCGCTATTTTGCGACAGCCATTAAATTAGTGTGGCGGTATTATTATAAAAATTAAGTGAATATATGTTTAAGAATGGCAATTATTTTCATTTTGAATTTACCAGTTTCAAATAAAAATACACAATACTCAAACAAAAGATCCCGATATTAAAATGTTTTAACACCTCAATGCTGACCCATTAATCAGCTATTATCTATTTTATTATTGGTCAATGGGTCAAAAAACAATTAATCAATAAATCATTTTAGATGTAAACTAATCATATTTTATTTACAAGAACTAAATGATTCAATTTATCGTTTAACAGTTTTGATTAAATTTACTTTTTCCTAGTACAAGTTACGTTGAAATTAGGTTGGCATTTTTATTCAAGAAAATATTGTTAGTAATACGTAACTCCTACATAATTTTAACTATAGGATTAAGGGGACAAAATATAGGAAAACAGGCTTGAGTTAGGAAAACGCGAATTATTTTAAGAGATGTTAATAATTTAACATGGATCAAAAAGCCTCTTACAGTTTGTTTCTAAACTAAGGTTCGTAGAATAAAAAGTTGTATAATCACAGTCCGTTTATGGCGGGGAGAGATACAAGAGATCTCAAACACGACGATGACGTGATTATGTCGTTCAATAACCATCTATATAGGACGAACAACTACTAGATATCCTTTCATTCAAAAATAAGCATTTTTTACTTGCAAGTATTTAATTCATGTTCTAGGTTAGACAGATAGAGTTGTGGCCTCGGCTGCCGCATTAGAAAAAGCGAGACGCCCATTAAATTGAATGGATATGGTGTTTGCGAACCATCGTTTTATGAATGAACTAGCACTTACGACGCGTGCTTTACATAACTACAATAGTTGCAACCAGAAAGACATCAAACTGATAATAACTGGCATTAAAAATACAAATATAATTTAATGTAATTTTAAAAGCCTGTTGTGCGTTTTAAGGTCTTTTGTTAAGTTAATTCAGAATTAAAACCACAAACATCCTTGTACATACACCCCGTAATAATTTGGCAACTATGTTGGATAACGTGAGTGCTTGAATTCGCCTTTTGTAAATAAAATTGGTCTAGTCGTTGTGGCTATAAAAAATTAAAGTTTTCACAATCCTTACAGGGCCAATTTGGATCCCTAACAGTAAAATTAGGTGTTCATATATTATTTTACATTAATTATTCAACTTACCCAACAAATGAAGGCCACGTTCATATGAGAAACAAAAAAGTTTCGCGCATTTTCGTCTCGATAATAATTTGTAATAATTTAAATAAATATCTTGTCAGTAAAATATAATTTAATTATTTATTCAATTAAAAAAATGTGAGGAAAAACTGCATTCAACTGTACATACACTAATATTTACGCGTTTCTTAACAATAACTTAGTTACTGCAGTGGGGAGTATTCTAACAGAAGGAAAATAAACAAAACAAAAAAATCACGACTGATTCTGATCTTAAATATGTTTTTAACGATTTTACGATTTTTTTTCCGAAATATAGGAACTTTAAAACTAATTATTTTAAATATGAGTACTTGTTAGCATTCCCATAAAGTATCTTAAATATGTTAAATTGATTTAAAACTAAAATTCATTCCAGTAAAAAATGGATCATTCCTTTACTTCTGTATTTTATGCTTTTATCTGAAGATTAATAGAAAAACCTTAAAAATCTGTTAAAAATAATGTGGTTGATAAACTATTATAACATTTATTGTCAAAGCTTTCAATACGACACGATACTGAAGTTCATGGAAAAAGCTTAAATACACAATGTATCAAACCAAAACTTCCTGACTATCTGTAATGTAGGTGCATACTCCAGTGCCTAGGAACTGCCTCTTAGCTCATTAAAGTCCTACAGGTTGATAACGTCGCTGAGAGGTCTCTGGTTGCTCTTATTTTTTATAGTCGCCTCTTACCAGACAAGTTTTTCTTTTGACAGAAAGTCCATTTGGTGCGGTTCTTCGACCCCGATGTAAAATGCCCGGATAAAACTATTCTGCCTAAGAATAATTTTCAAAATTCGTTATCAAAACAGCCCACTACATAATCCAAACAACAAGATTTTGTATGAGAAATTTAAAATCACGCCAACTATCAAACGATTCAAATAAAAAACTGCACAAAGAGAAAAGGAACATGGCCATTTACGAAGAAGGCAGGGTCCCAGAACAAACCAAGATACAAGTTTCCGGATTTTTTTTTATAGAATTGCTACAAGAATAAATGTAGACCAAAATACTTGGAGACAATTTAGGTTATTATAACTAACATATTAGATTTAGTTTTTTTTATAGAAATAATATTTTTTATTGCTTTCTAAAAACAAGGTTTTACAAGCAAGAGTTTAGAACAAGTAGAAAGTTGTAAATAGTAATAAATGCACAAAAATTAACAAAATAAATGTAGAATGTCTTAAATCCATCAGTTTGCTATACACAACCATTGTAAAACAAATAATTTATTGTTTGTAACTCCACAGGCTGAAGGACTTCATCAAATCCATATTTTGTTAATTACTCCTTATAAATACACATTTTAAAATCTATTAGAATTTTGTTTTAAGTTTACAACTTTTGTAAAAATAAATTGTCGATATTTGTGGTGTACGCTCAATAACCACACATTTATTACAGCTTTTGAGAAGATATTCTAACCATCAAATAGTGTTTTGAACTGTTAGTCATGCAGCTTTTATCAGAATATCTTCACAAGAACTTTTGGATTGCCACATACCCTTTTAGGGTGAGCGAATCATGTAAAATTAGTCTGGAATAGAGAAACATTACGAGAAAAGAAAAGCCAGGCGCTCAAATTACCCTTTTACAGTACCCGAGCTACTAACTGGACTTCTGCAAAGCTATGTTCAATTAATACATGGATCAGAGAAATATCAGTGGAAGACTGGACTCATGAAACTAGATTATGTCTTGGAGAAGGATAAAACATTCTATTTTCTTTGTTGAATTCCAAGGTTAAATTTGCTGCAGTGCTCTCTAGATGATTGCAGAAACGATGATAACGTTATTAAAAAAAAAAGTTTATTCCCAATTAATTGTATTTCATAAAACTTACCATTCCTATGACTAGGACAGGAGGCATGTTAAAAACTGGGTTATTAAATCAATCATAAGTAGGTATATATTTTTTGCTTCAGGATTCATAGTTTCGAGTTATTTTAAGAAATCTGTTTGAATCAGAAAGAATAGTATTACAAAGTCGTTTAAAAATTTTAATAAACAAGTAGTTGATCATGATAAAAAAATTCAAAACAAAAATAAGCTGTTTCTGTAATTCTAATGTTTACCACATTCCACAACAAAATTTCAATATGATTGTTTCAGAATGTAACTAAGATGTGAATTAGGTAAACAGTGTAATTTCTTAAAAACAGGTCAGCTTTTTCGTCAATGGTCTCATAACTTTTTGAAACTTTTCCTTTAATAGTTTTTATTCAACTTTCCTTGAAAATAAATAATTATTTAAAAAAAAATCTGCCTAAAATATGAATTTAAGAAACACACTCTACTTACATTTCATGAGAAAAGATAAGAACATTCTGTTTTATAAAAAAAAAATCGTAAAATCGTCTCAAACATATTAAATTTGTTTATTACATTGCATATGTACTCTTAGGCTGTTCCTCATCTTGCAGGCCTGAAGATTTCTTAACATACTGTGGGTTGACTTGAATTTCTTCATCCATTGCTAATATTTGCCTATCTAATTCCATGCAGAGTGATAATTGTTCTTCTAGACCCTTTAGAACTTCCGGTCCACTATACTTATCTGGTTCATCTCTGAAGACAACCATACCGTCTTTTTGGTTTATTGTAGCGAAAATTTGTTGTTTTTCGATCTACGAATATCAGGAAAACGTCAAATCACAAAAATAATTATAAATTCAATAAAAGTACTACCATTTGTAATATATGATTTTCAGCTTCTACGGGGCTGGATAATCCTACTCGACTGGCAACATCAGATAAACTAAGTGTCAAAAATGTTTTTGTTAACCTTTGTATATTCTTTTTGTATAGTACTGAAGAGACCTGTTTCACCAGACCCATGTTGTGGTCTCTGTTAAATATCTAAAAAATAACAATATTTACATACAAAATAAATTATTTTGTATTTTTTTTTTTTAAACATTTTTTTGTTGAAAACTGGAAAGAACAATGAATCAAGAATTGTATGCCAATATACAGCATCGAAATAAAATATTTACCTTATGAATTGAAATGAGAGGGAACGAAAAAGGAAGCAATAAAAATAGACTATGGGCAATATGTCAATGGAGATATAGCAAAAAAAATAATGAGTGTATTACCATAACCTGTTTACAAATGCAGATAAGAGAATTGTAACAACAAGTTTTACTTAAAATAATGAGTAAAAGTAATTTATGTAACAATAAAATAAAGATTTAATTTTTTTAACAAAAATTAGAAATAAGTAAAAGTATAATAATAATAATAATAATAATACTCTCCCTAATTCACCCCTTACTAGCTAAATTTTAACCCCAAAAGCTGAGGTGGTCTGGGGAAGGAACAGACAGCTATTATTATTTGCCGTGGCGCTCCGGGCGACTTAAAGATGATTGATGGAGCCATTTGACTTACAGGTGAGGAAAACCCCACATATATACAGAACTTAAACTTAAATGAAGTATCAGATAAACTAAACTCGGAATCTAGTTCCAGATAAATTTTTATTTCGGCTAACTAGCCAATCTCAAGCCATTAAATTTGAATGAAAGTAGAAGTCCTTGAAGATACAAATAGTGTGAGTATTAAAGACGATGGCTCTACCATATTAATTACATTAAAGTATTAAATTTGACATCTTATTATAGGCTTGAGAATAGCTAATTCACCAATTATATTAAAATTTATGCAGTACTAGATTTTTTTATTAATACCACCACCTAGAATAATCGGAGTGAAATGAGCTTTCCACACTTCTATTCACTATGAAAAATACATTAGCCCCTTCAGCTATTTCTGTCGATCTGTACTAAATGATGAATTTATAAAACCAGAAGGAAGGGATATTGATTCAGAAAAATACCTAGACATTATTTCACAAGATTTCGAAATGAAAAAAAAAAAAAAAAAAAAAATTAATTGGAAACCCAACCAAACTCTATAAAAGTGATACTAACAGTTGACACAGGTTTGGTTCCATTTAAATGGCATTCATACCCTGAAATTGATATTTGTTAATGATGATAGCCAAGATGGCTGAAACTGGTTGCTAACTAATTTTACTGATTCAGTTTTATTTATTAGGGTTGAATAATGTAACTACATTTCTGATAATCCTTTTTGATAGTGAAGGCTGTTACTAAAAATGTCATTTTTAATGAAGTTAATGTTTTTTTTTGTGTCATCGGCTTCAACTGCTAAGGGTATTTCGCTTCGTGTTACTGTTTCCCAGCGCCACTTTAGGAACAGCACTGGATAATTAGAACCCAACAGTGAATGGTCGGGTAGGGAATCCTATCAAGGCATCAGAATTAATAATTTTAAATAATTAAATCAAATGAAAAAATTTCGGCCAAAGGTGGGATTCGAACCTGGGACCCTTGGATCCGCAGGAAGAGACTCTACCACTAAGCCACCCACCCCAAAGTGTTTCTCTTTTTTTTATTGTTGTCAGTGCAAACTTTATTATTTAGATGTAAAAATTATTAATTTCGTTTTTATATTTTTTAAATGATAATAGAAATTGAACTACTTACCTCAGAGTGTTTGTTAAGTACTGCATTCAACTCTGCTGTATTATTTGATGTGAAGGCATTAGCTAATTCATAATAAGGCTGTGATAGTGGTTTTATAAATCTCGTCACCACCTGAGAGGCATATTTAGGAATAGCTTGTATCTATAAAACACAATTTTAAAATTTAACTAAAAACTTAACTTTTGCGTTCCAACAATTTTAAATTTGTAGAAATATACTGGAAGTGATAAAGTGTTAATAAAAACTCACCTTTCCATGTAATAACAGTGAAACTAGGATGTATTTCTTAAAGGCTTCCAACATAATGTGTGAAACGGCTAGAGAAGGTGTCGTTATAGCTACTTCAAAAAAATATAAGGCTCTATCTAAATTACGAACAGCTAAATAGATCATACCGCCATAATAGTAATACAACAGAAAATACTTCGAATCAAATTGAGGTCCATTTGGGTTTTGGGTTAGCTAAAATACATATTTTGTACTAGAAGTTTTAATGGCAGTCAATAAATTATTTTAATATTTTTCTTTTTAGTTAAAATAAGTAAAAATGTTTACAATAGCTTCGTTCGCGGTAACAATCCTTACAATAGCTTCGTTCGCAGTAACAATCCTGAACTGATTCAGAATTACTAATTCATACTTTGAGCGCATGCTTGATTCATTATCAATTCTGAATTATTACCACGCGCACAATCCCTATTATATATCGGTGTTTCAGGTATAGACAAGTGGTTCAAAACCAATAATAATTTTAACGCAAACGCAGGATAGAGCCAATAGTTCAGTTCTTTTTGTTCCGCGAACGCTTTTTAACTACTGCGCCTGCGAAATCGTTACTATTAGTAATAATTCGGTTCAGGATTCTTACCGCGAACAAAGCTAATAATGTATTATATTGTTTAGAGTAATAGTTCTACAAAATATAATGAACATTTTGTATATTTTATATTCTACTACTTTTTAACCACCTAAGTCAGGACAGAATGAGTTTCTTGTTTTTTGCAAGATCAAAATATCCAGTCTGTTCCTGCTGTGATGGATTAGGTGTGCATTAAGTTTTACAAAACATTTAAATTTAAAACAAAATTCAAATTTGTACTCAAAAATATTTTACCTCTTGACATATTCCTGTTATGTCAATATTCAATAATTCCAGAGCTGGCTTAAAGCATTTAGCCAGCAGACACAATTTGCAAAGATCTGCATGGATAGATGTCAATTGTGAATCATACAGTCTTAACTTTGAAATAGCCTTTTGCAATAGTACTATCCCTTTTAATGGTTGTTTCTGTTCGACTAAGTAATTGGTGAGAGAATGGCATAATTCTGCAACTAAAATTGATTATACAGAGTGAGCCACTGAAAACAGTTCAGATATTTGGCAGTAATTGTTAGGTTTTAAAAATACTGAAACTGATCGATTTTCAGGGATGTGGGAAGGGATGGAAATGTCATACTAAGTTACACCACGAGGTGGAGCTCATTTTAAAGTAGCAGTGGGGATAGAAGCATTAATGTATTTATACAATGTGTAAAGTAGAAATAGCAAAAAGAAATTAAAATGAAACTTTGCATATTTATTTAAAAAAGTTACCTGCATCTTTTTAGCAAATAAAAATCTTAATTTTCTAGAGTACTCATGTTTTTTATATACAATTATTCTTCGGATAAATATTACCCTATGAAAATAAAAAGTGATATTTAGCACGAAATTACAAATAAAATTTTTGATACTAATGATTCAGCAGATTAGTTTCACTCATATTTTCATATTGTCATATTTTCAAAAAAATAAATCATTAAGGATCAAGACTAAATTCAATTTTTTAGGCCTTTAAAATGATTATTCATTGCATTATGTTTGATTTTAGCACTATTCTGTGTTGTAAAGTGTTCATATATGTTATTTTGGTTGATTGTTGATTTAATCGATATAATTAGCTTTAAACGAAACATCACACTTTACAACACTAGAGGGCGCTAAAATCAAATATAACACAATGAAAAGTAATGAATTCTCCAAAAATTATATTTTCAATGATGTGCCACACATGGAACATTCCCTATTTCAAATTAAGGGGATGTGGAAGACCTCTATATCATAAAAAAAGATGTCCCTTTTAGATTAAAAATCGACTTGTTTTATCTAATAATGGGGTATATTCTGTAACAATTCCTTTATATTTAACGGCCTTTAAAAATATTGGCGGCCTTTAAAAATATGTTTGTATTCGTTAATTTACTTCTGTCATTATTTAAACAGATTTCTTTAAGATAGTCCTCTAATGTATTTTAAACATCCATTTAAATAATGACAGAAGTAAAGAAGAAAATATTTTTAAAGGCCGTTAAATATAAAGGAATTGTTACAGAATAGACCCCAATGACTGCCAAATATCAGGGTGGACTGTTTTCAGTGGTCCACTCTAGATATTATAAAAGGATTAAATCAGAGCCAGCATATTGCTGTCCCAGCTCAAAAGTGTAACATCTCCAAATCAGCCATTTTGAGACGACTTTAAAGATTTTTCTTCACTAATTTGTAGTTTATTATTTAAATACATAGAAAAAAAATTTGATAATTTAGTGTTGAATTGTAATAGATCTTGCCTTTCTTGATTAAAATACATTCTTATCTCAAACCCTAAAATTTTTGAGATGTTAAAGTTTTGAACTGAGACAGCGATATTATAAGTAAGTAAATGTTATCAATTCATATGTATGGTTAACACTTTTCTTTGAAAATTTATTATTACTAAAGTAAGTAGGTAAAAACGTAACAATAATCATAGTACAAAAGACAAAAATACTACAAAAATACTTATTTAGTTTGCACCTATGTGGAAAACCAGAGGGAAATCCATCTGTATGTACAAAGTGATTACAATTTATGTAATTCAACTACTCTCAAACAACTTTCAATTCTTAATTTTGTTTCCCTGGAATTAGTTATGGATGTAAGCATTTTTTTTATAGAAAATGTAAACTTGTCAACATTTACTTCTTTCAATTATATCATTATTTTAATTGGAAGAGCTTTATAAGGCAACTAAATAGATGAGTTATATTGTAATTCAAATAGTAATAATGTAGTGCTACCTATAATTATTGTCATATTAAATTCTGTTTAGCTTAGGATTACTTGGTTAACCAAATAAATTAGCTCTTAATTTTAACCATTGTTGATGGGCTTCTAACTCTTTAGTAAATGAAGAGTCCAGGGAAAAACATAAACTCCATTTTGCTAATTTTACAGGAAAGACAAAAAACGATGGTCATTATCACATTCTTTCCCTGTATGTATAACTTTACTAGGCATTTATCATGGAAATTAACGGCGTATTTCCCTGCCTAGTTTATGTATTTTGTATGGACCAGTGAAACCTTAAAAATATGGAATTGGCGCTCATCATGTTTTTCCCCTGGGCTCTTCAAATATATAAAATACTGTATACTTCAAATATACAAACATATTTGTAATTTTTTTTTAAACAATTTTTAATAATAATTGGACATACCATTGAAAAAATTATACTTACAAGTATCGGGTGCAAACCTAATTTGTTCTCCATTGCAGTTCAATATGAAATCTTGGGCTTGAGTAAATCTGTTATCAGTTGAATTGGCGGCAGGTTGAACACTAAATTTAGCACATAATACAGCCAAAATTCCTAAAGAATGCTGCTGAATATCTAAAGTTTCCAATACATTATCCAAATGTTGACTGTGCTTTATTAGTATTTCACTAGATTTATTTATATATTCACAAAGCTCCCTAAAGTTACCTGAAACCATAACCTTCAATAATGTGTACAACGTTTTTTTATATAAAATATTAACCGTGGGAAGATGAAGTCCTAACAGTATTCACAAACTGTTCCAATGCAGATGCCATTTCATTGGAACTACTTATAAATGATAATAAGTATAAACTATTTAATTAAAAATAAACACACCACAAACACTTGACTTTTTCGAACACCGTCTACAAAAATTGTGTTCCATTTACAACTCTGACTTTAGTGACATGTAATCAGAACTATGAATCAAAAAAAAACTTTAAAGAAGTTATAATTATTATATTCCATTTTAAAGTTAAAACAAGATGAACTCACTTAAATTTTACAATTTTAAAGGATGTTTTCAAAGAAAATTGGGAAAATCTTACAAAATTTTAGTTCATATGTTGTTCAGAGTTAAGAGAAAACGTACTAAAAGAACGCGATTTTACTTGTCATTGCTGCCAAATGTCAACGATTCGAATGTCATTGCGCTGTCATTATTGCATGTCAACTTGTCATTTTTCTATTTATTTGTGAGTGAAAGTTGTGTATGAACAAAATGCTTTTTATTTCCGTAATTTGCTCGTAAAAGTTACTAAAACTAAATATTTCTGTTTTAAATAATGTGATAGAAACTAGGGCAATGAGTGTGTTTGGTGATTTTCAGCAGGTTTGGCTACAAAGGTTTCCTGACAGCCCTTTACCTGGTGCCTGGGAGGAGGATGTTAGAGCAAACTTAGCAAAACATAAACAAAAGGTGCAATTATTAAAGGAAGAATTAGAAAAGGAAGAATTTTATGTTGAATATCTAGAAAGATTGTTGAGCGATGTTGAGGAACACAAGAAAAAGGTCTCTAAGGAAAAAATCTCTGATGATGAACCTAGTGATGTCATGGGAGATACTGTATCTAAAGTAAATATTACGTCTATTTAGCGTTTCAGTTCAGTTGAGAACATTTATTCATGTTGCTTAATTTTCACTTCCTCTTTAACAATTCTTCAAATCCTTTAATTTATTTTTCTATTTTTAAAGGTGTGGTCAATATTTATATTGTATGTCATATTATTTAATGTAAATATATAAAAAGATAAAATTATTTTCATGTATAAATGTGTCTTTAGATAACAGTACCAAGTACATTGTTTTGTACCCATATACTTACTTAAACTATAACTAAAAAATATTGCCATTAGCAATAATATCTGATAGGGAAATTGTTTATAATCAATTTTGCAGAAATAAGAACTTTATGTAACTAATTAGTTCTTACTTTTTATATTAAATTTTAATGTTAAATAATCAAACCAAGTTTAAGTCATGGTTTAATGATCATTAAATAAGTGGGTTTTTCATTGTTAATTTGCTAATTATTTATCATGGGTTCAATTGTTTTATAAAAGAAATGAAATTTATGCTTTGAACTAATATGGGTTGGTTATAAAGTAAAATTGAAGAACACCAGGGATGCATAAAAATATATTATCTTGTGGAAGTCATTTTGCAGACATACATGTAGCCCATGCAAAGAAAATAATATTGAAGATTAGCAAAAATATTCATATTAATTTTGAGTTTTCTGTTTGTATACCCTGCAGACCACTGCAGTGTGTACTTACAGGTATGCACTTGGCGGTTTTTCAAACACCTTATATACACATTTTAATTTGAAATTGTGTTATTATTTTAGGTATTAGAAATAAAACTTGCTTAAAATTTAATCTATTTCATATCTATTAAAATAATTTTGAATTATTAACAAATTACTAAGTACAGTGGGAATAAATTAACAAATAATGCTATTCTCCCTGTCAAAGTCACCTAGGTTTAAATGAATTTACATACAAACATATTTTGAAGCTTTATTTTCATGGCAATATAGATACAACAAAGACATTCTCATATATGGATAAAAAAACATCTCTTTGGTAGACCTATTAAGGGCATTCAGTTAACATTTTGTGCAGTATTTCAATAAGAGATTAATTGAATAATTTGAAAATTCAGGAACAAATCTCAAAAATCCCCCTATGAATTATTAAGACCATCCCTGAACCCCAAAGTAACTTTCCCAGCTAGCATGTGTCACTTTCCCAGCTAACAAATGTCACTATGATAGAAATTAATACTAATATTATTATTAAATATTGAAAATATAATTGCATTGTTTTTTAAATCTCTAATTTAGGTTGATTAAAAGTATCAATATTTGAAATTACTGTTATTAGACAACTTTTATCAAAGTCTTTTTATATGTCATGGTAGGGGAGACTTTTGATTGGCTACCAATTCAAAGTTTTAAGCATTAGATTAATGGGAGAATATTTTAAACAAGATAATATTATTCGCGTTGCCCTATTCTGCTGCCTCTGTAGTCAGTTCAACCCATTTTGATTTAGAAAAAGAATATTGAAGAACAATAATTAAAGTAAAAATTTTAAAAATATGGCATAAGTACTATGTTAATTTATCTTCTGATGTTTGAATGCTTGTAGCTTGATAACCATGGAGAATTACATATTTGTTCATATTTAAGTTTTTACTGTACGTCATGCAACACCCTGTATAAGGGCATTATCAGCAAACCGTTTATTTTTTTATAGATCAACATTGTCATTAATATAAACTAAAAATAACAGATGATCCAATATACTTCCCTTTGGAACATCTTTGATATAGTTAATTTCTTCTGATAAGATGTTATTTACTTTAAACCTTTGTTTCTTGTTACTTAGATAATCTACTATATCCTTAAGTACTTTTTAATTTTTTCAACAAATGGTTTTGATCAACAGTCTCGAATGCTCTTTGCAGATCTATAAAAACTGCCAAATTTAGATAGTTTTTTATCAAATTTATATTTCCAGGCATATAAAACACACTGATTCGCAGTTATGCTTGCTTCTGAAGCCCAATTATATTCTAGTAATAAGTTTATTATGTTCTAAAAATGAACAATTTGTTCAGCAATGATGTTTTTGATACAATTTAACATACTAATATGCTTTAAATATGTAGCTTTATTTGCATTTTTTTGTCTTGGGAACAAAGACTACCATAGCAATTTTTAAAGCATTAGGTATTTTTGATATTTCTAAGGATGAATTTATCAAATTTAAAAGTGGCGTTACTTGACACATCCCTATTTTTATGTATTTTTCGGAAACATTTTTAATGTATTGATAGAATTGATATACCGGCCATCCCAAAATTTTTTACCCCACATATCTCTGTTGTTAGACCTTAGAAAGCTCTGAGAAAGAAATCTGAGGAGAAAGATTTCTTACACCCACTTTTCTCCATGTTTTGACCACTCTCAGTCTGAAAATGCATAAAATTATCGCCTGGTCATCTGGCTTATGTATGTGAGCCAACATGATAACTCTAGAACGAAAGTGGCAATCGACTTGATAATTTATTCCAACCGTGAACCCTATTGATTTTTAGAATTTTTGGTTTAAAAGTTAAATATGAATGTTTAAAAAAACACAATGCATTTTTTATAGAGCTTATTTGTACAGTGCAGCTAGGATACTGATTTCAGATAGCCATGCCTGTTAACTATGAAACAAGAGTATTTTTTTTATTGCTGTCATTCCTAAACGTCAAATAAATTAATTGAATTTTTTTAAACATCTTAGGATTTTATTTGAATGTTTATTTATTGTAAGAGAAAGTGATAAATTAAAATAATTATTTTAACTTGAAATAAATGTGGATCTTTTGCAAATAACATACATGATTGTGATTTAGTGTTATTTTGCACTCGTTTTAATGTACTCCAGAATGGAATTCGTATCTGAATTCGATATTAGGATCAAAAAGGTAAAGGGTCCAAATATTTTTACATGGGTAGGCTTTAGTGGTAAATGGTCCAAATATTATATCGACAAGTATAAGTCGTAAAGGGACCACATGTTTTGATATGGGCAGGCTCACAAATATTTTTATATGTACAGGCTTAAGATATTATTCCATGGGCAGGCATACATGATAAAAGCGACCAAATATTTTTAAATGGACAGGCATAAGAGGTAGAGGACCCAAATATTTTTACATAGTGTAAAAGCACCAAACATTTTTACATGGGCTGGCTCAAGAAGTAAAGGAAATAAATATTTTTACACAGACAGACTTAAGGGGCAAAGGGCTAAACATTTTTATATGGGCAGGCTCAATAAGGGCTCAAATATTTTTAAATAAATTGTTGAAAGATCAAAAGGCAAGAGGGAATGGTTCTTAAAAATTAGGTGTAACAATGTGAAAACATACATGTTTTAGCCTGAGTAAATCCATTGCTTCACAAACCTAAAAATTCAGAGACATTTCTTTTGTGCTACAAGTTTCCCATGGGGCCTCAATTCAGATAAGGTGGGAACCACCAATTTAGCATCCCTCGAATATTTACTTAGTAACTGTCATTTTTCAAACAGCATCAGTCATATTTTTTACATTAATTTTGTAATGATGTTTATTCTAAATTGTAATATGTGACACAAAATTTTAGGGATTTTACCACTACTTAAGCAAACTACAGTGCGAATCAAATTAAGGGTGATTTTATAAAGTGCGGGAATCGTTCTGAATTGTTACGAAGTGGAGAGGATGCTATCAACCATATTCTAGCATTCCAGCATCATACACTCTTTTTTTAGTCTCGCAGCCTTCATTCTTGTCAATGACGAAGTCACCTCAAAATTCTATTGATTTTAATTAAAAATAAATGTTGGACTTGTTGGTATATTAGATAAATTTATTTAAAATAAAGCAATACGCAGAAACCAGAGGATCAAAGTCTCAAACTCACAAAAAAATTTAACCAAACAAAGGAATTCCAAACTGAAAATAAATATAAACAACGTAAAATAAATAAAACAAAGACGTTACACAAAATACGAGCGACCGTTTCCCTTCGGATAACAACTACTTCTTTGGCAAATACCGCAACAGGTATTGAATTATATCCAAAGGAAAGATAGCAGATGTAGAAATTTAATTTCAACACTCTACCTTTGATTTTGATTACTAAAGAGAACGTCATTTTTGGACCCGTTTCGTCCTTATTAGGACTCATCAACAAGAAATAGATAGATTCTCAATTCAAGTCTCTAATGGAATTAACAAAGGCACCAAATTCACTAGTATACAATAACGTTGGTTATGAAGAGAATAAGTATTTAATTAGTGAAAATGGTAAGCAAAATTAAAGGACAAACAAAATGTTTATTTTCTATGAAAACTCGCACGCGTAATTACTATATCGTTGCTGTTGTTTTTAAAATGCGTGCTTTCCAGCCTGTGTTTGAGTGCCACGCTGCAAAAAAAAGAACTTAAAACTAGATTAACCCTGTATTTTTTGCCCAGTATATGACAAGTCGCCTCCCTTGAATCGCTCCGTTCATATAGGTTTTAAAATTTATATTCATACTAAAATCACGGCAGTATAAAATTTCCTATTAGAAAAAATAATTCTCCGAAAGTGAGATTCCTTTTAACCAGAACATGTCCACAATTTAATAAATATAAACCATTGTGAATCACATTTTATGACTGTTACATTTTTAATAAATAAATTCGCTACTGGGATATGATAAAACACAAAACAATCTTGTGATGTATTTATAAAAAAAATGGTAACAGTTTTATTTTTCACAGCCATGTCTTTTATAAGATACAAATGAATGTTAATTCAACAACATCCATATCCCACATGACCAAATTGATTTTACCAATTAGATAAAAGAGAAATTAATATCTTCATTAGAATAAACTCAAAGCAATGCCACTGACAATTATTTTAAGGAGTCATGTAAATCACCATTTCCATTCAATTATATTTTATCTCTTCACGTGTGAGACGGGTATTGTTGAAGACTCAATACAATAGGAATAGATCAATTATTATAATAAAAAATAATTAGAATATAGTTCGAAGTAGGGCATGAAAATTATTTAAATAATTAGTTTATTAAAACAGTGTTTCCAAGAAAATCGTGGGTATAAAGAATGTGGATAGTATTTAATGTCTGTAGAAATATGCAACTACGAGGGCTGTTCTGTTTCTTTCCGTTGCCCTTTTTAGGTAGATTTATTAATTAGGAACCCCTAATATACATATAAAATATAAATTACAAAGCATAAAAAAATATATACAATTGCTAAAAATTTTCTATAATTAAGTGGCAGGTATTATTTAAATAGGCATTGAAACATTTTAAATATAACATAATAAAACTATCAAATTCAAAAGCAACAAAAAAATACATAAATAAAAAAAAACAATACTAAACTATTGTTATCCGTATCAGCCACCCCTATCTGTTACTCAACAAAAATTCTTTGATTTTTCTTTTAAAAACATTGAGAGAATATGAAATTTTTACATCTATGGGTAAGTTGTTAAAATCTGAGAAAAAAATAATGAATCCATAGTACTTTTATAACAAGTTCGCAAAATACATATGTTATTAATATTTCTTGTATTATAAATTATATAAACTTGAGCTTTGGAAGTCCATAAGGGCTCTAGGTACAATTTGGCCGTCCTGGCCCGACAATAGTGGAATTCCATTTTTGGCAAGGACTCAAAAAATAAACATAAGTTCTGTTTTCTTTCCTTTAAGTTTTCAAGTTTTTATGATCTTCTTTTGGTTTCATCCCCTTTTTGGTGTTGTTCTTCATCCTCATTATTAGCTTTCTTTTTCCAGGCAATAGCAGCGGATTCGCCTATGGACAAGGTATTTAAAAACATCTTTTTACACACGCGTAATCTTGTTTCGTTCGGTTGCAAATAATAAGAATAATTATACAACCATCTTGACTTTTCGTCTTGTTTCCTATCTCTTGGCCTTTTAATGTCATCTTGGGTAATTAACATTTTTACGTAAACTTTCTTTTCGTTGTTATTCATTTTCCAAAATGTTTGAAACACTTTTACATTGTACCTTTAATTTCACTGACTTCTTTTCATTCTTACTTAATTTGCCGCATCTTTCTTTTATTTTTCTCTCATTTTTAAAGACGGTGTATATCCAGTGTCCATCATCTTTTTTTTCTTCCCTGATATTTTTGTCCAAGCTCCCTTTTACGCTTGTTTTTATTAGCTGACCATTTACTTTCATCTACATGTCTTCTCTTCTGTCTACGCCTATTTTGTATTTCAAGTTCAAGTTCTTCGTCTGGGTCGTCTATACTTGGTATAAAATTAGGATCATTAGAAAGCTTCGCCAGTTCTTGCTGATTTAAAACAAAAAAAACTAATTCCTGATCCCTTAGGTTCTTGAATGGTTTCTTCTTGCTTGTCGCCCGAAGCGGGTAGGAAGTCCAGGCCATCATAACCCGCACTTATATCATTATTTAAAATAGTAACAGTATCTGAGCTATGACCAGGATTAATTATTTCTTGCTCAGGAACTTGTGTCGTGGCACGATTTTCATCAATTTCTACAATTTCAGAAATAATGTTTATGTTTCCAACATCAATGGAAACGTTATCTGCAACGTTGCTGATGAGTACTTCCTTAATTTGGATCGCTTGGTCATCTTGAATGTTGGAATTTCAAAAAGAAAGTCATTTTCCAGCGCCATTTTCAAAATCCTTCTTGAACGGGAATGGGACATTCTGAAAGTAAAAAAATTAAAATTACACTTTTGGTTAGTGGTTCAACTGCGATTTATTTCGCACTAAGCCAAAGGTTCCAATTTAAATACAATAATTTTAGTTAACTTTAATAGCCAAAAAAAATCTCCATGAAATGAATATTTCTTGATTATTTTATCTAACTGTTAACTACTACGTAACTAATCAACATTATATTAAGCTTAGCATCACCGAAATAACATATTTACTTACTTTATATTGCTTTTTGTCCAAACACAACTTTTAAAACAATAATTATTTACTTTTTCGTACACTGCTGCAAGCCACTTACAAGCGGTAAACAACAATTGGAGATACGAGGATTTTCTTAGAAAATAATCACAATGGAGTTACGAGGTTTCGTTGAATATTAAATTACAGTATATTTCTGGAGATTCGAGGTTTCCGCATTTGATAGGTTCGGTCTATTTACAACAGATGGCACCAAAAGGTCAAAATCACAAAAGTGTGGAGTTATGAGGTTTTCTTATGAGGGTATCGATATTTCAAAATGGCTTCATTCTAAAAATACTATCCTTGAATGCAGAATTAGTAGTAATAGCAAGGCAACATAAAAACAAATATAGACGAGATAGTCCTAGAAAAAGGAATTGAAATTCTCAGATTGCCTCCTTACCACGCATTGAACTGATCTGGTCACAATTAATAGATTATGTTTCTCGAAACAATACAACATTTAAATTAGGTACCTGATGTGCGAAATTTGTTTTTGAAGGCAGTTTCAGATGCAAATGGAGAACATTAGAGAAATGCATTGATCATGTTAAAAAGGTGGAAATTACAGGATGAGAAATAACTCTGATAATATAAGAAACAATTATTACATTATTACAACAAATACTAACATAACACTAAAAACTGATAGGCATATTACATAATATATATCTATCAATAAATAATAAACATTTAGCGTTAAAATATTTTTAAAAAGAAAAGAAATGTAAACCTTCAACAGAAATGTTATAGATATAAAGCTGGCTACTTTATTAATTTGTAGTTAGGCTGAAATTGTAGTTATTGCACGAATTAAATAAAGGAGATTTAATTAGTACGTTCGTTCTATGAATCGGAATATGGAAAGTAATTACAGAGCGCGAGGTAATTCTACGGAAATTAAAACAAATATCTTGCACGTAATGGGAGTCATCAATAAATTTATTCAAAACTTTAAATAACTATACTACCAAATAACATTTCGTAAACTTAATTGGCGTTTAAATGTTTGTATTCAGGAGAGAATAATGAGGTACTCCAATATCAGAATAAACGCCATCAGTTCTGAGAGATAGGAGTTTCAGAAAGCGTCTCTGTATAGTTTCTAACTTGCCTGAGTATGTCTAATGGTATCTATTCCACACAACGAATGCACATTCCAAAATAGATCTTACATAATGCATAGTATAGCGTTTTTAAAGTTTATAATATATGAGACAATTCAGTAGTGCTGCGGGTTATAAAGCTGTAGGTACATACGATTGGCCTTAGCAATTATGTTCGCAATGTGCCCATTAAATGAAAGTTTGTTATCAAAGGATACCCCTATATAAATAATCGAAATTAAAAGGTCATTACATTACATTTACTAACATTCAAGCTGAGTTGATTAAAACTACACCATTCCTCAACACGATTTAAATTATTGGAGAGCCGAATGTAGTTGTCTGACTATTTCGCAAAATATTCTTCAGTCGTCGGCGTAAAGTTGACAGTCTTCATTAATAATTTCTATAATATCAATAACACAAATATTAGTTAACGAAGGTCCAAAGTTGCTACCTTGGGAAACTCCTGAAGTAGCAAAAACAGAATTGAAAAACATTACAAATTGTTTACAGTGACTTAAATAAGAAACGAACTAATTTAGCAATGATGTGCCACACGGCACACATTAATAGTTTACTTATACGTATTTCATGATCAAATATGTCGAAGGATTTAGAAAAATCGGTGTTTATGACGTTGCTTTAATTTTTTTTATGGAGAATTTCACTATTGTACTGCGTAGTATGGACCAAAATTGTAGTTGTTGAACGATCTTTGATGATTTTGTGATATCGTTTTACTAACATGATGGTAAAGACAATTATGCAAAAGAATCTCGAAAAATTTACAATCATTGGAAATAATTGATATTGGTTGGAAATTTGTAATATCTGATTTTTTATCCTTTTTTGTAAACGGTACACACTTTAAATATATGTTTAGTAACATGTACAATGGATTATTTCTTGGTTATATATCTATGGCTTATTTGCTTGGAAAGTAGTAGGACCTTTAAATGATGGTAGAATAAGCCGCCAGGCTACAATCGGATTAGGGGGATAGCACGAGGGGTCCAAACAGGATACATCATAAAGTAAATACACGAAATCATATCCTGAACTACAGTGTACCGACTCATACAATTTCATAAACTGAAAGGCAGCCTGAATATGCGTGAATCCAGTTACCAAACAATATAAATATGAAAACGATCTGAAACCAGTGAAAACTTGGAGCAAACAAAATAAATGCATTTTCGCTTTCTTCAGGGGCGCATATACGGGGAGAGGGTAATAGGGGCAATTACCCCTCCCCTGGAATTTTTAAAATTGTCTTTTTATACTTACTAAAATTTTTATTATCAAAAATTAAGTCTTAAACATTACCACTACCCCCCAGACCTAAACTTTATTACCACTACCCCCAGGCTTACACTCTGGATGCGCCACTGGTTTGTTTGATGCTTGTTCATATTTGTTTCTTGTTTTTTATTTAGTTTTTTACTTATGTCTCATTAAAAAGAATATTTGATGTTTATAAACATTTTTTTTACACTACTTTATTACAAGCTTAGTTCAAAATTTCATTTAATTATAGATTATTGTATATTCCACATTGTAACTATTTTCAGCGACGTAGCTATTTCTGACGGCGCCGATTGACAATAGTTACTTTGGGAAATCGCAATACAAAAAAAAATTATATCAACTTATTTTAATTTTATTTTGTCAATACTTTAATTTAAACGGTATAATCACCTCGTACCTTTTACCCTAACGGTGATTTTGAAAGAGCTAGACAAGAAGGAGGTATAGATAAAAGAAACAGGAAGTTTATACAAAATAATATATTTAAAACAGTAACCACAGTGGAGCAATACATACAAAACTCAAATAATTTTAATCTTTATTTACAATCAGTTGCCAAAAAATAAATAAAATAAATATAAATCAGTAAGACGGTTGCTCTTAATAAGCTGAGAAGAGCTCTTATTTAATTAACAGTATAATTAATCTAGTAAAAATGTTTAAATAAAAATAAGAAATTAAATAAAAATCAGTAAAGACGGAAATTATTAATCTAGCAAGAATGATAAAAAAATAAGAAAATAAAAATATTTACTAAATTATAACTTCGTGGAAGCAAGTAGAAAACAAAATAGATCTAATCAGCGGTGAAGCCTCCAGAGTCTTCATAGCCTCCAGGTTATTTAACACTATAACCAGAGACAACAGAGACGTGTAACTTAATAGGAAAATTTGTTCGGTGGTCCATTTAAATTACATATATGACTTTCTCTTTTACATTGATCTTTACATATATTTATCTCTCTCCAATAAAACTAACACCAATCTTAGAGGTCGCAGATGTTGCTGGTTTTTTGACGTCGACGTATAGATTAGAACTGACAACTGAGAATGTTATGAATGTTGTTATGAACGTGTGCATTTTATTAAAATTAATTTAATTTGGACCCCGTTTATTTCTTTGAGTCTGATTTTGTTGTTTAATTAATTTTCTTTGGGGGGAATGTTTATTTTCGCATATTATTTTTTGCATGAACCAATTTCTGGAACCAAACTCGCCTTTTTGTACACGTTTCTTTCTAGAGGTAAGTAATTTCCAATTTATTAAGAAAACCACTGTATAATGTGTGTGTTTAATAATATATTACAAAATGGCTATACTTATTTTAGGTGAATTGAAACAAAGATCCAGTGTTACAGCTAGTTTTGTTCATTAAGTAGTTAGATGAATGTCTTAACAGCTTTAATGGCAGCACAAAGTTCCCACCTAATAGAAAAGAAGTAAAATGTATGCTGAGTAAAAAATCTCTGCACATGTAGTATTGGCAAAGGACTTTTGAAATTATTAGAGATTGGCTATTTCTTACATACACCTACCTCTAATAGCCACTCTAGTGGCTATTAGAAGATTGTAGAGTCATTTAAACGAAGAAAAAAAAATTGAATCACAAAAAGACATAATTTTAAATCAGGATGCATTGGAAAATAAATTTGGATTTTAGAGAGAGATCAATCTCAAGAAAAGTTAATTTATCCTGCAGAACAACCACTAGTTTCAGTAGGATCTGCTATAACTTTAGTAGAAGATTTCCTTGATAATACATTGTAATATACCAATTGTTTCAAATGAAATTGAAAAAGAGTTAAATTCGAAATTAGATTTTTTATGGGTAAAATGTTATATTCATTCAAACATCGTAAGGTAATCTATAATTAAGGGAGTATGGAAAATAGGTATACTCTGGTAAGGGACAACGACAAAAAAATTACAAAAATGTATTCATCTTTAAATAGTGTTTATTATTAATATTATTTGCTATGTTTGAAAAGTACCTCCTGCTGCAGAGCAGATCGAATAGATTAGTCGACTAGTTGGAGAATGTCCACCATGGTGGAAGGATAATTAAGAGTTGCCGTTTCTTTGTATAAATATGGCAACATGTTTGCTATCAGCGCCATATGGCAGGGATTTGTCCAACTATTTCTCAGTCGGTAATATAGATACCTGCATATTTTATTTTATTTAAAAATTAGCGTGATTTTGTTTGTAGCTCTACTTTAATTAGTATAACTAAAATTTTGCATTTTTATTGTCACACAGACAAGGTGCAAGATGTAACAAAATGTAAAATTTTATGACCCATAATTTTAAGAAGGATATAATAATGTAATATTAAATAATTGTATTATCTATTATATCATTAAAACTAATTTATAATAAATTTTCTAAATAAACAATATTTTAATAAAACAACTATAACTTTCTATAAACTTGGGTAGGTAACAAAACACATGAAGCAGAACCATCCATATAATCTGAAACAGAAAAAATTCAAGGCAGTATTTTAACTTCATATCATTTTGAATCTTTTTTTCTTTTAGACATTGTCACAGTTTTATACTATCATTATAATAGTTTATAATTAACAATGGTAGTCCCTTCATCTTTTTTAATTAAATGTAGTACTTTAAAAAAAAAACAGATGCCTGCAGGATCAAGCTTTGAGGTCCTTCTTTGATTCGCAAATTTTACTTTGCTGTTTTCTAATTATGAAATAAAGTTTTTTCTTCCTTGGAGTTAACTATTCACTGGTTTGATTTAAAAATCCAAGATCTAATCGTTGTTTTTTAGGTAATAATTATATTTCATTGGATGAAATTTTGATCGAATGTAATTTTCTTTTCACTGGTAATTTGTTTGACGGTATGATAACAATATTACTTTAGTATTACTCTTTAGTGTTAATTTAGCTTTTAAGGGTACCAAAGGCAAAGTCAATTTACACAGTCTTGTAACCTATAAATGGTTTTTCGCAAGTGGAATGATGAAGTTTATGCGGCATCATTTAATTCCTTGCTTAATATCGGAAGGAAATAAAAAAATGTGTTCTTAAAAGTTACAGCATAAATTGGTCAGTAATTTGTACTATTTACCTTTATACAAACAACGCTATTACAATTAGATATTATGCGTTTATTACGAACAGGACCTGCTAAACACATGTTAAAACACCAAAATATCTTTGTTGAATTTTAAATTTAACACATTAACTAAAACTAAAATTAAATAAAAGTAAAAGTACTTACCACGTTTTATTCAGCAACCATAACCATATTGTTTTGTTATTGTACTGGTTCGATCGGGCGACAATCCCAAAGTCAGATTTTGGTACATTGTACAAATAATTGATCAATTCATGTTTTTCAGATAATTGTAGTATTTATATAAATATATAATTTTAAAACAATACTTTTGTTACTAAGCGAAATATGTTTGAGTTATTCAATTATTCAGTGTACTTTAAATTTAAATATCATTTTGTTATTGTAAAATGGACTGGTATGCGCGGATGTGTTGCGCACTAATCTGTTGATATAACGCCCCTGATGTCCACCTAGTCACCAAATTAGGAGACTAGGAAAACTTTTACATGACTGGGGACACAACAGGAATGCACACGCACAAGATACACAAACAGACGACATAACAGGGGTAAGCCTTCAGCAACGTACTGTTTAAATGATGATAGTATGTCATCCTTCATTCCCTTTTAGAAGGCATGGCATATAAATCTATTGATCTTAATGACCCTAAGAGGAGTTAGCAGGGGGTGTACGGAATGGGTCTAGCAGGTTTCGATCCAGTTTACAGAATGGGAACTTACTTGACTCGGGCCTTATACATTTGTGTGAGTGTATGTGTGTGTTTGTTTCGTTTCCATGATTTCTATTAAAATAAACAGTCATAACATATCGATACCTTTTTGCCAGACTAACGTAATCGACATTTGTTCAAATGACACACAAAAAGGTATCGATATACTCTATACAAGCTCTATACTTTATAATATTTGTTAATTATTTTTTAAATATATTATGAATATATAACAACTGTGACTTTCTTTGTAATTTGTCACAAAATGATACGAGGTGCTTTCTAAACATAGCAATTGTAGTTTGTTTTTCTGTACCTTACAAACATATAATTTATAGAACAAGAGTTTGGTGTATTATTTTTCCAAGTTTATTTAATAATCAATAGAATTTTCAAGTTTTTTTTAGCGAAATTTACAAGAGTAATAAAAACTATGTTCACTGCTTATATTAAATTGATTAAAACTTCCTTTATTAAAATGATTATTTATATGATAAAAAATTTGATGTTATTGGAAGCTTTTATATTTTTTAATATACAGTGTAAAACAATAGTTTTTGTTTCTCCTGTAAATTTGCATAGAAAAACTATTTCTGAATCCATGTTTGAATTTGCCACCCTAAAGCATTTTTAATTTTCCCGCTATTTACTAGTGGCGCCATCATAGACTGGTTGTGGTTACAATCGCCCAAACAACTTTTACCGAACAAAAAAAAAATACATTGAGTTACACGTCTCGCTGGGTTGTCTGCTATAACCAACCTAAAGAATATACAGGGTGTTTCAAAAAGGTATGTCATAAATTATACCACGTATTTTTGGGTCAAAAATAGGTCGATTAAACCGTACTTACCTATATACAAAAGTGCACCCAAAAATAGTTACAGGGTGTATAAGATAAAAATTTTAATGAATTTTTTTAACATTGCTCTTAAACCGTTTGACATTTTTTCATGAAATTTTATATAACGTGTTGGAATACCATGACTAACAAAATCGAAGTAGAGGCAAAATATTTTTTTTAATTTTTGTAGGATTTTGGAGGGTGTCACCGCCCCTTTCTCTATTTAACTTTTTTGTAATATAAAATTTAAATAAAAGTCGAACGCTACTGAAATGCAACATCTATTTGGAAACTTTTTTGTCTCTTAGTATTTGTTTGTAAAATGTTTGGTTTAGACGATACAGCCACTTAAAATGGCATATTCAATGTAAATTATACGTATGCAAAAATATCAAAATTCGATTTTCATTGTTAAAACTATGTAGTAAGTGTATACAGGAGGAGAATGTAATTTTGAACACCTGTTAAATTAAATGTTTTTATTTTGATGAAATTAGTTTGTAATTTAAAAATAAACTTGATTTTGATATTTTTCATATGTAGAATTTCCATTGAATATTTTTAAGTTGTTATTTCAAATGGCTGTATCGTCTAAACTAAACTTTTTACAAACAAATAATAAGAGACAAAAAAGTTTCCAAACGGTTGTTGGATTCCAGTGACGTTTCATTTGTAATTAAATTTTATACTACAAAAAAGTTGAGTGGAGAAAAGAGCGGTGACCCCCTCCAAAAACCTAAAAAAATCGGTATTATCAGTCATGGTATTCTAACACGTCATATAAAATTTCATGAAAAAATGCCAAACGGTTTAAGAGCAACGTTAAAAAAATTCATTTAAAGTTTTATCTTATACACCCTGTAACTATTTTTAGGTGCACTTTTGTATATAGGTAAGTACGGTTTAATCGACCTATTTTTGACCCAAGAATATGTGGTATAATTTATGACCAATCTTTTTGAAACACCCTGTATATTTACAAACGGAAAGCTTCAAGGGAATACATAAATAAAATAGAAATAAATCCGCAATTTTAAATAATTTTTGGCCAATAAATAAATATAATACGGTCGCACTTTCAGGTGCCTACTAAAAGCTAATTAATGATATATTTAATGTGAGGGAAGTAATTACAAAATCAACAAGTTGAATACGACTAATGTCATTCTAACATCCTAAATATTTCAATCGGCATTACTATCGAAAAGCAATATTTATTTTCTACGCGATAAATTAAAACAAAAGAAAACGGCGCTAGCTGAACTGATTGCCCCGGGACTCGGGAGTATGGTCGGATTTTCGGAAAAATTAAACCTGACTAAAATTTACGGATTAGAGGGCAACGTAACCTCGTGATCGACGGTAGGTAACGAATTAAAGATTTCACTGATTGCCGGAGTAGTGAAGGGTTTATTGACTCGGAGATTCTTGGATGTTGAGAAATTAAGTCGGCGAAATAAGACTACACTAATGCTAGACTTACATCGCATACGTAACTTCAGAACTCACAAAACGATATTCCCTCGTTGAAACCTGGCTGCAATATTGCTGGACTGGCCTTTCTTACGAAAATTAAAAAATCCTAAAACGGTATAAAATTCGAGCTTAGTAAAGAACTATAATAAATGCTTTCTTTTGCTACGGCTTTCACACGATCGGTGCGAAAAATAAAAATTGTCAAATTGGCGGTAATTGATTTTAATTTTAAGTCACTTCGGAAAATGGCACTGGGAAAAGAGAAAGAATTCGAGGAGAGTCCGACTTTATACTTTGTTCTCTGACTAGTTTGGTTTCTGAGTAGTTCGGAGTGGGAGCAGCCAATATTTACAAATCGGAGAATTGAGCGTTCAAAGCTTGATTCGAATTTCAGTAGAGAATTATATTTTGATCTGCGAGGGCTCTCGCAAATGTTCAAAAACGTCAATTTTTAAGGAATAAAACTACGGGGGTTCTTCAGAATGCTAACAGGCGGAAATGAACTTAAACTTCGTCACAAGTTAAGCATCTAACTTTGAATTTCGCGACCGGGGTTCAATTCCCGATAAAATCAATCTTGTTTTTATTTTGGAAAAAATATGAAAATTGAAAAAAATTATTGCTGTTTATTTATTTTAAAAACATTTTATTTTGTATCATTTTGATAAAGGTATCAGAAAAAAATTGTAAATAGGTAGCATAATATTAGGTAAAAAGATATTAGAATACAATAATGTTTTTATTATAATTAATAATGATACCTACCCTCCCCTTTTACCTACTTTCATTTTAAAATATATTTTTAGTAAATTAGTTTGATTATATTTATTCATTATTACTGCCATAATACGATTTTCAGACTGAAGTCAGCAAACCCTCGACCATTTCACTAAATGTTGAAGAAACGGAAAATATATCGGCTAATATGTGTGTCAATGAAATTTCAAAACAGATGATAACTTCTAGCGAAGTTTCAGAAAAATTTGAGCCTACCGCACCGCCTGATCCGGATCCAGGAACGTTCGTCACCGTTATTGAAGTTAATGGATTGAAGCAAAATACTTCTCCCGTGAAAATACCACCAAAGTAAGTATTTTTTAACATTTTTCCGAAAATGCAAAACAAAATTTGTCAGGTCGTCTGTGCGTATGTATTTTCCGAGACATGATAATTCTAGAATAAAAGTTCCGATCGACTTGCGATTTTGACTTTATAATTTCTTCAACCCGAGAACGCTATCGATTTTCAGTGCACTAATTATGTCTCAACTGTAGTCGTCTTAGTACTCTGAGCATACATATGCTGCGTTTGAGAATCCACATCGGATGCATTTTTTACATCTCGAGCGTTTTTTTATCCACATCGGACACATCTGTCCCATTACATTTACGTATACTGCATCACGTGATCAAAGATTTTTTACATCTCAGATGCATCCGATGTGGATTCTCAAACGCAGCATTTGTGTTCAGCTCGCAATCGACCATTATCTCTGAACGTGCTCACTCTTGGCTATTTGGGCGGTGGAGCTCAAAGGGTGTATGTAGGAATATGTCAAATGTCAATATTCCGATTTATGCCTATTATTTCTTGTTTGTACTTAGGGGGCGTCCATTAATTACGTGAGGTATTTTTGAGGATTTTTTGACTCCCCCTCCCCCCCTGGCGAGATTTGGTAAGATTTTCCTTAACTCCCTCCCCCCCTTCCTTAATCTCACGTGAGATTTTTCAAAATTCGTGTTTTGGGTGTAAATGTGTTGGATTATTAAAAAAAAAAAAAAAAACAAAAACACAATATTGTTCCATTACTTTTATTTAAGACTGGCAAAGACTAGTGTTTGAGAGTGTTGCAATTATTTAAAATCACATTAATAAAATTAAATGATAAATACTTAAATGGAAATTAATAAAAAATCTATTCTAATTCAGTCCACGGAGACTCATGCGCGGCCTCAAGAGTGATTACTGGAACCAACATATCCAAGTGATTTTCAATGAAATCATCTGCTCCTTCAACTTCGCTCTGATTTAGAGGTGTAATGTGACACTTTCCAACCTTCAATAACGTTAGTAATGACAACATTACATATATAGTTGTAAATAAACATAATTATAAGATTTTTCCATATTTTATTCTAGAAATACTTTTACTATAATTTAACTTTACTTTCACGCAATTTTACACCATTTTCTACTAGAAAAAAAAATTACGTGAGATTTACGAAAACCCCCCCTCCCCCCAAGTGAGATTTAGAAAGATTTAGTTTTATCCCCTCCCCCCCTTGAACACCTCACGTAATTAATGGACGCCCCCTTATTTGCTATTCGATTAAAATAATTTTTTTTACATTTATTATTCGATTATATTTCAAGTGCAAACTACCACTAGTGTCATTTGTCATTCCCTGTATGTTCGTCTGAAACTCTGACTATGACGATTTCATTAAATAGCCATGTTTGTTAACTGTAAAACCCACTGATCTGTATTATTTTACTGGATAGGATATAGGTTATATTTAACATACTAAAAAACCGTTCCACCAAGGAGACCGGAAGTGCAACAATGCTGGCCGATTTGGGCAAATTATGGTGGGTTCACAGAACTGAAATTTGGGATAATTTGACATACCTAACCTATAATTTGAATAGTTTTTCTTCTTATTCTTCTTCTATTCCTTTTGCGGGCGATGTCTTTCGGGAAAATTCACCCATGATTTGATTTTTTATGAAAGAAAATATAAAAATGGAAACGTGAAGCATATTGTGTCTTCAGGAATGAACGTTTATTGTTTATTTCATACTCTTTTTACTTTGTTTTCCACAATAAAAACATCTCATCGTAGCTTGTTGACACAATTAAATGACAAATGTGATGACAAATGGAAATAGAGGTTATGTTAAATAATATCCGGTCCGCCATATTATTTGCCCAAATCGGCCAATTTTTCGGAACGTTTTTTAGAGGGCTATATCCTATCCAGTAAAATAATACAGATCAGTAGTAAAACCACATACATTTTTTACACAAAGCAAACATTCTTAAACGTCAAATAAATTATTAAAAGTTTTTTAACGTCTTTTAAAGAATTTTTTTTTAATGATTATTTATTGTAAGTGAAAGTGATAGATAAGTGAAAATAATAATTGTTTTAAATTGAAACAAATGTGGATCTTACGAAAGTAACCTACGGCGTGGTGAAGTATAAAAGATTTTTGCATGAGTTGACGAATTCCAGAATAGAGCTCGTATCTGAATTTTATATTAAGACTAAAATGGTAATCAGGAGATAAATATTTTTACATTGGCAAACTTAAGGGGGGCAACGGGCCAAATACTTTTACATGTGCCGACGTACGGGGTAAAGCAGTCAAATATTTTTACTTGTACCGACTTAAGGGGTAAATAGTCCAAACCCAGTTCAAAAGTAACTTTGTTCCGGACCACGAGTCTTGTTCGAATGGAGAAAAATTTTGAATTCTGCTGAATTTTCAGTTTCGGTGGCTCACACTGTATATTTAAAACTACAAATTTACAGATATTTTAACTTTTTTGTTCATGATTGTGTTAGAAGGCTGGAATTTGTTTATCAAATTCTGCAAATTAACCGCGACCTCGGATAAACATATGAAACCGCGACTAAATCTTTTGGAAGCCTACTAAAGTTACTAAGTGAATTCTTAAATATATCAGCAAACTGTACATTCTAGATATTTGTGTCATAGACATGAATGAATAAACTTAAGAATGTTTACTTATTGCAATTATATTCGGAACATTTGGTGAAATTTTTAGAGTGCATAGATCAAATTTTGTTTTGTTATTGCAAACGGTTTCTTTTCACCATTAGAATATTTGAAAGAATTTGTACCTAATTGACGAATGTTTTTCTTTCTGAAAACAGTAGTCCTCTCGCTTATTTTAAATCTAAATTTGGGTTTTTTAACTAAATTTATGTGTATATTTACGGTTATAAAAGATGTATTGGTTAAGTGGTAAGTACTTGTTGTAAGAAAATAATATACAGGGAATTTTAATGAAAACTATTCACTCTAAATAATTTTAAAGGTGAGGCTTTTATAAAAAAAATACAAAAATATGTCAAAAATAATATAACGAGGGACATTCACTACACCTCAGGTATATATTTTTGAGATCGAATATTAGAGGAGAATAGAAAAATGCAATAATATATAGGGTGTTCCGTTAAAAAAATATGGGGTGGCTATGGGGAGGAGAGGGTGAAAGTTACGACTATACATGAGCAAAAGACGTCCCCCTTTATATGATTTTTGACTTATTTTTGTATTTTTTCAAAACTAGACAGAAACCGGTAAAATGTAGACATTCACATTTATCAGTTTTTATGCAATATCTCATTTAGCTACATTTAAACCACATTCAGCGAAAGTGATGACCTTTGATATTTTACAACAGACATGCTTTTGGCATTAATTTGACGAATTTTAATGTAATGAGCTAGGTGTTCTATGTTCTAGTGTTTATTGTATCTTAATTTTGCTTACACACTTCTCTTTGTTTTTATAACTAAATAATGCGTAATGGTTCATTTTTATTAATATTTCGGGAAGATGTATGAATTTGTGCCAAATGAATCATATTTTAAAAATAATTTTTTTAATAATTACTTTAAATACATAGTTTAAAATAACTTGATTATTCAGATGACAAAAAAATGTGATGTTTCTGTTTTTCTAAATAATTATCTTAAAAGTAATATTCAACCAACAGGTAACATATCAATTATACAGAGTGCCCCAGAATATGTGGACAATCTCCCTAAATTCAGATTTAACATAAAAGCAACATCTGTATCTGTAACATGTGGAGGGTGGGTTAACCCACGGCACTTAGGCCTTACTAGTGCCACTGTGCATCTTCCTAAGTAGATAAGCACCTCCTAGCTCGTGGGCCAGCCTACAGATTTAATGTAGTTGACAACGTCGCCAATAGGTGCTTCTCTTATATCGGCCGGTGTTAGCAAATCTAATAAATAAGAGTCAGGCAATCGTACAAGATATGCTCGATGGTCTCATCTTCTTTTTCGCATACACTGCAGAGTGCGGATTCTGTCAGCCCCATGATATAGAGATGCTTTTGGTACTTGGCAATGACCAGTCAGAATGCCTGTGACTAGGCGCAGATTCTGTATAGTTAGTCAAGTATTTGTTTGCTGCAGTGTTGTCAGGATAACTTAAGAGCTCCCTGGAAACTCTGCAGTTTCTTGTTTCATGCCATCTTTCCTTGAAATTCACAAGGAAATGTTCTTTGACTAGGTCTGTCACTACCGATTTTGTCAGGCCAATAGAAGGGCCAGGTACAAAGTATTTGGTTGTCTGCTTTCTTGGCTAGTGAATCAGCAAGACGGTCACCTTTCGATGAGGCGTGACCTTTGATCCATCTTAAGTTGACCACATTGTTGATGGAAACTTCGGCCAAAGCTTCGTGACATTCTAGTACTAACCCTGAATAAATTCGTGGTCTGTCCAGGATGAGTAGTGCTTGTCTATTATCTGTATAGATGAACATGTTTCTTCAAGTGATATTATTTCTAGTGATTTTTTTTGCTGCTATGAGAATCCCCGTGAACTCGGTTTGAACTACACCCCATTTTATGTTTAGGGTTTAAGGATCTGGAGTATATTCCACATCCTGAGTCTTGTTTTGTTTTAGAACCATCGGTGTAGATAAGAATTGTACCTGTCACTTCCGGCTCTTCTATTTGTTCTATTATAACTTTATATGGCTTATGAAAGATATATCTCGGTGAGATGGAGTCCATGTTCGCTTGAAGCATTGGGAGCGTATCGAGCGCCTCCTGTCAAAAGCGACATCTCGCCTCACCAGATCTTACATCAGGTTCTATTCCAACCGTGCAGAGGCGTGTCATTGTCATCAGAGCAACCTCATTGATGTAAATATCAAGGGAAGTGAGACTAAGAATGACTTCCATGGCTCTGGTCGGTGTGGTTTTCATGGCCCCTGTTATGTTAAGACATGCTTATTTTTGAAATTGTTCTAGTTTGCGAATAGCTGTCAATTTTTGGGTTTTCGGTACCCAGACAATTGCACCATATGTTAGCATAGGTCTTATGATAGCTGTGTAAGCCCATGCGACGACTCTGGGAGAGAATCCCCAGATGCGCCCCACGGTTCGGCGGCATTGTTCGTCAATGTATGCTCTTTTTACTCTGTTTTCTAAGTGTGAGTTCCGTGTTAACTTGCTGGCTGTCAAAGGTGAGACCTCTTACGAAGTTTTAATTCCATTTTCATCCTTTTCCTCGTGAAAAGGACCATTTGTCTTCTTGGGATTGATAGACAGGGAATGGTCCTTGTACCACTGTTCTATAATTATGGGAGCTACTTGTATTCTTTCACAGAGTATGTTCTTAAAATTCCTTGTTTGCAGAATGACCAGGTCATCTGTATACGCTATTGTATAGTGACTCATTATTGAGGCGGCTGATCAGGGTGTCGAGGACCATGTTCCACGGTAGAGGGGATATCACCCCTCCCTGTGGACATCCCCTCGCAACCAAGCCTCTTATATTGTCATCTTCTACACTTATGTTTACTGCTCGCTTTGTGTGTATTCGCCCACTAACTATCTGTGGAACATTCCTGTTATTTAGTGAGTGTATTATCTTGGGAAAGTTCGTCTTATCAAAGGCACCTTCTATGTCTATGAAAATACCCAAGGCGGACTCTTTAATGTCCAATGATCTCTCTATTCTGCCAGCAACTAGGTGAAGGGCTGAATCAGTGTATGCATGTTGATTTAGGTGTAGTAGTGTTGTAATCACCACATCTGTTATGTACCTTTCGCATAGCCTTTGCAATGTCTTCATGGAAAAGGATGTTAGGCTAATTGGTCGGTATGTTTTTGGGACAGTGTAATCCATCCTTCCAGGTTTGGATATAGAGACTACCTTTGCCTCTCCCCATTTTTTAGGGATATACCTCAGAGCCAACGAGGATCTGAATATACCTACCAGGTGCGGTGTGAGTCCTGTGAGGTCTGTATACAGAAAGGAAAGTAAAAAATAGCCGTGACCCATTTGCGGTATATTTATAAACATATTTTTAACCGACTTCAAAAAAGGAAGAGGTTATCAATTCGTCGCGATATTTTTTTTTTTTTTTTTTTTTTATGTATGTTCAGCGATTATTCTTTAACACGGTGTCCGATTTTAATGATTCTTTTTTTGTTAGAAAGGGGGTACTTCAGGGGTGGTCCCATATAAATTTAGTCAAAATCTAATAATTGGGTCCATGAGAAAATCCTCAAACTCTTCATTTTTGATGTATGTTTAGCGATAATGCTTTATCACCTTGTCCGATTTATATGATTCTTTTTTTGTTAGAAAGGGGCTACTTCAGAGGTGGTCCCATATAAATTTGGTCAAAATCTAAAAATTGGGACCATGAGAAAATCCTCAAACTCTTCATTTTTTATGTATGTTTAGCGATAATGCTTTACCACCTTTTCCGATTTATATGATTCTTTTTTTGTTAGTAAGGGGGAACCTCAGGGGTGATCCCATATAAATTTGGTTAAGATGTGGTGATGGCATCTGCACGTTTTTGAAGTCGGTTTTTTTAAATTTTTAATTTACACTTGTATTTAATAAAAAAGACTTTCATTCGTTAAACAGATCTTGTACTAAGTGCGCTACTCCTTCAGATAAAAACTTTATTCCACACTTGTGTGGCAAGTTTCACACATTGTGTGGAATAGGTTACTTTCTGCAGTTGTTGCACTCTTTGAGGTGCGGCTAGAAAAAAAACAGGTTATTTGTTTTTCCATTATCATTTTTACATGATTTCCTTCAATATACTTCCTTCCACGATACCTACACCTCTCTCTGCGAATTTTACATTGACCATATTGGCACTGTTTATAATTTTTTGAAAGCATGTTCATGGTATCCGCCACTTTTTCTTTGACAGCTCTACTGTCTCAAATCTAGTTTCTTTCAGTCCTGATGAATAATCCATGAGTCTGTTTTGTTAAAATCTGCCTAACACTTTCTTTTTCAATTCCTATGGATTTAACAACAGTCCAAATACCTAACTATCGGTTTTTTACATCGACGCACCTATCTTTTCAATGTTTGTGTCGGTTTTTGAAGTGTAAGATCGTATCTGGCGCGATACGTCTGCAATCACTTCTCGTCCTTCGTTATCATTCAAAAATCTGAGTGCGTCTCAAACACTAGCTATGGGGACAGCGATTTTGTTTGGAATGCCTAATTAGTTTATCTGCAAAACAATCGGCCCTTTTTTTTTCGATCTACACCTCGTATACTATATTTAAGATATTTTTTAACACATAATATAACATTTCACACCAACTATTAGATGCCAAATATGTCATCATAAGAGATATTGCCTAAGAATCCGCTTAAGTGCAATATGATAATATAATATGTATTAAAAAGTATTTGGCTATTTTTATTGAAAACAATCAAATTTCTTTCTTAGGGTTCCGAGACGGCCTGATTCCATTAAAACCAAACCAAAAACAAGTACCAGCGATTCTCGATCGTCGTCTTTGGAATTCCTAGCAACAGATGAGCCTTATTATGATATGGTAGCAACAGATGAAGATTTTAGTGCGGTTAAAAGTAATCATTCCAGTACGGAAAACGTATTTTCCGGCAGTACCCTTCCTTTAGAGTCTAAAAGGGATTCCACGCAAACCGTTCAAGATCCACAGTCTCCTGGAACCTCCAACTATGTTAATATTGAGTATTTTATTCAGTAAGTACCTAGTTAATCATTTTGTAATTCTTCTAGTGTGTAAAGTGCTACACAAAAGTCCCCTCTCCTCCCGCTCTACTAGAAGTAACATGTGACGTCACATGGCCACTGGTGGACCAGATATGCGAAATTATAAGTAGTGTTTATTTAGTTTTCCCTAAAAATTACCATAAATCCAAAAAAATTAGTATGGCTGAATAGGTATTTTACATACCTTTCAAACGAGTTGTCACTTGCCAAAAGCTCCAATTTAAAGTTATTGGTAACAGTAGCCCTTTGACGTCATCTATAACTATTTTGTTACCACTAGTAGAAAAGTTTATAATCCTTTATTTTCACTCTCAAAATTTCATTAATCTAAATATAACTATTCAAAATATAAGTACCATTGTATATTTTTATTTAAATACTTTTAACATGAAAACGATATTATTTACTTCTCTTTTTATTAACTGTTAATGCTTTCTTTTCCATTCTCTTACTCTCTATAAAATATTCATTTATTTTTATTTCTAGCAAAATAAAACGTAAATAGAACAGAATTTATAATACCAATTAATTTTAAACTTTTATATCGTACTTGTTACATAGTAATTATGTACTTGTTTAATTGTCTTCTAAATAACTGCACCAATGTTATTAAAAAAAACACAAAAGTCATATATTGAATGTTTGAAGACTTTCTTTCCGCATAATGTATGTAAAAGCAAGGTCAAATCTAATTATTTAATAGTAAAAACTATTTATTGATTTTATTTAACACTAAGTTATGTGCCAAACTGAGAGTGACTTTAATTGGTAAGATATTTTCTATAATAGGAAATAAATATACATCTATACATTATTATAATTCTAATAAATTAATTTTGATTTAATAAATGCTGTATTATTTTATGATATAACAACTAAGAGTTTTTAATAATTAATTGCAACATATAAATTGATTATCATTTTCAATTTTATCGATATTGTTATAGTTTTCTTTTTCCAATTTATACTAGTATCATTTATTCAAATAGGAGGAAGTATATGAATAATCTCCAATTTCTTATAGGGCTACGAAAAAAAATGGTAATGGTCACAGCAGCAGCGAAGATGAACAAGAAGAAATACAAGAATTGAGAAGGCAAAATGACAACAGTTCCTATGCTAGTTCCAGTTCTTTAGAGTCTATGACCCCAGCTTCAAAGAGAAAATTTAGCCATGTACGTTAAGAACGATATATTTTTGTATATCCGTTATTCTGTTTTACACGGCAATTTATCTTAAAACTTCATTGTTAACTTTTAAATGTTTTACAGGAAGGCGAGATCAAGAATGAAACGGATAGGATGTATAAAAGTATTTTTTATAATATAACTGATAGTGAAACGAATTATGTTGATTGGCTGAGTTTTTTATTAAAAGTAAGTACCTTTATTTTAATTGGGTAAAACTAATAGTATAGTAATATCCTGCCCTGTAATGAAATAAATTTTATCTTAATAATAATAATAATAATAATAATATTTATTAATCAACAACAACAAAATTCGACAAGAAAATTACAATTTGTTAATAAATATAATAATAAAACCCACAGAAGGTCTAGCCTGTGCGTGGGTTATAATAATAAAATTAAAAATAAATAATAAAATAATCGAAGTAGTAATAAAACTAATAAAACTAATAATATCAATAATAATAATAATTATAACAATAATAATAATAGTTAACGATAACATGAATAACAAAATCTACAATAATAAAAATAATATTGACAATAGTACTAACATTAATACCAATATCAATGCAATACCTCTACTAATACCAATACTTATATAACTACCAACACCAATAACAACACTAATACTAATATCAATAACAATTAAAATAACATTAATAAAATAATTTGTTTACTCAATTTTTAATCATTAATAATCATTCATATTTTATATATAATATATTACATTTAAATAAATATCTCTTTTTTATAGTTTATAGTGTTTCAAAGTAAGCATGTATTTGATTTCTAGGAATTGTTTTCATCCATTTTTTAATTTTATTTTTAAATAGTGATTTTGAGTTTATTGTTTTTAAATCAGGTGGGATTATATTATAAAATTTTGGACCAAGATAGCCATAGCTTCTTTGTAATAATCCTAGGAAGTGACAGTATGCACAAATAAAATGTTTCAAAATGACTGAACCCTCTATCTAAGGGGTTTTAGTATTACATTTGTGCCGACCAGAATTTTTTCTTACACCACTTTTTAACATTTTTCTCCACGTTCTGACCATTATAAATGCGAAAACACAAAAAAAAAATCTCGTCTGGTCGTCTGTGCTTGCGTATGTATGTATGCATGCCGACACGATAACTCTAGATCGAAAGCTCCAATCGACTTGCGGCATTGATTTTACTTGATAGTTTCTTCCAACCGATAACTGTGTTTGGTTTAACTTAAGTGCTTTAAATATCAGTATTTTTAAAATGCAATGCATTTATTATTGAACTTATTTTATGGGCCATGCTTGTCAAATGTGAAACTACATTTTTTTATTGCTGTCATTCTTAAACGTAAAATAAATTAAGTTTTTTTTTTAACTTCTTTTAAAGGACTTTGTTGGAGTGTTTGTTTATTATAAGTGAGAATAATTGTTTTAATGCAAATAACAATTATTTTTGCACGAGTTTTAACAAACTTCAAAATAGAACTCGTATTTGATGTTGGGATCAAGAAGGTGTAATTGAGCCCAAATATTTTTACATTAACATGCGTAAGTGGTAAATGGTCCCAATATTTTGATATGGGCAGGTGTAAGGGATAAAGGGACCAAATATTTTTATATGGATAGACAAATTATAAATGGACCAAATATTATTTAACGGGCAGGCATAAGGGGTAAAGAACCCACATATTTTTGCATGCACAGGCATAAGGGGCAAAGGACCAAATATTTTTACTTGTGTAGGTTGAAGAGGTAAAAGGGTAAAATATATTTACTTGAGCGGGGGCAAAGGGGCGAAATATTTTTACATGTATAGATTTAAGGGGTAAAGTGTCCATATATTTTTGCATGGGCAGGCATATGGGCAAGGGGCCAAATATTTTTACATGTGCAGGTTGAGGAGGCAAAGAGGCAAATTATTTTTACTTGAACACTGGTAAAGGGACTAAATATTTTTAAATGGACAGGCTTAAGGTCTAAAGGGAACAAATATTGTTACATAGAAAGACAAGGTGTAAAGGGCCGAAATAGTTTTACATGGATAGGTTTAAGATGCATAAGCGGTAAAGGGCCCAAATATTTTATTTGAAGTACAATCAAACCCTAATCAAAAGGCTACATTGAATGGTTCTTAAAAACAGCTAGAAATGTGAAAACTAAATTTTTTAAACAAAAGTATTTCATGAAATACTAATATAATATTTAACAAGTAAAATATAAACCTTAATAATAATAAAAAATATTAAAATGAAACGTATACAACAAAACCTGTGCATTTTATCTTTGTATGAACTAAATTTCAGGTAGCAATACGAAAAAAAACTTAAATTTGTTTACTACATAAATATTCTTCATCCACATGGATATTAGCTTATCTACGCACAAATTACAAAACGAAAAAGTATGCTATTGCCTTCAACTGAACGAATATATGTCATATCCATTCTAGGTAGTGAGAACACTGCAAAAAAAAATAAAATACACCAATCACCGTTCATATTTTGATCAACCGACTGCTAATATTTTTAAAATTTTAAATATGTGACAATTCTGTCAAACTAATTGTCAGTATCTTTTTTAGTTATTGAGATTAAACATACATTAAAATGGGTTATTCTTGTGTAGAATCGATAAATAATAGCATTTCTGTTTTTATTTCGTCTATAATTATAAATAATTTGTTAATTTAAATAAGTAATAAAGCAACAAAAATAAAAGAACAGGTGGTCCTGTAGTTAGCGTTCTTGCCTTTCACACGGAAGAGTAGAGTTCGATTCTCGGATGGGGAAAAATGAAATTAACTTTTTTCTTTTTTTTTTTCGTTTATTTTATTTTAAAAAATTAAAAAAATCATAAATTATTTTAAAATTAGTTATTTTGTCTTAATAACCTAAAATATTATCTATTTTTGTAAATTTTCGTTAGTGGCTCCTAGAAAAAATATATTGTACAACTCGAGTGGATTGCCCACATCGCACTCAGACGATTGGGCACTCCACCTACGGCGTCGTGCTCAAATTTCGTCTTCGTGCGATATGGCCATCATATCCACACTTGTTGCACAAACTACTATTCTATCTTTTATTGTTGCGTATTCGTCAATAAGTTGTGAGTGATCTAAATGTTTACAGATGTTCTTTTTAATTACTGTTTATTACCTATTCTCAAATTTGTGAGTCGATCCTGGGACATGGTAGATCTAAGATAATTTGTTATTGTTTTTTATTTGGAAAATGATCGCTCTCCAGATTTAACTGCTACTGGTAAAAATAAAAATATTCGCAAACTTACAACTAAATTGAGGAATGACGATAATAAATTATTACATGAAATACATTTTAAAATATCTATCGGTTCCTTTAGATATATCTATTAAAAGATTTAAATGTTATTTCATAATAAATTTCCTCGCCAACTATATCCTTTGATTTGCTTTGTGTGAATGCCAATTCAAGCTTCAAAAAGTTGTCCGACGAGGTTTGACGTTTACCTTCTCTCCACCTACCAAAAGCCTTTCCAACTTGTACCCCTGCTATACAATGTGATAAACATTACTGATATACGAGCTTTATCTATTACAGTGTATCTGTATCTGGAAGGGTGGGTTGCTTCACACAACTTAGGCATTATAAGGCCTATTGTACATCCTCCAAGGCATATAGAACCTGTTTATCAACTTGTCAAAAACCTGCTGGTTGTCGCTGATGACAGCCATCTTCCTAGCTCATCAAAGTCCTGCAGATTATTAACTCATCAAAACCCCTGGCTCTCACTGGGGGGTCTAAGGGATAGCCAGCCTCTCAGGTCAAAGTCCTGCAGGTTAATAACGTCGCCGAGAGGTGTCTCTAGATACCTTATTTTTGGGAAGTGGCCATTTGGTGGGCTTCTACCATCTCGATGGTAAATGCCCAGGTGAAGTCATTCTATCCGCCTGCTCCACAGGACAATTATTACAGTGTAATAAACATACATTTAAAATGTTAGTTTTCATTAGTATTTTCCGCCAGGTATGAACTTGAGGTAAAACGGGCTCTTATATATTCAAAAAGTAAAAAAATGTATTTAACTGTTTCTGACGACGGCCTTCGGTCGTCCTTAAGTTTGGCCACCTCTGTGACTGCACAATCCTAAAAATTCAACGTTTTAATACTTTCATGTTTTTCGTTCAAAATCAAATGTTTTCTCATTTGTTGTATGATACGCCTTCGGGGCTCAATCCAGATAAGCATACATATGATTAACAGATAACATAAAAAAATATTATTTACCACATTTTACTCGTATCATCGTTATTGTAGCCATGATGTTGCAATTCATTTGTTAAAATGTTGTTTATTTTAAAACTTTTTATTTGAATACCATTGCTTTAGTGTAAGAGGCTTGTCATATCTACTCTAGCTGTCTTCCTGTAGAATATATGATACCCCTTCCTGAAGAGGGGAAAATTCCGTCTGTACTAGCACTTCTTTATATTCCCACCTGATTATGTTTGTTTGATGCCCTCACCTTAATACTCGCAGAAATATTTTTTTTAGATCACTCTTACACTTATAAATGTATTATGAATGTTATTACGATTTATTTACAATGTTTTATTTTTAGTACATGAAGGCAATACAAGCTACAATAGGAACGTCTCAACCAATCGTTAGCGAAAGTGAATTGAATATTATTTTTTATAAAATACCAGAATTATATAATTTGCACGCTAACTTTTTGGATGCTCTTAAAAGGCATATACAAACATGGGATACACGAATTGGAGAGCATTTTAAAATGATGGTAAGAATAGTATTTTATCATATAAATACGAGTTTAATATCCCAACATAATAATATCTATTAAATTGCAGTGTTGACATTTTTATATATACAGGGTGATTCGTAACTAGTGGGACATAGTGTAAACGCTCAAAATATGAGGATTAAATCAAACATGCATTCATAAAATGTTGCTGTGGAAAAAGATATATAAAGTAATATTTTTTTTTTCGTTTTTTACTAATTATTTAACATATTAATAAATAGTTATCAAAATAAACACATACATAACTTTAGGCAACATATACTATTTTAGATTTTGTTACAGGAGGCACCACTTAAACTTGAAAATTTCAACAGTTTTGGAGAAATAACAAAATGGATAACAAAAATCAAATTAAATGTTCTACGTGGGCTCCTCCTACTTCTACTTTATTTCTAATGCTATTGATGAATGATTTTCTGACTATGATACTATTCCCTAATAAAATTAGCCACATCTTTTTTTTTAGAGTTCACTTTGTGAAAGAGTTGCCGCATCTTGTTTTTTTTTTATTTAGAGTTCACTTCGTGAAAGAGTTTCATTAGCATAAACTAAAAACTTTATATCGATGTCAATCTCACAAAGTGACCTATCTTATTTTTCCCAATTTTACAGGAGAACAATTAAGTTTTGTGCAGCGTTTGAGTAAGGAGATACTTCTCTCACGGAAGCTTCTATTACTACGTAACTGTTACAGCTTAGTTACGCCACTTTCTGAGAAGGAATATCTATAAAAATAAAGCGTTTCTACAGTCATATCTTAAAAACTGCATTTTTTGAGATACGTCAGTTTGTGAGATTGACGACGATCTATCCCCATAAAAATTTACTCATTCAATAAACTGTCAGGCCAAAAATAGTAATCTAACAATTAATGACATTAACTGACATCAATTATTTGGCAGCCCAAAGCACATTAATTGCAATGCCTTTCAGAGATTGTGAAATGTTCAATTGAGTTTTCCTCGAAAACGGTTGAAAGTATCAAGTTTAAACAGGTATAACAATTTTACATAAAAATGGTATTTATATCCTGTTCTCTAATCAAAATTATTAAAAAATTCGTCAATATGGCCCAATTTCAACATCAAAACTCGCTCATGTGACAAAATATAAAATTATCCTTTACTAAAGTTATGCCTGTTGTTAAATTTGATAACAAAAAATATTTTAACTTTAAGACCTGTATATTTTTCCATAGCAACATTTTATTATTAAGGTATGATCGCCCTTCATATTTTGGTCCAAATAACTTGTACTCATTCTATGTCCCAATAGTTATGACTCATCTTGTATATGATTAAAGTATAATTTATAACCACCGTAACGTAACTTAACTTAACGCTGTAGAAACTTAACCTAACATATAAAAATAAAGTATATTTATAAACGTCCGTAACGTAAGAGTTGAGCATGCGTGTTGATTTCAGAGATTATTAAATTACTGACAACGTGACAACCTTATGAAATAAACAAGTGTAAACTATGTACCTAACCTCTAAATAAAACTTATAAATTATAGAAAGAATATTTTAACTACTTTAAAAGCAATAATATAAAAATATAATAAAACAATAGTTTACCGAAGATGTTGATTGTTTTTGAGCAATAATGAGAATTTAATCTTTCCTAGCAAACTAGTTTTGTGTCTTATTTCAGTTCTAGACTTGATATTTATAGGTATATGCATCAACACTCATATCTCATAAATAGTTTATTCCCAATAACATAAACACAAATCATTCATGATAATGTATGTCCATCAAAAAGGAGAATGATAGTTTACAAATGGTATTTGTCTAATCATTTATAAAAAAAAATAAAAAGAATAATTGACAGTTATCACATGCTGAACTCAGAATTATCTCATTGGCTAACCGTAAGGTCTTAAGTTAAGTTAAGTTGTTAAGTTAAAAGTTGGCGAACTTTCTACGGTACGTTAAGTTCTTAAGTTACGTTACGAACAGTATAAATAAGTATACGTAAATTCAATATTTCAACTTCTTACGTTAAGTTCTTAAGTTACGTTACGGCGGTTATAAATTAAGCTTAAAGTTCAATTAATTTAATTCAGTATCAGCATTATTTTGAATATCATATATAAATAATATCGAGAGATTTATCAAAAAAAAAACATGGTGCAATAATAAATGAAATTTTATAACACAGTATGAAATCACGGACCTGTCCTTATTACCATGTTAGGGTGTCACATTTCTTTTATTCTCTTGATATTTCAACGCATTCTTTCTGTTTCTCTGCTAGCCTTTTCATTTCAGTTAGATTTTTATTCTTCTTTTTGTGATTTCATATACCCATATTTTTTCTCGTTCTAATATTTCTTATTTTTCCTATGACTCTTGATTCTATGATATGCTTGACTTAATTTCGTTTCTCATTTTGATCATTTTCCTCAATCATTTAATTACTATGTCCTTTAAAATTGATTCATGTAGGTAATACCACTGCGTTATAAAATATTAGTTTGATTTCCCTCATTTATTTATTTCTCATTGTGTTATTTAACACATTACAAATTTTTCGATATGTAGGATCTATATTATTATCGCATTTTGTAATATTATTATTGTTATAAAAGAGAAATAAACTTAAATTGTCTCTTCATTTGGTACTTCCTTGATATTATTTATTTATTGAATGAAATTTTGCATTTCTATTTACAACTTATGAATTTATTCATTTTTAGGCTTCAAATTTATCATTGTATGGCGCATTTCTAAGCAACTATGGGCTAGCTTTGGATACGGTAAGAAAATGTAGCGCGGCAAACACCCAGTTCGGAGACATTTCCAAAAATATTACGTGTAAACAACTTTCTGGACAACCCATCAGCTTGGAAGACCTTCTGCACAAACCAGTGCAGAGAGTACAAAAAAACGCTTTAGTATTACACGATCTTTTAAAATTCGTTCCAACCACACATCTAGATCACCATAGTTTAGCCGAAGCCTTAAATCTTACACAAAATTTTTTGGATCAGTTTAACATGATTCAGACGAAATCCATGTTTCCTGTAAGTACTTATATTTAAAATATTTGTTTGGCAAATGAATGGATCTTTAAGACTGGGTAAATATTCTATAACAATTAATATTTTTTAGGCATCGGATAGGGCGCAAAGAAGATTAGTGAAAAATTCGTTTATAGTAGAATTTGTTGATGGTCACAGAAAATTAAGGCATCTATTTTTGTTCAATGATGTTATAGCTTGTGCAAAATACAAGGTAAAGCCATCTTTAATTAGTTGTTAAACGTTTTATATTCTTAAAACTACTATCGAATCAATGAATTTTGTACATTATAAAAAATCATCAACCATTACTGTTTACTTAGTTTGCTACAGTCTTTTTTTTTTACTTATTTATTTTAACTATCCAATATATTCCAATACATTTTATGAACACCTTTTACCTTAATAAAACCTAATGGTTTAAAATGTTATAATATGATATAAACTACCATTTTTTAATTTCAATTTTTAGACCGCTGGCCGTAATGAGAAATACACCTTTGAATTAAAATGGTTTATTCCAGTAGAAGATATTTTAACTTTAGAAGAAACGACTGCTAATTTACATGAAGTTTCACAATCAAATATCGTAGCACTGAAATCCCAAGCATCAAATGTTCGAGATCAGTTAAGGCAAGACGAGAAAGCAAATGAAGACAGGGTAAACATCAACATTAATTTATATTCATTTTATAGGAAGTTTAATGCCTTATTTTATTTTAAGAAAAGCAAATTATCTGCATTTAGATTGTGTGGTTACACTTGAGATACCTAAAAATCATAATTTAAACTGTCTCTGGTAAAATTTGTGATTTGTTTTTCTATTTGGATGGATTTCATGAAATTTTATAAAATTTAAAATTAATCATTTTATAGTTTGCAACAAAATCATCTACATAGAAATAATAATGTTGATGTGCCCGTAATTTTATGAACAGTTATAGTTAGTTTTTCAGTTCTTTACACTTTCGCCATACCTAATAATATTTGTATCTGTTTGTGCTAAGAAATTTTAGTCCAAACAATGGGTAGCGTGAATAAAAAACATTTATTTTTACTTAAAAAGTTGTTAACAAATATTACTTTTTTTTTCTTCTAATAAATAATATGATACTTTCTTAACGATTTTAGAACAATCACTCGGTTGCAAGAACATTGACTAAAATATATAAGCCTGATAAACTTGTAACATATTTTTTTCAAATAGTGTGTTATCTCCAGATTCCTGGACCATGTTTATTGAATTCATAAATTGCAAAACCCCTAAACTTATATTTTGTTTTAGTACCGTTCGAAACTACTACGAGGCTCGGACAAATACCGAAAAAGACTGATTGAATTAGAAAGCCAACTGGTACTTGTTTCGCCCAATCTTGTATATAGGATAAAAAACAAGATTACTGGACGTACTTACATGTTCTTTCTGTCGTCGGATTTCGAACGAACGCAATGGATCGAAGCCATCTTGACTCTGCAGAAGACTGAACGGACGGGCAAGGTCACGTCCCAACATTTTAATATGCTCGAGTTACAGACTTGGATTACAGCGTGTAGACAGTTTTTGAAGACCAATATGGGATCATATTTGTTGAGAAGTGGTAATGATGAAAGCTTATTGGTGGGTGATCTGCATGTTTATATTTATGATTTAAACGGATTGGAATATTCCTGTGGTAAGTCGAATGTCTGACAATCTTTGTAAAGTTCGATACTACCGTTTAAATATTTCTAGATTTATATATAGTCATCGAAGTAGACTTTTACGGTCACTTTTTCCAAAAAGCCAAAACGAAAATAATCTGTAACACGAACAATCCACAGTGGAATGAAACCTTTATGATCGATTTGGAAGGTTGCGAAAACCTTAGGGTGTTGGTTTATCGTGATGGTACAACGAATCCCACTTTATTTGGGAAGCACACCCAAAAGCTGAGTCGAAAATGGTTGAACCAGCACATCACAGAGAAGAGTCTTTCAATAAATGGCTGTACTTTAAGAATGGGACTGAAATACATTCCTTGCGAGATTAGCTTGCGGAGAGTTCCGACTGGAAAAACGGGTGCCTTATTTGGCGAGAAAATACAAGCTGTATGCAAGTAAGTGCTTTTAAAATTATATTTTGAACCATATCATATACATAATTTTTTTTGGATTAATAATTTTTTTACTAAACCCTCCACAGAGCTGGGAAAACTACTTGCAAAAAGTAGTTTAGTAAAACTACTAACTATTTTAGAAAAAGGGTAGTTTCATTAGCGTGTAGTTAATCTACTCCTACCTAAAAGTAGTTATTTTTTATAAAATTAAACAAACATAATACATAAATGGACTATACTTATTTAAAAAGAACCAAGCGCCAAATTGAAGCTTTGAGATATTAGAGGTTAAAGATGATAATGGTGTATTAAAATAATGAGTGTAGAAAACTCTAGCTTTGTGAACTAGTGTCAGATAGTTAATATGTTGTCATAGCTTTGTCATGGGCACAATTTTATAAATTTATTAAGCTACCTAGAAACACGAGTTTGAAGCTATTTTTGGCAGATGGTTCCCTTTATTGAAATTAGGAATTTGTTTCCTAATTGGTTCATTGGCCAAAGGATGACACTATAGTAGAGTTAGTAATTGGATCTTTTTATACAAGATAAATTAAACTTTCCTCTGTCGCTTGATACCTTTAACTCATTTTTACCAATTTGTCTCTTGGTTCCTTTTAGATAAGAATAGTACAAATATGGTTAATGTGCCAGTTTTTTTAGTATAATCACAAAAGAAATATAATTTAAATTAGAATACAGACAATTACAAGATATATACACAAATTTAATACAAGTAGTAGTTATAATACAATAATTAATTATTGATGTATAAATCAGCATCGTAGAATTCATGTAAAGAATATATGGGTTAATTGAGTAGTAGGTTTTTTTTTGTGTTTTAATGTTTTAAAATTAAATTCGCGTAGTTCAGCGGAAAGTTTATTTAATAATTTTAAAGCATTAAATATGAAACTTTTATTTATCATTGTTAATCGGTGCTGTGGGATTATCAGTAAATTTCTTGATCTAGTGATGGAAGTTGTTTAAATAAAGGTCTACATCATGTTTCTAAAGGTAGTATTTTAATAATCGCCGAAGAGGCGGATTTTTGTATGATAAATATTTTGTGCCGGTCTACTGAGTTGCCCCAGAGTAATATTCCATAAGATATTTATGGAATAAACCAATGTAGGCTGTTCTGCATATTTCTGTAGATGTCTTAGTTTGTAGCTTCCTAAGCAGATATAGAGTGAGTGCCAATTTCTTTGATAAAAGCGTTATACATTTGTTGCTTCCTGTCTAACTTACTGTCTATCGTGATACCTAAAAAATCGTATGGTCCATCATGACAGGAAGATTTTTGAGAGTGAATATTTTAGCGGCTTTCTGCATTGAGTTTAAGGTTGTTCATTGAAAACCAAGCTCGAAATAAATCTACAATTTCTTCAACACTTTTGAGAATATTTTTGATTTGAATGGTAAAATGTAATCAGCATCAGAATGTATGATGGAAGATGTTGATTTCATGTAGAATGAAAGGGCATTTATATTATTATGCGCTAGTTCAGTGTGATGTCATTTTGGTTCCACTGACATTTAATTCTAACCAAACTTTTAACAAAAACATCAATAAATTTGACATATACGTTTTTACTGTTTTTATTTTATTTCAAAATATTCTTTACAGGTCATAAAAAATAGTTTAAAGGTATGTAATTGGTAACTAAACGATTGTATATTTGATACATGCTATCTACTTACTTTAGGAATATATTTATAAAAGTGAAAAAAACGATATAATTTAGGTAAACAAAACGAACAGAACGCACTCAAAAAATCTACTGTCACTTTAATTGTCAGTGGAACCATAATTACATCATCACTGAACTAGCGCATTATTATCATCTAGTTAGCCTTACAGCATTTGCTCTCACGCTTAGGGGAACATTCACTTATCCCAGATATTTCGAACATCAGAGGGATTGAGCTCTTTCCAAGTTATTGGGTCCTTGATGGTATATCCGGACCTCCTAGAAATTTTCGGATGGTACGGACTGTTGCAAGAAGTGCTGATTCGGTTTGAAGAGGTGTTCACTTAATCCGAGTTTCTTGATGATCATGGACAGATTCTTTGGGATGACTCCTGTTGATGATGCAATGATGGGCAACGTTCTAACCCTCTCCATTCTCCACTGTTGTCGGCTTCTCTCTTGTAGATCTTGGTATTTGATGATCTTTTCCATGTGCTTGACCTGCAAATTGTTGTTGTTGGGTATGGCGATGTCGATAAGCGTTGCTTCTTTGGATTACTTATCTCCAAGAATTCTCTGGTCTGTTGTGAGTCGCCGTCTATACTGTGAGAACAGTGCAGTCCCAGTAGATATTGCAGTAGCTCAAGTTTCTCTGCTAGTTCTTGATGTATTATCTTCGCAGCAAAAAAATTCTACTGTACATAACATATCCACTGCTCTATTTGAATTCTCAACCTTAGCTATTAGTGTTATAATTAAAAATTTTAGGTCGTCTGGAACTCTATTAGTTTCTAACAAGGAATTTATTTCATTTATCAATTGATTAGCTATATTTTCGAAATAGTACCTTAATTTTATCTGGACTTCCTTTATTCGACATATCAAATACAATTTTTTTTAAACTATCAAAACTAATAAGAATAAACTTTTTAAGACTTACATTATTATTTTCAACAATAATGGGAAAATCACTAACGTTTTGATTTATATTAGATACTAAGTCAATACTATCAATATAATATGTGTTAAGTGCATCTGGCATTTCAATTATGTCTTTTATAATTAAATTTTCATTTAAATTTCTATATGAACTATAAATAACAATGGTCCAAGAATTGACCATTGTTGTTCGACCGCTTGGACTAATTTTGTTTCCTATCTTTTATGGCCGATTGATATCGATTCGTTAAATAGTTTGATAGTCAGTCTAGTCTCTAGTCCCTTGTACCATAGTACATAAGTTTATATTACAAGAAATTATGATTGATACAGTCAAATGCCTTCGAGAGGCACAGCAGATGGCAAATAGCATGTCTCAACTTTAGAAGGCATTGGCTATATCAGTCACCAGCTTTGTGATCGCATATTGTAGGAAGATTCTTTCTGAATCCAAATTATTTTCTGTTCAGTAGATTATATTTTATTTTGTGCATTTAAAAAGTATCTTAAAAGCTTTTCAATTTGTTTTGATAGTGTTTGCATAATTGAAATGGGCAATAGTTCCATCCTTATTTTTATAAATTGGAGAAACCTTTGATGTTTTTCACATTTTGGGGAAAACTCCCTTAACGAATTAGTTAATTATAATCATTCTAAGTGCTGCACATGTACCTTCTGCTAGCAGCATTCAAAGGAAAATTATTATTTGTCTCAAAACAAAACCAAACAACATGTTAAAATAATTAAAGATATGGCCGCTTACCTCTGACACAAATTCACTGCACAAAACTTTTACTTTGAAACAATATTAAGTGGCTTCGGGACATAGGGTGCCGATGGCACGGTCAATACTAGAGCGGCTTTTCGGCCAGAGTCTCGGGCAGCAGACCTTCTGTCGAATAACGACCATTTAAATCAAAATTTACGTCACAGTTCCTTATTATTTTGAAGAATATTAACATGTATTTCTTACATTTGGAATTTTAGTGGATTCTTTAGATTTTACTAATAATATTGCCAATTATTACACAACCGATAGATTAATTGGTCTTAAATATAACTTATCTTACCTGTAAACTTCCTGATAAAGTATTTAACTGATGGATAAATAGGTATATGACATTGATGTCAACATATTATTTCTTATTGTATTTTTGTAATAGTGGTTTACTTGTTTTTTTCATATAATTGTATATTATTTATTCTCAAAAAATACCTTTGGAGAAATAAGTAATGCAATAAAAAACTACATCTTTGAAAAATACATTTAATCAAATAATTAATACAATACAAACAGACTCTGAATCAGTTTTAAGCTATTGCATAGCTTTTATCGCGGGCTTTGAGCGCGGCGACCGAATCAAGAAATTCCGTAACGCGTAATAAAAAAAAACCTGACAACCATCTCTCCGACCGCCACAGCGGTGCGGCGTTGAAAGCCGTGCATCGTCTAACGTCGTTTCAGTTCGGCAGACTTCGGCACGGTGTTTGTGTGCGTGCGACTAGACGTATGCGTGTGGACTAGCTGCTAACTGCTCATAACTAATTCTATCTCTTTTAGACACAATTTCGGAAAAATTGAATTTGAAAATGAATAATGATCCACAAGAATCCACAACAAAATATGGGACCGCCATTGACGCGATATTTTCCAGATATTTAGAGGATATCAAGCCTCAAACTTATGTTTCTTATTTCATTTACCATAAACCTATAGTTTCAATGATAAAAATTCCTGAATAACTTACATGTATTGTAAGATAATAAAAATATTTTAAACAATATTAACTTCTCATTTATTCAATAAAAGAAAAAAAATTATTTTCTTATCGGTCACCACGCTCAAAAAGTGTAACTTGAATTAATATCAAAGAACTGCTGTTTTTTAAACAACTTGAATAATAATAATTTTACTTTTTGGTTATTGAAATTTGTCGATCTTTTCTTTTTGTCACATGCTTTACAAGAAACTTTGTGGTATTTTAAATAATAAACAATTTCAGAAACTTCTATCAAATAAGTGACAAAACGAAATGACAAGTGATATCGCACCTCTCCACTACTTTTTATGTTATGAAAAATTGAGAAAGCTGGAGAGGTTTTGTATCGTTTAGAGTCGGAATCTGATGACTTCAAATGTAGACTGTTTTCATTATTTCTCATATTTTTTCAATTTTTCATTTTTCTTCGATTTGTTTTCGTTTAGGTGATGTAGGGAGAAATTCCTTAATTTCATTAGGGGAATTGGGTTCATATTTTCACATTTCCAAAAATTGCATATTATTTAGTTTCCATTTTCTTTATAGGAGGCAAAAACGTAACATTCCTTTTATTGTAACTGCATGTATACGAGAGGTAGAAAGGAGAGGAATGGCTGAAGTTGGAATATACAGGGTATCCGGATCATCCCTTGACATTTCCAAACTGAAAAAATCCTTTGAAACAAGTAAGTTTGCGAAACTAATGTCTACAAATTTAATAAATAAATACAGCATTCTAAAAGTAACACATTTTTTTTTTTTTCATAGATTCTTATGAGGCTGAACAACTTCTAAAAGAAGTCGATATCCATTCTGTGACTGGTATTCTAAAGTTATATTTAAGGGAATTACCTGAAGCTCTTTTTACCAATGAGCTTTATCCGGAACTGTTTGAAGCTTTCAACCAGAGCAATGGAAACTTGAAACGTAGGACGGAATTGCTTAAGGAATGCTTCCTAAAACTGCCAACGATAAATTGTGAAACGATCAAATGCATTTTGGACCATTTAATAAGGTAAGTCGAAAACACATTATTAAGAACTGATTGTCAATTATAATATTCTAACTGAAAAAAATTGAGTTCAATATATGAAGATTTCTATCAAATCACTTGGGATAAGATTTTGTTCCTTATTAAGTTACAGAGTGTTTTATTTAAATATTTAAAAATGAATTTTGTTTTAATTCTGCCTGACATTTCTTTATGATACTTGGGAGTAAGTTCAAGTAGTTAGAGATACATGAAATTATATTAAATAAGAATTTCTCGCTATCATCAGAGGCGTACGACAGGGGCACGGGAAGAGTTGTCTTTTCCTACATTCTACACCACTGGCGGAATTGTCAAAGTATTAAAATAATGATGAAAATTCATTTTTAAGTAAGAATCAACTGATTTATGTTAAATCTTCATATGAGCTCAACATTTTCCAGTTAGAATATTTACACGTATTAATGAAACACCATGTATTTGATATACAAATTAAAATAATAAAAATAGAACCATAACAAAATGGAATGGAACAACAAATTATTTTATCCTTGATAAACCTAGGCGACAAGAATTAAACTAGTAGTTGTAGTAGAATAGGACATTGATATTGAAGGTGTTTAAAAAAAACATGGATGATTTAACTCTGTAAAATAAGTAGGGTTATAATTTATCAAAGTTCTATTCCACCTGGTTATCAACTTTCATTACTATTAAATGTCAATTTTCAGGGTTCATCGACACGAAGTAGATAACAAAATGTCGCTACACAATTTAGCAACAGTTTTTGGTCCAACGCTGCTCCGTCCGGGAGTAAAGGCCGATAACGCCAAGCAAAAAGATACGCTTGCCACCGGTACGGTGGACGTAATGGCCCAAGCCGGTATACTGTATTGTTATCTCCAGGATCTCTTGAATAGTTCCCAAAGGATCTTACGATGAGGGGAAGGTATGATCCGGTCTTAAGAGGAAATCTCATAATTTGATTTTAAATTAGAAATTATTAATTTTTAACTAGTCAAAAATGTACCATCTTTCAGAAGAACTAAAATGAAGGTCATTTTTCAAAATTTATTCAAATTGTGTTAAAATTAATATTTTTTTGGATATCTATTCAAAAAATAGATATGAAGATTCAAAAAAATATTTAAAATTAGATAAAGCTTTAAAACAAGGTATACTAAAACATCGCACTGTCCAATTTCGTCACGATGTGTCCAGAAAATGCAACTTTGGTTCATTAAAAAGTTATTGGATTAACCTAAACCAAACTTGTCTTGACTATTTTTTTTTCACCAGAAGAGAACTATTAAAAATTGTTTGAAACAGGAGATTTTTATTCAAAGAGGGCACCTTTCTATCATTTTCTCAAATGTCATATGCCATTTCCCTCCTATCCATCACCCTAACCAATACAATTTAAATAGAAAAGTATAAAGTATGGCACATCATTGAAAACGTGATTTTATGGGGAATACAACAATATGACAGTTCATACTACTTTTTTAGCGCTCTTTAGTGGGATAAAAACTGTTACGTATTGTAAAGTGTGATACTTCATTTGAAAGCTAATTTCATTAGTAATTTAATGTGTAGCATAAAACTATTTTGGTTGATTAAATCCTAACATTAATGGCAACATTCTTATTCTTATTTAAGTTATGTAAGCCCCATAAACCCCTTTTTTATTTATGTATTTACAATTTAGTTAGTTTTAAAAATTATCACACATATAACATTTTCATACTCAGCTCTACATACAAAGGTACCTTTTTTATTAAAAAATATGTAATATACCAATTTTAAAATCATTAAAACAAACTAGCCGACAATATAGGAAAATTAAAAGATAAAACTAAATAAAACAAAACAAATAATCTTTGTTATCTGATTTCAACAAAATATAAAGAGGAGCCCGGAAAATAACCATCACTAAAATAGAATATAGACTGTGGTTTTCTTGGAATTATCAAGAATTACTAACGGCAAGAGTCACTTATTATAAAAGAAATACCTAGTTTAAGTTTTTATTGACAAAACCATGTGTTTTAACCAATAAGTTTTAATTTGTTAAAAAACATGACACTTATCAGTGGGTTGTACAAAATAATTCTTTAACCATCTAATACATTTTAATGGGGCTTGAGCGAGGGGTAAACCACTCCCGAAATACCGATACGTTTTCACTCGAAATCACTACAAATTCTCTCAAAATTTCCGAAATTATCACGAAAATCATGGTCGAAATCATCACTGAAATCACGTCGAGATCAATTTTTTGCTCAGAACTATAAATGCAGGATCTTTTTGTTCAAAACACAAGGGAAGAGACAAAAAAATGGTCTACCAAACAAGAAGTGAAGAGGTTTTAAAATTAAACAAAACAAGCAAGTCGAAGACAATTTATAGGGAAATCATAGCAAATATTATACAATAATTTCACCGAAATCCTATAAAACTTAGGGAGATTTCCGAAATACAGGTACGTTTTGAGCTTAGTGGTTTACCCCTCGGGCTTGAGATTGTGACTTGCTGAATGACGTGCTTTTCAAATCAGGCATAGGCTAAACGTCTTAAAGTTTCACAGACACAATATTCTGTATGTACCCATAATGGGTTGCAAAAATAAGTTTTTGACAAATCTGGAAAATTTGTTTGTTTGGTATGGTGACAGTATCGCTCTGCATTTTTAAATCTTATTGCCTGTATTTTGAGTTGAATGTTGGTCAAGATTGTTTTAAATTTACCTTTTTGACTACTTTTACTTAATGCCCTTCATAAACTTGAAAAAAAATCTGTTATGAGATTGAAATCTGAGGACTGGTTTTTTTTGTAATAAAACCAAATTTATTTCGTATATATATTGTATACACACAATTTGACTGTAATTATTCTTATTAGTTTTTAAGTTTATTTGTAAAATATGATGAAAGAACAAAGTTAGGATGTGACTCATTTTTTTTTTGTGAAGGTAAGACGGATAATTTATAAAATAGGTATATTATTAGTTTAATAAGGTGCAAAGTGTTTATTTTAAATTAATTAATTCCAAATTTAATTTAAAGGGAATTGATTTTTCGTATTTATTTTTTGCATAGGCCTTTCAAACCATTGTACTATTGTTTGTACAGGGTGTTACAAAAAGGTAGGTCATAAGTTATACCTCATGTTCCTTGGACTAACATACTAACTGGCATTGAAATTTGAAGTGATCATTTACTAATAATCTCTTGTTGTACGCCTATGGACGGATGTAATTTATTAATTTTTGTATAGATTTTTAGACACGAAATTTAACCAAAGTGAAGTCTTTAAAAAAATTTATCACGATTTTTAAATGAAAATTTTAGATTTGCACAGCGTCCAAATGAAACAACTTTGTAATAAGGCAAGTTTAGTTAATTATGCCTATTTTGCTCAAAGAAATTTGATATAATTTATGATCTACCTTTTTTGTAACACCCTGTATTTACATCCTACAATAAAAATCTTTACTTTTATCAATCTGCCTACAGCTGTTTTTATGACTGATCAATCACCAACGAAGTATTGTCTTATTTTTAATTTTTATGTAGGTAGTACATTTTTAGTTTTTAAATATAATAAATATTCTGTTAAAATGATTTAGAATTGAAACACATACAAATACGATTAAAATAAAACTTTCTGTTGAATAAAAAAGACTACACCGACCGGTTGCAACAACGTTCGTTATAATTTATGGGCATAATAAACTTCAACAGAGCTTGAGAATGTGATCTATCTGAATGACATGAACTTCAAATTGCTTGGATCATTAGCTGTTGAGAGATTTAGCAATCGTTCTTGCAACCGTATATATTCCATTGGAATATTTTTATTTTCAATACTTTTGAAAGTATTTTATTCATTATAGAAAAGCTAACCAAAACGCTACAAAAAATATTTGAAGGCAAAAATGCTCAAAAACATTTACTTTGTTACTAATTTGACTCATATCTATTACAGTGTCTCCCTTTTGAGAAAATGTTCCTACTCCAAAGTAAAACAGATATCAACAATCAATTTTAATTGGTAAAAAGTTTTATTCCAACATAGTACACATTTTTTCGCATGAGTCAAAATAGGACAATTTTTAAATTATATCTAGAGAAACATGATTAATTTATATTTTTCAATGGGACATCACGATTACATATTTATTTTTGAGTTCATAGTTTTCTTAATTTCTACATAATTGTTTTCTTTAATAAATAAGCAGTTAATTATGATGACAAAAATTTGTGTTCTTGAGGATTGGAAATAATATTTAAATACACATGATTTTTTAACACACATGTCAAATATAAACATTGTGCCTAATTCTAACAGTGAGAATTTGTTTTTTTATTGCGTTGGGTGTCAAAGTAAAGTGAGAAATTATTTAAAACCATAGGTACACGTAACAGTTTAATAAAAGTTTCAACTCGTGTATAATAATATGTTTGTACCACCAAGAAACCGTATGAAATCAGCACCTGCCCATTGAATTGGTCCAAATAGTTTTGTGATCATTTAAAGTATGGTACAAAAGTTATTTGTTTGAACAAACCTCATATTTACTATTGCATAATAAATACAATTCTTTTTTTTTGCAATTGCATTTACACTTTGATTTTTATATCTTTTGGTTTATGCTATACAGGTTCAGAAATTTAAACGCGGATCATGTAAGCCAAATCTGTTAGAGACGAGCGTAAGTGCTGCTCAATCATCTCTGTTTGTTTCAGGCGTGATTTTATTATACCTTATCTAATTTATTGTAAAATAGTTTGGATTTGCGTACCTGTATACATAAATCTTAGACATAATTCTATGACAATATATGCGTATCGGATATAAGGCTCAATATATTTCTATATCTAAATTACTAGCTTGTTATTGTGCCTCTCACGAGGTACGTAGAATGTATTATTAGTCTATCTAATCCTGGTTTCCAGGTATGATAAAGGGCACTTCAGAGACTTCTGGAGAGGTATATGATGGAATATAACTAGAAAATATATTGGGAGGCTAAAACTGGGTATGATGGAGGCTTTGATAAATTTGGATTAGGTGATAAGAGGTTTGTTCCAACACAATAGCAAATCGGTTTACGTACTGTCGGGATTCTGCGCAGTCTAGATTTGGTGTTCCAACAAACTTCGGACTCAATACTGTACAAAAACCTAGTGTTCCAACACACCCAAACTTAATTACAAACCAGTTTCTGTACTGAATATGAACGAATTGTCAAGGTATACGCAAAACGAAAATGAGCTCGTTAGTGACCAACTCTGGAAATTTCGTTTCCATTTATTATCATTATTTATAGTTATTTATTTTATACGTGTATCTGTTGATTTATTAATAATGAGTAATGACTGAAGAAAGTGAAAAGAACTATTATTCTGACTTAAATATAGTAAAAAATTAAATAAATAAAGTTTATTGTACTAACCAATCGAATAATCAAAATGTAAATCTTTTAACGAGTTTTATAATTATTTTATTTTCCAAATTCAAAATTTAACATTTGTTAAATTTGTATTGAGAGGGGGTGGGTGTCTCAGTGGTAGAGTCTCTGCCTGCGGATCCAAGGGTCCCAGGTTCGAATCCCACCGTTGGCCGGGAATTTTTTATTTAATATAATTATTTAAAATTAATTCTGATGCCTTGGTAAGATTCCCCACTCGACCATTCACTATTGGGTTCTAATTAACAGTGATGTTCCTAAAGTGGCGCAAGGAAACAGTAACAAGGCCTGTCTGTAGGGGTGTAGGAGTATTAGAGTACTAATACTCCTGCACTATGGAGTATTAAACTACTAGTTCAATCCATTACCTAGTTGTTGAAGCCAAAGACACCAATGAAAAAAAAAAAATCGTTTCGACTTTGACGTTATAGACAAAACACGTCTAAGTTCCGAATTCAGCCAAGAATAATGCCGGAGTGGATATCTTACTTTTTTAACGTTTATGACAATTATAACAAATGTTATTTTGCTGCTACTGTCAATACTCACGCATTAATGTCATATTGTTTTTGTTGACTTATTGACTATTATCGTAGTAAAATGACCTAACCACTTAAGCAGTTATATTAAAATTAATGTGGAAGAGGTTAGGTTAGGTTGAAAATGACTGGGACGATCTCATCGCCTTCCACTGCAACCTCTAGATGGGTCTATTGTGGCTCATGACTAACTTATAGTTCACCGTACAAGACATACCTTTTGATAAAGGTCATGGTTGAATTGGGTGAGACTTCTTTAAAGTCGGTAGGCCCCAATCGGGTAAATCCGAAGATCTGGAACCTGGTTCTTTCCAGAGCGGAGCAGGTACATAAAATGTGCTCTGCAGACTTTTCCTCCACGCTGCAGAATCGACAGTCCGATGATGTGGAAGAGATAATTAACCAATTGCAAATGAATATATCATCATAAAACTGATAAAGCTCTGCTGTAACTATTACTATTATTATTTATTAGATTTGAATATCTAATTTGCACTTAAGATTATGAAAAAATGTTACTTACTGTTAGAATTACTGCATACATTTTTCTAGCAAATATTGAAATATCCATATAATCTTGTATTTGTGAAACTAGTACCTTACCAGAACAAATTATACCCTTTAATGTAATATTAGAACTTATTTAAGAAACTTTTCAACGTTTTATTTCATTTAAGTATTTATGTTTGTTTAGCTCAAAGCATTTTTTTTCTAGTCATGCTATGTAAACCATCTCTATTTAATAGCTAACCTTTTTTCTTTATACAGATCGGTCATTTTGCTATCTATTCAAGCATAGGCTTAATTTATTACAGTGAATACAACTTAACGAGTATCCAGAATATCGGTGCTTGTTAACCCAGATACATTTTTCATCATCAAATTATATAAAATTCAACCTAGAAATAGAAAAATGGATTTTTTTTTCAATTTGGTAAACTGAAGCCAACATTTTACGTGTTAAAAAAGTCCGCAGTCGCTTTTTGAAGACAACCATTTTGCGGTTACTCATCTTATAGCGTAGAACCATAGTTGGTACTGCTTAAATGCAAATATGGAATGGCAGGATTATAAATGCCTAAAGTTCATTAAATATTCACAGTCTACACAAAATTACTCTTGAACCTTGAGAAATGTGAATTGGTTGGTGGTATGAATAATTGAAGATTCAGTAATGAAGCAAACGGGACAGTGATATAATTTATTTTGGATACTCTTATGTTTTTAATTTAATATAGATTAATAATAGATTAAAAGATGGCCGATCTAGTATAAACTCGTTGTCTAAAGTTTCTATATTGAGATGATCACATTTTTGGGAAGCGAGTTTTAAGTAAAACCGCTTTTAAATTATCCCAAACATAGCGTAGTTATTGAGCGTAGCTCAACAAAGTTATTTTTTATATTTCCTATTTTATACTTATTATTTAAAGGGCATAGTTATCATATGCTATAAGATTTAACTTTAGTACTTAACATTATTAAATATACTTTAATAAACACTTTGTACTGAAATCAACCTGTAATTTTGAGTAAAATACTATTTTTTACAGTATTTAATTTGGATTTTATGTTTTTAAGTCGTCTATGACTATCAAGAATAAATGATTATCTAAAATAGTTAATTTTGGCTTGAAAAGTATTGCATGTAGAAGGCAGCTTACATTTTAGTATTGTATTTTAGAAATGTACCAGTTGATCCGATTATAAGATTTATCTTTTTTTATATTTCATAAAACTTTAATCCACTGAATATGTCAGTATTTCGTTAAAGATTTTTCAGATTATAAATTTAATTTGGTACATTAAACAATGACTGGTAACGCAAAGTATTAGCTGTGAAAAATTCAATAAGTCATAGAAGTTTGTTATTTAAAGCTTTTTATGCAATAGAGGCGACGTTTTTTAAATATTGATAAAAAATGTAATAAAATATCGCTTCTGGGCTTTTCATATTTTTCAAAATTTTTTGTCCATATTTACTGGGTGTCAATAAAATGTGTGCCCTAAATTAATAAAATATATCAAAAGTGTGCTGAATACATGTACAAATATTGGTAAAAAGATTTACGAGACAAAAAAAAATTGGTAAACACTCTTAAACACTTGAAAAGTAGTGAAATAGCGATTACCCACCCTATATTTATATGTATATACATTTCATGTCCATTTTTACTTTTATTTGTAAGTATTCTTGTATATGTGTGATTGTATGTAATATATATTTATTATAATACAGCGTGTGCTCTGGCTAAGTTACCTCTGGAGGAATTAAAATTAAACTGAGGATTATGTTTTTTGTTTGTTAAATATTTATTCTTTTAATTGGGTGACACTCATTATGTTATGGAAAATAAAAAATTCTCGAATAAGCAATATTAAAAAAGTAGTTGTAGATACAGTACGATAGTTTGTGACGTATTAAAAATATTAACCAAAAACATTAAGGATGACTTTTGAAAACATTAACATTGCTTTACATCAGATACTATTCACAACGTTATGGAAAATCATATAATAGATATGAGGATTGTTTTACCAATCATGGAGAATACTACCTTTCCACTGATGATAAATTATGTCGTTCGTATTTGGTGAGGGTTGTAATTTTGAATAAGAAAAACAGTAAATTCAAATTCATTCATGTTTCAAATTGTCTTCACCTTGGTTAACTTTCATGAAACCCTGCCATACTCCCTTTTTATATCAATAATAGTTTGCAGATTCCTTTGTTTCTGCCAGTACTTTTCAGTTAATTTGCTTAACTATAAAATGCGCATCTGTAGACACGAATCCATACTGATTTAACTAGTCAATTCTATCTACTCCATCTTCATCTTTTATCACAGGTTCACTGTGGAATTAAAAAAAAAGTTAATTCCCATTGAGTTGGTACAATGCTGCACATACAGTTCAGCATTTTCTTTTCCATATTCCAGAAATTTTACATGATTTTGTGATAAGTATCACCTGAAAAGCATTGTTTATAAACTATATATGAGGAGGGTAGAATAATCTTAAAAAATATCATTTATTGTAGAAAAAATATGGCCTTTTAGAATAAAATTAACAGGGACCACCCTTCGCACAAACATGAAGAAAAATATGTTTTATAATTTTATTAGTACCTATATTGAAAAACATAATTCTCAAAAAATATTTGGAGCCAGAAGCACTTTTATCTTATAGTATACTTGATATATGCATACTATATTTGCATTCAAATTATATTTTATATACATTTGTAATTGATTGCAATACAGATATTTACAACCATACTAATTGTATTTTTTTCTTGCATCTTTTGTTTAAATCCTTTCCTTAAGTGAATCTATGGGAAAATATCTTCAGGACACCCACGTACGGATTGGCAGTTGCGATTTCAGGGAGGAGGCGCGCGCGCCCCGTTTTTAGATTTTCATATTTTAAGGAGGGGGGAAATGGGGAGTATCGTAAAAATAAATAAATACATGAAATATCAATACGAATAGTCATGTATTTTTTTATATTAAAAACGAGACTCTACGCGTGCAAAACCACAGGCAACAGCTAGTTCATTGTAGAGTCATAGTATTTTCTGCTTGATATGCAGCCACCATTTGTTTATTATTGTTATAACAAATTTAATATTTCGTGTTTTATATTGAATTATTTAGGCAAGTATGGTCAGACACTGCTTAGTGGGCAAAAAAGTGGATTATTTAAATCGCCGTGTTTCATTTCACAGGTAAGTTTACATTTTAGGTTAGAACCATAGTCATAGACGTCCCATCCCATTCAACTTTTGGATTTTTGATTAAAGGTTAATAGTATTTTAATAATAAAAATTATTTATATTGCTTCAATTATTGTTTACTTACTAAAATTTGGAGGTTTCATTTTTGGCAATTATTGAAGAAAATGAATTAAAAATATTTAATTTTTCTGCATAACTATCTAGATATTTTTCAATTAACTAGTTACATTAGGACGTCTTTTTTTTTCTCTGCAAAGCTGAAATGATATTTAGTACTTCTAAATCTTCCCTAAATTTAAGATCACTAAAGACATGTAACCTCTCACCCTTCGGTCCTTAAAAAGCATGGCTTTAATTACCTCTCTGTGATATTCAAAGTAATAATTTATACTTACTGTAAATAGGCCCTTTTCCTCTAGTAGTGATCGATGTATCAACATAGGATTCATTCTGTATACAATTGAAGAATTGTTGAGGATATGCAGCATTTCCCTAAACCAGATTCTTAATAATTTTACAGTTGTATAACTGCAGATGCATCCTGAGACGAGTCCATCTGGCAATCCAGATGTGACGTTACTGAATAATCAATTTCTACAATAATTATTCTCTTTTAAGTTATTAACTAACCATCTATTTCTGACATTTTTATATTGTTTTATACGTTGAAGCGTTGCTTACTTGGAAATAATCAGCAGGGTAGTCGGGACGTAAAAACGTAAGATTTAATTATCTAGTTTTTGTTTGTTAAAATAAAGGAATTTGAATGCAACTTTTCTTTAATAAATTGGAATTATTAAATTGTGAAGCTACCTGGGTGAGGCAAGTCACAGACCCTTGAAAATTAGTTGGTTACTTTTGTTTAACTTTTTCGCCTTTGCTGTAGCCTTAACTTTGGCAGCCTCCCCCGAAAACTCGTTGGGTTACCTATGTTTAACTTTTTGACCTTTCTTGGAGCCTTAACTTTAACAGCTGAAGTGCCTATTTTAAAAACAGCGGTTCATTATTTAAAACAAAGGTAAAAAACGCCCAGATTCATTAATTTTTATTTTAATATATTTTATAATATAAATCAGTCTCCCCTTTCATCCCCTCTACATGACAGCCACCCACTCAATTTTTTTAAAGAGCAGGAGGTGTCTGTGACAATTTGTTGGAAATGATTTTAAAATGTCACACACTCACAAGTCTAATGAAACACAATTATTTTAAATTAAATAATTTTATTATATCTTCAAAACTAATAAATTGAGTCGTCTACTTGCAAAACCGGCCGCATCCATTTTAGAAGATATTAGCAAGAATATCAATATTCCTAACTTTGAAGGAAATATTCGTTTCTGAATATATGTAGATATGTTACATTGGACATTTAAAGAAATAATCCTGTTCCAATAATCAAGATGGTATGGAGATTTGAAGTTTGGATTAAGATAGTAAGATACATTACAAATATAAAAAGGATTTTTTTTTAATTTTTTCAAGTTTTATAAATACAGAAAATGTGGTTTTAATACCTACATATATTTTGTATTATAAAATAAAATTACAAAAACTTGAACATCTGGAAAAATTGAGAACTGTAACTGCCCACCCCCTGACCGTTGCTTTTTTCTGATTGGCTGAAACGACGCGTCTTCCGATTCTCTACCAAATGGCATCAAAATGTCAAAACCGCCAAAACATGACTTACGTGGTGTTAAAACTTAAGTGACGATATGTAGATATGTTACATTGGACATTAAAAGAAATAATCCTGTTCCAATAATCAAGATGGTATGGAAATGTGAAGTTTGGATTAAGATAGTAAGATACATTACAAATATAAAAAGGGATTTTTTTTTTCATTTTTTCAAGTTTTATAAATACAGAAAATGTGGTTTTAATACCTACATATATTTTGTATTATAAAATAAAATTACAAAAACTTGAACATCTGGAAAAATTGAGAACTGTAACTGCCCACCCCCTATACTCCTTTCATCGTTATTTTACTCTCTGAAATATTATTATTTACCTCATAAGTTTATTTTATTTTTTACTGTATTTGGCCTTTTTCCTCTAGTAGTAAAAGTGATCATCTAGTTAATTAATTGATAATTTATATACCCACGTTGTGATAATGTTAATTAAGATAAACCAAGATTCGATGCAAAGTTTGGTGCAAATTGATAAATAAAACCAGACAAATTTATATTTAAACTCTTTTATTTTCATACTTTAAATGTGATGCAATAATTAGCAAAGTATGTTACAATTGGTACTACTTACTGAGATCTCACTCGAGTCCCGTTCAAACGCAGACCATGTTCATTTGCTATCAATATATATTTTAGTTAGGTTGATGACCAACGGAGTTAACGAACAGCGCCAATTCGCCAGTTGGTTAGCTTACTGTTAAATTTTACCATCTCTGTACAATTTATTTTAGATTTTCATCTAGCGTTGTGACGGCGTAGATTTAGGTACGTCGCAGCGTTGAGTGTCGCCTTGCGTCGAAGCGCCTAGCGTCGTGGTTGGGAGGAAGGTATTTAATACGGTACTTAATGAAGTAGGGTGTCTGGACGTTGAGCGTCGGGATGAATATAATGGTAGGAAAGACTAAAGTGGTGTTAGAATTGATAGTGTAGAAAGGTAGGGAAGTAGGACGGCGGGACGTTAGGCGTCGACACCTTCGGGAATAGAAAGTATTTTAGGATAGACGTGGTTTAGGAAGAACGTTTTAGGAAAGGTACAGACTATATAACTGGATACAAATAATTGATTGCTTGAATGAAAAATTATAAAATGAATGCTTGCACATCAAATAATAAAAAATGAATGAATCCGAGCTTATTTGGGTCTGGGTTCTTATAGCAGTTTTAATGGCTTTTTGTGACGTCTCTGTGTCTTAGTTCCCAGCGAAAAACGAATCTGGTTGGAAAGGGGGTGGCTGATTTATTACTTTCCTTGAAAATTTTCTGTATCGATAAGAACGTTACTATTCAAACGCACTTGAGATAAGTGTATCAAGTGTTTCTCTTGGTCTAGGTTCCCAGACACGTGCACGAAAAGTGGATCTCTTAAGAACAGGGTTATAGATATTATTTATTAGGTATCGTAAATAAGATTGGGATCTGGGAGATTTTTCGTTAAATGATGGATTTTGAATTTAATATGAATGCAATATTTTATTTAATAAATGGAATTAATAAATTATGGTACCTGGGTGAGGTAGGTTACAGAACAAACAATATTTCAGAAGAAAAAAAAAAGAAGAAAATTTTTAAGAAAGTTAAACGAATTGTATACTGGTATTTAAATATCGGGTTGTGGTATTTCTTTGGAAACATCACAAATTTTGAGAACATTTCATTGATGGTTAATTCAATAATTTGGATGGGGCCGCTTTTGAAACATACTTTACGTTGGATGTAGCCGGCACAGCAATGCATCCCAATATTTGGGCGCAGATTTCAGTCAGATGGAGTCGCTTATGATATAAATCGGAATATACCGGTAATAAAGCGTATTACCTCACTTCAAAATTAGTTTAGAACATTTTTGGATATAGCTGGTTTTGCAAGTAGACGACTCAATTATAACCATAATGAACGAACAAGGTGTTTAAAATGTTATTACTTTACTTCCCAATATTTGTCAAAAAAATAAACATGACAGTTTGATATTTTGTGTGAACCAAATAAAAACACATACAGATGATTGAGATTATTAAGTAAGATAAATTTTTGAATTCTGCTGTTCAAGGCCTTTCCAACAAAGTGCCTAACAACCCCTGGGGCCGGAATGAAAGGGGAAACAGAGTTTTTTGTTATAAAATGTTTCTATTAAAATAAAAAGACGGATTCAAGCGTTTTCAACCCTTGTTTTAAATAAGGAAGGGTAAGACTTAATAAAGCTGGTTCCTTATTAGGATTGATGCTATTTTGAAATATATTCTTTAGTTATTTGTTTAGTGTATTTCTAAATAAAAATACCTTAAAAAAAGGTGGATGAAATAAAAAGACGACAGAAAATGTTACAATTTTATTGTTACTACAAGGCTATACTAGATATTCATTTATTAATGATGAAAATATGGCACTCCTTTAGAAGAAGTATTTTCGTCGCAACAAATACAAAATTCAACATAACACAAAAATTGCTAATAGTCCAAAAATGTCACAAATCGTACTAAAAATATAGGTAACAATTAAATCTTAAATTATAATAGTTCACAAGTAGCACCTTATCATTTAATCACTTTATTTAAATGTCTTTGGTAGGTTTTAAAATTCACTTCATTTGTCATACGCCAAAATTCGAAATCAAAAGCATAGAACAATACTAGAGTGGCATCAATTTGGTTATTTTTTCAACCCATCTATTTTTGTCATTATTATACATATTTCTGAATAATAGTAATTTTAAAAATCAAACGCTATAAAATGAATATTTTCCGAACATTTTGTTCGTGGAAAGAATTCTAAAGCCGGCTCTATACCCATGCCTCGGCGCCAAGAAACAGTGAAAAGGAGCGAAAGACAGTGAAAAGGAACAAAAGTCAGTGAAAAAGCGCTAAAGCCAGTAACGCAAGGTGGATGATTTTCGCTCCTATTCACATCTTGTTCCCCGATCCCAGTCGGTTTTTGGTACCTGCTTCAAAGGGTTAGCGGCAGAGAAATCCATATTCATCCAACATGGCAGTGCTGTAGTTGCATTGTAGACGTGGTTGTGGACGATCGAGGTTAATCATAGTAATACATAATATGAATACTTCCTAAAGCAACGAATTAGTACTTCAATTACCAAGCAAACCTACTGCAGACGTGGCCATCTTTGAAGTGCGTGAAACGGACAGTAAACAATATGAATGGTACTCAACGTTGAAAGCCATTCACAGGTAGAATTATCACCGCGACTTCACGGCGTGAATGTAGAACGTGCTTTAAACTGATTAATTATTAAAATAGCTCAGACTACGAAAGAAAAGGGGCGCGAAACTAGTATTTCAGACTGACGTAGAAGTTTGCGACCAAATATCGTTTGGCCGGCGCCATTTTTATGGTGCCAGGAAAGCCGTGGTGTCATTACGTGTCTTAGAATAGTAATAAAAATTTCGCATGTTCACTAGTTAAAATGAACTGATTTAATTCTGAATCCGTTATGTAGATCTCTGAAATACAGAGATGTAATAATTCGGTTTAGAATTATTTCCACAAACAAAGCTATATTAATAACTGAAAATAAATAGGTTACAAAAATGGAATCCTAGAAAAACACGAGATCTTTTCCCTAATATAAAATGATTTGATATTAATGTTTCTTTGTTAGTTCAAAAGAAACTGCTTTTGTTCTTTTTACAGATAGTGAAACCAATTTAAATGAAAAATATAACATTTATCTATTGTTTATTTATAAATATCGTTGCTAAAGGTTCAGTATACACAATAATTCTCTTATTCATGATTATTCACGCACTGTTGAGGATCTATTAAAAAAATAACCAAGTTACAAAATATATTAAATTATTCACTGTAGAACTCAAGTTCTTTGCAGATGCGTTTACCGATTTACTCAAGCTAAAAGTAAGCACTTAGTTACAGCTTTTAAAACGTTTAAGGCTATTTTGAATTAATAGAGAATAAGATTACAATTTACAATGGAGAAGACACTTTAGGTGATTTGAGAGGAATGGACAAACATAATAATTATTGGTTTAGTTATGCACTAACAAAAATTTTTATCATTTGTTTCCAATAAGAGGTGTATACGACGCCTAGTATTTTCAGTTCACAGTCTTGATAAAGAATATTATTTTGTTAAGTAAAAATGTATTATAATTCATTTAAATTGGTTGCATAAGTATATGACGTATAGTTAATTAAGTTATAAAATATATCACTTCGATTGGATTAATCATAGAAAACAGCTTATTTGAGTGATATCATTTTTATGACACAAAATGTATCCAAACACAATTAAAATATTTAAATTATTGTTCAACTTTTAAATATTTGTTAGATGTGCTGTTCATGTGTAAAAAATAAGAACAAAAAAATAAACATTCGTTTAATCTGAATTTCCGTTTGAAATTTAATAAAAATTATGAAAACTTAAAAGAACTTTTACCCACCTCCCTATGCGTGACGATACTCTAGTATAGGAAGATAATTTTTCGATAAATACCCCTTTCATAGATTTAATGATTGTTACACTTAAATGTATTTATTCAAAGTACATAAAAACGTCTGTACATTTTACCTAAAACCTAATTGCTTTCAATACAAAATTACAGAGGCATTTTTCTTCTTTTTTTTTACATTATGATTGCTTCAATCTCTATTTTAGACTCACCTCGAAGTCAATTCTTCAAATCTTTTTTATAAAATAGAAAACCAAGTAATTTTTATTTCGTATTGTATATTTAATTTAACCAAATGTACGGGATTGTATAACTTTTAAATTATTTAATTTACTAGAATTGTATTCTACTGCAATTTTGATTACTATTAAGTACATATTAAAGTACACAATAGAGTTTTCCTCTGATATGTAATAAATTAGTTTAATTAATATTTTACCATATAAATTATTTTAATTTTTACTTTAGTTGTCTAATTGTCAATCGAAAACCCTATTAGATTTTAAAGGAATATTATTGGTTCTAAATTTTTATCAAATATAAAAGAAATAATTGTACTCTGTAGACAAATAAAAATACGTTATTACATTAAAACATTCGTAAAGGAAAAAAGTTACACAGACCCATAAGAAATATTTTCATCAATAAAAAATTAAAATCAGAACTTCCGCAAAACATTTTTTCATCTTTATCCAATCACAAAGTCAGTCTATAAAAATGTGATGACTTAAATCCTAACCATTTTACAAGTGATTATCGAACTAATATTTATCTTAAATACAAACATGGATGCCATACAAAACTGTTAAAAAAATATCCAAACCAAAAAAGTAAACAGCTGCCATACGATAGTATCAAAAATATATTTTTCGAAATAAAACATTGAGATAATCATGAAAATATATCGTTTTGTACCAGACGTGTATCTTCCATTTTATAAAAAAGTGGTATAAACGTTTAATTGGAAAATATATTAACATACAAAACCAATTACCGATTAAATTTATGAATTTTCTACAATTTATTTAGTTTTTCCTTATTTCAAGCTACTAAAAAGAGGTCAAATTTTAAAAACCAAAGTCAATTCATTCAAAATTAGAGAAAATATCCATACATAAATTTATTCATAAATAATTTAAGTAAAACACACTTAGTGACAAAATAATCAGAAAAAAAGAGGAAAACTATCAAAGTCCTTTCTTTCTTCATGATATATCTTATTTTATCTAACAAAATTGATCCATAGGCAAAAGTCATTTGTATAGCTCTTAGGAAGATTTAGAAAAGCCCACCTACTACATAACTGCAAACCGAGACATCAGTTTTAGCTATGGCAATAGAAAAGCATTCCTCAGTATTTCAGGCAATAGGTTTACGCAAAACGGCAAACCACAAAATACTAGACGCCCTGGTGTAGTTGTGACTGGTATGGGACTGCATCGAAGAACTGAGGACATTAACAGACCCAAATAGAGTACAATTCGTTTGCTTTAATAGACCAGTCACGTCATCAATACCGTCTCACCCACTGCCATTTACTGTTAACTGGCCTATTCTTAAAGCAAACGAAGTTTAAAAGTACTTTGAGCTGTACAAAATAAGCCAATAGGTTGCAGTATTATTGGAAACCAAAACAAGACGGGCCTAAGAGGAAAATATCTCTAATAAAAACTATTAAGAATAATTAAAAAAGAAAATGGAAAGTTCTATATTGAAATTACATACATATTATCATGGCAGGGTCATGGGAATCTTTATAATCGCGGGAAGCAGGATTATGCTTGAGTAGTAGTGGGAATATACATTTGTGTGTCTATCAACGACGAACAACTACTAGAATAATTTTGTCTCCAAAAGGCGAATTGCAAGCATTCATGGTGTTATACATAGTTGTCAAATTACTATGGGAGAATCCATCTACAAGGATTGTTAGTTTTAATTCGGACTTTGTTCTTAGCGCTCAAAATTCTCTAGTCAATAAAATATTTAAATATAATGGATTATTCATAATCTCATAATGTTGAAAAATAGGTCGCTTTCAATTTTGCCCTATTTTGGTATAGTTTATTTCAAAATGTAATAGAAGTCACAATTTTTTTAGACGACGATGTAGGTTAAATTGTGGCTACATTTTCAGGGCTCCTGCCGCATAAGCAGCAAAAAACCTTTTAAAATTGTTACAATTTTTATTTTTGATTATGCAGTGGTGGCTGGTGCATAAGTGCTGTGGAGCTGTAGAACGGCCAAAAAATGCAAATATTTCAATTTACAGATTATTATTTTAGACATGCTAAAGTATACGTATAATAGATTTTATGGATAATCTCAATAATTTTAATTTGATTTTATTCAAGAACAGAATTAAAAGAACTTCTTGATCGGTCGTTTTTTAAAATTCGGAACTGGCCTATGGTCAAATTATGTCCTATCATATCCATGTCAATATTATGTAGGAAACGTAAGATTCCTATGTCTGAACGGAGTTGTTCAACTTCAAAAGCGAAGAACATTTTAGAAATTATATATCCTGAAGACAAATTCAGAAAGGATAAAGTTTTAAATGATTTCAAAACTATTTTAAATAGAAAAATCTTTCATAAATGTTGTAAGAATGTCGATAATATAAGAAAAGTGGACCACAGGAAGTATTATAGTCTAGAATATTTACGAAGAGTTGATTGACACGACTTCAGCCAACATTGCGATGCTCCGGATATGGCTGCTGTGCAAAAGTCGGATGTTGCCCGATTTCATAACAATAGTGGTTTTATTTCTCAAAGGGCCACAGTTTTTGAAATGCCTAAACGTTGGAGGTCTGGGCATCTAGTTCTTCTGAACCATCCACGTCTGCCGAACCATCAAAGTCAGTCGAACAACCGTCAACGTCTGCCACACCAGCAACGTCTCCACACCATCAACATCTGCCGAACCCCCAACCATCGACGTCTGGTGGTTTACCTACCAGTATACTGTATACTTATCCAAATTCAAGTTTTTCTGCCTCTGAGCAAGATTTAAATAAATACCTTTGCAGGCAAACATTGGCCAAGAAACCGGTCCCTATCCGAAGAAATGTATTTAACATGCAATTGTAGATATTATATATTTTAATAAAGATTTTTAAAACCAAATAACAAATTATATACTACTTAATAATTAAAATTAATGAGATTATTCATAAAATCAATTTTGCGTATATTTTAGTATGTCTAAAATAATTTCTCTGAAATGTAGATGAGATATTTGCGTTTTTTGGCAGTTTTGCAGCTTTACAGCACTTATGCACCAGCCGCCACTATGACTATGATAATGTTTATTAGTAAATAAAGCTGACTAAAAGCACCTTTAGTTCAATAAATAAAACAACCAATGCTAAAGTTTGTATTGGAAATTTTTATCAAATATTTTGTAATACTAATAATACATTTTCCATATGCTGGCAACTTAATGACAATGTAAAATATCTTGAAAATCTATATGAACTTTAACATCGTTCCCTATGAAAACATATTCGTCAATTATACTTTCTCAAAACTTTAGAATAGAATTTGACAATTAAATCCGTTTTGATCATAGAAATATACTTATTTGAAAGTAGAAATCTTTCTCAGTCTTTTAGGACTCTCGTTTCGTTATTATAATACAAATACCTTTATAGGAAGTGTATTATAATACAATGTTTATATTAGTTTTGTCAGAGGAATGAAACTTATATCATTTGTAGAAGGATAAACATTGATTTTTTTCATTCATAAGAGTAATGCGTTATGGTAAAAATATCATTTTTAGATTATTTATAGAGAACGTTATCATTTGACGTGATTTAAGTTTGCATAAAAGGTTTATTTTGAAATAGTAAAAATAACTTCAACCTCACTTTTTATAAAATGGTATAGATACATCCTAGCATTTGTTTAACCCTCGTTCTCAGTTCAGTCATATTTTTTGGAAAAAATCAAAGTAGTTTACAATTTTTCAATTTAATCGACTATTTTCCAAAAAAAATCTTATTTCGAGGACTATCGTGTTATTTCTTCCTCTTCAACAAGAAGTTTCATATAAATACATCAGACAACTTCTCAAACTGCGTCAAAAATTTTTAAACTCACGCCGATCGCCTTAAATTCGTCTCGGTTTATCACTACTATCGACAAAAATATAATTTTTTTCGTTATCGATTTTATAACAAATTGGTAACCTCTTTGCGCTGATCTTTTTTTATTCTACTCACATTTCACACTCAACTCTTTTTGTTTCATAAAATTATTTGAATAAACTCAATTCAGTAAAAAATATATACATATTTACAATTTCTATTATCTGTTTTTTTTTTCTTTATTCAAACTGCTAATCACCGGGATGTTCGGGACAGGATCTGTTAATTTCGAACCATTGATCTATACACCTAAAACAAAAACAAAATAAATTAGAATGTTTGTAAGGATGCCAGAAGTTTATTTATAATTAAATTATGTATTTAACTTGTTGCGGCGAATATTCAAGTTGCGTATTATTTATTAAAAAAGGGTAAGGTTCAAGAAGAGGAAATTTAAATATTTATAATAAATAAATAATAAAAGTATAATAAATCCATAAGATGAAATACTAAACGAGAAAACGCATTAGGCAATCGCGGTCCCGTCGCATCGCGGGCTGTGATAGTCTCGATCGCTCGCGGTCTTTGAGATTCTTTGGAAATTATAGAACTTAACCACTCGCGTTCGAGACTAGCACAGACCTCGATGCGACGGGACCGCGATTGTCTAATGCGTTTCCACCTTTATAGTATGAGATCCGACCGTATGATTTCCGCACTCATATCTGTTTTTTAATCAAAATAAAATTTTTATAGATAATTATTGATGGAGAAATACGGTTTTGCCGGGTTGCCTATCAAAATATGGCCGCAAGTACTTTTAATAGTACTTTAAGGTATATTTATAGAAGAAAATTATTTTAACACTAGTTTTTTGTGATGTTATTCTCTATTTTATTGGTCGGTCATATACAAGATTTTTCTAAAATGGACAGTAAAGGAGAAATTTGAAGAAAATTTTTTCAGACCAATAAAAAAGCAAAATAGTTTTTCTTTTCTTTTTATTAGTTATTAATAACCACATTGTATAAATTTGTAGTCGTTTTTTATATTTTCCCTACTTTGTGATTACGATTTTTATGTTTTATTATATAATCCTAGGGTCTAGGTGGCCTCATTGTCCCTAGCTGGGTAAGCCCTTGTCCAGAACATATTTTTAAGTTTTTAGAGTTACTGGTTTTTTAACGAATTTAAATAGTCTAAAACTTGCAATTCAATGATTTATTTTCCCTAAAATATACATTTGGAGAAGTTTCAGTTCATGCAAAGCTTTTTTGAATATATATGTTCTGGGCGCTTTTCCGTTAATATTTGGGCATGGATAAGCGTTTACGATCTTGGAAAGTGCTGGCAAATTGATGGGCTGTTAACAGTAGAGAATTACGTAAACATCTTAGACAACGTGATTTTACCATCAATAGGTAAGAAATTAGTTTGCTATACTAGTAAATGCATATAATAATTGATTTTTATTACAGAATAATTATCCAGTTCATACGCCTCGAATAGTAATGGGTCAACAACAACAACAACAACAACAACAACAACAACAACAACAACAACAACAACAACAACAACAACAACAACAACAACAACAACAACAACAACAACAACAACAACAACAACAACAACAACAACAACAACAACAACAACAACAACAACAACAACAACAACAACAACAACAACAACAACAACAACAACAACAACAACAACAACAACAACAACAACAACAACAACAACAACAACAACAACAACAACAACAACAACAACAACAACAACAACAACAACAAGGCTTTTTGTTCTAAAGAAACTTGATAATAAAGAAGAAACGACTGTTTGCGATTTATTATCTTGTGAATTTTGAGTTTAGTAGTAAAATCACGAATTCTCCACAAAAAGCTTTATGTTGAACTAACAGATGTGAAGAGGGGAAGAATTATTGTTCTCATTGAACAAGGAATGCCCCAAAGAGACGGTAGCAGAGGTGCTAGGCGTTACCCAGAGCGTTTTATTGAAAGCATATGCAAGATACTTGGAAATAGGAACTCTTAAGAACAGGCCCAGACAAAGTCTTCAAAGATTCACACCTGAACAACAAGACCGCTTTGTGTGCCAAATTGCTAGAAGAAATCCCACTGTTTCTCATCCAGAGCTGCAACTACAACTTCTGAAAGCTACAGGTGTGAACGTTTCAGTTGAAACCATAGGAAATAGACTACGCATTTGAGGGTTCTACAGTAGGAGAAAGTTACAGATCCCACAGTTATCTAGGCAGAATAAAATTAACCGGCTAAATTGGTGCCTTCAACACCAAAACTGGACAATTGAGAATTAGCAAAATGTTCTTTTTTCGAATGAGATCAAAATTGGCTCAAGATCAGATGGCCATCGAATTTGGGTTCTCAGAGCTCCAGGAAGACGAGCTAGATTCAAGACTGGCAGATCTGTCCCAAGATATCAAGGAGGAACTGTAATGTTCTGGGGAGGTATTATACTGGGAGCAAAAACTCCATTGTTACCACTTCAACAAACTTTAACTGATTGGAGGTATGTTGATTTAGTGCTAGAACCAATCGTTAGCCATGCACGATAATGCACCTCCCCTTACCAGCAGAGTGGCTAGAGAATGTCTTGAAACGAAAGGTGTCACAGTTTTAGACTGGCCTGCATGTTCACCAGACCTAAATCCTATCAAACACTTGTGGGACTAGCTAAAAAGAAGGGTTAGAGCTCGTCGAAACATTGCAGGAAATAACTCCCAGCATTAGCATTAGCAGAATGGGAAAACATACCCCAAGTCAATGTTGACAATTTAATAAGCATGCCAAGGTGAATAGAAGATTGCATAAGGGCTAGAGGTGGCAACACGGATTATTAAAATTACCACTTTTCTTTTTGTTTTTGACCATTAAAAATTTAAATCTCATTTCGTTTTAGAAACAAAAAAAATACCGTTGTGGTTATTTTGTTCACTAATGTGGATTATTTTTCATTAAATGTCTTCGGTAAGGACTAAGTATTATAAACAAAAAATATTAATACATCTCAAAAATTATGAAAAATAATAGATGATTCCATATAAGTTTGGTTGTGTGATTATCAAAGAGACTTTAGATCAGCAAACCGCATTTAACTATGGGAAGTTATTGAAAATTGAAAAACAGAAACCCTAGAGAGACGAACTGGGAAAGGTATTCAACATCACTTGGAGAGTATCTCGAAGAGGGTATGGTGGAAATAACAGGTGAACAAAGCCTTGACCGAGCAGTAGACCAAGTAAGTAAGGCTATTATAACCGCTTACGAGGAAAACTGTCCGGAGAAAACAAGGCAGCAAAGAACAAAAACAGTCTGGTGGAATAAACACTTGGAACGCCTTAGAGGCGAAGTGCGAAGGCTATTTAATAAAGCCAAGTCAACCGAAGACTGGGCCCTATACAAGGCTAAACTCACGCAGTACAACAAGGAGATAAGAAAGGCTAAAAGGCAATCGTGGAGGAAGTTCTGTGAGGAGTTATCTGAAACACCCACATGCTCTAGAATCCACAGTCTTAGCTAAAGAGGGTGCTGCAAACCAAGTAGGATTTCTCAGGAAAGATGACGAAACCTATACGAAAACCTTCGAGGAAACGTTAACAATGCTCACAGAAGTACACTTTCCGGCCGCAGAAATTTTGCTAGACCCGATAGTAGCATACAGCCCTCAAAGAAGGTCTCGTAGGCCAACTCCTTTGGAATGGAGGCTAGCTACAGAAATATCGAGGCCGAACAAAATTAGATGGGCTACAAACAAATTTCAATCATACAAATCCCCAGGAGTAGATGGAATATATCCCATTCTACTACAAAAGGGACAGGAAATTCTAATTCCACATATGTGTCGCATATTTAAAGCATGTATAGCCTGGCGACACATACCAAAGGCGTGGCAAAAGGTGAAAGTCATATACCTCCCTAAAGTAGGAAGGTTTAATGACATGACGCCAAAGTCGTACCGCCCAATCAGTCTATCTTCATTCATGCTGAAAACGCTAGAAAGACTAATAGATAGATATATACGAGACGAAATACTGAGAGAAAATCCTCTCAGCGACCGTCAATATGCATATCAGCCAGGAAAGTCAACCGATTTGGCCCTGAATGATCTTAACAGGCTATTGTCAAAATCCCTCGAGGATAAAGAAATGGCAGTAGCAACTTTCGTAGATATTGAGGGAGCTTTTAGTAATGCTCAAACAAGATCTATAATTAACGCATTAGCAATAAAAGGGGTACCAGTAGTCCTATGTCAGTGGATAAAAGCCAGCCTAGAAGAAAGGGTAATAACATCATCTCTAGGCGAAGCTACATTGACAGTTAAAGCAGGCAGGGGCTGCCCCCAGGGAGGAGTACTATCACCCCTTCTCTGGTCAGTCCTAGTGGATGAACTTATAAAAAGGCTAATATCTGCAGATTTTTACTGCCTAGGGTATGCCGATGACCTGGCGATCGTCGTAAGAGGCAAGTTCGCAGGTACAATATCGGAGCGCACACAAACCGCTCTAAACATTGTCGACGAGTGGTGCAGAGAGGAGGAACTAACAGTAAACCCTCACAAAACCACAATAGTCAACTTTACAAAACGAAAAGTACCAACAGGACTAAAGTCACCAGTACTGAAAGGAGTGAAGATTCCATTCGCTCAAGAGGCCAAATACTTGGGAGTCATCTTTGACCACAGGTTAACATGGAATCAACACTTGCAAAAAGTCACCCAAAAGAGCACAACGTCCTTCAACTTAAGTCGAAGGTTGTGTGGAAAAAATTGGGGATTACAACCAAAAATGTCCCTGTGGTTATATACCAGAGTCATAAGGCCGATGATAACCTACGGGTCGGTGGTATGGTGGCCAAAGACTAGGCAAGCTGGAGCCATTCGACAGCTCAATGGTATTCAAAGGCAAGCATGCCTGAGTACCACGGGAGCTATGAGAACGACTAGAACAGCAGCTATAGAAGTCATGCTAAACCTAACACTACTACATATATTCATTCAAGGCGAAGCCAGGTCTGTCACATACAGACTGCACAAAGGTTCATCGCCCATAAGCAGTTTGCATGGACGCGACTACAGCGAGCTATAAAAGAGTTGGAGAACGACCAAATAATGGGAATGCCTTCAGACGAAATGCTTCCAAAGTATAGCTTTCAAAAGCAATATAAAGTAAGTATACCAGACAGGGAAGCGTGGACGGGAGGACCTCCTATTCATGCAGATCTCACCTGGTATACAGACGGCTCCAAAACCCATGAAGGTTCAGGAGTAGGTATATATAGTACCAAGCCAAAGACAGGAATCTCACTGAGCTTAGGTAAACATGCGACAGTATTCCAGGCAGAAATAGCAGCAATACATCACTGCGCAAAAGAAGTATTAAGACAGAAGGTAAATGGAAAAACCATTGTCATATACTCAGACAGTCAAGCGACGTTAAAAGCACTCAGTTCCATGCAGGTACACTCAAAGCTTGTGTGGGACTGTTTGGAAGCCCTAACAGAGCTGGGTAGTCAAAACAGACTAACCTTAGCGTGGGTACCAGGCCACAGGGGACACAAAGGCAATGAAGAGGCTGATTTACTAGCCCGAGAAGGAGCATCAAATGCTCTTATTGGCCCAGAACCCTTCTGTGGTGTAACAAAAACAACTATCAGAACATGCACAAAGCAGTGGATGTTTAAAAAATCTCAGGAGTGGTGGGAAAACTCACCAGGACAGAGACAGGCCAAAAAGTTCTTAAAAGGACCATCGTCTAAACTCACCGAGCATCTACTAAGCCTTAATAGGAAAAATACTAGAATACTAGTAGGTCTATTAACAGGGCATTGTAGGCTTAACAAACATATGTTCAATATCGGTCTGACAGAAGAGGCCTTGTGCCGATTCTGTCAAGAAGAAGAGGAAACGGCAGAACACGTATTGTGCTACTGCGAAGGTCTAGTAAGACTGAGATTCCTTACACTTGGAGAAGAAAAACCAAGGGCAACTAGCTATACCGGAGAACTACTTTCCAGTCTATGAAGTTTACTACAAAAGACCGCATTAGACAAGGTACTCTAAACAATGATTAAAGGATATCCACAATAGATCTGAAAAGGTCGAGGTGGGGGAGGCCACATGGCCCATAGTCCTAATTAAATCTAATCTAAATCTATTGAAAATGCTTAGGAAGAGCTTGTAGATTCCTACGATATGCGACATTTCATTTTGTCCTTGCCAAGAAGATTGGAAAGTGTTGTAGCAGTCGACTCTGCAAAAAAATATTAATAACCCTATTCTTGCTTCACAATCCTTTATGTTCTTTACAGCGTTTCTTGACGTAACAGTACAAAACTCCATATAAATACTATATATTTTCTATTTATTATTATATTCTGTAATACATAATAATTTATTATAAGATATGATGACGGGACGTCTAAATAATTAAAGGGTACTCGCGCATTCGACTACTTGCACCAGTGAATAATGAGTTTATGAGATTTTGTTTATCTATTTGCTATTAGAACACATTACAAATAGGCGAATACTAGATTGGACATGCTAAAACACCGAGGCATGTATACGTTTTGCAGAGGTTTTTCCATTGTTTTCGTTCATTTTTTCAGCATTAAGAGATTTTGGCCTTTTTAACTAAACAAAGTATTCACCTCTGGGAACGTTACCATATTATATAAAAAATTATGACATATTTCGGTAACACTAGTTTGAAGAAATGACTAGATCTGGATCACCCAAGAACTGCTACAATAAGTAATTATTTACTCTTTGGCCAATATCTCCGAACTCTTCTCTGAATGACGTGACATTTTGTAATATTACTTTCATTCCATTATCTACATAGTAATTGTCAAAAAAAATTAATTGTCGCAAACGGTTGGGTTAATTTGAGTTAGCTTGGCCTGGTTTATTAAAATTACCAATGTTTGCTACAATTGATTTTTGTAGGAAAGTACTATTTATAATATATGATGGGAAGTAAAATTACAAAATTTGACGTCAGTCAGAGACATTGCCCACATAGTATTTAAATAATTACCAATGCTGAAACAGTTTCATGCTTTAACAAGAGGCCTTTTTATCACAATTTTTTTTTGTGCGCATGCGTCAGTATCGACCATATTTTTCGTACTGTTTAATTTAAGTATAGTCATTTAAAAAAAAGGAAGAAAAAGCAAAGTAATAATAAGTTTAGTGTATTAATTGAACATTACATTTTTGCAATCAATTATAATAATTATTAAGGTTTGTTCCAATCCAACAGAAAACCGTACAACGTACAATCATCGTCATTGACGATTCTTTGTACCGTCCGGTTAGCGTTCCAATCAAACATGGGACCGTTCGGGAATCGGTTTCTGTACGGTTCTTTCGATACCAGAGGCGAGTTCGGTCAGTCAGGGGCTGGAGCGGGACAAATTTTAGGGTGCTTTTAAATGACATTTAAGCGTGTTAAACTGTCACTAATCGGACTAAACCGAACGCTAAAAGAGTCGTTTGGAGTTAAAAGTGTTAAAGGAGTTAAAGGAACGTGGCAAACCGAACGCTATGCAGGTATGGTATCGCCAGGGTTGACATGCGCACTGCGTACACTGAAACGAACAAGGCTTGGATTTGACGTTTAATACTTGGTGGTGTTTACGTCTTTAAATTAAATTATTTTTCAGATTTTCTGCTTAATTATGTTTGTTCTTGGATAGTACCTAATTTAATTATGAGTGAAGAAGAAGGTGATGATTTTCTCTCAGACTTATCGTCTGGTGAAGACGATTTAGAACTTGCTCTAAATGAACATATGATGTTACTAAAGATACTTATATTTGTTCACTACATTTTCATAGAGAAAGTGGCCCAACAGAAGAAAATTCTTATCTGGTATTACACAATATTTTTTTAATATTAAATACTACTTCGGTATACCCAGTAATTTGATTAAAAATGTCAAGTTGATCCTCAAAATATTAAATAATGTATTTTATTAATTATACTCGTGATTAACTTTCATGTTAATTAAAGTGTTTTTGCAATTACTAATAGTTGGTTGGCATAATTAATTAGAGTAGAGTTATAATTATTATTTGTTTTCATTAATTTTGTACACAGTTAAGAAGTATTGATACACCTAACCTCTCAATCAGTCCACCTTTTTCCTTTATAGCAAACGTCCAAGACACTTTAACCACCTTTTCAACTGCTCACAACTATGTGCTTCCCAAAGAGGTTAGAAATGGTAGAGGTAACATAGGAAGCATTTGTCACTGCGCGAATTTTGCCAAAACCGAAAAACTGGGTGAAAAGAGTAGGGAGATATTCTGGGCCGGACTTAAATATTTGTATTGTAGTACCTAATTTTGGTAGGTAACTAAAACATGAAAATTTATGAGACGTTTTTTTTTACTTTATTTGTTAGCACGATTCATTTATGATGAGGGCAATAACACTTAATCAATATATAACTAGCTAAGGACCGATTCCACCGTTGTGTCAAACGAAGTTTAAATTACTAAACGAAGATTAAACTGACATTGTTAATGTAAAAATGTCATTTTAAACTCCATTTAATAATTTAAACTTTATTTTTGTTAATATAAAAATGTCATTTTAATCTTCGTTTAGTATTTTAAACTTCGATTAACAAACCGATGAAATCGACCCTAAGTAAAAGTTTATAAAATTATTGTAACAAAATAGCTGTTGAGACAAAAAGTTATCGAAACAGCCAAAGTACTTTTTGCTCGAATTACACACAAGATTTTTTCTACGATCACACCAAAATAAAATAAATAATTAAATTTTATTAGAAATGGGTTACCTTTTCGTTCGTTATAATATTTTAAGTTTATTTGACATAAGCCTACTCTTCGAAGAAAAAAAAAAATGTTTTGGTACTTATATACCGGTAATTATTTATGATTTAATTATTTACAGAAAATACCGTTCAATGATTTAAAATATTAGCAAGTCAATTAATAGCTATTTATGTAACCAGTTACGAAATGCCTTATTTTGTGTAACGAGTAAATATTTGCGGGACGAGAGGTCCCGCAAAATGAACGAGTTATACAAAACGGCATTTCATAACGTGTTTACATGCAAGATTTTTTCTAATTTTGTCTTGATTATTTATAAAATTGTGTTGAAAAATGATTCATTATCATTCTTTGTAGGTACTTCCAATCAAATATTTCAGAAAATTTGATTGCCCTACGACGTTTTTTTTTTCAATAGTAATAATAAAAATAAGGGACATGTGCAGTGTTGCCGATCTGATTTTTGACATTACCCGCGAGAAATTTGAAAAAAAAAACATTTTTACCCATTATCCTTAAAGGAGTACGTCAAAATTGTACCCCCAACATTTCTGGGCAGTTTTCAATAACGCTGTTCAATTATTTAAAAAACAAAACGCAATTTACAGCTTTACTGTTTTGTTGTTAAACGTAATGTCATATTTTCAAATGTGAAATGTTACTATTCATTGCCTTTTTTCGATATTTGGTTTTTTCGATTTTTCGTTTTTTGGATTTTTCGATTTATTATTTTTTGATTTTTAGATTTTTCGACTTAAAAACCAAAAAAGAGGCAGTTTTATTTATTTTCATTTCGTAACTGGTGACATAATCAACTTTTCGTAATCAGTTGCATACTGTTCTACTTTATGCAACTGATTGCATAAAGTAGATTATTTTGGCACTTGCTGCGATTACAAAATATATTACTTTATATGTCAAAATTAGAGAAAATAACAAAATGTAAATTAAATGGATAGATCTCATATTATTATAGAGCAGTGTTTCTCAAAACAAGGAAATATCCATATAAATATTCATTAAATTTATTTAAGGCAAAAATTATTGCAAGGCTCTCTCTTTCAATTTGGGAATATTTTTGTTCGGACTTTGATAAGATACGCGAAGCAATAGCTATAGATTTCTCAATATTTTTTTCAAAAACATGACATATCATGGCCTTTATTCCCACATTTGATGCATCTACGATAATTTAATCGGCAACTCAGGCTGAAAATGCACAAGAACATAATTTGTTGTTACTTTATTTTTGATTAATTTCAAAGATTCCTTGCAAGAATGATCCCAAATCCATTTCACCTATAAAAAATAAAATAAAAAAAAGTCCTAAAGCAAAATCAGGACTTAGTGACAAAAAAAAGGTCCTCAAGCCCTCCATTTTGTGGCGATAGTACTTTTTATTATGATTATGTTCTTCTCGGAGTCCTCACAAAGGCTTTGCAGAGCCCCAGGGCTCCGCGGAGCACACTTTGAGTAACACTGTTATAGAGAAATACTAAATAAATAGTTTTGAAAAAACTATTGAAACCAGTTGTGAACTTTGAAACGAATAAATTGGCAATGAAATTGATATTTTTGTATTTGATTGTATGTTTCTCTTTTCACTTCCTGAAAACAGATTCCCCATGAAACAAGAAATAGTAAACAGTTTATAAAAATATTTGCTACTTATAACATGTACCAATGACCAAGTCCGATTCTGTTTATTTTCAAATCAACAAATATGGACGTCGACAGAATCTTTAAAAATTAAATATCTCACCGAAATAAATATGAGTTTCTTTTATCTCCGTCACATTTCGCACTTTTATTATAAATAAAGCTTTTTACAACACATCTTGGCGTTTTCAACGTTAATTTCCAAAATTTAAATCACTAAAATACCAAATTATGTCTCGTTGACACATTAAATTTGGATGGGCAACGCTCTGACTTGTGATGTTATCAAATGTGATTGGTGGGTGTGAATAATTTCAAAATGGGATTATGCGCAGTGTCTTATGTTCCATCTAAGGTTTGTATAATCTAAGGTGCTTCCACAAAGTTATAAAAAGGTTAATCACTATCAACGATTTTTTCTAATGATTAATTTGTCTGTATTGCTTTCCCAGCCATTGTCGATCAAAACAGTACGAAACATTTGAATTACCGCTATTTCAACATGGTGGCTTGCGTCCATCACATGATGAAAAGGCCTAGAGCGTTGACATGATGGCCATATCGCACGAAGACAAAGTTTCAGCCAATGAAGTGGAGAGGGGTAGAATGATAACTGTCAATGAAAAAGTACAGACGACACTATGCACAATTTCGTTTTGCACATTTTGTAAACAAGATTCAGGGACGGTTTAAGAACATTTTGTGCAACAATTATAAAATAGTGCATCGGAAAATAATTATCAGGTAAAATTTAATACTAAATCGAAATCAAAGTACAAAAAATCACAAATATAAGCAAGCCAATAAAGAATCGACAACAAAACAGCTTACAATAGCCACAACACAAACAAAAAACAAAGCTGAACATGAACAAAATAGCTGAACAAAGCCAAGCCTAGAATTTGTTTACTGTCCTTTAGGGCAACCTCTCCTTATTCATTTATGTGAGTAAGAGTGGAAGGTTGAATCATGCATAATTTCTACACTCGTCATGGATGCTTAGACGATACATAATCATTCTTCTTTGAGTGCGATACGGACAATCCACTCGAGTTGTATAGTAATTTTTTCTACGATCCACTAACGAAAATTTACAAATTTTAAAAATTACTTTAGGTTAAGACAAAATAAATAATTTAAAAATAATTAAATACTTTTACCAATTTATAAAATAAAACAAGCTTGAAAGAAAAACAAAAAAAGATTTAATTTAATTAGTCTCCAATCCTCCAATTTTAATAATTATTTTAGGTTAAGATAAAATAAATAATTTAAAAATAATTAAATACTTTTACTAATTTATAAAATAAAATAAGCTTAAAAGAAAAACAAAAAAAGATTTAATTTAATTAGTCTCCAATCCTAGATTTGAACCGGGGACCTCTTGCATGACAGCTCCATCGAGACACCTAACCTTTAAGTTTTAATACTCGTAATTAATTCATACTTTTATTAAAATTTATTATTTATTTGTAAATATAGACGAAATGAAAATAAAAATAGAAATGCTATTTTTTATCGATTCTTCACAAGAATTACTTTAATGTATATTTATTCTCAATAACTAAAGAATATACTGCAACTTAGTTTGACAGAATTGATACTTATTTAAAATTTAAAAAAAATACATGAACTGTGGTGGATTTCATATTTGTGCAGTGTTCTTATTAGGTAGAATGCATATTGTCGCGCGAAAGCCTACCTTGTCCGTTGTTTACTCCTGCGATATGGAGTCTAGCGGCGCGCTGGCAATGTAGAGACAATCAGACGCCTCTCGAATATACCAGAATAAGCGGTAGGTACGTGACGTTGAGTCATAGAGATGGAAGTATAGGACATTCCACACCGTCTCGAATATTCTGGTTACAGAGTTGGCTTGATATAAATATCGCGAGTGTGAAGACGTAAGTCAGTTGTATATAGATAGTTTAGAGCATTGTAATGAAAAGTTAAAAGTGTAATAAATAAATTAGAATTGTTAGTTAGTGTCTAAGTATTATATAAATTAAATAGTACGACTGAAATAAATTGTAAATAGTGTGTTTTAAATAAATAAACTATAAATAAATTAGACTATCGTCCCAATATGAAATATATTCGTTCGTTCATGTGGGTGTAAAAAATTACTTTATGATATACCGAGGGAAATATGTTGTAAAAATAGGTTTTGAAAAATAGTATTCCTTAAATTCAAATATTTTTATTTATAATCAAATATCTAAATGCATTTTTACACACTGTAATACACTTCTAACACATTAGAACGCGATACGGGAAGTGCGTGGATATACATAATGAGAATTTCGGAGGAAGTATATATAATTAATTTATTTAATACTTTAAATTTATACGGCGCATATATTGAATCTTAATGTCAACAGACAAAGTCGTGCTATTTATACAGAAATAAAACAGTCTAGAAAGAACCAACTCTGACTAGAAGCTCAGTCTAGAAGTTCTGGAAATTATCCTCCACGCGTCAGACTGAGATATAAAACATTCGAGTCGATTTCTCGAGTCTCGATATGGCCAGCATTATACTTATATCGCGGGTACGGTAGTAAACAAAGAACAGAATCGCCTTAAGGCGATTTCACGACAGTATGAAGGATACACGAGGATGTATGGAGAATTTATTGAAATTTCTGAGGATGTTTAAGGATTTATAAGAATTTATGAGGATTTAAAAGGATTTATTCTTACCAAAAAGACGTAGGTGTACAAAATTTTAGTCAGTGGTTTGGCCCTCAGTTTCACAGTGTGTTTAAAAAATCACGATATGAACCAACTACTTTTTCTTTGAATTGAAGTTTTTATCTTTAAGAATTTACATGTAGGTACATTATTAAATATGCTTTGTGTATAAAGAATGTTAGTATATTTAATAACGCAAAAGGGGTGATGAATTTTTTAATTTAACTGTTCAGTGGATGCAAAAATACATAGATTTGATTAATAAGATAAGTAATAAAAATAACTTATTTTTCTAGTTAGCATTCCATTACAGAATGGCTAAAAAAATAAAAACTTCAAGTAATAAAATAATTTTACTTGCGTATATAGATAAGAGACAAGTTTATGACTACGTCAATAAAATAGAATAAACCTTCTACGATATTTCTGGTTTCAACAGGAAATGTAATTGTGCATACAAAATAAAATAATAATTTCAATACTTACGTCTTATGATATATACAAAGGCAAGGAAGGCGAGCAATTATGTCACCTTGACTTAAATCTTCTAAACATATGACACATTCTCCTTTGTCATCAGTCAGTACATCTTCTGCAAAATAATTAAAAAAAAAATACATTAGTATGTTTTAAATAATATATAATTAATAGTTATGGTAGTAGTGCGTGTGGGATACATTATATGTTACATATTCGGTATTCCGGTAGAACACTGACGCATTTGCAACATTCTCAATAATTGATTTAAGCCCGTCATTATCATTACATTAGTTTTAAAAAATATAATATTAGGGTACATCCTATTTGAAGAAACGCCTATTTGACTTACTTATACGACATTTTCAAAGTTACAACCATTTATGCAAAGTTTTCGTAAAACAAAGAGCAAATCCGTATTCGTTTTTTGCCCCTACTAAAAAATTATACTTTTTGCAGTTTTGTCAGTATCTGCAGGAACATCGAATATGCTAAAAAAATTGTTCCGAGGCTGCGCTATACAAAATTTTAGTTGAAGTTTTTTGTGTTTAAATTTAATTATTTCTACATCTCGGTTTTTTAAACTTATATGTTGTTATGGTGGTGTTAAATATACTGCGACCTAAAATATCTAGACCTGCTAAGGCGGCAAAGGAACGACTATTTCAATCCTATCTTCCCAAGAAAGTACTCCTCCAATTCCCACATTACTGGCATTAGTTTCCAGAATAAATTCTCCCTCTAATAGTGGGTAGCTTAGTATTGGTGCCGTTGTCAATGTTTCAAAGGTAGTTTGGCAGTCATCGTCCTAGCAGAATTATCTCGCTGCTTCTGTGAGTCATGTCAATGGCTTAGAGATATCTGCGAACTTCCTTATGAATCATCGGTAGTACGTATACAGTCCAAGAAAACTTCTTACTTGATGTTTATCAGTTGGTTGTGGCCACTCTTTGATAGAAGCGATTTTTTCCTTATCTACAGCCACGCCATCCTTGCTGATTATATGACCCAGGTATTTAATTTTATTTTGAAATAGTTGGCACTTCTTGGGATTTAGCATTAGTTGGGCAGCTTGAAGTCTTTTAAAAACATTTTCTAAGTTCTTTAGATGCTCATCAAAGGTCTTCCCCAAGACTATGATGTCGCCTAAATACACCAGGCATGTTTTCCAGGATAACATTTTCAATACGTTTTTTCACAATCTAGATCCGGTCTTTGTCTAATGGGCCCATTTCCACCTGCCAATATCCAGTCTAAAATAGAAAATAGTTTACTTCCGGCCAATGTATCCAAGGTATCGTCGATTCGAGGCAGAGGATAACTGTATTTCTTGGTAACATTGTTTAACTGACGGTAATCTATACAGAACCTCGTAGTTCCATCCTTTTTCTGGACCAGGACTACCTGAGAGACCCCTGAGCTGGTGGAAGAAATCTATCACCCTGTCTTTGGTAATCTTCGAGCTGATTGACGAATCGGCCTGGCGTCACCAGTGTCAATTTTGCGTTTTACAACAGAAGTTCTTCCTGTTTTTCCTCCTTTTGGTACAAAAATGTCACGTTATTGTCGAAGAAATTTATTTATTTTCTTGTTCTCTAATTGATTCAGAGATTGACCAGCAACTGCAATCATTTGCTCGAATTCGTCGTTGGAATTATCAGTTGTTGTCTGACGAATTATGGAAGTTACTGGTACACAAGTTTCGATTCTGGTCTCTTTCTTGATGGTAATTGAGTAATTATTAATGTTTATAAGACGAACTGGAATCTCTTTAGCAGTCGTGACCAACCCCTTTCCGATCAGAATTCCTCGTCCAACCTCTTCATCGTGATTCCAAGGTTCCATCATTACATGTGTTCCTTTTTCCATAGTTTCCTGAAGCCGTGCTACTATAATAGTTTCACTTATACCACCGTATCTTCGTGTACAGCAACTGGAACGGTCCTGTCCCCATTTGGATATAGGAATACCTCTTCAGCACCAACTTTGATCACTCTTTTCTTAAAGTCTAACTGGAAACCATGTAAGTTCATTACATCCATTCCAAGAATAACATCTTCGGAATTAGCAACAATAACAGTATAGTGAACTTTTCTGTACCAATTCCCAATTGAACCTGGAGTTCCCTATGTATGTTGGTACTTTCACCTGTGGCAGTCCGCAGTCGCAATCTTGTTGGTAGAAGTCTCTTACGGTTATTTATAATTGTTGGTCGTATAATGCTCCTAGTTACTCCAGTATCCACCAACAGTGTATACTTTTTACCATTTACTTCGCCCTCTATATATACACTATCATTTCATTTCAAAGAAGCTATCAATATGAGAGGGTCTTTGGAACAGTTTCGGATCGAAGCTGCCTCCTCTAGACCGAACCGCTCTAGTTTACCTGCATTATACTAGCAGTGATATGGAGGAGTTCTTAATATTTTATGCCCATTTTCCTTAACATATCTATCTACATAGGTGGAATTCTTTTCGTGGTAGATTTTGACGTACAACTTCCCAAATCTGATATTTCATACCATTGATTGGATAATTAATGTTCTTTGAATACTTATGAAAACTTTTGAAATATCAAAATACCCAAATTTTTAACAAATTAGGCATTCCAAACTGAATGGCTACCAGTGGGTTTTGACGGGTTATGATATAGCAAAATGATGGCAACCCTGTAGGCCTGGTGATTTGACAAAGATTGATCATCCATATTTTTCAAAATAAACATAAGCTTATGCCTTGAAGTAAAAATGTAAGCAATTATTTTTTTTTAATGTCTAAAGGCTAAAAATTAGTTTTAAAACACATTTTTTCTAAACCGATTCAAATTAATAAATATTTGCCAGGCAATATGGCCGCTCGTAAACGACCAGCTTTAAGCAATCTATATAACTATATATGTATCATTGACCCTGTTAATGACAACATGACAACAGGGTTGCCATATATAAACTGTCATTACCCACTGGTAGCCCTTTGGACAGGTCGTTGGAATGCCTAATTGACAAATTCAAAATTATTTTGATAACTGTCACCTGACATAATATAACCTTATGTAATTAATCTAAGACTTGTCAAAATCTAGTAACTTTTTGTTTCAACCTATTAACATTTAAACAATAAAGAAAGCGAACGGACTTTATCTCCTACTTCAGCCAAAATTTTCAAATAAATATCAGAAAAAAGTAGGGACCCCTCAACCGAACCTTGCGACACTCCTGAAATTTGCTTAAAATATTTTGTTGTACATCCTGATGTTGCACTGACGTCCATTTCCTAAGTACGGTTCAATAAATGAAAGATGATGCCCTCTAGACATTCATTTTTGTAACATACTTTTATTGCAGTTTTCTATAATAAAAATATACAATGGGGTTGAAAGAGTGTACGCACAATATTCAATTAAGAAGGAATGGATATAATTAGGTTTTTATCTCTTTATAGCTTCAATCACTTCCAAGATGGCAATGTAAAATATTTTGAAACTTTAATATTGTTTGAGGTTTCTAATTATTAATCTTAATTTAGTTTTGAAAGTGTTAAAATAATTATTTGAAAACAAATATTAACTTTTGCATATAGTTTTATTAATATTTTTTTGGGGCAATGTTAATTAAAAAAAAAAGTTACCTGTCACGTATAGATAGGATTAGTGTGGTTACTTTCAAAATAAATATTGTAATATTACGCGTGTTGGATGAAAAATAAAATAGTTTACATACTGCGTACTAGTATAAAAGAACAATTATCTCGTTACGGTATCAATTGCGTTTAGTTTTATTGAAATCTTTTCATATTTAACAGGTCCAAGAATTTTTTTTATAGTAGTTCATAATGTTTTTCATGGATTACGCAGAGTATGTATCACAAAGTTATAATCCGTTGTGAATAACATGAAATTCTTATTTCAATAAATTTTTAGTTCTCCACATTCAAGTAACAAAAATATGGGTGATATTTTTAAATGAAGTACCTACATTTTACACATGGAGGTAGAAGGTAGGGAGACGCTATAAGCATCTATTTCATACATTCAAAACGATATCACTGGGCGTGGTTTATGTAGACTTAATATGGCCGATCCGTCAAAGACAGACTTAATATTTATAAAACTAAGCGTTTTTCGCAAAAAAAGAAAAAGCCAAAAAACGTAGAACACAAAAACGTCTAAATACAAACTGATATTACGTAACGATCATTGGCGGATACAAAAAAGTTAGGGGGGTTAAAGGTAATAAACTGCTTGCAACTAGCACCCTCTGAGGTAGGTAATATTTAGGCTCAAATTATGATTTGTCATCACAAAAACCCTGGTATACCAATTTTAATACACCTACTTAATGAAACGAAGAAAATATAATAATAACGTATTTTTAAAAATTAACTTTGTCACCATGTATATTGAACATGATGACCTCAATCGAAAAAAATTATAATAGAGGTTTCTTCATGGTTTCTTACACTGATCTAAGGAATCTATGGTTAACGGATTGGCCTACTTTTCTGCAACACACTGTAAATGAGTAAAGTTCGCAGAAAATTGCGCCTAATTGAGGAGCAATGGCCCCTTTATTTAGTTTAGGTTAATAATTTTGTTAGTTATTAAGCTGTTAATTATAGCAAATAATAAAAGCTTAACTACAATTACTGTTAGGGATTTGACCCAGTTTTCTTATATTTAGTTGGCGAGTTCAAGATAATAAAAAAGTATTAAAAAATATGATTATTGTTTGGTGTTGCCTTTACAATATCTAAGATTATATTACAGATAAACCACTGCTCGTTCCAAAGCTCATAAAACCTTTTTGCTCGAGACAGTTCAAGTGGTACATTTGAGAAATAATAAACACATGTTTTTAAACATTCTAGGACTTCGAACATGCCCCCCCCCCCCCCACCTTGAAAGGGTAGGCATTCAAAGAATACAATAATAAATAAATTAATCTCAAAAGAAAACAGAATGTAAATGAATATCATTACAGTCAATTTTAAAAACAAAAATAAGAAAATACCTACTGTTTCACATTCAACACATAAAATTGTTTGACGCACTAAGTGAAAAGTGTTCAAGAAAACGCCATTATTGCTCGCATGGAAGCGGGAAAATATCCCTAACTGCCAGACGAATTAGTTCCTTTAGCAGATCGTAAAGTAACGACCCGAGGGATTCCATCAGCTCCTGGATGAATGGGCCCGTTCACTTTCATTTTTGAATGTGAATTAATTATATATTTATAAAGATATTAAACTCTTTTGTCTGGTGGTACTTTTCCCGTTAAGATATTTTTGCTAGAAGTAAGGGAATTCCCATAAAATTCTTTCAGTGACTCATTGCGTCAGAAAACCCCTAATTCCCTTCAAGTCTCGTATCGGTTAATAGTTAAAAGGGCGCGGTTGTCGGATGTATCATTGCACCACCATTCCTCTTCTGCATTTATTAAAGAAATTTACATTATAAAAATATATTATTTTTTTAAAATAATGTATTTATATTTTTAGATAAAGCTGGAAGCCTTACCTTTTTTAAATTTTAATAAAAACAATTAGTATTACTCAAGCTGAATATTACCAAATCGAAATTTTATTTGAGAAAATGTATCTGGTAAACGTGACAACGTTGAAAGTACTTCTAAATAGTGTTGTCTACACATACTTCTAGAAATAAAGGCAACGTTGCCACGTTTACCAGATAAATATTGCAAATCAAATTTCTACTATTTGATTATGGTCTGGTTAATTTTCAGCCTGAGTAATAATAATTGTTTTAATTAAAAAAAAAAAAATAAGCTAATAAGCTCTCAGCTTTAAATCTGAAAATATAACATCACGATTTTTTGAAAAATAATGGAATTTTACTATTTAAATTACATATATAAATGCAGAAATGGTATATTAGGGATACTTCCGACAACCCCGCCGTCTTTAAGCATAACCGATACGAGACGTGAACGGAATTAGGGATTTTCTGACGCAATGAGTCACTGAAAGAATTTTATGGGAATTCCCTTACTTCTAGCAAACATATCTTAACGGGAAAAGTACCACCAGACAAAAGAGTTTAATATCTTTATAAATATATAATTAATTCACATTCAAAAATGAAAGTGAACGGGCCCATTGGTTCTACCCTCCCGAGAAGCCAATTGAGAGGTGATAAGTCTCTGTCCTTGGTAAGAAGTAGCGTAACAATTTTGGAAAAATTATTTTTAATTTCTGTCTCTGAAAAGGCGCAACCATAGATAAATTAATATGTAAGATAAATCGTTTAAATGCACGGCACTGGTAACAAGTGTTTAGTTGTTTAGTTCCTCAGCATTTTATTTGGAGCCACCATCGCAATAAGATGAAAGCGATGTTGCCAGTTTCCATAAACTTTCATGAGATTAGAATTATTTCAAACACCTTATTTTGTTTTGTCAAGCTCGTTACCATCCATACAGTGGCATACTATTGATGGAATATTGTAAAGAGAGGTTTGACAATCTTGTAAAAATGAAAAACGGAATGGCAGGCGGAAGGCGAAATGGACAAATTACAAATAATATAAATAAATAAAAGTTATTTTATGATGTAAGTTATTTTTAGGTTAAGAAGATTTATAAGTGATGATTTGATGTAATTAGTAAGTATTAACAATTTAATTTAATATTAGGTGTTAGATTTGTTTAAGGACTTTGTTTATCATTGTTTTCTTAGCCTTAACGAAATATAGGTAATTTTATTTTGAATCTATTTTCAAATCTTTTTTTAATATATTTGTAACAATATTAAAACATGTCTGACCCTGGTAAAGCATCGAAGGGTATATAGCTAAGTATTCTTGTTCAGCTCCTAATTGTTAAAATAAGTATTCTAATATTCAGCAAGCTGGTTATTCAAATAAAACCTTTTTTCATTTTCTTTCTGATGTCAAAATTCGAGAAGTAGCTGATCATGCTTTAGTATTTATGATACACGGTTTAAGAAAGGTTTGGAAACAACCTATAGCATATTATTTTATACATCATGCTATAAATAGTAAAGATCTTAGTAAGTTGATTAAAGAGGTTATTACGGCTCTTCAAAATATAGGTTTAAAGGTTTTAGCAACTGTTTGTGATTTGATGGGGGAAGGATAGCTTTAAGATCATTGCGAACAAAGGGTGGAACTGTAACAAATTTAGAGCGACATTTCTTTCTAAATGGACAGAAAATAATAACTCTTTTTGACATTTGTTATTTACTTAAGTGAACTAGAAATGCTCTTTTCAATGATCACATTCAATAAGACGGGAATAAATTGTTAAATTAATTTCTATTTTTATAAATTTCAATATAATTATTAGTTAGTAAGTTTCAATTTTTCCTTCTCTTGGATTGAAACCTTGCCCTGGTGAGAGGGCTTGCAAACTTTAATGATTATTATTACAGAATTTAAAGGATAGCCTTTTGTTGTCAGTCAAAAATGAAACGTAATTTTCAAACTCTAATTTGTTAGATCAACTAGAACATATTTGTTTTAAAGTTAAAATAAAATTCAAATTAACTATTGCACTATGAGAAATAATTTTTTTTTTATAAACTAATTTTAGACTAATTAAAATTACCTTGTGCTTATAAGAATTAGCAACATTTTGATAAGAGAAATTGTTCAGTAAGATATGTACACTTTTTTTGTTTTTATAGAAAACGCCCAGAGAAAACACCTAATACCTGCATTGAAAATTGGTCCATTTTCCAAGAATGAGAGACTACTATTAATTTCACATACAATTATTGTTATTTAATATTGAATACATGTTATGTATGTAATAAACGTTTAAATGCACCTTACTTGTATTAAATGATTAAACTATACCCGTTTCAAGTATTTTAGTGTAAATAATTCTTTATTTATATATTTTTGGAGTTTTATTACTTTAAAAAAAAAACTAATATTTATGTTAAATATAATATTTTAATTTAAATATTAGTTTTTTTTTTGAGTAATGAATTCCAAAAAATGTAAATAAATAATAAAAGTACATTTGAATGAACCGCGGGAAAACTAGACACTCTTCTTTTTATTTTCTTCTTTTTCTCTACTGCCTTTAACTATCAAGCCAACCAGCCACTTGTGTAATGTGCGATGGTGGCTCCAAATAGTATGCTGAGGAACTAGGGCCCGTATTTATAAACAGAACTTACTTGAGTCGGACTTGGGTAAGTCGTCCTTGAACCAAAATCGAAGTTCGGTTACAACGCCTCTAAAGTTCCAGATAGTTCCGCTGTTACACTGGAATTTAGAGATGGATATTAGCAAATCTGTAACTGTTATGTACATTTACGGATTTGTTAATACCTATCTTTAAATTCACACGATATAATCGAACTTCGATTTTAATTCAAGGACGACTTACCCAAGTCCGACTCAGCTGAGTTTTGTTTATAGAACAGAAGTAAAAGTTGGAAATGCTTTTGCCAGTTCTCCCACTTTATACACATAAATTGACAGGTTGGCAGCGGATTTCACCGAAGTGGACGCGATACATTGGCGTACAAAATTACTTTATAGATGTTAATAACAATTTCGAGTAAATAGTTTAATAAATTGTGAATAGCTGTTGAAATTTTGTAAAATTATAATTTGAATATTATAATACATGTTTAATAATTATTTATAATCCATAAATACATGCGATTGTCCGGTTCCGCTGATAACAATTTAAAATTACTTATTCTATGAAACGACACTGGCAGGTAAACATTACTGTGAAATTCTCGGAGCCGCCCGACGTGGTTTGACGTTTACCCCCTCTCTACCTACCAAAAGACTTTTCAACTTTTACTTTCTCTATAAATACGGACCTAAAACGTGTTACCAGTGCGGTGCATGTAAACAATTTATCTTACATATTAATTTATCTATGGGCGCAACTGTTGGAGATGCTCGAATTTTCATATTAATTAATTTCATCGTCAATCAATAATTTTACTTGAATTTGATTTAAAAAAAATCCTGTCATTGTAACAACCAACAAAGTTGGTCCGATTATCTGACATAATTTGCGTAGATTTGCCTCGTCTTGCAATGAAACGCTTTAAAGCAGAGAAAGTGACTCAGTACCGGTATTTAGGACCGGCGCGCGGCGTGCAGAGGATTTAAATGTTCTGAGCTGAATAGAATAGCTGTAACATGATGATGCACAAGTAAAAGAATGGGATGTGTTTGTCACAGCTGAATATGGAATGTCAAAATCTTCGGCCGAATCGTATTATGTCATTTTCATCCAAAAAGGTATTTAATGAGAGAATTTTACTAAAGAAATGGCTCGATTTTACATTTTTCTTTTTTACTACTTTTACACAAGTAACCGAATTCTGAAGTTCTTGAGTTGTAAGAGGACCAAAGGATCTAAGAACTCTATTAGCAGTTACGATAGTTAAGATGAAAACGTCTACAATAAGCGATAACCCTTTTAACGATGCAAATTTTGAAAACTTTTCGAAGTGAATTTTTTCAGTTAACTAAAAAATATTGTATTGAACTTTTTCCTTAAGCTCGGGTAACTCTTCTTAAGACTGAACATTGGAATTGGAGTAGCTACTAATTGGGCCAATTTGAAGATGATTCTATTAAGAAAGGAGGACCGTACTATCACAGAGCTTTCGACTCGAGAAGCTTTGGATCGATTCCTTGTGCCAATAGGTCAACAGGATTTTCCTTTGTACCGACATGTCACCAACATTCAGCCTTTGAATTAGAATGAATTTCAGAAACTCTATTTCCTATAACCGTTTTGAGAAGATGTGACAATATTTTGATCAATGCCAAAACATGTAACGGTTGGAACCGTTTTCGTTATTTAGACACAAACATCTCTACTCAAATGTCATTTGTCGTTTATGCCTTGTGTCAAAAGTTCCTAATTCATTTTGATTTGAATCTGTCAACGAATAAGGTTGATTTTAAATTATCTGGGTCATCCGATGTACTAAATCATTTTTATCTATCGTATATTCCGTCTGATTTTGTAAGGTAAGCTTTAATACCGATATATTGTTGAAAATATATATTTTGTACAATAATTTCTTAAATGAAATGTAAAATTTTAAACATAACCTCAATACATGAATAACACACACGGATAACACGTTTTATATTATGCTTTACTATGTTTAAATATGTTAAATAAGATTTTTCCTTTTCATATTAATTTTAGTTTCTGTGAAATTATTCACATATTTTTCAATTGTTCAATTATTAGTTAAAGGCATTTTATCTGGTTCCTGTGCAAATTTCCAATTTCCTTTCTTAACATTTTTACCTTTTCCTTTTAGCGTGGCTATATCTAGACGGTTTATTTCGAGTTATATATAAAGAAGTTTATTTCAAGTTATATCAAAACAGTTATGGAGATTTAAGTTTATGGATATTTAAGTTTATGAAGATTTATATCTAAGAGTTTGGTCCCATCTGAAGACCGAGATTTGGTTCACCTATAGAAGATCGTTCAAATCCAGGATTAAGAATAAGAATCCCGAATCACTTGAAGAACGCCTAATATACCATGCAAATCACCCCAATATAACAGATAAGTCTTTGTTTTTTAAAATAAATCATCTAAATTTGAATTAAGTAAATCTCTGTGAATTAGAATTTGTTACTACCTTAACTAATACTTTGTTTAAATATAATATCTTAATGGTTAGTGATTTTCTATATTTTTATCACTAATCTTTAGTCAAGTATAGTAAGTTTAATATAGTGGTGCCCAACTTATTTTTCAAGGTAATTCGAGTTATTTAACAACCTGACCCACTCCCAAAATCAATTGAGCTTAAAACACTATAACAAATAGATAAAATAACAAGTATCACGTTACAAACAATGGTTGAATCTGTCCATAAATTGATATTAAAAGTTCGATCAAGTAAATCTATGATCTTTTTTGATAGTCGTAAAAGAATAAGTGCTACGCAGAGTTCTAGAAGAGGAATACTAATTTTCTTTAAGGGAGCTACCTTTGTCTTGGCACATAGTAGATTTACCGCGAATTCACCATTCTAAGCAATAATATGAATATAAATTGCAGCGCCTTACGCATATTCACTGGCATTTGAAAATCCATGTAATTTAACATTTTCTGCATTATTGATAATGACGTCCCTAGAAATCCGCAAATCATTTAGCTGATGTGCATATCTAATTTATCTAACCATAGTTGCATTAACATAACCTTTACGACAGATGCATTCAAAAGTCCCAATAGATATTTGAGCTATACCTGAAAAGATGGATCGTTTGCGGTTACTATTGTAGGAAGATATTTTGGTTGAATTGCAAATAATATAAAATCCGATTTAGGACACCATTGAAGACCCAATGTCTTGGTGCTTTCATTCGAACCCAAAGAGAAAGATATATCGGAAGCAGATCACGAACTTTCAATGCTTTCCAGCACTGATGAATTATTGAAAACGCACTTTCAAAGAGGAAAGCAACCCTCATCTAAAATCTGTTTTATTTCTGGACAACGAAGAATAAGTTCAAGACAGGTCAAGAAAACAACAGGGTGGTCAAGTGGTACATATGTACATGTTTCTAAAACTACTAGGAATTCGTACAATGGGATTGAAAGAGTGAATGTTTAATAATTAAGAAGGAATGAATATAATCAAGTCTTTATCGGTTTATAGCTTAAATCACTTCCTTGTCAGATTGCAACGTGAAATTGTTTGAAACTTCCCTATTGATTGGGATTTCTAATTAATAACTACATATCTTATTGACTTATTTTTGAAAGTCTAAAAATTATTATTTGAAACAAATATTTACTTTTGCATATTTTTCTATTAATTTTGTTTTGGGTTATTAAAAAATAAGATTGCCTACCACGCATAGATAGGATTAGTGTGTTTATTTCAAAATTAATATTGCAATATTTTGAAAATTGCGTATGTTAGAAGAAAAATAAAATAACTGTTTACATACTGCGTACTGGCATAAAAGATGCTCCTTATCTTGTTATGGTGAATATCAATTGCGTTTACTTTTGTTTAAATGATAATTGACAGGTCAAAAATGTTTCTTTATATAATAGTTTATTACTGTTACATCCATTGTAAATAAATGAATAACAATAAATACTTATTTTAATTAATTTTTAGTGTTCCACATTCAAGTGACAAAAATGTTGACATTTTTAAATGAAATACTTTTGTATATTTTTACGGATTTGGTTTGATACTTAATTTCCAACAAATACGTCTATAAGACCACTGTCGTATTAACAGGATTGAAAGAAAATATTTAATTTGTTTTTAAGTTATTATTATAGAAATCAATTAAGTCAAGTTCATCATTGCTTAAGGAAGGACCCAAAAAGTAATTATTTTCTCTGGATTCTCGAGACTGGGTGGTTTCAAAGAATTTCCAAATTTTTTACAAACATTAAGCTTCCCGATTGGTTTCCAAAGAGTTTTACTATCACAACTAGACCCACTCAATGAAAATTCTAAATAAGATATTTTTCATCATTAGATGGCAATATTTGTGAAGTTTTTCAAATTGTTATAATACTCCCAACGGTGTGGGTTAGGGTTGACACCTTTTTGAAAAGTGAATAAAGGACTACGATGCTGACAGGAGCTCCGGTATACAAAAAGTCCTCATCCTTCTGCTGAATTTAAAAAAAAAAGTCGCCGAGCTTGTAACAAAAAAAATATCCTCATTGTAATTCTACCGAGCTTCTAAAAAAAAGTCCTCGGCTTATATATTTTTGTAGAAACCATGTTCCTTCCAAAGATATGTGCTGTAAAAGATATTTCCCGTAAAAAGGACATTTTGCTTCAAACAGGGACAGGTAACAACCCTAGTGTGGGTTTTTAGCACGTTTTAGACTTGTTAAAGGCCTTATCTTTTAAGTTTATTAACAATTTAATACCTATTATTGGTTAACCAATTTTAGTTTCGGCAATACACCAATGCGGGAAGATGTTCTTTTATTAAATTCATACTTTATTTAGTATAACTGATTGTACGAGTAATTAAACTCTATTGAGCCATTCATTATTTTCTAATCAATAGGGTAAACAAAATAGATGAGAGCTAAAGAGCATTTGCTAAAAGTTGAAATGTTTTCCTAGAAGGTACCTCATATTCTGGCTCGTTTTTAATTGAAAGATTTACAAAACAACAAGGAAATGTGCAGTATTATTGCTATTAAACATTCTATTAATCCGAAGGTCCTAAAAAGATTCCTACTATGCATTTCACAATAAAGTAGACGTAATAATAGTAGCAATACAATGGCAAATAGTTTGTACCTACTTGTAAAACGCAAAACATTATGCGTCTAAATCTAGAGACATTCGCATAATAAAAACATAAAAATTTAATCCTCCGGCGATTATTTATACAAACAAAAACATTTCTCTGTTTGAACATTTGGATGCGGCAGTGAGTGAACTATTTTAATGTCAACGGCCAGATGAGTCTAAAATAACTCTTAAGGTCACTTATCTGTTTTTAGCGAATTTGTATAAATATGCATTCATTCTTTAGTAATGGGAATTTTCGTAGAATCGGGACAGTAAGTAAACGAAACATTTAGGTGGACCGATTGTCTAAAAATGAAGACTTGTAATAAGAACTATTATTTACCCAGCTTTAAATTTGAGTACAAACTAATTAAATATGCGGATCTTGGGTTCTAATACTTACGTAAAGTAAAAGGAGTGACGCTGAGAGAAATAATTCCGAAACAAGATAACACAAAAGAATTAGGAATACGTTGAGGCCAGACAACTAAGTTGGTGGGGATACACCAAGAGAATTTACACTATGACAGAAAAAAACGAAGCCGGCAAGGTGATATGCGCGGCCATATACGCCATACATTCGTTCTTTGTGTTGTGTCTAACGTTGGCGCATCTCGCGACTTTTGTTATTCCTGTCGAACTGCAAGAGAACATATCAGTAAAGAATATTTGGCTAGGTATATGTAGAACAAAATAAAATGAATTAGAAAAATAAGGCCGGAAGAAAACTGCGACAATGTGATGATCGATGGACCGTATTATAGCTATTAGTGTTTTTCAGGAAAATACACAATTAATTTTGAAGTGTGACAGCAGTGAAAAGCAAGCGTAGTAGATCTAAATACTGATTCATTCATAAAACGCACGCTCGCTTCTCAGATAAACATACTCCCACAAACCATTCCCACTCAAATTAGCAGCTCTCTTCTTGCCATGAAAAAGGGCTTAATTATGAATGAATGGTTTAGTCTAGTAGTTTTTGATCGGAACCGTCAATCCTAAAACACAAAATAAAATCACGTCTTGTCTGTGCGTACGCCGACAACATCTGTATCTGTAACGTTAGGGGGGTGGGTTACTAAGGCCTCATTAGGCCCATTGTGCATCCTCCTAAGATGATAGGCACCTCCTAGCTCGTGAGCCAGCCTACAGATTTATATCGGCCAGCGTTAGTCGATACTTGCCGAACACAAATCTTCTAATAAATGAGAGCGTCGAGCAATCGTAAAGGATATGCTTGATAGTCTCATCTTCTTGTTCGCACCCTCTGCAGAGTGCGGATTCTGACAGCTCCATGATATGGAGAAGCTTCCGTACTTGGCAATGACCAGTCAGAATGCCTGTGACTAGATGCAGATTCTGTCTAGTCATAATCAAGTATTTGTTTGCTGCAGTATTGTCAGGATAACTTAGGAGCTCCCTAGCAACTCTGCAGTGTCTTGTTTCATCCCATCTTTCCTTAAATTTCACAAGGGAATGTTCTTTAATTAGGTCTGTCACTATCGATTTTGTCAAGCCAATAGAAGGTCCAGGTCCAAAAAGTATTTGGTTGGCTGCTTTCTTGGCTAGTGAATCAGCAAGACGGTTACCTTTCGATGTGGCGTGACCTTTGATCCATCTTAAGGTGGCCACATGGTTGATGGATACTTCGGCCAAAGCTTCGTGACATTCTAGTACTAACTCTGAGTAAATTCGTGGTCTGTTCAGGGTGAATAGTGCTTGTCTTCTATCTGTATAGATGAACATGTTCCTTCCAGTGATATTGTTTCTGGTTATTTCTTTTGCTGCTATGAGAATACCCGTGAAGCTCTGTTTGAACTACACTGGCACTATTGCTCACGGCCCATTTTATGTTTAGGTTTAAGAATCTTGAGTATATTCCACATCCTGAGCCTTGTTTTGTTTTAGAACCGTCGGTGTAGATATGAATCGTACCTGCCACTTCTGGATCTTCTATTTGTTCTATTATAACTTTATATGGCTTATGGAAGATATATTTCGGTTAGATGGAGTCCATGTTCGCTTGAAGCAGTGGAGGCGGATCCTACATTAGGTTCTATTCCAACCGTGCGGAGGCGTGTCATTGTCGTCAGAGCAACCTACTTGATGTAAATATCAAGGGAAGTGAGACTAAGAATGACTTCTATGGCTCTGGTCGGTGTTGTTTTCATGCTGTTCTTTGAATTTGTTCTAGTTTACGGATAGCTGTTAATTTTTGGGTTTTTGGTACCCAGACAACTGCACCGTATGTTAGCATAGGTCTTATGATAGCCGTGTAAGTGCATGCGACGACTCTGGGGGAGAAACCCCAGGTGTGCCCCACGTTTGGGCGGCATTGTTCATAAGAAATGTATGCTCTTTTAACTCTGTTTTCTAAATGCGAGTTCCATGTTAACTTGCTGTCAAAGGTGAGACCTAGGTACTTCACCTCTGTGAAGCAGTGAAAAGCAAGCGTAGTAGATCTAAATACTGATTCATTCATAAAACGCATGCTCGCTTCTCAGATAAAAATACTCGCACAAACCATTCCCACTCAAATTAGTAGCTATCTCCTTCTTTCTAATGCTGCAGCCGATGCGACAGATCTGCGTAATAATAAACAATCTAAATGATTGCAATAAAAAGGGCTTAATAATGAATGAAAGGTTTAGTCTAGTAGTTTTTGATCCGAACAGTCAATCTTAGCACACAAAATAAAATCTCGTCTTGTCTGTGCGTGCGTATGTGCGCGCGACGACTAGATAATTCTAGAACGAAAGCTCCGATGGACTTGCGGTTTCGACTTTGTTTGATAAATTCTTCCAGCTGAGAACTCTATTGATTTTCAGAATTTTTAATTTAACAAGCGCTTTAAATGTGTTTTTAAAATGCAGTGCATTTATTATGGAGCTTATTTTATACATTACGACACTGTTAATAATTTTACTAGATAGCCATGTATGTGTATGTCAACTGTGAAAGCACACATCCATTTTTTAATGTAATTTTTAAACGTCAAATAAATTGTTTAAATATTTTTAAAGGATTTTATTTGAGAGGTTATTTATTTGAATAGAAAGTGATAGATAAGTGAAAATAATTGTTTTAAGTTGAAATGAATGTGGATATTACGCGAATAACATACATGATGGAGAAGTAAAGATAATATTTGCACGAGTTTTAAGAAACTCTAGAATAGAGATCGTATCTGAATTTGATATTGGAATCTAAATGGCAAAGAGCTCACATATTATGTATACATGGTCATGCTAAAGGGGTAAAGATCCTAAATTTGTTTACAAAGGAGAGCTTAAGGGGTAAAGGGCCAAATACACTGACATTTGCATGGGTACGATGTAAATGGGCCAAATATTTTTACTAGGATAGACTTAAGGGGCAAAGCCTTTAAATATTTTTCATATGAAAAGTTGACGTCACAAAAAAAATGTATCAAAATTTGTCAAAATTCAACGATGTCATCGGAGTTGTTGATTTTGGAAATGTTAGAGGGATTAGGTTTGTTTATTAAATGTTAAATGAAGGACTGTAATAGAATTTGAAGAATTAAATGAAAGAAATAAATAAAAAATAGATATTTCTATTATAAATATTGGAAGACAGGGAGAGCAATGAGACTGAGTGAGAGAAGCTGGAGCAGAGTTGTAGCAGAGCGGAGAATGATACCAGGATTGAGCAGAGGACATCAGGGAAGTAGACGGTGAGCAAAGGAGAGAAGGATACAAGGAGAGGAGTGAGCAGAGAAGAGGGAAGAAATTGAATATATTTTTTTTTTTTTTTGAAAAAACTGTATTTATTTGGTTAAATTTTTAGAAATGAACCACCCGTTTGAAAGTATTTTGAAATTTGGAAAAATATATTGGGAAATTAAGTTGGTATTTTCATATCAATTTATTTACATAGACTTAAATAAAAAAGATACAAAATATTTTGATATGGGCAGGCTTAAGAGATAAAGGGACAACACATTTTTTACATAGGCAGACATGAAGTATTAATGGGCCAAATATTATTACATGGAAAGGCTTAAGAGGTGAAGAACCAAATATTTTGACATGGGCAGGCTTAAGAGGTAAAGAGTCTAAATATTTTTACATGAGCAAGCTTGTAGGACCAAATACTTTACATAAATTATTTGTTCAAAAAAATTTGCAAACCATAATCAAAAGCCGAACAATGGTTCTTACTAGGTTTCCAACCAAGTGTTCTTGGAGCGTCCTTTACGGTTTTAGACCGAAAAAGGTGAGTCGCCACCTAGCAAGAACTTTCGCATTTGAAGATAACATGGTATGAGGTTTTTCCTCTTCCATGCAAAGTCTACACGTGTTGTTTCAGTAAGCAGTGTCCGATTAGTAATCTCATAATGTAGAATATCTGGGAACTTGCGAGCTGTAGTACCTCAGCAGCCATGTCTGGGTTTGGTTCCCTTAGCATGAACTTACTGATTCTGGGTTCTGTTATCTGTTGTCAGTGAATTTGATGTTTAAGGGTTATCCACCTGTTCACTGCCTGCAGAGCAAGGGTTTTGTTTATCCCAAATACAGTTTCGGGTTCTGTGAATGGTAGTTCCGATCCCTCTTTGGTGAGTTCATCAGTCTTTCTATTCCTTGGATACCTTTGTCCTGATCCCCAACTCTAGTTTTACCTTGTTGTGGGTTGCAAGTATTCCAAGGCAGTTCCAGATCTGCTTTGACTTGATTATGTTTGAACCAAGAGTATTTAAGGCTGCTTGGCTGTCTGAGAGAATTAAGATGGTTTGAATGTTGTATTTCCTTCTTAAATTCTCTTGTATACATAACTCGATTGCCAGTAGTTCAGCGTATGTTTCACATTGAGATGGTGATGTGTGTTTCCTTTTTAGTTTTAGATCTGTATACATACGAATACTTATACCCGGAAAATGAGGATAACTCCTATAGCAGGATATTAGGAAAATAAAATGTCCAAGAAAATGTAAAATAAAACTAAAGACAAAATATTAAACTAAAAAAAAAACTTCTTAATTTACCTCTTACGAATTTGCGCGTTGAGACCTCAGTCTCGATAAGGTGAAAACCACCAATGTAGCGCATCTAGAATGTTTACTAAGGATTAGTTAAATATAAAACAGTAGTATGTTATAAATTAGTTTCGTTAAAATTTCACATGATTAATTTTTTTATAAACTATATGTAGGACAATGACTACTAAAATACTTCCAAACCAACGGTAAATAGAAACAGTGTTACTGTTAATTTATAAAAAAAAAGTTGAAACGAGAGGTTAGCTATATCATATTAAAACAGTTCTTTCCATTGTTCGATATTTTTTAGACTTATTGCTCAAAATAAACATACGACTTACCGTTGTAAGATAGCCGAGGTTTTGTTAGGCACATCACCAAATGACATTCTATATCATCAGGAATCACAAATTTGCTGCATACTGGACATTTGATGCCTGAAACAAATAAAAATAGATACTTACAGTTTTAGTCGTTTTACTTCTAAAATAGAAACAGAAAATACAAGTGGTAAAAAAATACACGTTTTATTCTTTAATATTTACATGTATTTCTACTCTATTAGCTTTTTCACGGGTTGATTATATTATTTTTAATATTTAATTATAAGTTAATGACTTTATCATTATCTTCAGGTCCCACCACCATGCCCTCGACCATGCCACTTCATAATCTATCAGTCGATGGATACAAACAATGCTAAAAGAAAATGGCATAGATATAAACAAATTTTTTGTCACATAATCTATATGCCTCTACTTTTCAGCTGCCTTTAGAACATGAGTCCAATATCGACAGTATAAACATGGGGCAGGATAGACGAAAAGACTTAAAATGTAATCCAGGTTTTACAATAGACCATTATATAGTGATAAATATGAGTTTATTAGATTAATAATTATAATAAAATAATTAAGTTTTTTAGCTATAACCATGTTTATTATTATTCATTTTTAATATATTCACTTATTATCAAGTACATAAACTCAAAATTTATTTTTTAAACGTTTTGACATAAATGTCAAATCAAATGGGAACACTGTCTAAAAGGTTACCGATATTATTTTATTCACCCAAGAAACTTTTCTAATAAGCACATGCGAAATATTAAAGACAGCAGCAAGCAATACCACGCTATACGTATCGCTAAATATTATCACATGTCTGTTTGGCAATAAGAATTGTCTGGTACATTTTATAATTTTCATAATTTACAGGGTGACCAGACGAAAACGTACCAGAGCCCATTTTCAGGAACTGCATCAACATTTTAGACAAACACTTTTACCCGTCATTTTTTTATTAAAGAGGGAGATCTTTCTATCATATCCCCAACTGTCATACGTCATTACTCTCTCCGCCATTGTAACCAATACAATTTAAATAGGGAAAGTGCCAAATATGACACATCAATGAAAATGTAATGAGGATTCAGTGATATGACTATTCATTGCATTACGTTTGATTTAAGCGCCCTCTAGGGAAATAAAGTATGACACTTCATTTGAAAGCTAATTCTATTATTAATTTAATGCACAACATAACAAAATATAATTGAAGGAAACATGAATTTAATAAATGAAAAATCTTGCAGAGCTTTAACGTTATGAATACAAACTTTAATCGCAATCAATTAAAATAACAAGTTTATGTTACGCATTAAATTACTGATAAAATTTTCTTTCAAATTAGGTGTCACACTTTGCAATACGTAACAGTTTTTTTATCCCGCTGGAGGATGCTATAATCAAAAGTAACGCAATGAATAGTTATATTACTGAATTCTCTACAAACCTTTCCCTTTTTAACCTTCAGCTGGCTTGCTCATCCTGAGTAGCATACCTGGGTATCTATTCTTGAATCTCAGGGAGTAGAAATTTTGAGGGAAGAATGAGACAAAAATGCAAATTTTGCGCGTTGCAGATAAAGAGGCAAAACCGGTTTTCTATTCCTTCGAATTCAAGAATAGCTACCCTGGACTCGTGGGGTACGTACGAATCCCAGTGAGAAAAATCTTTGTAAAAATTTAAATATTGATTATTTTGTCTCAAAAAAATTCAGAGATCCTCTTTAGATACCATTTTAAACTGTAGAATAGTCAGAGTAATCATAACTTTTTGTTTTTCGATAAAAAGGGCTGAAATTTTACATTTCTGTTACATCACTATAAAAGAATAATAATTGTTTATATGGGTTTTAAAAAAAAAAGGTATTTATTTTGAGAGCGCTATCCCACCGGCCCAGGTATAAAAGTATATCCCTTGACTACCGATAGATGTCGTAACGAGTTTCGATTTCGAAAATTTAGATATCGAAAATCGACGAGAAAGAGCGTGGGGGTATGTACGTACCCCACGAGGCCAGATGAAGGTTAAGGTGGCTCTATAATGGCTCTGGTACATTTTCATCTAGCCACCCTGTACAATATTTACACTTAATATTAATAGTAGTATTTAAAATGTATGTTATTTATCAAACTATCGATCTATGTAGTTACTGGTATTTTGAAGATAAAAATTTGACAACAAAGGGTAATTTTTACAGACTGTATACGTCCTTGAAGAAGCCATAGATCTACAATATGAGAAACTGGTTCAATTATAGTCATGTGGTTTAATCGTTCCTTAGATATAATCTAGATAATTTAATGTGTCACTTTTTAAATACTTTGTTTAAAAAATGATTAATAATTTGTATGTTCGGCGATTTATTAACGTTTTTTCTCTTACGATAAAAAGTTAATTAAATACAATTTAAATCCGTCCACGTTCCAAACATAACACAAAAATACAGAGTGACAACGCGTAAAATGAATTTTTAAACAAAATATCACGTGAACATTTCATTATTGCATTGTATGCTTATTGCTTAAATAATAACTTCTGACGTAAAATTAAGAACAGTTAATTAAATATGTGAGGGTACCATTTTATCATCAGAGGCGTTGGAAACAAGTTCAATTTGATAAAATGATTTTCAAGAGAATCCTAATAGGCCATATCTCACCCGCTGTGATTTTTTTCTTTTCCGAAACGAAAGATTTTAAATTTACCGATGCAGATATTGATGAGGTTATATTTTGTTGGAACTGGAGAGTTACTTTCTAGTTTATGGAGTCTCCTATAGTCTAGAGAAGGAGTGCATTATTTAATATGCAGAACGTAGAACAGGTTCAAGAGGTAGACATTTTATTTATACCTCATCCTTCAAAGCTTATTTGTAGATAAAATAATAAAAATTTTCGTTTAGATTTAATCATGTTTCCATGATTTTTACTGTAATAAACCTTGGCACTGACAGATAAGTCAGATTTTATTTAGTCATAGTCGTATCGTATGTATTTTAATTGATTCGAAATTTTGTATTAGTTAATATTATAATTTTACAGTTATATAGGAATAGCGAGTGCATTAGAAAATATTGCAAGCCAAAGTAGGCGTAAACGACATTTAGAAGAAAAAAATATCGAACTTAATGTATTTATTAATCTTCGAAAAGACTTTAAATAAATAAACTTGTGCAGAATCGATCGATCGGTATACGTTCTTGAAATATAACTTAAAAACCTTTTTTCTAGTTCAACATTGTAATTGCTTATGTAACTATTAATATTTTTTCAATGTAAAATTATTCCAGATCATTAACAACTGTATGCAACATTTTGAACGATGACCCGTTTTAATAAGTTGATGATATGCAATTTTTTTATAAATGATACATAAATACATATTTCTTAATCGACATAATTTGTATAATTAATTTTTAATGAGAGCACTCGTACAACATTTTATCTAGAAATTTCTTTAGTATATTAATATATAAAAGAAATATTTAAGTAAGGGTAAAATTATTTTCATAGAAATGTATCTACCAATAATTATATCCTTATTTAAGCCTTCTTTAGCTACGTTGGTGAAAAAAATTGCCTAAATCCACAATCATATTCCTTCATTAGTGGTACAGAATTAAATTTCTTAATGGAGCGCATTTTGTTTGCGCACCCTTCCTCGCCATTTTGAATGAGTTCACAGGCGTCATTTGCGATTAAGTTTTACAATTATTCACTTTAAACATGAAATTGAACTTTGTCCTCTTGAGTCAAAAACATTTGATAGTTTGTAAGTAGAGTAATATGTACTACATATATGTATGATTGATGTATCTTATAATTATGGATTTACATATTGAATTTTTTGCTCTTGTGTTTTGTTACCATATGGCGCAGTCGGTAAGGTGGTATCGTTGGAGACGAACAATCTTAATTTTTTTTTTATCCAAAGAGTAATTTTAGAGATATTTCGTTGTTTCAACATTATATCTCCTCCTGAACGAGCAAAATTTTATTAAAATCTATAAATCTGTAATTACATTTTTATATAATACTGTTACGCAGCACCCTGTAGCGTAGTAAAGGTACGAGTAAATAAAAAAGATAGAATAATCCAGAAATGTCTCGAAATGTCATTCCTTGTCAAAGAAAAGTCCGGAATGTTCGAGGTTCTAAAAGCTCGAGACAAGCTATATAAGTCGACGACCTGACGTCAGAGTTCAGTTTTATGATAGACGATACATTTTAATGTTATTGTACCAGTTGAATTGAGTTATTGTTAAAGTTGAATTAAAATAAATTGTGATACCAAAAACCTGCGTAACAATACGTTGAAATAATCCACTATTTTTTATACATATTAAACGAGGTACTGGCCAAGTAGACATATTCAAACAGGTTAGCCATGCTAAAAATTTTTCTAGTTTGCTTCGTCTGTCATTTTAAGAAAAAAATTATTCCGCAACCGACTTTAGCTATGTCAGGTTATTAGTTATAAGCAGTATTTTATCAGTTTATTATTAATTTATAATAGAGTATATTACCGTTAAAAAAATTTATTAGTTAAGCGACAGAAATTAAGTAATCTATAAAAAATACATAATATGGAAAAATTTATTTTAAAATTACTAATAGACACATCAAGTAATGAGAAAGATTATTTCCACAAGAACAGTTTCGTTAAACGTTAGTGTTATTAAATTCGAAAGCTTAATGATCCGTGGCAACTCTTATTGTTACTATTTACTTCACCCATTTTAGAAACATGTCAATTATAACACACCAGTGAATGGTCTATCTAGGCATGAACATTAACAGCTAATTGCTAATTACTTTCTGTCAGTTGAATTAGTACCTACAACAAAAAGTATCAAATAAAAAGTATACAATCCAGAAGTGAAAACAAAAAATAATTTAAGTGAGGTGAACAGATGTGAAAACATATGGCTCTGGCTAGGGGATTTGTCATTTCCTTGTTTTAATGAGAGCACGATACTAAAAAATATATTTAAAAAGTTATCGAAGAACCTGATGACACATGAAGTGTATCCGATACTGCTTTAGTTATAGAACAACATAATTAAATGAAAGGTTGAATATATTTCGTTAGGTTGGTATATAGATACATTATACATGGGATATAGATTAATAATTAAATAATTCAATAGAACGAGTTAAAATATTTATATAAACCGGGTGACTCTATTAATTTTTAAGTAAGATCGAGTTTGACAATCAGCGAGTACCATAATTAATAAAAAAATACATGAGAAATCCAAAATCACAACTTCTTGTCAAGAAAAAATTGAATATGAGGATTAATTATGTTTTTTATACATCTAATTTTGCAACTTCTGCAATTTAAAAAGGGAATTAACTATTTCTCTTAATATTGGACTATCGTCATTTTGAGTAATTTAAATCGAATATGTGAAATAAAATCGAAAGAGAAAAGTTCGAAATTAAAAAAAATTAGAATGACAAAGGTTCGAAAGTAAGAAAAGTTTGAATTCAAAATAATCAAATTTAGAACAAATGATCGAAATCGTATATGATCGAAATTACAAATGATTAAAATGCGCTCCAACTCTGTATATTGTTGATATACGGTATTGGCCAACTAATACCTTCTAATGTCTCTTGGCACAAGTACGTGTGAAAACTACAAAGAGCCAGCACTAGGGCAAGCAAGAATGGAACACCAGTGCCAAGGGATATTCGTTGGCCGATACCGTATGTTTTTCAAACGTGATAGCTTAAAAATAACACTCTTAACACTAAAAAATGGGACGGATATGAACTGAGACGGCAAGCAACTGATAGTATTATCACAGTGGGAGTACTTTTAATTATGAACTTAGATGGTTGAATCCAAATGTAAAATATGTTAAAGACAATAGTGTATCAATTGGAGAGTATCTCGAAGAGGATATGGTGGAAATAACAGGTGAACAAAGTCTTGACCGAGCAGTAGACCAAGTAAGTAAGGCCATTATAACCGCTTACGAGGAAAACTGTCCGGAGAAAACAAGGCAGCAAAGAACAAAAACAGTCTGGTGGAACAAACACTTGGAAGGCTATTTAATAAAGCCAAGTCAACCGAAGACTGGGCCTTATACAAGGCTAAACTAACGCAGTACAAGGAGATAAGAAAGGCTAAGAGGCAATCGTGGAGGAAGTTCTGTGAGGAGTTATCTGAAAAACCCACATGTTCTAGAATCCACAAAGTCCTAGCTAAAGAGGGTACTGCAAACCAAGTAGGATTTCTCAGGAAAGATGATGAAACCTATACAAAAACCTTCGAGGAAACGTTAACAATGCTCACAGAAGTACACTTTCCGGCTGCAGAAATTTTGCTAGGCCCGATAGTAGCATACAGCCCTCAAAGAAGGTATCGTAGGCCAACTCCTTTGGAATAGAGGCTAGCTACAGAAATATCGAGGCCAAACAAATTTCAACCATACAAATCCCCAGGAGTAGATGGCATATATCCCATTCTACTGCAAAAGGGACAGGAAACTTTAATTCCACATATGTGTCGCATATTTAAAGCATGTATAGCCTGGCGACATTCCAAAGGCGTGGCAAAAGGTGCAAGTCATATATCTTCCTAAAGTAGGAAGGTTTAATGATATGACACCAAAGTCGTACCGCCCAATCAGTCTATCGTCATTCATGCTGAAAACGCTAGAAAGACTAATAGATAGATATATACATAAGAGACGAAATACTGAGAGACAACCCTCTCAGCGACCGTCAATATGCATATCAGCCAGGCAAGTCAACCGATTTGGCCCTGAATGATCTCAACATAATATTGTCAAAATCTCTGGAGGATAAAGAAATGGCAGTAACAGCTTTCGTAGATATTGAGGGAGCTTTTAGTAATGCCCAAACAAGATCTATAATTAACGTCCTAACAATGAAAGGGGTGCCTATGTGAGTGGATAAAAGCCAGCCTAGAAAAAGGGTAATAACATCATCTCTAGGCGAAGCTACACTGACAGCTAAAGCAGGCAGGGGATGTCCCCAGGGAGGAGTACTATCACCCCTCCTCTGGTCAGTCCTAGTGGACGAACTCATAAAAAGGCTAATATCTGCAGATTTCTACTGCCTAGGGTATGTCGATGACCTGGCGATCGTCGTAAGAGGCAAGTTCGCAGGTACAATATCGGAGCGCACACAAACCGGTCTAAACATTGTTGACAAGTGGTGCAGAGAGGAGGAACTAACAGTGAACCCTCACAAAACGACAATAGTCAACTTTACAAAACGAAAAGTACCAACAGGACTAAAGTCACCAGTACTGAAAGGAGTGAAGATTCCATTTGCTCAAGAGGCCAAATACTTGGGAGTCATCTTTGACCACAGGTTAACATGGAATCAACACTTGCAAAAAGTCACCCAAAAGAGCACATCCTTCAACTTATGTCGAAGGTTGTGTGGAAAAAATTGGGGACTCCAACCGAAAATGTCCCTATGGTTATATACTAGTCATAAGGCCGATGATAACCTACGGGTCGGTGGTATGGTGGCCAAAGACTCGGCAAGCTGGAGCCATTAGACAGCTCAATGGTATTCAAAGGCAAGCATGCCTGAGCACCACGGGAGCTATGAGAACGACTCCAACAGTAGCTATAGAAGTCATGCTAAAAACATATATTCATTCAAGGCGAAGCCAAGTCTGTCACATACAGACTGCACAAAGGTTCATCACCCATAAGTAGTTTGCATTGAAGAATTATCGCTGAACATACATAAAAAAAAATCGCGACGAATTGAGAACCTCCTCCTTTTTTGAAGTCGGTTAATAAGCACATAAACAAGACTATAGTATAACATTTTTTATTTGAGGGTGACTCATTTGTGAGACATACATTGTTGCCGGTCGGCTTCAGTCTAATCCGCAGATGAGTCACCATCAAATAAAAAATGTATACTATAGTAGAAGCAGCCAACGAGTTCCTCTCTACCCCGGCTAAAAACTCAGCAGGTGTTCTCTAGCTCTGATCTGTCCACACTATATCCCCTATAGTAATGTTATTGGGATTGAAGAAATGGCTTTGAGTTACGCTGCGGCCAGACACAGAGCCACATGGCGCTAGTATCGTTTTGAATTTTGACACGTCTGACATCGGCACGTTCATTGGTTGAATACGAAGTTTTTGACAAGCGAAGCGTGAAGTGTCAGTATTGACAAGTGATAATTTTTTGATATTTTCTTTTACGAAATTTATACCGTTTATTACTATTAATTTTGTTTCAGCGATATTTCTTGCGTTGTATTAAGTGTGCTTACTTATTTAATATGGAAAGCAAAACGTACAACAAACTCAGAAAAAGAGGATTCAAGGAGGGATTGCTATGGATGTCATCCAAGAGAGAAAAGCCTTTAAAATGTATAACAATTTTATGTTTCAGTTTTCCCTTCTTTTAATATAGATGCCACTTTTGACGTAAGTTTGTAATAATTTTTCAGTTAATACCCTCTAATATTATAATTTAACTAAGATCTTATGCTTTCCTATGGACACGATTCAAGGAGGGAATCCTATGGCTATCATCCAAGCCCTAGATAATAGTTTTCCAGTGGCAACAGCTTTTAAAATTCAAGTATAATAATTTTCTGTTTCAGTTTTTCTCCTTTTTCGAAGTAGGGGCCCATTTAAACTAAAAAATTTTATTTCACTTGTTGATTTTAACATGTATATACAGTATCGGCTATTGAATACTTTCCAATACGCTTGGATAGCATCGAAGCTAAAGAGTTAGCATTAGTGCGATCAGGAAATTAATAATATGAATGTTGCCTTGTGTGCTGTGTAATATGAACAGGCACACGGTGCGATGCATCCCCACGTAGCCGACTAGTTATGTTCATAGTATTCCATTCCTTCTCGCACTAATGCTAACTTTGTAGTTTCCACTTGGACATTAGCAAAACGTATTGTAAAACATTCGATAGCCGACACTGTATTATCACAAACATCTCTTAATAACTAAATGATTTCATTTTTTTTTTTTTTCAGTAAAATGGATAGGGCTAGAGTTATCCTCGACTTTAAAATATATCAAATAACTTTTATAATTTTTCAAATAAAATATTTTATACATTTTTTTTTACCAGAGCCAATTTTTTTTCAGATCTAACCTCTATAGGTAAAAAATAAGTGATTCAGGTAAAATTGAAAAGTATATTACATGTTCTTTTAAATGTGTTGTTAATCCAAACGCTGCTCTTGTTGCAATAGCTAATATTATTTTTAGCTATCAAAATAAAAATAGCGCCTGGATTTACAGCTTGTTTAATGGAACATGCAATATACTTCTCAATTATTGCCGAATGTATATATTTAAAAATTCCCGCCATTCTGCTACAGGAAATTACGATTTTATCAGGAAATTTAAATTTCGCCATAAAATTATATTTGAATTTACCGCCATATCGAGTTAGTTGAGCGGCCAGACAAATACGCATTTAGCGTTGCAAACTTAGTGCCATCTTTTTAACAAGTGAGATGCACTACTACAGGGGATATATTGTGGATCTGTCATTGTTCGTACGGTTCATAAGAGAGAAGGCCAACGCTTATTTATCCGGAATTCGTTGGCAAAATAATTTCAAACAAGATCAAAGGCTTCAGTCAGAATGACCCAAAATTATTTTATGAACAATGCCCAAACGATTCTACTCAAAATCTACACACAATCTAGTTTGTAACAGCGTGGGGCCACCGTGTAATCCAAACTTATTTTTTTTTTTTTTTTTTTTTTTTTTAATTTGGTGTCATCGGCGTCGACTACTACGGCCATTAGCCTCGTGTTCTGTGTAGGCTTTGTTACTGTTTCCCAGCGCCACTTTAGGAACAGCACTGTTAATTAGAACCCAACAGTGAATGGTCGAGTGGGGAATCCTACCAAGGCATCAGGATTAATTTTAAATAATTAAATTAAATGAAAAAATCCCGGCCAACGGTGGGATTCGATCCTGAGACCTTCCGATCTCAAAGTCATGACTCTAACCACTGAGCCAACCCACCCCCCTCCAAACTTATTAAATATTTAATTGGCTACAAATTTTCCGGACTCGTATTTAATATTTTAATAAATACATGTATTCCAAATGATGCACGTAAAGCCCGAATACACATTATAAGTAAATTAACTAAAGTGGGTCACTAGAATTGCAGTTTTTGATATGAAACATTTGTTGGCGATTAGAATTTAAAAATAGAAAAAATGGTTCACAAGAGCGGATAGCTGGAGATAAGTGGAATGATTGTGTAAATATTTTTTTTCGCGACAACTAAATTTCGGAGAAATATATAGTTAATTATCATTTTTCCATGTTTTTGATATTCTTCCGCTATTTAGGTGATGACCGTATAATTTTTAGAAAGGAAATTAGTCACTTTAACACGCACAAAAGAAAACTATATTTTATCATAAAGGATCAAAGTTGTTGTGGCTGATTTATAATCACATACGTTTCACACAAAATATAAGTTTAGGTAAACTGAATATAAGGTTAATTTTAAGGTGAAGGGGGAGAAAAAGTCCTTTATATCTCACAAGGAAAGTTAATGTTTAATTATTCAGTAAAACATTGAGTGCGACCGGTTTCGAAGTATCATCACTTCATCTTCAGGCTCGCCTAGTGGAAAGGAGAATATGTGGTGTAAGGTGTGTTAACTTTGAGCCAACGATATATAAAATAGTAAAAAAGAAAGCTCACCATACTCTCCATCCACTAGGGAATACTACAAACAAGTTTCATCAAATGTGGGGGATGAAATAAATTGTCCTTTGGCCTTTTGCGTTTAACCTTTTTCATATTAACTATTGTATTCTAAATTTAAATTTCAATATATTTTCCAGTCACCCTCCATTTGTACATTTTTTTTTTAATTTTTAACTAATTTGTTAACTTGTTTTCAACTATACTCAATGCGAATAGTGAAGGTGGTATAATTCCTTAGTTCCACACAAGCTAACTTGCTTCTGGAGATCAGATATGATTTTTTAGGGGCTTATCCCACACTCACTATTCCCAACACTGGGTTATGTCACTCTGTTTGTTATCTTTTAATTGTTAATTTGTTCAAAATTACCTTATATATATATATAAAATTTTAACTTTTGACTTAAAATTCTTACTCAGATTTTATTTTTACACACATTTATAAATTGTAAGTTTACATCCACAATTTTTGTAGATAAGCACTGATGATGGCACAATGCCGAAAGCGCTTTGCATTTATTAATTACAAAGTTTTGCACGAAATTTGATATAATTTTAACTTTCAGTCAAAAGCATCTAATAAATCCTTACGGTCAAAGTAGTCGATGGTTAAATCGATGCTGATCGTCAATGAGAATGTCGATATTTCATGAGCCGATCAAGCAGTGGAAGATGTTGACTACGGAAGAAAACGAAACATTCATGAGAGACACCAACAGAGGATTATTTTCTTGCAAAGAAAAGATGAAAAGTTTTAATTTCAGCTGCTGAAATAAATTTTAGGTATCTTATTTAAACTTTGAAAAAATATCCTAAACTTTTATTTGTTATAGGTAATCGCATTGATAGAAGTTTCCAGACGATGTATAAAAGAACTGTATAATCTAATCCTAGAGTATAATCTAATCTTAGATGATGTAGAAGATAATAGGTCTCAGTTAAGTTAGTAGTTCGTATTAATAATAAAAAAGAACAGTAACTGAAAGCGATAAAGTGTACTTGGATCTTTCCAGAAAACATAGTGATTTGGGACCTAAAAATATCCATGAAAAGGCTCTTTTAATATGTTATAGAAAGGTAAATGTTTAAACCAAAGAGCTTGCATTCGTGCGTTGGAGAATTTCTTAAACTGGAACATCCACGCCATTGCTTCAGAAGAACGTCTGCAACGGTATTCGGGTGTCCCAAGCATAAAAGTATTATCTGCATTTTTGGTTAAGTTGGAAGTATTATCTTCATTGTAAACGTTCAATTCTAGCTCGTCATGTTTTTAATGTATACAATCTTATCTGCAGCAGACATATATGTTTCATATTCAAAACTAAATGTCATATCTACAATCTACAAACTCGGCCTGTATATTTAAACATAATTACCGAATCGGAAATATTTAGCATTTTTAATCGTATTAATCTTTTAAAATGCCATGGATTGGAAGAGCTTAGCAGTTACTGAAAAATATGTTCAAGATTCCATTGAAAGTAAAAATAAAATAGAATGATACAAGGTGGCGAATCATTTGTACAGGTGCAGCAGTAAGATCAATCCTCATCTTCCATTAATAAAAACCGTATATATAGACCAAATATTCAGCCAAATTAAAGACAAAGATCTAACCTAAATTGATACCTTCAATAAAAAGCAACAATTTCAAATAACCCCATTTTATTTCATCTCAAAGGTGCCGTTTAACAGTATTTTATTCTCGATTTCAAACAACTAAGAGGTACACTCAGTATATAAAAATATTGCATATTTTCCGAAATAAGTCGATTGGAAATTTATAAGTAATGTCATGTCAAATATCTATTGAATAGTCAACCTTTGGATAAAACAACAATAATATAGTTTTCTTTTTTATAGTAAATGGTGCATCACTTCGTTTGATCCATGACTTATGGGACACCCTGTATATCTAAACTAGAGGTAATAACGGAATTGAGGACGACATTAAAATTTAATTTTTAATTTTCTACCATTTGTGTTCTAAGAAATAATTTGTTATTGAAATTTATTGTTGACAAAAAGCAAAGATAAAATTTTATAGTTATAATTAAATAAAGCGTATTATTTGTTTTCCAAGTAGTGATAACCTAGGGTGCATTACCTATAACGTAGTGCGAAAAACATGTCATTATTACATTATTTTAATTATTATTATCAATTCATTATGATTGTCATATTTCTGTTTTCAAATTTGTTGTCTGTCTATAAATAATAAAATTCTGATTTCAGATATCCTAACAGACAATTTTTTAACTAAACACAATGGTCAAACTATACATTTTGCCGAAACCTTTGACTTTCCAAATGGAGAAAATATATGCAGAAAAATGTACTTACGGATTGAAAAAATATTATAGTAAGCAGTTAAATGAAATTCAAAGTATTTGTGAAAAATAACATTTGTAAGCAAACAACATATTTACAGAATTTAATATTGCGAAATGCATCTTGGTTCTAAAATAAAATCCTGAAAAGAAATTTAATAGCCTTTGGACATGTATAAATTTAATTTCAAGTTCGTAACAGCAAACTCTTTGTAAATAAATAAATAAATTTTATAAAATATTACATACATTTCATGAAACTGTTAATTGAAAATGGAAGTTCATTATAAAGTAAATATTAAGAAATAATTTATGTAATAAAAATTACCATAGACGACTTCATGAAATCTCGTACTGGTTTCAGACTCCTCTTCTGGTACACATGAACCAATAATAATACCCATTACTTATAAAAATTATTGAGTTGATTTAAAAAAAAATGTTCCAATTATTTTAATATCTAAAACAGAAAACTTAAAACGCCCTATAAATAAAGCAGGTAAGGGATGGTTTTCAAAGTATATTTTTAGTTATGTTTTATATTAAGTATTTTATAAACTCATGACATTATAAATTTTGACTAAAAGGGAGAAAAAAAAAGGAATTATAATCGATTTATCAAAAATAATTGATTAATCAAAAATAATCAATTAATCGACTAATCGAAAATATTCGATTAATCAAAAATAATCGAAAATAATTAATCATAAATAATTGATTAATATAAAAGAATCGTTTAATCGAAAATAATCGATTACTCGATAATGATAGATTAATCTAAAATAATCGATTATTGATTTTTCAAAAAAATTTATCGACTAATCCATTATTTTAACCACCCCTAGCAATAATATTAATAAAGAGGAAGCTCACGCTCAATAAATAGAGATACCTATAGAGTTTTCCAACATCAAATTGTTGTTTTTTAAATTTCTTTTACTCGAATTGCCAATTCTTGAAACAATTTGACATTTTAATTTGCAATGGCTTCTTCAAATCTAAACTCTATTAGTTTCATAGTCCTTACCGACAATAATGGATAAAAGAGCTACGAAAAAAGAAAGGGGGGATACAAGAAAATATAAAACATGTTAGAGAAGTAGCAACAAAATCTAAATAATTATAGTTTAGTTGTTCAGTATGTTTAATATTGATTTAAGGATTTATCTGTTTTGAAGTAATTTCGAAAATTTATTGGGTAGTCTGGGAACAAGCACGTACTTCGAATTTTGTAGAAGGAAAAAGGTAAGCATTTTTTTTCCAAGTATTGGCTCATCAAATAAAGACTTATGAAACACCTTGTATATAGGTCATTTCAACTGAACGCAGATTCGAGGATTAAGATGCTAATATCGCCTATATCTTCAAACATGAAATCCGCTGCAAAATTCTGTATTTTTCTATAAAACTAATTATTATTCATACAGTAACGCTTTCCAGAAACCATAGTTAATGTTAAATGTTAACAGTTTAGAATCCTCTTAGAAGACTAATATCTATCTAAAACAGTCTTTAACTTGACTTCATTAGAACTTTTGAATTCAGAATTGGCCTTATAATTTATATTCTTTTTAAATATAAGTTTTTAATAACATCATATTATAAATAACTGCAAAAACCATCCTGTACTTGTTAAATAACATTACCCTGAAATTCCAATTATATAAATGTTTGTATTTTAGTCTCTAGAAGCTGGATAATTTTCAAAATTTACGATATACTTGTTAGTATCACAGACGCAAGAAGAACAAGGCACTATTGTTTTCACTTGATAAAACATCGAATATTATATTCAAACATTTTGATCACTTTTCAACAATTCTAAAAGTATTTCTTACCTCCAGTCCACTACCTCCCAAGTCACAAAATACCATTGAAAGATTAAATCTATAAAAATTCTTATTAAAAGTAGTAAAATATTGAAATATTGAATTCACTAATTCACTATTTTTTCTACCACCACTATAGCAATAAAAGGTATTTTCTGTAGCTTCAGCAAATCCAATAATTTAAAGAGGCATTAAATGTCTAATAAAAAAACAGAGGCAATAAAAAGAGATGGCAGGGAGAAAGAGTTAATACAAATAAAGAACTTGTACATAGTTATAGAAACAAACAAGAATATGCTTAAAAGGGGAGCATAAGAGTAGTTTAGATTTAAGTAAGTAGAAAAAAATATAGAATATCAGTTGTTTTTCGAAACATCTTGCTAATGAAAATGTCATCTACACTGGCTTTTCTTGAATGTTGGATATTCACTCTACTGAATTGGCCTTCTGTAAGTTTCATAGATGCCAACATAAAACCAATCTGGGTTCTCAATTTATCAAAAGGGAAGACAAGAAGTTTTGCGTCAACCAGATAAATGAAGACAGCCAATGCTTCACTGATAGAAGCAAATCCTGAAAAAGTACAAACAGAACAAAATAAACCAATCACAGTTTGTTTTCTATTACCAATATTGCAAAAAAAGATACGATGTCAGCAAATCCAAATAATTGATCGAACAAACTAAATCATAAAGACTTTTGTTAATATACCTATCCATATATTTGAACAAGTACATAGAATGTTGGAATGTGGTAGTCATAAAACGCCATAAACTTATAAAGGAAATTCTGTTTACAATATTAAATGAAGCAGCATTATTTATCGGTATATAACAACAACAAAACATAAATGTTACACTAAATGCTGCCTCATACAAAGGGCACTAATTTGCATTTCAAATTTGCCTATAAAAATGTTGCCAAGTACCGGAAATACAGCTACACTTGACTTGCTGTACTGCAATTAAGTATTATTTAAGTGAGAAATGTCGGAACCACCGACAACACTGTTCGACAGAAGACTGCATTTATTTATAATAAAAATTGTTTTGATTCTATATTTATCTCAAAAAACCCAAAATTTATATCGGGGGTTCAATACAATGTAATATAAATTAAAAAATCAATAATTCATAAGTGACGAGTTGAAACTAAATTATTAATAACTACTTTAGCTGGTTTTGAAATATTTTAATATTTGGAGTATTTTTGGCACCGCCACGAAATAGCGCAAGATAATATAGCGAGGGACCACTTAGCGGAAAAGAAATAGCGCCGGGATAAAACAGCGCAAGTTTAAAAATGCGCTGGGTCAAAATATCACTGGAAAAATTAGCGCGTACATATTTATTGTTTGCCATATTCTCGTAGACCAACCACCCCCCAATTCAAAGTATTCAAATTAGGGGAAGTAATTTACAGATTAATAACAATTACTCAAATCAAGTTTGTTAAATAATTTACTGTTTGTTCATATTGTTTATCTGTCAAAGTGACATTTTAAATAAATCTCTTTAAATATTTGCGTATGTTATGGATGATTTACAAAACAGCAAATCCCAAAAAGGTGGGAAAATTTTGTTTTTTGAGGGATTCAGATTTAGAAGAGACAAGGAAAATATTTATTCGACGACATGGAGATGTACGAAAAGTGGATGTAAAGGTCGATTAATTGTTGTCGGTTGTGACAAAAAACAGACTACAGAACATATCCATGCTCCAGATCCTGCAAATATTGAAGTTAAAAAGGCAAAAGTTAATCTGAAAGATATGGCAAAGTCAACCAATTTAAAGCCAAGGGCAATTATACAAGCCAGCACGAGCTCATTAAGTAAAGAAGCGGCAATACAGCTTCCTACTTGGGAAGCTTCCAGACAATCTATTCATCGAATAAGAAACAAAAATCAAATAAAATCAGGAAATAATCAGTCGTTATCGCAAATTACCATTGATAAAACGAGCAAATTAATAAATAAAGGTCAAACCTTTCTTCTATGGGATTCTGGACAAGAAAATGTAATAGGATGTTTGTATTTGCTACTCGTAACAATTTAAGTGTATTAAAATAACATCCACACTGGGCCATAGACGGTACTTTCAAAGTATGTTCAGAACATTTTATTAAATTATTTACCATACACGCAATAATAGATGGTAAAGCAATACCAATGGTATATGCTCTGTTAAGAAATAAACAGCAGGATACTTACTATAAGTTATTGAATCATATTTGCAAATTAGAACCCTTGCTGAAACCTCTAAGCATTTTAGTTGATTTCGAACTTGCTACAATTAACTCAATTTCGGCGGTATTTTCTGGTTGCACAATTGTAGAGGGTGTTTCTTTTATCTAGCACAAAATTTGTGGCGAAAAATACAAAAACTTAACAAAACAATATCGGGAAAATGTAGATATACGAGAAAAATGCAAAATGTTGATAGCCCTCAGTTTCATTCCACGGCGAGATGTACAATTTGCTGCCGAAATAATTAGCGAAAATTTCCTAAGATATTTGAAATCGCTGGTTGATTGTTGGGAGGATAACTACGTAGGCAGAGGCAATTAAGGAGTTCGGGCTAGATTTTCCATCAAAATATGGAAAACGCTCGACACACTGGAAATAAATCTTCCCCGGAATAATAATTCCGTGGAAGCATGGCACAAAGCCTTTCAGAGGACAAGCCATCTGTTAATCGTTAATTGAGCAGCTTAAAAAAGAGCAAAAGTGGGATTAGGCATAAGGAACGATCAGGAAATAAATATGTTAAAATTAAGAGTAGATTAACAGTTATGGCAGCCGAATATACATTTACCAATGTAGAAAAGCATCTTATGTATGTAGCACATAATCTAAGTTTAAAATATAGATTTGTTCCGGTTGCTAAGTTGTGCCAATTTAAAATATAATTTTGTTTGTATTTAAAATAAGCTTATTATTTTGAATTAAAAAGCGCTATTTGTCACTATTTACTGCTAATTTGTCCAACGATATTTCTTCCAGTCGCTATTTTCTCTGCGTGTTTTTGTCACCGCGCTGTTTCTTCTTCAGCTATTTTGTTATAGAGCTATTTTGTACCAGCGCCGTTTTTTCTAATGCTATTTTGACTCTGCGTTATTTAGTTCTACGCCATTTCACCCGGCGCTATATTGTCCTCCGCTATTCAGTGGCGGTGCCAAATTAAAAAAAATGAATAATTCATAAGTGACCAGTTGAAACTAAATTATTAATAACTACTTTAGCTGGTTTTAAAATATTTTAATATTTGGAGTATTTTTAATATATAATCCAAAAACATATTATACATAATTCATATTTTAGTAATATTTAAATACTCTGATTAAAAGTGTGCTAATAAGAAAAACTTATCATGAGTTATTTCCATAAAAATGATTCATAGATAATAAAAAAACTAATTTCGAATAGAATTAATTATAAAATACAAATTTTTATTCATAATCAACAGCAATTTCACTAGAAGGAGTCATTTGGACTGCATCAATTTTGTGATCAATACACATTTCTTTTTAGATTTTGATGACATGCTGAATACACTTTTGCCATTGTTTCACATTGAAGTTTAATTCCCTCTACGAGTAACTCTTTTAGAGCACATAACTTGTATGTAGTGTCTTTACGTGCTGTGGCATCCTTGTATTTATGCCCAAATCAATTCGATAAGTTTAACTCGCAATTATATGTGAAAACAATAGACATTGGTATAAGTGCATTTAATGTCATGGAATGTTGCTTCTGCACATACCGAAAAACATAAAAAAACTCCTGTATTCTCGTTTAAACTTACAGAGGTTCGAATTTTGGTTGTTTAATACAATGTTCATCCACTTCCAACATAAAAAAACACCTTTTATAAAAATTTTAATGATTGAGAAACGATAGTTACAAAATAAATATACTGATATGGAAATTCTTGATTACATCAACACAGTATTTTTATGTTTGTAACGGTATGTCTTCCATACCGTTATTTTTCAAACACTATTGCCCCATCTCTTTCCTTGCAATGAAAATTCTGTCTGTCAGTCGAGAGATATTTAACGATTGATATTTCTTTTCTGAACTTGGTTTCGCGAAGATGAATTTGGAAAAATCGAGATGATCCTCTAAGAAAGATTCTTTTTAACTTTTAAAAATCATTAGAGTAAATGAGGCAAGTGCAAAATATATTTTTTGGTTTCATACAATGATTATCAAGGATTAACGGGTTTTATATTTTTATTAAAATATTAAAAAAAAAAGTTTTTAATTTTTGAGGTTATTTTTTTGTCGAATGTTTTGAATATATTGGATTCTGTAAAATAGATATTTTGAATATATTGGTTTCTATAAAATAAATAGATAGATAGATTTTATTTTATTATCCATTAAAAGGTCGAACTATTTTAGCGATGCAACATATAAATGGTTTTATTGGAAGAAATATTTGAATGATGATTTTTTGTTTTGAAGAAGAATGATTTAGAATTATTACCGAATATTTGCTGATTTGATAAAAGTTGACGTCTTGAGGACCTAAAAAGTACAATTGGAACTCTTTCATCGTAGATGAGACCTGTTCTACTCCTTTAAGACGCTCTACCTCATTGAGATAAGTTAATTCTTATGGTACCGAATACTTTTCTAAATTAGATAAATTAAAAAGTCATTTTATTATTAGAAACATTTGTAAATTAGAATTTGGTTTTCTCGTACCTACTGAAGGCATATCCTTTATTATTCATTTAAATTTAATAGTAATTTGTGTTTCCTTATTTTCATCAATTACTTTTATATGTAGATATATACAGATTTAAATACGGCGGCGTCCAGTTTCTAATTACAGGGTGATTGAGTTATTATATCCAAGTGCATCCACGACCCTTTTTACAGAGTTTTAATCACTTAACTTGTACAAACAACATCAGGGGTTACAAATATTGACACCCTCGTGACAAATTTTGACGCCCCTCTTGGATATAATATATAACTCAAACACCCTGAAATTATTTACCGTTTCGTTCTAATTTACTTGAATGTTTTAGTTAAATTTCAGAAAATCAAAACTGTAAATAGAAATCAAGGTGTTGGGTATTTGTTTTTTATTTGTTGATTGCAGAGAATAATCAGATGGATATGAAAGACTGTCAGGAGTGTTGTTTTGGAGTCGCAAATATTTTGTTGAAAATGTTTATAGTACACACACAGCTACAGAAGTTATATCAAGAGTAACACGGTGGTATTTGACCAATTTACAACATTTTTAGAAAATGCTACCATCTCCTTATTGAGATTATTTTTGATTAAAAATTATAGGAATTCAAAACGGTTTTCATATCAATATAATATGGCTAATATAAATAATATTAAAATTAAACATTTGTACAGTAAATTCCGAGTACAACTCTGGGTACCACACTCCAACCTCTATGTTCAACTGTACTATAGGTAGGTATTAACTAATCCAGAAATTCATGAACTCTTGAAAGTTAACAGGAAAGAAAAAGCAGCCAACGGAAGAGAAGAAACAAGTTATAAAAGTATCTCCTTTCTAACAAAAAAGAATCATAGACATCGGACTACGTAGTAAAGAATTATTGCTAATATAAAAATGAATGAAATGGTTAATACTGGGGCAACCATGTTTTATAGGTGAAGAAAAGAAAAGTCGTTTAAATCTCATAAGAATATCTTTGTGACATTCACAGAACTTTATCTATGAATGAGATTATACTGGAGTAGTCATCTTTATGAGATTCATAGGACTTTTCCTTCACCTAAGAATCAGACAGATCATAAGAAGTTAAAGATTATAAGTAAAAAAAAATAAGGTAAAAAATTTAAAGGCTCTAGTCAAGGAGGAATGAGATCATAACTAGAGAGGTAATTAATAATTTGAATGGCCGATAAAAAGTCTAGATAGGCACTGTACCGGAAAAACAAAAAAATCAATTGAAGGGCAACTAAAATAATTTGGAAAATATTGTTTAGTTTACGATTAAGGTAATAATTAAAAAATGTTACTAAATCCTGATAAACTAGACAATAGACTAACAAGTAATAATTCCTCTTTGAACACAGGATATTTATATAATTTTAAAAATAAGACATAAAATTGATGTATTTATGATACAATTATTAATTCACTACAGTAATTTCAGAATTATATTTTTAGAGTGAAATGAAACTCAAAAAATGTGGTATGTGTAAGATGGGGAAATATATATTTTTTGGGAATATTCTCTAATTTTTTGTGTACTTACCAACTAAATAACAAGAAAAATTATAAATATATATATTTTTTAATTAAGTGACTTAGAATCTCTGGCTTACGAGGCAAGAAACATTTCTAAAACATCAAATGATTTTTCAATGAGAAACTTTGAACATTTTGCGGAAGCTTTTGCACGCGATAACCAAATTAAAACTTAAAATCCGGAAACGAAAAGAAAAACTATCATGCCGTTTCTAAACTCACGAAAACGTCGAGGAAAACGTGGCTATAGAATTTGCCAGCCGGCAAGCACCATGCGCCGATGAATTGACTGATTTTTGTACGATTGTCAATGGCAACAAAATTATATCTAATAAATTATGTACAGGCGGGTGAGTATAATTGCGACCCTCTACATTTACATCAATTTATTATGTGTTAAGCGTATTGGGATAAGCCTGAAAAAGGGTAGTATTAAGATTATTTACAAACATATATGAATATGTTTTCATAAATTTTAATATCTAAATGATTTTTTATTAAATAGAAATGTAGTTCTTGTGAGATATCTTTTAATTATCTATCCAATAGTAAACATTTTTATTATAACAATAATTAATATTCTTGTTTAATAAATACACCTAAATTCAAAGCAAATGGTCAGATTAATTACCCTCAGCTATAACTGTGAGAGTTCTTCATGTGAAAAAGGACTAGGAGCAGTAGTTTTCGGCCAGAAACCAAGAGTTGACATTTCAATCAACCTGAGCTCTCTGGCCACGACCTTCCAAGTAGAAATGATTGCTATATACAGGGTGGACCAATCTTGTGGAAAAGTATTGATGTTATGGGAGGTCACTTTGAACAACTTTTATAATTATGTTTTAATTGTTTTGTTTGTTTTTGAGTTTTTTGTATTCACACATATTATTTATGACTGTTGATAAAGAGTTTTTTTATGAAAAACTAGTTTAATTTATCGAAATAACCATAATTTTCATTTATTGTTAAAAAATATCGATAAATATTAACTTTAGGTATATGGAATGCTTTATAAAAATGAAAGACTTGGAACAGATGATTTTACTGGTGATATAAAATATCCCCCCAATCTCAGTTTATTTGAATGAAAACCTTATAAACAAATATTTAAATAAAACAAGAAAATCAAGGGTCTGAGTATTGAGTCTCCCTATATACAAATAAACAGATAAAAATATAACTAAAAAAAAGTATAATACACCATATTATAAAATTCGTGTGGGTAAAAAATTTTTTTTTCTACAATGTGTAATTGGCTGCTGGACGTTGAATTATGTACGATTCTCTCACAAAAATGTCAATTCCTTGAAAAGTACCCTATATAATATAGACAAACCATATATTAGAAGAATGGAAAAAAGATGAGTAAACAGAATCTAAAATAATATACTGGGGTTATCATTAAAAAAAACATGTTTGGTTCGTACACGAGCTATGCAACACCCTGTATACCTCCCAATAATTTTAAAATGTTAACCTCAAACATGTCCATAATTTTCTTAATACACTTTTTTAATATCTCTTTCAACAAGGAAGATATCGAACTTTTCCACAAGATTGGTCCACCCTGTATGTAATTGGGAAGTTTATTCATTTTCTCGCAGCTAACAAGACTATAAAGATCTTTTCGGATTGCCCTGATCTACAATCGAGTTGACTCAAAGCTGGTTTGGAACTGTACGAGTATAAATACCCTTGAGTGTCCCAGAGCCCGGAACAAAGTTACTTTGATCTGGCTTCCAGGACACAGCGGTGTGGAGGACAATCAAAAAGCCAACGCGTTAACATAGGTAATAGGTTTTTATTTTTTATTTGTGGTTTCCCTTGTACTGGGAGGCTGTACCCCTACAGCCCTTGCAAACAAGTCTACACTGGGTGGGGCTAAAGATTTAATTATTTTGTAAATAAACACCATCGTAAAGTAATACAACCTTTGATGCACTGAATAAATCGTAAGTATCAATCAATTCAACGATTGTTACCGAAAAACGCCTCCAAGGTTTACTATTATTTTAAGTATAAAACTATTTTTGGGGTTATGTTGTTTATTTACTTGCAATTTTAAACAATAATTTAGTTTTACGAATGTAATTTATATTTTGTTCCAGTGTCGAATAGTAAGATATTTCAGAAGTATGAAAATAAATTATATGTTTTATTTGAACAAGGATAATTTCTTGACCGTAGTACAATTTTAAATGAATAATGGGCCATGTTCACATGTGAGGTATGCTGTTTTATTAATTATATTGTAAAGCCGGGTCCAGATCAAAATTTGTTTGTTGAATGTTGTGTGTTGAATTCGACTTGTGAGTTGACTTGAATTTTATTGTGATTGAAATAATAGTACAAATTAAAAAAATATTCAAGTCCACATTAAAACAAGTACTCGAGGGTCGTTCGACGCAAATCTCTTTGAAGTTGGCAGAAAAACCGACAGACCGGTGGATAGCGTGTGTTGTATCTGGCGCAATTATTTGCGGGTTTCTTTGTGCGGTGCACAGTCCACATCTAGAAATATTTTGACGAACCCGAGCAAATTTGCGTCAAATACAACGCACAACGTAAATATTTATTGATCTGGACCCGGCTTAATAGTTAGTCGCTATACAAGTTATTTTAAATAATCAGTTTGTTAAAAAAGCCAAAAGTTTTTAAATTAACACCAATTTCAATTTAAAATGTGTACGTCATCGGGAATAGACCAATCAGCTTATGTCGTAGTTTTTTTTGTTATACAGAACCAAGCCAGCGAACAAACCGACACACAATGTCGAAGTGAACGCACATCTTAGTGACACTTAAAATTGACTGTCAATTATTGACACCACCTAGACCACCTAACCTAACATTCGTTTTTGTTTTGTGTACTTTTTTTCTCGATTTATTTCATCTGTCTTTGCTAATAGGTTTAATTTTATTATTAATATGAGTTTGTCAGCTCTATTTATAAAAGTTGATTCAAGATATGATTACCGAGATGACTACTCAATTTTTTAACAATACTCAGTTTATAAAAGACAAAAAGGTATGTAACACTTTATTTATAATTTGTTTTAATAGTAGTTACAGTTTATATGGAGCAATACACCTTATAGTAAAAACATATTTATCTCAGGTCATTAGGGTTGTCGAACAGTAACAGTTTCTGAAAAATAAACATTTTAACTTTACCCTTTACCTCATTTATATGTATAAGAAAAATATATTTTTCTTATAATATATTAGCGTACACTGATATCCATAAAAAAAAACACTAGAAATTGGGACGATATATCTGTACTTTGAAGCAACAAGGTCCAATATCTAATTTGAGCAAGAGAGCGACGTTTAAAGCTGTGCTGTTGGTATTATTTCTATAATTAAAAGTATAATTATGTATTACTTGAGAAATAGCAAATTTGTTATTGTATAAAACGAGTTCATACAATTTGCCTACCTCAAAAATTAAAACCAAATAACATGTAAAACTATTTAGAAGGGTAGTGCACATGTATTTACTGTACTGTACATACTATTTTTATTTGGTCAAGGATTACCTACTTGTAAATAATTGTAATATAAGTACATTTTTGCGAATGAATGACTACTTTTTGTAAATATACAAACTTTTTCTGTTAAAACTATTATACACATGTCTACTATTTACAGAAAGAATAAATTTACGATAATATTGCTAAATTGAAATAATAAAAACACAAATATGTTTATATTTTATGAAATAATTTGGAATATAGAAAAGCAATAAAAATTTAAAAAAAGGAATCCATAAAAATGTACTCTTGAAAATACTAAAAAATCATCACATTAATAAATATTTTATTATTTTTAGATCTGCCAAGCAAGTATATGGAGATAATGCGCTTTTCCATGAATAACTTGAGAAAAGGAGATATTTACACAGTAAACGGAAAAATTACACATGAACATAAAGTATTTTGCATTGTTTCTCCCACATTTGAAGTAAATAATGAGGTCGATAACAAGTTGAATTTGATAACGAATCTTTAGAGGACATTTTAATTTGGCATCTCCATTATTGTTAGGGCTTGTGTATATATTTTTTATTATTTGTAAATAAAGTGTTTTTAACTTGGTTTATCTTATTCAGGTACTTTTATTTTTTAATAATAGGTTAATAAATAAAATATTCACAGATTTTACATTTTTGTTTAGATACAATTATTATAATCTCTGAAATGCGATAAATTAATAAAAAAAAAACAAACAGTTTATTAAATTATTAGGTATTTAGTCTTACAAAATGAGTTCTTTTAAGTTAACAATACCACTAATTTACACAGAAATGTAATAGGTTTATGTAAGCTACACTTTCCTTCTCATAAATATTGAGGATTTTAAAAACACTGTTGGGAAATCCTAAATATACCTTTGTTTTATTTTCATTTATTTTGAGAGTTCATTGGTTTTGAAGATCCTGCTCATGATTATTAAGTCCCTCTGAATCAGATATTAAAGATGTTTCTTCCGATTCAGACAAATCTTCACTATCTTTAAGGGCCATCCTGCGACTGAATTTTTAAGCCAAAAAACAGCGGTTAAGCTCGTGCACAATTACAACTTTATTTTTCAAAATTACTTAAAACTGCTTGTGCAAGTGATGAAAGAAAACTTATTTCTAGGGATGTATAAGAACAAAATGATTAATTTTTTTTTAAACATTGGTATTATTCAAGATAGAAAAGGTGAAAATATTACGTATTTTAAGGCGCTAATCATGTCGTTATAAGAAATAATTTGGAAAATCTAATTCTATATATCCCTGCTGCAAATCTTTAATTTTGTCCTAAAATGTTCTTTCTTCAAAAAAGTCAAAAAATAAGTTATTAATCGCGCACGGCCTGACCCTCTGAACATTTTTCTAACTCTAATGTGGCGCCCTTCGCACTGAAATCTATTAACAACAAAACTAATAGATAAACAATCTATTGACTTACCTTCGTCAAGTGTGACATTTGCAACGGCCCGCAACCCCCTGATAATTTTAAGTAAGGGATCGGTTGGAAGATGACTCCTAAAACTTGCAGGATGTTTCGAGGCAGGTTCTTGCAGAAGGGGTTTTAGGATATACATCTTCGAACTTATAGTAGGCTCATTTTAAATTAACCGAAGGCGGCAATGTCAGAAATTGCTGCTACATCTTGAAGATCCGGTGTATTTTTATTAAACAGCGAATCAGTGAGTGTGGTGAATAACAAGAACTGTGGAGACATTTGTGTCGTACTACCCACTTCTATGTAAAGGTTTATCAATCATTTAAAAAATGAACAGTTTTCAAAAAAGAAAAAACATCGTTACTACAATAAATAGTAGATAATTGAAGTCTAATAAATTACAATAAAACATTTTCATTTTAATAAAGAGTATAGATACAAACCTCAACAAAATAATTTAGATGTTGCTTGAAGCGCTTCTGTGTAATGATAATAATTTTCTTCTTTTTTATATTTCTAGCAACACTAATAAATATTTTTAATAATGAATGTAAAATGTTAATCATTATCACATCTTGGGAGGAAACATTTTTTTCGTACTCATAATATTTATAAAAACATCAATTGCATAATTATCGATTGACAACACAAAAATTCTGACAGATGACACATGCAGTGGTGACGCATTACCATTTTCTTGTTTATTAGTTTGATATTTTATATTTAAAAGATACTTGTTTAACGATATTTTAAAAGTCTAAAAGTAAGACGGTGCACACAAACGAACGTATATTATTTTTCGTATACCGTCTAACTGGCAACGTTGTGTAACTAGTTCCTATTGGTCTATTCTCTGTGACGTCATAAATTTAAAAAAATGAATAACTCGGGCAAATGAATAGATAAAAAAAATTAATGTAGCTTTATTTTGAACTGTATTATTCATAAAAAAAATTCAAAATTTTTGAACATGTCCCATTGTTTTATTTTGTAGGTTGTTCCTAATGAATTTAAAATTATAGTAATATGCCCTATCTATAAATTCTGGATGTACTGAAACAGTGTCAGACTGATGTAGCGGTGAGGATTTTACTCAAATGATGGTATCGTTTGCATCTATAAAAAAAAAATGGAAGCTAAACTTACATTACAGTTTTTTTTTTTTAAACGATATAAAAAATAAATATTGTAATGGCCTAAATTAATTTAAAAAGCTAAATAGTTGTGTCTATGTTAGGTATGTATCTATAGCATGAAAACTAAATATTTATCGATACAGTACCTCGGAGGAAAACTGAACTATGTTGACATAGTGCAGTTTTAGGTATAAGGGTTACATTTTTAAAATCGAGACCTTTTCAGGGGTATACTATACCATGTCATTAGTGATGTGACAATAAGAGTTAACCAAAAAAAACTATCAATTGACCAAAAAAATATAACAACTATGTTCAATAAACTTATAAGTTAAACAACACCATGTGCACATGTTTTTAGCTCTCACTTTAGTCGTATTATTCATAGAGGTATGCAGGAGGTATATGACACTATGTCATAGAAAATTTGTTATCAGGACATAGAAATATGTTACAAAACAAACAATTTATGTATATTAAAAAAATCGGTAAAGTATTATACCCAGAACTTCCCTCGATATGGAATTTGTAAAAACAGGGAACCCCTAAGCACTTAAATTTTAATAATTTAAAATTAAAACCACCAAACTAAAAATCTCAATTCTCTCTCCATCGATCTTCCTCTTGATCCCACCCGAATTCTCACTTCGCGTCCAATCGGTATTCTTCGTCACGCTCACCGTTATTGAACAATAATGACTGGCTGCTTATAAAATGTTACACAAATCAAAAGTCCAAATCTGCCGATTTTAAAAAATAATTTTTATTTTAAAAACTGCTCACCCCGTATATAACTGATCGGAAATATAACTGGTTTTGAGCTAGAAAGGAACCTTATCTGCATACAAAATTTGAATTCACTTATTTAAAATTTTAAAAATAATAGTCGTCGGGTGACCAAAATATGAACTGTGATTGGTGGATTTCATTTTTTTGCAGTGTTCTCACTACATTGAATGGATATAAAATATATTCATTCAGTTAATGGCAATAGTATGTTTTTTCGTTTTGTAGTCTGTGCGTAAAAAAGCTAATATCCATGTGGGTGTAAAAAAAAGATTTTTGCTACATCCACATAGATATTGGCTCATCTAAGCACAGTATTAAAGCAAAAAAAATAAACGCTTAGGGTTCTTGCCTTCCATACGGAAGGCTCGAGTTCAAATCTCAGATGGAGAAAAATGAAATGTTTTTCTTGTTTATTTTATTTTATAAATATAAGTCATAAATTATTTTTTACATTAATTATTTTATCTTAATAACCTAAAATAATTTGTAATATTTGTAGATTTTCGTTAATGGGTCGTAGAAAAAATATACTGTACATCTCGAATGGATTGTCCAAATCGCACTTAGACGATTGAGCACTCCGCCTATGGAGTCATGCTCAAATTTCATCTGCATCGAATACTAAGGCATTAGCCTCGTGTTCTGTGTAGGTTTTGTTACTGTTTCCCAGCGCCAATTTAGGAAAAGCACTGTTAATTAGAACCCAACAGTGAATGATCGAGTGGGGAATCCTACTAAGGCATCAGAATTAATTTTAAATAATTAAATTAAATAAAAAAATCCCGGTCAACGGTGGGATTTGAATCTGGGACCCTTGGATCCACAGGCAGAGACTCTACCACTGAGTCACCCACCCCTTCATATAACATAATGACTATTTTGAAATATTGGTACTTTTATGTTAATAGTTCTGCTCAGATTTGTAGATACCGCTGAAAATAAATTGATATTTTAAAGTTATACTGCCAAAATACCACTTTAATACCTTATTGTATTTTGTACCCTAGTTTCACATGGCGGACAAATATCAATTTCCCTTAAATATGCAGTTACCGCTTCTGCGCTTAGTACGGCAGTATGGGGTCTATTCTGTAACAATTCCTTTATATTTAACGGCCTTTAAAAATATTTTCTTCTTTACTTCTGTCATTATTTAAACGGATCATTAAAATACATTAGAGGACTATCTTAAAGAAATCTGTTTAAATAATGACAGGAGTAAATTAACGAATACAAACATATTTTTAAAGGCCGTTAAATATAAAGGAATTGTTACAGAATAGACCCCTATATTAGTTAGATTATTAGTAAACAAAACATATTGTGACAATAACTGGAGTTAACTGCATTTCTTGAGGTTTTTACAGCCAGATTGGTAACAATAGATTTGCCCTTTATGAAGTTGTGTTGCTCGGGTATTAGTATTTACAACATGCTCGTAATTTCAATTGCCTTACTAAAATTGGAGATAATGGATATTGGTCTATAATTGTAAACGTCTGTCCTGTTGCCTTTTTGAAACACAGGAGTACTTTTTGAAATTTTCCATTTATCCGGAAAATTTGCAAAAATTATAAAGATCGAGTTTTTGTAAAGGTTTCATTGAAAAAGTATGGACCTCTATTATCTATTATTCCCGCTCATACATTCAATTTCTCCGGGTACTGAGTATGAAACTTCTGCATCCAATGTGGATTTACATGGCCGTTTAGTTTAGAAGAAATATAGCTTCATTCGAAAGAAGATTTTTAAACATCGGATATCTGTTATTTTTTTCCATCATAATTTCGCGAAATTCAATTCGTCTTCCAGAAGATCGTTGAACTCACTATTATTGAAAAATCTCTCCATTATAAAACATTGTTTTATTGAAGGTAAGAGCAAAAAACTACGTAGATTCCATATTTAACATCTCAAATTACGGCTATGATTCCATCCAAATAAGGTATAATAAAAACAATTCCTGATAAATATTATGTCGAATAATTATTTTTATTCGACGTAGTAGATTTTAATGTTTTACTATTTAATATTTTTCATTAGAAATATGTACTTGTAAATAAGAGAAAAAACGCAAATTCTAATGCAACATAAACAAACTAAAAATATGTTTTTCAAGTTATTCTTCTGTAAACATTACATTTCCTTACGACGACGGTAAATATTGGATGGGAGGGAAACTACTAATTTAGTAGAGGACAAATTTCAATAACTAATTAAAATTTTAATATTCTAATGGGCCCGTTCACTTTCATTTTTGAATGTGAATTATTTATATATTTATAAAGATATTAAACTCTTTTGTCTGGTGGTACTTTTCCCGTTAAAATATTTTTGCTAGAAGTAAGGGAATTCCCATAAAATTCTTTCAGTGACTCATTGCGTCAGAAAACCCCTAATTCCCTTCAGGTGTTGTATCGGTTAATAGTTAAAAGGGCGCGGTTGTCGGATGTATCATTGCACCACCATTCCTCTTCTGCATTTATTAAAGAAATTTAAATGATAAAAAAATATTATTTTTTAAAAATAATGTGTTTATATTTTCAGATAAAGCTGGAAGGCTTACCTTTTTTAAATTTTAATAAAAACAATTAGTATTACTCAAGCTGAATATTACCAGATCCAAATTTTATTTGAGAAAATGTATCTGGTAAACGTGACAACGTTGTAAGTACTTCTAAATAGTGTTGTCTACACACACTTCTAGAAATAAATGCAACGTTGCCACGTTTACCAGATAAATATTGCAAATCAAATTTCTACTTTTTGATTATGGTCTGGTTAATTTTCAGCCTGAGTAATAATAATTGTTTTAATTAAAAAGTAAAAAATAAGCTCCCAGCTTTAAATCTGAAAATATAAGTTCATGATTTTTAGAAAAATAATGGAATTTTACTATTTAAATTACATATAAATGCAGAAATGCTATATTAGGGATACTTCCGACAACCTCGCCGTCTTTAAGCATAACCGATACGAGACGTGAACGGAATTAGGGATTTTCTGACGCAATGAGTCACTGAAAGAATTTTATGGGAATTCCCTTACTTCTAGCAAAAATATCTTTACGGGAAAAGTACCACCAGACAAAAGAGTTTAATATCTTTATAAATATATAATCAATTCACATTCAAAAATGAAAGTGAACGGGCCCATTTAAAGTGATCTAATTTAGAGTTTTCATTAATTTGGTTATTAAACTACTGATAATGCTATGGATTTCATCGGCGGGTTTTCATCAGCTAAACTATAAACATCTCTGTTGATAAAACTTTTTGGAACGCATTCAATTATTTTGTTTTTTTTTTTTATATTTTATATCATCCTAGACATTTTCCAAAATTGTTGTATTTAAATTTATTATAGCTTAATTCACAAAGCATATTTAGATTTGCCCCTTAGATGAAAGAGATCGTAGATGTAACATTGCACATAGCGCATGTTGTCTATTTCTACCTTAAGTAACCCACTAATTAAAAATCATTATTTCCAAGACGCCATCCGAATTGTTTCGACATTTTTATTGTACGCTCTTCTCCGCGAGAATGAATCATCATGGACCGCTGTTTTTTGAATTATTTGTTGGTGTTATTAGAAATTTAAAGTGTTTTAGTTATTCAATTTGAAGTTGAAAATGCCACGATGTATCGTAAAAAATCTGATGTGTCCAACACATGACTTTCCTATCTAGTTATTATAGGCTTTTTCCGGTTATTTTGTACAACCTATTGCAGCATCTCTATAAATGTTTAGAGGATAAACTAAATATATACATTGTCCACATACATCTACCTCGAAACATTTTTCTATAGATATTCATTGAAAACGAAAATACTGAAAAATTTAAATTTCCTACAATTTTTTCATTACGGTCCATTTTAGAAAAATCATGTATAAACAAAAATTATAGAGATCGATATCGCAAACAACTTTTATTTCAAAAATTTTCATAAAAATTAGAATTTTGCACATTTTGTCAAATTTCTCAAATTCGGACCATTTCAGGAAATTTTTACATAAACCAAAATTATAGATAATAATATTAGAAGTAACTTTTATTTGAACAATTTTTTTCTCCAAACATTAATAACAGATATATTCCATAAACTATAAAAACGGCCTCCCATAAAGTACCCCCCCAGATGTTCCGACTTTGTCCAAAATCTAATCATTTCACGTCAGGCCAAAATAAAACTTAAGTTTAAAATTTATTGTTTTTTTCTTTATCCGTTTTTGAGTTTTCTTCAAATTTCGAAATTTACACATTTTCTCAAATATCTCTAATACGGTCCATTTTAGAGAAATTATGTATAGGACAAAAATTATAGAGAATTATATTACAAACAACTTTTATTTGAACAATTTTTATAAAAAAATATTTTTTTACATTTTGTCCAATTTCTCGAATACGGACCATTTTAGGAAAATTTTGTATAGAACAAAAATTATAGATAATAATATAATAAGTAACTTTTATTTAAAGAATTTTCTTCCCCAAACGTAAATAACAGATATATTCCATAAAATATAAAAATGACCACCTATAAAGTACCCCCCCCCCCAGATATTCCGACTCTGCCCAAAATCAAATCAGCTCATTGGACGCTAGAACAAAGCTTATGTTTAAAATTTGGTGTTTTTCTGTGTATCGGTTCATGACATCATCGCGAAAATAGTCAAAACGGATTCAGGAGACCTCAAAACGTAAAAATCCGTCGAAAACTCGAGGTCGAAAAAAATCATGATTCCTATACTTTCCTTATATCTGTATACAGATAGGAAAGTAAAAATTGTATATACAAATAATATAGGTACCAATGTGATGAAAAATAAGAAATATATTCGTTTTCAACGGTAAATATTTATTAACGTTTTGACATAAAGACGCCATCATCCTTTGAGCTGAATACTTCAGATCCGCTTTAAGGGGTTTCAATAAACATTAAGCATCAAATATTTCAGAAAACAGATTTCATAGTACTTACAAAAATTTTCTAAAGGGCGAAATTTTGAACATTTAATGTAAGTAAGAAGAAAAAATCTGATGTGTCCAACACATGACTATGTGTCCAACACATGACTTTCCTATCTAGTTATTATAGGCTTTTTCCGGTTATTTTGTACAACCTATTGCAGCATCTCTATAAATGTTTAAGAGGATAAACTAAATATATACATTGTCCACATACATCTACCTCGAAACATTTTTCTATAGATATTCATTGAAAACGAAAATACTGAAAAATTTAAATTTAGCACTTTTCCATTACGGTCCATTTTAGAAAAATCATGTATAAACAAAAATTATAGAGATCGATATCGCAAACAACTTTTAGTTCAACAATTTTCATAAAAATCAGAATTTTGCACATTTTGTCAAATTTCTCGAATACGGACCATTTCAGGAAATTTTAACATAAAGCAAAAATTATAGATAATAATATTAGAAGTAGCTTTTATTTGAACAATTTTCTTCTCCAAACATAAATAACAGATATATTCCATAAAATATAAAAACGGCCTCCCATAAAGTACCCCCCCCCAGATGTTCCGACTTTGTCCAAAATATAATCATTTCACGTCAGGCCGAAATAAACCTTAAGTTTAAAATTTAAAGGAAATACGAAAAAAAATAGATGGTTTGAAAATAATCGATTGTTCGAAAATAATCGATTATTTTCAATAATTCAATGATTTCTGGAGATTTATGTGACATTAATTAATAGTCCCAAAGAAAGAAGCTTTAATATTCCTTTTTCTGAGGTAACTATACAAAACAGCATATTTTCTCATTTTGACTAACTTTTAATATTATGTAATGTTCAACTCAGAAGATTTGATTTGCAGTTTTCGCCTGCGCACATGCCTGCTATTATAATACCCGTAGACAATGAGTACCATTCCTTGCTCGATTAACAATATTTTATTTCACTATTTTTTTGTAGTCTATAGAAAATAAAAGGTAATAAAATATTCTATAAAAGAATTATTGTATTCTCTTTACATAAAATGTCGTTGCATCTGTTTGAAATTAGAAAATTACGTTAATTTTATTTCATAATATAACATTCCATTAAACATCTTTTTAGTAAATCTAATAGTTCATTATGATGGTAATAAACAAAGTCCGTCCCTATCACAGAGTTCGGGTCTCCTCCCAGTTCCCCTACCGTTAACCTTTCTTTAGAAATTGGCAACATTCGCGCAGGTTAAACACCGTAGTATGTTACATCTCTGATCTCTTTTATCTAAGATTTACCCACATGTACAATCGTTGTCCAATAGAATTGTGGGGCGATGTTACACAAACTGTTATTTATTGATTGAAAAAGACGCCATCGTCCAACACTACTTTTTTTCAGAAGTTATGTTGACATTTCTAGCGTTTAGGATTTACATGTAGGTAACTATTTAAAAATGTTTTGGGATTAAGGATGTTAATATATTTTTTAACAAAATATACTACAAGTAATAAAATATTATAAACCCAATTAGTCAAATTAGTAGTATAACAGACGAGTTTTCATTCTTCAAATGTCAATTAGAAATTAATTAAGACAAATTAGGTGTTTTTCAATTGTTCATTAAATTTAAAATTTGAATTAAGTTAATGGACGAATTACTTATGAGTTTTTAACCTTCTATTTTTTGTTAGTGGTTTAGGCAGTAAAATTTCAAAAGACCATTATACATTTTTGAGATTATGGATTACTAGAATTAAGTATGATATAAATACGTATTTTAAAGATGATGAACCTAGAATGCTAAAGGTCATCAGGGCTATACCAAACCGCCTCTTTCCAGTTAAAGTCCCCAGTTTTTTTTTGAAATCTATTTATATATCATCCCAACAACAGGACAACAAGTATATATCCAGTAGATGAATGTTACAACCTCTGTCCAGTTTGAGATATTCCTTTGGCAGTGCTCAGGTTAGGTTCCTCTTTTAAAGATGCAATTTACTAATAGCACAGCGTATTTACTTTTTTAATGATATTGCATTTTCTCACTTCTATAAAATATTATTTCGAATAAATGTTTCAAAAAAACTTCTATTTGTTTTAATATAGATTAAAATCCCCCATTTTACAAAAAAATCAATACCAACCTTTTAAAAAAATTATAAAATTAACATTAGTTAATTGTCAGTTTGAATTAGATTCAAAAACAATTTATTATTTTTTAATTTAACTAAGTAACAATTACTTAATTAAGAATTAAATGCATGATTTATGTATCGGCTGTTAACAAAGTAAAATTTTAAATTCATACATTTGTTTACCCATATATCATCAATTTTAAAGTAATTATAAGTACAAAGTGATACTTTTTCATAGATTTACGTCCACTTAATATGAACCGAGGACATACTCTGCGAAAGGAGAGCTCGCTTGCTGATGCGGGCCTTAAAGCTGGACTGAGTACCATGGGCGTCGTTACACAATTCTATAGGGAGGGGCAAAATTTTGAAAACATTTAGAATGTTTATTTGTTGGAAAACAAAGAAAATAAAAAATAAAAGAGAATTTTCTTATGATGGATTTAATTATTCTGTGACGTCATGGCTTACTTCCGGTTTTTCCAAAAATAACAGAAAATCGCAATTTATTTTTTATTTTTTAATGAAAACCCTTTTTCTTATTGAAAATTTGAATTTCTAGGACATTTTTGTATAAGAAGCGTGTATTGAAAATTTTCTGCCAGTAACATATTAAAAAAAATATTATCCAATATGATGGTCATTTTGACAGCTGACAGAAAATTTTCAACACATGATTCTTATCCATAAATATCCCTATAATTCAAATTTTCAATAAAAACGGGGGTTTCTTTTTAATAATTAAAAATAAATTGACATTTTTTGTTATTTCCGATAAAACAGAAGTAAGCCATGAAGTCACACACCAATTGAATCCAGTATATGAGAGTATTTGTCCCAAGCTTTAAAACAAATAAGTTTTATTCCAATATCTCAATTAACAACGAAGATAAAAGCGGATGGAATTATTAAACGGTTTGCTAATAATAAAAATGCTTAGATACGCCATTGGTATACGGTAAATGGGTCTCAATGGGAATTTTGAAGTCTAAAAAGATTTTATAAAGTTCGTATATTCCTATATGTTTTCCATAAACGAATTAATAGTAACATATTTAGAAAAAATATAATCCAATACGGCGGCCATTTTGACAGCTGACAGAAAATTTTCAATACACGATTATTATACAAAAATGTCCCAGAAATTTTAATTTCCAATAAAAAAGAGGGTTTTCTTTTAAAATTAAAAAAAAAAATTCGATTTTGTTATTTGCGGAAAAACCGGAAGTAAGCCGTGACGTCACAGAACAATATAATCCATCATAAGAAAGTATTTTTTCTAGTCTTTCAAACAGAACAAAATTTTTCCGATATCTCACTGAATAGCGAAGATAAGGGGGAGTGGAACTTTGGTAGTAACCCTAACAATGTCACTGACCTATTTGACAGAACTGATACTTAATTTGTCATAACAAGTCTAATAAATAAAATAACCCAACAAAAAAGACAAAAACTAAAACAAAGAAAAAACAAGTAACTTAAAACACATTTTTAAAAAACAAACAGAAGGTGAGATATAAAAGAAAAATATGAACAAGAAAACAGCCATACATAATAATATAAAAATAAAAATTTATAAAAAAACAAAAAAACTCACTTAAACACGACGATGAAGACAAAAAAAACATTAGGAAAACGCCAATTTTAAATTTATTTTTTCTCTATTAAAAACATCGATAACAGAAAACATAATCAATTTTTCAGTCAGCCTATTTTCATTCATTATTCGCTCCGTGCGTGACAGCAGCGCCAATTATTTTATGAACTAACGGACGATATTTGCGTATACTGACAATACAATTTTAAATAGAGTTAGCAATTAAAAAATGTATATCGGTTTGTAAAACAAGTGAAAAAATTATTATGTATTTTTATTACTTCAGCTAAAAAAAGTAGTATAATTAATAAAAATCAATAATAAAACATAGGCAGGTATTTACGAGAAAATGTATGAGATCTTGCCTAAGCCGAATAAGTTGTCATTGAAGAATAGGTTAAATAATGTCAAAATAAAAACAATACCATTATATAGAATTAAAACGTATTAACAAAAATAATTGGTATATTTGTGATTGTAATTTATATTTTCTTCATTTTTAGTTCGAAAGAATCCATAGCAATTAATGATTAAAACTGGTTTCCTATCAATAAGTCACAAGATTGCATTTTAGCCATATACAATAATAATCAAAGGCAGAAATCTAATCATTTGCTAAACATTTAAGATTTAAGGGATGTTGAAGAATATCATAAAATAATAATTTATTGTTTATTTAAAACCTTTTCTGATGTCTATTTTTTCCAGTATTGTGAAACACCTCATCCAAATATTCACCAATTTCTAGAATGTTTGATTGGGATGCAAACAGATACATATGCTAAAATGAACAGTTCTCTAAGGTTAGAAAAACACATTATAAGAAAAAAACAGCGAAAAAACAAAAGTTTATTCAACAAAAAATTGACCAGTATTTACAAAAAGAAATTTGTAGATTAGATTTTCTAAAATGTGTTTCTTTTAGTTATATTAACCATTAGGAATCAAAATGTTTATTGTAAATTTCAAGATAAATTGTAATATAACATAATATACAATAATAATTTTTATTGTACATTTTTAAATAAATTTTTGTATTAGTAATGTAACGTGTTTAGATTTTTTAAAATGTGTCATTTATTTAAAAATATTAGTGATTAATGTAAATTTTAAAATAAATGGTATTATATTATATATAACGTGTTTTAATAAATCTGTATCCACATTAATTTTACATTACACTGACTTTTTTAAGTATGTAGTATTAAACATTGAATTTGCATTATTATAACGACATTAAAAACTGGACAGCGTACGCTACTGATTATATAGAGTAAGCTTATTTCATCTACCTGGACTGCCTGCTACTGAAATATTTAGACTGCAGTTCGGCATTTTTTTGATACCTGAAGTGGACCATTTATTTAGACTGCAGTTAGTATGTAACCAATTTCAACAAGCGTGATCTATTGTTTCGTCGCAGTTACATTACATATATTTTTGTTACAGACATTTATTTATTTTCAATCTTTGCTGTGAATTAAGTATGTTGCAGTTGTGTTGGTCACTTCCTACAATATTTCTATTTTTATACATAAAAATACCAAATAAGTATAAAATTTATCTTTTTGAGCACTTGGAGTGATTCGTCATCTGAAAATGTTTGTAGTTTCTACCTAAAGCTGGTTAAGTCAACGTCGAATTGACGTTATACTGACGTCAAATTTCCCTAGAGAGGTATTACTAACCAAACGTACTGGGCTACTACAATGTGGATTTAGGTGTAATTCTACATATTTTGGTCAATAAAACCAAATTTCGACGTCGTCTTATTCTCACTTATGTCGAATCCACGTCGAGCCAACGTAAATTTTCCTTAAATATGGTTAAATGTAATTTTGCGACCAAATTTATTATATATATTTTAGGTAGTCTCGACGTCAAATTAAACCAAAATGTTTGCTGGGATACGAAATCATATTTTCGTGAATATAAAACATATTATTATGATAGTATAAACCAATTTTGGTAATTATAAACGAGATAATTTGTAAAGGAAAACTTTAAAAATCAATATCCCAAATTATACACAAATAAAAGACAGATATCACTTAGTCTAGAAGCGATAAAGACAAAAGAAAACATTAATTTTTTGATGATTATAAAACCATTAAGACTTTTTTTATTTTTTTCATGTATGTTGAGTATAATATGATGTAATAATCAATTATTTCTTTATAGAGATTATAATTATTGATGATAATAATAAAAAAATAATATTAATATATTAAATATTATGAATTGACTATCAATTTAAGGACATCTGAATTACTGATTAGTTAGGTATTATTAAATTAAAGTACTTTTTTTATTAGGTAAGTACTTATCTACTCTATAATATACCAGTGCATTTAAATTTTTTTCTATTATGTGTGAACATAATCCAATTATAAAATATAGAAAAAATAATGCTGTGGAGCAACACTTACAAATACAGAAATAGAATAGTATATAGGGGCTTAGAAATAGAGTATTTTTGAAATACATGTATACATTAAAACAGATAGTAATGTAACATAAATATTAGGAATATTTTCCTTTTTTCTACCATTATTCTACTCTTCATGGTGTGTAAAAACGAACTGAAACCGAAAATCGAAAATAAAAGTGTTGACATTTCAATAAATGTTCGAATTTCCGCCCATCAAAATCAAAATGCTTTGGCAACATTGCTAATAACAGGCCCATTAGGCAGCTGTACAAATTGAACTAAACTCTAGACAAGCACATATGAAAATGAAATAAATAATTTCTAACTAAAAAGCCTCATTTATAATCATCGTAACGTAACTTGACGTAGTGGAAACTTAACGTAAGATATACAAATTAAGTCTATTTATAAATATTCCAATTTTTACTTGAAGAGATGATCAAATGTTCTTATTTTTTTAACATTGTAATGATGCTGTTGTACAATACTATAACTGAGACACAATGAACAATTCTGAGAAGACAGTACAGTAGTACATGCAATTTAATAAGAGGAAGTCGCGATAATCCGTATGAAATATATAATAAAATAAAGGGTTGAAAAGTACATCGATTTTAAGTAGAATGAAAGTAAATTTACGAGTGGATCCTGGGGATAACACATGGAACATTCGATTTTCCCAACAAAAATGAAAAGTTATTTGTTGCCCATATTTCCACACAAGCCGTTTTCACTGTATGATTAATTAATAGAACTAGGCTTCGGAAAACCAAAGGCTTTAATGTTGCAAGTGGCTAAAGGGTTGAAATAAGGGCGTGATCTTCTAAGGAAAAATCGAGATTTTACCAGATTTTTCCACACAAGCCCATCGAATGTATGAAAACGTACATCATCACTAGTCGGAAAATTTTGCTGATAAGAAAAATCGAATTTTCCTTGCGTTCCCCCAAGAGCCACTCGTAAATTTTCTTTTATTCTACTCAACATCGATATACTTTTCAAACCTCTTCGAGGCTTGTACCTAAATCGGTCACTATCTAACGGTCTATGAGTATAATAATAATACTCTCTATTCACCCTCTTACGAATAAATTTTAACCCCAGAAGCAGAGCTTGTGCGGGATAGGGACGGCTATTATTATTATTATTATTATTATTTTCCGTGGTGACTTACAGATGCTTGCTGGTGCTATTTGACTTACAGATGAAAAAACCTCTGAAAACTCCACACACGTCCGTCGTGTCAACAGAAATTACATTTCTACTTATACGTCACCCATCAAATCCTACAACGAGCCATGCAAGTTAATGTTCTGGGATTTGAACCTATGCATTGACCGTCAGTAAATTAATACACGAGCGCTCAACGCACTAACCTATCGAGCCGCTACAACTAAAAAGTAGAGACTTAAATACCAATACTTTTTTTAGAATTTTATTCTGTTATATATTTGTTTTTATTCACTTTCTTATCATTTTATAAAACATATCTAAAAATAATTGACTTTATTGATGGCTACGCCACTGAAGACCATTAATTTATTAATTATCACGTGCTGAATTTTTCATTATCTTATTGGCTGAGGGTAAAGCCTTAAATTGTTAAAGTTGGCGGGAATTCTTTACCTTAGGGACATTTATTAATAAGTATAAAGGATGTCCCAAAAAAGTAGGCCAATTCATTAACTGTAGATTCCTTAGGTCAGTGTAAGAAACCTCTATTTTTTTCAATTGGAACCATCATGTCGTTTTATTAAGTAGATGGTTTAAAATTGGTACAACTGCAATATATCAAATCTTCTAAGTTCAAACATGAATTGTTAAAAATTTTTTTATTGTTAATGGAGAATAATTTACTTTTTTAATTGACCTGGTATAAATAGAAATCAAGTTAACCAATTTGCAGAAGTTTTATTGACAAAATTCGTTCTAAATTAGCTTAACTTTGTTTCGGAACGTGATGGGACTCCAACAAAGATTTTTTTCCAGATAGGTTTAAGTTTGGTGCGTGTTTTTTCGTACGTTTTGAGTTTTAGAAAGAGCAACGTCCTCGTATCCTTCGAATGTTTAACGAATTAAATAGATATTATTTGCGTAATGTAATGTATGCGATACGATTTATTACCGAAAAATGGTTCGTGGGAAAGTTAATTTGGGCGAAATGTTTCTAAGGTTTCTTTTTTATTTCGATTGTTAATTGAAATGTGGTAGGCATATAAATGTTTCTAATCGTCTTTTTCCTAATATCAGTTTTATTGCGATTACAAAAATACTACATTTATTTTTGTACGGAACAGCTCAGGTAGATAATTTTGTTAATTATACTGATGAATGGATCAATTTACTTGGGTAAATATCACTGTTCTTTCAGTATCGACTACATCTATTTTTAGTACTTTATCACCATCAATTATGGTTGAAAATTGTTAAGAAAAGAAAATTTATACCTTCAAAATTAATAGTCAGTTCTTTCGATGTAGTCCAACAAGTATACAGTATGTTTTTGAAATACATGTACATAGTAAAACATGTTGACAGCTTTGTGGCTCGCCGAGCGACAAAGTTGACAGCTTTGTACGTAGTGACATGTTTTTTTGTTATATTATCAAAGCTAACATGTACTTTGAATATCAACTGCTTTTTTCATGATTAATGTAGGTATATGCAACGCATTACAGACTAATTACGACAAATTTTCAATTTTTATATCTATTTATTAAAAAAGTGTGATCTTAGAAAAAATCTTATGTACATTTTGAGCGACAAGTGTGTTGTTCCTTTCTGCCTCAAGCGGTTAAGTATCACTTTCGCTCTTAATACACAAATTGCTATTTTAAATAAGTGATTTTAACATGGACGTACGCCACTGCCATGTTGAGGTACCCAAGTAAAGCATAATTTATAGTCCCGTAACGTAACTTAAGAACATAAACACTATGAAGTTCAAATATAGCACATACATACAGAGTGTCACAAAAACTAGGCCAATCCGATAACCATACAGCCGTATGCATGATCGATCGCCAGCGACTCGCCAGAGATTCATTTCGGCGTATCGCCAGAGATTCATTTCGGCGTATCGCCAGCGATTCGCTGGCGAAAGCCCAAGAAGGTGGCGACTCGCCGAAGATTGTCACCGGAATGTCATTTCACGCAAGTTTTTATTTTCTTTTATAGGGATTATCACCGGTATCTCTCGCATTTTATTCATGATTCATTTCTTAAAACTCAAAAAATAATGAACGAATATCAAATTTTCCCTATAAAAGAACATAAAAACTTGCGTGAAATGACATTCCGGTGACAATCTCCGGCGAGTCGCCAGCTTTTTGGGCTTTCGCCAGCGAATCGCTGGCGATACGCCGAAATGAATCTCTGACGAGTCGCTGGCGATCGACTATGCATACGGTTGATAGATTCCTTAGTTCAGTCTAAGAAACTTGTATTATTTTTTTAGATTGGGGCCATGTTTAATATACAGGATGACTTGCAACTTACTATGAGTTAGGTGATATTAGGCTCAAATTATGATTTATCATCCCAAAAAAACCCCGGTGTACCAATTTTAAACCATCTACTTAATAAAACGACATGATGGTTCCAATCGAAAAAAATAATAGAGGTTTCTTACACTGACCTAAGGAATCTACAGTTAATGAATTGGCCTACTTTTTTGGGACATCCTGTATACTTATTAATAAATGTCCCTAAGGTAAAGAATTCTCGCAAACTTTAACAATTTAAGGCTTTACCCTCAGCCAATAAGATAATGAAAAATTCAGCACGTGATAATTGTCAGATTTTCTTTTTTAATAAATTAATGGTCTTCAGTGGAGTAGCCATCAATAAAGTCAATTATCCTAATCAATGATGTTGGTGGGCACAACTACTGAATTCCCCACTAGGAGAAAAGCTGTCCACCCAATGAAAAATAGCACATTTGTGCGATGTTAAGCGGCAATACAACGCTTGCGCATTACGGAGTATTTGGAGAAAATCCATCGAAAATTACATATATTATTATGCGGTATTGGTGGCCTATATCAATTATCAGGACCGGATAGCCTCGTCCGCCCGCTTGTTGCTTGCTTACTAGTAACATTTTCCAATTTTAATTGTATCAAATAAATAAAACTTGTTAGCTTGAACGTGACTCATCGATAAAATATAGAAATAGGGACCAATAATCAAAAATTTCATATTGATCTTACGATACTAGTATTTCATCTATTATCCATCGGAAATAGTAGTTTGTGCAACAAGAGTGGATATGTCAATATCTCACGAAGACGAAGTTTGAGCACGATGCCGTGGCGGAGTGCTCAATCGTCTGAGTACCATAGGGACAATACACTCACGATGTAGGTACACTATATTTTTTCTACGACCCACTAACGAAAATTTAAAAATTTTAAAAATGATTTTAAGCTATTGCATAGCTTTTATCGCGGGCTTTGAGCGCGCCGACCGAATCAAGAAATTCCGTAACGTAAATAAACCTAACACTCGAAAAATCGAAAAATTGAAAAATCGATAAAGAAATTCCGTAACGAAAATAAACCTAACACCCCCCACTCCGACCGGCACAGCGGGGCGGCGTTGAAAGCCGTGCATCGTCTAACGTCATTTCAGTTCGACAGACTTCGGCACGGTGTTTGTGTGCGTGCGACTAGACGTATGCGTTTAGACTAGCTGCTAACTGCTCATAACTGATTCTATCTCTTTTAGACACAATTTCGGAATAATTGAATTTGAAAATGAATAATGATCCACAGGAATCCACAACAAAATATGGGACCACCATTGACGCGGTATTTTCCAGATATTTAGAGGATATCAAGTCTCAAACTTATGTTTCTTATTTCGGTTACCATAAACCTATAGTTTCAATGATAAAAATTCCTGAATAACCTACATGTATTGTAAGATAATAAAAATATTTTAAACAATATTAACTTCTCATTTATTCAATAAAAGAAAAAAATTTGTTTTATTATCGGTCACCACGCTCAAAAAGTGTAACTTGAATTAATATCAAAGAAAAAACTTGAATTAATATCAAAGAAAAAAAATACTGCATAAATAAAATAAATAAATAATTATAATTGCATAAGTTGATAAAAAATGCTATGCAATAGCTTTACCGCGGCAGTCCTTGAGTGCCACACGTATTTTTAGCTTATTAAGATAAAATAACTAATATAAAAATAATGTATGACTTTTACTAATTATTTATATAATAAAATAAACTTTTAAAAAATATTTAATTTAATTAGTCTCCCATCCTAGAATTAAACCCGGAATCTCTGCATGGAAGCCAAACGCCCTAGTATCTACTCCATCGCCACACATAACATTTTAATTTTAATACTCGTAATTAAATTGATTTGATAGTTTTATTAAAATTTATGGTTTATTTATAAATATAGAAGAAATAAAAATAGAAATGCTATTATTTATCAATTCTACACAAGAATAACTCATTTTAATGCATATTTAATCTCAATAACTAAAAAAATATACTGACAATTAGTTTGACAGAATTGTCACTTATATAAAATTTAAAAAAATAATAGTAGCCGGGTGACCAAAATTTGAACTGTGATTGGTGGATTTCAATTATTTGCAGTAGAATGAATATGAAATATATTCGTTCGGTAGTCACAAAGCCGGATTTAAGGTACTTAACCCACTTCAAAACTTTGTAATATCACATTGTGCATCCTCCAGAGTCAATAAACGTTGCCGAAAGGTATGTCTGACTACCCCCTTTTTTTTATTCACATCGTTTGAAAAACAGTTGCCGAAAGGAAGCTATTCTGTAACAACACTTTCGTCATTGTTTATGATATTTTAACATTTGTATGTGTAGATCTCCGCCCGATCCACAGTGCGATTCTTAACACAGTACTTTGATTACAGTTATTTTCTATACTGAAATCAATTAATATTTCCAGTTAATTATTATTAGTTACAAATTAGCGAAAATTGAATTTATAGCATTACTGTCGTTATTTTACTTTGTTCAAATTAATAGCATATTAATCAACTTTTTACTCAATCCTTAAGAATACGGTGTGCAAACTGTGTTCTAGACCTGTAAATTACACTTACATAAATAACTATTTCATCGCCTGTGGTTATTGCAATTACATACTATTTATCATCAATATACGCTGATACTCCTGATTCTTGGAATCAGTATACAGTGCTGACAAGATCAAACCTTCGGTCCTACTTTGCAGAAAAAGAAATGACCACAATATTAATGTTGCAATTGACCGATGGAGTCATGGGTCGTAGCTATTTCCTCTACTGCATCGGTACATGAACTACCAAAGTATTCTTTTAAAAAAGTCATCAGCTCGAGTTTATTTATTATTGTAAACTCGATTTTTTATTATTATACGAGTTTTCAATATAGATTAGTCTATTTTTGACTATAATTATTTTATTTAATTAAATTTCACTTAAAAACAGATTAAAGTCGCCGGTGACACAGCAGTTTGCTGGTTTATTTATCCACTGTCATTTACAAGTTTGTACAAATATCAGAGGTAGTTGTTCTTGATTGACCTTGTGGTCGTCTACACAAAGACTGTTTCAATGCATCCCACATAGTGTTTTAAGATATTTATGATATGGTATAGCTGACAGGCAAGGCCTTCAATGTAGACAATGTTCTCCAGATGTCCTTTTGCTAGTGCATGGCCAATCATAAACTGGTACTAACATGTAAGACTCTTTGCCTATGGATGTATGTAATGTCTTCTACGAATTCAGTCTTATAAATCGCAATACCATATTTTTTGGTTTTTCTAAGGTTCCTATCTGGAATACGGAATAGGTATTTGTTCTGGCCAAGTTTGTAATCTTTTTGTCATCAGTTATTTGATGTAGTCCCATTCCAATCCAGGCATTATGAAGGCCCCTAGATTATGTAGATCAGATTGTTTTCAGTAACTCCTATTGATTATTGTTGTTCATATAATTTTGTGTATTTAGATCATCAATATAACCCATTGTTCCACAGAAGAATGCATTGTTGAATTGAAATAAATCAGCTACTTAGAATGAAACTATTAAGTTTCTCAATCTGTTTTGTAATAGGAAATGTTAAAACTTGCTATTTAGAAAATCCGTATCTTTAAATGTTTGTACGTGTTTCATCTATGTGGTGATTAAACTTATTCGTTCAAAATATGTTTACTCGAAAGTTGAGAAATTATAATTAACCTTTTCCTTATTGTTTAAACGTGATTTTTTTTTAATGAATAAATATTTACAACCGAATAACAAATATAAAGTGATCACAAAAAAGGCCTTGGTAAAATGCACGTATGTCGGAGCCTAGAAGTCTTCTTCTTTTTAGACTTAAAAAATATCGACGGATAGAACCTAAAAAAGGTTATACGAAACTACCCTTAAATTGTTAAAATATTGTTATTTTGAATGAAAAAATAAAAATATTCTTTTGGTCATTATCTAAAAAAAGCACTACAATTTTAGGCTCTTTTTGGGCTCTTAAAATATTATAAAACTATTCGAAAAATTGTAATTTTTAAATAATACAGGGCGCTATGTTAGAACGAAGTCAATAAAATAGAAAACCTTTATATTTCAAGAAAAATTGCCTAAAATGTGGTATATTTATTTTTAGAAAAAACTTTAAAGTCAGCAAAACAATCTATATTTTTTTAAAAATGGAAAATTTTTTCGGAAAGTTTTAAATTATTTAAAGAGCCTAAAAATAGCGCAAAAATGTGACAGTGTTGTTTTTAGAGAAAATCTTAAAAAACGAGGTTATCTGCTGGCTTCATTCAAGAACCTAAAAATATGGTGCCGCCTTGTTATAGTCTTGTTAAGCAAAGTATCCTCCATTATTTAAAAATAGCAAATTTTTTTGAAAAGTTTTATATTTCAAGAGCATAAAAAAGTGGTATAGTTGTTTTTAGAAAAAACCTAGGAGACAACCTTAAACGAAGTGCTTTTAGGCTTCATTCGAATCTGGCAAAGCATACCGTATTTTTGTAAAATACAATTTTTTTGAAAAGTTTTGTAATATTTCAGTATCCTAGAAATAGTCTAAAATATTGTTTTTAGAAAAAAAAAAAGATGGAGTTGCTCTGCTGCCTTTGTTCCAGCCAAGCACCCTATAGGTATTATTAAAAAATAGTATTTGTTAGAAAAGTTTTGTAATATTTCAAGAGCCTTAAAATAGCCTAAAAATACGGTGTGGTTGTTTAAAATAAAAAGAAAAAATTGAGTGGAACAAAATTTACTTACAAACTTTGTTCCAGTAAACCACCCAATTCTATTTAAAAAAAGCAATTTTTTTAGACAAGTTTTATAATATTTCAAGAGCCTAAAAATAGACTAGAAATGTGGTGTGGTTGTTTTTAGAAAAAGGCTTTAAAAAACAGAGGTGCTCTGATAGCTTTGTTCGAAGTTAGCAAAGCACCCTGTATTTTTGAAAATACCAATTTTTTTCGAAAATGTTTATAATATTTCACGAGCCTAAAGCTATGGTGTGGTTGTTTTTAGAAAAAAAAAAAAACTTTAAAAATCCGATGTGCTCTGTAGCAGAATACCTTGATTTTTGTACAAAACGAGAAGCACAAAATTTTTGAACAGGGTATCAAAATAGCCTTAAAATAGGCTAAAAATATGGCAGTTTTCAACTCAAAATTCCCTAGGTGCTCTGCTGTCTTCATTGGCAAAAGCTACTCTTATGTCATATGCTGTTGCCAAGTAGCACAAAAAGTTTACTATCCCATTAGGATGATCAAATAGTAAAGCAATTAATTTCTAATAATTTTCCTTGCCATAACAATATTTTATATTATAACTATTAACGTTGTTATCCTATATTATTTGAAAAAAATGGAAAATTTTTATTTAAAAAAAATTATAATTGTGTCGTTAGTCATTTGCACATATGGAACTCACTTTTTTGTTTATAATAGGGATACCTACAAGTACGTATGTTAGTTTTTTCATAAACGAAAAGAGGTCAAACTAGATATTTACCTATTTTTTTTTAATAAATATCAGTATACTTTGCAACCTTGTATAAATAAGACAAAATATTTGTTTAAAAATGTAAATTTTTGATATTTTAAAAAGAAATGTCTCACTTAAACGTGGATAATCCGCATTTTTTTTATGTAACTACTCTACTTTCTAGCAGTACAAAAAATATTTTGAAATTCGCGCGTCTGTAAACTAGAACGTAACTTAAAAATGCAATAAAAAGAGACCTAAATAAAAATAGTTGAACAAAGCGTTAATAACATAAATTGTCAAAAATCGAACTTCTTCTTTCTGGTATTGTCTACTAATTCGTAAAACGACATTTTCTAGACTAAATAGATTCAAATCTTTAAAAAACTTAATACACAACATACCTTTTTGCTTATTTCTCGAAACATTCGAAGGATATGAAGAAACGCTCTGGCCCATCGTGTCTTTGTTTTATAATCGGACAAAACAAATCAAAAAAATCAACACCAAACAAAAAACTTATCCGGCAAAAATGTTTTTTCGAATTTCGATGCGAATCACGTTTCAACTCGCACACGAACGTCGTCAGTCAATCTCGAACGAAACTTGTGTGTGACGGTACAACTGTTAATGAACCGTAGAAATCAAGTTTACAAGGTTTTTTGACGTGAAAACCAGCTACTTTTTATTGTTCACAGGTTAAGATTAACTATCGCGGAAAATGAATACCGATTTCCAGCAGTCTGTCGTCGATACTATAATAGCGTTCAGTATAAACTAATATTTAGTAAAGTTTAAGTGCAATATGTAAGCGGGTCTGTCTAACTAGACGATTAAACAACGATTGATAACTTTTATGATGAGAACAATGTATATATGTTTTGTATTTATTTGCACTGATCGTTCTAAAGATAGTAATTCATTTATACTCGACAACGCTGGCTAAAGACCAACACGGATAACTAAAAATAAATAAAGTTGATAAATAAAATTAACATTAAGCATCCATAGTATTGTAGGCCGGCCATACACTACGATTTTACCTGACAAATTTAATAGTGCCAGTAAAATCGTTGGCACAAGATTATCGTGTATGGTCATGAGCGATATCTACTTGAAATTTTTAGAAAAATTGAGCTCTATAAGAAGATGAAGCCTATTGATTCTGAAAAAATTAAAATAATCGATTAATCGAAAGTAATCGATTAATCGACACACACCAGTGAAAATATTCGAATAATTAAAAATAATCGATAAATCGAAAATAATTGATTAATAGAAAAGAATAGATTATTAGAACATAATCGATTGATCGAAAAAAATCGATTAATCTAAAAATCTATTAATCGAAAAGAATCGATTAATCGAAAATAATCGAATAATTAAAAATAATCGATTAATCGAAAATATTCCGAGTGATAGATTAATCGAAAATAATCGATTATCGATTAAAAAACCATAATAATCGATTATTTTGCCCACCCTAGTTGAAATATTAAAAAAAATTTAATTAAAAAACAAAAAAACGATATTAAATTGAAATCTTCAGGAAGAATCAAGCTTTCTAAGGGGATGAAGCCTATTGATTCTGAATAAAAATGAGGAGTTAATGGGGGCGGGGTCTGTATCTTCATTCTATAGTGGTGTCAAACTAGCATTATACCTATAACTTTTTGCGGAGAAGTCGGATCGACATGCGGTTTTCTTTAAAATTTTCTAAAAATTATCAGTAACAAAACGTACATGTAACCTATGTACGCTCGGATATTTATAATTATTTATTTAACAAAATGTACAATTTTCTGTAGGGGTTGACAAGAATATGGAAAACATGACTGGCCGTTCAAGAAAAAGGTCTGGGAAATTTTCTCGGGCCGGTTTTCGCAGGAGCCCATCATCTTGTTGATGCCAAAACTATTGTTTATTGTTAAATTGTTGTAAACTCGTTAATTAACAAATTGATATCTCTGCTCCCAAAATCATTTCAGCCCTCGATTTTTTCCAAAAACTCTGGGTCCCCGGGGAGCAGCATGCCCACTAAATTGTGTCATGGAATTGTTTATTGTTAAATTGTTGTAATCTCGCTAATTAACAAATTAATATCTCTGCTGCCAAAATCATTTCAGCCCTCGATTTTTTCCAAAAACTCTGGGTCCCCGGGGAGCAGCATGCCCACTAAATTGTGTCATGGAATTGTTTATTGTTAAATTGTTGTAATCTCGCTAATTAACAAATTAATATCTCTGCTGCCAAAATCATTTCAGCCCTCGATTTTTTCCAAAAACTCTGGGTCCCCGGCGAGCAGCATGCCCACTAAATTGTGGCCCACAATTGTTTATTGTTAAATTGTTGTAAACTCGCAAATTAACAAATTGATATCTCTGCTCCTGAAATCTTTAGGACTCGAATTTTCTCCAAAAACTCTGTGTCCCTGGGGAGGAGCATCCCCACAAAATTGTGTCAAACAATTGTTTATTATTCAACTGCTGTAAACTCGGTAATTAACAAATTGATAACTCTCCTCCAATAAAAATCGAAGTAATGGGATTAAATCAGAACTCTCAGTTAATGGCTGGTAATTGTTGTTTAATTGCAAATGTGAAGATAAGATCAAAGTCAGTCGAATAATACGACGAGGTTTTATTGATGTTTATTGGAAAATACATTGTTAGGTAAAATAAACTTTAAATTAAAATAACAGAACAACTCCTCTTGGTGTACATGTGTTATTCCTAATCTTCATGAAGGTTTTCCTCAATTTCTTCTGTTTCCAAAGAATCAACCAAAGAAAGATTATTCTCCATGTTCGTGTCAAACGTCAAAGCGAGTTTACAACAATTTAACAATAAACAATAGTTTTGACATCAACAAGATGATGGGCGCCTTCGAAAACCAGACCGATAAAATTTGCCAGACCTTTTTGTTGAACGGCCAGTCACGTTTTCCATATTCTCGTCAACTCCCACAGAAAATTGTCCATTTTGTTAAATAAATATCCGAGCGTACAGAGATTAGATGTACGTTTTGTTACTGATAATTTTTAGAAAATTTTAAAGAAAACCGCATGTCAATCCGACTTCTCCGCAAAAAGTTACAGGTTTTCATTATTTTCATGCTGGTTTGACGCCACTACTAGTTTGATTTTGAAATAACTCCGTGAATATGAGCTATATTGCTGTGTAAACCAATTTAGCACAGCTATTTTATCATGTATTTAACTCATTTTTAGAAAAAGTGACTTTCATCGTTTTTCAATTATTATAATCTATATTTTTTAAACAAATGAATAAATGATATATTTTCATAATTTTGATACGCCCATTTTTTGAGATAAATATTACTTACACAAGAAATAAAGAAATAGTTCTTTATAATATAACATATTACGCATAAAAGCACATTTTTATTTTATAAATATACGTTATTTTAACATATTTCAACAATGGGCCTAAATAAAGTAATTGCTTGACTAGCAAATGCTATAATATTCTGATTGCAAAAAGTGACATGCCGTGTTTTTTGCTTGCTATTTGTAGCTAGGTATATAGGAGGGTGGGGGTGAACAACATGTACTAGTCCCGGTGGTGGAAGCTGCCGTCTAACCTGTCAAATTCAAACTAATGTTTCACATCGATAGAGCTTTTCGTTTTTTGCTGGCTATGAAATAATTTGCTTCTAGAAGTCTATAACAATAAAAAAAATGCATTTTTTGTTGTACGGTTTTACTACTTTCGGTGTAAGTTTAGAAATTTCCCTACATGGATAGTAGCAAAACCGGATGACAGAAAATGCTTGCCAGTTGATATTTTTATTGTTATGGACGTCTAGAAGCAAATTATTCTATTGCCAGCAAAAGACGAAAAATTCCATAAATGTGAAACATTATTTGACAGGTTAGACGACAGCTCCCACCTCCAGGCCATAGTACATATTGTTCAATTAACCGTTTTCAATTAATCGATTAATCAATTAAAAAAATCGATTATTTTGCCCACTCCTAGTCCCCAGATGTGCCTTACCCACTGTTTTAGATTTATTTTGGTGCCGAATTTGCAAAAGAGTTGAGGTTGACGATAACACAACAACGTTGGTATTATTTATTTAGTTCCGTTACGTTTTTGTGAAGAATAAGAGACTATACAGGGTCCCTACTATTTCATAGGGACAGTATTGCTATTTCTTAAAAAAACAACGGATAGAAAGTTGGATAAATTAGACAAAAGTTGCGCAGTTTTGTGCTCATTAAAATGGTCCCAAGAAATCTTTGATATCTACAGGGAGATTCAAAATATCGGACAAAAAATTAAATTTGTCATTTCCTTTAATTCAATAACTTTTCATCCAATATTTTGAATCTACCTGTAGATATCAAAGGTTTCTTGGCAGCATTTTAATAAGCACAAAACTGCGCAACTTTTGTCTAATTTAACCAACTTTATATCTGTTACCGTTTAAGAAATAGCAATACTGTCCCTATGTAATAGGCAGATATGAGTGGAAATGAGGAATTTGATAGTAGTGATAAAATAAAGAAAGTAAAGATAGATAATTTATATTTTTCCACAAATTGGAAATATATCAGGTTATTAACTAATTGAAGTTAATTAAAATATATCGAATCGAAAAATACAGCACGGCTAACAGATAAGTATATTTTTTAAGTATTATCATGTGAACAACGAATCAGACGAATGAATAATCTGTATTCTATGAAAATTTTTACTCTTCATAATAAATATATTATAACTATCTAAAATTAATTCCACGAGTCCATTGAATTAAAACAAAAATGGATATCTATTTATAGTCATATTTGTAATAACCCTGTATACATAATTTGTAGGATGAGTATTGTTAATGCAACAATCACATTTTATTTCTGCCTTTGCTTTCATTTCAAATCACAATTTCTCAAAATTTTCAAAAACTATTACATCATTGCGTATCGCCCTGTATATGTGAAGAATGAACAACATAGTTTCTAATACATTAGAACATATTGGGTCCTATGATTGAACGTTTACGTTATCCGTAACGTATATGTTAGGCAGAATTTTAAAAGTAACGAGGCAAGTTCGTATGATGGAAACCTGTTAAATTAGAACATAATAGGCGGAAAATAACAGTAATGTGTTGAAAAAAGTTTTATATCATACGATTTTGCCTCGTTACTGTTAAAAGTCGGCCTAACATGTACGTTACGGATAACGTAAACGTTCAATCATAGGACCCATTGGGTCCTATGATTGAACGTTTACGTTATCCGTAACGCACATGTTAGGCCGAATTTTAAAAGTAACGAGGCAAGTTCGTATGATGGAAACCTGTTAAATTAGAACATAACAGGCGGAAAATAACAGTAATGTGTTATGAAAGACTTTACATCATACGAATTTGTCTCTTTGCTGTTAAAACTCGGCCTAACATGTACGTTACGGATAACGTAAACGTTCAATCATAGGACCCATTAACGCTACAAGTAATCATTCGTTTTTTTATTATGGTAAGTTATGGTACCAAAAATTAAGAATGTTTTGAACTAAACACCTTAAAAACTAACTATAGGATTTAAGTGGGCCCATGGACATATTTGATCTAGATGTCAAGTACTACAATATATTCAAAATTTATGATACTTGACGGAAAGCCATTTTGCACAAGAAGGTCGTTATTTGGCGCGTTTTTCCTAATTTTATATCTTGCAACAGCCAATAAATTATTTCGCACCATTACACTCTTAAATACAATCAATAAAATTGCCAGCGTATGTCCAATACGCATAGAAATAATATAGAAGACCAATATAAACATAACATTTAAGCAGAAATTGAAACCTACTGTGCATAAAAACGCGTCTCTGCGCCTGACATCGCAAAGTGTTGCCAAATATATTAAACATACCTAACAGAAAAGAATTTTAAATTAATTAATTTTTAAATTATATGATTTAAACAGTTTATATCTACGAAATATCGCCACAAAATAACTTATAAACATTTAAATAATCAACTAATAATATTTATGTGTAATTACATTCCCAAAAATATATACAAATACCGTATTAATGTCATTAATACCGTATTTTTAATGTTCAATAAGCGATTCACCTACAAATTCAATATTGACCTGGCAATAGCACTAAAATCCGGTGTTTCAAGGCTATATGACGCTGCCCTTACAGGACCGTTTGTAGTTTATTATTTATGCCGCGTTTGAGAATCCACATCGGATGCATCTGAGATGTAGTAAGTAGTAAATCTTTGATCACGTGATTCAGTATACGTAAATGTAATGGGACAGCTGTGTCCGATGTGGATAAAAAACGCTCGAGATGTAAAAAATGCATCCGATGTGGATTCTCAAACGCGGCATTAATTACACGATGAAAGTGGCATTTTATTTTTAGTTTTGTGTAGTGTTTAGTCAAATCCTAGGTACAATAAAAGACATTTGTACATTGGCTAATGAAAATGTAATCAATGTATTAGGCAGCTGTTATATTTATTACAAGATTTATGTCTGCAAATCTAAACCTACCTAAGAATTATAATTATGTAAATAGAGATCTGTATATTTATATACAGGCTGCCCAGCGACGGGGAGACATTATCGATATCGGTTTTAAGGCATTTTAAAACATAAACCCGATCTCAACAATCTTAGGAACTCTTCTGTCACTCGATATTTTAATCGGTACTTCCTCTTGTTTTTTGGCTGGCACAACAATTATTTACATTTCTTCATTCCTTACGGCGTTCGAACCAGTAAGGTTTAAAGAAATTTAAAAAAAAAAACCTACTTTAAAAATAAAGATGTTAATGATTTTCTTATGGATCCCATCTTCAGATCTTGACTTAATGTATATAAAACTGTTTCCTTTTCTAACAAAAAGAATCCTAGAAATCGGGCAACGTGGTAAAGAATTATCGCTCAACATACATAAAAAAATATTTCAACGAATTGAGAATATCCTACCATTTTGAAGTATGTTAAAAAAAAATTGTTAATAAAGTGAAAAGTAGGGCATGAACATATATTATAAAGTATATAAAATGATAGATAAATCCAGTTTAGAAGCTATTATAAATAAACTGTGGAAATATCGAGAATCTCGATTTTGAATCGGAAAAATATTCTACGCAATTTAGTATGAAAGCTGATCAAAATGAAACACATGAACGACAAACTGTTATTGACAACTTTCTTCAAACGTTTTCTATTTTTCCGAAAACTAACTAGATAGTTCGAAAATCATTTCCTTCGTTAAAACGCCTCTTGTTCCAAAAAAGGTACACGCCTGTCAACATTCATCGTTCATTAAAAAAGTGGTAGATACAAAACGCTTCGTATTGTAAGGCCAAAATATATTTAGAAATCGAAATATTCATATAAACAAAAAAATCATATGAGTGAGATAACTACCAAATTAATGATTTACAAGTTTATTCCTATTATTTATAAAATAGGTTTGCAATGTGCTGGTGTGGAATGTTATCATCGACTAAAAACTTTAAATCTTTGTATTAAATTGATCGAAAACAAACTATAAATTGGTTTAGGCTATATAGAATGTTTCTAGTAAGCAGCAACTAATTTTTATTATGGAACCGAAAGACCCTTTTAAAAGGGTTCAAAATTAAAATAAAATATGTACCAAGTAAATGTAGTAGTATTTTTTAATTTTTTAATTTATATTGAAAATGGTAACATGAAAGGTTTTCTGTCTAACGACTCATAGTCTCGGCTGACAAAATGTAAAAAAATATCGAACATAATATTCCTGGGCCCTATTTTGCACTCCCCAGATTAAATTTAGTTGTAGCAAATGATATTATCAAATAAGATGTCAAATCACAAGCAAAATCTCGTGACTACAGTACTAATGATTGCCTGTTTGGAAAAGTATCTTTGTTTGTAAATATTTATATGCATAGTTATATTTAAATGCGCGAGTGTAATGTTAAGTATAAACAAAATCCGCCCATTATGTATATACGTTTAGTTACCGACCCTAGTAGATAGGCAATTTGTTATTGTTTTAAGTTTTACCGTAGGGAGAGAGAAAATCAATATTAGGATAAATGGTCCAGCTCCTTTCTGGTTACGTAGGTACCTAAAAAGTATTTTAGTTTTTGGTTAAGTAATTAATTATTGTAACAGTGATTTTCTTGTGATAGTACCTAATTTAGATTGTGGATTAAAGTTTTTGTATATAATTTCGCTGTTTAATAATAAACGTAGTCAAAACCAGAGCACGTGGTTTTTCTGGAAAGTATTTTTAAAATCACAAGCAAAATCTCATGACTACTGTACTAATGATTGCCGAAAATTAACTAATTCATATTTTATGCCATATCTTTCTTAATAAGGACTGTCAGAACCATATTTACCTTAACTTGAAATTTTTTTAATCGTTTTTTGTATAGAATCATCTCTAAAAATGTATGATTGAAATATCGTGCGAACTATTTGTTCGATCAATAAAAAACTTGCACCGGTCCTGTTCGCGCCAGCACCATTATACGCATGAGCTCCGACACACTATTTTCTCCTTATGGTTTCATTTTTGATATATGGAATCGGCTTTCTATACTATTTCTATGCCAATACGTTCTTAAGATTTTGAGCACGGGAATTTTACTCGTGGTAACATCGTAGTGTATGGCAGCCTTTATGAGAGTTGAAAAACACCGTATTGTTTACTTAATATCCAACCGTTTGGGAGATATACTGGGTGGATAACGAGATACTTGAAATGTTTCGATGGAACGATTTTGATTTCATTGAAATTTTCTGTTTCAATAATTTCACGAATAAATAAATTTTTAAAACATTAGATGATATCCTTAGAGATTTAGATGTCTTCTAAAACCGTGAAAAGTCTTGTGTTCTTTCCGGCTAAGGTTTAGCAATTAATTTTGTCTGCTCTTGGATGAACTCTCTATGAATATTCTGGAGTACCTGATTCCAGGAAGTTCCAACCAAAGCTTATGGTGTTCTATGTACCGGGTGTTCAAATTAAAGTGTTACAGTTAAATACCGTCGAAAATATTCATTTTTGATAGCTTTTTTTTTATTGCTGACCATAATATGGTAATATCGAGGAAAACCCCATTTTTTTTTTAAATATTCTTAAAGTTCATAAAAAAAATAAGAAACTTTTAAAGGAAACATTTTTACACTTTTTGATGAAATTATTTTGTGATCGTAGAAAAAATATTGTACATCATTTGTGTGAAAAGTGATTTTCCACACTCGTGTGATAGTCGCACTCGGCTTGTGCCTCGTGCGACAATATTTCCCACTCGTGTGAAAAATGTCACTTTCCACACTCGTAATGTAATATACTAGCAGTGGGCGTACTTCTGTTATTATTAGACAGGCCAATCTTGGTACCTAATCTAAGATTATGTTAGCTGCTTCGCTTTGTGCCACTATATGTCTGATGAGTAGGATACAACGGGTAATAGAGTGTATCATACTTGGTTTAAGCTCTCTACCATCCGTCTCTCTTACAAATTTTTCTGCCGTTTTTAAAATATGGTTGCAGAAGCAAAGCTTTTTTACATCAGGTGTGATATCAAAATATTTAACCAGTCGCTAGTTACTAGTTAAATAGAAATAGCTTCCTCGTGGTATTAGCTCCACCACAGGATAAAGAACAATACAGAAAAGAAACATAGGGCTAAAACAGGAACCTAGCAACCGAAGCCACACCTTCTTCATGGTGGAGCATTGTCAAAATTGAACCGTAGATTTGTTACTTGTTCGAAGTGCAACAGTGCACACTTTTATAGCAGATGAACGAAGCTGTCACTGCTGTCGCTGTTAGAAAATCAATATTTTTTTCTCGTGTCTTTATTTGTCGTTTTGGATTTTTGGTTGTTTTTAGCGAATATTCTGATAACTTTTACGTTTTTTTAGTTGTTTATTTTTATTTTTTGTTGATGTTTTTAATTGTGGAGTTGTTAATTTAAGACTTTATTGTACGTATTAAGATTAGGTTTATAAACAATGCCGCGTCAAAGAGGAGGATATACTTGTATTTATCGTGGATGTACCTCAAGAACAGGTGGCAGAGAAGGATTTTGTTCACTCTTGTGAAAGATCCAGTGAGGTAGGTATGAAACCTTGAGGGTGAAATAGGAATTGACCTTGCCATAACATGGTAGTACAATGATTGTATGTATTTTTCAGACTTAAATTGTGGCTTAAGGCAGCAAATAGAGAGAACTTATTGGGAAAGGGTGTTGAACACTTAAGTAAAAATTACAAAATTTGTGAACTACACTTCCAGGATAAATTCGTTTATCAGTCAGGAACAAGAAAACGATTAATTGCAAATGCATTCCTAACAGTTTTTCCCCATTCTACGAAAAGAGTCACAGTTTTTCAAGGTAAATAAATACAATTTATAGTTAAATGTTACAAAAAGTTTGCTACTCATCTTGTCATTTTTTTACATTACATTTAGTAGTTTAAAAAATAAAATGATAAGTACTAATAATCTTAGAATATCAACCCATACATTCCATTTTGTAGAACTACCTCGGAGGTAAACTGCACTATGTCGACATACAACAACTTATGCAAATTAAAATAAAGTAGTTTCAGTAGTTAGGTTAGTAAAAAATATAAATATTGTGACAATAAATGGGTGTCTAAATGCATATCTAGTTGAAATTTAATAATTTAACAACATTCAATCTGCTGTACTAAAAAGTTGACTAGAATGACAGTGCAGTTTACCTCCTAGGCACAGAAATATATTCACATTTTATAAAATTATTTTAAATTTCATCTGGCTAAAAAGTGTGACTCAAACATTCTGACAAATGATGCACCTTCTTGACACTAGTTGATCTGATAAAAATGTAGTTTCTCTTTCGTTTTTTAGAGGAATTTGTTGTTCATGGCGAAGAAGGCAAAGACAACTTGTGTCTACCCTCAACTTCAGCAGAAGTAGAATTTATTGAACAATTGCATAGTCAACCATCTGTTTTTCTACCTTGTGTAACAGCACAAATTCAAACGAGTAATGTGTTATCATCAGAAAGCAGAGACTGCGACTGAAGATAGCAACGTTGAAAAAAGGTTTGTTTGGTACAAAAAGAAGAAAAATAATTACTCATTATTTAATATTTTTTATAAGTACCGTTTATATAATTAATCTATATTTTTGTTGTATATTAGGATATAGCTATTTTAATAAAGCTACTTATCTATGTATTATAAATTAGGCTTGCTCTATAAATCTGTGTAAACAATTTTAATTATTTTAATTTTCAAACAATTCTATTTTAATAAAATACATGTACTAGATTGTAAACTTATCAATTGCATAAATACACGTTTTTTATTTCTTTTTTTATTCATAAAATCCCTAAAATACGCTTTAGCTAATGATTTTTTAACAATTATCCCAATTGATTTATACTTATGGATCATAAATGACTAGTGAGATTTGTGGCACAATATTAATAGTTCATTATGACAGGGTAAAATAAACTATTGTTTAAAACTTTATAATTTTTATTTTTGAAACATCTGTCGGAAGTGCTACAAATCAAAAAATAATTTACTTAAATCGAGAATAGTTTCCAATGCATTCATTCATGCAAATTTCATAAAATATGACACATAATTATGTAAAAGAGAAATGTAGTTTTCGCAGTGTAGGTTCAGTGAATAGCTACGTTCGCCTGTACTGTGAATAATTACGTTTTCTCAGAGTATCTCTGTGGTGGAAATCAAGGTCAAATATTTCTATCCCATCAACTTCAAAGTTCCGACCATTACTATCTTTTCTGTATTGTTCTTTCTTCTGTGGCTCCACCAAAAGGTATAACTGGTATAACTATGCATGCCAGTTTCCATATGCATCCAGATCTATGTTCTGCCAACGTCAAGAGTTTATAACTCATGTAATTTAATGAAAAATATATTTGTAACCTTAACAAAAATAAATCGCCCTGTAAAATCCAATTGATATTACACAGATGAAACACAGCAGGGTATACCAGTTTAATTATATGAACGTAAATGATTATAATAAAGAATTCATCTGCACCAATTAATATAATTAACAAACAAAACAATGGCTACAAAAATGTAATTTTGTATGTAGATTGTAAATAATGTGGGTCTATATTATGTATGGTTAACAATTTCTGTGAAGCAATTAAAGGGTTTAGCAGTAATGAGAATCTAAGGTCAGCAAACTACTATGCTACCCACTTTGAATAGAAAAAACTTCCAATTAAGGAATTGTTGCGCGGTATATCAAAAATTCATTACTTTTGGGAAAAAAAAAAGCTATTAATACATAACGAATTAGTCAAATTAATTGCTTTATTTGATGTAGAAATTAGTTTTTTTATTCAATTTAATATTGTTTTCGAGGTCAGGAAATAGTTAAAAACCTACTGACTATGATATCTTCTTATCATAATAGAATGAATGTCAACAATAATTTCGATATGTATATCACTTATCACAATAATTGTGCGTGATTGTTATCGTACATGTTTTATACAATAGTTAAACTTTGAACAAAACTGTATTTTTATCATTATTAACAGTTTATGATGCCTAAATTAAAAGCACAAGACATAAAACAATGGAAAGTACAATGGAAGGCCATGTATGATGAATTATGTCTACCCTTTCATCTCATTTGTAATTGCGATAACGGAATTGATTTTTTATTTGTATAAAAGCTTGGAACAATTACTTTCTTATAATCGATTCAATTATTCTGTGACATCGTGACTTATTTCCGGTCTTCCGGAAATAACAGTAAATCGTAATTTAAATTTTTTAATGGAAACCTCCATTCTTATTGAAAATTTAATTTTTCCGATATTTTTGGATAAGAATCGTGTATTAAAAATTTTCTGTCAGATGCCATATTGGCTAATATTATTTCTAAACATTACTATTAACAACTGGTCTAAGCAAAAAAAAATGGACCACCTTTAAAAAGCTTCAGAGTTCATATTAAGACTGTGTAGGGATGGGTGTGTCAATTAAAAATTTACTAATTAAAAACTAGTTAGCAAATTTTACTTTCATAAAAGTAAACAATATAGTTTCAATGACCGATACAAATATATACAAAGAAAATGATACACTGATACACGAGGATGAATGTCATATTGTCTTAGAAATGTCACTTGTTTTTGGTTACCCGTCGCCCTCGCCCAGGGTAGTGGAAGATACAACCTAGAGGTGGAGATAAGCACCACAATCGATAGTTATCGATAATCAGAATCACAACTATCGATAACTATCTATATCGGTAACGTGTGTAGGGTGGGTTACCCTACGGCACTTAGGCCTCACTAGGCCCATTGTACATCCTCCTAAGATGATAGGCACCTCCTAGTTCGCGAGTCAGCCTACAGATTTACTGTAGTTGACAACGTCGCCAAGAGGTGCTTCTCTTATATCGGCGTTAGCCTATACTCGCAGAACACAAATCTTCTAATAAATAAGAGCGTCGGGCAATTGAAGAGGATATGCTCGATGGTCTCATCTTCTTGTTCGCACCCCCTGCAGAGTACGGATTCTGACAGCCTCATGATATGGAGATCCTTCCGTACTTGGCAATGACCAGTCAGAATGCCTGTGATCAGCAGAAGATTCTGTCTAGTCATGGTTAAGTATTTGTTTGCTGTAGTGTTATCAGGATAACTTAAAAGCTCCCTGGCAACTTTGCAGTTTCTTGTTTCATCCCATCTCTCCTTTAATTTCTCAAGGGAATGTTCTTTAATCAGGTCTGTCGCTACCGATGTTATCAGTCCAACAGAAGGGCCAGATCCAAAATGTATTTGGTTAGTTGCCTTCTTAGCCAGTAAAACAGCAAGACGGTTACCTTTCGATGTGGCGCGATCTTTGATCCATCTTAAGGTGACCACATTGTTGATGGATACTTCTGTCAAAGCTTCGTGACATTCTAGTACTAAGCCTGAGTACATTCGTGGTCTGTTCAGGGCGAGTAGTGCTTGTCTGCTGTCTGTATAGATGAGCATGATCCTTCCAGTGATATTGTTCAGTGATTTCGTTTGCTGCAATGGGAATCCCCGTGAGCTCGGTTTAAACTACACTGTCACTATTGCTCACAGCCCATTTTATGTTTAGGTTTAAGGATCAGGCGTATAGTCCACCTCCTGAGCCTTGTTTTGTTTTAAAATCGTCGGTGTAGATATGAATCGTAACTGCCACTTATGACTCTTCTATTTGTTCTGTTATAATTTTATATGGCCTATTGAAGATATACGAGGGTCATTCAATAAGTAAAGAGACAAATTCTATAATTTTAAAACTATTCAATGAATGTGTACAATCTTTTCAGGGGTGTTAGTTGGCAACCTTGGGATATGCTCTGATCAGCTGTTTCCTCATTTTATGTCAACATAACCTCAAAATTTTCAATTTAATTCCACTAGAAGATTGCACCTTAGAAGAGCAGCGCTCAGTCATTAAATTTTTAGTCGCAGAAGGTGTAAAACCAAGTGAAATTTTTTCTAGAATGTTGATACAGTACGGTAAAAGTTGTATGAACCGTGCGAATTTTTACAAGTGGCCGAACAAGTGTAGGTGATGAACCCCGATGTGGATGTCCAGTGGAAGCTTCTGGTCCCTCGTTGGAATCGAGGATTGACGGACTTATTCGTGATAACAGAAGAATTACTGTTGAAATGATAGCTGAGGAAGTTCAAGTAAGTGTTGGAACTGTTCATTCAGAACAATTTAAAGTACAGAAAAACGTGTGCCAGTGGGTTCTCAGACAGCTTACTGACGCTCATAAAGAATCAAGGCTTTCCATTAGTCAAGACTTAAAGCAACGAAGTTTGATTAAAGGAGATCCTTTTTTTGAAAGAATAGTGACCAGCGACGAGGTCTGGATCCATCACTACGACCCTGAGACCAAAAGGCAGAGTATGGAGTGGAAACACACTAGCTCTTCAGTTCGCAAAAAATTCAAGGTTCAACCTTCCGCCGGTAAAGTGACGCTGACCATCTTTTGGGACTCACAGGGTCCAGTCTATTACGATTTCCTTGAAGACCAGCGAACTATCAATAGCCAATACTACTCTGAGATGCTAGAACACAAAGTTAGATCAGCTATCAGGAGCAAACGCCGTGTACTCTTGTCAAAAGGAGTCATTCTTCAGCACGATAACGCCCGCCCTCATACAGCCCAGCTGACCCGTGATAAGCTTCAAGAATTGGGTTGGGAGGTCTTACCTCATCCTGCCTACAGTCCCGACCTCGCCCCATCTCATTTTTACCTGTTTGGATCACTCAAAGACGCCCTACGTGGAAAAAGATTTGCAAACAATGAGGAAATTAAGGAAGCGGTGCAAAAGTGGTTTCGGGGTAAATCGAAAGAATTCTTCGCCAAGGGAATTAGGAAGCTGCAAGAAAGATGAGACAAGTGCATAACTGTGGGGGGTGATTATGTTGAAAAATAGCCTTAATTTTGAAAGATTGAAATAAACCGGTTTTGAGCTATAGCCATTTGTCTCTTTACTTACTGAATGACCCTCGTACATCGGTAAGATGGAGTCCATGTTCGTTTGAAGTGGAAGCGTATCGAACGCCTCCCGTAAAAAGCGACGTCTCGCCTCACCAGTTCCTATATCAGGTTCTATTCCAACCGTGCGGAGGCGTGTCATTGTCATCAGAGCAACCTCCTTGATGTAAATATCCGTGGGAATGAGACTGACTTCCATTACTCTGGTTTGTGTGGTTTTCATGGCTCCTGTTATGTTCTTTGAATTTGTTCTAGTTTGCGGATAGTTGTCAATTTTTGGGTTTTCGGTACCCAGATGACTGCACCGTATTCTAGAATAATAGCGGCAATGTTCATAAGCAATGTATGCTCTTTTGTCTCCGTTTTATAAGTGTGAGTTCCATGTTAACTGGCTGTCAAAGGTGATACCTAGGTACTTCACCACTGTTGCAAAGTTTTATTTTGTGTTTAGCTCTGAAGGATTTAATTCCAGTTTCATCCTTTTCCTTGTAAAAAGGACCATTTCTGTCTTTTTGGGATTGATAGACAGTGAATGGTCCTTTTCCCACGTTCTATAATTTTAAAAGCTACTTGCATACATAGATATAACGCACCGGTCCCGGGCCGAATCTAAAACCTTCCTTCTTTTTAAATCTTGGAACAAGAATGGCGGAACCGAAAAAATGAAATCGATATTGTTGCATTCTCGTTTTGAAAATTAAAAACTAGAACTATCTATAGCGCTAAAAACTAGAACTATCTATAGCGCTAAAAACTATCGAGTAGAGGAAAGATACATTTTTAAAATCACATAACGCCAGTGGCGTATAAATATATCTTTTTAAAAACCGCACCTGAGCTGAGCCAACAACGAGCCTAGCTCGTCAGATTTATACGGTGCAATGAGTCTACCACGCGCTAGACATAGCCAGCCAGCCAGACAGAATGGGGAAACATGTTTTTCGTAATATAGGAACCCTGAAACGTGAAAATCTGAAATAATCACCAACTTTTTCACGATTACAATATTTATGGAGGGAAGTAAAAACGTTTCGAGAATTGGTTCTAATGCATGTAGAACTGTGTAAAATTTAAAGACGCAATAAAACTATTTTTACAAAAAAAAAATCTTTCATTGTCTTTATAAAAACTAAAAACGTAACCCTCGCACTAGTGTACTGTTATTTTTTCTCTATTGAAAACTAAAAAAACGAAAAAAACCGCTTAAAATTTTCCGTTTGATTATTTTAGCAAATATGAGTATAACAGTAGTATTTTACATCATAAGTTTGAGTTAGACTTACTCAATATAAACATTATAAATAAGACAGAGTTTGTACCTTCCTAATTACTAATATTTATTTAGGTTAAAGGTTCTTTCCTTGATAAAGTACCACAATACATATTAATGAATCCTTTCTTATCTTATCATCGAAATTAGTCAGCAGATTTGATGTTTTGTTTTTCAGTAAACACGTGTACGAAAAATAAATTTTCGAGAGGAGTATCTAATAGGTTTGTTCTAACATATGGTCCAAACACGATCCAAGCATGTGCAATTAAAAAATAGGAGTTATTTTTTTACTTTGCATGCTTTAAAAGTCCTACTGGAACAAACCTAATAATACATAGTAAAATTACAATGGAATATTACTTATTTGTGTTTTTTACTAGAAACGGATTTAAATGATATTTTAAAAAAAATTATTCCTCAAGTGGTGTAAAAAAGTTGCAACATGGTTACAACCATCTCTGATAGCGCACCGCAGGAAAGATTTTTCAATTTAATTTTTTGGGAAATGTTAAGTTTTTGGAATATATATTTTTTGTTTTAAAATTTCAACACCACCGGAAAATAAGTTAATGTTAATTAAAAGTAAAACCTAATAAAAATAATGTGTTGGAATATTTAAAACTGTTTAATTCAGATAAACATGCCGTCTTCTTTTTAAATAGGTTTTTAATCATTATGTACTATTGAATCACCCTGTATAAGGTATAACTTATATCGGTGAAAAGCATTTTTTTACTTTCCAATGATGTATGACAAGTAGGGGGTGGTTGCTATTTATTTTTTTGATTAGGGTATGTTCTGTATTTTGTCATTTAAGTTCCCCCTCCCCCTTGGGATGATTTGAAGATTAATTTAATGATGTATTTGCTAAAAAATATGGGAAACCCAGCAAAACTAACATTACCATTATAAACTAGTATATAGATTTCTGTTGATTTCACAAAATATACTAAAGTTAAATAATACAAATAAATAATTGTTTCGTTTAAATCATCCAAGCTGTAAAGCTCAATAGAAATCAAGTTTTGTTTGACCTTATTTTTGAGAAGCGTAAGCTGTAGAGGGTTGTCGGCCGATTATCGTACATTAAACTGTGTAGAGCTCGGTGTAGAGAAATATACATTTCAGTTAGTTACTTCTGAGAAATCCAATTACAAACTGTAATACTATTTATTTCGAATACAGAGCAACAGTAAGATAATATTTCAAGAGGAATATACAATAGGTACAAAATTCTAAATAAAACGGCACATTATACAGTGTATCTACTTAAGTTGGAACCATATGGAAAACATTTTTATTATTGATTTTAGGAAAAAAAGTTATTCTTGATAAAAAGTCCTGCTTGACCCAAAACTTAAAATACAGTCATCAGATATCAAATTTTTCAAGCCGTATACGAGGTTTGTCAAAAAATATGAATTTTGCTCATTTTCATTAAGAAATTTGCTAAATTCTTCACAAACATCAACAAAAGGAAAGCATATCATGTTTATAGTAGCTAACGTAATTTATAACGTTTTCAGATATTTACAATCAATGTGTAGAGTGTAGAGTTTATAAAAAATAAGAAAATCTGTTTTTTCAGATAGATCGGTGTAATTGCATATTTGAATGTAATATTCAATTCTAATCAACTTTTCTTAATGAAAATTTTCGATTTTGTCAAAAATAAACGTACTTTACTCTTGAGCAAAATTCATATTTTTTGACAAAACTCGTATACGGCTTGAAAAATTTGATATGTGATGACTGTATTTTAGGTCATGCAGGACTTTTTATCAAGAATAACTTTTTTTCCTAAAATCAATAATAAAAATGTTTTCCATATGGTTCCAACTTAAGTAGACACACTGTATAATCAGTTTAATATGTACCCTACATTCCTACATACTTAACATTTTTTCTCCGAAAAAATAAAAGATTGAAATTTAATATAAATGAATATAGAACAACCGTTGCACGTCATCAATGACGTTACTCTTTCATAATAGTACTACCAATAGATGATTTCATCGGAAGACATATTGGCGTTGCAAAGTCATTGTAAGAACTTTCGCCATCTACCAGAAGCAGACACAGTTAACTTATGTAGTATTGGCAAAGGACTTTTGAAATGATTAGAGATTGACTATTTCTTACATACACCTACCTCTAATAGCCACTCTAGTGGCTATTAGAAGATTGTAGAGTCATTTAAACGAAGAAAAAAAAATTGAATCACAAAAGAGCAGAATTTTAAATCAGGATGCATTGGAAAATAAATTTGGGGACATCAGGTCGGTTTTGGATTTTAGAGAGAGTTCAATCTCAAGAAAAATTAATTTATCCTGCAGAACAACCAGTATTTTAAGTAGGATCTGCTATAACTTTATTAGAAGATTTCCTTGATAATAAATTGTAATATACCAATTGTTTCAAATAAAATTGAAAGAGTTAAATTCGAAATTAGATTTTTCAGGGGTAAAATGTTATATTCATTCAAACATCGTAAGGTAATCTTTAATTAAGGGAGAATGGAAAATAATGAATTAAAATCGCCGACTAAAGAGCTTCCATATATGGAAAATTTTATTAAACACACATAAAAAGAAATATTAAAATGGTAAGAAAGATTGAACATGTATCCTATTATAATTAACTTTTCAATTAGGAAAAACCGGGTTTTCCGGAATTTTCCATTGTAAAAATGCTAATTATCTGGGCAAGTATCATTCCGATAGTGAAAATAAATGCACCATTCGAAAGAGGAGGCAAAAATAGTTCGGAAATTCATTGCACAGGTAGTTTTAATGGCGAATTTCTCGCCGCCAGAAGTGCTTTTACCAAAAAGTCGTTTTTTCGTTTTTTTGATCAGAACCATGGACATGAAATTTGCGATGAAAGTGTGGCGAAATTATAAATGTTAGACATATGTGCCCATGAGAGAAGTTGCGTATTTTTTTGTTGGCTCTCAAATAAAATAAGTCCCGCGGCGAAATCTGACATAATTTTTCGGGAATTCGCAGGAAACCAGAGGCGTAGTTTTTTTTTAATTTTTTTCCCATGTGATTCTTTCCGGATTTTCCGAAAACATCTAACAAAATAAATATATTTGAAAAAACTAACTTCGCCATCGAAAAGAGCACAAAAAAATACACAAAAAGGTATACTTTAAAAATGTTAGGAAATTAATCCTAAGCCTGAGTGTAAGTTCCAACTTGGTGATAAGCTTGCTTTTTGTTCGCTAATATCTGGTAATTCTATATTTTGCACAAAACTCAAGAAACGTCTTATAACAAGTCAGTAAAATACAATTTAATAAATTTTAAGCCTAATAAATTTAGATATGCAAGAAATTTAAAACTGGAAATCGCAAAAAAATCAAATTACAGTAATGTAGTGTATACACGAGTTTTGGATCCCGCTGAACGCGTGTAATGGGACTTTTGTCGGGAGAATTCTACAACTTAGAAGAAACATACACACTTTAAACTTTGTATACACATTTAGAAGACATGAAATTTGGGTTTGTTTAATTTTCAGACAAAAAAACTAAAAATTGTCAATTTTAGGCAACTTTTCTCAAAAATCGTGTTTTCTGGTCGTCACTCAATGAACAGTGGTCAAAAAAATAGATAAAATATATTTGCAGAATTTTCCGTAATGTAATCGTATTCTAGACACAATAGAGTACTCAAAAAAAAAGTTTTGAGCCATTGGGTGCATTTTTGGCATTTTTGTGCCACTTCAAACTTTCGAAAAAAAATTTTTTTTTTTTTTAATTATTTAATTGTTTGATATCTTAGCCAATTATGGTCCGATGTCGGTGAAATTCACACACACATAAGATTTCACATTTAAGAGTAAGCTTTGTAAGTGGCATTAAAAAAATTCAAATAGTTTGGCCGTTATAGGCAAACAATGAAATTAGGACCGCGGTGCATTTTGCCCTTCCGCCATATGCCCAATTTTGAGATTTCTCTTGCCCCCTTCTGGGAATCACTAGTCACATCCCTTAAGTTCAAAACGCATTTTTGTTTTTTTCAAATATCTTAATTTTTACCAATGTTATAAAGAATTTAGTGTTTGAACATTTAACAAATTCAATTTTTCGACCTTCGTCGCCTCAAAATACTAAACAAATTTCAATCGTCCATACCGCGAGAACGGTGCATCGGATCAAAATTTCTCAAGAGACATAAAAATTAGCATTTTTCCTAAGCTTTCAAATGTCGTAAACTGCGTTTTAAAAATATTGATTTATTTCCGACATGCGCCTGCCCAAAATTGAAAAATTGACAAAATCCAAAATTTCGGCACTTTCGAAAAACTGCTACATTTTGTTTTGCCTTTTTTCGAAAAGATCACCTCAAAATACATAGAATCCATTTTGTTTCATCTAATTATAATTTAATGTAAGCTCAAAACCCGTAATTTAATTCGATTATTGGGGAAACACCCCAAAACAGGCACATGGAAAAGCCTTCATAGGCAGACCATGTCCCAAAAGAACTGGAGAACTACTCTCAATGAATAGGAACCAGTTGAAAGTGATAATAGGGTTCATGACTGGGCACGCCCCAGTAAAGGGACACTTGAACAAAATTGGCATGTACAATGAGGAACTCATGTGCCGACTATGTCAGAAGAAACCAGAAACGGCCAAACACATACTGTGCGAATGCGAAGCTCTAGATCGTAGAAGACAGGCTCTTTTTGGACAACCCCAGGTTGATCCAACAACGTATAGAACCCGCTCACCCAAGGATCTGTACAAACTTTTACAAGGTACAAAGGTGACAGAGTGGGTGCTATGAACTAACATGGGGTAAAACACAATAAGCCAAAAAGGCTTCAGTGTTATTCGGAGACACATAGTCAGACGAGCCCAGGAGAAAAAAAAACCCTAACAGCGACGACAGTAATTCAAGTGCTTGCGATTTGGATTGGGTGAAAGGATTTAATTTTGGTAGGAATTACGAAGATTAGTTAGTAGCTGATTTGTGTTTTTATAAGAAAAAAATATATTTTTTAAAGAAATCATTGTCTTATTTTAATAACAATAAACAATTTGATATTTTTCTTATATGTATTTATTTATTTTATTTATTCCAAAATATAAAAAATAATAATCAATATTATTCGCTGTGTGAGTCCAGCAATTAAATAATATTTACAATAATTGAATTTAAAAACCCTAGTACAAATAAATAACTATAACGATTTTTGTATAAAGGATTATTGAGTATTATGAGTAGATATTACAGAAAGAAGAAGAAGAATATATCATAGTTGTAGATTGCTAAAGAATCCACCAAGCAAAACATTTTTCAAATGACCTTTAAAACGCGAAACATTGCTAGTTTTGATGTTAGAGTGATCTGTCATCTGTATAGTGTTCATACTTAGATTATACAAACCTTAGATGGAACATAAGACACTGCGCATAATCCCATTTCGAAATTATTCACACCCACCAATCACAGTTGAGAAAATCACATGTCAGAGCGTTGTCCATCCAAATTTAATATGTCAACGAGAATTAATTTGGTATTTTAGTGACTTAAATTTTGGAAATTAACGTTGAAAATGTCAATATGTGTTGTAAAAAGCTTTATTTATAATAAAAGTGCGAAAAGCGACGGAGATAAAAGAAACTTACATTTACTTCGGTGAGTTATTGAATTTTTAAAGATTCTGTCGACGGCCATATTTGTTGATTTGAAAATAAACAGAATCGGACTTGGTCATTGGTACATGTTATAAGTAGCAAATAAAGGTTATTATTATAAACTACTACTACTATTTCTTGTTTCATGGGGAATCTATCAAATACAAAAATATCAATTTCATTGCCAATTTATTCGTTTCAAACTTTCCAACCGGTTTCAATAGTTTTTTCAAAACTATTTAGTATTTCTCTATAACAGGTTACTCAAAGTGTGCTCTACGGAGCCTGGGGATCCGCAAAGCCTTTGTGAGCGCACCGCGAAGAAAATAATCATGATAAAAAAAAACAGTACTATCGCCACAAAATGAAGGGATCTTGAGGACTTTTTTTTTGAGAAGTAATATTTTTAAGTCACTAAGAGGAAGGAAGATATGATTTTGCTTGAGGACTTTTTTTATTTTTTATGGGTGAAATGGATTTGGGATAATTCGTGCAAGAAATCTTTTGAATTAATCAAAAATAAATTAACAACAAGTGATGTTCTTGTGCATTTTCAGCCTGAGTTGTCGATTAAATTAATCGTAGATGCATCAAATGTGGGAATAAGGGCCATGATGTCATGTTTTTGAAAAAATATTGAGAAAATTATAGCTTCTGCTTCGCGTCCCTTATTGAAGTCCGAACAAAAATATTCCCAAATTAAAAGAGAGGGCCTTGCAATAATTTTTGGCCTAAATAAATTTAATGAATGTTTATATGGACATTTTTTATTCTAGTTACAGATCACTTACCTCTGGTAACTATTTTTAACCCAGCTAAAGCTATACCCCAATTTTCAGCCAACAGACTACGTAGATGGGCAGTAATATTGTCAAATTACAATTATAAAATTGAATATGTGAAATCGGAGCCATAATATAAAGCTGATTTTTTTATCACGTTTACCTATTGAAAGTCAAAATGAAGAAAAATTTGAAAGTTACTTTTTAAATTATGTGTTTTATGTGTTTAGGGCTCCGTCAAATATTTCGCTTTTCAAAAGTTATTTTCTCTAATTTTGACATATAAAGTAATATATTTTGTTATCGCAGCAAGTGTCAAAACGATCTACTTTATGCAACCAGTTGCATAAAGTAAAACATTATGCAACTGATTACGAAAAGTTGATTATATCACCAGTTACGAAATTAAAATAAATAAAACTGCCTCTTTCTTGGTTTTTAAGTCGAGAAATCGAGTAATCGAAAAATCGAAAAATAAAAAATCCAAGAAACGAAAAAACCAAAAATCGAAAAAAGGCAATGAATAGTGACATCACATTTGAAAATATGACACTACGTTTAACAACAAAAAGAAAACAAAAAAAGCTGTAAATTATTAAAACTGCCCAGAAATGTTGGGAATGAAATTTTGACGTTTTGACGTACTCCTTTAAGGATAATGGGTAAAAACGTTTTTATTCAAAGTTCCCGCAAGTAATGTCAAAAATCAGATCGGCAACACTGCACATGTTCCTTATTTTTATTATTACTATTAAAAAAAAAGTAGTGCAATCAAATACAACAATTTTCTAAAATATTTACCTACAAAAGAATGATGGTGCATAATTTTTCGACACAATTTTATAAATAAGTCAAAATTAAAGAAGATCTTGTATGTAAACACGTTACGAAATGCCGTTTAATGAAACTCGTTCATTTTGCGGGACCTCGTAACTGGTTACATAAATAGCTATTAATTTACTTTAATATTTTAAATCATTGAACAGTATTTTCCGTAAATAAATAAATCATAAATAATTACCGGCATATAAGTACCAAAACAGAGTAGACTTTTGTCAAATAAACTTAAAATATTATAACGAACGAAAAGGTAACCCATTTCTAATAAAATTTAATTATTTATTTTATTTTGGTGTGATCGTAAAAAAAATCTTGTGTATAATTCTAGCAAAAAGTACTTTTTGCTCGTTGCTGTTTCGATAACTTTTTATCTCAACAGCTATTTTGTTACCAAAATTTTATAAACTTTTACTTAGGGTCGATTTCATCGTTTTGTTAAACGAAGTTTAAAATACTAAACGAAGATTAAAATATTTTTATATTAACAATGTCATTTTAATCTTTGTTTAGTAGAGGTGGGAAGTTCGAATCTTTTTACTGAATTAATTCATTTGATTCATTCACCTAAAAAGATTCGTTCTTCAAGATTCGTTCTCAAGTGATTCACTTTAGCGAACCACGAACGATGTTATTCCGCCGATCCGGCGAAGGAAATCGAACCGAACTTTTACGAATTTGAGTACTACCTAACCTACCTACTAGGTCGTTGAGTAAAATAATTATAACCAGATTTATTTTAAAGTAAAGCAAATTAATGTTTCATATTTCATAAAAAAAAAGGCAGCTGAATAATAAATACATCCTTGTCCGTTAAGATAAACAACAATAACACAATTTTTTTTAAATGCCAAATATATAGCCAAAATTAACGCAAAATTATATATTCACGATTCGTCATTTTTTGTTTTAATTTTACTTTGATTTAAATTTATTTATCAGACAACACGCATAAATTGTTTACCTAAGCTTAATACACACCTCCTGTAAAGTGAGAAAAACATTAAAGACACATACCGCCACCGCCTGTCAGTTAGAGTTCTCGTATTATGCCGTAGAACGTAGAACAAAAGCGACCAATTTGCCGATGCCGATGTAAAATACCAAATACCGAATCCGAATCGAATGAACGAAGCAACCAAACTCGGAACTCGGCGTGTTTGATCGATCGCAGAGCCATCGAGCAATTGACTCAAAAAAGATTCGAATCTTTTAAAAACAGGGAATCAATTCATTCGAGTCAGTGCACTGATTCGTTCTTTTTGAACGAATCGTTCGCGAACGACACACCTCTATTGTTTAGTAATTTAAACTTCGTTCAACACAACGGTGGAATCGGCCTTTAGCTACTAGCTATATATTGATAGTGTTATTGCCCTCATCATAAATAAATCGTACTAACAAATAAAGGCAAAAAAACTTCTCATAATTTTTCATCTTTTAGTTACCTACCCAAATTAGGTACTACAATACAAATATTTAAGTCCGGCCCAGAACATCTCCCTACTCCTTCCACCCAGTTTTTCGGTTTTGGCAAAATTCGCGCAGCGACAAATGATTCTTATGTTACCTCTACCCTTTCTAACCTCTTTGTGTTCATACGAGATTCAATAACCTTAGAGATGAAGGGGAGGGAGCAGCCATACCAGCAGTGTTGCCAGACCTACTGTTTTTGTCTGTTCTACTGTTTTACGCCTAATATCTACTGTTTTTGCCAATTTGGCAAATTTTGTTCTTGATTTAGTAGGTTTGCCTCATTCTTCAACAAATGATCAAAGGATAGTTTCTCGAGTAAATTTTCTGGAGTCAAAGCAGCTTAATAAGTTGAATACAGCCAGTATTGTAGGTTTGATCTACACAGAAAAATCTTTATCTTCAAAATAATCATTATGTTTCGATTTAAAATGCAATAAAAAATTAATAGAGCGTCATAATAAGAACAAACTTGACGAACGCAACGTATTTGAAAAAAATAACTATTATTGCCGCGTTTGAGAATCCACATCGGATGCATTTTTTACATCTCGAGCGTTTTTTTATCCACATCGGACACATTTGTCCCATTACATTTACGTATAGTGAATCACGTGATCAAAGATTTACTACATCTCAGATGCATCCGATGTGGATTCTCAAACGCGGCACATTATTAATTTTTTTTTGTTTTCTGGGATTAAGTTTTACAAAATTTGTTGTTTTTATTCTTTGTTTAATTTCTAATTTGGGTATAAAAGCAAAAAATGTTTATTTTTCGTTCCTATTATAATTATTCATGGATTTTTTTTTATTATTTATTACAATGCAAATTATATTTCCCCCTGTATTAAAATCTACTGTCTTTTCCAATCCATCTACTGTTCCAGTAAATTTTCATCTGGCAACACTACACACCTACCAGTCTACAGTTGTTGGTTGACTAACGATCATCCACTTTATACACTGAAACAACTCTTGCCGTCTTCAAATTTTTAACAATTTCATTCTTCTGCTCAAATATTTTAGCATTATTGAATTTTTTAAGTATCTCGACTGATATTATTTTGTCTTCCCCGCATGCTTACACAGATTTCATTTTTTTAATTATCTCGTTGTGGTTTCTAACTTAAATGACTTTCTTGGTGGAATGAAATTAGTTAGCGGTATTGTCTGTTCTAATTCTGGACAAATTTCAGTGAAGACGGTGTTTAAGTCATCTGCAATATACAGATGCTTTTTTAGCACCTACTACCTATAATTTTATTCTCCGTGGCTATTTGACATATTATGTTTACTACTTTTTTTGTTCAATGCTTATTTAAGCACCAAGGAATTTAATATTTTCCATTAGTTAAATACATTTAGAATTAATTGTTCCTAGTAACATAACAAAAAAAATCTGATGTGTCCAACACATGACTTTCCTATCTAGTTATTACATGCTTTTTCCGATTATTTTGTACAACCTATTGCAAGCACCTCCATAAATTTTTAGAGGATAAAATAAATATATACATTTTCCACATACATCTACCTCGAAACATTTTTCTATAGATATTCATTGAAAATGAAAATACTGAAAAATTTAAATTTAGCACTTTTCCTACAATTTTTCCTTTATGGTCCATTTTAGAAAAATAATATATAAACAAAAATTATAGAGATCGATATCGCAAACAACTTTTATTTCAACAATTTTCATAAAAATCAGAATTTTGCACATTTTGTCAAATTTCTCGAATACGGACCATTTCAGGAAATTTTGACATAAGGCAAAAATTATAGATAATAATATTAGAAATAACTTTTATTTGAACAATTTTTTTCTCCAAACATAAATAACAGATATATTCCATAAAATATAAAAACGGCCCAACATAAAGTACCCCCCAAATGTTCCGACTTTGTCCAAAATCTAATCATTTCACTTGAGGCCGAAATAAAACTTAAGTTTAAAATTTAATCTTTTTTTCTTCATCGGTTTTTGAGTTTTCTTCAAATTTCTAAATTTACACATTTTCTCAAATATCTCGAATACGGTCCATTTTAGAGAAATTATGTAAAGGATAAAAATTATAGAGAATTATATTACAAACAACTTTTGTTTGAACAATTTTTATAAAAAAATATTTTTTTACATTTTGTCAAATTTCTCGAATACGGACCATTTTAGGAAATTTTGTATAGAACAAAAATTTTAGATAATAATATAAGAAGTAACTTTTATTTGAAGAATTTTCTTCCGCAAACGTAAATAACAGATATATTCCATAAAATATAAAAATGACCACCTATAAAGTACCCCCCAGATGTTCCGACACTGCCCAAAATCTAATCAGCACATTAGACGCTGGAACAAAGCTTAAGCTTGAAATTTGGTGTTTTTATGTGTATCGGTTCATGAGTTATGCGACACACAGACACACACACAGACACTCACACAGACACACACACAGACACACACACAGACATCATCGCGAAAATAGTCAAAACGGATTCAGGGGACCTCAAAACGTAAAAATCCATCGAAAACTCGAGGTCGAAAAAAATCATGATTCCTATACTTTCCTTATATCTGTATACAGATAGGAAAGTAAAAAAACCTTACAGTTCTCAACTTCCAACATTTCTCAACTATTCTGATGATTAGACAAATGAATGCTATCTAGTAAATAAAAATAATTAAGTTTTACCAATTTTCACAATGTAAGTAGATTTTAAACGAAATTAAAATCTATATAGTTATGACTCACGGAAAGATTGTGATGAACACAATGTATGCAATAAGTACATTAGCTATAATTACAGGGTGTCTCATTAAGAACTGAGAATATTTTGAAGAATTTTTTCAAAAAAAAAAAAATATGTCGATTTCTATTCCAAGAGGGACACCTTTCTATCATATCCTCAACTATGATGGTGGGTGGGGTTTTCCTCACCTGTAAGTCAAATGGCACCATCAATCATCTTTAAGTCGGCCCGGAGCGCCACGGCAAATAATAATATCCGTCCCTTTCCCCGGACAAGCTCAGCTTTTGGGGTTAAAATTCACTCGTAAGGGAGTGAATTAGGGAGAGTATTATTATTACTATCATACGTTATTCCTTGCGATGATATTGTATACGTAGACGGCGAAGTAAATGGTAAAAAGTATACACTGTTGGTGGATACTGGAGCAACTAGGACCATTATACGACCAACAACCATAAAGAACTGTAAGAGACTTCTACCAACAAGATTGCGACTGCGGAAAGCCACAGGTGAAAGTGCCAACATCCATGGGAAAGTCCAGGTTCAATTGGGAATTGGTACAGAAAAGTTCACTCATACTGTTATTGTCGCTGATATCGAAGATGTTATTCTTGGAATGGATGTAATGAACTTACATGGTTTCCAGTTGGACTTTAAAAACAGAGTGATCAAAGTTGGTACCGAAGAGGTATTCTTACATCCATATGGGGACAGTACCGTGTCAGTTGTTGTACAGGAGGATACGGTGGTACCTGGCAGAAGTGAAACCGTTATAGTAGCACGGCTTCATGAAACTATGGAAGAAGGAACACCTATCATGATGGAATCTTGGAACCACGATGAAGAGGTTGGACGAGGTATTCTGATCAGAAAGGGGTTGATCACGACTGCTAAAGAAATTCCAGTCCGTATCATGAACGTTAATGATCACCCGATTACCATCAAGAAATAGTCCAGAATCGGAACTTGTGTGCCAGTAACTTCCATAATTCGTCAGACAACAACTTCTGATAATTCCAACGCCAAATTCGAGCAAATGATTGCAGTTGCTGGTCAAGCTCTGAATCAATTAGAGAAAAAGAAAATAAAAGAATTTCTTCGACGATATCGTGACATTTTTGTACCAAAAGGAGGAAAAACAGGAAGAACTTCTGTTGTAAAACACAAAATTGACACTGGTGACGCCAGGCCGATTCGTCAATCAGCTCGAAGATTACCAAAGGCCAAGAGAGAGGAAGCTGAAAGGATTGTTCAGTAATTGAAGGAAGACAGGGTGATAGAACCTTCTACCAGTCCATGGGTCTCTCCGGTAGTCCTGGTCCTGAAAAAGGATGGAACTACGAGGTTCTGTGTGAATTACCGTCAGTTGAACAATGTTACCAAGAAAGACAGTTACCCTCTGCCTCGTATCGACGATACCTTAGACACATTGGCCGGAAGTAAACTATTCTCTACCTTAGACTTAAAGTCTGGATACTGGCAGGTGGAAATGGACCCAGTAGACTAAAAAAAAACAGCTTTTACCACCGGATCTGGATTGTGGCAATTCAATGTTATGCCATTTGGATTATGTAATGCCCCCGCGACATTTGAAAGACTTATGAAAAATGTATTGAGAGGGTTATCCTGGAAAACATGCCTGGTATATTTAGACGACATCATAGTCTTGGGAAGGCCCGTACCTCATCAAGAAAAAAATCAATGATGTCATTTACCTGTCAATTTATGTGTATAAAGTGAGAGAACTGGCAAAAGCCTTTCCAACTTCTACCTCTGCTATAGCTCAATTCAAATGTCCTAGAACGGTCCTTTTTGTATCACTTGTGGAGCACACAACACAATATTAGTGTGGTAAGATAAATTCGATCGTACATAAAATTAATTTTATCATAATCAATTCCACATAAAATTATCCCTATATAAGATCAATCGCATATAAAAAATAATCCGACGTAAAACCACAAAAAAATATGAATGTATGTATCGTGTCATACAGATACAAGGATAATTCATAGATGAAACAGCTTTTCCAGTTTCACGAAACGATTTTCACGAAATTAATTTCTATAGTGTCTGTTATAAGTCCAAAAAATTAACATTTTTGAATTTCTATAAAAATAATAGTTAACACATTAACTTTAATGGTAAACTAAAATAAATAAATAAATAAATAAATATATAAATAAAGACGGTTTCTTTTTTTAAAGTGTTAATTGTTGAACGGTTAACACCCGTACACGACTTTGTGCGATTTTAAATTTAAAATATATTTATATCGTACTTGCTTTATCAAGTAAAATATTGACAATACTAATTATACCTATAAAAATATTACATTTAAGGTCCAGTAGCGAAAATATTCCAGAAATTTAAATTTTGAAATATACATACCTACATTATTTAGGATGGTAATCGTACAGGTAATTTTATTTTAATGACATACGTCAACTGTGAATATGGTCATCGCGAGATTGTTTTAAATATAACATACACCCTTCGTTAGTCCATTTAATTTTTTGTCCAGCTGTACAAACAATAATGCTAATTAGTAAAAAATGGTTGAACTTCAATTTATTGTTGTAAAAATGTCTAATTACTATATTTACATGGACAGGCTTAAGGGTTAAAGATCCCAAGTATTTTTACACAGGCAGGCTCAAGGGGCAAAGGGCCAAATATTTTTGCATATTTTTGCAAGTGTACAGTGTAAAGAGGCCAACCATTTTTAATCGGATAAACTTAAGGGTTAAAGGGACAAAATACTTTTACATGGACAGACTTAAGGGTCAAGGACCAAATATTTTTACTTGAGCAGGCTTAACCTTTTCAATGCGGCGTACTAGAACAGGCAGCGGACATGCTAGTGCTGCGCTAAGAGACGTCATAAAAATACATTTTTTATTATTAAATTTGATTTCATTCTATTTCATTTTATTTTGAATTACTTTATTAACGTATGATTAAATTATTAAACCATTCTTCACTGAGTATATTTTTAGCTTTAGTTAGATTTAGTTTGGTTTACTGAAACACTTTCCAGAAAGTCGAATTCTAAAGAACAGGCAACCTGTATCCTTTCCTTCTTGGGCGATGAATTCATTCTCCCCTTTTAAATCATCCGGAGATGATGATGCCCATTTGCAAAAAGCTACCACTCTTTGTAAAACTGTTTACAAAATTCCTAGCGTGGAGCTATTTCCCGCTAGGGTGGACAATGATCAAGGCTGGTAGAGTAGATAACTCCTATCCTTCAAACTGCCTAACATCTTTTCTTTTGAAGACAATAGAAATAATTCTAGATAGACATAATAGAAAAGGAAGCCTTCGGGCAAGCCCTAATATGCGTACCAAGCAGGCAAATCTAGTAGGCAAAATCGGCCATTCCCTTAAACAGAGAAAGCGCATTCAATAACACCCTTCCTCAGTCTCTGTTCGCTTCTACTGAAAGAAAAGAAAACGACAAACTGACCCGTCATATCAAAAACATGCTTGGAAACCAGAACATAATTTCATCAGAGATTTCAGAGGATGTCCGCAAGGCGGCGTACCCCTACTGTGGACCATTCTGGAGAATAACATGGTAGACGATCTTTTTCTATAGGGGGTGGATTCCCAAGGCTATGCGGATGATCTGATTATCAAATTTAGGAGAGAGTAGAAAGAGGTGATCTCCAAAATCCTTCAACAAGCCATAGACACGATCAACAGATAGTGCGATAGGGAGCAGATGTCTGTTAACACACGGAAAACTGTTATCGTCCCCTTAACCAAGCAAAGAAAGCTTGACAAACTTCGGCAATCTACCTAAGCCAGGTCAAACCATTCCTTTTACCGAAGAGGTGAAATAACTGGGAATTATTCTAGATAAGAATCTCATCTGGAACCCCCAATTGAAAAAAAAAAATCATCAACAAAGCCAGATTATTCCTCTAATTCCAGACCCTCAGAAGGATAAGCGGCAAGGCATGGGGGATCAGTCATAAAATAATCTACTGGATTTACCAAACCGTGGTAAAACTCATGGTTACGTACGGCCCCGTCGGCGTCGTCTGGTATGAAGGACAAGAGAAGAGACTTCAACGGACGGCCAGAGTAAAGCTGACAAAGTGGGGGTATACGGTCTTGGCTATAAGTAAAAATTTGGTTTCAGCAGTGAAGCAAGTAGGCGTTGCACAAAAAGGCGATACCCGCACACCTCGTGCACAAAAAGAATGACGTTTATATGCAAGACGCGGGTCCTGCAGCTAAAGGGTTAAAGGGTAGAGGACCCAGTTGATATTTTGTCTACGCCCACATGTATATTATCCATTTTATGCCATATAGGCCATATAAGCTACTGAAGTGATGTAATTTTTTATCCATTCTAGTAAAAACACTACGGATATGAAATGTACCAAACTCAGTTCCAGTGGCACCGGCCAACTATTTTTTAAAATTTTAAATAATTGACAATTCTGGGCCCTAGCCAACTATTTTTTTAAATTTTAAATAATTGACAATTCTGTCAAACTAATTGTTAGTATATTTTTTAGTTCTTGAGAGAAAATATAATTAAAAATGAGTGATTTTTGTGAAGAATGGATACTTAAAGGAAAAGTATTACATGTGTGTCCACTATACTTGTAAAAATATTTATTTTAAATTTGTCGAAAAAAGTAATTTTTCAAAATTTCTTTTGTTCGTTTGATAAACACGATTCACGATGAAAAACTCAATAAAAAAATACAATTGTGGATTTACAATATTAAAAATTTTGCTAATTTTTTTTTGCTCAAATGAGCTTGTAAGGAGAAATCGAAATGACAAATGAAGTTTAAAACGCAGTTTTTAATTTTGCAATCCCACAACTGTATTTTCTGCGCGCCCTGTACAACAAAATCGAAGTATAGTTAAGTAAAATTTAATAAAACCATCTAAATTAATTTAATTATAAATAAGCCATACAAAATGTAAAATTTGTTAGCGTAACAGTGTGAGTGATGCGTTGGTGTTGGGTTCAAATTCCGGAGGAGCTCATTTTTTATAATATTAGTTAAATTCAAATCTTTGTGTTAATTATTTTTAAAATATATATTTTATCTTAATAACTTCTAAACTAATTTTAAAAATCTGGTAATTTTATTTAGTAGGTAGTAGAAAAAATATTCTGCACAAACTACTTATAAAATACCAGACAGTGTAAAAACAACTCCTATTTACAATAAATACCTATCACCCAAGTGTTATTGCATTTTGCGTGTTCTCAAAGAACCCTGAAAGTGCTTTCTAAATTACAGCATGGTAATTAATGCAAGAAACTCAACCGTGTGCATCCTGTTAAATTATCAAACTTCCATTATTGTACGGCGTCTAACTTAACGCCAGAACACTTACACGTAAATATGTCTTTCTTGTTAGAAAATGAACCGGAACAAATTTAATGACTCTTGGTAACGATATATTTTTGTAGAATTAAATGGTATGCCGTTCAGATTTTTTTTTAATCCATGAAAGGTTGACTCATTTCACAATTAATATTTTGTAGAATAAATGTAATAATTTGAAATTTCATCTTTATGATTTAACATTTAAAGATATCTTGTCAAATTATCTAATGCAAATGAAAAACTGGAGAAATTTATAACCAATCCATACAGGGCGAGGCATTAAAAACAAAACAGATTGAAAGGAGACACCTTTGTCTCATATCCTCAACTGGACTTTCGATTCTGACACCGTCGTATCCATTATACAAAAAATTACAGATGCATGATACTTAGCCGACGAAAGTTCGCGCATAACGTACTGTGGTGCGGAAAATTTAAATTAACATACTAATTGGTATAAGTCCTTTAAAAACCATGAATTTTGATTTGTTCTTATACTCTAGGTAGGTAAATGAATTCAGACAAGAACAATTTTCCTTGTTACCATAGGTAGGTATTACAACGTAAAGAGAACTAACTAGCTCATCTAAAAAACAAAAATATTATACTTAACTTTCATTTTGATTTTGATCTCCAATTCATTAATCATTCATCGTTATCTCCTTTTGGATAATAAATTGTTTGATTATAGAAATGTTGTTATTTGAACAACAAAAAAGAGGCCAGATCCCTATCAACTCTGCTCCCACTATTAACTACTATGAAAGTTAATGGAATGTTTGGTTTTTGTTGAAAATTGTTCACAAACTAATTAATTACAAATTACCATACGTATTAAATGTATTTTTATCTTATTACACATCTTTTTATTCGAAAACCAACTTTAAAATTTCTACCAAATCAATCGGTACATTCAGTACAAAATTTTTGCTATATTAGGTTTTTCCAACAACGATCTTGGAACCATACATAAACCAGTCTACGACTCATTGTTGACAATCTGTGGACAACTAGTAATTGACAACTTGTCGGGGATTGGGACTCAATTGGGAACTTGGTTATGTTTTAATAAATTTAACAGACGCACTATTACAATAATAAATCACAAATTAAAATAAATGAACAAAAAATTATGAAGACTAAACTCGATTGACAAATACAAGTCAAAGCTGTCCGAGACAAAAAATAATGTAATTGCAATCACGAAATTTTCAAGTTACTGCGGCTTTGCGCATGTCTTGACAATTCGTTCCTCTTCAGATCCAGGAACTGATTTGAGAGTACATACACTGGTTTTCATACAGTTTTGAGTCTGAAGAATCCCGACAGTACGTAAAATGATTTAGTTTGTTGGAACAAACCTAGTATTTTAAACTGAATATCAGTGGAAAACGTAATGAGTCAGTTACACGAGGATGCAGCTTATTCCAATTAACATAGTCTAGCTTAGGGGTCTTCAAACTTTCCAGCCTTAGGGCCATTATAATCAACTGTCATGCGTCAATCTGCTCTCATATATCATTCTAACCAATAAAATTTAAATAGGGAAATAATATCCTAAAATAATAATAATAAAGATAATAATAATATTAATAATAATAAAAATAGAGCGGATACTTTGGAGATATGGTATGAACAATGGCGGCAGCAAGTGGGTGAAGGAGATTTGACAAAACAGATAATAAAAGATATAAAAAAGTGGGTTAAATGCCAACACAGGAAAACGAACTACTATCTAACGCAGTTTCTTTCCGTCCACGGAAATTTCGCAAAATATCTCCAAAGGATGAATATAAGGCCTAGCGGAGAGTGCAGGTACTATAGAGAGGATGAAAACGTAGTTTTCCGATGTCCAAGGTGGGAAAATAGAAGAAGAGCCATAATAATTGCTATTGACCAGGAAATTAGCAAGGAAAATAATTAAATGCTTAGTTTTAGTGCAACTTTCATAATACATTTTAAATGTTTTAATAACCTCTGAAATTTCTTTTGGAGGTAAAAAATAAAACAGTAATGTACTTCAAAATGTAGGTATCATAATTTATTCACAGCCACATATTTAAGTAATGTTGACATTTATGTCATTTTAGAAGTTTAAAAATAACTCATAGCCGACTTTTATATTACAATTATTCTTCATTTAGTAATTTTACAGTTTAAGAACTAGTTAACTGATGGTAGGTAAATAGTTTCTTTCGTTTACGACAAAAACAATATGTGCGTAATATCTATCAACCTTATCTTAAATTATATAGGAATCTTATTTTTTTTACAATGCTCATTTCAAAGTAAAAAAGTTAAAGTTATTTATTATTTTATCTTTTCAAATTTATTTCAAAGATAATGGAATTATATTTTTAATTCAATAAAAATACCTCATATCATACATCAATGATATAGGAATTTTAATAGGTTTAAAAAAATAATGAAATCAAATTCCATCAATTTTTAATTTCATTAATCGATATATGAAAGCCATTTAACTTTGACAATGAGAGTGTGTAACAAAAAGCTATCATTCAATATTATAAATTCTAAAGGTGCGTATAGATATAAAGGGCATTAAAAGTAACACATCAGCTCCTAAAATTAAAAAAAAAAAGTTCAAGAACTATCTTTAAAAGTCACTGTCTTCACTATAACTATAACTACTGGTATTATTATCATTGTCTTTTTTGATGTTTATGATTATAAGGTCTATTCAGTTTTCCATTGTTATATCCACTTTCCAATGAATTTTCTACCTTTTTAACATGATCAATGCATTTTCTCCAATGTTCTCCATTTACATCTGAAGCTACCTTCAAAAACAAATTTCGCACATCAGGATATTTAAATGTTATTGTTTCGAGAAATATAACCTTTTAATTGTGACCACATCAGTTCAATGGGATTTAACTCGGCGTGGTAAGGAGGCAATCTGAGTATTTCAATTACTTTTTCTCAGGCCATAATATATTTTTTGAATTTGTTTTTATGTTGCTTTACTATTACGAGTAATTCTGTCTTCAAGGATTTAGGACTAATAATATTTTTAGAACGAAGCCGTTTTATCTTCTTTCCATCTTGTTGTAGGTAGTGACTCCTTTAATTGACTGTGATAGGCAATAGACAATAATGGAGCTGGCTGGAATTTTTTTTTATAATGTTCTGAAACCAATTTTCAAACAGGGCCATCCATTTCTTCATGGTAGTCTTTTGTTTTGTTAGACTCGAACATTAATAAACCATCTGGCAAAAATCCATCGGTGCTTTTAATGTGGGTTATTATTAAACGATTTCCTTTTCCTGTTGGATTTTTTAATACAAGAAACTCTTTCCATAAAGGCTTGTTTTTTAGTTTTGATGGAGGTATCTTGACAAATTTTTGTTGCTGTATGTCCAGCATTAACCCTTGTTTCATCTAAATAAAATACCTGTTTACGCAAAGTGGAAACAAATTTATTAAAAATTTGAAAAACTCTTCCCATCCTCGTTATATGCACGTTGCTTTATTAACTTTGACTATCGGAACATTAGATGTCTGGAGTCCACGCAGAATCGGCGTAAGGCGTGGGCATCGTGGGCCACCCCCTACGGCCTCGCGGCCCGAAGGTCCTGGCGTCTCAAAGGTTTAATCATAGATTACTAATGTGAATAGATGGGAAACTCAATGGTAATATTCTGAGTCGATATGCTGCCATCTATCAAATTGGAGTGGTACTAAAATTCAATATGGCCGCTTAGCGCGGGCTTTTTGAAATTTAACTTTCTGCTAGTCGCGCAAAATGAAGAAAATCAAACAAAAAAAAATAAATTGGCAAAATATTTGACTAGTTTCAAATCATAAAACAACCATATTGACTGTTTTGTGATTTGAAACGAGTTAAATATTTTGCCAATTTATTTTTTTTTTGTTTGATTTTCTTCATTATATTTTTGCATTAATTTCAAACTTGAAATAAAATGGAATTTATTTTATTTATTTTTTTTTATTACAGTAAATTAACGCCGCATCATATAATTTGTCTATTTAAACATGGAAATAGGTACTCAAACAAATATGCATTTATACCATTTAAATAATTAAATATTTATAAAACAAACCTATCAAAAATGTTTTCTGTAACAAACTCGACATATTTGAGTGCTCAAGACCAATATAAAAGTTTTGCAACTTGGAGTGGCAATAAGTTTGAAAAAACTTAAGTTGAAGCATCATCCTTTTGGTGTCTTACAATCAAGGCGAATTTGAGGGTGGATAAAATTTGCCATATGCTTATTGAGTCGACTAGTTAAGTTGAGGAACATTTCTTCATCCGATATTGTTTTATTGATTTATTTGTACAGCACCTGTAGTTATCAAATTCTTATTCATCATCTGAGCACTGTGATAAATGAATTTAACTTTCGTGCTTAAATTAAACTTACACACGTTTGGACCTTTGAAGATTTTGGGGTGTTTTCTTGTTTGATGTCAATGGCATTGAATCAAATTTTGATATTGATGGCTAAGGCTCAAATATTTCATCGATCTACAGGGTATTTTGAAGGGCCAACATTTTCTTTATAACAATGATCATTTAAAAACTGAAAACAAAAAGAAATTTAAATAACAAACCAATTATTTTAACACTGAATCAAAAACAAGTTTGTAAATATTACTTACCATTGATATGCCAGTACAAGATGCATTTTTCTTAAGACACTTATTACAAATTGTATATTTATCCTTAATATGACGACCTCATATTTAATACGTGGTATAAATTGCATCACTACCAATATCTGGGAGTGCTTCATTGTTCGTTGATGAAATCCATGTTCCCATCTCTTGAAAACATGCTTAAAATTGGAAGGTGTTGAAAAATAAATCTAGATGAATCAAAATTCAATACACCTTCAAATGCGACAGCCATTTTAATTTTTCCAAGTATGAAGTTTTGTTGACAAGCTGAAAACTGACATGACATTTCGATACGAGCGCCATCCCGTTAATTGTAGTGGTACTAAATTACCGTCCTCATGTTTTTCCATTTGAGTTACCAGCCCCTGGGTTTAATGCAGCTTTCTTTAAAGGAGTTTAGTAAAGCTAAACGGAGGAAATGTGTGTTTCTTACTTTGCTGTTAGTAATTGTTACTTACTAATGTTGGTTAAAGTGTAGATGTTTGCATTTTTATGAATACAAATTTAAGTTCTATACAAAATTCGTATTTTTTCGCCGGCCTTTAGGTCTTGCTCCGCCAAGGTTCGAATCCTTCCCGAGACAGAATTTTAAACAAAGAATTTTGGAAATCTGTTGAAAACAATGCCTTTTCAGAGATTCTCAATTTTAAGTAGATCACACTGTATATTTGATGCATTCGGTTAATTTTGAGATTCAGCCCACATTTAAACATTATAATCTACTAATTATTTTATGTAATATATGTTTATTTAGTACTATATGACCTTGCATATATCGTTTCTGTTTAGTTGGTCGTCCCAACAAGGAGTTAAGCTTTTAATAATAATTATCTTTATTGATCCGAGAACAACTAACTACAAGCTGGTCGCAGATGCAGAATAATTAGAAATTTGCATAAGAAATTGCTTACTCGCCATCAGTAACCAGGAAATTGCAAATTAATTTAGTCGTTTTTGTAGGTAGCAGAGCGGTAATTAAGTCTGTTAGCTGTACTTTATTTTTACTCCATTATGTAGCTTCTTTTCGTGATAAAAAAATGAATTACATAGACAAGTGACAATGATAACAAGAACAATCTTATTTATATTTCCTTGCGTCACATTTCTCCAATACGTTAGAGACATATTCCTGCCCAAACATTAAAATATCCAATCCCATAAAGATTCGGAAGTTCCAATCTGGCTTTACGATGTTTTCTTTTATATAGGGTCCATACTATTTCAGATGGACAGTATTGCTGTTTATTAAACGGTAACAGATGGAAAGTTGGTTAAATTAGACAAAAGTTGCGCAGTTTTGTGCTCATTAAAATGGTGCCGAGAAACCTTTGATATCTACAGGGAAATTCAAAATATCGGACGAAAAATTAATGAATTTAAAGAAATGACAATTTTGATTTTTTGTCCGATGTTTTCATTTCTCCCTGTAGATATAAAGATTTCTTGGTACCATTTTAATTAGCACAAAACTGCGCAACTTTTCTATAATTTAACCAACTTTTTATCTGTTAACTTTTAAGAAATAGCAATACTGTCCCTATTTGTATTTTTACCTTTGTTTCTTATATTTTAAGAAGTAACTCACTAACTCCATGTTTGGAAGGTTGATTTGTAGACAACAGTACTTAGTTTGTTATCGTTTATTCAATTATTAAAACGATGGATGTGAAACAAGAACTCTTTGATCCTAATAAAGAGACAATTAAAATCGAACAAGATCTTGTTTTCGATCAAATAGATGGAAATTATTGGTGTTCTACAAAAGACAAAACATTTAAAAACGATCAAGACTAATAATTACTTGGTGATAATGACATTTGTGAATATCACACACCGAGAGAGTTCGAAAATTTTGATGGAATCAAACAAGAATGTGAATTGCCTAAAATTAAAGGTTGATTTTCTGGAAAACTTTGATTACGAATTAGTGCGTGACAACGTTTAATCATTTTTCTAACACTATTAAAAAAGAATCTGAGGACGCTAACAAAATTAGAGTGACAGATATCGGCGATATCAAGCCTGTGATTAGCGAAGTAAGCGAATATGTTCAGTTTAAAGATGAAAGTGAACTTTTGACGTCGCATTGTGATTTGTCTACTCTAAAAAGTGAGGTTGATGTTACTGATTATCCGAATTATTTTGCACAGCCGTGTAGCAGCAAACAAACCCTAATAAAATTGAAATCATCAAAACATACTATGAGAAATGTTCCTAAACAAAAGAAGAGGGGGTATCCGTGGTCTGTTTTCCAAAAAAGTAAGTGTATTTATGAGTTTATGGGCCATTCGCACCGTTTCAGAATAAATGTACCCTTAGTAAAGTAAAACTTATTATTTAAGTATTACTTATCTTAGTTTAAATTAATACAAACTTAGGGGTGGGTGGCTCAGTGGTAGAGACTCTGCCTGTGGATCCAACGGTCCCAGGTTCGAATCCCACCGTTGGCCGGGATTTAAAATTAATTCTGATGCCTTGGTAGGATTCCCCACTCGACTATTCACTGTTGCGTTCTAATTAACAGTGCTGTTCCTAAAGTGGCGCTGAGAAACGGTAATAAAGCCTACACTATTTAGACTAGAGATAAGGAAGCGAATCGGTATACTCAAAATACGGTCCCAAAAAACGCATGCTTAATTGATCTTCTATAATTAACCGCAAGGGCGCTGGTACTGCATACGGTGTTCAAAATACATGGCTTCTTATGAGAATTATACATAATTTTGTCAAAATAATAAAAATAAACTTGTTTATAGCTAAATAAAGCACAGAATATACTGTTGTATTTATTTCTAAATAAGTCTTGCATGTTTTAATTGATAAATTATTTAATTTTATCTATATAAAATACAAATTAGGTATGTATGACCAAATTCAAAAAGGTTTCTTAAATGCTGAAATTTGATAAGTACAATTTTGTGGAAATTTTTTTTTTTTAATTGAACCAATATATAGTTTTAAGAGTAAAATAAAACACAGTTAACAGATTTTTATTGTTGTAATACAAGTATAAAGGGAGATTAACGAATTTACATGGTACTACCTGATCCTTTAATTTAAGCTTTCCCATTTTATTTTGCTAACAGTACCATCAGTAAAATAGTCTCATAATATTTGATCTCTTCTAAAAAGTATAGAACAGCATTATCTCTAGGAAATGCTTTATCGGCACTAGGAACAATATACAAGGTTGTTTCATAATATATGCGCAGGGCTTTAGGACGTGATAGCTCGTCCAAAAATATGAAAAAAAAAAACGTTTCTATTAACTTTTTTTCGAGAAAAATCAAAAAAAGTTTTATTTCCATTAGAGCGTATGACCAAGAGTACCTTTATTGTGTAGAAAACATTAGCGGTTCAAATGGGCGTCTCAAAACCGTACTTTTTCCAGAGGCGTAGAATTTTTTTTTTTCAATTTCAACACCCTGTATCTCGAAAATGGTGCAAATTTTTTTAAAAACTATTATTTTTTTCGAAAAGTTTTATATTTCAAAAGCCTAAAAATAACCTAAAAATGTGGCATAATTAGTTGCTTTCAGAAAAAGAAATTAATAAAGCGAGGTGCTCTAATGATTTTGTTCTAAAAAAGCACCCTGTATTATTTAATAGCATTTTTTTTGCGAAAAGCTTTACTTATATTTCAAGAGCCTAAAAATAGCCTAAAAACGCTGTGTGGATGTTTTTAGAAAAAAAGCTTTAAAAACTCGAGGTGTTCTGCTGGCATCGTTCAAAATTAGCAAAGCACCATGTATTTTTTAAAAAAATACTTTTTTTTAATATAATATTTCAAGAGCCTAAAATGTGGCGTGGTTGTTCTTAGAAAAGGCTTTAAAAAACCGAGGTGCTTTTCTGACTTCATTCAAGGCTAGCAAAATACTAGTTTTATAAAATTTCAAGAGTCTAAAAATAGCCTAAAAATATGGTGTGGTTGTTTAAAAAAAAAACTTTATAAAATGGAAGTGTTCTGCTGACTTCATTCGAAGCTAGCAGATCACCTTGATTTTTGCAAAAACCGAGGAGCATAAAATTTTTGAATAGGGTATAAAAATAGCCTAAAAATATGGCATAGGTTTCGACTCAATATTCCGTAGATGCTCTGCTGTCTTCTTTGGCATGCCAATATATCCTCTAGGAAGTGGACCATTTCACTATTAAACGCCTTATAAAAGAAAACTTTTTTTCATTGAGATTTTTGTTTGGATATTTTAATTGAAACACAATCTTGAATTTATTTATTTTTTGTTTCTGCCCATAGATATTATATAACCGTTCTGTCCCTCGCCCCGAGAAAAGTATACCATTTCATACACCACAATGGTCTATTTCTATTAGTGGATTTTATTTGTTGCACTATGTGTAAGTTTTCTGCACTAATCGCATTTGATTTGTTTAGTGTAGCTTCAAATATTTGACAGTAGCACACGTGTAGCATATACTTTTAACAAGTATGACAGTTCGAATACAGCGTCGAGTGTGACACTAGTACAACAAATAAAATCTAATATATATTACAATAACGGTGGTGTATAGATAACTAATAGTGGATTTTATTTGATGCACTAGTGTCACACTCGACACTGTATTCGAACTGTCATACTTGTCAAAAGTATATGCTACACTCAAGTATGTGTCAAATATTTGAAGCTACACTGAACAAATCAAATGCGATTAGTGCAGAAAACTTAAACCTAGTGCAACAAATAAAATCAACCATAATTTAATGGACTGTATGCAAAATAAACTTTATAATAAAGGAAACATGTTTAAATGGATCACATTGTGTTACCAAAAACATTAGCGTTAGTAAAAATATTATTTCTATAACCATCCTTGAACATGTAAGCAATGTGCAAATTTTATTTTTAATATCGTCAATAATTGGTTTGATAAATATTAAGCAAGTTATGTTTTGAAACCATTATTAAAAACTATTCCGACGAATTGAGAACCTCCTTTTTTCAATTCGGTTAAAAATATAATAGTCTAATATAATAGATAATTAGGTCACAAGAAAAAATATAGTAATCAAAATAACCAGAAAGCATCTTTACTAGTCTCCAGGTGAACATTTAGGAAATTTCCATAAGCAATTATTAATTGTACATACTTATATTGCAAATACATGTTGACATAAATACCATCTAGTAAAAAACTTGTTAAATATTCATAAAACAAAAAAATAATAATTTGTCGCAAACAATTCTGTTTTGCCAAAAAAATACACTCAATTTTAGGGCGATGTTTAGATAAAATTCGTTACACTTGTTAGTTCAATACACTTGACTGATAAAAAATTATAATTATATAGGCTATCAACAAATCTACAGATAAAAAAAACTGGAGAGAGTTTAAGCTGACATCTGCATATTAAAATGTCCCATCAGTACTTGTATATTCAATTTGAACTGACTGGATAATTGCTTCTGTCAACTTGGTAATATTCTAAAAATATTCCACTATTGTAAGTTATGGTACCCTGTAGCACAAAAGGATCATTATCTGAATATTTTCACCTTGTATATTTCAAAAGAAGATTCTAATTAGTTCCTAGATCAAATTAGAAATACGTTTTTCATATGAGTGACGTCTATAAAGTGATGACAGACTTAAATATTAATTAACTTAGGAATAATAATAATATTTTGTTTCTAAAGGAAATCAGGTAAACTACAAATCATAATATTTATTAAAATTGTAATAACAATCTAATCTACAGAGTACCAAAATATAAATATTTGAGAAGATAAAAACAAAATAATTATGGGAATTAACAAACTGAAGCAGATACTAGACAAATTTGATTATTTAATATTCTCTATAATTAATTCACCCCTTTCGTGAGATGACCTTAAAGCAGTGCTTGTGCGAGAAAGAGACACCTGTCATAATTATTAGTATTATTATTTCTCCAAAGGAAATCTCTGATGAAAAAAAAAAACAATCTAAAAAAAGTTCCTGGTTTTGACTAAGTGACTGCTAAAATTTTGAAACAGCTTCCAAAAAAGCAATTGTAAAAATAACTCATATATAATAAATGCGTCATTTAGAATGTACCTAAGCTTTAGAAAATAGGAGATGTCATGATGATTTCAAAACAAAGCCAACCACCTAAGGGGGTTTCTTCAAACAGTCCAGTTTCTTAACTGCCTTTAAGAATAAAAAATTACTTCCTAAAATATTGAAGAACCTAATTCCTTCTCATCAATTCGAGTTCAAAGAAAGCAATATTCTGCAATAGATTAAGTGCATAGAATTAGACAGCATTGAAAAATCATTAGAAGGAAACAAAGGGTGCTATGCATCTTCCAGGTCATAGCGCAACCTTTTGATAAAATATGACATGTAGATAGTTCCACAAATTTGAAACAATATTACCAAGACAATATTCAGATTTATTAAAATCATATTTAACCGTAAGTTACTCGTATTTCAGAATTATACATGAAGAAGCGTATTTCGCCAATGACAAACCTAATCTTGAACACGATACGAAAGTTACATTTGCAGACGACACTGTATCAAGATACCACGAAAAAGCTGCCAGAAAAATTCAAACCATGGCGCATCAAAGTTAAATAAAAGAAGTTCATTTATGCCAACTTTACAAACAAACGAAAGCAATATATTACAATCAAAATAAGGGCCAATTTTCATCCAGCATCTATTCCCGCGACTCAAAAAACCGTATACAGTTGGGAGTTTTAACGTGTTTTGGTTTGGTTTGTATACGCCTAGATCGTGTAGAAATAAAAAATTACAAGAGAATAACCATGGAGGTATGGGGATAACATATCATAAGTTAGTGAACAGAGCAGTACTGAAAAAAATATGATTATTTAAACATTATTATTTACAAATTTCCAAATAATTTCAGTAATTTACGTGTGTATAAAGTTAAATTAACATATATATTGTCTCATTTATAATTTTTAATACGGACGGTTTCATTCCAAAGATAATTTTCTCTTATGCAAGATGAATCTACCTGGATACTATCCTCCTATCATTATGTTGTTAATATATTGTTTTGTTTCATTTAACAATACAGGGTGTTTCACAAAACATGTGCTATCTCTCCTGGTGTGATTCCTAACCCAAAATTGGACAAATAGTTCCTATCAACATGGTTCCACAGATGTTTTGTCTCAAAAATACAAGGTGTTAAAATGTTAGTTTTTTTTTTATATATTTCCGATACGGCTTTAACGCTAATAATGAAATTTTAGTTGTACATTTTACCCAAAAAAGCAAATATTTTAGCAATAAAAAGATGATATCTCTAATTGTGGATTTCCTAACTGCTGATATAAATATCTTCAAATTTGAAAACCCCACATAAATATTGATACAAATCTTTTTTTGTGTTTTAATTTGTATTTGATATATCAAGTAAGTATTCAATGAATTATAAATATCAAAATTACTAAGACCACTTTGAACAACCGAAAAAATTCTGAGTAAGTCTAGTAGTACCACATTATTTCGAATAGTTGTATGGTATGTCATCTCCTCTACCAACTAACTCGATGGTAAAATTACATGACCTGGTAATTTTAGTTGGTGAATTAATGTTAAGTTGGTCTATTTGATAATGTCTACTAGTTGGGCAACTAATATCTCCATGTTTTCGTAGTGAATTAGTTACCTTTAATCTGTGAAAACAAAGAAGGGGAAATTCTACATGTACCTCACCAAGCACAACCAATTTAAACAGTAGAATGTGTGCAGGGCAAAGGGCTAACGTTAAAAAACAATAAAGTTGTGTAAACGGTAGATCTTGAGCACATATTTTTTAATAAATAATAAAATTTTGTGATTTCGACGTTGTTAATCAATCATTGAATTGTATACTGATTAGAGACTGCTCACTAGACCAAGCCCTAAACGTAACTACCAAGGCTGTGTTCGATAAATGACTCTCGTAGTAAGAGTATACTCTCCTATATAATGGGCTAGAGTTAAGCCAGGTTAAATATTTATCGAACGGTTTTGAGATAAACTTTTGTTATTTGTCAGATGTCAGACGAATATAAAATTTCTCGATTTTAATATGGATTATATGACTCTAAAATTAAAAAAAAAGGACATTTCTGTTAGTTGTAGCAAATAATTTATCAAACATTCTGTTTACGAGTAATAGAATGGATCACACCCTAACACATAATATTAATGGTAGAATCAAGACGAATTAAACGCCTCATCCTTGAATGGACACTTTTTTGTTACCATCTTTTAAATTATAAATATTGATTCCTGCGACCCGTGTTCGTATTCCTGTTGCTTTTTGGAATTTTATCTCATTGCACAAGTCGAGTAAAATCTACTTTGCTATATTGTTGGAGTACGGATAGTTAACTCAATGCCCAAAACTTCGTTTTTTCGAACGCTTACTTAACGAACCTAAATTGCTTGCCCGATAATAATCGAACGGTAAAAGAATAAAATGTACTTTGAGAGTTACTTATCGAACACAACCCAACAAGTTCGAAAAACATTTCTTTGTACTCGAACGACAACTACGTCATTTTGCATCTAAACCTTCAAGATTACAACTGATGAGGTTTCAGTATTGTAACTCCATGATTGCAAACGAAACATAGCTAACAACTCTTATTTCGTGTCAATCATACTATATAAAACATATTGCAAATCTATGTTCATTTTTTTATAATATATAGTCGTAAATAGTGTTTAAAAAGTTACTTACCATTTAGAGACCAAATATGCGATGGTAAAGAATGAGCAGCATAGACCCTTCCAAGGGCTATATTAGCTGCTCCAGACCCTAAGACACTTCCAGCCTCTTCAGCAGAACTGCTGTCAGTCTCGGGACTAGCACCAGTTGATACATCAAAACTAGCCCCTGTTGTAGGCATTGAAAGGGTTTCGTGACTAGCATGGAGATCGGGTACACTGAAAGAGGGAATAGTTCAAAATAACTAAAACAATAAGGCAAAGTAGGTATTCGCTCCGTGCGCGACCGCAGCGCCAATTCGTTTTGGTATTAATGGACTATTTCTGTATATACTGACAAATACAATTTTTAATAGAATTCGTAATTAAAAAGTATATGTTAGTTTTAATAAAAGTATATGGATTTGTAAAACAAGTAAAACATTAATTTATTATTATTATATATTTTTAACGCTTAAATTAAAGAAAATTATGTATAATCAATGAAAATCAATAATAAAATATAGGCAGGCAACAGTATTTACTGGAAAATGTATGAGAAGTTGCCTAAGTCTAATAAGTTGTCATTGAAGAATTAGCCTGTTGTCAAAATAAAAAAATACCATTTAATAACAGCATGAAGTTAAAATGTATAAAAAAAGGATCGCTATTTATATTTTCATTTTTGTTCGAAAGAAAACATAGAATGAATGATTAAAACTGGTTTCTCATCAGTAAGTCACAAAATTACATTCCATCCACATATAATAATCAAAGGCAGAAATCTTGAAATCTAGTCCTTGCTGAATGAACATTTAAGAATAAAAGGACATTAAAGAACATCGTAAAATGATAATTTATTGTTTATATAAAACCTTTCAAGTTTCTGATGTCTACTATTTACAGCATTACTGTTAATATTACCAAAATAAAGATTATTTTTCTTCTTATTGTACATCCATTTATTTCTTTGATTTAATTTCCACTTTGCTACTGACATTTTTTATATAAGTTTAACTGCTTTTTTTTTGCTAGTATTTGTACAATTGTCAACACAGCAACTCCGGTTGCTTATTGTATTGTCTGTTCCTACTTTTTTGAAAAAAAGTAAAATGTTTACGTGTATTTGATATGCCAAAATTACAAAATATCGCCCTAAAATGCACGAATTATCCGCAGCTAGCGCTAGTATCGCTTTTGCTTCCATTTCCATGACTTCGCACGGAGCGAATAGATGTATTAAACTATAAAGGAATACTGCAAATAATAAAAGAAAAACTTTCGGCCTCTGTTTAAAGAACTTGAAAAAAAAGTTTAGGGAATGGGTTACTTGTCGGAAGACAGCTAAAATAGCTATAAAAAAATTGCAAATTGACCTCTTTGATCGCAAGTTCCGCTTATAGACAGAAATATATATTTTTTACTTGAAATTTTATTATTTATTAAATTGTAGAGAGTATTCAACTGCTCAAATGTAGTCATTCATCTTCAGTCATAAAAGACAAAATAATATTCGAAATCTGTACAACATAACATTTTTAATAATAAACTATCCCAAGTTTAGACGCTATTCCATGAAACTCCGACCGGCACAGCGGTGCGGCGTTGAAATCCGTGCATCGTCTAACGTCGTTTCAGTTCGGCAGACTTCGGCACGGTGTTTGTGTGCGTGCGACTAGACGTATGCGTGTAGACTAGCTGCTAACTGCTCATAACTGATTCTATCTCTTTTAGACACAATTTCGGAAAAATTGAATTTGAAAATGAATAATGATCCACAAGAATCCACAACAAAATATGGGACCACCATTAACGCGGTATTTTCCAGATATTTAGAGGATATCAAGTCTCAAACTTATGTTTTCTTATTTCAGTTACCATACACCTATAGTTTCAATGATAAAAATTCCTGAATAACCTACATGTATTGTAAGATAATAAAAATATTTTAAACAATATTAACTTCTCATTTATTCAATAAAAGAAAAAAATGTGTTTTCTTATCAGTCACCATGCTCAAAAAGTGTAACTTGAATTAATATCAAAGAAAAAAAAATACTGCATAAATAAAATAAATAAATAATTGGACGTAGTTATGCAGAAATGATCCAATCCACAAATCCACCAGAAATGACTTGAGTAGAATTTCAATATGTTACAATCCAAAATGATATTCTGCTGAAACGATCCAACAATTTAGAAGGATATTAATAGTAAAAATTATAAAAACTCGCTATATATTCTATTGTTATCGCATGGAGAATTTAACTTTAACAATCATTTTTCTCAAAATATGGTTTGGGTGGATTGGATCATTTCTGCATAACTACGTCCAATTATAATTGCATAAGTTGATAAAAAATGCTATGCAATAGCTTTACCGCGGCAGTCCCAGAGTACCACACGTATTTTTTAATTAAAAAATATTCCAACTTTGGATGTTTTTCCAAAAAGCACTTTCTAAAATCCATTACACTTTACACAAAACCGATATTAAATTATTCATGTAATTCCGTCTTAATGCTATGTAATTTCAAGTGTTATTGCATTGCTAAGAGTGAAAGACCCATCGGGTTTTTGCGTTTAAAAAGGCATATTTCCAATGAAGATTTTTTTCAATACCAAATTTTATTTGTCTAACACTTCTTAAAAGATATGAGCAATCAAGAGGAATCTACTTACAAGATATTGTTATGTGAGCTATTTCATTATTCAGTCGTGCTCTAACCCTACAAGTCCCTCTCTGTCTTATTTGGCCTTTGAGGCTCAACTTGTCCGATTATTATACATAATTAAACCCCTTAAGACCAAACCTATGGGACGACTATGGTGGAGACACTTTCGCGAACATTCCAGGATCAACGAGATACTATTTCTAGAACGTGATAACGTTTCTGGTACATACTGGCAATTTTGGGGAGCATTCTAGATCACCAATTTGTATATAAATTGGTGGAGGAGAGCCATCAAAATCAGTTGATATATGGACAGTGAAGATAAATAGTAATTAGTAGATAGACAGTGGTGAATATAAATAGTGATCAGTTTAAAGGCATTCGAAGTATATATAAATTAAATGGTAGTGTTATACAATAAATAAGTGTTTAAATAAATTATTAATAAATAAACTGTTGTTTGAAAATAAACAAACATCACAATATAATAATCATTGTATTGAATATCTTTGAGTTCTTTACTCCACAGTAAAGTTTCACGAGTGACCCATTAGAAGATATTGTAGATAGTATAATACACATATAGAGTACTAAAAGTATTATGAACTCTATATCAGAATACAGTAGGTTAATTTATTATCTCTCTTTACCTTGTTGATATGAACCACAATATAGATGAACTTGACTATCCCATCACTGACAAAGAATTTAAAGAGTTTCTGCTAAAGCTAAAGGTAGAAAGTAGGAACAAGCCAGTGTCTCGTGTGTTAATATAAGTTTTATTAATTATTTTAATAATAAAATATGCATTTTCTCAAAGGTGGCCAATTTTCCTAATTAAAGAGTATACTTGAAAGCAATACCTCAATGTACTACTTATTAAAACAATCAAAATTAGAGGTGCGACTAGTTTCGGCCTATAAGGCCATTTTCAGGCCTGTAATATAAAATAATACTTACATAATAAGTAAATAAAGTATTAACTGTTATATACTTATGATGAAAATATTTTTAGATAAAATTGATAAACATCAATACGGATCCATGTGTCCATGTGTGGTATTAAAAAATACTCAATTACCCATTATAGTGCCATATAGTGTCATATGTCAGTATACATTTAACAAACAATGGTAGTGATTGCGCTCATAAAATCATCTAAAATGCAGTTTTCTTTGGCAATTTACTACAAAACAAATTTTGACACTAAGATGGTTAATAATAAATATCAAAAATATATGAAACATATTTTTGAAATGTAGGAGCTCAATGGAAAATTTCTTTACAAAGGGTCATGAGCTGAAAGAAAAGAGAGGAGGACCTTTGACAATATGGTTACCCTTGTGGGTAAGGTAACAACAAGTGGTATGTTACATTGAAAAACTATAAAAACTCCATAAAGGAGTGTAATCAAAATAATAATTGTCACCTCCATAGTAGAAAAGAACAGGTCAATGTGTGTAATAGTGCTTCTAATTGAGTTTTCTCTTTCGTCATTTGTTTTAATATTGGTTGGGTTATTTTATCATTAAAAAAATCTCGTATTAACAAACATTTAAATTTTACGTTTAATTATATTAATTAAAAATGTGTTCCTAATAAATCGGCCTTAAAAAAAAAAGAATAAAAATCAATAATTTTGATGATTGGATGATGAATAGTCCAGATGAAATATTCGCAATTTTTATTAAAAGAATCATTTGAGAGTTTATCCCAGTACTAGTACTTATAATTTGTTTCTATTGAAACAAGCTTAATTCCGGACGATATTAAGATTGCTACAATAAGTAATGTTTCTAAAATAGTGCTGGGAAACAGTAACCTTACCTTACATAGAATGTGATATTAATAATCATAACAGTAAAAAACCATAGCAAATGGTTGGATTGGTTATCAGCAAAGAACAAAAGAAATTTAGGTAGGTATATGAGAAACCTCTACATTTGTAAGAAACAAAATAAAAAAATGCTTTTAAATAGACATTTTTGGTAATAATTACTTAAATATATTTGAAAAGGATAATTATTGGTTGGCAAATTTGTCTATTTAAATGTAGGTGCATACTTTTATTGATGGGTAATAAAATTTTCCAATAAATTTTAATTCATATCATAACAGGAGTCTTGTTTTTAATTGTTATTGTGCATAATGTACTTAAAGGAGTTTGAATCACTCTGTATTCAATGAATTGTTCTATTAGTTTGTACCTACCTTATTATAAACACAGCAACTTTTACCTTTCATTTAGAAGACTATAAATATGTTAATATGTGTATTATAAAAATTAAAATGATTGTGTTCTCTCAACTCAAGGCCTGTATCATTTACAAAGCTATTACTTCATTTGCATTATTAGAACTACTTGTAATTAGAAGTATAGTTAGGCTTCTATACATATATACAAGATAAAAACAATTCAATGAAAGACACTTACTTATGTAGAAGCTTAGTAGGGGGTAGTTAATGATTACACTTTTTTCTTGCATATTACCTGGAAAGCGATCGAGCCCTTTGCCTGTCGTTAGACAATTCGTTTCCTAGGGCTCGCATGAAGCGAAAAGCGGGAGCTGCAACTACTTCGCTGCTACTACTTGTTGAAAAGGCCCTTGTCCGCGGACTTTGGGTGCCATTCGCGGTGCTCGGCTTGGCGCCCATGACTTGCAGTATTGTATTGCTATCACAATGTTGTGAAGGGTTTATTAAATTACATATTGTTTGAAGTCATACACATGTCATAAATCACATTCATTTTCACCTGATTTGACAGACGTCATCTCCACTGTTTTTACTTAAGCCGAACGACACGATTTAGGAACAACGGCAGTTTATAGTCTTTGTGTTTTACTAAGAAAGAGTTCACTGTTTACGTTCACTCAACAAAAGTTTGGTTATTGTTTTATTTTTAAACTTGCACGTTGAAGAAAGGCATTGCAAAACATTTCGCCTGCCATTATCCTTTCAACTTCAAGTGTTTGACAACTTTGACTTTGACACTTTTGACAGTGACGTATAATGCAGAAAACTCTTCTAGTTTTAAATTATTCTTTTATTAATTGCTATCTCGCTATACGGCCAACAATTTTCAAACTATTTAATAAATTTTTGTTTATTTCACAATGCCCATGCGACATATTTTTCTCTGAAATCTAGAAATAAGTGTAAATATAATTAAATTAGTATATATTAATAGAACTGATCAGAAATGGAGTATATTACATTAGCGCCATCTAACGAATTTACTTTAATATAGGTAGTTCATCTAATTTCTCCATGATGGCACTGCATGTTTGGAAATTAAAAAAAAAGACATTCATAAAGGATAATCACAATTAAAATGAATGTATAGATTGTTAGACGTAAATTCACCGTAAATTATTGATCAACAGGTGGCCGCTATGGTTACTGACTGGCAGTCTTGTCCCAGAACATATTAATATTTAAAAAAATCTGATGTGTCCAACACATGACTTTCCTATCTAGTTATTACGTAAAAACAAAAAAAATCAGAATTTTGCACATTTTGTCAAATTTCTCGAATACGGACCATTTCAGGAAATTTTGACATAAAACAAAAATTATAGAAAATAATATTAGAAGTAACTGTTAATTGAACAATTTTCTTCTCCAAACATAAATAACAGATATATTCCATAAAATATAAAAACGGTCTCCCATAAAGTACCCCCCCAGATGTTCCGACTTTGTCCAAAATCTAATCATTGCACGTCAGGCCGAAATAAACCTTAAGTTTAAAATTTAATGTTTTTTTCTATATCCGTTTTTGAGTTTTCTTCAAAATTCGAAATTTACACATTTTCTCAAATATCTCGAATACGGTCCATTTTAGAGAAATTATGTATAGAATAAAAATTATAGAGAATTATATTACAAACAACTTTTATTTGAACAATTTTTATAAAAAATTATTTTTTTTACATTTTGTCAAATTTCTCGAATACGGACCATTTTAGGAAAATTTTGCATATAACAAAAATTATAGATAATTATATTAGAAGTAACTTTTATTTGAAGAATTTTCTTCTCCAAACATAAATAACAGATATATTCCATAAAATATAAAAATGACCACCTATAAAGTACCCCCCAGATGTTCCGACTCTGCCCAAAATCTAATCAGCTCATTGGACGCTGAAACAAAGCTTAAGTTTAAAATTTGGTGTTTTTCTGTGTATCGGTTCATGAGTTATGCGTTATACAGACACACACACACACAGACACACACACACACACACACACACACACACACACACACACACACACACACACACACACACACACACACACACACACACACACACACACACACACACACACACACACACACACACACACACACACAGACATCATCGCGAAAATAGTCAAAACGGATTCAGGGGACCTCAAAACGTAAAAATCCGTCGAAAACTCGAGGTCGAAAAAAATCATGATTCCTATGCTTTCCTTATATCTGTATACAGATAGGAAAGTAAAAATGAGTTGTAAGGATTTTTCCCGCTCTTTAATACACGCAGTTTAAAGACAGGTTCTGAAAGAATCTTGGAAAATGATCAATTTTTTGTCTCTTAGATTAGATTAGATTTAATTAGGACTGTGGGCTATGTGGCCTCCCCCACCTCGACCTTTTCAGATCTATTGTTGATATATCCTTTAATCGTTGTTTAGAGTACCTTGGCTAATTCGGCCTTCTGCAGTAGACTCCATAGACCGTTGGTTTTTTTTTTCAAAGTGTAAGGAATCTCAGTCTTGCTAGACCTTCGCAGTAGCACAATACGTGTTTTGCCGTGTCCTCCTCTTCCTGCCAGAATCGGCACAAGGTCTTTTCTGTCAGACCGACATTATACATATGTTTGTTAAGCCTACAGTGTCCTGTTAACAGACCTATTACTAGTGCGCTAGTATTTTTCCTATTAAGGCGATGGTCCTTTTAAGAACTCTTTGGCCTGTCTCTGTCCTGGTGAGTTTTTCCACCACTCCTGAGATTTTTCAAACATCCACTGGTTTTGTACATGTTCTGATAGTTGTCTTTGTGACACCACAGAAGGGTTCTGGGCCAATAAGAGCCTTGGAGGCTCCTTCTCGAGCTAGTAAATCAGCCTTGTCGTTGCCCCTATGTTCTCTCTGTGGCCTGGTACCCAGGCTAAGGTTAGTCTGTTTTGACTACCAATTTCTGTTAGGGCTTCCAAACAGTCCCACACAAGCTTTGCGTGTACCGCGTGTACCTGCATAGAACTGAGTGCTTTTAACGTCGCTTGACTGTCAGAGTATATGACAATGGTTTTTCCATTTACCTTCTGCCTTAATACCTCTTTTGCGTAGTGATGTATTGCTGCTATTTCTGCCTGGAATACCTAAGCTCACTGAGATTCTTCTCTGACTTGGTACTATACCACCTACTCCTGAGCCTGTATATCAGGTGAATTTTGCATGAATAGGAGGTCCTCCCGTCCACACGCTTCCCTGTCTGGTATACTTACTTTATATTGCTTTTGAATGCTATACTTTGGGAGCATTTCGTCTGAAGGCATTCCTATTATTTGGTCGTTCTCCAGCTCTTTATATAGCTCGCTGTAGTCGCGTTCATGCAAACTGCTTATGAGTGATGAACCTTTGTGCAGTCTCTATGTGAGAGACCTGGCTTCGCCTTGAATGAATATATGTGTGTTAGGTTTAGCATGACTTCTATAGCTGCTGTTGGAGTCGTTCTCATGGCTTCCGTGGTACTCAGGCATGCTTGCCTTTGAATACCATTGAGCTGTCGAATGGCTTCAGCTTGCTGAGTCTTTGGGCACCATACCACCGAACCATAGGCGCCGGAACTCAAAAATTGCTTTGGGTGCCCGGCCTCTATGTTACCACTCCCCCCATTCTCCCCTCCATATCCAACTTAGGGGCATTACCGGTTTTTTAAAAGCACTTTAAAGCTATTTTAAAGCGTTGATTTTATGAAAATTTTCTTGAAAAAAAAAGGTATTGTCAAATGTCGAATTGCTAGAGTTTTGAGGATTGAAGCGACAGATGGAATATCAACAATCGTCAGGCTGGAGGCTCTCATCTAGATCGGAATATCTGGCATCTGACAATCCTATATGATATATGCTCGGTGCAGCCACCACTGGTATTCAGTGGTGCTACGGTGCTAGAGTGCCAATGAAATAAGTAGAAACACAATAAAAAACATTTGTTAACTATCATGAATTTAGAAGGAGATTTTTGATGATTTATTAATACACATATAAAGGAGTATTGTATATACAAAGGGTGACCATTTGAAAACAAAACAGGGCCAATTTTGGGCATGCCAGATCATTTATCAAAAAAAAACGCTTGGACCGTCAATTTTTTATTTTAGGGAGAAACTTGTTTTTGCCAGTTTCACCTTCTGAACGGAAACCCTCTAGCGGGGGTCACATTCACCCCTAAAATCTTATATGGAAAGAGAAGTGAATGATAGCTTATTTCAAAGTATTTTTACCTAGATTATAATCCCCGAGTTTTAAATCGCTACTGTCTTCCTAGCCATGATCTTTTAACGATTTTTATTGTCTGTAAAAGCTTACCAGTTACTCGACTAAATGCTGGAAATGCCGACCATTTGCCTCCATGCAATAGTAGAGGGTTTGCTTAAAATGCTCTCGGACATTTTGAAGCATCTGTGTGGTGACTTCATGACATTCATCAATTATCCGTTGTCGCAGATTTTCCAATGATATTGGCTGGGTGGCATACATTTTAATTTTTAAGTGGCCCCATAAATAAATTTAACGGGGTTAGATTCGTAGACCGTGGGGGCCACTCAATACTTTCTCTTCTTCCGATCCATTGACCTGGAAACGTTTGAACCACATACTAATGAACAGTCAGTGCAAAATGGGTTGGCGCACCATCTTGCTGGAATATTAAGTTGATTGCTATGTACTGATCGTCATTCTCAATCAACTCTAGTAATGCTGGATAAATGGCGTTTTCTAATAATTCCAGATACATATCTGCAGTTAAAGATCTAGGTAAAAAAAGGGGCTTATTATACGGTTAGCAAAAATGCCAGCCCAGACATTCAGTTTTTCCAGATGTTGCGTATGCACTTTGTGAAATATTCTGGGATTTGAATCGGAATAATAATGACAGTACATTCTTTCTGAAAAACACGTTGAAAACAAATTACTGATCATTTATCGTTAAGTTCTTTTACCAGATGTATTTTGTAGGGATGAAACTTGTATTTTTTCAGTATCTTCTTCTTTTAATATCAGATGTTATCGCCAACTGTTTTGTACTCAATGTGGGTTCTTGAACAACATGCCCTAAAATCACCACCTATGTAGCTTCATTTACTACAGCATTTTCCATTTCACGTTATTTGTTAGCTATTGACCCCGTTTCCCAAAATTTTTGGACTAACTCCAAAATATAATTTTGTTGGACTTGTCGATTTTGATGTTCATTGTTAAACAGTTGGACAGTTCTATTAGCACATTCATTGTTTGCAAAAAAATATTTGCACCCTCTCAGCAAATGAGTAAACCATTATCACTGATATCCCACTTTTATGCCGCACCTACAACGAAACATACTAAACCTTACTACTTTGCGGCGACCAAAGAATGTTATCTGATAATAATAATTGAAGGCCACAGGAATAACACTAGAATTGTTACAAAAAATTCCTATTTTTTTTAACAATAATGTAAAAATTATGTTAAACCGGTTTTGTACTTTTGGTGAGCCACTGTATGGGCTACGTAGATAGTAGCGATGTAGATATAGTAGCGATGTAGATAGTAGCAGTGTAAAACTCAGGAGTTATAATCTAGATAAAAATACCTTCAAAATAAAATATCTATCGACCCCTCTTTCTATTTAAGATATTAGGGGTGAGTATTACTCCCGATATAGGGTTTTCGCTTAGGGAGTTTTTTAGTAAGTAACCTGGTTTCTCACCAGCACTACTAAAGAGCTGTTTTCTGATTCTAAATAAACATTCTTTTCTAACGGTGCTTGGTCGGACGTAACTTTCAAATGTTCTCCCTTTTCCCCTCTCAAGCATTTGCTCAATAGCATATGTACAGAGCTCTTGTCTTGATCATTGTGGACCGTTATTGTGCTACATTTGAATATCCACACCCGATGGATGCATTTTTGGAATCTTGAGCGTTTGTTTATCCACATCGGACAGATCTGTCCTACTACAATTATGCATATTAAATCACGTGATCAAAAATTTACAACATCTGAAATGCATCCGATGTGGATATTCAAACGCAGCATTAGTCGTTCTTTTTTACGTCATAGGGTTTTATACACCAAGAATAATAAACCCTTAATCCAAGTTCAACGCGTTGTCAATGACAAGTTATGGCGACTTTTTTAGCATAAAAAATACAGCTCCGAACGATAATATTTCATCGAGGCATCCTATCGCTATACCAACTTGGGCCACGACAGCTTCTTTATTTCACTTATTGACACTTTTTGTCCACGTTGTGCTATGGGTGCTCCGCACCCAGTTTAAAACTGCTCTGGGTGCGCAAGCCCCCAGAACCCCCGGGGATTCGGCGCCTATGCACCGAACCGTAGGTTATCATCGGCCTTTCTGGTATATAACCGTAGGAACATTTTCGGTTGAAGTCCCCAATTTTTTCCACACAACCTACTACGACATAAGTTGCAGGATGTTGTGCTCTTTTGGGTGACTTTTTGTAAGGGTTGATTCCATGTTAACCTGTGGTCAAAGATGACTCCCAATTATTGGGCCTCTTGAGCAAATGGAATCTTCACTCTTTTCAGTACTGGTGACTTTAGTCCTGTCGGTATTTTTCGTTTTGTAAAGTTGACTATTGCGGTTTTGTGAGGGTTTACTGTTAGTTCCTCCTCATTGCACCACTCGTCAACAATGTTTAGAGAGGTTTGCATGCGCTCTGATATTGTACCTGCGAACTTGCCTCTTACGAAAAATCTAAATATTTTTTCAATTGTTTTCAAGCTTTTGAAATTCAAAAATTTACTTTTTCATACTTTGACAAGATGTAGCACCCAAACGTTAGAGCTAAAACGGTTTTCATGTCTCTGTCTTGGTTTTTCATTTTATATCCAGATATGCGAATTTTGGGATTTGAATATAAATTAAATATAAAAAATCTAACTTCCGGTTAAACCAGAAGTGTTTTTTTTTATTTTATATTTGTATAAAGTGTACAAACACTAAGATAGGGACATAAAAACCGTTTGTCTAAGTATGAAAAAGTCAATTTTCGAATGTCAAAAGCATGAAAACAATTGAATTTATGCATATAGTGTTTCAGTCTAAAATAATTAGATATTTAGTAGAATTTAAATTTCATTTGAAAAAATATATTTTATGTTGCCTTGCTTTTTATATTGGAAAATATATATACTTTTGCATCTGACATTTTTTAACATTTTCAAAAACAACCGAGATATTTGACTTCCACACAAATGAGTATGTGTATAAATAGATCGTTTTGCCGTTGGAGTTTTAAGTTTAAGTTAAGATATCGTTCTGTTCACTTAAATACAAATTAGTGTATTAGTAAAAGGTGTAAATTAGTGTTGTATTTAGTACAAAAAAACCGGCCAAGTGCGAGTTGGACTCGCGCATGAAGGTTTCTGCACTATCGTACAAGATTTAATACTATGTAGCTACTTTTTAAATACTTTATTAAGATCGAGCAAATAAAGCAAGAACAGGTTTCTCGTAGGGGAGCCCCCTTTACTTTATTTATTTTTAAATTATTTGTTGTTACAGCGGCAACAGAAATACACATTCTGTGAAAATTGTCTATTTATTACGGATCACGAGATACAGCCCGCTGAGAGCTAGGACAGACGAATGGACAGCCGAGGCTTAGTAATAGGGTCCCGTTGGTTACCCTTCGGATACGTTACAATTCATATAAGTATAGTAACTACTTATTTTGAACATTTTTGAGAATTAATATAGTTCCTACTTGTTATCTGCAACCCTTTATACTCTGGTATTTAAAGAAAAATGGGTCATTGTTTATATTATGTTCTGGTATTCAAGTACGTTTGATTAAGTGCAAACTTAATCTCTAATCAGGTTTTTTTTTATTGAGAGTGGTAACAAAATCTTCAAAAGACATTAGACATCTGAGACGTCTAATAGTGCCGGATTTCTACCGACTAAAAAACTTCCATTCTGTTTCACAGAAATGTCTCCTCGGAATTACCAGTCGGCATAACTTCGAATAGACGTGATGTAATATGGTCGCGGATACTTCTCAACTAATTGTTATGGACTGATCATATATTTCTTCTTCTAAAATCTCTCTCCTTTTGTCCTAGTATTTTTTTCATCATGTTACCTATCTGTTGCCATTGCTCTATGTTACTGGTCATGACGTCTAAAATGTTTTCTTTGGAGAGCCTAATTCCAATACGTTCTTCTAGCTCTAGCCTGATCTCACTCAATTCTCCGCATTGAAACAGGAAACAGGGTATGCTCTACTGTATCCACATTCGGACAGTACATCCACTCTTGTTACTCAGTCATACCTAGTCTATTCAGGTATTCCATAAACCAGCCGTGAAGTGGCGGCTCGTGGGCACTAGCGGCAGTGGGGCACACACTGGAAAGAAATCCCGGGATTCATTTTTCCCTTAGGAAAACAAGTTCTCCGCTCAATGAAAATTAAATATATTTTAAAACAAATTAAATATTACAAAATTGAAGACTAACTGCTAGGTACTGCTGCAGTTGAAGTCCATTCTTCTGGATTTTTGGCTAGCGAAGTGATCGATGACCAGATTATTAAAATTTGGAATGGACCGAATAAGTTTTTTTTCGATGAATAACATGGCTAACGCACACAGTCTATCTTGGCACATAGTGTTTCTTAAAAATGTTTTAATACATTTTAGTGTCGAAAAACATCTTTTACTCTCCACTGTGGTCATGGGAATTTTACACAGGACAGTTACCCACATAGCACACGGACGTCTTATAGACGTCTAAAAGACGTCCTTCAGGGACATAAAGGACGTCCGTGGGACGTCCTATTTTGGTACCGGGACGTCAATCGGACGTCCCATGGACGTCCTAATGTCCCGTTTCCGTCCATCTTAGGGACGTCCCTTAGGGACGTCCCAGGGACATCCCAAAAGGACATCATAGGGACCTTTGCGGGACGTCCTAGGGACGTAAATCAGACGTCCGAGGGACGATATTTGACCATAATCCATAAAGGGTGATAATAACAAAAATGTTAACAATAAAAGAGCTTTATTTAACAACTTTTATCCTAAAAAAACTAGCTAGAGTTTAACGTTTTCAGTTTACAAAAAAAAACAAGAATGAATTAAATTTAACACACAGCGCTGGCAAGATGAAACCTTGGGTCCTACTTATAGCTTGTGTCGACATAACTGAGTATTATAATTTTATCAAAATTAGTTTTGTTCCAACTTTCCGCCATTAAGGTGTTTTCTTTCCGCCAGCGGCTACCGCCAATACACATCACTTATTGTCATCTCAACACAAAACACTCACTGCACTTTATAACCACTTTACCACCAACATCAAAAAAATAACAAATAACACTATATAACCTTCTTTTTTCTTCGTTAATCTAACTCACTTATATAAGTTAATTATTGAGTGCCGAAAATTGTAGCTGTTGTTGTTCATTTAAAAATAAATGATAGGTTAGGTTTTCTGTTCTCATACTCTTGCAAAAACAAAACGTTGAATTTCAAGTTATCGATTCAAAGACCAACGATGCTAGTACATAGAAAGTTCCATAGACGTCCCTTGGACGTCCCATTAACGTCCCGGACTCGGACCGAAAACTAAACGCTTTGTCGAAACGGGACCAAAATAGGACGTCCAGAGGACGTCCTCCTAAGGACGTCCTAGTGTTCACTGTAATCGGAAGTCCAGTGGACGTCCTATTTAGGTCCGGGACCAACCGGACCAACAAGGGACCAAATCAGGACGTCCATGGGACGTCCTGTGCCATCTGGGTAGCAGCTACACAGATTCCAAAAATGTAATTGTCAAATTGTTCTCAAAAACATTTGTAACAACGGTACGGCCCCATTGTGTTGGACAAAGTAATCTCGGGTGTAAAGTATGTACAGTTCGTTCTTGAATTTTAAGCTGGTTACGTTTGGAAATAAACTACACACAGTTTTAACGTCCTCATTTGGAAAACAACCTCTGTTGTCTGTAGTCTTTAAATTTTTCACTATCAAATAAACTTGCAATTGTTAGGTGGGTAGTTAATTTACCTGCACTGCTATTGTATCACAAATTTCCTTACATATCCTTAAATTAGGAATGGGGTCCTCCTTTTTAACAAACCGTCTCTTCTTGCTTGTACTTGGACCTGATTGGGTGTTGTCGTTTAAGTTTAGTTCTTGTGGGTCTGGTTGTGATTGCCATTCTTCATGAATTACCGTGTCTATATTATTTCTAATATTTTGAATAGCTGCTGCAAAATTTGATATGTTTATCTTAACCTTGAGAGAATCGAGCTGTCTACTCTGCAGTTGATCAAAAAGTATATTGTTAAGAGTGAGATTATGGGCCTTTTGTCTGACCCTTAAGTCCACTCTTAGCGGTAACCACGAGTTATATAGAGGGGCCCAATTTGTATTTAAATTGGCCTCTAGACAACACACGGCTAGGGGGTTAAGTTCAGAAGGGACCCTAACTTCCTGACGATCATTCAGAGGACGTGTGACGAAGTCACTAAATTTTATTTTTAATTCATCTTAAAAATGTATATTTCAATTGATTCCCGCCTGAGAACATGTAGAAGTTCCCCCGTATTTCTGTTTCCCAGGAATTACCGTTTTTCAACAATTGCGAGTACCCTCGTAGATTAAAATATTCTTATATTTGCCGAAATCCGAATGGGCATTTTTAGAGTCGATTTCGTATGGATTATCTACTTTTAATTATCAAGGTACTAGAAGGGCATTTTTTATATTTCTAAATTGTAAACAGTCAGCTGTAGTGGTGGTATCCCCACTCGGGCCTACTGGTCTTCCATCTTGCTTTACCGAAAAAGCATAAATTAAATCCCATCTGGGAATTACGCGCTCTGCTCGCTTGCCAGCCGGCGTAAGCTCTTCTCTCTTGATTGCCGATAGCCGAAAACTATTCACCCTTAGTACCTAGTGCCGTGAGTACCGTGATTTAGTTCATCGATTAACCCCGTTTATCTGCTAAGGTAGGAACCGTATATTATTATTTTTTTATATTGGCTTATATATAATTAGTGTGACAAGTGAAGAATTTTGATTCACATCCAGGATATATTATTTCATCCCTCAGTGGGAAACCGTTGACAATTTTTTATTTGAGGTTGGACCTAGACTAGACACTGAGTGCGCTCTTTGTCAGCGACTATGTCCAATTTATTTTAAAAACCGCCCAGTTAACATCGAAGTGAAAGATTCGACCTGTTTTCGATTTTTTATTATTTTATTGTTTTATTTTTTTTTTCCTTTTTCGGAGGTTCGATTCGTTTCCTGGGTTAGAGAGCTCTCTCTTCTGATGACGTTGTCTAATTTCCCAAAAATTTAAATTCGTGTAAAATTTCTTTTCTTTTGATTTTTTTATTCAGCCGTATTTGAATCATTCCCGTCCACAATTAGTTATTGAATGAATTTCGACGACTTCTGTAAAATTAAATTCACACATATGCTCTCGATAGACGCTGGGCAAAATTCAAAAATATTATTTTCTACGACCGTCTTGGTCGCCGTTCAAAACACCGCGTAAATAAACCATATTTATCAGTAGGCGAGAATTTTCGTTTCCCATCGCTTGGGTAATAAGATACAAGAGGGCTCCGACAATTTTGAGTTCATTTATTTGTTTGCATTTGATTACCGTCATATTTAAATTGTTTCAAGTGTATTAATTTATTTTCATACATTTTCCGTATACTGGACGTTTCACAATTCCCAGTTCGATTAGCCTCCTGTGCTAATTAACCATAAATATTTTTATATGTTTAAATAATTTTCAACTTTAATAATTTATTTTTAACAAATTTTCCGAATACGGGGATCCGTCAATATTTAAATAATTTTCAACTTTAATAATTCATTTTTATTCAATTTTCCGTATATAGGGAGGGATCCGTCAATATTTAAATACTTTTCAATTTTAATAATTTATTTTTAAAGAATAGATTTTCCGAATGCAGGGAGCCGTTCATATATAATTACCGTTGTATTTATTTTTTTTGTAAATATATATTTTAGTACCTATTCCTGTGTTTCTCTTATTACTGGTTCTTAACCGTTCTCTTTTAGGGTACCGTAGGGTACGAGGTGTAAAGGAGATAAGTGTTTTATTTTTATTTATTCTAGTATAGTGGCTACCTAGTAGTGACCGCCTGGAATTATTTTTACCTCCACTGAGTTCACCTTGAGTACACTCTGGTGTACCACAGGGTCGCAGAGCAAACTGCGATACCAATACTGGCGCCTGAGCAACCGCTATTCGGGAATTACATTCATAGCGCCACACAGACTCGCTGATTCACTGTAGGTGAACCAGGAGCCTGTCACAGACGGGGAAAGGGTTTACCCTACGTGGACTCTTCCCTTTGGCAGTATCTCCCTCTCTCAGAGATCTGACTAAGCCGATACCCACGTAAGTTTTCATAAACCAAAGAAAATTGAAACAAGCGTAAAACAAATAACTGTGATTTATTTAACAAATAAAAACAACTAATATTGCTTCCGCAATCACGTAGTCTTTACTGACTACACAATAACTAAATATAACTACTTAAAACTATTTACTTACATAAGCATTGTATTATATCTGTTGGGCTGCAAGGCTGGCGGAAGCACACGTTACTTTTATCACTATGGACCGCTTGTCAACGAAGACCAAAAGGAACTCCCCGAATATTCACTTGTAATGTTTCAAGAGTGCTCTTGTTGATCTTTCTTGACCCTGCACTTTAATATTATGATTTAATAAAACCTTGTCCAACTACACGTTTTATTATTTTATTGAATATTTGTTTAGCGCGCCTACCCTTGGACAAAACTTTACAAATCATAACATACCTATTCACAGGGTGTTATATTTATTCATAACAATATCGCAATTTGGCATTATTTTGCTGAAGAAAAATAACCAGAAACTAAAATCTGTCTTTCAAAATTTATCAATCCTTTAGTCTGGCTAACAGTTTTTTTATCGAATTCTGCGTCCATAATTTCTTCGAGACATTTAATAAAATCCTCTTTATAAACATAAATAGTATTGACACACTTCGATGTAAAATTCCATCCTGCAGGAGCAATTTAAAATCTCCCAGCGAAAAATTTCTATTTTATATTTTCAAATTAAAAAAAATATTTATATCTCTATTTGACAGTTTGTCAACTAAGCCTGGAATTTCCAGCGCATACCTTTTTGAGATGAGCAACATAGAATTTGGTCATCCTTGCCAACAATTTGCGAAAATGTACACCATTAAATTATTTATAAGGCTCAGAATTTTTCATACTCTTAAATATGCAAACAGAGATTTGAAATTCCCGAAAAAGTCAGACAAAACCAAAAGAAAAATTAAAATTTGGTCCCATTTATAAATATTATTGATTTTTTTCATCATATTTTTGACTTCTTTGTATAAAAAAATATTTTTCTTTGTGGTTTTATTTCTTAACTATTCCAATGGTCCAACTAACGTTTTTTCGTAATACAATACAATAAATAAATTATTATCATGGTCCAACAAACGCGCACCTTAAGCCGAAACCGGCATCGCCTTTGTGAGGGAGCCGGTAAAGATGCCGCTGCGTACACATTCGTATCTAGTCTAGGTAATCTGTGCCATGGGTACAGCACGTCACGATGAGTACAGCGCTCCGCTTGTGACCTATAATCCATCGCATGTGTTCATCTCTTGCTAAGCGATATTGTCATTGTCCTTGTTTTTCGCATCATAATGAGAGAGAAAACAACAGAGGCACACATTTACTGTGCCTTGGGCCCACTTAATTTCGGAATTCTCGGAACGTCGCTCAACTCCCGATCGTCCAGTGTCGTGCCAACGCGGTTTGCGCTGAATATTAAATAAAATAATAATAGGCATTGAGGAAAATATAAAATATGTAAGTTTTTTTTTTTGGTTTATTATACTAGGGCACGTGTCCAAGTGCCCTTACGGGCAAACCGCCACTGCAGCCGTGACCAGTTAGACATTGAGTAATATGAATTGTGACGTTTCCTAGTTTCCGTTTATTTCATTTTTCAATATTTGTTATGTGTGTGTACGTCCATCTTCCTTTTTCACATGTTTCCCATTTTCTCTGCCACGTTTCTATAGTTTCTGTTCTAGCTTTTTTCTTTTCAGCTATGCTCTTACCTTGAACTTTACATCTTTCTTCAATCAGCAAGTCTATGGGTATAATTCCGGAGATAACGAGGCTGCTTTCCATAGATATTGTTTTATATCCTCTGCAGATTCTGATCGCCATCGTTCTTTGTAATTGTGCTAGCTTTTTTCGGTTTATTTGTCTATGCAAAGCATTTTTCCAGATCTCTGATGCATACAATAAGATTGAATGGACTACTGTTCCCAATAGTCTTCTCTTTGTTTCCGTAGCTCCCCCTTTATTAGGCATTAGTTTTATTAACGAGGCCATAACCTTCTTTGTTTTGGCCACTGCGTTCTCTATGTGTTCCTTGTATGACAAGCTTTTATCTAATGTGACACCCAGGTACTTTGTACTATTTTTTGGTATAATTGATCTACTCAGTTTTTTCCTACCAATTAGTAACACCGCCCCTGTTTTTCCGGTGCTAGTTTAAGATCACTTAGTTTTATCCACTCGCTGATTTGTTCCAGAATGATGTTAACCGAAATTATGAAGCCTTCCTCCTTTCTCTCTGTGACTATAACTGCTAAATTATGAGGCCTTCCTCCGTTCTCTCTGTGACTATAACTGCTAAGTCATCTGCGTAGACAATGAGATTAATATTAGGCATTGTTTCTATGCGTAATATTCCATCATATAGGATATTCCACATTAGTGGACCCAAGACAGATCCCTGAGGAACTCCAGCTGTTATCATATACTCTTCTCCATTATCATTTATGATTTTCCGGTCGGTAAAGTAGTTAACGACTAGTATTCGTAGGTATTTAGATACTTGGCGCTTTATTAGTTTTCTAATCAGGTAGGTAATTAATAAAAAGCTCATCTGACATTCTAGGTTTTCTACATTTTTTAAGTTTTTAAAACGAATTTTTCAAATTGGAAAAATGTTACTCTACCTAATGAAATAAACTGTTGCTTGCGTCTCCGATGTCAAACGATTTCCGATTTTGTCAGTTAGATACACGAAAATCGTTTTTTTTTGTTATTTATTTTAGCCCTTGGCCTACCCTATCACAAATTTACCACGGCATGCGTAATTCCCGAAATCAATAGAAACTGCCCTTGCGCAACTGTAATGAACCCAGAAGTCCGGGGTTTATATGACGAGCGATCGTCCTCTTCAGTCAACCAAAAAAAAGTTGCCAAAATGTACCCGAATATATTAATCGGTTTTTGGTTTCGTGTTAAGTTCGATTAAAAGCCAAAAACCATTTTTGAATTAATTGAAATGTCCGAAGATAAAGCGGATGGGTCTGGGTATGAAAAATTAGAAAGGAATAAAGATGAGCCTTTTTCGAGACCGAGGGCCGAAACGTTTAGTGAGTTGTCTTTACCAGAGGACAACTATAATTTGGTATTCGTTTCTTTTATTTTCGGAGGAATCGGGTTTCTCATACCGTATAACAGGTAAAGATGAACTTTGACCTTAGATTTAACAATATAAATATTTATCGCGCATGCTTAGGGTTTTTCAACAGGTGATTGATTCTTACAAAAAAAAAAATTTTGGAAGTCTGTTTGGAGTGGTGCCTTTAATGTTTTTTAATTACATATAGGTAAAAATTCAAAATTATTCCAATCAGAAAAATAACTTTCACTATCAGATTCGCACTCACTAATATGTCTTTATTAGGTACCGTACATGGGGTTACTTTGCACAAAATTTTTGTTTTTTTTTTTTAAATATCTATGGTTCTGTTGGGAATTATTAAGCCCGCTCTAACTATATGAAAATGTAATACTTTGGCTACATAGTTTTATAATTAAAAAGCTTAAAAAAAAATTAGACCCACATTTTTTAAAAGTTTAAAAAGTTACTTCGACTTTGAGGTTACTTTGCCGACTGGCATTTTTGCACATTTTTAAGCATAGATTAGGTAAAGTGAATAGATGGGAAACTCAATGGTAATATTCTGAGTCGATGTGCTGCCATCTATCAAATTGGAGTGGTACTAAAATTCAATATGGCCGCTTAGCGCGGGATTTTTGAAATTTAACTTTTTGCTAGTCGCGCAATCAAACAAAAAAAAAAAAATAAATTGGATAAATATTTGACTAGTTTCAAATCATAAAACAACCATATTGACTGTTTTGTGATTTGAAACTAGTCAAATATTGTGCCAATTTATATTTTCATTTGATTCTACTTCATTATATTTTTGCATTAATTTCAAACTTGAAATAAAATTTATTTTATTATTTTTTAATACAGTAAATTAACGTCGCATCATATAATTTGTCTATTTAAACATGGAAATACTCAAACAAATATGCATTTACACCATTTATATAAATATTTATAAAACAAACCTATCAAAAATGTTTTCTGTAACAAAATCGGCATATATAAGTGCTCAAGAACTTTATAAAAGTTTTGCGACTTGGAGTGGCAAATAAGTTTGAAAAACTTGAAGTTGAAGCATCATCCTTTTGGTGTCTTACTATCAAGGCAAATTTGAGTGTGAGTAAAATTTGCCATATGTTTATTGAGTTGACTAGTTAGGTTAAGGAGCATTTCTTCATCCGATAATTGTTTTATTGATTTATTTGTACAACACTTGTAGCTATCAAATTCTTATTCATCATCTGGGTACTGTGATAAATGAATTTAACTTTCGAGCTTAAATTAAACTTACACACGTTTGGACCCTTGAAGATTTTGGGGTGTTTTCTTGTTTGATGTCAATGGATTTGAATCAATTTTTGATATTGATGGCTGAGGCTCAAATGTTTCATCGATCGACAGGGTATTTTGGAGGCCAACATTTTCTTTACAACAATGATCATTTAAAAACTGAAAACAAAAAGAAATTTTGTTGGGTTCTAATTAAAAGTGCTGTTCCTAAAATGGAACAGTAACAAAGCCTACACAGTACACGAGGCGAAATAACCTTAACAGTTGAAGCCGTTGACACACCAAAAGAAAAAAAATAAACCAATTATTTTAACACTGAATCAAAAACAAGTTTTTAAATAGTACTTACCGTTGGTGCCAGTACAAGATGCATTTTTCTTAAGACACTTATTACAAATTGTTTGGTTATTCTTAATATGAGGACCGCATATTTAATATGTGGTATAAATTGCATCACTACCAATATTTGGGAGTGCTTTATTGTTCGTTGCTGAATCCATCTTCCCATATTTTGAAAGCATGCTTAAAATTGGAAGGTGTTAAAAAATAAATCTAGATGAATCAAAATCCAATACACCTTCAAACGCAACAACCATTTTAATTTTTCTAAGTCTGAAGATCCTTCCTCCATGGTTTGAAGTTTTGACGAGCTGACAACTGACATGACATTTCGATACGAGCGCCATCCCGTTAATTGGAGTGGTACTAAATTACCATCCTCATGTTTTTCCATTTGATTTACCAGCCCCTGTTTTTAAGCGTACAGGCCAAGTTAACAGTCTCGAAGAGTTACTTTACCCTCATTTAATATGTTTTAAAAAATATTTTAATAAACATAATTCATTTTTACATTAAAAATTTATATTTCTAAGAAAATAAAGGAAAATTTACCTGTTTGCAAGTCAACAAACAACTCTAATAAAATAATAACAACTCTTTGGTAAAATAATAATAACTCTTAGGTAACAAAATAATTACATAATTCTTAACTATTCTAAGTAGGTAGTAAGTCACAAAAGAAACTTAACAAATGCTTCAAAATAAACATTTAAATTTTTACGAAACAAAAAACTAAAACATATTATATTTGGAAAAATCAAAATTTTCGAATGTAAAAATTTGTCTTGATGTCGATGCAAGTTTTGGCAATTCTAAAATAGTCACAATATCGTGTTCAAAAATAAGGCCCCTGTGTCATCGATATTAGGAAAACAAAAATTGTTTTGTGATTTTAGTCTTAAAAACTTTACATTACAGCAGTCTTTTTCTTTGTCAATAACTTGTGCAACAAAATGCTTGTATTGTTTTTCCCTAAAAGTGCTACAAGTAGAAAATCGGAATTTTTAACTCCAACTAATTTTGATTCATCTTCAGTCTTGCTAGTTACAATATCACGGGAGCAATGGACTTGAGGCTCGTCATTGCGGTCATCAGTCTTTTGGAAATCCTCGACTTCATCTTATTCTAATTTGTCCTCAGATTCACTTTCAAGGGTCCAGTCATATTCTTCAGTTTCTTTATCACGTTCATTTTCTTTGGGAATACTTGTCGTGAAATCCTCACTTGCAAAAGATTTGCCAAGTTCAATTCTTATCATCTTCTTTCTCTTTGAGGTGCTTGCTTTTGGGAGCTCTACTTTCCTTAAGGAAATCCAAGAACCTCCTCTCTGTTACATGGGTATATTCCCGTTGCTCTAATTCTATTTTGAATCATTTGTTGGTCTTTTAATTTTATTTCTTCAATGAGTTTTTTCAATAAATGAGGAAAAGTGCTTTTGTTTACTGTACTGTCTCGTGGATTTTTGGTTTCGTAGGTTGTTATTATATGGTCCCAAACTACCTTCACGGGCTTAAAGAAGTTAACATCCAAAGGTTGTGTCAAATGTGTTGAATTTGAGGGTAGAAAGATAAATTTAATATTGTTTCTTTGACACTTTCTAATGATTGTTATGTTTAAATGACTCGATAGATTATCTCCGATTAGAAGTCTCGGCTTACCAAATTTTTTTGGCCCACAGTATAACCATTTGTGTAAACCAGTCTTCAAATGCGTACTGATCAAACCACCCAGATTTGGTTCTATTATAACGAGTTCCAGGAGGTCCGCCGATACACCAGGAATCAAATAATCTCCCCGCCATTTACACAACATATCGGGCAAACAAAGTTCCATCTGCAGCGGCACTAAACATGACGGATATTGAGGACATTGTTGAGTTCATAATGCGTTCAGGGTATTTAATCCCTTTTCTAAAAATACATTTTGACGATCCAGAATCGTCTGTCAGATTGGTCTCGTCGTAGTTAAGGATGGACCCAGGTGGAATTCCTGACACATTTATTTCTAAATTATCAAAGTAATTCTTCATTTTCTCATCTGTTTTGTCAGCTCTTGTTTTTTTTAATATTTTTGGCACTGTCTGTTGGATAATTTATGTTTGTGTCTATGAATAAAATTCTTGCACCAGTCTACACCTGGTAAATTGTCTTTGAACTTCTTTAGGCGGACACCTTCTTTGTCTAAATGACTCTTCAACACTGCTGGCAATTCTGTCATGGTTAGGGGGCAGCCATATTCGGAGCTGGCTATTATAACGTCGACAATGGACCGTTCAATCTCGGGGCGATTAGCTGAGGTGCTCCAACAGGACCTACAAGTTTTTTTTAACTTTATTTACTAGGGTTCTTCTAGGAATATTGAAGGTTTTGGATGCTTTGGTATATCCCATTTGATTACTTTTAATCAGTAGAACAGCTCTATGCAACTGCTCTTCGGTATAATATTTATAACGTCGTGCACCCACTTGTCTTTCATAGGTTCGAATCATTTTTTAAAAAAAAAATCACACAATGTGGGGCAACTTTGCCAACCGCAAAAATTATTGGAAATTTAGCATCTGGAAAACTATTAATATCAGAAATAGAACTCACATATGCACAGGAATAGGTGATGTTAAAACCAGAATTCAAGATTCATTAGTTTTTATTACACAACCCTTAGCATAGCAACATGATTTTAGGAGGTCAAAATAAAATTTTTACTCACGTGATTTTCAAATATGGCACACCGCTTCACCGAGCCCCGGACTCGTACTGCCTAAAACCTAAAACCTGTTGAGTGCGTAGTATTTTGCCGCCAACTGCATTAGAGCAGCGTTGCCAGTTTTACAGAAAATAATTTATTAGTTTTTTAAGCAAAGTTGACCCGGCTGGAAAAGTAACCCCACTTTACGGTATATTGACAATTTAAAAAAAATTCAAAATAATTAGTATTTGAAAATATCTCAAAAAATAGGCTACAATTGAGTTCGTATCTGCAACAATAAATTAACGAAGTTTAGTAATAGATTTAATCAATTCAAATATTTTGATGAACATCGAACTGTTGGAAGTGCTATTCCTGTTATTTTTTAGAACATAGTTTTAGTGGTTTAAGGAAGAAAACAAAATAAATATAGATATCATGAACAAAAAATTACATGATAGTAAAATCTTTTTAATACCTAATTTTAAACAATTTCGTTCCAAAAGCAGGAAAACTAGGACTTTTTTATTTTTAAAGTGTGTGAATTAATGCACTATTGCTCATAGACTAATTCAAAAATATTTACTATTGTTTAAACAAAAAAAATGTATTTTGTAATCAAAGAGGCCAACGTTCATGTCTATAAATCGAAAAAAAAAAAAAAAAATATGAGAGAGATGAAAAACTGCTTTTATATTTTTTCCAACAAAGAAAATTTTGTAATTAAAAACATCAATTTATTAATATTCTATTTAAATTATTATTGAATAACAATTGATCAAAATGGAAAATGAACGAAAAGAAAAATGAAAGTTAATCGAGACTAGATTTGATAGAAAAACCAAATATACATAAAATTAAAAAAAAAATAAAAAGAACTCAACTATTTAACATAGCCTGTACGGCCTAGAGCCATCGCTCGTTGCTTCGCAAGAAAAATATAAAAGAATTGAAAAAAATAAAAACAAATTAATTTACCTAACCTGTGCGAGATCAATCAGTTAAATTTAAATGATTCCAGGAACGGGTTAGGTAAATTAGTTGTTTTTTATTTTTCTCATTTTTGTATATTTTTTTGCGAAGCAACCCTTGATGACTCCAGGCCGCACAGGTTAGGTAAATTAGTTGAGTTTTTTATAAAAAAAAACTTAACTCAGTAAAATTTAAATAGCTTTAGGTCGCACAGGTTAAGTAAATTAGTTAATTTAAATAAGAATAATTTCTTGACCGTAGCAGAATTTTATATAAAAATTTCCTTGGTTTATTCGGTCTTTTTTTTATTTTCAATAGTTTAGCACATGTTTCGGAAAACTTTTCTATCTTCGGGTGCAGTCATAAATTAATAAAACATGGGGACGATTACAAATAAATTAAAAAATTTTTAAAATAACGGAAACCTAATCTTTCTGTTTCATCGTATGAAGGTAAAATATTAAAAAAAAAATTCAAAAACGAAAAAAGATCAACTTTGCATGAGCTTTCTTTTTATGGTATCATTAATAATAAATTTTACAAATAGATGCTCTATTGAATTGTTTACATACTATGAAAGAATCTTTTACCGCAATAAGAACACCACCACCTCTTGTGCAGTCACTGGTATTTTGGTTACGATCAGCACGAAAAACTGTATATCCACGCAAGCCGATTTCCGCATCTGAATAATTTTCATGCAACCACGTTTCATATAGTATTATAACATCGAAGCTACTAGTAATTGCGGCAGATCCTAAAGCAGACTACTTAGTCGTCTGAATACCGCCGGTATTGTGATAAAAATACTGTGAGTTTATTCAGCGTATTCCCGTTTAAGCATTTTTTTAGTTTATTAATTATTTTGAGGACATCTCTAGTAAATTTTAAGACTAAATCGTTTTCGCCGTGCTCTAGCCTAGATTTCAACTCATCTTGAATTTCCGAAATTGTTCTTGTTGCATCTTGGTCTCATCCATGCCAATCTTAATAGTAGATGTTGCATTTTTCTTTAGTTTTGGTTCACGAGTTGAGGATTTTTTAGTACAGTTTTGATTGGCCTAGGTTTGTTTTCAATTTTTCCCACTCGCAGTACTTTTACAATTTTAGCCTCGCCAATACCCAACCCTACTCAAAACTCTAACAACTTTAACTTTATCCTCTGCAATTTTATCATTCAGCGTGGTAGAAACAGATTCGGGAACATTGTACAGCATAACATTTGAGGCCCGCAATGAGCGCTCTTGAACTTCGTTGAAAATTTCTTTAGTATCGAGTTTCGTTATTTCATTAAGTTTTTTCATATCTTTCTTCAGGGTTTTCACTTCGTTTTCTAACTTACTAATCTTGTTGAGCAACAAGGGGATTTTTTTAAAGGAGGATACGCACTCATCACAGAAAAAATTTGTACAAAAAAAATTTGTTAAGGGCTGCTGAAATAAAAGAATAGAAATCAAACACCAAAAACGATATCAACATAAAATTGTTAGTAAAAATCACGCTTTGTAAGGGAATGAAGCCTATTGATTCTGAAAATATCTGAATCAAAATTGAGGAATAAGGGAGGGTTGAAATATTGAAAAAAATTCTAACTTAGAAATAAAAAAACGTTATCAAATTTAAATCTTCCGGGCTGCACAGGTTAGGTAAATTAGTTTTGGTTGTTTTTAACAGTTTTGTAAAGATAAAATTTGTTAAATGAGGCAGTTATCGTTTGAGATTATGGAAAGCTTTGCCATTAGTACCCAATTTGACGATAGCGGCTGAGTTTATTTTCCTCGGTAATAGGGATTAGACGGACGGTTGCATGGTGTCGTTTGATTTTTTTTTATTTCACTATTTTTAGGTAATGTTGATTTTCGATATATTTTCCTTTCGATCTAATGAATTTTAGATCTATTGTCTTTTGGATAAAATGTTATCCGAAAAAATATATCTTTGATCAAATGTTACTCAATAAAATATATTTTCGATCAAACGTCATTCGATAAAATGTATTTTCGATCAAATTTCCAATTTGATCAAATGTTTTTTGATCAATTTGGTGCCACCCAAATTATTACATGTAAAACACAACATAAATAAGTTAAAATCGTGCAGATGCCATCACCACATCTTGACCAAATTTATAGAGGACCACCTCTGAGGTACCTCCTTACTAACAAAAAAAGAATCATAGAAATCGGATAAGGTGGTAAAGAATTACCGCTAAACATACATAAAAAATGAAGAGTTTAAGGATTTTCTAATGGACCCAATTATTAGATTTTGACCATATTTATGTGCTACCACCCCCGAAATCATTGAAATCGGACACCGTGTTAACGAATTATTACTGAACATACATAAAAAAAATATTACGACGAATTGAGAACCTCCTACTTTTTTGAAGTCTGTTTAAAATACAGGGCGATTCATTACTAATTGGAAATATTTCAACTATATAATCCTGAGCTTAAATTATGAAGATTTAACCTAAATCACCTAGATAAAATTTGTCTCTATTCTGAGTTACAGGGTGTTTTGTTTAAAAATTTACAAATTATTTCTGTCCAGTACTTTAAAACTATTTGACGTATTATTGTCATATTTAGCAGGAAGTGTAGATACTGTACACATTACTAAATTATGTTATATAAACGTTTCTGGCTACCATCAGAGGCGTATGACAGGGGCAAATGACTGGTTAATCCTTCCAAATTTCTACGCTACTGGCGAAATTGCAATTTTATCACAATTTTTCGTTTCTCCAACTTCCTACGTAAATATTATACTTTTTCTTCAAAGCTATAAAGTTATTATTTTTCGAGATATTTTAAGTTAAACATGAAGCTGTACAATTATTTTGATTTTAATGTGTATTAATAATTATGTGGGTGTTTTGGGACATTGGATTGCCTTTATTACGCAAATGAAACTAATCCGTATTAACAAAAATGTGTCTCCTGTTTGATCAAAAATTAAAAAAAGTTGTAATGAATAATTCTACTTTAAGATACTCCAAGATATTTTATTCTTTCGTTGAGTAAGCTGACCACATTTGAGATATGGATAATTTATCATTCTTTGAAAAAACTTAAAATGTTGTAGTCAAATTCAGGATAAGACGTTTTCTTCTGAAGGACCATCATCAACTGTTTTTTAACCGAAAAGGAGGAGGTTCTCTATTCGTCGTAATATTTTTTTTAAATGTATGTTCAGCGATAATTCTTTAACACGGTGTACGATTTCAATGATTCTTGTTTGTTAGAAAGAGGGTACTTCAGGGGTGGTCCCATATTAATTTGGTCAAAATCTAATAATTGGGTACATTAGAAAATCCTCAACTCTTCATTTTTAATGTATGTTTAGCGGTAATTCTTTACCACCTTGTCAAATTTCTATGATTCTTTTTTGTTAGTAAGGGGGTACCTCAGGGGTAGTCCGTTTTTAAAAATTACCTTTAATACTTTTAAGATATGGTATAAAATTATCTTTTAATTATATTTAATTTTTTTCAGTTTTATAATGGCCACTGATTATTTTAAATCTCGGTTCCCAGACAGTCCGGTAGTTTTTGATATGTCTCTGGTGTACATAGTAACAGCTTTAGTAACAGTATTGGGGAATAATCTTCTAGTTGATATATTTTCTATGAATTTTAGAATCAAGTTTGGTAAGTACAAAATCTAAAAATATTCAAAGTAGATTTACGAAATACATTTTCCTTTATCTACAACAAAGGGGTTTAAATAACTTCTATAAGGGTGTTTATATTTTATCATGTGCCGGCATTATTATAGTCTAAATCCTAATCTTAGCTGGAGAAGCTAGCCGCGAGACTAGTGTGCATTCACGTTCCCGCGGTAGTGATGTTTCCGATCACGTCTTGGATGCGTGACCGCTGGACTTGGCCGACTAGCGGTTAACCATCAATGACGTGGAATGAATTGTGATAAATGAATGTATGATAAATGGGAAGAAGTAGGACATCGAAATGGTGATGCAATAGGCCATCTACGTTTCAGTGCCCCAATGCGAACCCCAAGAGAAGGGAAAGCAGACTGGTCCCCAAGCATTATTATCGTGGGCAAGTGGCTGGACCTAAACCTGATTGGGGTGGTCTGCCGGAATCACTCGGGGGGAGTAGAGGGATGTCTGAAAGGGAGAAAAATAAAACCGTACTATCGAAAGGAAACGTCAGGTCGATGATTTAAAGATACGTTATTATAGCAAATTTGGTATAAAATATTTTTTTCCATTTTTATATTTTTATTATTTTGTTTTTAAGTAAAATTCACACGGTAATGTTCTCCAAATCAGTCAACCAGCAATGTTGGCACATGATAAAAGAAACAGCCTGTAAGTATATATTTTTTCATACCATATCAAACTAAACATTTCTATTTTCATTTTAGGTTACCTCATCTCATTTTTTACTCTTACTTTTGTTGTAACGTTTGAAATATATTGCGATTTAGCGTTAAAAATAGCCTCTTCATATACTGCCAATTTGGTAGCAGTAGCAATAGTAGCAATAGGATGCACAAGTAAGTAATATATAAATAAGAAATGTACCTTTTAAAAACACATTTATATTTCTAACAATAAATATATACAAAAAAAACTGAATTTTTGGCGATCATTAAAAAAACAAAGAAGCTAACAAAAATAAAATATATCTATTACAAAGTTAATAGTTTCGCCTCTACATAATATTTCGTTCTTTTGCAAGAAGACTAGGTATTTAATAAAACGGCGGCATTTTAAACAAAAGAATGAATTTCTGCAAAAGGCCAAGTTCTAGTCAAGTCTTTTACTCAAATTAATTAGGTCGTTGGATGTACTGGTATAACGCTCAGGTGGTCTAATGTTTATGTAGTTAGGACGTCAACCTAGAGGTAGCAGGTTAAAGTCCTGCTCTGAGCGGTTTTTACAAAACTATAATAGTTGCAAACTAGGAAAGTACAATAAAGTCATTAAACTGATAATAACTGACATTGAGAATGTAAATATAAATGTAAAAAAACGGAATGATGAGCATCTCAAGATGTGACGGCAGTAGGTAATTTTTACTTAGTAATTATTACAAAGTCCTTTTTACTTAGTAAATTTTACTTAGTAATTTTTTCTAAGTAATTTTTACTTAGTAAATTTTTACTTAGTACATTTTTATTAAGTAATTTTTACTTAGTAATTTTAACCTAGTAATTTTAACTTAGTAATCTTTATTTAGTAATTTTTAATTAGCAATTTTTATCAGGTAATTTTTACTTAGTAATTTTTACTTAGTAATTTTTACTTAGTAATTTTTACTTAGTAATTTTTACTTAGTAATTTTTACTTAGTAATTTTTACTTAGTAATTTTAAATTAGTAATTTTTAATTAGTAATTTTTAGTCAGTAATTTTTATTTCGTAATTTTTAATTAGCAATTTTTATTAGGTAATTTTTACTTAGTAATTTTTACATACTAATTTTAATTTAGTAATTTTCACTTAGTAATTTTTACTTAATAATTTTTACGTGGTAATTTTAACTTAGTAGTTTTTACTTAAAATTTTTTACATAGGTAGTTATTTTTACTCAGCAATTTTAGTTCAGTAATTTTTACTTAGTAATTTTTAATTAGTAATTTTTAGTTGGTAATTTTTACTTAGTAAATTTTACATAGTAATTTTTATCTAGTAATTTTTACTTAGTAATTTCTACGTAGTAATTTTTAATTAGTAATTTTTACTTAGTAAAATGTCTAGCTTTTACAAAAAGCTAGATTATTTAAAATGCCTGCGACATATAGATTCTAATGAAAACTAAAAATATCAGATTTTAGATATCCTGATATTTGATTAGTTTTGATAAATAATTAAGTTTATGAAGTGTTACGGTTTATCATTTAATGCATTATTATTTTTCAGTTCAACAATCCAGTTTTTATGGATACACTAGTATGTTGCCTCCCAAATATATCCACGCTGTTATGGTGGGAGAAAGTAAGTGACCAAATACCCATATAAATATTAACTTATAATATTTGTAGTTACCTAAATCTTCTTAGGTAGGCATATAAATTACAAGAATAGTGAAAATATATAAATATTATTACACAGAGTAATAATTATTTAATTCAGACAGTGGTGATGGTGTTGTAGGTTTTCCGGGTTTCCCTACAACATTTAAACCGAATGGTACCATCCCAACACTTATTTTAGTACTATGCCCGGAATAGCACTGGAAAATTGACGTGTCACACCTGGTGCATAACAACGGTGATTAATATACCTGGCCATAATTTTTTTTGATGCTATCAGTAATACAGCTTCTGAGTTTTATGGAACAACAATGAAAACTGAGTAATCTCTTAATAACACTATTGATCTAGGAAATAAGTAAAATAGTTTGTGCGTGCGTTAATTAAAACTATGTTCTTCTAAATGGAATCGGTAGACAATGAACATAACAAACATTTATTCTTTTAGAAACAATTAAACAATAGTGAATTCATCCTCAAACGAATACATTGATGTTTTGATGCCGTGTCCACATTTGAACAAAAGCAAAAGATCCGGGAGTTCTGCAAACATATTCTTTTCCACCTTACTTCTTAAATAAACCAAGCTGTTCCTGTCAAGACGGTTCAACTGATTAGCTAAGGAACATCTTCCATGTTCTCTACGAATTTTTTCAATGCTTATTGTATGGAATCAAAAATCTGGAGAAAACCAATAAACAAGTCAAAAAAATAGATAAATGCGTCTGGCAAAATAATTTGATATCAAGAAATGACCAGTTTATATATGAAGTTTCATAGCTCAAAGATTTTAAAGTTTAAATATGGCATGAAAAGAAACAATATTTTGAGAAAATTTAATGTAAACAACAATATACAGTGCTGGCAAGATTAAACTTTTGAGCCTGCTTTGCCTGTAATGAAATTAATAATAAATGGTATTTACATATGCAGGACAAGAAACTATATAGTATCAATGTTGCCAATTACAAGTGGGTAAGGCGCTGCCGACCGATGACTTGACATGTGGCTAACAACAATGACACTACATAATTACTTCTCATACATATGCAAACGCTATTTATTACTAACTTCAACACAAGCAAATCGATCAATTGTATTATATGTAGAGTGTTGCAAGCTTTAGGAACATGTTTGATAAAGTTTATAGTTAACTTTATCAACAATTATGTTACCATTCTTACAGCTTGCAATCTCTACCCAATATTTAAAATAATTTTAGGTGTAGCAGGTGTATTTACGTCCGTGTCAAGGATATGCACGAGATTTTTTATAAGAGATCTACGTGTTAGTACCATAACATTCTTCATGATTTCCCTATGTTTACTGGCGTTTTGTTGCATTTTGTATCCCCGCATTCGAAAGTCTGATTTTGTACAGTTTTACATAAGCCTCTGTGAAAGGGACAAAACCAAGATTACGTTGGAGCCAAGAGAAGATGCCGGACTGGTAAGTATATATACATTTTTACTAAACTAGAATTTATTGAATATGTTTGTTTCGTTAACATACGTCTTTTAATTATACAGGGTGTTCGATAAGTACGGTACATAACTTCAGGTACATATTCTGGAGCTAAAATAAAGGTATTTTTGTCATATACACTATGTTTCAAAAATGCTTCATTAGGGAAATTCAGGGTGTGAAAGTTTCATAAAAAAATACAATTTTTAAATATCTCCAAAACCACTTGATATATTTTAATTCAAATTTTGCAGCTTTTGAGAGTTAGCAACGCAGCGTGTTTTACTGTAAACACAGTGGCTTTCGTTTAACCAGTGGCGTGGGGAAAAGGTAATCTTTCACACCTTGTATTTACGTAACGAAGCATTTTTGAGACATAATGTATATGCTCCAGAATACGCTCCTGAAGTTATGTACCGTACTTAACGAACACCCTGTATAAACTGCTCACGGAATTGGTACAGCTTATTTTATCGTCATTTGTAGGAGACTGTATCTCGAAACGCCTTAGCCGATTTTTAAAAATGAAGAAGTTTCTGAAAGTTAATTATTTCTTGTATCAATGGCACTCTTTAGTAAAGAGTAATTTTTCAGTGTTGTACAGGGTATGAAAGAATATAATGTAAAAATGTAAATTTTTAACTGCCTGCATCTGTTGCAATTGCAATTTCAGAACTTTTATCGTAATCACATTTAGAAGTTTTAGTCGATATCTCGGTATGTATTTGACAGTTTTGTAATTTTTTGTTTAGAAAAAAAGTTACAGGGTATTTACAAAAAGTCCGCATTTTTTAAAATTACAATTTTAGTTTAAATAACTTTATTTTACTTCAACAGAACGGCACGAAACACAAATTTGAAAAAGCTAACTTAACCTGTCCATAGCATATGAGGTGTCCTAAAAGTCCCGGGACAAGCCAATAGTTCAAAAAACAGCTTACATTTAAATGTTAAAAAACAGAGAAACTATATTAACTAATAATTTAGTATCGAGTAGGCCTACCTCGTACTCGCAAAAGTTCTGCTGTTCTTCTCGGCATACTGTCCACCAAGTTTGTAATAAACTCAGACCTCTCTAACTGCAATTACCAATTCTTCAAAATTTTGTAATTCTTGCTCTCTTTGATTTAGTTTTGGTTTTATTCTGCTCCACACGTGTTCAATTACATTCATATCCGGCGACCTAGTCGGGCAATTCATTCGCTTGATACCATTCTCTCTCAGACATTCTTGGACAATTCGATCCCTGTGTGGACGAGCATTATCGTCCACCAGAATTAAATTTTCGCCAAAGTTCTGAGCAAAGGGAACATCTCATTCACTCACAAATGACAATTTACCCAACGCCATTCATACTTTGTCCAATCAAAACTATCAAATCAGTTTTGCTATTCCTCATTACCCCACCCCACCTCCTCCAAACGGCACTTTTCGTTCATATTTTTTTCTGTACCGCTCATTTTTTTCTCTCCAAACCAACATTCGACCATGAGTTATATACAGTACAAAGCGACATTCATCAATAAGCATGCAAGATCTCCATTCCGTGTCGTATTTAGAATTTTTCTCCGTCTGACAGATAGGTTCATCAGACGATCTTCCGTGGGGGTCATATATCTTTTGCGACCGCATTGCCGAATTTTTCTATATACAGGAGTACCATGATTTTGGCTTCTTTCTATCGTCCTTTGAACTGTGGATCTTGATGTCCCTACCAAGTCAGCGATATGTTTCAAACTCAATCCTCGTTGTCGCAATCTGTTTGAAATACCTTTTTTAATGAGGCCCTCTTAAATTGCATTATAAAACTTACCGCATAATGTTTCGTAACTCATTTTCACTTATAGGCATTTTTAAGATAAACTACGCAATGAAAAATATTGCAAGGTTACAATTATTCAGATGACAATTATTACTGTCATTATTTTGAGCTTCGTTTCCATGGTTTTTGTTAAACTGCTTTTTCCCATAGCCTACCAAACGAATAAAAGTTTTGAATAGGCCTTTTCATCATGTGATGAGCGCAAGCGCAGCCGCCATGTTGAAATAGCGCAAATTCAAAAGTTTCGTACTGTTTTGATCAACAATGGCTGGAAAAGCTCACAAAAAAATATTGTGATGAAAAGCCCTGATTGTAGCAATGAGAACTTAAATTAACAGCCGACTTAATAGGGACATCAAAACTGTCAAATACGTCCCGAGATATCGACCAAAATTTCTTAATGTGATTACGATAAAAGTTCTGATAATACTCTTGCAACAGGACCCCGCTCAAACCTTATGGAAAAGTGATCTATCTGGGAATTGCCTGAATTTTTAATATTTTATTGAGGAAGCCTTACTGATTAAAAGTTACCATTGCGCCAAAGTACAATAACCAATAGTTTCGGAGAGACTGACCAATGAATGTCTCATTCGCTAAACGATCGTTTTCGTATTTTACTCATTGGATGTTTGTTTCTGTTTTCTATCTTATTTTCAACTATTTTAAAGGTCTTTTGTAAGACCGTTATAAAAAATAAATAGTTGTTAATAGTGATGTTGAAAAAGTAATTCGGCACTCGAGTATCGTTACTTGAAGATACCCGAAGTAACGATCAAAAAACCAAATTATTACATTGATTACTAGTATACTACGGTTCGCAGTGGAGATAAACATAAACAACAATTAAATCAAACAATTAATAAAATAATTTAATAAGGAAAGCCTTAATTTAACCCATTGGATACCTGTATGGGGCCGCTATTGCGATAGCCGGTTGGCAGCGTCAGAAACGCTATGAAGAAGGTTAGACGGAGGGTACCCAATTTCAGGTTCATGTCTTGCATATCCCAAGTACCATAATATGGATGCAATATGACTTCCACAGCCCAGCGTTCTAGATTTCTAGGATTTGGAGTGGCTTCAAGTTGGCTAAATCTCCTTCTATTTGATACGCTTCTAGGTATAGTATCCTTGGATTCTGGAGTGCTACATATTCAGTCAGAATAGGAATTGAGATTTCCTCCTCTTCCTCACAGAATATGCACTCACTATCTTCTGATACAGTTTTTCTAAGGTGTCCTTTGAGTCGGCAATACCCAATAAGGATCCTTGTTACAATTATCGGTTCTTCTACTGCCCAATTCTTTTTTAATCTCTTCTAATGTTATGTTACTACTGATACCGCAACACGGCTCAGATCCCACAAAAGGGTGTTTGAGCTCCTTTCCTTGCGAAACTATTTGTAATCTCGTTGCCTTTTACCCCGTTATGTCCCGAGACTCAAGTGAGAGTATTTTCTTCGCCTAGCTTTTCTATGCATACCCAGACCATTTTTGAGCTGATTACATAAGAGTATTAGCGCTTTGATGGCTGACTGGTTATCGGACATGGTCTACGATAGTTTTTCTGGATGTTAAACTGGATACACTTCTCAATGGCTTGAATTTCCACCTGGAAGATGCTTGAGTATTTTCCCAAATTTTCATTTCATCCTGAGACACATCCCAAGAATCTTTGGTCCTGAAGCTAGTAGACTTTCGTCTGATTACTCCGTTCCTGATCATTCTCTATCGTGTCCTTTTTTGCCACATTAAATGTAGAGGGGTGAGGTTTAAGATCAACTCCAATGCGGCCGTAGGATAGGTTCTCATTGTACCGGTGAAGCACAGCCTAGTTTTTGTACTTTTGAGATATTAGCTTTCGTAGTAGCTAAACTTGTTCTGTTACTCTAAACTATAGCCCCGTATGGAATGATTGGCCTCACTATTGCTGTATACATCCATCGCAGTGTGTTCGGGTTAAATCCACATCTCCAAGGTTACTAGTGTTGTTTTCGTGGGGCTTATCTAAGTCTCACCTCACGTCACCATTTTTTGGTGTGTTAGACGGTAATAATAAAATGTAACAAATAAATCGAAGAAAATAAATAAATACCAAATACCAGGTAAAATAATTAAAATTGTATGTAAATTATAAATAAGCCTTAATTCCTTGCAAAACCTTAAAACCTATTCTACTTAATGACCCACGGACGTTTCAGGTAGAACTGGTGATAGAATGCAATGAAAAAGAAAAGAAAATTAATGGCCCAGGTTCGAATCCTACCGTTGGCCGGGATTTTTTTATTTAATTTAATTATTTAAAATTAATTCTGATGTCTTGGTAGGATTCCCCACTCGACCATTCACTGTTGGGTTCTAATTAACAGTGCTGTTCCTAAAGTGGCGCTGGGAAACAGTAACAAAGCCTACACACAACACGAGGCTAATGGCCTTAGTAGTCGATGCCGATGGCACCAAATTAAAAAAAAAATTAATGGCAATTGCTTAGGGCAGTAGGATCTATAAAAAATATAAATAAATCATTAATTATGGAAAATTAAATGAATATTAAAAGGTAATGAAAAATAGCTTCATTACAGTGTCCTTATTTTCAAATTACGCATTATATCGATTTGTTATTTTCTGTTACAGGTAGAGGTGTGTGACTCAAGATATGGCGTATTGAAAATCCAAACGAGTCCTCCTGCATCCTCAAATATCATGAGCTTCGCAAATCCAGTATATGAGCCGACAGATCAGGGAGCCAGGCCAACATACAAAGTTGAAGATGTGTTGTTTACAGGAAGAAGAAGCATTAGTGAAAATAGTAGAATAGGATTTTCAGCATTTAAAGGTTGGTTTAAACAAATTTTGTATATTTAATTTTTTCAAGGGATGCATTTTACGATATTTTTATAAACATTGTTTACTTCAACTGGAATCGAGTAATGAAAAACAGTCATAAAAAACGGCAATTTTGTGTCTGATCTAGTGAAAAATATCATTAGTGGCCGTTTTTTATATACCTAGATAAGATTTAGATTAGCTTTGACAGTGGCTTCCGCATGTAGTTCCATGTGTTTGGCTTTTTTCGCCTATTGTTAGAAGCCTTAATCTAGTCAGACCTTCACAATGGCACAGGACTTCAAAAAACCTGCAGAATGTTGCTTCTTCTGCTGGATTGATGACACTCATGTACCTTTTTAGGCGACAGTGTCCGGTAAGAAGACCTGCTGATATTCTAACGATTTGACTGTGTTGATCCAGTAGGTCTTTCGTGAACTTGGCCAATGGTTGCTTGATGAACTGTTTGGCCTGTCTTGAGACCATTCCTAAAACTCTTTTTGCATCCATTGTTTGATGAATGACGTGCACAATGCCTTAGAAACTCCATAGTAGGGTTCGGGGCCCGATATTTCTCGTGGCCTGGTATCTAGGCTAGGATCCCCCTGTTTTGACAGGTCTTCAAGGCAGTCTTTTACCAGTCGTGATTTGATTTCTGGTGAGAGAATTGCCTTTAAAGCTGCTTGGCTGTCAGAGTCGATGGCAATAGTTTAGCCTGGTACTTGCTGATTTATTATTTCTTTATTATTTCTCTTGCACAGTGTTGTATGGCTATTAGTTCAGCCTGGAACATTGTTGCATAATCTCCTAGACTTGTTTTCGACTTGAGTACATAGATTCCAGCACCGGCGTCTTTCTTGGTTTTTGAACCGTCTGTATACTAGACGAGTTTAGCCTGTATGGGAGGTCGCTGTTTCCAGGATTCTCAGGCTGTTATTTGAATTTGAAAATTACTTTCAAATTTGTATGTGGTTATGGCTATAAAAGTAGGCATTCCTAAAATCTTCTTTTTTACTTAATGATATAGCCTGAGCATACGCAGCGCTATGTAGTTGGATTATTGGTTTTTGTCCCTGCATTATCCTGTGAATAATGGACCTGGTTTCTCCTTGTGTGTGAGGTGTGCAGTGGCGTGAGGTTTAATAGTAGGCGTAGTACGCATGGCTCTAGTGGTACTCAGACAGGTCTATTGCATTTGCCTGAGTAGTTTTGGTTATCCACGCCACTTCTCCATAGGTAATCATGGGTCTTAACACCCTTGTGTATAACCATATTGTAGCTTAACATGCGAGTCTTCTTAAGATGTTAATTCCACGTCGGCCTTGGGTCGAATATGACTCCGAGGTGTTTGGCTTCTGTGACAAATGGAGTAACCATATTATTTAGTACTAATGGTTTTAGTCCTGTATGTAACCGTTTTTTGTTAATGATACAACTGTTCTTTTTTGTACGTTAATGGACCATTGCTCCTTTTTGCACCAGTTGTTCACTATGTTTAGAGCTGTTTTATACATACATCCATGTATACTACGTAAATTCTGTGTTTCGTTCTGCGTGGTCTGATCTGGTTTTATTGACTTGAGAAATAGGTTAGCGACTTGACATTAATTTTGATCCTGAGTCTTTCTCACAATAATATCCTACTGGGAATTTCCTTAAAGGACCCATAGCAATAACTCAATTAATATTTATGGTTTTATTTTTAGATGGTTTAAGAGCTAGATGGAATGTAACCAGAAAGATTTATCCTTATATGGTGTCGATATTTCTTGTGTATTTTACAACATTGTGCCTTTATCCAGGTATAGCATCTGAAATACAAAGTTGTTACATGGGATACTGGATGCCGATGCTGATGATGATCGACTTTAATTGTGCGGATGCTATAGGTAACTTAACTACTCTGAAAAAAAAAAACAATTAAAATTTATTGAATTAAAGAAGATTAATTCGCAATATGAGATAAAAAAAGTTAGTTTATTTCAATGATCTTTATTTCGGCCAATTTTTTAATCAAATTAATTTTAAATGTAATAATTATTTTTGAATCGTTAAGGTGACCATAAAAGAAGCCTAATCCAAATTTTTGAAAATGTTTCATATAAAAGTTGTAGATAACAAATTGGTTCATTATGCACGATGGTAATTTACGCTAAAACCAGGGAATACATCAGCAACGACGAATTGTCTCTGAAGAAAAACCAGCACACAATAAGTGAAAGCAAAGTAAAAAATGTAGTTTATTAACTTTCCTAAGATTCAACCTAAAATAAAATCGCCACTCGAAATATCGTAATATTTTAAATTTTTTTGTTACGGGAAATTTATTTTTAAAGTTTTAAAAAATTTATATTTTTCTAAATTTCGACTAATTCTCCGATACCCCTCGTATTTTATTTTTAGATATCCATCGATGTCCGAGAACCGCGTACCGATGACTTTTGCGAATCTCACTGTGATAGCAGAATTCTTTTTACTTTCCTATCTGTATACAGATATAAGGAAAGTATAGGAATCATGATTTTTTTCGACCTCGAGTTTTCGACGGATTTTTACGTTTTGAGGTCCCCTGAATCCGTTTTGACTATTTTCGCGTGTGTGTGTGTGTGTGTGTGTGTGTGTGTGTGTGTGTGTGTGTGTGTGTGTGTGTGTGTGTGTGTGTGTGTGTGTGTGTGTGTGAGTGCGTGTGTGTGTGTGTGTGCGTGTGTGTGTGTGTGTGTGTGTGTGTGTGTGTGTGTGTCTGTGTGTGTGTGTGTCTGTGTGTGTGTCTGTGTGTGTGTTTGTGTGTGTGTGTCTGTATAACGCATAACTCATGAACCGATACACGGAAAAACACCAAATTTCAAACTTAAGCTTTATTCCAGCGTCTAATGAGCTGATTAGATTTTGGGCAGAGTCGGAACATCTGGGGGGGTACTTTATAGGTGGTAATTTTTATATTTTATGGAATATATCTGTTATTTACGTTTGAATAAGAAATTTTTTTAAATAAAAGTTACTTCTTATTTTATTATCTATAATTTTTGTTATTTACAAAATTTTCCTGAAATGGTCCGTATTCGAGAAATTTGACAAAATGTAAAAAAATATTTTTTTTTTATAAAAATTGTTCAAACAAAAGTTGTTTGTAATATAATTCTCTATAATTTTTGTCCTATACATAATTTCTCTAAAATGGACCGTATTAGAGATATTTGAGAAAATGTGTAAATTTCGAAATTTGAAGAAAACTCAAAAACGGATAAAGAAAAAATCAATAAATTTTAAACTTAAGTTTTATGTCGGCCTGACGTAAAATGATTAGATTTTGGACAAAGTCGGAACATCTGGGGGGGTACTTTATGGGAGGCCGTTTTTATATTTTATGGAATATATCTGTTATTTATGTTTGGAGAAGAAAATTGTTCCAATAAAAGTTACTTCTAATATTATTATCTATAATTTTTGTTTTATGTAAAAATTTCCTGAAATGGTCCGTATTCAAGAAATTTGACAAAATGTGCAAAATTCTGATTTTTATGAAAATTGTTGAAATAAAAGTTGTTTGCGATATCGATCTCTATAATATTTGTTCATACATGATTTTTTTTAAATGGACCGTAATGGAAAAATTGTAGGAAAAGTGCTAAATTTAAATTTTTCAGTATTTTCATTTTCAATGAATATCTATAGAAAAATGTTTCGCGGTAGATGTATGTGGACAATGTATATATTTAGTTTATCCTCTAAACATTTATAGAGATGCTGCAATAGATTGTACACAATAAACGGAAAAAGCCTGTAATAACTAGATAGGAAAGTCATGTGTTGGACACATCAGATTTTTTGCTGGGGAATAGGTACCTATGCACCGCGGTTTTATTCTTTTTTGTTTTATAATAAATTGAAAAAGTCAGAATATATTAACTAATTTATTGATCGACTTATTAGTGTAAGTCTGTAAATCATAAATATAGGTACAAAGGTACATGAGGAAAGCACCCATACCCACAAAAACGTAATGTTTCATGTCTCCTTCCTTTATGAGGATATTATGAGGGATCTGGTATCTCCGCGTTCGTCTGACACAGACTTCTGCCTCTTTTTATTATTCCAGGTTTGCAGGAATAATTAAGTAAAAAAAACGGGCGACCAGAGAGTGTTGCAATAAAAAATACGTGTTCTTTATGTACGTTTACTTAATACCTTCTACTTAATGACATTTTCTTTCCAAAATATAAATTTATAGTTAATGAGTTTGTAACTTTGTACCTAATTCAATATTTTCCGCAATTCTTGACAAAATGTAAAGTTTGTGTACTAAGTACAAATTTTCATTGCTAACAGTTTTTTGATGTTACCTCATAAATTGAAATTAAAGGAACTCTACATTACTAGTAAATTTATAATTTGGGCTCGTTGCTAAGCGCATCGCCATAGTCAACGCATGGAACGTGCTTCCAGAAATATGTACTAGAATTGTGCCTCGAAAGGAGTTCCAATTTCAGAAGTAGCCTGAAGGAGAAGTTTTTTTATTCTGAATTACTTAAAAAACAGGCTAAGGAGTACTCTCAGCCAAAACCGACGACATATACAAAACGACTTATTAAATACAATAGAAAATGACGACGTTATTGACTATGGAAGAACCAATATTTCATTCTCAAAGAAACTGTTATTTTGACTGCAAAACTTAGATTAAGAATTCTTTTTTACTTCCCTCGATAAAAGGAAAGTATTGTAATCGTAAAAAAATCACCTACCCAGATTATTTCAGTTTTTCACGTTTTAGGGTCCCTAGATTACAAAAAAACATGTTTCTTCATTCTGTCGGTCTGTTTGTCGTTTGTTATCTGTCTGTCTGTTGGTGTGATAGGCCAAAAACGGCTTTAGAGAAAAACTTCAAGTTTTATAAGTATACGTCTGGTCAGTTATATACAGGGTGAGCAGTTTTAAAAAATAAATTATTTTTAAGTCAACAGATTGCGACTAAAATTGGTATCTGAGTATTTTAGAAGCCAAAGTTAACAGCACAATTAAGTTTTAAAAAAATTCAAAATGGCGTTGAAATGAATCGTATTTATTCAAAAAAAGTCTCCCTTGAATGTCAATAATAAAAAGCGCGTTTTTGGTTTGTGTAACTGGACCACTTTAAAAGCAGTCAATCATTATTGTTCAATAACGGTGAAAAAATATTTTCTCAATTTTACTCTTGATCCGACCCGAACTCTCACTTCGCGTCCTATCGGTGTTCTTCGTCACGTTCGTAAAATGTAAGTGCTTAGGAGTTCCCTGTTTTATTTCTGGTTAATGTCGAAGTAGATAATCACTACATTCTTGAATAATTTGATTATGTAGGTTTCATGTTTAGTGTAATCCAAATAAATCTCTCGATTCCCTCAAAATGGTCTTCCCATTCGTCCAGATACTGAAAACACCTCCTGTGTGTTCCAGCACTTTTTAGAGCACTTTTTCTTTAAAAATATTTTGTTTAACTAAGTCTTCTTATTCGTCCAACTTTTATAAATTTTGTCGAACTTGCAGGGACAGAAAAAATTTGCTATTCTGTCACCAATTTTAGTTTTAAGGACCTTATAAATGATGTTTGTTTCCAACATAGAAATAGCCTGTGCTTCTATATTTAAAACAGTGTTGTGAAACATTGACGACACATTATTGAGAAAGAAAAGCCAAGTTTTCGTTTACTGGTTTTATTTAATGACTAACCAGGACTTATTCCCTGAAAACAGTACTGTACTGGTAAAATCAGTACGAATGGTCATCTTATTCTAATTGTCAACAAAATGATACCTAAGCAACTAACAATACAAGAAAGTAACATTGGTTGCCTAAATGTAAGTAATGTTTTACCAAAACACAATTTTAGTCAAAATTAGAAAAAATATTGTATGTAACACGTTACGAAGTGTCGTTATATGTAACTAGTTTATGTTTCGGGACCTAGCTCTGCTCGTCTTGCAAATATTTACTCTTTACATAAAATAAGGCATTTCATAAATAGCTATTGTGCTAATTTAGAATTGAAAATAAGAACCAAAACAACATTATTACCAGGGTTGCCAGATCTTTGTAATGAAAAAGCGGGACACTGTCGTTTCAGCAAAAGAGCCACAATTTTTTTAGAGCCACACTTAATTTTGTTAGGAATTCATCCAAAACTTAAAAATGAGGACAATAAACAAAATATTCTTTATTAAAATACCAAAATAAACGCTTTACAATGAAACAACAAAATACATTATTTATACCCTATATATACTTATGATAGGTCGTGCTTGAACCAAGTAGAAAAGTTTAACGATCGAAGTTAACTTGATTTTATTGTTAATTTTAATAAAAGTGGTTTTTATTTTTTCCTCAAAAACGAAGTAAGACAAAAAAAAGTTGTATTTTTAGCTGCTTAATCAAAAAAGAAATAAATATATATATATATATATATATATATATATATATATATATATATATATATATAAGTTGAAAAGTCAGTGTAGTACATTTTTTTGTAAATATTATTCATAAGACTGCTCCTCATCGCGACGCCAATGAAACTCATAATTATCTTCTAGTTAGTGTAAACTTAGCGTCTTATCACAATGAACAACATTGCCAAATTTCAACAAAATAGAAAAATGGATCTTTGAGATATTAATAAAAAACCTCTTCCTTTTAAACTTTGACACCTGTATCTTGAAAACCAGACTTTTAAGAAACATTATTCTATAAACGTTTATACTTGAAATTGGTTCAGCAATGCGCCCTTGGAATCACAACATATCATTAAGTAACACCCTGTATAAGAACAATACATCAGAAAACATAATTATAACCCTATACGGTAGTGGCCATAGAACATCTTCCAATACCCCTTAACACAAGTGTATGTGAAAGTGTGAAAACTAACTAGGGCAAGCAGGAAAGAAACTTACAGTGATGCCAGCCTATACGGCCTGGCCAAGGTTTCAACGCGGTCGCTTCGTATAAATGGCAACGTTGACATCATTCCTTCTCCCGCTCGCTCCAATGCCTACTCTGTGTAGCATTCATACGCAATTGTGAATCGCGTATTGGAAGAAGTTCAGTGGCCGACTCCGTATATAAACACTTCAGGATAACACAACAGGAAACATCAATATTTATATGCTATACATAAACAACTTAAATAAGAAATAGCAACTTTAATTTAAATTTTCATATTTTTGACATGATGATACTTTTCTTAAGATATCATCTGCGTTCCCGGTTTTCAAAAATAATATAAAATCTTTGCAACTCATTTTAAAATTAGTTTTAATCATAAGCTCCGCCTCCAAAGTCTTAATGTCTAATTTATTTTTTTCTTTTCTCCATGCGGTAGTCATAAGGCTAAAAATTCTTTCAGAAGACGCATTTGAATGTGGAATTGATAAAATTGTATTACATAGTCTTTCAAAATTGTTTGCTGGAGAATTATTTTTAAAAAATGCCACCCATCTTTGATCAATATCTTCTTCTTCATTTAAATCATTTTGAATGAAATATTGAAGTTTGACAAACTCTTTAAAGAGCATGTCTTCATCTATGTCAATTTTAAAATCTGAAGCAATTTTTATAAAATTTTCCAATGACAATGTTTGTGATTTCTTCAAAATCATGCAATATAGATTTTCAAGCCTGTTGTTGTTGTATTGGTACCTAAAATTAGGAAAAGAAATATATCACTAGGTAAATAATTCATATGTAGGTATAGGCACCAGAAATGTAACTGTTAGTTACCATTTTTCCAAATAAGATATGGTTCTTTCCAAGAAAGCATTTTCCTGTTTCTTAAACTGTATAATTTTATAACTATCATCTGAACTTAGTATTATATTTCTTGCTATGGCTCCATAAAATTCTTGATCGAATTTAGTTTGTAGACTTCTTTTTAATAATATCATTGTCTCATGAAGTTCTAGTATTAAAACTTTATCTGATTGTAATTTTTGAATGGTGGTTTGCATTGTGGTCCCGACATTTACTAAGAATCCTAAAAGAAAATGAATTTATAAATTTATTTAGCCAATATAAAGTGTCAGAAAAATTCAGAAGAATTCTTTACCTAAATACGCCTCAGCAAATTCATCCTCAAAGAAATTTTCTAAAATGGCTGGTGGAGACGCCATGGATAGAAAATACGATTTCACCGGTTGAAATTTCTTTAAAAGTCTTTCCGCTGCCGGTGCCAGACTAAGCCATCTGGTTGGTACAGATTTTAATAGTTCACTCCACTCAGAATCGCACTGGTCTTTAAGACAAATTAAATGATTTAAAACTCTTATAGTAGGTACTATAGCTAGCAACTTCTCGTCCTTTTATCTCGTTCTTGTATATATCGTACATGTTAGACAATGATAAATCTCCATGTAGGTAATCTCGTTTAGAAGATTTTCTGCAATAAGTGGGATTCTTTTCTAGGGAACCTCTTAATATGAAATTTTATATCTTTATATATTTTTGCATGCAGTGTATCTAATAAGAATAAGCAAACTAACATAATTTTGAAAAAAGTGAGATACGACTTATAGCTAAAATATCAAATGTTATAATATTAAATACGATATTCCAACATTTATGTTTTATTCCATCAGTAATTTATTATTACAAATAATGTTACCAGCATACAAAGTATGCAGTTTTAGTTATCTATTAAGAAAACTAACTCAATTTTGAAAAAAAAATCTGATGTGTCCAACACATGACTTTCCTATCTAGTTATTATAGGCTTTTTCCGGTTATTTTGTACAACCTATTGCATCATCTCTATAAATGTTTAGAGAATAAACTAAATATATACATTGTCCACATACATCTACCTCGAAACATTTTTCTATAGATATTCATTGAAAACGAAAATACTGAAAAATTTAAATTTAGCACTTTTCCATTACGGTCCATTTTAGAAAAATCATGTATAAACAAAAATTATAGAGATCGATATCGCAAACAACTTTTAGTTCAACAATTTTCATAAAAATCATAATTTTGCACATTTTGTCAAATTTCTCGAATACGGACCATTTCAGGAAATTTTGACATAAAGCAAAAATTATAGATAACTTTTATTTGAACAATTTTTTTTCTCCAAACATAAATAACAGATATATTCCATAAAATATAAAAAGGGCCCCCCATAAAGTACCCCCCCACATGTTCCGACTTTGTCCAAAATCTAATCTTTTCACGTCAGGCCGAAATAAACCTTAAGTTTAAAATTTAATGTTTTTTTCTTTATCCGTTTTTGAGTTTTCTTCAAAATTCTAAATTTACACATTTTCTCAAATATCTCGAATAGAGAAATTATGTATAGAATAAAAATTATACAGAATTATATTATAAACAACTTTTATTTGAACAATTTTTATAAAAAATTATTTTTTTTACATTTTGTCAAATTTCTCGAATACGGACCATTTTAGGAAAATTTTGTAAAAAACAAAAATTATAGATAATTATATTAGAAGTAACTTTTATTTGAATAATTTTCTTCTCCAAACGTAAATAACATATATATTCCATAAAATATAAAAATGATCACCAATAAAGTACCCCCCCAGGTGTTCCGACTCTGCCCAAAATCTAATAAGTTCATTAGACGATGGAACACACACACACACACACACACACACACACACACACACACACACACACACACACACACACACACACACACACACACACACACACACACACACACACACACACACACACACACACACACACACACACACACACACACACACACACACACACACACACACACACACACACACACACACACACACACACACACACACACACACACACACACACACACACACACACACACACACACACACACACACACACACACACACACACACACACACACACACACACACACACACACACACACACACACACACACACACACACACACACACACACACACACACACACACACACACACACACACACACACACACACACACACACACACACACACACACACACACACACACACACACACACACACACACACACACACACACACACACACACACACACACACACACACACACACACACACACACACACACACACACACACACACACACACACACACACACACACACACACACACACACACACACACACACACACACACACACACACACACACACACACACACACACACACACACACACAGACATCATCGCGAAAATAGTGAAAACGGATTCAGGGGACCTCAAAAATGAGATACGACCAATAGTCATAACAACGACGGTATGTTCCCCAACTTACGAACAGTAGGTATAAGAGAGTTTTTAGACAAAATTATAGACGATGTACGTTTTCATACATTCGATGGGCTTGTGTGGAAAACTCGGGTAAAATCGCGATTTTTCCTTAGAAGATTACGCCCTTATTTCAACCCTTTAGCTACTTGCCACATTAGAGCCTTTGGTATTCCGAAGCAACAAATAAGCAACAAATAACCTTTTATTTTTGTTAGGGAAAATCAAATTTTCCATGTGTTATCCCCAGGAACCACTCGTAAATTTCCTTTTATTCTACTTAAAATCGATGTACTTTTCAACCCTGTTCGAGGCTTGTATGCGAGAATGGGGCACCTAAACATATCACTATCTGACGGTCTATTAAAGGTTTACTGAAATATTTTGTGCTTTTCACTAACTTTTAGACTAATAGTGACTCAATAAGATAAATTGTAGAAAATATTATTAATTACAACTTTTGTATGAAACATTTTCTTCTAAAATATAACCTGAAATAAAATGCCAAAGGGATTACGAACATTTGGATTTGCTTTCAAGCTTCTTTTATGGTCACCTAATTATTCAAGAATTACAATTGAGTGGACAGTTTTTTTTCGGAAAAAACTATTTGTTTTGTACTATTAGATTAGTTTCTTCTGGATCCTTAGTTAAGTTTACCTAGTTTAACTATTAGAATTACTTACTTTTTCTACTTGTTTATCATTTTGTGTTTAATTTTATTTATTTCAGATTTACATCAGCCTCATTAGTTACTAGTAACTCTTTGTGTTGAAATATCACATTGTTTTAAGTTTAAATAAATAAAATATGGATTGCATCAAATTAAATTAGAAATGTTACATTGATTTTTAATTTCAGGAAAAATAGTTACTTCTACTTTCTATTGGACGGGTTCGAGACTCCTAAAACTCTCAATTGCAAGACTGATTCTGATTCCTCTGATGGTATTGTGCGTTATGCCCTTCTGGCATAGAGGACTGTCTAGTAACGATCTGTTATCGTTCACTTATTCCATCATATTGGGACTGAGCAATGGGCTTATGGGTAGTATACCGATGATTCAGGCCCCTGCAAAAGTTTCAAGGTGCTACCGGGAACTTGCTGGTAAGTATAAAGGGGTTCATATAGTGTGCATAATGAGTGTTACCCCTATACCTTGCGAGAAGCAAGTTTGAAAAACATTCTGTGTGATATGGTTCAAAGACGATTAAAACAGAGCAGAAATGGTGTCGAGAGTTGGCCACCCAAACAACACTAGTACCATTGTCAAAATAGGAGGGAGAGATATAGAATGAAAAAATGGATAACTGGAACAATCTCTTGAGGCTGAAGGAGGTAAGATACTACAGAGATCCTTACTAGGCATTGCTGACTAAAAGGACACCTTAGTAAACTGAGAGTAGTAGAAGATAGTGAGTGCAGATTCTATGAGGAGAACGACGAAACCTCCATTCACATTCTAACTGAATATGTAGCACTCCAGAATCCAAGGCACTATACCTAGGAGCATATCAAATAGAGAGAAAGTTATCTAACTTGAAGCCACTCTAAATCCTACACTTCCTTGAGAAGATAGGATTGGAAGGATCGTTATAGAGAGACATTTCGTTGCTGTATTAGCGACAGAAGGGGACACAATAGATCTTTTAGGTCGCAGTGTATTAACACCCCATTTCCAACATAACATAACATCTAAGCATACTCTAGAAAATAAATTTATCTGAAATATAAGTGAGAGGGATGTAATAAATAGGATCTAATGGTACGCAGAAACTTTGAACTGATACAAATGTTGGCGAGCGCAGCCGAAAGCTAATAAAGTCGCCACTATTTGCTGCCGTTAAACATTCACAATTAAGGTCAGGCACTACCTTTAATAAAGTCAGTTTTTGAACTAACGATCTGCGCATTCTCAGATGTCAAAAAATAATAGTGGCGCTAATAGCAGCTTCGTTCGTGGTAACAATCCTGAACTGATTCAAAATTACTAATTTATACTTTGAGCGCATGCCCGATTTTATATCAATTGTGAATTTTTACAGCGCGTGCAATCCCTATTATATCTCGGTGTACCAGTTATAATACAAGCGATTCTAGACCAATATAAATTTTACCGCGAACGCAGGATAGAACCAATAATTCAGTTCTTTTCGTTCCGCGAACATTTTTTAACTACTGCGCATGCGATGATTAACTTTAACCACGGTTTGTAGACAACACGGTGGCCTCATCACGGTTGCTAAGGATTCAGTGACGTCACGGAATAAAAAAGTGAGTTGATAAACAATATTTTACTTCGTGTCGTACATTAGTTTTTTAAAAATCTAATATTTTATTGTTATTTAGTGTTGTTATTATTTTTATTTTTGAACTTTGTTCTGGTGTTAGAGTTTTTATAATATTGGTAGTTTGACTTTTTGAATGACAAGTTACAAAACAGCAATGAAAAATCATGTAATGATTTCCATCAAATTTTAAATGAATTACTTTTTATTTGAAGTATAAAGAGAAATATTATTGTGTGAATGGTTTATTTTAAACATTTTGGATTAGAGTATGGCCTCCGAGCTGAATTCGGATCACACTTTGTTTATATCTCAAAATATTTTGAAATTTTGGCAAGCCTGTAGCTAGCCGTAGTGTTGCTGTTGCCTGCCAAAAGTGCCAAAAAAAATTTAATTTTTACAGACCAAATTCGTTAGAAGTAATAAAGGGACCTAGCCTAAACTGAAATTAAAGGCTATTCTGAAAATACCAATCACTATTATTAAATTAATTGCAGCTTTGTCCACCCTATATTTAAAAGCAGATGAGATGGTTTCTTACAAGCATTAAACACTACAAAAAGCAAGAAAAGTCAAAGGGCTTTACTAAAAGAACCTACATTATTGAAAAAAAGGGTTTTCTACAGGAAATTTTTAGTAAAGACTAGTTACAAATAATTTTATGGAAGAAAACAAGGACCCGTTGGACTTCAGAAGAAACAAAATGTATATTTAATATCAGAAATAAAAAATATATTTTGTCAGTTTCTAGGATGTATGAACAGTATAATTTACTAAAAAAAAAACCCAGTTTTATTATAATAATCTATAAATATAGATACCAAATTAGAGAAAAAGTTTTATCTACTGTGTTTATATAGATACAATACACAGAGATATTCATTACATATACTTGGAGTACCTACTTAAATAAATCATACAAGATCATATCTCAGATTTATTTTAGCAGCGCACTTTTGTAAAGTTGAAATTCCCAGCAAGGGATACTTTAAAGTATTTAAAATATTTTCTGGTGAATGCTTTACAAACTTCTTCTCTAAAAGGCCCTTGTTTTCTTCTTTAAAATGATTTGTAACTATACACTTTTTACTAAAAACTTCCTGTAGCAAACCCTTTTTTCAAAAAGTATGTTCTTTTAGCAAAGTCCTTTGATTTTTTGCTATTGGTTGTTTTTAATGTTTGTAAGAAACCATCTCATCTGCTTTTAAATGTAGTTTGGACAAAGCTGCAATTAATTTAAAAATAGTGAATGATATTTGCAGAATAATTACTCTAAAATTTTTCCATCAGTCATTAATTTCAGTTTAGACTCAGTTCCTTTAATTATTCTAACAATTTGTGTGTGTAAATAGTAAAAACTGTTTGCCAACAGCAAAACTACGGCTCGCTCCAGGCTTGCCAAAATTTCAAAATAGTTCGGGATATAAACAAAGTGTGATCCGAATTTAGCAAAGAGGCCGTACTCTAATCCAAAATGTTTAAAATAAACCATTCAAACAATAATATTTCTCTTTATAATTCAAATAAAAAGTCATTCATTTGAAATTTGATGGAAATCATTAGATGATTTTTCCATGCCGTTTTGTAGCTTGTCTTTCAAAAAATCAAATTACCGATTTTTATAAAAACTTCAACGCAGGTGAATAGTCCAAAAATAAAAAAATAAACACCACTAAATATTAATAAAATATTAGATTTTTAAAAAAACTAATTTAGGAACCGTAGCAGAATATTTTCTGTCAACTCGATTTTTTATCCCGTGACGTCATAGCCTTCCAACGGATGAAGAGGCCACCGTGGTGTCTACGAACCGTGGACTTTAACCCTTTGTTGCCTGACCAATCAAAAATATGATTATTTAAGTTTTTTGCCAAAGTCGATTGAAATGTCAAAATTGACATAATCAAATTATTTCAGATTTTTGTTAAATATTTTCTACATAAATTTAAGATGGTACTCTGAAGTACCGTGAAGCGTCTGAAAGTATATTTAAATGGTAAAATAAGAAATTTCGATAGTATTTGAAAAGGGTCCTATAAATTATTAAATACATTGAAACTAACTTGCAATAGTTATTTATTGAAAAATAGGTAGATTACTATACAAACATCACACTATTGAGGTACTTGGTGAAATTCGAGGAATTCTTGGTAGCATTACAACACAGTGATACTTTACAAATAGAACATTTTTTGTGACGTCTAGAATGAACACTTTTTTTACTGCAAACTTCACAAGAACCCAATATGCACCCCTGTTTGAAAGTCTAACATCGGCTGTTATAGAATAGCCGTGGCCACGTCTCTTCTTCAGAGAATTGGTATTGGTGGCAACTTCGTTGAAAAGTCCAATAAAATAATGTATCTAACTGCACTTATGATAAATTGCATAATATTTCTTCTTATTCTTCTTCTTCTTCTTCTTTTTCTTCTTCTTCTTCTTCTCTTCTTCTTCTTCTTCTTCTTCTTCTTCTACTTCTTCTTCTTCTTCTTCTTCTTCTTCTTCTTCTTCTTCTTCTTCTTCTTCTTCTTCTTCTTCTTCTTCTTCTTCTTCTTCTTCTTCTTCTTCTTCTTCTTCTTCCTCTTCTTCTTCTTCTTCTTCTTCTTCTTCTTCTTCTTTTTAATTATGAGTTGGTTAATCATGATCTAAAATAAGTTTAAGTAATTTGAATAATGCGTTCAACACTATTCTGAATCAAATCGCATAATTTGCTAATATTATCTAATAGGTTTGTTCCATTTCTTCTTATCTATAAAGCAGCGTTATTTCTTGTACGAATATTACAGAACAATTAATGGAATCTGAGTTAATCACTTGGCCAGTACATCAGTTTGTGAAGTATTTCGGTGTATAACAGTACATGATTAATTTTAATTAATTCATTAATTTTATAAACGCTCAAAATCATTTGATTGTTACGGCTGAAGGAACAAAGTGCAGTTTTTTACGTTCAAGACATCGGAGTTCAATTGTCTAATTTTATCATTAGTAAATGGTGAGAATAAAAGAGGCTTAAGTTTGACCCTTGTGGGACCCCGGATATAGCTATGATCGAGGTAGATCTAAAACCACTAATCATATAAAATTGATGACTATTATCCAAATAAGAATTAAATATATGGATAAGCTTGTTTCTAAAGCCGTAGTAATACGAGCCCTAACCACTATTATATGTTCGACCTTTTTATAATTTTATTTCCGTTATACAGGGTGTTTCATAATATATGCGCAGGACTTCAGGACGTGATAGCTCGTCCAAAAATATGAAAAAACGTTTCTATTAACTTACCCTCTAAAATGCACCAATTTCGAGATACAGGGTGTTGAAATTAAAAAAAAAAATTCTACGCCACTGCAAAAGTACGGGTTTGAGACGCCCATTTGAATCGCCAATGTTTTCTACACAAAAAAGGTACTCTTGGTCATACGCTCTAAAGTCGACCGTGTTCGAGAAAAATCAAATTTGGTTTCATCAAGTAGGTAGGTAGGTATTTCAACATTAAAATTTGATTTTTCTCGACTTTAGAGCGTATGACCAAGAGTACCTTTTTTGTGTAGAAAACATTGGCGATTCAAATGGGCGTCTCAAAACCGTACTTTTTCCAGTGGCGTAGATTTTTTTTTTTTTTAATTTCAACACCCTATATCTCGAAAATGGTGCATTTTAGAGGGTAAGTTAATAGAAACGTTTTTTCATATTTTTAAACGAGCTATCACGTCCTGAAGTCCTGCGCATATATAATGAAACACCCTGTATATTAGGAAAATTAAGGTTCAAGAACATCTATTTTTAAAAATTACTTAAATATAATAGTTGTTGATATTTCTACTATTTGAGAGCATGACTCATCATGATCTTAATTTTTTTTTAAACGGTATCTAATCGAAAGATAAATGACCATTTACATGTTTGAACAATATCCTCCGGAATTATCAGGCTTTGGAATTTTTGGCTTTTAGAATTTTTTACGTGTTTGACGCACATAATGAAACGCTATAGTATATTGTGTCACAAGGGCAGAAAATGAGCTTTAGCAGCCCACGGCTATTAGCGGCATGAGCGAGCGAAGCGAAGCGAAGCGAGGGCAGCTGATAGCTAAGGGCTGCTAAAGCGTTTTCTGCATGTGTGACACAATTGTTTTTCGCCTACAAAAAAAAAAACAAAGAAAAGGAAAATATAACGAAAATCTTTAATTTTACGAATACAACAAACTTAAGTACTTAGTAAAATGTACGAATTTATTTATTGTAGTAATTAATATTAATTATCTCTTGAGCACAATTATGGATAGTTATACCAGAATTTATAAGCATTTGGTAGGTGTTGAAGTGCTAGCAGTATGGTGACTTATTTCTATGGATGAAGTTGATGGAGCATTGAAATTATCTAGATTATTTCATGTTCACTAATAGACTTACACTGACGTTTAATCAAAATTTATGTGAAACGTCAAAGTACGCAAGTGACAGTCAAAGGTATCTAGATATCTAGTAAAAAACTACAAAATCGGGCTGTTACGAGTTTAGCAGCCCATAGGACGATATACGTTACTTTCGGTCATATTTTTAGGGTTGATATGATTCATTTTCACATATGGTAGGCGAAAAATGTATTTTGTGGTTTGACGTTTTAAGTTGTTGAAAGTGTGACGGTATCTTTGTGACAGTTTCTAACGAAAATTGTTATTGAAAATGGGTCCCGGAAAGCAACTCCAAATAAAATTAAGGATTTGAACATAAACAAATATAAACATAAACATAAGTTTCCTAATAAATATCTGAAATAAAATTATGACAAGGCCGAACTTCTGTTAAAAGTTTGTTGATGATTATTTATATTAAAAACTAGCCATCCTTGTGATATACAAACTGACTTATCAATATCATTTCATAGTGTGGGTAGCCCAGTATGTCAAGTGTTATTGCATTTAATTACTGGCTTTTAGTGAGAAGCGATATGTTAGTTCGGATTCCAGAGTATGGTTTGTTTGGGATTCGATTTGTGTCTTTTCTGTTGGTAAAGCATCCCAATGGTTTGCCGTTTCGACGAAAGTTGCAGGGGTTTTCCTCGCTTGTAAGTCAAATGGCGCCGTCAATCATCTTGTTTCGTTTGTTTATTTTAAACAACAGTTTATTTGTTAATAATTTATTTGAACACGTATTTATTTTAAAACAATACTATTCTTATTTATACAGGGTGTTTCAAAAAGGTATGTCATAAATTATACCACGTATTCTTAGGTCAAAAATAGAACGATTAAACCGTACTTACCTATATACAAAAGTGCACCCAAAAATAGTTATATATATAAGATAAAAATTTAAATGAATTTTTTTAACATTGCTCTTAAACCGTTTGACATTTTTTCATGAAATTTTATATGACGTGTTGGAATACCATGACTAACAAAATCGAAGTAGAGGCAAAATATTTTTTTTTTATTTTTGTAGGATTTTGGAGGGTGTCACCGCCCCTTTCTCTATTCAACTTTTTTGTAGTATAAAATTAAATTACAAATGAAACGCCACTGGAATCCAACATCCATTTGGAAACTTTTTTGTCTCTTAGTATTTGTTTGTAAAAAGTTTAGTTTAGACGATACAGCCATTTGAAATGACAACTTAAAAATATTCAATGGAAATTCTACGTATGAAAAATATCAAAATCAAGTTTATTTTTAAATTACAAACTAATTTCATCAAAATAAAAACATTTAATTTACCAGGTGTTCAAAATTACATTCTCCTCCTGTATACACTTAGGTACTACATAGTTTTAACAATGAAAATCGAATTTTGATATTTTTGCATACGTATAATTTACATTAAATATGTCATTTTAAGTGGCTGTATCGTCTAAACCAAACATTTTACAAACAAATACTAAGAGACAAAAAAGTTTTCAAATAGATGTTGCATTTTAGTAGCGTTCGATTTTTAATAACATTTTATATTACAAAAAAGTTGAATAGAGAAAGGGGCGGTGACACCCTCCAAAATCCTACAAAAATAAAAAAAAATATTTTGCCTCTACTTCGATTTTGTTAGTCATGGTATTCCAACACGTCATATAAAATTTCATGAAAATATGTCAAACGGTTTAAGAGCAATGTTAAAAAAATTCATTTAAATTTTTATCTTATACACCCTGTAACTATTTTTGGGTGCACTTTTGTATATAGGTAAGTACGGTTTAATCATTCTATTTTTGACCCAAGAATACGTGGTATAATTTATGATATACCTTTTTGAAACACCCTGTATATTTCGAATGTCTTTAAACTGTTCACTTTTTATGTTCACAACTGTTTGTATATGACTGACTGCTCCGTGTTCCTCAACCAATATTTATATACACATTTAAAATTATAGTGAAGGTTCTAGAATGTTCTTCACCAAAACTAGTAACATTATCAAGTTCAATCTGGAATGTACTCGAAAGCGCCTTCGCCATAGTTTAAATATGTATAATAATCGGATAAGCTGAGTCTCAAAGACCAAATAAGACAGAGAGGGACTTGGAGGATTAGAGCATGACTAAATAATGAAATGGTTCGCCAGGCAAATATTAATAACAACCGTTCCTTCTCGCACAAGCTCTTTAGGGGTCCACTCATTATAACGTTGAGTATTTTATAGATTTTTTTCATGAAACTATTTTTTAGGTAACATGATGACCCTCTTCTACATGTGGGGTTTAGCTACAGGTTCACTAGGAGCGTACTGCATAGAAAAACTAATAAAACCAATTAAAGTGCACGAATACTGTAGATACGATCGAGTTGATACCATCAAGTCATATTTACCTCAAAATAATACATGGGAAGTCACAACGCTATCAACAACTCCGTCTATATTTATTACAACCATATTGTCTTCATTGGCAACCATAAACAACACGGATACAACATAAAACAAAAAATGAATTTATTTTTGTTGTAATTTTTTATATATAGATTCACTCCACAGGTTGGATAGTTTGTTGAGTGTATATTAAATGTTTTTGATTTCAGCAGTATTTTATTCTACAAAACAGATGGTAAACGTTATGAAAAAAATTGTATTTCTTGGGGAATGCAGTAAAAACATTGTTTTAGGCCAAAATTTTTAGTAAAACTCTCTGATTATCGTCAAGCTTTCGGAAATGTTTATTTCCATTATCAAGAAACTTAAATATTTACAATATTAAGGGTCGATCTTTTCACCTTTGAGTAAAGTTACATGTAGGTTTACTTGACAGATTAACAAATAGCCCTATAGTTTAATCAGTAAGTAGTTACTTTCAACTGTACTCAGAGGTAAAGAGATTGGCCCTTAGTCTTAAAATTATAATTAAAATTACTTATTGGTTGTGAGGTTAAAATTTGAAGTTATAAGTGCACAATATAGTTGACATCACAACACTAATGTATAAAACATTGATAAATTATTTCATCTTTAATACCGACATCAAATATTTCATTTCAAAATTCTCCTACAACTGTGTTAAAACCGAAATAATCTGATAGTAATGATAAAAACGTTGGTTTTTATGGTTTTGACGATGATTAAAGAGTTACTAAAAATTTTGGCTTAAATTTTTTTTTACTGCATTCCTCAAGAAACATAATTTTTTCTCAACGTATTCCAGTCAGGACTACCCTTCTTCTCTCTTTCTCTATCTATATATAAAGTCTATTCAGATTTCATTTACGCCGCGTCAAAACAATCTCTCCCATCCAGCAACAGCTCACGTGGTATTTTCTTTGCGCTTCTATTGGTTAATCGGTCGTTAGTCATTTAGACGACGCGCAAATATTTTTTGTCAGGGTCGAATTCAGTTCAATTTGGATAATTATAAACGGCGTTTTGGTAGCATTCACCGTGTTGGTTAGTTTGGACATTTTGAATGTCCTCCACAGATACAGCAGATGAAGTCCAGAAACATGTTTTTACTCCTTCTAAAAAGCTACCGAAAAAGGGACATTTGGTCATCCGTACTAAAGAAATGGTTCTTAATATTTATAAGCATTACATTTTATAGAACCCTGATATGTTGGTACATGATGTTGAAAGGAGAGTTGCTGATAAAACAGGGATGTGCGCTAAAACCGTTTTTAATGTTATGAAGAAGTATAGGCAGATTCATAAATTTTCTGAACCAAAAAGAAAGCTACGTTATAAACAAATTAGTGGCTCTGTGGATGATTTTGATAAAAATGCAATAAGGCGCAAAGTACATCAATTCTTCTTTAGAAATTAACTTCCAACAATCGATAAGGTTTTATAAGAAGTCAACGATGATCCATATTTGTCTACTTTTAAGCGAGCTACATTTTACAAGCTTTTCAAAACCCTTAATTTTAAATTTAAAACTCGAGGAAAAAATAGTTTGCTTTTAGACAAAATGAAATTGTTTCGTCCTACGCCACAAAAAATAAAACGGTACAGAGAAGAAAAGCAAAAAATATATTATCTTGATGAGACTTGGATTAACGCAGGCGACACCAAATCAAAAGTATGTATCGATATGTCGGTTTTATCATCCAGACAAGCCTTTTTGGATGAACTTTTAACTGGTTTTAAAAACCCATCAGGTATGTGCGAAAAAACAGCTCATTATATGCCATATTGGAAGTGAAGAAGGCTTTGTCTCTAATGTACTTTATGTATTTAAGTTGAAAAATCCGGTGACTACCATGAAGAAACGTGTGGAGAATCGTTCAAAGAGTGGTTTTCAAACACCCTACCAAAATTAGAAGATAACTGCATTATTATTCGAGAAAGCTGGAAAAAATACCTACAACGACGTCTAAAAAAGGTGATATTTAAAAATGGCTATAAGGGAAAAAAATTGAATTCGACTACCAAATGCTTAAGATCCAACTTCTAAAACTTGGTAAGCAACATAAACATTATGATAGGTATGTAATAGATGAAATGGCTAAGCAGCAAAACAACATAATATTGAATTAATCTAGGTTGACGTTAAACAATACGTAGCAGATAAAAACTCAACATTTAAATCTGGAAACATTAAAATTCTTTTTGAAGAAGTAATATTATTAATTTCTCCAGAAAAATGGAAATAGTGTATCGACCATGTTCGCCAAAAAGTTGAAGTAAAAATGTGGGAGTTCAAGTAGAACCACTTGTAATTTTGATTAATGAAGATAGCCTTTCAAGTCTAACTAATTTATCCGATTCAGAATAGTGCTAAGTCAAGTAAGGAAGATTGCTATAATACAGGGTGTCTAATCTAAATACTAGTAGAGCAAGAACAATAAAGAACAAAAGTTGTCAAAAATACAAAAGGTTTCTTTTTAAGATGCACAATTTTAAATCAAATACCAAATTCAAATACCAAATACCTCGTATATTTAAAGTTTTTTTATTGCTTTCAGTAGATATATATTAGCTATTAAAGAATTTGCAATTATTTTATATTATGATTGTTTTAATGCTCTGTATCACAGTAGACATATGTAATGAACTAAATATAATGCAAACATCTCTTTTAAAGTCAAATACATTTATTAATTTGTATTGCAGGTTAACGCAGTTTATGTCGCTCACCTATCTTCGTCCAGAAATGTCACTAAAGTCTGGGAGAACGTGTATGGCATTTATTTTATAGTTTTAGTTTACAAAATATGTTTTTATCGTAATAAAAAAATAATTTCACAATTACACCTGCTTTTAATGCTATTTATGTGAAAACAGTCAATAAAAGTATTTAGTTTTCTAAGAGAACATCCATTTTGGCATTTATTCGTTTATTTAGACATTTAAAAGTAAATTGGGATTAAAATACTATTATTGTTTATTATTGGCGCTCATAAGTAGCCAATAGAATAATTACAAATAATTACAACCAGTGACGTAGCCAAAAATTTGTCAAGGGGGGTCCTATCAACAAAGTCAAATATTTCAGATAAAATTGTTTTTACTTTACAAAATTAAATAGAAATAAACCATTCTTTTATAAAACGATAAAAGAATGGAATCAACAATAAATCACAAATAAAGGACACTATATAAATAAATCATACAAATTAAAAGAAGAATTCAGTTTTGGTAATATTTAAGACTTATTATATCTTATAAGTAATATCTTATTTTTAGCTCTATTTTAAATTAATTTCTTTAAAAAATTGCATTATTACACATTTTGTAATGTTTAAATTAAAAAAAAACTGAGTAATTTGAAAAAAATATAGAATTAGTAGTATCGCTAGTCTGCTAAAACCTCTATTGTTCGTCAATGGCTTGATGAACCGTGAAAATTGGATTGGTACATTTAAGATTAAGGTATATGAATAGGGAACTAACTACAAATAGAACGCTGATGATTCTATGTAGTAAACGTTGAGTTGAAAAACTAAAGTTTGCCCTGCGCCAAGGACTTCTAACTTCTAACATAGCTGAAAAAAAATTGTCTATTTCTCTAAAGAAATAGTCGGTGAAGTATTTGGTCTAGTGAAATAGTCAAGGGTAATATACCAAGACTTTGATAATAGTCGGCTATTTTTGTTGAACCTAAACTTTGAGAATATTTTAATATCAATTTGATGAGACATAATTTTTGGCATTTATGTAACGAAAGTCTAATTTATTTAAAGTTTATTTATTTAAAAACACACTATTAACAATTTATTTCAGACATACTATTTAATTTATATTTGAACAGTAACTAACAATTCTAATTTATTTCTTACACTTTTACTTTTCAATACAACGTTCTATATTAAACTAAACTCGGCGCTGATACGTCGTCTATTTATATTAGTCTAACTCCGCTACTGGAAAATGCTAGAGACTTCGCGAAGATGACTAAACGGCACTCCCCCGCCATTCCAGATGTTTCGAGTGAATCAGCGGCAGACATTCGAGAGCGGTCCGGCTGTTTCCACACGTCAGCGTTGCTTCGGTCACGAGTTGATTGCGTGCGTATACAGGGTCGACTTAGGAATTCATGACATTAATAATCAATTGATTATATTCGAGAAATTTAGCAACAATAAAAATAGCAGTATATTAATCAAGGTCGTGTTATATTTAGGACAACTATTTCACTAGACCCAATATTGACTACTTCTGTAGAGAAATAGTCTCTGATATTTGGTCTAGGGCGATAGTCAGTGCAAAACACCTAATTGTCTCCCCAGATGAGATTAAAAGAAAAATAAAAGTAGATATTTGCAACAAAATTGCCATTCTCTGGTTTTCTCACATATTGGTATACACGTCATACGAAATTTTAAATTCTAAGACATCTGAACTCAACATTTTGCTTAAGCATTTTGTAACTAATTTTCTATTGAATATTTAAAAAATATGACTAATACCTACTTTGATAATTAATAGAGGTTTAATTTAAAATAACACTCTTTATCAATTTGTGTAAGCTACAATGTTATTGATGCCTTCTGAAAATTCAATCATCTTGCTAATAGAACATAGGACCATCTTAATCCAACGACTGTATACAGGGCCGCCGAGAGCCATGGTGGGGCCCCGGGGCAAAATACTGACAAGGGCCCGCCCCCACATATATGATAAACTATTTTTTTAAAGCTGTCCCCCCTGGGCCCGATCCCCGGGGATTTTTGCTTCCCTGCCCTTTTGTCAGGCCATACTTTATACCAGTATAGAGCCGTAGGTGGGGTGTGCTGTGGATGTTAGTGCACATCCAGGTTGTTATGAGGCTTTTAGGGATCTTACCTTTTTCAGACTCCACTATGCTATGATTCTGAAGCGGACTGTAATTCCATGTTTTTAAGGTTAACGATCGATGATAGAAAGAAATAAGCCCATCTGCATTTAACACTGTTTATTTTTACATGAAGAACACCACTCTATATTTTATTAATTATTTACACACAGGTTCTTTCAACAGCTAAGCAGTGAGACTAGAGTCTACGTCCCAACCGCAACTTGGGTGCCCACGGTGTTGCCAAATGCCAATACGTCAATTTATAAATTAAATGTGTTTGGTTATGTTTTGTTAAACTTAGTATTTGAACATACTTCATGTGATAAAAGTGAAATACAAAAAATTCAATATGGAATTTGTTTGTGATGAATGCAAATATAATTTCAAGCTGAACGTAAGTGAAGTCCTCTTCCCGGCCAACTGACACATATCAAAGAATAGGCATTCTTGCTTCTCAGCTTAATATTGCTACTTATACCAAATAAACCTAAGTACGTATTGATTTTTTTAATAAACACAACAATTAATTAAAATGCATATTTTTCTGAAATATGTTCACAAATATTGGTAAAAGTATCTTTTGTATTGCCACCATATATTTCGTACCACATGAAATGGTCTATAACCGATTGTACAATATATTTTTCTATGGTACAATCAGAAACATCACAGCCGAAGTAAATAACAAATTTAACTTACAAATTGACGTATTGGCATTTGGCAACTCCGCGGGCACCCGAATTGCGGTTGAGACGTAGACAAAACTAGCAGTGAGATCATGAGTTCTTCAGTTACGTCTTGGACTGCCACCACTAACCATCTAGATGTGGAATAAGTAGGAGTTAGCGAATGATTATGGCGGTAGAACCTTAAAATTACTTTAATTTAGGTTGCCAACACCGTTACTTCGACCCGAACGACCTGAATACTTTGGGTTGTAAAGTGATACTTGATATTTTATCTATTTGTTATAATGTGTTTAAGCTCAATTGATTTTGGGTGGGTTAGGCTATTAAATAACTCGAATAACTTTGAAAAAGAAGTTGGGCACCACTATATTTAAAACTTACTATACTTGACTTTAGATTAGTGATGAAAATATAGAAAATCACTAATCACTAACAAATTATGTTTAAACCAAGTTTTAGATAAGGTAGTAGCACATTCTAATTCACATAGTTTTACTAAATTCAAATTTAAGATGATTTATTTAAAAGCACTTATCTGTTCTTAAAACGAGGTAATATAAGGAATGTTATTGCATGGTATATCTTCAGGCAACTTCAAAGGGATTCGGTATCCTTATTCGTAATTCTGCGACTTGAACGATATCGTGATATTTGGAATTTTAACTTAACTCGAAACATGTAGATCTTCTATAGATGAACCAAACCACGGTTTTCAGATTGTACTAAACTTCTAGGTATAAAAACCATAAAACTTCTTGATAGGAATTCAAAACGTCTAGATATACATCCACATAAACCGTCTAGATATAAATCCAAATAAACCATCTAGATATAAATCCACATAAACTGTCTTGAGAGGAATTCAAAACTTCTAGATAAAAATCCATATAAACCGTCTAGATATAAATCCAAATAAACCATCTAGATATAAATCCACATAAACTGTCTTGAAAGGAATTCAAAACTTCTAGATATAAATCCACATAAACCGTCTAGATATAGCCATGCTAAAAAGAAAGGGAAATGTTATGACAGGAAATAGGAAATTTGAACAGGATTTAGATAAAATGCTTTAACGATTAAATAAACAATTTAAAACTATTAAATGAATAATTTTACAGAGACTAAAATTAATATGAAAAGGAAAAATCTTATTTAACATATTTAAACATAGTAAAGCATAATATTTTATTCCAAACAAAATACTATATAATTTTATATAAAACCATGTGTTACCCATTGTTGAGGTTATGTTCAAAATTTGACATTTTATTTAAGAAATTCTTGTACAAAATATATATTTTCAACAATATATTAGTATTAAAACTTATAAAATCAGACGGATTATACGATAGATAAAAATTATTTAGTACATTGGATGGCCAAGATAATTTAAAATGAAATCTAGTTGATTCGTTGACATTCAAGTCAAAAATGATTTTCACAAGGCGAATAAAAAAAAGAAGAAGACGACAAATGACATTTGAGTAGAGGTGAATGTGTCAAAATAACGAATAACGGTCCCAACCGTTACAGGGTTTGGCGATCATTCTCTGGGCGCGGATTTGCATTAAAATTCTTCGAGGGACTCCAATCAGAAACGCACCCCTACATAGCTGTAACTTTTTGTGGACTACAATTGGGCATTTGGACCACTAGATAGATTTGGATAAATTAAATAGCAGAACCAACAAAAAATATTCCTCAACTCAATTATTTTTTCCCAGGGTCAGCGTCGCCGCAATGATTAGGCTGATAGGAGTAATTTTTAGAAGGACCCCGCACACCGCTCATGGAAAAGTGGCGACCTGTTAAATGTCATAAATTTTTGATATGTTGCAGTTCTCGACCTCCTAAGCAATAGTGTCCATTCAAATCCTATGAGTGGTTTTTGAGATACAGGGTGTTAAACTTAAGAAATACCACTTATTTGATAACGTTTATTTCAGAAAAAAGCTAATCGATTATAATTTTTTGTGTCAAATCTTATTGCAACATCCTTTGGCATTCTACGAATATAAAAAGAGGTCAACAATTATTTTCTTTTATAGGGTGAGCCAAAAACATGTCCTTGCTTATTTCTGGCCCACCCTGTAAATAAATAATTTTTGACCTCTTTTTATATTTGTAGAATGCCAAAAGATGTTACAATAAGATTTGGCACAAAAAATTATAATCGATTAGGTTTCTCCGGAACTAACTGTTATCAAATAAGTGGTATTTCTCAAGTTTAACACCCTGTATCTCAAAAACCAGTCATATGATTTGAATGGTCCCATTGACACAATTGCTTAGGAGGTCAAGAACTGCAACATATCAAAAATTTATGACATTTAACAGGTCGCCACTTTTCCATAAGCGGTGTGCGGGGTCCTTTAACATTACTTACCAACTAATAAAAATTAGTATTCCTTAGAAAATGAGATTATTTTTTAAGAAAATATAGTCAATCCAGTCAGAATATTTTCGTGATTTCAAATGGTTGACAGATGAAACTTAACATAAAATTTGCAGTTTACTGTATTTTTTACACCCTGTAATATAGTTTTACAACTTATTCTAAAATTGAAATTTAATAATAGGTTATAAATTGTATTCAAGTAATTTGTTAAATTAAAGTAGATACTATAAGGAAATAACCGTTTAGTAGAGTCCCACATATTTTTGGATTATGTATTATGTCATCAAAATAAGTACTTACTTAAATAAAAATATGATTGCGTTAAGTTATTTTTGTTGTGTATACTTACAGAAAATTATTCTTATGGAAGATCTAGTAATATATCTTAGCGTTAACCTAATAACTGATTAGCATCAAGTTACAGAAAAGAAATAAAAATAGCGAAATGGTTGTATGCGCCAGCTGAAATACAGTCAAGTTTGATTTTTCATTAGGCAGTTAATATACTTCCCAAAAGTTACTCTGTTACATCGCAACCTGTAACTCTTTCGCAGTAAGGAATGAAATATCAAATGAGCGTTATTACTACTAAATTGTTTACCTGTACCGCGGTAAACAATTTAGTAGTATACTGGGTACCTCAGCTGTACCGTGGTAAACACTAGTCAGGATAGGCTGGCATCGCTGGTTTTGTTTCTTTCCTGCTTGTCTAGTGCTGGCTCTCTGTAGTTTTTAGACTCACTTGGACCAAAGATATTAGACGATTTGTGATTTTGTCAATATCTGGCAATAGATAATTTTTGCCTCATATGTCAAAGAGACCCTCATGTAATATTACCAGAGTTTTATGAAAAATGGATCGTTATATTTAGAATTCGACTTTAACCAGGTATTTAGAATTACAAGGTCAAGTTTTCAAAAATTCTTAATTATAAACCTTCATAATTATGCATTTTCAAATTTTTTCTTATGACCACAATATAAATAATCTTTTTATCATGAATTTTATTGTCTTTGCTATCCTCTATGATGTTTGTTAATATTTTTGACATTAATCACATTTGTATTTCCTCGAACCGTTCTTAATGAAACATTTCAAAAACAGATGCAAATGGGAATAGTTCAAACCGTTTTCAAATAGCATGAAATATATTTGAACCAGTTGACCGCTGGAATATGGCTTTGGTAGTATTGTGGTTAATCTGACAACGTCACATATACCGTGGTAACGTAACATGTAACGTCATGTGTCAAATTTTATTTAATTTTAAATGTATAAGAAATTTTAGAATTTGCTATTTATTTAAAATGATGTCCCCTTCAACAAAGAGGAAAAAAGGTTTTTATTACGTTACATTTGCTTTGAAATATATTTCCATCACGATTTTCATCTTTGAGTTTTAATATAAATAACAGTATCCAGTAGATATCTCTAGTTATTTCAGTATCCTTTATTTCAAATGTAATTTTCTTCATAGTAAATACAAAAATGTTCAAACATTACCACATAACCGACATGATAAGAAGTAGTTACATGCTTTTGGTAACATATGACATCATGGAAATAACGAAACTAAATAAAGGAATGCTCTGTTATGTTATGTAAAGAAATGTCTTTAAATAATGTGTTCAAAATTGTCACCATTTTACTTCAACAAAATAATCTTCTCTAATTGTTGCTGAACCTGAACTATTCTTGCAAATAATTATTTCCATGTGTTTACATGCATCTTGTAAACTCAACTTTTCATGAAACCACAAGAAAAAAATACGTGTGGCACTCGGGGACTGCCGCGGTAAAGCTATTGCATAGCATTTTTTATAAACTTATGCAATTATAATTATTTATTTATTCACACTTTTTGAGCGTGGTGACCGATAAGAATAGTATATTATGTTACTAGGGTAGAAGGCCAACATTATATGTTGAGCCCAGAATTTTGCACAGCTGAGGCGTTAGCCGAAGCTGTGCAAACTGGGCGAAACATATAATAGGCCTTCTAATCCGATTTTTCGATGAAAATTTCCTGCACATCTTGCTAAGCTAAAAGTTGACCCACCTGGACCACATACCACATACAATGTAAAAGAAACAGAAGAAAAATAGAACATGGTATGAAGAATCAGCGGAAATAAACATGTAAGCTTTGTTTTGGTTCACTTTCGTAACTGTTGTAGAACTCTTCCAGAACCTTTGGAGCATGCGCAGTAGATATCCGCTGTTTTGGTTTCGCCAGAACTAGTTCCAAACCTGTAAGTTCTGTGTTTTGGTTTTTTTGGGAATGGTTCCATAACCATTCTTGAACAGTAACGTCGATTCTGGCCCAAAGCGAGAACTGTTTCAGAGTTGATATGTTTGCGCTTGCGCTTTTTTACAAGTAGTTTTGTTTTTGGGGTCCTAGCTATGTTTTGTGTTGAAATTTTTACAAGGAATTTTCGAATGACTAATGAGAATGGAGTAGTTGATTAGTTGATGTTGGGTCATAAGATTTTTTATGAATAATTATTTAATTTATCAAAGTTTTACAATATTATATGGCCTCTTTCTTACTCAGACACTGACACTGTGTTATTTCTTCTTTTTATTTATAATTTACTTTTTGATATTTAACTGTTCAGGGGGTCGATTCTCGACTTTTATTCCCATGGGAAAATAAAACTTTCCCATGGGAATTCAGTTTTCTTATTCTCGACATAAGCGGTGGAATATTTTCTCCAATGAGAAGTATGGGAAAATATTCCCCTGCTTACGAGCATTGGAAATTGTGTTTTCCAATGGGAATTGTACTAGAGTTTGCGCATTAAAGTCGAAAATTTAACGAAAGACATGACCAAAGATTATTGGATATCTTGGATTTTTGGTGAAATTGTAATTAAAACATTTTATAGATTGATATTATTTTATTTATGTAGGTATATTATTTTTACTTCTCTTTCACTAAGAAACTGTATGAACTGATTTTCTTAAATCAGTTAGAAATTGTGGGAACTGCTAAGGGACTGGCAAATAACACAAATTGAGAAATTTGTAGTAAATTTAATAAGACTGTGACGGCCCACCCCCTACCCCTCTTCTTTCTTTATTTGTTATTTTGTTTTACTCTCTTTGAAATGTTATTATTTACCTCACAAGTTTTACTTTACTTTAAATTCTTTACTTACTGTATTTGGCCTTTTTCCTCTAGTAGTAGAAATGATATACGGTAGAATTATGTAGGTGGTGCAGGACGTGATATTATGAAGGAAATATTTGGGGACGGCAAGCGTCGGAAATAAGGCGCGGGACGTTGAGCGTCGTTCGAGACATAGGGAGTAGGACGGCAGGACCTTGGGCGTCGAGACGTTGACAGCTTCAGGGATAGGAGGTATTGTAGGATATACGTCGTTTAGGAAGAGCGTTTAGGAAAGGTACAGACTATATAACTGGGTACAGATAATAAAATGTATGCTTGCACATCAAATGATAAAAATTGAATGCTTGCACATCAAATAATTAAAAATGAAATGATTGCACATCAAATAATTGAAAATGAATGAATCCGAGCTCATTTGGGTCTGACTTTTTATACACAGTTTAATCGTTTTTGTGATGTCTCTATCGTTTTGGTTCTCATAGAAAATCTGAATGTGGGTGCAAAAGGGGGTGGGTTATTTATTATGTGCCTTGAAAGCTTTGTGTATCGGAATTTTGTCGAAATAGGTCTTAACATCGAAACTAGCAAGATAAGCGAGTTAATGATAATTACTTCGTGAAAGAAATGTTTTCTTTGGGCTGGTTCTCAGAGATACGTGAATATATTACGGACGTGGTTATAGCTATTATTTATTAGGTGTCGTAAATAAGATTTAATTATCTAGGAGATTTTTCGTTAAATGAAGGATTTTTAGTTTAATAAGAATGCAATATTATATTTAATAAATGGAATTAATACATTTTTAAGGTACCTGGGTGCGGTAGGTTACAAGACCTTTACGAAACTTTTATTATTTCCGTTAACGAAAGAATTTATTAGTTTCTCGAAACTTTCGTTGCTCTTTCATACAAAAGCTAACATGTGGAAAGAAAAACTAAGAATAACTCGACAAGTTTTAATAATAATCGAATATTTTCACTTGTTCCTCGGTCATGCTAGCGATTGCTCGGCACGGCACATGCTCCAGCGCGGAGTTTCGGCAGGTAATTGGTTACCCAAAAACCACAACAAATACAAATAATGCCAACAAAAAATTTTAAAATATATTTAATGTTATTGGTTATTGGTTGTTTCGAAATATTCGTGGACATACGTGAAACTACTATTTCCATGGGAATGTCTATTAGAGAATTGCATAACCTATTGCCATGGGAATATAAATAGTGGAATCTTTTCCCATGGGAAAATTTTCCAATGAACTCGAGAATCGAGCCTCAGGCAGTGTTTTGGTTTCGAGTACAAATGGAATTGTTACAGAATTGTTTATAATTACGGACCATTGCGCAATAGCTGCGCATGGTTCTGGAACAATTCTAGAACGTGAACCAAAACAAACCTATAGGTACCTACATATATATATTAAAATCTTGAAAATAATGCATTCGTTTACAAGCCTACTTCTCCACCTCATCAACCAACTTAGACGCGGTTACAAGGGGGTAAAAGGGTAATTACTTCAAGATTTTACAAGAAAGCAAAAAAAAACAAGATGACGCCGACGAATAAAACTATTTACAACCCTCCCCTCAAGAAATCTTCACAGATCCGCGCCTGGACCAACTACGTAATCTACGTGTAATTTGCGTTCTGTTTTATTTGATACTGAAATGGTCTCAGCTCTCTTGAACTTTCTTCTGCGATCTCACGACTAGTCAGACCAATTCTCTACTCCTGGAAGTGATTCAGGATCACATGAACAAAATGTTTTAATCCGCATCAACAATTCATCCCAACATTCCTTTAAAAGCGTCAACGTTATCTAGAATTTTGATTCATAAAATAATATTATTAAAAGGATCCAAATTAATTAATAACTTTTTCAAAAGATTACCTTATGTTAAAGAAGTTTGCATTTTCCATCAAAACTTTATTGATGTATCGTGACTAATCATAATGTAGAAAATATTGATCAAACATTACCGCAAACACCGAATTTTAAAATAGCTCCCAGACATTATGGATAAATTTAGCACTAGTCCTAATCTGGTAATGTAGGGATTTGTGCTGCTTCATGGTTTAGTGATAACGTTTCCACAGTTCAAATCAGTCATAATAATAATTGCCTAAATATATACATAAGGAATAACTGCACATACGTCTATATCAACTAAAGGGGTTTAAGATAGGTAAGTACAAAACCATAAATATATTTTTTTTAATTAGGTATTTACTTCTAAAAATGTACAAAATTATTTTTGAAACTCTGTATATATTGTAAAAATAATATCACACTGCTTGCTCAAACCCTCTCTACATTGTATAAAAACACAATTAAGTTATTACTTACATATTAAAGTTTCCAATAAAATTTGTAACTCATTCCCGGCATAGATAGATAATGTGAATAGATGGGATACTCGGTAAAATTCTGAGGTGATGTGCTGCCATCTATCAAATTGGAGTTTTACTAAATTCAATGTGGCTGCTTGCGGCGGGAATTTTGAAATTTAACGTTCTACTAGCTGCGAAAAATATAATTAGAAAATCAAATAAAAAAAATAAATTGGTTTATTTTGACTAGTTTCAAATTATAAACAACCATATTGACTGTTTTATGATTTGAAACTAGTCAAATATTTTGCCAATTTATATTTTTATTTGATTTTACTACCTGCGTGAAGTTGGCCCTACCATGTTATGATAATTACACCAAAGTTGTACCAATATTTTGCAACTAATTTGCAACTTGCAATTTGCAACTGTAATTCCCTTCAGATTCTGCGTCTTCATCATCATCACTCTCTGTAATATTATTTTCTTTATTATGTTCTATTTCTTCACCATTAATATCATTTAGAGTAATACCTTTTATTAGGTTTAAAATCTTATTACACAATTTTAAAACAACTTGTAAGTCACTCTTCTTGGTTACTTAAAATTGTTTTATTATATTTTACAGATATAGGAATATTTAATAATATGCTCCTCTTAAAATGTTAAATTATATTTTATTTTATTTTGTTTTGTTTTGTTTAATTATGATTTACGTTATCAAATACAAAAATGTACCTACTAAATATTTAGTAGATGCACATGGTGCTTATATTTATATCACCATCTTAATTTATTAAAGTAAAACTGTAATATTGTAACTATAAATTTTAAATATATGTTAGTATGTAATAAAATAGATTAAGAAAAAGATGTTGGCCCCAAAAAATTCCAGGTCTACGCGACGTTGTGGCTGGGCCGCGTGAATTAAGCCCCAACAACTTAGGAATTCACTTCCGGCGTAACCACGAGGTTGCAAATTTTTTTACAAAGGTTGCCTAAAGTTGCAAATTAGTTGCTAATTTATGAAAAAAATTCGAGGTCACTACGACGATGTGGTGGGGCCGCGTGAATTTGGCCCCACCAACTTAGGAATTCGTTTCTGACGTAACCACGAGGTTGCAAATTTTTTCACGAAATTTGCCTAAAGTTGCAAATTAGTTGCTAAATTATGAAAAAGGTTCGAGGTCAATACGACGATGTGGTGGGGCTGCGTGAATTTGGCCCCACCAATTTTGTTTTAGCGATTAGAACAAAAATGTAAGGTTACAAATTTTTTTATACCGGTTGCTTAAAGTTGCAAATTAGTTGCAAAATATTGGTACAACTTTGGTGTAATTATCATAACATGGTAGGGTCAACTTCAAGCAGGTGATTTTACTTCATTATATTTTCTCATTAACTTCAAATTTGAAATAAAAAGCAATTTATTTTTATTTTTTTTTTATGAAAGTAAACAAGTAAATTAATTCCACATCATACAATTTGTCTATTTAAACATGGAAATGCTCAGACAAATATGCATTTACACCATTTAAATAATTAAATATTTATGAAACAAACCTATAAAAAATGTTTTCTGTAACAAAATTAGCATGTATGGTGCTCAAGACCTTTATAAGAGTTTTGCAACTTACGAGTGGCAAATAAGTTTGAAAAATTGAAGTTCATGCGTCATCCTTTTGGTGTCTATCAATGCGAATTTGAGTGTGGATATAATTTGCCATATTATGCTTATCAAGTCCACGAGTTAGGTTGCGCAGCATTTCATCATCAGATAATTTTTTTATTGATTTATTTGTAGATCGCTTGTAGTTCATCAAATTCTTATTCATCCTCTGGGCATTGTGATAAATGAATTTAGCTTTCGAGCTTAAATTAAACTTACACACGTTTGAACCCTTGAAGATTTTGGGGTAATTTTTCTTGTTTGTTGTCAATGGCATTGAATCAATTTTTGATATTGATGGATGAGGATCACAGATTTCATCGATATACTGAGTATTTTGGACGGCCACTATTTTCTTTGCAATAACAATAATCATTAAAAACTGAAAACAAATAGTAGTTTGGACAATCCACTTGAGTTGTACAGTATAATTTTTCTACAACCCACTAACGAAAATCTACAAATACTAAAAATTATTTAAGATTTATGATAATATGATTAATTTAAAAATAACTTTTACTAATTTATAAAATAAAATAAACAAGAAAAAAAATTTAATTTTGTATTTCTCCATCTGAGATTCGAACTCGAGTCTTTTGTATGGAAGGCAAGACCACTGACAACAAGACCATCTACGCGTTTATTTTGTTAATTAAATTGACTTCCTATAGTTTTGTTTAAATTAACAAATTATTATCGGGACGGTGGTGTAGCGGTCTATCGCGCTTATATTCATTTATAGGCAAGTTTATGAGTCTGAGACTGCTGGGTTTCGAATCCCAGACCAGACCATGTGGATTTTTAATTAAATTGCATGGTTCGGTTTAGGATTTGATGTGTGGCGTATTAATAGAAATTCAATTTCTGTTGATATGACATGCAGATTAAAAAAAATTCGCCATACATTACCGTCTCGATGATGGTGGGTGAGGTTTTCCGGGTTATCCTCACCTGTAAGTCAAATGGCACCATCAATCATCTTTAAGTCGCCCCGGAGCGCCACGGCAAATAATAATAATAGCCGTTCCTTCCCCTACACAAGTCGTTCAGTCGACTTCAGGGGTTGAAATTCACTCGTAAGGGGATGAATTAGGGAGAGTATTATTATTATTATTATTATTATTATTATTATTATTATTATTATTATTATTATTATTATTATTATTATTATTATTATTATTATTATTATTATTATTATTATTATTATTATTATTATTATTATTATTATTATTATTATTATTATTATTATTATTATTATTATTATTATTATTATTATTATTATTATTATTATTATTATTATTATTATTATTATTATTATTATTATTATTATTATTATTATTATTATTATTATTATTATTATTATTATTATTATTATTATTATTATTATTATTATTATTATTATTATTATTATTATTATTATTATTATTATTATTATTATTATTATTATTATTATTATTATTATTATTATTATTTATAATTATAGACGAATTAAAAATAGAAATTCTATTATTTATCGATTCTACACAAGAATTACTCAAAAAAAATATACAGACAATTAGTTTGACAGAATTGTCACTTATTTCAAATTTTAAAAATATTAGCAGTCGGTTTATCAAAATATGAACTGTGATTGGTGAATTTAATTTTTTTGCGGTGTTATCACTACCTAGAATGAATATGAAATATATTCGTTCAGTTGAAGGCAATAGCCATACTTTTTCGTTTTGTAATCTATGCGTAGATAAGCTAATATGCATGTGGGTGTAGAAAAAAAGAAATTAAAATAACAAACCAATTATTTTAACACTGAATCAAAAACAAGTTTGTAAATATCACTTACCATTGGTGCCAAACAGTACAATATGCATTTTTCTTGTTACAAATTGTTTGGTTATCCTTAATATGACGACCGCATATTTAATATCTGTGTGCTTTATTATTCGTTGCTGAAACTCATCTTCATATCATTTGAAAAGATGCTTAAAAAGGTATTGAAAAATATATTTAGATAAATCAAAATTCAGTGAATTTTGAAGTTTGACACGAGATGACAACTGACATTTCGATACGAGCGTCATCCCGTTAATTGGAGTGGTACTAAAGTACCTTCCTTATATTTTGAGTTAACAGCCCCTGCTTATGCCGATGGTAGCATGCTAACTTTCAAAGCTCATCTCCAAAGAATAAATCATATCTAAAAATAGTACATATTCGCAACTCGATCTTGCAATTCGTTTGTCCTTTTCCAAACGTAAAACATTCAGTTAATTTTCTCGGCAAATGGCCGTAATTAACAACAAAAAATAATGTTTAATCTCTACCGTTGTAAACTACATATTCTCATCGGCACGAAAAAAAAAGAGCACTTGCAGATTTCAAACAAAAAAAAATTAATTTATTGTTTTTTTATGTTTTATGGTTATAACAACTTACACACAAAAAACAACATATTTTTAGTATTTTCTAACAACAATCAACCGTTTATTTAAAAAAAACTATTGTCACATTTTAAAGAAGACACCACAAAAAAAACGAATGCGTTATCCAAAGTGAGCTTAAGTTTAAGTTAGTGAAAACTGAAGCTAGCAAAAACTAAAGAGGCGCATTTATAATAAAGGGTGTTTCCTCCAAGTGCTTGAAATATTGCTTGCATTCTCCTTGGCATGCCTATAATAAAATGGCGAATGTATTCTTGAGGAATAAGGTAAGGTCTCATTCCCCTAAAGTTTGTTGCAATTTATTTAATGTTAAAGGAGCCCAAGTATGTACCAAATGTAACCAATTGTTCAATTGGGTTAGCATTCCAGGGCCTCCGAGAGCCAGGTCGGGCCCCGCGACTATAAAATAATTAAGCCCTGTCATTATCACATTTCTAAAAAAGTCTTCAAGCAAAAATTTGTCCTCCTCTTTAGTGAAATCACTAAAAACAAAAAAAAATCTTCCCTCCGGGATTAGTCCCAGCTATTCCCCTTATTATCATGCATCAGAATAAAATTACCTCCAATAAAATCGACATCAATGTACCTGGCAGTAGTTGATGAGCCTCTTGGAACGATGTAAAATTCTGTATGTTCCTCCAGAGAAACTCCATCCCACACCATAACTGAACCTCCTTGGTAGCCTGCCCTAGGACCTAGAATGGAAGGTAGGTACATTCTACAAAATGCTCTTGTGGTCTTCACCATATTCTCTGGAGGCCGCAGGCTAAATATCGACTCATCAGGAAACAAAATAGGCCCCACATTCATTTTCACCCTAGGGTTCATGATTCCTGGCAAACTAAAGTCGCGCGACCCGATGAGACGTCTAAGAAGCTGTGGACCTGTTGTGGGTCTATGACTAGCAAGGTTGGCTTCTTCAAGTCTTCGTCTAACAGTCCGTTTTCGCGTACGTTGGTATTCCGGACGTGATGGAGTCGATTTCAGATTTCTACAGCTGTAGCGTGACGATGACTTTGTAAGATGATAAAGCGATCATTATGGGCGTTAGTTTTTCGTTACGGGGCAGTTCCAGGTCGTCCAGTTTAACTTCCAGTTTAAAAAAAAAAACGTGTATAAATACGATACACAATACTATTGGATGCCAAATATCGCCTACTTATTCTGTCTTGAAACAAAGCGACTATAGTAACTATAGCCGCTGTTTCAGGGATTAACCGTCATATTTTCAGCTCAAATAAACGCAATGCAACTTTAAACTTGATAAATACTGAAAAACTTCAAAATACCTGTCAAATTTCTCGAAACAATAAAAGCCAATGGCCAACTATGCATTTTTAGGTGATATAAAATTATGCAATTTTTATTTTAGTAATTTTTTAATAAAACCCAGGTTTTCTTTTCAAATAAACAGTTGATTGATATTAAAAATTACTTAAAAAATGTTTTGTTTGTGTATAAGTTATTTATTATAACCATAAAACTTCAAAAAACAATAAATATCTTTCTTCTAACTTTGACGTATAAAGCGACACCTTGTAAACGAAACTGGTTACGAAAAATTCACTATGTCACCAGTTGCGAAAAGAAAATAATAATAAAAACCTTTTTTTTTTAAATTAATATATACATTAATATTAAAAATTAGTAAACTTACAACCTAGTAAGGTATTTTTATATCTAAATTGTGTAAGTGCCCCTTTTTTCGTGCCGGTGAGTGTATATTCCATCTCACTCGGAAAATAAAATCACTTGAGTGTCATACTTAATATTATTTCGGATTTTCTACAGATTTTTAACCATCTTTAAAAAATAATTTTGAGTTATGTACTTTGGAATAAAATAAATTCTTATGTGTAATACCAATTCAAATCTACAGTGTACTAGTATATACTCGTATATATCACCATATCTCTCAGTAAATATTTTTTTTTATTGATGGTTATGTACTTACTCCCTTTATCTATTGTTATAGATGTATATAGTATGTAGCCCATATCCCACTTCTGATTTAATAATTTTTCTTAAGATAATTTGAAATGTCACACAAAACTTACACCGAACTATTCAGAACAACGCAAGACATCTTAAACGAAACTGTTCAGTTAGAACCCGTCCAAGCAGACAGACGTGAAGACAGAGACCTCTTAGTAATTTTATACATGAAGTATATAGGAATAGCCAATAAGCTGACAGTATGTGTCGATCAAATGGTACAACCTCAAAAAAGGATGCTTGTTCAAAAATTACTGGAAGCTTCCCTTGGAAGAATTTTGGAATTGAAAGCGGATTTAGTGGAGGCTGATTTAAATGAGTTCACCCATTGTGGAGATGTTATTGAGAAGTTGAAGATTACTCCTAATCAGAGAGAGTTGATGGTGCCAACTTGCTTCAGAAGAGAGCGGCAAGATGAAATTGATTATCACAAGAAGGTATGGTTTTATATTTTGTTTAGGAATATGTAACTAGTAGCATTTGTATGGCCGCAAGCTTCATCTGATGACTAACAAACTTATTTTAAATTGCAAAGGAGACGTAATGCTTCAATTTCCATAAGTAAGGGGATTAAAGTCAGGCATCTTGGTTAGCTCCAATACATGTGGGAATGTTGTCTTCCTAAACCTGTAAAACTATAACCTACATTACAATACCCGTTATTTTTAAATTAATTAGGATTAAACTTTGCAGCTCATCGATGACACTCTTTCCAGACTGGGTTTTCTGGATCAAGTACCCAAGAAGGTTCCCATGACCGAACAAAAGGCGATCCTAATTATACAAACTCATGAACGTGCCCGCCAAGGAAGGCTGCGACATCAATTTATGAAAGAAATCAGATCTATGAAAGAAAAAGGAAAACCTGTACAAGAAACTCCAGAAGAAGAAGCCAAAAGAGGCGGGATAAGTCTTGCAGCAGCAATGCTAATCCAAAAAATCTGGAGAGGATATATAGCTAGAAGAGCGACTAGAAGGAGAAAACTACAAGAAATGTTGCTCATAGGTATAATTTAATGGACATATATTTGTTTTCACCTTTGGGGTTCGGGGATGGTCTTAATAATTCGTAGGGGGATTTCTGAGATTTGTTTATAAATTTTAAAATTATTCATATAAATATCATTTTAAATTTTGAATAATTAATAAGTCTACTCTGTTAAAATGTGAAATATATTGTTTTGTCTTGTGTCCGTCTGCGATCAAGAATCTTAACTATATATTCTTGTAGTTTTTAATTCTTTTCTAGATTATCTGAGGCTGTGATTTGTATTGAGTGTCCTCTTTACTAGTGTATGACGATTTACAATCATAATTACAGTTCTACGCTGGTTTGTGCTAAAAGAAATAGCTCGGTTGTAAGTTTTAAGTTTTCCGGTGGGTTTATTTGGGGATGTGTCTCTTATTACATTCATTTCGATGATCCAGATACGCTTCCAATTAATTAATATTCAGAGGCGCATAAATGTTTCAGTGCTTCACCTGTACAGTTTCTCCTGTATCCTGTATGGTTCTAATTCTAATACGATAATGGTTAATTAGTGTTTAGTCCCTCTTAATATATCAATATTTGATCGACAAAATTTATAACGTTTATAATTTGATTACCGTATTATAGATATTCAAGGGTTTTAAATCCAATGCCCAATAGTACACAGGAGCTCTTCTACTGGGTACTGGATTCCACAGAATTTAACCGCTTCTAATTAATAGAGTATCTTTCGTTATAGTTAAAAAAGATAGTACTTTTTTCAGTACAGAGTCAATGCAGCTCATATTTGTGACAATGAATACCTTCAGGATACGAGGACTTTTCTAGTCACACTGGTTTTGACAAAGTGGGTTTTTATAAGTAGTCCTTATAATCCATATTAAACAGATTTTCTTAGGTGCAAAAATCACAAGGATTATTAGCATTCTCCATGCTTTTGATTGAATAACTTTGGAGGGAATCAAATAAAATTATATAAATAATTTACATTAGAACCTCTACTAATATCATTGGAAACATCCCAACTTTTAATATTAATTAAATTATTTAATTTGTAGTCTTTGTTACTGGTTAAACATATCGGATATTTATTCTGTTAATAGGAATGATACCCCCTGTTAAAACTAAAAGTGAAGAGATAGAAAAAGATAAACAAAACCAAAAATATAGACACACTTTACAAGAACTTCGCCGTAAGGATTATGAACAGTCAATTAAAAATATTAGAGCTCATCTAGAGAAACATCAAAGAGATGTAATTTTGGAACAACTTAGTGATCAAGTTAGAGCATGGTTACTGGAGTATAAAACTACAACTGGTAAGATTCCGGAATATACAGGAGAGGACCGAAGTGCATCAAGAACTATGTTAAGTAGACAAGGTAAATTTAGAAAATTAGATAATTAACACATAAAAAACCTTTGATATACAAACAGACCCATACTATTGAGATACAATTTTAATGACTGCTTTATTTTTAAGGTACGGATAGCGAATTAAGTAAATCTACCCAAATATCCTCGAAGGAATCGAAAACGAAGAAGGACAAGAGCTCTAAAGCAGCAAAAGATAGCAAATCAGATAATGTAGAGGAAGAAGATCAGTCTACTAAAGCAATTGTTTCGACTTTTGTGCCAGAATTAAATCTGAGGAAAGAGGAATATGACGAAGTTTGGAGAAGCAAAGATGAAACTGGGAATTTTCGTCAGTTTCATTATAAAAATATGATAGAACATGAGCAGATGACTGAAATAGAAAACGAGTTAAGAAAAGTTGTGGATGAAATGATGATGGCTGAACTGGAAGTTCTGCAAGTAAGTTGAAAATCTCTCGTTTTTATCTTTTTTTTTATCTGTTACCATATACCATTACAGCGTCGTCGGCAGGTTTGCATTTTCGATTCATTTTCCATTTTGTACTTATGTAAGATTCTTCATTTTTATATACATTTTTTTATTGATGGTTTTATACATATGCTAAATTTCTATACCGACTGTGGAAGTATCTACAGTTATTCAACACCATCACTCATCCTGGTATATTTTTTAGGAAGCGTTTGATAAAGACAGAGGTCACAAAGGAAAGAAAAAGTCTAGTAAAAAAGCCAGAAGAACTGGAAAAAAAAGCAAAAAGAAGAAAGAAAAGGATTTAACACCGGACAGAACAACCGAATCTCTATTTGAAGAATTGATAGCGAACGGTATTATAAAAAAGTAAGTTTGATGTATATGCATTTTCGAGACTAATATTATGCCTAGTGCACAATATGACATTTCTGTAGTGCAAGGACGTTTTTTTTATCACCAGTACAAAGTATCTTCTATAACAGTAATAGTTGTAATTGGTTGCTTAGTACTTTTTATTACACTCGGATTTTATATTAACAAGGTTAAAAGGCAAAAACAGATGTCCATCATTATAAAATATGAAAATAAGTGCCTTAAACAGTTTGATAGTACAAAAATAAGTTGAAAATTATATGGGGTATCTCCTAAAACAATAGGAGTACCTTGATGACATAGGTATAGTTTATTTAAACATGCATGATAGTACAGTTTTTATGGCAAAGGATTGTTCAAAGCAGAAAAAAAGAAATATTGATACCTTCTTATCTGAATTTTCACTAGATTTTAGTATTACCACCCCGAATAATCTCGAATACAATACATCACAAAATATAAATGAACAAACCCTAAGGGATTAATCAATAATTCTATACCTCAGTGACGAGGAAGGCGAAATTATTTCAATATAAAAAATAGTAAACTGTCAAGTATTAAGTACCCACATTTATTTTTATAAAAATAGTATACTAGATATTAGGTTAGGAAATTTCCTTAAAATTTAATAATAAATATACACACAACCAAATTTATATGATATACTAAAAAAATATTTTCTCATAAAACACTCATATTTCGTTTTTAGAAATACGGGGTGATTCCATATAAATTTGTTTGTTTGTATTTCGGGTACTAGCGTCATGTAAACTTATTATAATTAATATAAATATAGAGTTAGATACCTAAAAAAATTAGTCGTTTTCTCCCGATCATCAGTTTACCCACTTCTCACAAAAATAATAATTGGTTCTATTGTTCCCCTATTAACATATCAAGTTTCCAAAATTTCTCTTCCACTGCTATGACAAGTCTTATAGCGTTTTACCAATTGTCCGGTAAAATTTTTGATATGGACTCTCATAATAGTTGACGAACATCTTGAAGTTTAAATGTTGTATTGTTTCTCGCGACATATCCCTTCATATGAGCCCAGATTAGTTCAATGGGGCTAAGTTCACAGTGATAAGGAGGTAACCGCAACACTTTAACTCCATGCTCTTTTTTGAGTAATCCCTCTTCTGCCACTATTTCTTTGATTATTAGCCAATCAGAGAGCTCTTGCTTTTCCATTTAGTGTTAGATAACGGTTTCTTTAATCTTGAATGGAAACTGGCATAGTCCATAACTATTACAGAATTGGTCGGTAATAAATCTATCATTTGACTGAAATATTCCTCAAAAACATCAGCTGTCATTTCTTCATGGTAGTCTTTCGTAGAATTTGAAACAAATTCTAACAAATCCTTTATCTCCTCCAATATGAGTGATAATTAAACGACGACCTTTACCATTTGCAAATTTTAAGACAGTAGACAAACCTTCCATAAATACCAGACGAGCTTTTGTAACCTGTTTATCTTTTTTTACAAAATATCCTTCATTTATTCATGTCACATCCAAAAAAAAATATTTTTGTCTTCTCTTCTAAATTTTCTAATTTCCCTTAAATATTGCCTCCTCCAACAAATAATTTCATCTTTCTCAATGAGCGCAGATTTCCTATTGTTCTTCTCTCAAACGAAATCTAATTCATGTAAAGTTTTCCATAATTTCTTTTAACGTTTGGCAAAGTTTCGTCTCCATTAATGTCTACTAAAAGTTTATCCAAAGTAGTTTTTTTTTGTAAATAATAGTAATGCACTTTTCTTCGGATCATTTATTTCATAGTACAGTTCATCAAATTTCTAGAGGCTTTCGACGGCTAGACAGAGAAAGCACTACTGACAGGCATCCCGACGGATTTACGCAATGAAAGTACACTCTGCGCATCAAGTATTTCACTATTTCATTCAGACGTAAATGTCAGATGTAAATTTCGCTAAAACATTTCTTTTATTTTCGTTTGTGTTTTTTGCTCATTACAGTTTAATAGAACCTAAGTATGGAGTTTAATAGCAAATTAAGAGGCCGCGTGATTAACAGTCAATCTCGCGAAATAATAGCCAATGTTATAGAGTTTATGAGAAGAGAAGGAAACTTTAATTCACCTTCAATACCATTTAAAAATGTAAATGATCGTGTTGCTGCAGCCACAGGAGTATCTAAAAACACTGTCGTCCGCATTTCTGGAGAGAAAAAAAGAATCGATAACCGTGAGATATCGGAATTTTCATCACCAAGAAAAACCATTAAAAAACCAAAAACAGTTAATGATATAGATGAAGCTGCACAAGAATCAAATTTTATTTTTTTATTATTAGATAGCTATTTTTGTTTCTGAGTTGTGTTCATTTACAGGCTCAATTTTTTTCCGTTTCTCCTTTTTGATTTTATATGGGGTTTCAAGTTGTTTTTGACTTATTTCGACGTAAATCACAACAACACACTTTTTTAATAAAGCAAACAAGTGTTAAGAGGTATATGTACGTGTAAACTACAATTACAAAAAATTTATATGAAACCCATGAAACCACCAACAAAAATGTAAAGCTAGCTTCCGTACTAGAACATGGTGTCATTCGTCGAGATAATTTATCGTTTTGTTTAATAGATCAAGAAATGTAAATATTCCCCTGTTATTTTTTATAAAATTATAAGAGAAATAAATTTTTTTCTAAATAGTATAGTTTATTATTTTGTAGAAAAACAAAATTTCGAAAATTTTAGTAATGTTTCAGAAACAACCGTTATTAATAATAGGTACCATTTTCCTTAATAAGGTAGAAATAAAATATAAACTATTTCCACGATTTACAAAGGCCTACAAAAAAATTATAGGTATTTTCCGCTATCCTATAAAAGTTATATTTTCTGACTCAATTTCAAAAGGTTGAAGGAATTCCAAAACACCTTTTATGGCATAATAATTATTTTCAATTCTACATACTATCTTTAGCTGCTTTTAAAAACGTTCTAAGAAAGTCCAATCAGACAAATTTAATCCCTAAACTATTCCACACTTTTAAAATTTAATTACCTAAAAATATTAAAAACTATTTAAAATAACTTGTTTAGCAGACTGTACAATAGCTATCTTAGTCACACGTAGCGCGTTCTCTGTCTGGGCGTCGAACATCTCTAGAAATTTGATGAACTGTACCGTCTATTTGAATGGGTTTTGTCATAGTTGACGTTTTAGGTGCTACAATAATACTTCCATCCTTTCGTTGCTTCAAAAGTCTATAAATGGTTGCTTCTCCAACTCCGGTCATATTTGAACACTTAGAAACTATACTCCGAACAGTAGTACTATTGAAATGTTCATGTACAAGAGCGTCATGTATATTTAACACTAAAGTTTTCATATGCAGCACTTTAATTTCACAGGTGCGTTTGTGCCATTTTTATTGCACAAATTCACTTGATCAATATCGCTTTTTATCGCCTATTATTAAAGAACTAACAATTGTGCGTGTTACAATCACAGGACTACACAAACAGAAATGTAAATCTTAACTAAATTAATGTACAATCTGCATAACACTTTCTGCCGATTAGAAATTTTAATCCTTTTTAAGAAAGTTGAGGGCTACTTAAATTGATCATGAATTGTAAATATTTTCTACCTGTAGAGATTACATACTTATCTTAAAATGACTAGAAAATTTAAGACAAGAATTGGGATAAATTGGTATTTTTAAAATTTTTAGGAAGAAAACCAAAGATTTTATTTTGAAATAAATAATAATAGATCTTTTATTTTAGAAATTCTCCGTCACTGATTTATGATGTTATATTGGGGTTTATCTCCTAGGTCATAAAAATTTTGATATCATTCATTTTAAAATAAACTATATACGTGGAATTATTATTTCTAACAAAAATGTCTTGTAATTTTTATCCTAAATTTAATAAATATTAAAATGATTAGGTACAGCTGATATGGCGGGCAAAGCCGTAATTAAATTAACTTTTTTCCTGGAAAGATTTAAAAAAGATCCGCTAGGAGCAGCACCGGTGGGGGGAGGCTTGGGGGGTACATATGTTTTGATTTCTCTATTGACAACAACGTCAAAAGTATAGGTTTATAATGGAACTAACGGAAGATGATGTACCTGGAGCGAAATTGAAATTTGCAAAAGTGCAAGATCATCTTGTCGGGGACTTAAAACGATGGCTTGCATATCGTGGCTTAACCGTGTCAGGTAATAAAAATGTCCTAAATGTAATGTTGAAAATTTTGTCATTTTAAATAAACTATGTTGTTATTTTATATATGTAAGAATTGAAGAATGCATTGCAAATGGTAATTATAAAAATATTTTCATTGAAATTGATGGTGGTAAATGTCTAACGGATAAACAGCAACGCATGAAATTACTCAATCCAAATTTTCTATCCCAAGCTATCCCTCGTTCTTTTTGCTATGCTATAATGTATATTACTACTGGTCCTATTGATACTTTAGATTTGAATGCTACTTTATCTGACGGTGAACAATTACTAACCTTTGAAACTGTCGCTGGCAATGGATTTGGGTTTTCTATTGTTGGTACAAATTTTACACCATCTTGCTTGTAACGACTGTCAGACGTACAATTAGCAAACGCACAATGTTTTGTAGGCATGACAATTTGTTTTTTAATTTATAATTTATTTATTCTAAAAATAATAAAACGTACGTTTGACGTAATTGTCAATAGAGAATTCGAAACATGTGTACCCATAGATAAACTAATAAAGAAGATGGTCGGATTCTGTGTTAATCTTTGGAAACGTAGTGCTGCGAATTAGTATGGAACGGATCTTTTTTTGAACTACACTGGCTGATTGATTTGTCAGTAAGAGGCATAAAAAAAGAAGAGTGTTAACGTAACCGCGATTCATTTAAATATCTTTATTTATTTATATTTTTTGGGGTTCATTACTTTAAAAAGAAAAACTAATATTTATATTAAAATATTGTATTTAACATATATATTAGTTTTTTTTTAGTTATAAAACCCCAAAAAATGTATACAAAAATGTAGACAAAAAATATTTACACTGAAATAAAATATAAGACAAATATATTTAAATTATTTATTATACAGTAATACATACATAATGTGTTAATAAAGAACAATTGTAAGTGAAATGAATACTAGTTTCCCCACATTCTTGTAAAAATGGACCATACTTTGATGGGCGTCAGGTGTTTCCTATAAAAACAAAACAAAAAGTGTACATATATGTTATTGAACAATTTCTCTTATCAAAATGTTGACCATTTTTATAAAACTAAGTTATTTTTAATTATTTGACGAAGATTGAGAACGACGCAGTCAACATATCCAACAATTTTGTCATTAACTGTATCAAAAGTGAGTTTTTCGGTTAGAGCTATTTCGTCGAACATTAAAATACAATTCCTATCAATTTCTGGCATTTTTCTAACAATTTCTTTAAATCTGGAAAACACTGAATCATTTATCCCCGTTTCAAAATGTAAATCACTTAAAATTTGTTGGATAGTAGATTTACTAGGCAACGAAATGCATTTTCTTAAAAAATTATATGCTCTTGGACCATTTTTATATAATGCTAAAGAAAAAATTTTATTCTGAGTGGTCCAAGAGGGTTTCTTTCTCTTACAATTTTCTAAACTACTTTTAAAGAATTTAATTCCAATCGGATCTAATTTATTATTAAAATCTGAAAATAACTGAGTTTTGGATAATTCAAAGACTTTCTTGATTTTATTTTTGGAAACACGTAGAGCTTTCTTTAGCTTACAAATTCTAACGTTTTGTTCTCTATTAATAAAATACAGCTTTTTCTCTTTGGGACTTAAATTTTTGACTTTACTTTCATTTATTTGTTGCAAAACAGTTTTTCTCCGTTTGGAGGGTTGTTCAAATTGTACATCACTAATATTTAGTTTACGTTTGCAACTAATTTCTTGATTTTCGTTGCTGATTAGCAAATCTATCTTATGCTGCTGTGTTTGTGCTTCAGCCTCAATATATTCTGAAATCTGGCTCTCGGGTTGTATATTTGAACTGGATGGATAATTATCTAAAGAAATTGGTACAGAATGTACAACTAGTCGTTTACGTTTTGAGGAAACCTTACTAAAAGACTGGCAAAAAATGATCTTCACAAAGATAGCGAGTATTATATTATCATCTAAAGTTAAATTCTTAAACCAGTTCTGGCGAACTTTAACATCAGAAGGAAAATGAAAAAATGCTTTATTTGAATAACCAACTTGCTGAATATTAGAATAATACTTATTTAAACAATTAGGAGCTGAACAAGAATACTTAACTATACCCGGGCCAGACATTTTTGTTTCAAATATTAGAAAAGGAATTGTTGAAATATGAAATTAGATACCTATATATCGTTAAGGCTAAGAAAACAATGATAAACAAAGTCCTTAAATACTTAATATTAAATTAAAGTTAATACTTACTAATTACATCAAATCAGCACCGTTTGTTTCTTAACCTAAAAATAACTTACCTACCCATGTAACTTACATCATAAAATTAAAAAAAAGTTTTATTTTATCATCATATCCCGCCTTCCGCCATCACGTTTTTCATTTTTTACAAGGTTGTCAATCCCGTCTTTTAAAAATCTCAGCAATAGTATGGACATTGTATGGATGGTATGGTGCGCATGTAGATTGATAAAAAATTAAAATAAAATGAATTTGAAATAACTATCATCTCATGAAAGTTTACGGAAACCGGCAACATCGCTTTCATACTATTGCGATGGTGGCGCTAACTAATAGTATGCTGGGAACTATGCCGTGTTGACAGTGGCGGGCAGTTAATAAATTCATCTTGTTTTATATTAATTTATCTATGTCCCTTAGACTAGGAAATAAAGAGGGGACTCATAACGTCGCTGAAAATCTTGTTCTATTCTGACACCAACAATATTCGACCAAAGGCCTAACATGTTGGAAATAAAAAACGAATTTGTATTTATGTTATTAGTACTGCATTGATCTTTTTAAGTATAAGGCAAGTTCAAAGCGTAAGATTTAAAATAAATAAGACACAAGAAAAAATAAACTGAATGAAATCGTTTACATAATAAAATGAGTGTTTTTTTAAATTCCGCAAAATAAAACATTATTTACATGTATTACAAAAAGATTTATTTTAGGTAATAAAGAATGACACTATCCACGTTTTAAAGACATTTTAAATACGTTTGTTCACGACATTCGTGACATTTTGAAGATCTACGCTAAATATCCAAAAGATGTTTTAAAGGCGTCCATAGGACGTACTTTGTTACAAAACAAGGCGTCTTTAGGGCAGTCAAATTTTGTACGTCTTTAAGACATCCAGTTTTGTACATCTTGAAGACAAACCGTATTGGACGTGTTTAAGTCGTCTATTTACTTGATGGAAATTCGTTTAAAAAAAATAAATGAATACTTGTCTACTATATTTAATACTGTTTTGTTATACATTATTAAACTATTAAAACTGACACAGAGTAAATATTATTTTACAGTGTTGAATAAAATAATTAAAGTACTTGTTGTTATAAGAAACTATTCCCGGAAATCCTACTTTTTCCTACGAAAAAGTAATGAAAATATCCACAGACTGACGCTAAAAAAATTATACAATGGCTGTCCCTAGAATAAGACAGTTAGAGGAAGAACACGACTCGATACGCGCGCGCAAGACTATACAACCGGCCAATGGCAATAACGGATGACGATCATACATGCGCTGCAGCAGCACCAAGAATGGTGTCGTGGCGCCATATTCAAATATAGTGAAAAGAGTTGAATATCTACATTACCGACATATTTAAAACGTCCTAAAAAACATCCCAAAGACATTTTAAACCGTCCGTTTTACGTACCAGGACGTTTGGACGAAAGTAAGACATGAACTAGACGTCTTTAAGATGTAGTGTGTTATCTGAATATTATTAAATTGAGCTAGTAAGAAAAATTATACATGAATGAAGATAAATTTATTACTGACCCTTAAATAATGCTAATTTGGTATAATAACAAGAAGTTTTAGCGAACAACTCTTTTTTAATATCTTTTAAGTTTCTGTTTAAGAACTTTGATTTGTCTTATTTTTTCTTTATTCTTTTCTACCTGTTGTAAAAGTTATCTTCCAAGCCGTTTTATGCTAGGGCTTTCTAGGATAGATTCCTTATTTGAAGTTCTATTTGAAGGGCCTGGCTCAGCTTCCAAATACAATGCTCTTCTTTTAAAGTCCTACAAACAATCAATTATTACGGTAATGTTTTGAATTATACACAAAAGGGTTGCTAAATTCTTAAAAGTTCATAACATAATGAAAAGTAATTAAAAAAAGTATATGTTTAATTATGTTTATTAGTATACGCACCTTCTTTGTCTGCATGTATTTAGAGAATTCAGGAAATATAGTGGAAACTGCTTCATTTAGTAAACGTCTTTTACATTCCGTCCCATAAAAAAATATCTTTCAAAATATTTTGAACACAATCTATCATTTGGCGTAGGCATCCAATTTGCAATTTTCGTTATCTGAATCCAAAGATTTTTTTGCTTGATCCACAGGAAATCTAAAATAAAACAACAAATAAACATTGCTGCAATTAAATAAACAGCAAAAGTAAATTAGAATTTAATAAAAGTTCATATTTATAATTGTACGATACGCCATTGGAAAAAATTACATGTTTGGCCATTTTAATATCATTAATTGCCTAAATATCAATGAAAAGCATAAAATAAACAAACTTGGTGGGTAAAATTTATTACTCTGGAGTGAAACATGTACAATATGTAAATACCAAGTTGTATAACACCAAATAAAATGAAAAATATAAGAAAATATATAAAGTGAAAACGATTGATGTTTATCATTTACCTGTAAAACGTAATATCTGCTTCTTTCTTGCCGCTATAACTTTTACACTGATATGCCACACAATAAACCATTGTAATAAACCAACTATTTAATGTCATTTAATTCAAAATCACAAATAAACACGAACAAAAACTTTGGCGTCACCGAAATGCTTAGTACCAAAATAATGGCGGCCAATAGATAATCGGCAAAGAATAATACGTGTGCTCGATATACTTGTTACGCGTTCTCTCTTTATTACCTAGGCTAAGGTGTACCCCCCACCAGTGCTGCCCCTAGCGGATTAGCGGGTCTTTTTTAAATCTTCCCAGGAAAAAGGCTAATTGGAAGAGTTGATAATTTTATAGACATTAACATTTTTTTTTCTTATCGTGTCCCGCTCAGGTCTAAAACGATTTTATATATTTTTTTACAATTATAATTTAAATATATTTGTAAACAAGAGCTAGTGCTATGAAAATTAAACGCTTAACATGTTGTTAACAAAAATTGTCTTTGGGTGACCAGGTCGTCGCAGGCTTTGTTACTTTTGCCCGTCGCCACTTTAGAAACACCACTGTTAATCAAAACCCAACAGTGGATCGTTCAGTGGAGAATCCTACCTATGCTTCAGAATTAATTTGTAAATAATCAAATTAATCAGAAAAGTATAATACCAACCCGAGACCCTTGGATCCGTAAGTCCAGACTCTATCCTCTGAACCACCCATCCCCTTTTCCGCGCTAATATTCCATTAATTTGACTGAACTCTCAACACTTTTGGCAGAAATTCTTTTATATAGAGCACCCTTTATAGTGTCGATAATTCTAAAAAATATTCAGAAAACTCAACAACCACTCGGTGCTACAATAAATTTAAATATGGCTTATCGTTTATCTCTAATATACATGGTGAGATCACCTACGATTATCGTATGTACTGATATGCAAATCTTAATGTAAGTTTATCAAATTTCCAATAAATTACACAAAAATCTATCTATCGGGTGGTTCGGTTTCTACAAAAATTACAATAATATTAATTACAAAATAAAGTTCATTTTTTTTTCTATCTGCCTCTTCTACCTCTCTGCGTTTGCTATGTCGTATGGTATACTTATGTTCACTCTAATTATTTTTTTTTAGTATCACTTTGTTCTATTCCTCGACTCCTACTATTTTGCTGACAATCTAGCTTCTTTTTAATATGTCTCTTTTTTTTTATTAAATTCTATTTACCTTCTTTATATTTTATTTCAATTCCAATACAATTCTAATTTTAATATTTTTCTCGAATTTTCTAGACACGCACCTCTCTAGAACTGAAAATCTCAAAACTCCCATATCATTAAAAATTTTCCCGATATGACTTCACTTTAAATGTAGGTTTCCAGAAACTTCACCTCCCTATCATAATACAATTTTGAATAACACCGTCATTTCATTTTCCATATTCGTATATTTCACTCTGAATAACCCTCTGTATTTCTTTTTAGGTACCCAGAAGTTTACATTACCGACTTCCAAGGCGACATTTCCTTTTTCGCTCCAGCAAAATACAATACAGGTTTAGATCCACCAATAGCGCTAGGCGATGTACGACAGCTACTCATGGAATACTGCGTCGTTCCTATGCTCACTCCAAATCTTCACCAAACGACCCCTCACATAAAATCTCTTCTTTTAGCCGGAAGTAAAGGTAGCGGCAAACACCATTTGGTCCACGCAATTTGCACCGAGACGGGCTCCGTATTGTTCGATCTGACACCTGCGAATATCGTAGGTAAATATCCTGGAAAATCTGGGCTCATTATGTTGATCCATTTGGTGTTGAAGGTTTCCAGATTGTTACAACCGTCTGTCATTTTTATGGATTGCGCTGAAAGACCATTTGTTAAGAAAATACCAAAAACGGATAAGAGTGATCCGAAGAGGTTGAAGAAGGATTTGCCAAAGATTATAAAAAGTAAATTAATTTTTATTTAATACCATAAATATTAAACGATCTCTTCTTTTGAAGAATAATTATTAGTGATTCTCTTGGTAAATGTTGATTGGTCGTAACCATTAAATGATATTGTGATATGCAGACTCTATTTACGTGATCCTACAAAACATTCAACTTGTTCCAACGAAGGATTTTAAACCGTCTTAGAAAGCATAACTTCAGAATGGATAGTTCCATTTATCATACATTTAAAAGACAAAAGACTCTGGATACAGCAAGTGCGTATGCGTATCAAGTCATTCGTCGAAAATTAGTTTCTAAAATTAGCGAACATTACCAACCAACTAACTGTTCTGTCTCTTCATCATTTGTAAAATTGTATATTTATTTTAAGATTTTAGTCCAGAAGACAGAGTTATGCTGGTAGGTGTAACAAGCTGTCCTTGGGAGAGTGACCAAAAACTTCTTCAGCAAGTGTACCAAAAATTTGTAATGATCCCTCCACCTAATTATAGTTCAAGGTATACTGCTTGGAATAAACTTCTTGGAGAATATATGCCGAATAACTGGCAGTTTGATATGGGATTGGTGACAAGAATATCAGATGCTTATACCATAGGTATGAAGAATATGTATTTACAATGTTATTCTAGGTTCAACCTTTCATCTTCCAATATAACTAATTGCCAATAGTTTTTATTAGTGTCCAAACCTTTGATCTATGGGTAGTATTGCATTCCTAGAATCAGATTATAATAAGAACAACACCGCCACGTCATAACCATTACTTCGAATTTCGAATACATATTATCTATAACTATCAATAAATAAAAAATAAGTGAGTTGTTAGGTATAAAACAATATTTCCTATATTCCTATAATATTAACACTCCACTAAACCCCCAGTAGGCGGCGATAACCAATTAATTACTTTGCGAAATGATGACGTAGCTGTGTTCTTCTAATTGTAATGGAACCCTACACACGAAAAATTTTCGTACAATCGTTTTAAACACTTTTCTCTACGTTTCCGATCATTCTAAATTCAAAAACGCAAAACATGTGTGTCGTATGTGCGTACACCGAGATAAATTTCAATTAGCCCTTAACCAAGGGCGGATTAACGGGGAAGGGGGCTGAGGGTAATTACCCTCATGATTATAGTTTATAAAAAACCTATAAAACATAATACTCACAAACAAAGTATTGCTTCTTATAATGCAATAAAGAAATCGTCAAAATCTTGATTATTGAAACTTTAAAAATTCATATCTTCTAAAATATTAACTTTATCAAAAACAATTCATATTTATTTATATCAAAGTACATAATAAGAAAAATATATCAGTTTAAATATAATATTTTTCAGGAATTGTATAAACAATTTCAGAAATTTGACAACGTGGTAAAGAATTATCGCTAAAAATACTTAAAAAATTAAGAGTTTGATGATTTTCTTATGGACCCCATTATTAGATATTGACCAAATTTATAGAAATTGGATAGGGTAGTAAAGAATTATCGCTGAACATACATAAAAAATCCGATGAATTGAGAACATCCTCCTTTGAAGTCGGTTAAAAAATATAAAACAGAAAAAAGTCAACATTCTAATACAATTAAAACAAACTATTTTGTACCATGACTGTAATAAATTCATTATAAACGTGTTTTTCTACGCCTATGTCAGTAAACGTTAAAAATCGCACTGTCCACATTCCTTGTAAATGACATGCACGTAATGAGATCTCATAACATACACGTGCGTTTTGATAAGAAAACTTAAATTTCTTAGTTTATTATCTAGGTTAGACTTTATTTGGTCTATTTACATAAATTTAGTCAATTGATAAACATAAAAACTTTTAGAATTAGAGAGCTACAGTTTGGATTAAAAAAGTGATGCTCCTAAATGTAGGCAACACATTATAATATTTAAAAAAATAAGTCTCGTTTTCTTAGCATGCTATGGAAATAAACGTCTTATCATTTATATTGTCAATTTTGGTAACAAAATATTATTGTATTCGAACATTTTCTCAACTTTACCTACGAATATATCTGTTAGTAGTGAAAGTGATGAAATTATGAGCACTCCGCCAGAGATTTTAGAAAAAGCTCAAGCTGCCACACATAATTTGTAACCGCTAAAATCTAAAAAAAGGTACGAAATTACCTATCTAAAATTTATAGATTGGTGACACAAGCATATGTCCTTTATTTAATAGAAGGAAATAAGTGAACGTAGAAAAAGTATTCTATTTTTAAAACAATGCAAAAAACACATATCTCAATGAAGGACAAAAAATATCATGAATAAGTACCTAAATGTTTTTTGAAATCACTTTTCGCAATGCAGTGAATTGAATGTTTTATCTTTCTCAGTTATTGTTAAGTATATTGTTATTGACAGTGGCGGCTTGTTTTAATTTAAAATGGGTGTTTACTTTTTCCAATAATTTGTAAGTTCGGTTCAAAACTTTGTAGAAGTATAGTTATTATTATCAATATTATACTGTTTTCAAGCACTATACAACTATTAATTAATGAATAAATGAATATTGTGGTTATTTCAAGTATTTGTTTTTTTTTTAATACGTTGAAACCCACCTATAAACATTATTAGTTGGTCAACCGACTGTTCTTCATGTTTTGAGATTATTTTTAAATATATACCAGGTTATGCAGAAAACTTGACATTGATTTTTGTGTAAAAAATATTATTATATAAAACTTTACCTACCATTTTTCAGTTTTTATTGTAAATTTAATCATTTTCACAATTTGTTACACATATCAAATAAAATAATATATTTTTTAAATACTTTTTATTGGCAAAACAACAAGTGTGTATTTTTTTTCAAAATCCAAGGGCTTCTTTTCCTTATAGAGCTTGATGTTTGCTAAAAATTTCAAGTTTTCGTTTTTGAGTTAAGATTATTTTTAATATTTTAACCCCCTTAACTCCCCAACCTATTGATTCTGATAAAAATCTATCAGAATGAATAGGTTTTATCTCTTCTTATAGAGCTTCATTTTTACTAAACATTTTATGTTGATATCGCTTTCGTTTTTAATTTAGCATTTTTTTTTTAATTTAAACCCATCTTAACCCCCTATTTTTAATCATATTTCAAAATAAAGCTTGTTTTTTTGCTTAAAATATTTAAGTTGATATCCTTTTTTGTGTTTGACTTATCGTGCAGACAAAGTAAACCTATAATACTCTTCAAAGACTACTGAGTGAGGAGTATAATAATATTATAATCAAGGCTAAAACATAATAGCCTAAAAAATAGGTACAATAAAAGAATGATAAAGTCCAAAGATTTGAAAATTATGTAATAGGTATATCAGTACCTCGGAGATAAACTGCGCTGTCATTCTAGTCAACTTTTTAATAGAGCAGACTGAATGTTAGTTGGACACTTTTCGTGTTCAATATTTACATATACAATTATTGTCACAATATATATTGTTTACTAATAAGCTAACTATTAAAACTTTTTTTTAATATGCATGAATTGTTGGTTTTGTAACATATTTCTATGTTCTGATAACAAGTTTTCTATGACAGTATCATATACCTCCAAAATGCCTCTATAAATAGTACGACTAACGTGAGAGGTAAAAACTGTTGTTTAACATTTAACTTGTAAGTTTATTGAACATTGAACATAGGGTTATCTCTTTTTAAGTCAACTTTTATTGTGACATCACTATACATGGCATAGAATACCCCTGAAAAGGTCTCGATGAGCCGATTTAAAAATTTGACCTTTATAAAACTGCACAATGCTGACATAGTTCAGTTTAGCTTTCAGATAGATATCGGTAAATATTTAATTTAGTCTTCATGATATATGTACATACCTAACATAGACCCAACTATTAAGTTTCTTGAATTAATTTAGGCCAGTGCAATATTTATATTTTATATTGTTTTAAAAAATATATGTAATGTAAGTTTATAAAATCCTTAGCGCTCCATCAGTCTGACACTGTATATGAGTACCTCTAGTATTTGTAGATAGGGTATTTTTCTATAACTTTAAATTCATTAGGGACAACCTACAAAATAAACAATTATTCATATAAAATTGTACTACGGCCAAGAAATTATCCTTGTTTAAGGGTCGATCTTTTCACCACTGAGTAAAGTTACATGTAGGTTTATTACAGATTAACAAACAATAGCCCTATTCGCTCCGTGCGAAGTCATGGAAAGGGAAGCAAAAGCGATACTAGCGCTAGCTGCGGATAATTCGTGCATTTTAGGGCGATACCAAAACGAATTGGCGCTGCTGTCGCGCACGGAGCGAATAGTTTAATCAGCAAGTAGTTACTTTCAACTTTACTCAGAGGTGAAAAGACTGGCCCTTAATAAAATATATAATAAAATTGTTATACTTTTTTGAAACTTCGTTTGTCTTTTGTTGGAAACAAAAAAATTTGCTCAATGCATAGTTGGGTACAAAACACATGACTATTCTGTAGACCCTGGAGCAAAAAACAAAATATAAGTTACAACCGTAATTTGGAAATAAACAAACATAACCTCAAAAATAATAGTAATTTTTGCCTGCAACGTTTTTCGGTAACAGTGACACATATACTTCCAATTGATTTTTATTTATTTTCTTTTCGCAACTGGTGACAATGATTTTTTTGGTAACCAGTTTCATAATGTTCAACTTTATGCAACTGGTTTAACACTTGTTGCGATTATAAAAAAAACTATTATTTCTACACCCACATGGATATTAGCTTATTTACGCACACACTACAAAACTAAAAAGTATGCTATTGCGTTCAACTGAACGAATATATTCCATATCCATTCTGGGTAGTGAGAACACTGCACAAAAATGAAATCCACTCATTACAGTTCACATTTTAGTCATCCAACTACTATTATTTTCAAAATTTTAAATAAGTTACAATTCTGTCAAACGAATTGTCAGTATAGTTTTTAGTTTAGCATTTCTGTTTTTATTTCGCCTATAATTTTAAATAATTCGTTAATTTTGGTAAAATACATGAGGTCAAACATTTTAAGCGCCTCAGTGGTAGTAAGGTCAGAACACTTGCCTTTCATGCGAAAATCTCGGGTTCAAATCTAGACTGGGGATAAATTGAATTAAATCTTTTTTTTTTCTTGATTATTTTATTTAATAAAACTAATAAATTATTTTTAAATTAGTTATTTTATCTTAATAACCAAAAATAATTTTTAATATTTGTAGATTTTAGTTAGTGGGTCGTAAAAAAATATACTGTACAACTCGAGTGGATTGTTTTTCTAAATAAACTTTTTAGTTTCTATTGCATTCTTTTTCATTATAAATATTTTCTTTGCTACCACAAAAATAATACTTTAGAAAATTTTAGCCTTTACCTTTATTAAAGAAAAAGTGTTTTTTTATCTCTCTCGGCCCGATAAATCTAGAACGAATGCTCCAATCGACTTGCAGATTTGATTTTCTTTGATAATTTCTTCTAATTGAGAACTAAGTATATTGATTTTTAGAATTTTCACTTTAGTGATTTAAATATCAATGTTTTTAAAATACAACGCATTTTTTATGAAGCTTATTTTATGCAATGGTAGAATGTCACTAATTGATGGCCTTGCTTGTCAATTGTTTAACCAGATATTTTTTTCTAAACTGCTGTCCATTAAAAGACTTTTATTTGAGTAGTTATTTATTGAAAATAGTAGTTATAAGATAATAAATAAATGTGAAACTAACGGGAATAACATACAGGACGAGGAAGTAACGATAATTTTGGCACGACCTTCAACGAACTCTTATCTGAATTTGATAACATCAAGAAGGTAAATGACTCAAATATAATTTTGTCATGCTTAAGGAGTAAATATCCCAAATATGTTTACCTACACAGGCGGCCTTATAAGGGGACAAATATTTTGGCATTTGACGGGCGTACATTGTAAAGTGGCCAAATATTTGTATTTAGATAAATTTAAGGGTTAAAGAGTTCAAACTTTTTAATATGGGTAAGCTTAATGGCTGCTCTACGGTAAAAAAAAGTATCTACTTCAGATAAAATTTTACATAAGAGCCAAAAATAGTTCGAAGCGTTGCATGGAGGATATTTCTATAATTTTTACTGTTACAACTTTTTATGAGGATTTTAAAACTGCTATCATATTGTACAAATGTCTTGTGGAAATTTGTTTTGAGGCAGTTACTCTGCAGTTACTCTTTTGGAACATTTTTAAAATATATCATTGTTCTAAGGAAAAACAAAATATAGTGCTATACGTTGTTTTTCATTATAATTAATGTGATTAATAGTCCCATGTGTGCTAGAAAAAAAGGGAGTACAGATCTCTTGAGTATAGTCAATGTCAAAATATCAATTTCGACAAAAATGTTGGTTACTTTGTTTTACCGTAGAGCAGCGGTTAAGGGCGCAGTATCACTGTATTTTTCATATAAGAAGCAAGGGTTCACCATTTCCGATTGCATTTAAATCCCGCTAAATGTATTAAAATGAATCTTCTACCAGCTTAAAGTATAAGGTTTGGAGAATGAAATCTCCTATTTTTTATTTGTCCTGTTTATACACTGAATTTTAAAAAAAATCATAAAAAGTGATTTTAAAACCACAGGCTAAAAAGTAGGAGATTTCATTCTACATATTTTTCCAAGTATCCCGCCAAAATATTTCTAAATTTTATTGCGTATTTTTCAAATCTAACTGGAAATACGATTAACAAATATTTGATAAATTTATTTGTCAAATTAGAGATTTTCTATGAATTCCTGTAATTGTGTGTAGTTCATGTAGTTCATCTATTTTTAAGAAGATGTCACCGTAAAAAAAATCTAGCTACTCTGTTTTAGAGATGGTTTTAATAGGTAAATGATTGTTTAGAGGTACCAATTTTTGAAACAATGATACAGCTGTATGCCGTCTTTTATTGTTTCGTGATTTTCATATATATTTGTCTCGCTTTGCGTTCCAGATACAAAATTATCGATTTGTGTTCCTTGCGTATGAACAAGTATTGGCCACGTTGCCAGATGTACAATAAATATCGATTTATACGATAATTTCACAATTTTTTCTCAGGCGAATTTAATTTTAAAGTGGGTGAAATGTGAAATGCGGGAGAGGAACTTTATTGCATTGAGATGTAATTTGAATCCGAATGACCTGGCATCACTGTATGGTACGCACGTAATATTTGCGGGACTTGCTTTCTTCTAATGAATGTTATTTTATCTTTATAAGGAACTTTATTTCTGAGTTAACACGTTGACTGCTATGTGTATATGTACCCTTGTGTATGTCCCATTAGTGCGTAATTGTTCAATATTTTAAATTGTGTTAAAGACACGCAAACATGTTTCAAAGAAAAGTTATATGGATTTAGAAAATACATATTTTAAAAATATTTTTGGATATACAGGGTGTTATATTTTTGCCTGGCATATTTTTTAAATAGAACAACATGTATTTTATTTCAGTTTTAGAATGATTTGGTAATACTGTATTCAAGCCTAGAATGTTTAAAAAAACTATTACAGGTTTGCCAAGCAATTAAATTTTTATGAAATTAGAGAATGATATGCAGACCCCAAATTAAATTATCATAATTTGGGTAGGATTACATTAATTTCAAAATTGTTTAATATACAGACTTGTAGCACATTAAGATAACAAATAGTGTTGATAGTGCTGGATTCTTTTATACCGAGTGTTTTGAAACTTGTCTTATATATGGCTACTTTGAGGTTTAATTTACTTAATTTTTTCAAAGGCAACATATTTTAGCATACAATTCCTTATAAATTTGCCTGTTCAACAATACCAACATGTTAGAGAATAACACCCTGCAGGTAGTTATACATATTTGATTGTTTTCAGGTTGTCAAATAATTTTAATTGACTTCATTCATTTGCTATGTTATATGTAGGGTGTATCAAAGCGCGAGGTTACGATTTTTTTAATTGTTTCAATGGAATTCACTGTATTAATTAATTGGTGGTATAACATAGAGAGTATCACATTTAAAAAATTGAGAAAATCGTAACCTCAAATTTTGACACATTCTATATACAACATATCAAATGAATCAAATTGAAAATATTGTTCGACGATGTAAAAACAATCAAATATGTATAACAACCTGCAGGGCGTTTTGCTTTAAAAATGCACACTGCATATTTATGAATAATTGTTAAATATGGTCATACAACTTTAATATTATTTTTTTTTCGTATTTACTATTATAAAACTCATGTGTTATTGACTATCATATTGGTATCGTTGGATATGTAAATTTATAGGAATTGTATGTTTAAATAACATACAGCGTGTGGCATTTGAAAAAATTAAATAAATTTAACTTGGAATTAGCCATATTTAAGACTTGTTTTTCAAAACACTCTGTATAAAATAATCCAGTTCTATCACCACTATTCGTTAGCTTAGTATCTTATTACTATTTTTTTAAATTAAATTATAATTTAATTTAGGGTCTGCATCATTCTCTAATTTCATAAAAAAATTAATTTATTGGCAACCCTGCAATATTTGTTAATAAAGTTCTAGGGTTAAATGCAGTATTACAGCATTGCATGCAGCATTCTAAAACTGAAGTAAAATACAGGGTTTTTTATTTAAAAAATATACCTTTTTATTTGTCAGACAAAAACGCAAAACACTGTATGTCTAAAAATATCTTTAAAATACCCATTTTTGAAATTCATATAACTTTTTATTTAGAAATTATTTACGTGTCCATAACACAAATTGATATATTGAACAATTACGCACTAATGTATGTCCAGGGCCGACTAGAGGGGGGGGGGGGGTAGCCGGGACTAATTCCCGGGGCAAGGGCTTAAATGGGGGCCCGGCAGCGCTGTAAGGGGGCCCGGCAAAGTTTTTTTTTGTTCTGCATGAGAAATTCGACACAAGATGAGAGAGGGAAGTTAAGTTTAAATTAATTAAAAGTTTAGCCTAGAGAAGTTTTATTCGGGTGAGGACTTTTTTTTTGTTTAGAAGAAGAAGTAATTGAAAGGGAGAATAGTTTTTGATGTAAAGACCTTTTAAATTATATTTCAGTAGAAGAGGAACAGTTTTTGGTTAAAGATTTTTTTGTCACATGGTCCGATCTAGCGAATTGTCCTGGGGCCCGGCCTGGCTCTCGGCGGCCCTGTGTATGTCCTGAATATATTATTAACAATATATGCACGCCACATATATTTGTAATAATTTAATCCCGCGCCGCGTGTATGTATTTTATTCGCGCATCTATTAGATATTGTAGTTTACCTAAGTATTTACTTAAACTACTTAAAACGTAAAAACAGACTTAAATTTTTAGAAAAACTACTTCGGCTCAGCAGACCCGACCACAACATTTGCTTCGGCAGACAACGTGTTTTAAATGCTTTTTTATTTATTTGTTGTTTAATGTGTATTTGGTTATTAATATTTCAAAAATGCTTATTTTTCTTATTGATTAATCTAAAATGAACACGTAAATTTTATTAATAATTGAAAATAGTACTGTAATTCTAAATTGATAAAAAAAAATTATAATAAAAACTTAATATGAAAACATAAATAACGACTCTACAAATGAAGTAAATTTTTATAATTAATTTCTCTTTTCTTACAAAAACATTATCTCAGCAATATGTCATAAGTTGCATACACACAGTATGTCTATGTAAGTTGACAGCATATAGAAAACTTATTTTATTATTCATTTTATGTAAAAGTTATTCTTTATAAAAATGTTTGCATGGTCTAACAGAAAATGCAACCACCCGATATCAAATTTTATCAGTCGGTTTTACAAGGTTTGTCAAAAAATTTATTTTCGACAAACCCTATATACGACTGATAAAATTTGATATCAGATGTTTGAATTTTAGGTTTTAGACCATGCATAACTTTTTATGTAAAGTAACTTTTTTTCTAAAATTAATAGACCATTCAATTGTTTATGAAAAATAAGATTTTTTTCTTAAAATTCTTAAAAAAGTTTTCCGTATGCCGCCAAGTTACACAAACATACTACATATAAATGAGATTAAATTTGTTGAAAATAATTTTTACTGATGCAGATCTATATAAAGTATTGTGGGTAAATACGGTAATAAAAACACTTTTTTATTATATTTTTCTTTTTTTTTATTTGATTCATTGGCTGCAAGACCTTTCGGTATATACAGGGTATTCCATTACGAATGGAAGCAACTGAAGATTAACTGATCAGAAATAAGCCGATTAAACGAAACATCCGTAGGTAAAACATTACTCGAAAATCAAAAATTATAAACAGCTACAATTTTTTTTGTTATTCAGTTTAATTTTACTAAATTCGGCAAACGTTATTGGTGTAATAAAATACACCTATCAGCAAAAAAAATAAGTTAAATAAGCTTTGCCAGTGGCATACTTCATGGGCAAGTAACACCTTTTTCCCTTCTAAATTTTAGTCCACTGTCCAAAATTTTGATTTTTTTTTATTAAATTTCTAAAAAGAGTACATTATTTATTTGAAAAACATCAAAAAATTTAAAATTTTATGTCTAAATAACTTTTTGGATAGTGACGTAAAATTTAGAAGGGATGCCGTATTACGTACCAATGCTGTACGCCCCTGGAAAAGTTAATTAAAGCAGGTAACTAATTTTTTGCTGATAGGTGGATATTATAACATCAAAACCGTTTGCCAAATTTAGTAAAATTCTTGTGAGTAATAAAAAAATATAGCCATAAATATTTTTTGGATTTTAACACCGTAATTCGGAAACGAGAAACATTTTATCTAAACATGATTTGTTTAGTTGTCTTATTTTATTCAGAGAATCGTCAGTTGTTCTATGTCCCATTCTTAACGAAACACCATGTATGGTATAATAGGTCCCTACGTAATGATACGAAGACCTTTATCCTTTGTTGACTGGACACAAGAATGAACTACTAAGTAAATATACCGATATTCCGAATGTAATCCAAAATATTATTTTTATACCTGCTACATCGAAAATATTTGCAAGGTCAAGAACTCGTTTACGTATCATCGCGTAGTGGCTAGGGGTGATGAATTCGTTATTTTATAACAATTACCGTTTAAAATTAATAAAATTATTACGCCATCTGTTGAACAAAAGAACTATTAAATATGGAATATTGCTCCATCTGTTGAACAAAAGGATTCTTAATTTATGACATATAAATGACATCTATCAAAATTAGTTCATGTTACGAATATTGGGGGTGGTACTGTGGATTAAAATGTTTTTCATCAACAGGCCCAAATATTTATATATAAACTGGCGTAGGTGGTAAAGAAACCAAATATTTCTATATGGAAGGCTTAATGGATAAAGGGTCCAAATATGATGATATGGTCAGTCTTAAGTTTTAAAATGATGAATTATCTTTGCAAGAACAGGCTTAAGAGGAAAAGGGGCACAGTATTTTTTACTTGGGCAGGCGTATAAAGTAGAGGGGCCAAATATTTTTTAACGTGCAAGCTGAAGAGGTAAATTGGCCAAATATTTTCACATGGGCTGACTTAAAGGGTAAAGAATCTAATCATTTTACATGGACAGGCTTAAGGAGTAAAGAGCCCAAATAATTTTATATAAATTATTTTAACAATTTGAAAACTCTAATTAAAAGGCGACATGGAATGTTTCTTAAAAACCAGGGCTAACAATGTGAAGATATTTTACGTTCCTTAGCCTAAGTAACCATAATGCTTGACAAATCTGAAAATTCAACTTAATACTTCTCTTCGTCTCTCGTTTCTCGTTTCTTTCAAGATGGTATCTACCAATTTTGCATCTCTCGAATTTCGTTATTTTCTTCTTTATAAACGAGGTTATGAGCTTTTAGTTTAACAACCTTTCAATTTCACTAATTATAACCATTAAAACTTACAAGCAATCTTTCTATCTCACAACCTTACCAATCCTAAACAGTATAAAATACTGTAATATAGATTATTCACTCCCCAAATTTATCTCTGTTTATTAATCTACAATTTTAGGTTCTATTCTTAGCATCCTGTTTATTCATCTATAATTTTAGGTTCTATCATTAGTAGTATCCAAGAAGTAATGACAGTTAAAAGAACACTTCAACTGCGTATTCATTCTTTAAGTCCATTGGAACTTGTAAATGCTTTGTGCAAGAGGACACCAATATATAAAGAGGAGGAAGAATCCTTTGAACAATGGTGGACCAAAGTTCCTATTGTAAGGAAGAGACTCAGAGCTGTAGAAATGTTACTTGAGGAGCAAGCCGAGATTCAAGCTAAACAACAGGCCAACGCAAAGAAGAAAGCTTAAACTGCATCAGATATTTTTGTTAATTATTATCATGTGGTCCAACTTATTAATAAAATTAATATGCAAAATAATAGTTATTTAAATACACCCGCTTGCAAGAACGTCAATTATTAAAATGTATGAGCTCGATGAGCTTTGACTGAGAGACTGTGATCTGTCTAAATGACAAACTTCAAATTATGTATAGTCACAGTTTATAGCTAAAGAATCAGTTCGCTCACTCTGCGTCGACACTTTTGATATCAATGTTCCAGTTTATACATTGCGCAACTCGGATTTGTATCCCTGGCGCATACAGTATCAATCATAATAGCTTAAGAGCCCACTGCACATTTTTACCGCTATCTGATAATGAAATAAAATATATCACAAAAGCTTGTAAGAACATTGTACTTTACCGAATGGTACCTGTGCCAATCCCAATCCTGAGCAAAGGGGTTAAAAAAATATATTTTATATTAAAAAAATTACATAAGGCATGACAGCACTAATTTTGTTTGCCCTTAAAGTTTTCCAGATAATAACATATTCAAATATATCTTGATATATATCGTTAACGGGAAACATTTTCTTCCTCTTAACATCGCACAAAAACATCTACACACGATTAGTAGGTAAAAATTATTAAAAATATGAATCAATTTTTGTTGATTTAAAAATTTGTATGCCTATTGTTGTGATTCATTTTTACAGGTTTCCTTAGAAACGACAAAAAAACTACTAATATGGTTTAAAAGAATTGTCTAACAAGAGTTTATAAATATTATTGACTATCTCTGCAAAAGGTAGGTAAAATAATAATTCAGGTTCAAAAGCTAGGTTCACAATGAATTAGGATTTTCATTTTCAGGGAAAACACAATTATCGCTGTCATGTCTTATGTGATTTTTTTAATATGAAATAATTTTTTTTTAACCACTTTGCTCAGGATTAGAGATTGGCACAGGTGCAATTTGGTAAAGTACAATGTTGGTACATGTCTTTGGAGCATATTTCATTTTGTTATCAGATGGCGGTCGTAATTTGCAGTGGGCTCTCTTACTATAACCATAATGGTGATATATTCCCGCAGGAAGTCCCTGCACGTCCGCAAACTCGAACACATCATCAAAGTGATAAGTGATCATAACAAAAAATTAAAAGACCTCTAAATTGCTTTATAATAATTACTAAATCAAATACATACATGTGTTAAAAGTAAAAATTTAAATTGTCTTAAAATTGTTGTTAGGAATTTTCGCGGTACTTTAAAAACGGTAATATGGTTCAGCTCCTGGACTAGGGGACTATATTTTGTTAGATAAAATAGAATATTCAAATTTATAATAAAAATTTGTTCCATGTTCAATTTTGTTATCCCCCCCCCCAAGAACAATATCTGGGTACGCCACTAATAAGGATCCCTGTTACAATGTGTAGCCTGTTCTTGCTCAGGTAGATACGGGCTTCTGATCTTTCCTGGTTCATCCAGAAGTATCATAGCCTGTCTTAGCACTAAGAGATTGTTCCAAGTATTGGTTTTTCTACTGCCCAATTCTTTGTTAATCTCACCTAATATTGTACTGATATCGCAGAACAGGTCAGGCCTCACAAAGGGTGTCTGAGCCCCTTTCCTTGCTAGACTATCTGCAATCTCGTTACCCTTTACCCCGTTATATCCCCTGATCCAAATAAGGTAACTGTATTTTCCTCGCCTAGCTCATTTAGTTTTTTTTTTAGGCATCTCCATACCATTTTTGAGCTGAATATGTAAGAGAGCTCATTGCTTAGATGGCTGCTTTTGCTATCGGACATGATGATAATCTCTTGTCTGCGACGGTTTCGCTCGTTGTTAAACTGGATACACTTCTGCAAGGCTTGAATTTCCGCCTGAAAGATGCTTGGGTATTTGCCTTGAGTGTCTGGTTCTAGGCCCATATACTTCTATTCCAGTTCTTTCTATGGTTTTGAAACCATCCGTATATCACTGAATAGCATGCTTTCGGGTGCAAGCATGATGAATTCTTAGCTCCATACTTTCTTGCTTTGTGGTTTTGAAGTTTTTTACCAAACTGTACTTAATTTCATCCTAGGACATATCCCAAATATCTTTGGTACCTATAAAGCTAATAGACTTTCGACTGATTAATCCGTTCCTAATAATTCTATATTGTGTCCTTTTTGTCACATTCTCTATCATTAAATATAGAGGGGAGGTCTAAAATCACCGTAGAACAAGTTCTTAGTGATGCAAACACAGGTAAGTCTTTGTAATCTCACCTTGCGGCATCATCTTCTGGTGTGGTTTAGCCCTCTTTGGACTATATCTCATAGGCTATTTCCAAAATTGCCTCTAGCAAATATGATTATGTCGTCGGCATAACCTTGACAGAGTATGCCGAGGTCAGACAATCTGAATAGAAGTTCCTCTACGATTAGGCTACACATTAGTGGGGATATAACTCCTCCTTCTGGAAATCCTAGGATTGTGCAGATGGAGATGGTGTCCTGTCCTAAATATGTCTCTGTAGTTCTGGTAGATAGCAGCTATGTTATGCATCTGGATGTGGTGCTATCTACTCATCTGTATGTAAGTGCTCTTTTGTTAGATTCGTGTGGAGTGTTGTCAAATGCTTCTTCTATGTCTAAGAAGGCACACACGACCGTTTCTTCAGTCAGCTGTACCAGGGTAGTTTCTGTAGATATTCCTGCCCTGTACGCGTGCTGGCTGTGGTGAAGTATCACTA